>CAXKWD010000001.1:88961203-90423703 GCA_964059195.1 Ectobius pallidus
ATCTTCTGTTCTATCGTCGAGGACCTATCATTTTTCCGGTTAATTACAATTAAATAATTTTCTATATAAAAAAAGGAACACAGCAGTACCTAACATTCACGTCATGTAGCTTTCTGTAAGTTCTGGCGAGCAGTCAGATTGTTATTAGGCCTACTCTATTGCGAGCATTACTTTTATATTATCAAGAGCACCCGTTATTAAAGTAATTGTGTTGTAACTAAGAATACGGATAGCCTGCATATTTAAATAAATTTATTTCTAACAAGCTGTGATCTGAGTGCTTCTTTAAGCCGCCATATTAAAATGTAAATCTATTTAAAGTTAATCTGAAACCGCACTGGATTTTGCTCTGTGAGTAAATTCTATTTCTTTAATATCTGATTTCATCAGCATTCCAGTTTATGATGTTTATTTCAATTAGTAATGTTATTTACTGTAATTTCGCTTGGTCTTGAAAGTCTGCTTCGCGTAATATTGTTTTGAAGGATTCGTTATATTTTCTCTTCTTTTGTTACATATCTTCTCATCTCATATTAACGGCAACATTAAGGTAAATAATTAAATTTATTATCTGGTTTTGCTTTTGTTTGTTTTCTATATCCATTTCATAACTGTTGTTACGTAAGTGATAGTAATTTGTCGAGTCATGTGTTCTGTTAGAGTCCAATGTCTCTTACGCTATTTCATAGTCATGCAGTGTTTTGTTTACTAAGCTTCTCTATCCCCGTAAATCCAGTACGACTTTCGGTATAGCTTTAAATATGCGGCTTAACAGTGATTATATGGTAATATTCATAAATAAGTGTTGTATCACTTATATAATTCTTTAAATGATAATTAACATTTTACAGTAATTGAATTCATACCAAAGTATTTAGCATATGTAACAAAATTAATATTTTAACATTATAAATTTGTAAATAATTCCACCATAATTTGTATATTAATATTATTATGTAAATATGAATTTGTAAATATTTCATCAGTTTTCTAGTTAAAGACGAGTATACAAGCAAATAAAAGAAGAGTATAAAAGATCTGCACCTTTTCTTAATTGGGTTATGTATGTCCAGTCTTTCCTTGATTATCATTTTTATGTGCGTTGTTTGTGTTTTCGGTTGTCTGAATTGCTATCATTCCCTGGTAGTGTTTCAGATAACCTCTTTTATTTAAAAGGAACACAAATAGACGTAACAAGTTTGGTTATTGTCTTCACATAAGTTTCAGAATTAATGGTGCTGCCTCTTGGCATCACATCAATGAGTATGACACCCTCACAGTCCCAAAACACAGTGATCATAACCTTACCGGCGGAAGGAGTTGCTTTGAATTTTTTCTTCTGTGGAGATTGAGGATGATGCCAGATGACCAGAAGGAGTGGTACCGACAGGGCATACACGCCCTTGTGTCTCGCTGGAGGAAGGCCAGAGAATGGGATGGAGATTACGTGGAAAAATAGGGAGTGTAGAAGAAACATCATTCTTTCTTGTGTGTTAAGCTTCATTGTGTTCAGTAAATAATTAATGAAGAAAAAATGTGGTGTAGGCCTATTACTTTCTGGGCGATCCTCGTAGATTATATTCCTTGTTCAGTTATGTAAGCGCTTGTTTCGTATTAATTTGATATTTATCATAAATTTCTTTTTATATTTCTTGTTTATTTTATGTTAATTTTCTGAAGGCTATCCTAAATGTTGCATAGGTTCGTAAGTGACCTTCTCTTGCCTACTCTGTTAATTTCTCTGTGTTTTATTTTTTCCATTTTTTTTTTTTTTGTGTGACAGCTTAAAGTCACAGTATTTCTTGCTTGTCATCCATCAATAATTGATTTTCATAATTTGTTCTACGACGCTTTATGTTTGAATTTATTTATATTTTACTAAGTTAATTATAAATAATTTCATGCATACAAGTTTAATTTAAATTAATATTTAATTTTGTTTTAATCTGAATTAGTTTCAATTCAATATTTCATTGTGAATTTTCATTATTTGTAATCAAAATTTAATTATTACTTAATGTTTATTTACTCTGGTGGGCTGTCTAAACCAATGAGCGTTTAGTTTAGTCAGTTCTATAGTCCCCGTATGTTCCCAATAATTCATTAATTCTAGGTCACCTCTTTTTTTAAGATAAACGTCTTCTAGGCTAATTAGCCTGTTTCACATACATTTATTGGAACAAAGTCTTCTGCAGTTACTCCAAGCATGCCAGAATGCATCTATATTCATTGCGAGTCATAAGAACCATCAACACATCATTAATTAATTAAAGGTACGTCAATCTGTTCTTTCTTCTTGGCTATTTCTATACAAGGTTAGCCATCTTTACTAGAAATGGGAACTTTGAATTTCAACAATTTATCATCTACGTCTACATCTAAAGAACTGTAAGTGTTCAATATATAAAGCATATTGCTACATTCATTCATAATTTGTGATGTTGAATTCATAGAGTCAAGATACTCAGTTATTGTGGCTTTATTATTTTTCATTAAACAGAACTCAAACTAATTATTCATTGTAACTGTATAATTTATGACAAAGGAACTTGTAGATTTGATCATACTTTTAACGTCAATATAAGATGGAAGAGTTTCTAATATTATTAGATTAAATTCTCATAAAATATGCATGCCATCAAATGTATTTTTAGTTATCATTAAAATGTATGTTTTAACTGGTTAATATTATACACATATGAGTATACTCATTACAAGAATGATGGATTCAAAATATTCAGCGTTTGTAGTGCATTAGGCCTATAATTATGTATATTTTGATTATATAGAGTTAGTAAATTAACATGAATTTTACTATACACAACTTACAACTATTAAGGTAACATGGACTTAGTTAAAGAAATTCAGACAGTGCATAGTGTTTTGTAGTTTTAAGTAAGGTGGCCCTAATAAGTTCTTTAATGCACGAACTAGTCTATCTTCTCCTCGGTTTTATTTACGCATGTTTTAACTCCAAGATCAGATCTCGCGTTAGAATCTATGGATAACAGTGAGCTGTGTAACAACTGGGATGCTACTGTTTCTATTCTTGCTGTGCTATGGCATCTATTAAATTTAACTGATTTCAGTTTTGACGTTTTTATTATAGGCCTGAGATAAAATAGCAGCAGTGAATCGTGGTAAGTAAATATCCAATCCATCATTTGCCTTTACGAATGGGGAAACCCGAAGTCAAATTTGTCTGTCAATTAGTTTGAATAAAGAAAAAAAGGGGAAAAAAATGTTTTTATTTTATTTACTCAATACAAATCCATAGCCTTAAGCATTCCTAACAGAATACATTAAACGTTCCCTTTAACTATATTTTACACTCCTGCTTGATAGGGTTTCAGTTATTTATTCTTTATAAAGCTCAGAAACTCAATTTACACAGTACGGGTGCATTATGAATTTTAATTAAAACCTTTTTTATGTTCGACCATACTTTAATACGCTTATAACATGAGACATAAGGGTATCAAAACGATATCATCTATGTCACAGATTTTCATATAAAATAAGTGTGGTATCGAACACGGAACGATCTTGAAACCTGCACAACAGCAAATGAAACAACGTAGTAAACAACTTGTATTTAAAATAAAAGTAATTTTGTTCGTGTAAATTTTAATGTTTTACTAAATTGAGTTCAATTCGTGTGTTTTGAATGTGCGTTGTTTGACATTAAAACTCAAAAGAAGCCCTGCGGCCTGCACGCCTTAAAGCCTGCCATCTATAGAGAAAGACGAGAACTATTAACAACTGTTGTCCGAAAGTCGTTTACTTCATCAATTTCGAGGCCTTAAAAAAAAGGAACTTAAACATTTAATTATGTTCGAACATAAACAATGCAACTTGCATATAATGGTATTTAACATACTCGTATAACAATTATGAAACCCGCTTTGCTCGTTTCATAAAAACATATTTTTGTCTTAATAAATGCCATTAACCTATAATATACTATTTAGTGCTGGAAGTATACATATTTCTGCAACGACAAAATAATGAAAGCTCGAATTATTGCAATGTTATATTGTAAAACATTGCATTAACACTTTCGACGGGTACACTGAAAATGTGCCATATATGCATAAAATGACGGCAGTTAGAGATTTATTTATAAATACTCCTGAAAGCGCTATTAACGTCCCTTTGTGGTACATGGACCATAAAAACATTTCAAGCGATTAACATGAACAAAAGAGTGTTAAATCCATACGCTATATAGGCTACAGTCTGTTTGACATCATCACAGTGGACCCATGCATCTGTACCCTCTAGAAAAGAGCGTACTGAGGAAAATCCCTGCATAGAAAAGATGATTCAAACTAACATGGTAGTTTGAACATTCAACCGAAATGAGAGCCACACTTAAGTCATTTTATTGCACATTTATCTGAAATAGTTATTTATGAAACAAGTGGTAAAAGTGACGAGATTTTATTTCGAGAATAGGTATGTTTGCGAAACGTAAAGGTAAGTGTAACAATCTTACGAGCAAAATAAAATCACTTTACCATGTGTATCACACACTACTCTTTTGACAGTCATTAATATTTGTGAAATAATAGTTTCATTGTGTACCGTGCAGCCATTTTGGGATATTTCCAGGTGTCCTGCCGCATTCTATGCATTTGCACAGATAGAGGCTATTGATTTTCTGGTGCATGGCTGCCAACATATGGGACTGAGGGGACAATGCTTTTCAGTCACCTAGTGACTATTTCTTGAGACTATCGTGAGCAATTTAACATTTATAAAGGAGTAATGAATATTCAAATTCTAGATTTTTATCAAATTGAGTCTATTTAATAATCATATGCATATATTTTTAATTAAAAAAGCATTTTCCATGTGAAGCAATTAAAAAGTTGGTTACCCTGGTAGTGTTATAAGTCATTATAAGTATATACCAGTTAGTGGCATAATTTTTTTCTTTTAATTAATTTCATCTCGCGTTAAAAGTGCTTCTATCGCCTTTTATTGTCTAAAATAAAACAGTATTATGACAACAAAACCCAATACCATTCGTGTTATAGTTTTATGGCTGAATGAATGGACTACATCACGAAATCGAAACTCATTAAGAAAACAGAATCATACCAACGTTATGAATCTAGCTAAATTTTTGCTAGTACGTTAAATACCCATAACGAACAAACATTACTTACATTCAATGTTGTCTTTTTGTTCAATTTCCAATAACGGAACTTCACAGGAAAGAAAGTTTCTCCCAAGTACAGTGGATTAATCCCATCGATTTAGGGTCGTATTGAGATGAATAATGTCGAGGTTGAACACAAAGTTCATGCTGTGCCAGACACGCGGCATAATACTGCACAATCAGTTCTGTGCCACTTATCTAATGTCTTTTTCATTTAACTATACGGGAAACTGTAGAGTAATTTAAGTTTTATACAGTTATGAAACTATTCAATCTGCAATTTGCTATTTATACCAGCCAAACAGGAAAAACCTCAGCCAGACTAGTCCGTTATGATCTGAGTCCCAGAAAATTACGAATCCCAGATAATCTACTAATTCCACTAACCCACACTAAACATATGTATTTTACGGACTATAAGAAGATCTAGACCATAAGACGCACCTTAATTTTAGGATGGAAATTTTAAGAAAAAGGAATTTAATGTGATTCTAAAGGAAACATTTTAAAGGGAAAAATAGGCTATACTTCAATGCGTACACAATGGAATCAATGTAGATCACTTCTAACTTAATCTGCATTGTACGAAAATCTCTTCTGTACAGGTGGCATCGTGTAAAATGTAACTCAACTGATTTCTCATGAAAGACTGAAAATATGTTTACACCTTCTAACCCTCATTTCAGCTTGCGGTGAGTAACGGGACAAGGCTGTTTAGAGGTCATTGCATTCATTTAAACCACCCGGCGAAGACACTCCTTTTGTATAAAAGAACTCAACATTCCTTTCTTTTCGCATTGTATACCTGGCTTCCAGCTACCCTCATTTTATGATTGTGGCAAGTGCAATGATGTACAGTAGGGTGGAACGAAAAATATCAACTTTTGATTTTGAATTAGTAATAGCGCGGAAAAGTTGCCTTTTCGTGTCAATAAGATAAATTTAAAATATGAAAAATATTGGATTATGTCTTGAGGTGCCGCAAGGACGTTAAAGTTTCATAAAAACACACTTTTTGCAATTTTTTCAAACACTTTTGCGATACAATCAGCTTTTGATTTTTAATTTGTAATAGCGCGGAAAAGTTGCCTTTTAGGCTCAAAAAGAATTAAACAAAATTTGGTTGCAATACTACAACATCTTGAGGTGCCGCAAAGAGCTTAAAGTTTGTAAAAAAAATTGAAAAAATTGAGAAATTATAAACTTTGATAAATCATTTTTTATGAATTTTTCGTACATATAATGTTACAAAACTTGGTTTTAAATACATATATAAGCATTAGAATTGAAAAAAATGATTAATTACAAACAATAATAATAATAATAATAATAATAAAAATTTTGTAATGTCAAATTTTGTATTTCTTACTTCTGTATCCTCAATGATAAAAAATGTTACAGCAGCAAAATGTTTGTTTCTACTTCTTTGCCACATTAAACTGTTTGGCATAAATTTTGGCATATTCACACGTGAGTCAACTTTTGCTCTTATGTATCCTTCTCTTGCGATTGAACCACAGAGATTTTGAGCCGATTCGGTCACCAGCTTCACAGCTCTTTCCACTACTTGCGTGTGACAAGGAAGCCGGGGAAAGTCGATAACCGGATCCATTTTACTATTTGGTTCAGCTTCCGTATAAAGTCTTTGAGAGAATCACTGGATACATGTTTGAACAAGGAGGGTTCAGTTTCGTCATTTTCAGGCCATGAGATCATGTCGATGTAATCCTTTGCATCAAAGTTTATCTTTGGAACTTTAAAATTCCTGACTCCGCCTCTACTTTCTGTTCTTGCTTTTAAAACACGTCGTAAACCAAGTTCTCTTTGAATTTTGCGTTCATCACATAGCATGGACAAAAGGAGATTTTCCGGAGCAGCAAAGTACCCACCAATTTATTTCAATAATCGGGTCTATAACGTTCTTGAGATCGTCAGCGAGATGGCGTAAATATGAGATAAGGTTAAACAGATATTTGGAACCATAAGTACATGAAGGTTTTAACTTAATATTAAACCACACAGGGGCATACACTTTCACAATGTACTCAGCCAGAGTCTTAAGATTTTCAGTTGGACTTTCAGTTGCCACATACAATCTAAGCACGCGGTTGACTAATGTCAACCACCTGGAGTGAGCAATTTTTCCAGGGTTTCTTAAAGATAAATCTAGTGTGCAATTTCCACTTGATACAGCGATACACTTATCCAATAAATATTTTTGATCTGTACTTAAATCATTTTTGTTCTCCAAAGAGGAAGGTTATTTTCAATTGGCAAGAAAGTAACCACAGGTAGATTAGCACAGTTTTCTAGCTGCTTACCTATTTTGCCTTTAAACTCATTGGGTTCCTTCGTTGTACCATCTAAATGACAAAACGATGTCGCAATGGTAGCTCATTACCATGGAACAAACAAATTAACAATTGTAAAGGTCTTCCTATTTCCTTTTCCATCAAAGAAATCACACCATTTTTATGTCCAGTGTTTACAACGGTTCCATCACACCCAATAGCAGTAAAGTTCAGTAAAGATAGTAAAGCTGTTTTTATCTTTCTATTCATATTATAACGTCTATTTGAAACTTTTTATTTCATAATCGAGACACGTAACAATCTTTGAAAAATTTCAAAAAAGTGTGTTTTTATGAAACTTTAACGTCCTTGCGGCACCTCAAGACATAATCCAATATTTTTCATATTTTAAATTTATCTTATTTACACCGAAAGGCAACTTTTCCGCGCTATTACAAATTGAAAATCAAAAGTTGATGTTTTTCTTTCCACCCTAATGTACAGTCTGTGCTATGCGAAACATAAGTTATACGCTACAAACTGGATGGGAGGGGCGCTGTTCAACAAGGTCTTGTGATTTGATTCTTACGGCCCACGCATGTGAATATTCCATCCTTATTTCGTCCTTATTTCGTCCCTTTATGGCCATAACGTCGTGTGTGTATTTCTGCCAGAAGGTAGTATACGCAACATACGGCCTTTTGGTTACCTTTGGGGGGAAAAAAAACATAGCCATATGGAATACCCATCTATATTAAATGAGAGTGTTTTTAACATACAATCTTTTGGCAAAAGATAGTTCCCATTTGTTTAAAGTATGTTTCGCACATAATAGCTATTTATGTATCAAGTACGCAAAATAACGCTTTAGCGGACGAATCTCGTATAGCGGCCGAGGCGAAAGCCGAGGCTGAAATACTGGATGAGTCCGCTAAAGTTTTTGCGTACGTGGTGCATACAATATTTTTTAGTGATAGCTCTATAAATTATATGAAATGAAACAAAAATACCGTATATAATTAATTATAATGAAAGACAGTCAACCATATTCTCAAGGCCCTCTCAAACGCAAGACAACAATGAACCGTACGTACCAAAACGAAATCAGGTAGGCTATAGATGAGTTATTTGAGTCGCTGATTTGTAAACAATAATAAATACGAAGTAGTATTTATGAAAAGCTTGTGAAAATATGAATTATAATCCCGAGGAAATTTCACTCCAAGTCAAAAACATTGAATTGGAGCTGGTGCCAGCAACATCACGGCAGAAGGAATAGGGAATATATTGCAATTAAATGCTGGTGCATCCATGTAAGCTATGTGAACGAAGATGTGAAAAGTTGTTGGCTTATATTTGTTGTCATGTGATGAAGTGGGCTACCGTGTTTTGCGAAAAATCCTGGTAAAGTTTCTGATTATCATAAAGAAACGTGTTGGCTTAAATTTGTTGTTTTATAACCAATTATATGCGTAAATCCATGTTAAAGCTGGTGTGACTGGTCAAAGCCGTCTGGGTTTTGTTTATAGATTGCCATGACGACTTTAAAGGACAAGGCCGCTAAAATTGCATTTTGAATGCAGTTTGAATGCACTTTTATGCAATTTTAGCGGCCTTGTCCTTTAAAGTGCAGCTTTTCGGCGTGTTACCAGTCCGATAAGCAGCTGTTTTAGAGAGCGTGTACTAAAAAGTAATTTTCAATGGAAACAAGACACACGGCCTTCTGGCAGTAAAGCGACGACTTGAATTAAAACAATTACCAAAAATAAAAATAGCTGTATACATAGGCCTGAAGTTTCGCGGTACCTGTTGTAATAGTCTACAATAATAATAGCCCTAATTATTTTTCCCTTATAGCCTACAATAATAATACATCTGGTAAGAGACAATATAATTGCACATAGGAGAGGCAATAGAACATTTGTCAGCAGATTTATTACGACAATTTCATTCATACGCGGCGTGTTTGAGATTAATGAATGACGTTAGTAAATCCTCGGATATAGACCAATCACGATTGTCTCTCTTATAATATGCATAGTAGAATCGTAAGGATGCCATTTTATCTGATAAATCGTCACCTCGTTACTGGACACGTAAGGCATCAACGTGTGTTGAGTAATACGTCACATGTTGCCAGTGAACAGAATGAAAACACATTATCTACTCTTATACAATTCAACGGCCCTAAATAGCGTGCTCACTCGCTCGCCCACTTCGTGAGACATGGTTCGTTACTTAAAGTCCAATAGGTAGTACAAAAGTTTCCTATCTAATGACAAGCCCAGCAATTTCTCTAAACAGTTGTACTGTCGACCACATATGTTTAATATCTTCACATTTAAATAATATTGACATCGTTCGCAAACGCCGCTACAACCAATCTGTTGGAGCCCAGAGATATGCCGGATATGTAAGTTATTCATGAAGTAGGCTAACTACAGGAACGGATTAAAATCAAAAAACAAAAAAATAGAAGCGTTGTCTAATCGATTTTTAACTGCTATATTAGATGTCATAAAATCCATTTATGTGCAATGAAGAGGCTATATCTGTGTATAAACAACTTATATATCCAACAAAGTTTCCAGTCAGGCAACGCCATCTTAGTACAGTACATCGTACATATGCTCGTCCTGTCAAATTCTTGATGAAAACATAGACACGAGTAGAGTACGATTACTTTCACAAAGTCTCTGAGTTTTTACGTAGCCTATATACCTTAGGAGCGAGTCTCACCGTTCCTAGAGTTCCTGCCTAGGGGAGGTAGCTGCACCCTGATTGGCTCAGCTCTTCTATCCCACTCCACGTGTTGTCTGTCTCTGTCTCGCCGCGGCATTATCCCTCCACTCAACTATTATAGTATTTTCTACGACTGGCAGCGTGCTGCATGATCTTCACTCTGTGCTCAACAGCAGCAAAGTGATCTTACGCGCAGCGAATCCGCGCAAGCTGGTAACGAGATGTAACGAGAAGCTCGCTGGCTGGGTTAGTCTTCAAGGCCAGAGACTTTGTGGAAGTAATCTTACTCTAATATTGTCATGGATACTGGCAGCAATTCCATCACAAAGTGAGCAACTGAGATAAAAAAAATTACTTCCTGGCAAACAAAATTTTGAGAAAGATGTTAAAGATCTCTTGGTATATCTAACAAGGTAATATTTTAAAAGTGTCAATTGTAACTTTGTCCCTTCTTCCTAACAGAGAAGGTGTAGAATTATGGGACATATTGCCTTGTTTTTAATAATAGATAACTACAACGAAACGAGGGCTTAATAAGTTTGATGGCGAGCAGTTTTTATTTGTAATTAAGTAAGTTAGGACGATAGTTTCGAATGTCTAGTTTGCAGCCCTTCTTCGGTATGAAAACTACAATAGCACATTTCTGTGAAACACAGAGATATCCAGGGAGTTTCGCAAGACCATCAGCTATACAATTCCATACCGAGTTATAGAATTCGGTTGGCAGTCCATCTGATCCTGGAGTTTTTGATGACTTACTCTCCTTGAGAGCTTTGAATATTTCATCTTTTGTCATTTCAAAATTGCATTGTCGTGTTTATTCAATGTCTGTGGTATTGGAAGTTAAAGTGATTGCATAGAAAAAAAACCCTGTTGATTACCCTCAAAGAGGAGTTCGTTGTAATACATCTTAAAGGTATGTGCTATCTCACTCTGAGATTCTGAGCGATAACGATAATTTGTACATGGGCATCGTTAACCTTAAGATGGTATATACTGATTCTTTCTTCAGAAACAGTATCTGAAAGTCTACTGCGAAATTGGATACTTTGTAAGCGTTTCCTATATATAGCTGGAAGTTCGACTATATAGCGACTTATATGTTGCGTACTTTGTCATAAGTTCTAACATCGCTTCTGTACGTCATACAGGCACTGAAAATAGAAGCTAATTACGGTGTCATCATCTTAACGTTGTGAGAAAGCTCTCTGCTTGAAGAATTTTCGGACTTGTGGTTTAACGTAAAAATCTCACCAATCAGCTATATCCTTATATATGTTTTTGTTTAAACTCAAATTGACCATAATACGTTTAGTATCAGTGTGGTTTCCAATACTAACGTCCCATTGTAATACAGTTACGTTACAGTCGATTTTACATGCATTAATAATGAATGGTGATCCGTAAACAAAGCTTGTACTCCATTCTGCTGACATTATTAATCACGGAGAGGAAAACATTAAATCTATCCAGTCTCGAAGCAGAATTTCCCATTATGTAAGCGCTACAGTCCTCCGTTGTTTTATCTAAACATCATCCAATTGTAGGTCTAACTCTTGGAGCGCATTACTGGGCCCAAACGAGGCCGTACAATCTTCAGGTCGAATAACATAGTTGAAATCTCCACCAAAAATAATATTTCTTGGCAGTGCTCGTAATAAGTAAGGTAGATCTTCGGCCCTCTTGTTCATTATTTTATAAAAGGACCAGACCACCCTCACATCAATCTGTGGGCCCCGTTGCCAGCTATTATAACGAGCTTCCCATAATCAAAAATAATCTTCACGGGAACACTATTCCACGATAACATAATAGATAGCTGTTTATGTTTCAGCAAATATATTTTTAATTGTTAAGCATTTTCCACAGTGTAATTTAAAAACATACTCCAATAATAATAGGTTCAAGTAAGAGTGACTCCTACTACATTGCATATAATAAGCAAGTTTTTAGGGCAAGAAGCGTAAAATAAATGAAAATAAACAGTTGGTTATAACCACTGCCTTCTAAATTGTATTACTCGTGTATACACTGCCTGTCCTATACGGCTAATTTTGCGTACTCGGCGACATTACAGATGGCAGCACCTTTCACACCCAGATTGCTTCTTGTTTTTTGCTACGACATTGTTGATTATGTAGTGCTGTCACCGCCGTCTCATAATCACTGCCTTCTAAACTGTATTACTCCTCGAGACGGCGGTGCTCATAATATAGTCTATCAATGCGTCTAATTAATTTACATTTATTTTAATTATTGCTCCAAAATTCCATTTCAAGGTAAGTGTCATATACTGGAATAATATTACGTTCTAAACAAATAACACAAGTATCTGTGTCTGTTTAATGCTTATTTTGATTAGTGATTGCTGCAATCTGGGTGTGAACTGTGTCGCCTCTACTGGATAAATTAGGCAATTTAACAATACTCTGAACTCCATGTTAAAATAAAGCATAGGACAGGCAGTGTAATTCTCGAGACGGCGGTGGTTATAACATAGGCTGTTACGTCATGTAATACCTTCTTTCTTGCTTGCCATAAATTTACTTCAGATGGCTTTGATTTTCATTTGTCTGTATAGGCTTACAGTCAATCAATTCAATGTATGTCTTGGCAATTGTTATTTTAATCTCAACTCCAAAATTATTTATTTATTTTTTAAATAACTACTAATTTATCAATTCTGTTTTTATTTTATTTATTATTATATTAGCATAGTGCGTTTTAATGTATTGATTAATTAATCTTATTTACAAGTGAAGCTATTATTATTGGGTTAGCGATTATTTATTGTTTCAACCTTCAATTGTCCTTATTATTCACTTCATCCTTCTTCTTCAAAATGGACAACGATTTGAGTGTTCCATTCTCTTTTCCTAGGGCAATGTGCTCTATTCAACAAATCATTTAGCACGTCATACAGTGCTAAATTTCGGGCGAAATGCCTTTTATCTTCATTTGTGTTGGATTAAGAATTCCAATGTTCTTACATAGTTCAACATAATTTCAACATCACAGGGATTCATCTAGACGTCGCTAAAGGTGCTTCGTTCTATCTCTGGACACTGAACCTTCATAAGGAGATATCAATCATTTCAATTCTGTGAGTAATATAATTCACAAGACAAGGACTATGATTAGTCTTCAATTCGGTGAGATTTAGTAGTCATAAAGAGACTTCATGCAACTTCGAATTGTTAAATAAATACAGACATTTATGCTTGGCAATAAAGTGTTAACAGCTTATTTATGCAATCTTCTTTTTTCTGAACTAGTGCTGTGAATAGTCTTAAATTTCAGCATTCAATACAATCTTCTAGTTTCGAAATAACAATTTCGACATGCTATATTTATTACATCAACAAATGGTCCTCCGAATTAATACAGTCTACCAGTGCATCTATATATGTGTACTTGGATACAACTAGAACTGCAGATTTCAAGAAGTGCATATATTCCAGACCATCAAGTTTGTGTTGATCAAGCAACGTCATCGTTCACATGTGCATATTTCTTGTATATCAATTTACCCATTTGAAGATTGGAAATGAAACCCAATTCTTCTCCTCAATTCTTCTCTCCCCCGCATGTTATCGCCGGGAATCGAACCCACAAATAGTTTTCAATACGGTCCACTACCAGAGGAAGGGTCGCCTTGCGGTAACATAGGCCTTTAGTTTAAATTCAAGAAAATAAAAATATTTGTACAACAGCCATTGAAAATTAAAATTTACACTCTTTTTTTTAAATTTATTATAACAACAATACAAAACTTTCAGTTACATCATTTTTCAACATAGCACCCTTGCTTCTCAATGCACTTGATCCTTTGTTGCACAAGCTTCCTGATTCCCCCAGAAAAAAAATTGTGGCTAAGTAGCAAGCCACGTATGCACAGCTTCCTTCAGTTCTTGGTCTGTGGTGAATCGACAAGTGGGCCAAAAAAGATGGAAATCTAACATGGCGAGATCGGGACTGTATGCTCTAACACCTCAAAACCCAGTGGGCTGCAGTATGTGGGCGCGCATTGTCATGCAACAAATTTTCAATCCGTTCGAACACGATTCGTCGTGGTAAAACATTTCCCCTATATTGTGTGGAAAATCTTTGATGGATTTAGGCTCTTGGTACACCTTCAGACGACAAAAAAGGGTCATTGCATGCTGTTCTTCTTTAGTGCAAACGCCGAGCGGTGCAGCCATGTTTAATGAGCAACAGTGCAACACCCAATGGAGTCTTAATGGTCAAACATTCTACAAGCGGAGATAAATGAACAACATGTCGACGTGCGCGAACACAAAGTGGTGCAGTCAACCTAAAAAATAGTATATAAAAAGTGCCGGATACTTATTGACTTAACCCCGTACTTAATAGGTTTGTTCGCAAAGCAAATCCGTGACCGCTTGAGAATTTGTTGTACTGCGCATGTCCAGTCTGTAACGTACCCGTGATTTGCACTTTGCGAACGGTTACAAGAATTGGAATCGATAGTTTCTGCGTTTAATCGATATGATGTGCAAATAAAATATATATTTCCCTTTGACATGTTATAAATGCAATATACATCGACAATATAATCTATATTTTGGGAAACTTTTAATTATCTTCCATTATTCATACATATAAGTAGCCTATGTTTATAAATCTGGCGCAATGTTATTGGAGGGAGGAGTCAGGCGCGTGAAAATAGGTTACTGCGCATGTCTCTGATAACAATTCATGCTAGAGCCTGCAAACTTTTCTTATAGTACGGAAACTGTCCGTGAGAGCTTTGCGAACGGAAGATTGAAATCAGAATCACGGATTCTCGCTTTGCGAACGCGTGTGGAGAAAGAGCGCATGCGCGAACGATATGTTCCTGGTTTCTGACTGCTTTGCGAACAAACCTAATGTAAAATATGCCCATGGGTCCTCTTGAAGAACAAACATGTATTATTTTCAATCTTCTTACTGAATAAATAAAAAGAAAAACATAGACAGGAGCTGATGACGTGATGAGTCTCAATAAAACACCTCAAATATACATTTTTACATTAATTGTCAATTATACACACTAGTCTTTTAAATGTAATATGAACAGTTATTGAACATTACATTTAAAATACAATTACATTTAAAATAAACAAAAATCTTGGTAAACTTCAACAGTTATCACTTTCTCATAACTTCAAAGACTTTAATCGTGTAATTAATTCATTCAGGATTGTTCAGTGGCAACGATTTTTATAACGTATTGTAATTTGATATGTGAAAAAGTTAATCAACATCGTCACCATATTTTATATATATATATATACAGTATATATATATTAATTAACATTTTTGATCCGTTGCAGGTTTCCCATTGTCATGGCTTCGGCAGCCTCGTTCATGTGGAGTCCCTGAAGGGCAAGCGATTCATTTATTGTGATTTCTGTCTATGAATTTAAGAGTTAATACGAAATATGTCACTTAGTAGAAGTCGTAATTTATATGTGGCAATGGCGAGCCTATAATACTGAGTGCTCGGAAATTCCTCTTACAAACTCCTAGGGTTAGTAGAGGGGACTCAGTAGACAATATTTTGAACAGGAACTAATATCTGGAAACTGCATGTATAGTTTCCGTGCTATAACCGTTACAATACTTTACAACGTGCCTGTGTAGGTAAGCCACGTTTCTTTTGTGTTCCAGGTCGCGGCCGTGTAAGGCTTCGGCGGCGTGGGCCGTGCAAACATCCTTACAACGGGGGAGATAAAACTCAAGGAAAGAAGAAGTTATAAACACACTATGTAGAACTATTTATAGGGTGTGCAATGTCAAACTTAATGAGCAGAGCTGGGGGGGGGGGATAGAAATACTGGTACCGACTTCTTTCTTAGCCTTTATTACGACGGTATGTGTATTTACTTATATTCACTACAAAAGATCCAACTTTCTCGTAACGTAAATTAATTTAACTTTACTTCATAATACAGAAAAGAAATTACGTCTTAATTTTTCAGCAGTCTTGACAGTCGTGAACGAGTCGACCATAACGAAGAAATGACTCGATTACTTTGCGAGTCAGTTATTATTTATGAATAATTCCGTGATTCCGTTCAAGAAATAAATTGAAACCTAAAAGAAATGAAAGTCTTCTCAATCCTCGGACGGCTGACTCAGTGATTCCTTTTGACTTCTCAGTTTTCTCAAACACGGTTCACTCCTTTCCACTATTAACAGCAAGGGTGATGAGGCGAAGGGATGTAACGCTCGCTGTGGTGTTTGTTAACAAGGTTACCATTTTTAATAAATTCAAATTATTAATTATTACGGTATGTGAATGTTAAATAAATTTTGAGTGAGTGAGCACCACCAACATCTGAGCTATGGCGCTAGGGATTACAGCGCGCATTGCCAACTGTTCTTTACTTCGAATCCGTGTGACTGCTATAAGGTTTAACCATAATGAATGACCCTCTATTCATTATGGTTTAACATACCCCGGCACACCCCTTAGTTCCGCATAAGGCTTTAAACACTAGTAGGCCTATATTGTCAAACGTTTCCCAACCAAAATTTATACTTATAGTAGGCCTATTAGTGATATACAGGAGAATAATATTTTATCAATTTAATCAGAGTAATATACCACTAGAAAATGAAGTCCTTGTAAGCAAAAAAAATGTTAAATTTTAACCATCATTAATACATTTTTTAGTCATATAAACAAAAATAACTACTAACACAAAAGATGAGTTTTTTTCCAAGAACTATAAATTTTCCAATTTTTGTGCACTGAGAAAGACTAGCTGAAAAATGCAGTTAAATGAAATGTGTGCAAGGAACAGAAAGTAATTTAGTAAATGAGTAATTTAGTACGTTGTTCATGTAACAATGGACTTTAAAACTTATTGAAAATAAAATATATCATATTTATTAAAAAAAATACAATTCATGAAAATCATCTACAAGTTTGTTTCTTCACTAGAAAGATGGCTTCTCGTTCAAAAAATGTGAGTTATCAATATGAAATTGAAACAAACTGTTACTGCACATGAGAAGTGAGTGTACAAAAAAATCATTAACTTATTTTAGAAGTTTCATATTTCACCTTATCCTCACCTTAATTTATTGTGTTGCTCTGAGTAATGTGGTAATTACTTGCATTCTGCTCTTCTTCTCGCTTTACTCGCGAATAATAGGAATTAGAGGCAGGGAGGCTACAATCTGTATAAGATAATAAACATGCTCTAGGATGGTTTGGCGGAGTGTACAGGCTCACTCCCACGCCCTCATCGATCTCATCTCCAGCTCATGTCGTCATGGCAACTCTCTCTCACCCCGGTCATCATGCAGGCCAGGCCCATAACAGTTCGTTTGTTTGTTTCATCTAAAATGTTTCATTTCTAAACTCACTTTCGCTACCAAGCTACATCTTCTTTATTTGTTTAATTCAAAACAATTTTTTACCATATCTTCCCTCTCATTCTTATTATGAATCAACGCCATACTGCAACAGTCTTGTTACAGTACATAAATTACTTTTTTCCACAATAGTGTTTTTTATCTACTTCCCGTTCATGCTATCGTGGTGGAAACTCTATTCTCCTACACCCAGTGCCGGTAACCTAACCTACACGAGTATTTTAGCTGCTTACCGAACTACTTGCCGCACATATGCGGCATTGTATCAAAGCCTGTAACTTCTGATACAGTATTATTGTAAACATAAGAAATAATCAGGTATGCTAGTTGACATGTTTCTTAGTACAGTATTGAGTTTGCGACTGTCCACGTTGGGACGTCAGATGCGGCTGGCCTATTTTTGTTGAGCACCAGATGCGGCAGCCTTCGTTGCGGTCTTAATCACAACGAAACTGCTCCCCAGCAATTCGGTTTGTTAATACAAATTCACCGGTCCACATTGGCTAATTATAATTCCTATATGTCCTTTTTGATCACACATGTATCCGTATTGGTCAACTCAAATTTGGTCCTGACGCTTCTCTCCAGCATTTTACAGTTAAAAGATGCTGGGTTTCCCCTAATACAATCTTGTAATGTTGAGGGCGCTGAGTTAGCTTTCGTAAACAATTGCGTATCGTAGAACTTTCTAGTCCGCTCATGCGTAGTAGTTTTCTTCCCTTTCTCTTTTCTTCCGCGCTGATCTAGTTGAGAGACCTCAGTGTGTTGGTGGCCTCTCTTCGGGATGTAACTTCTCTAAATTTTGTCTGCTTTGGGCAGACATGGAATTGCTGGGTAAGTTCATGTATCTCCATAATTAAAATTAAAGTTAATTTTATAGTTCTTTTGCTAGGCTTCACCTTACTTATGTCTTAGTTAAATATCTATTTCTGCCGCGGCAATTCATACAAGGGATCGCGTTTCTATGTTTCACCCTTGGCTCACTTCATATACTTAATGTTCTTTAAAAGATGATGAAGTTAATCTTTCATACTCTGTTTCCAAGATAGAACGTTATTTTTATGGTTATGAAGCTTATACGTATTCTACGTCCGGTTGTATAACGAGTAGCGTTCATGTAAATCAAGGTCTGGGTCATTCACCTTGTGTGCGGTTGAAATGTGCATACGCTAGTTTTCTTCCATTCTAGTTGCTTCATATTTCTTTTTCTGATCGTATTAGCTTACGTAAATTTTTTGATTCTATTGCATTGTCTTTCTATCCTGATTTATTCTTGTCTCGGTCAATTTACCTAGGTTATAAAGTATTCTAAATTTAACGTGTCGTAGTTTTGAATGTTCATAAGAAATTCTGTTTATTCTACATGTAAATTACCAGTCCTAAGGCTATAGTCATAATACGAAAAAGTAACGCTAGTCAATGTGATTGTGATTGAATTAAGAAATGTTATAAAATTTATTGCGGTTTTCGGAATTTCATATTTTCTCTGATGTATTATTGTTGGTCACGATTATGCTACCGTAAGTCCCTGTTAACTATATTTATTTAATTTCATGCATAGTGTCATGTTATAGTATTGCAAGTTCTGGTTGTCTAATTCTGTAGCAGTCATGCGTATACCTTAGTTGATTCATGATATTTTCTTTCGTTATATTGTGCTTCGCGTGTATGGTACAGTCCTTGCAGCAAGTTTTCTGAGTACGTTCCTTATGCCTTGTCTTATTTGAAGGAATTCTACGGATATTATCGGCGTAGCGCTGATTTCTTTGATTAAGGTAATCTAGAGGTTATCTACGCTTTGGGTATCCGTGTTTTCTGAATTTTAAGTTTCGGCTGGGTTGCGTATTCATGATCTTGTTTTTCTGCCGTTTTCTTTCCTAATTAAATATTCCGTGCTGTCATGTTTGAGTATCTAAAATTTATTATAGTCCTGTATTGGTGACTGTACCTTTTTCTAGAAATTATAGTTTGACCATTTAGAAAGATTTTGCATACCTTTGGTATTAATGCCGCTTTGGAATTTCTCCTGGTTTCATGTTTTTGATATTTTATCTTGATATTGATTTTCGGTTTTGCTCTTTGTTCTCCTTCTGACATCAGAGTATTTTTGGAATTACCGTGGTTTATTATTTCAGTCAGTTTAGCCCTAAATTATTGCTACATGAAATTTTAGCTGAGATCAGTATTCTGGATTAAGTCATAGTCTTTTCCAGTCCAGTTAAATATATACTTTATGCTCTAGTTTGATTTCTCTGCGAATATTAAATTAAGTTAACGAAATTTCAATTCTGTATAGTAATTTGTATTTGATCTATAGTCCAGTTTATATGTGTTATTCATTGAATATTTTGAGATTTATTCTGGCAATGTTTGGTCATATTTCTGAGTCATATATAACGTAGTGGTATTTCTCTTATAGATTTTAGATTTTGCGTATAGTCTAACGTCATGGTTGCTGTTTTCTGAATTTTCTGGTCATTGTTTAGATGAATTATGGATTTGGTTTTTGCAAATATGTAAGTCAGATTTTCCCATAGTTATTTATTCTGAGTTATACGTATTAGGTTTTCATATTCTTAGTTCTGTCTTTCTTGGAAACAGATAATGAAACCATTTATCTTTCTCTTGTAAAAATTTTAAGATAAAACATATCACCTTGAGTAATGATTTTTTGGATTTATGCAGCTGTTAAATATTTTGTATGTATTGTTAGTTTTGTCTTGTCATCTGAAATCTAAATAAATATCTTGTCCTAGTTATCCGATATTGTTACATCTGTTTGCTGGTTGTTTATCCTCCCTCCTTGTCCTCCTGTTTGAGGGGATGTTCGATCTACGTTCTCCCCTGGTAGTGGACCGTAAGCCGTTTCCAGTTAGTTTTTCTAATGATAATTATATCATATTCATGGTAGCTGTATGTCATTATTATCTAATTACTTCTTAAACTTCAGGTTTTGGGACTGAGCATTTTATAGAGTATTTTAGTGTGTGACGCTTGTCACACTTGATTTCCCTACATATAACAAAATTATATAAAATACAAATTTGTAGAACCCCCCGTTACAATCTGTCAAAAGTGATATTTATGTCTAGCGACAGAGAGACTGGAATAGGGTCCCACCCATTTCCTGTTTAAGATCAATCACTCTATGAGTCGTATAATATAAGTCTTGTTGTCCTTTAATGGTTGTAAAAATGTTTGCCTTATTTTTAGAAGTCTTTTGATATAAGTTTGCCTTATATCGGATAATTATTACTGTGTATAAATAGATTTTGATATCAATGGGTATTTTAATTAAATAGTGTAATGTATTGCAATATGTCATCTTTTAGGTCTTAATGTCCTCTGTCTGAAGGTGTAATTTGTTTCATTATGTAATATGTCGTTTTGGCGTAATAAGTCCTGAATGGTCACTGGTGTAATGTGTGTTGCTTGCATTTAGGATTCGAAATGTGGTGGGTGGTTTGAATGTCAGTCGTGGAACTGTTGCAAGTTGCAACACTTCATCAGGCAGCTAAATATGACGCAAAGCCTTCGACCATGTCTAAATAATGTTGAATTTTAGTGACTGTTGCCTTTCTTGAGGATAGCAACATCATCGGCGAATAGGATCATTATCATAAACCGGCCACTTGGGAAATAAAATCAGGTAAACTGATGTAACAAAGTGCCTGTATGTTTTTGTTTAAACAGTTATTAATGCAATTATGATATGCAGAATACAAAAAAAAGTCAAATTGGCCGGTTTCGGGATCTGAATCATGGAACTCCAGAATATGAGGCCAAGACGTTACCATCTCGGTCACCTGGGTCAGTTTAACGGTCTAGTTGGATAAGCGCATGTAAACCAATAGTGTTATTTGTCATAGCTAACTGTATTAATTTCCAAAGCCTTATAATATCACAGTAAAACAATAGGCTATGTTGTCATGATAACTGATTTGCATTTCATAAATTCTTTCGAATACGTATATTACCATAAAATAGGCACTAAATTGGGCATTACTCCGAAATAGGTCAACCGATTTTATCCAATATCATAAAACGTCTTCCCATGAATATTATAAATGTGTATACCAAGTTTCATAAAAATCCGATAAAGCGTAGGCTATTTGAGTTAACGCGTCTTTAAAATAGAAACTAAATTGAGTTTTACTCCGGTACCGTTCTACCGATTTGGTCCAATATCAGTTGACGTCTCCCCATGTACATTATAAATGGGTATACAAAGTTCCATGAAAATCCAATAAAGCATATCTGAGTTATCGCGACTTCTTATATATTAACATAAAAGGCACTAAATTGGGCATTATTCCGGTACTCGACAACCGATTTGGTCGAATATCAATAGACGTCTTCCCATGGACATTATAAATGCGCATACGAAGTTTCATAAAAATCCGATAAAGCGCATTTGAGTTATTGCGTCTTTAAAATAGACACTAAATTGGGTTTTACTCCGGTACCGTTCAACAGATTAGGTTCAAATTCAATAGGGTACTTCTCACGGACGTCATAAATGCATATACCAAGTTTCATGGAAATCCGATACAGCGTATTTAAGTTATGGCGCCTTTCTAATATAATCTATTAAAATAGGCACTAAATTGGGCATTACTCCGGTACCGGTGAACCGATTTGGTTCAATATCAATAGGGTTCTTCCCATGGACATTATAAATGTGTTTTCCAAGTATCATGAAAATCCGAAGAAGCGTATTTCAGTAATGGCGCGTACAGACACACGGACATACAGACAGACGGACATGCATGTTTTCGTCCCCCACACAATCTCATAAAGTACCATACTGGCACATAATAATTGGTATGTAAGAGGTAAAGTAGCTGGTCATCTAAGCCTACACTGCCTTTTAGAACTGTAGATTTTATTGATGAATGATGTTCGAACTGGAGAAAGCAAATTAACCTCGTTGAGTCGCAGATGGTGAAATTCACTTATAAAATAAAAACGATACAGTCAAATTGAAAGGTGTGGAGTGCCCCAAGTCGATTTTGTTAGATAATTAGGAATGAATCTCGACAGAAAATTGCTATAGAGAAATCACATAAAAAAACTTCAACGAAAGATTCATCAATTTAGCTTCCTCCTGAAATGATCATCTCTTCCTTTACACTGTAAAACCTAATCTACCTTTCCGCAAAAAGGCCAATCTGGAAATATGGAGCTCTGCCTCGAACACTGAAGTGAAAAGAATTCAAACAATCCAAATGGAGCTCTGCCTCGAACACTGAAGTGAAAAGAATTCAAACAATCCAAAATAGATTCCAACGAATCCTGGCAGATGTTCCCTGGTATGTCAGTAATGCTACTCTCCATCGAGATCTCATACCTGACGTCCTCTCCACAATGCGCAAATCTTACATCAGATAGCATGAACAATTTACTAGGTATCATAATATAATATTGAAGGAAATTCCAGATCACATGCAGCACGTGCCTGTGCTCTTCTGCTGCTTACTTAACCTATAATAACAGCATGTAAGTGAATAGGCGTTACAACTGTATAAAATTCCTAACCAAGGACTTCTTTGATTGTTATAAATCAAGATATTATGTAGTTCTTCGTACGTTTCGTGAGAGAGTGATAATGTATTATTTTATTTTATTTTTTTTGAACTCGATTGATCATGGAGCCAACTCACAAGCCTTGCAAAAAGTCATGTGAACCATCGCTCAATACAGCTATAGATTTTATTTTTTAAAAATACCTTCAAGATACGCAAACAGTGATCCCAAGACTATAAAATGAGAATGACAATGAAAATAAAGCTCTTAAAAATTAAGTAGAACGTTTGGTGAATAATTCCTGGGGTGAAGATTCAAGCCGCAATGATACAAGTAATAGCAGACCTCTCGATGTTCAAGAAACTCAACATAGTGACTGGGTAAAGCCAATCGGACCATAGCATCAAGAAATATTACATATCCTAATATATATACTTTACCTGCCAACAGATATGAAATCCTAAAAGACAACTTCGAGTTTAACCTTAACCTACAAATACCAGAGCACCTGAGTAGGCCAAGTTGTCCGAAATCAACAAAGACGAACAACATCTCCATGAAGCCACTTCAGAGTTGCATAAGCCATAATAAGAATAGAAATGTGCTCCTTTTTGCTGATAGCCATAGAAGAGGTCTTAAAAAAAGACTGAATTTATGCAGAAGGCAAGATGTTGCAAAAATGGGGGCAGTGAAGCCTGGAGCTCCCTGAAAGGAAGTACTAAAAGTTATGCCAGAAGATTTGAAGAATCGTGATTGTGTGGTCATAATGTGTGGTGCCAATGATATTTCCAAAAACAATGGTAGTGAAACAATACGAAGCTTGAAACAGACAATTAAGAAAATAACACCATGGTAAATACTCCTACTATATATGACCTTCAACTTTTTCCTGAGTGAATGTAGAGGAGAATAACATCAACAGGAAAATATCAAACATTTGCAATACGTTTAGAAATGTTGAACTAAATTATATATCTAGATATCAAAGAACTATGTTCACAAACTACTACAGATGGACTACATTTTAATGGTTTTGGAAAAATTGTATTGGTAGAACAAGTAAGTGTAGCCATCGATAACTTAAAAAGAGTGTAATATAAGATCTTAAAAGTCCATAGCAGACTTGCCATTAGCCTACATACTATGAATCACACAAGTGAAGTGAATGAAGAAAATTTAGAAAACTATAACAGTGTGAATACCAGTAGGATAGCAAATGAAGAAAACAGTTCAACTTTAAAAGAGGATAAACAAACAGTTGGTGGAACCACTGAAGAAAGAAGATCATCCAGAGAGAAGAAACAACCTTTACGGTATCCGGATAGTTATTTTGGGAATGTAAATGATCGGATAGTAGCTGATATTAGCGGACAATGTCTGAGGGTTTTTACGAGGGTATTTTTCAACCTCTATAACCTGCATAAAATGACAACCACAGTGAAAATCAAAACTGTTTTATTTGGAACATTTAGGTACACCTTCTAGCTACTTCTCTACATAGTCGCGCTCCGATTGAGACATTTGTTGAAGCGTGGTGCAACTTTCAAATACCCTCTTCATAGAAGCTTCCCGCCAGCGTATTCACGATATTTTGAAGTGTTTTGAAATTCTTCGTTGGTGTGGATGCCAGATCTAGGGTTTGTTCGGGAAATTTGTGTGCATCTATTGTTTGGATTGTTCTTTTGATTCTGGACTGTCGTAACGAATCCAAGTTTCATCCCCTGTCACGATGGATTTCAAAAACACGTTCCCATGCCGAGTGACTTGCATCTTTTTCGGCAGCGGAAGAAAGATTTGGGAGGACAGAGCTTCCACACCAACGAAGAATTTCAAAACACTTCAGAATATCGTGAAAACCCTTCTCAATACGCTTGCGGGAAGCTTCTATGAAGAGGGTATTTGAAAGTTCCACCACGCTTCGACAAATGTCTCAATCGGAGCGCGACTAAGTAGAGAAGTAGCTAGAAGGTGTACCTACAAGTTTCAAATAAAACAGTTTAGATTTTCACTGTGGTTTTCATTTTATGCCCCATCAGAGGTTAAAAAAAGAATAGCCTTCGTTTATGAACATTCAGTGTTTAAGACAAAAATAAATAAACTAGGCGCAGAAATTACAGCACTAGATGGTGCACTTAATAGAGGTAAGTTTTACATTTTGTGATGGATATAGGATTGGAAATCACTTCTCGAGGAAAATATCTAAGAATGGTGGGGTAATAGTAAACTTACACGAATAACACAGTTTTTAAGGAGTTAGTTTTAGACATTTGTATATTGAAAAGCATTTCGAGGCAACGGGTATCCCACTTGATTCATTGAAAATTATAATAATTTAAAAATACAGATTACCAACTGGAGATGTGAAAATATTTTCAAACAATTTTAGAACATGCTACAGTATGTCACTCGCTACAGGTATAAAGTTATTATTTGTGCAGGATTCAACTCTCAATTCGATGTTAAAACCATTGATCTGTATACTAACTGGAATGACTGCTACCACTGTAAAGTCTCTGCCAAATGTGTGTCCTGTCTGTGCGACTAGTTGCGTCTGGTCTTGCATGGAAGAAACCAAGCACCTGCACGCTAAACACCATTATTTTAGTAGGACCTTCTCGATTTCATTGACATTTTAAGACAATGTTAGACCTTTTCATCCTTTTTATTGCAAAAAATAAATCAATAAATAGCCGAGAAAATTATTTAAATGTTTAATTTCCCCCCTTTTCATTTTATATTTATCTACTGGTTGAAAAGAATTACCACAGTATCCCCGCAAATATCCAAACATCTACCACTTATAAAAATACACAAATAAATAAGTTAATTTATTTTTCACGTATACTGATATGAGAAACACGTTGTAATTAATTGCATAAACTTCTATCAGCCTACAAAGAATATAATAGGCCTAATTTTGAAAGCAGTAAGCTGCTATGTTGCAACAGGGAATATGTATAGGGGAAAAATTAAACATTTAAATAATTTGCTCGGTTATTTATTGATTTATTTTTTGCAATCCTTTGCAATGAAAAGGATTTTAAGACCTAAGTTATAACATTTAAAAACATTGTGCGTGCCACGCGACAGAAATGAAAGTTATTTTTATTTTTTCATTTTTTCCAATTTTGAATTATTGGATTTTTTCAATTTTGGGTTATTGGACTTTTTATATTGGGTTTTTGGACTTTCTAAATTTTGGTATTTGGATTATTTAAATTTTTTATCTTTTAATTCATTTTTAATTTTGGAACTTTGGATTCTTTAATATTGAATTTTCAAATTTTAGATCTTTAATTTTTTTATTTTTTGGATTTTTTAATTTTTAATTTTGGATTTTTAAATTTTGGATTTTCGATTTTTTAATTTTGGATTTTTAGATTTGAATTTTTAAATTATAGATTTTTTAAATCTTGGATTTATTTTGGATTTATTATTTTTTAAATTTTGGATTTTTTATTTTTTAAATTTTGGATGTTTAAATTTTGATCTTTGATTTTCTAAATTTTGGATGCTTGGATTTTTAAATTTTGGATTTATTATTTTTTTAAATTTTTTATTTTTTAAATTCTGGAATTTTAAATTTTTTAACTTTGGTTTTTTAAATTTTGGATGTTTGGATTTTTAAATTTTGGATTTATAATTTTTTTGAATTTTGGATCTTTGAATTTTTTATTTTGGAATTTTAAACTTTAATTTTGGATTTTTTAAATTCTGGATCTTTGAATTTTTAAATTTTGGATTTTTAGATTTTTTAAATCTTGGATTTTCAATGTTTTTTTTTTTTTTTTTATTCTTTAAATTTTGGATAAGCCTAATCATTGAGTTGATTGTTTTCTATGGAGTCCGTTCCGTTACACCCTACTAATTTCGTGACGATTTTGAGTAATGAGTAATGAGTAATTTATTAGCCTTAGACATTACAAATGTATGGCACATAATATAAAGTAATTGAAGAGTAAGATTACAAACAATACAAGTACATCAAGTTTGACTTTGATCTAGCTTCTATTTAACACTTCGAAATATTCTTCTACTCTGTATGCACTTATTTCTATTAGTATTCTTTTGACTTCTCGCTTGAAGTGAAGTATTTTGAGTTTTCTCACGTGTACAGGCAGTGTGTTGTAGAACTTTTTGCCCATTTCATTGAAGCTGTTGAGGGTGGTGCTATAGTTGCATTGGCTAATTCTGAGGTCTTGCTTGCATCTTGTTGTATAGTCATGAACAGAGCTGTTTGTAGGGAAGTCGGTTATATTGTTTCTTACGTACAGCAAGCACTTCATTATGTATTGGGAAACTACGGTTAGTATGCATAATTTTCTAAATAGAGGCTTGCAGTGTGTCCTGCTGTTTACATTGCAAATTACTCGAATGGCCCTTTTTTGTAAGATCAGCAACTTTGTGACATTGCAGTCATTCCCCCAGACTGTGATGCCATATGTTAAATGGCTGTGCACATGAGCGAAGTACACTGTTTTTAGTGTATCTTCATTAACATTATGCTTTAATCTCCTTAACATGAAGATACCTTTAGCCACATTTTTGCATACATGATCTATATGAATATTCCACTTAACGTTTGATGAGATATGGACTCCTAGGAACTTCACTGTCTTTTTGTCTTTGCTGCTTAAGTTTATCTGTACGTTATCAACCTTTTCTCTGTTTAGACACAGTAGGTTAGCAGCACACCAATCTTGCACAATAGAGTCAGTTGTTTGCATTTCATCGCTAGATGCTGTCTCATTGTCTGTGATTATTCTCACAGCTACATCGTCTGCGAACAAGTAAGAGTGGCCATGAACGCTATTGATAGAATGGGGCAAGTCATTTATATATAAAATGAAAAGTATGGGACCTAGTATTGAGCCCTGGGGCACTCCTGTTTCTACTGGAAGATACTGAGAGAGTTCGCCATTGTACCATACAGCCTGGTACCTGCTGTTTAAGTATGACTGGAGGAGTTTTAAGCAGTGCTCACTGAAGCCATAATTTTTAAGTTTTTCCAGGAGAATTTTATGAGAGATTGTGTCGAAGGCTTTTGACATGTCGTAGAATCTACTTAGTATACATTTTCTGTCTTCGATTCCAGTGATGTATTCTGTAACTAGGTTTTCTATTGCAGTGCATGTTCCACGACCAGTCCTAAATCCATACTGACTTTCAGATAGCAGATGGTTTTTTTCAAGAAAGTTCACTATTTGCTTGTAGAGTATCAATTCGAACACTTTAGAAATTATGGGTATGATACTTATTGGACGATAGTTACCATAATCCGTGAGACTGCCCTTTTGTGCACTGGGATTACCTTCACAAATTTCAGGCTGAGAGGGAAGTAACCTTCTTCGATACAGCTGTTGAAAAGATATGCTAGTACTTCAGCTAAGTGGCTTGCACCAAGCTTCAGAATTTGAGAATTTAAGAAGTATACATCCAAGCTAGAGCTGTTGCTTAAGGATAGAATTGTTGTAAATACCTGTTCGACGCTCACTTGGCATAAAGCAAATTTGTTATTTGGGTTGATGTTTTCTGTGGTTTTTTCCAAGTACTGGATTACATCTAAATTTGACTTAGGAATTTTGCTTACTGCTTTTGTGATGGTTTCTATGAAGCTTGTGTTGAAGGCATCGGACTTTAAGGAGTTCTCTCTTTGATTTGGCTTCGCGTTGTCGTCAAGTGTTTCTTTGATGATGGACCACATCATTTTGGTTTTGTTGTTTGCTGAGTTTATCTTGTTAGAGTTGTAATTAAGTTTTGCTTTCTTGACTTCATTCTTGTATTGGTTCTGTAGTTCTTTGTATTTTATCCTGTAGGCATTATCTCCAGTTGTTCTGAGCTTTCTGTAGAAGTGAAGGCAGGTTTCTTTTAATTTTTTTAGGTTTTCAGTGTACCACCGATGTTTTGTTGCATGTTGTCTGTGTGTCTTCGTATCTACATATCTAATAGGGAATGCAGTATCTACAATTTTTGTAAATTGGTTTAAGAAATATTCGAACTTGTCATCAAGTGATGTCAGACTGTACATGAGTATCCAGTTTATTGTACTAAGCAAAAAACAGAAGTAGGGTGCAATATCACTATTTAATGGTCTAGCAATCTTCTTGTTATTATTGTTGGTTGAATGGTCTTGTTTGTTGAGCTGAAGGTTTGCTTCCATGACAACTGCATGATGGTCTGATGTGTTGAGCGTAACACTAATTGCTTGACAATTTTGAGCGTAACGCAAGCTCTCGATTTACTCCTACCGCGGCTAAAGAAGTTTCACTTTAAAAAAAGTCAAAGAAATCGAGAAGATCCTACTAACTTAATGGTTTCTCGCGTGCAGGTACTTGGTTTCTTCCATGCAAGACCAGACATGACTAGTCGCACAAGAAGACTCACTTTCCTCTCATTCAGAAGGTATTCCAGTTAGTATTCATTTCAATGGTTAAAACAGATAAAATCACTGATAGACAGTTACTTACTAAGACAGTTTGATTATTACTGTCAAAATAAAATTTCCACGCGCATAAATGTATGCTTGTATAATATTATCACAAATTTTTCTTGCATAAATTCGAATCTTAATATCCGGAATCTGGGGAAATCCGATCATCATGATATTTTGTTTGGAATGCACATTGACAAAATGTCCTATAGCAATCAGAGAAGAGAAATGTTTTCAGATTAGAGATTTTTCTATTGAAACATTTTTAAATTATGAAATGCAGTTAAATACAGTTGAATGAGACACTATTTCGTATCGACCCACTGAAATGAATAATGAGGAAGAAATTTTTGAGACTTGGTTTTCAATTTTGACTTACATATTCAATTTCAGTTTTCCAATGAAACGAATAAATATGTATCTAAAAACAAAAATAAACAAAAAAAGTCAGAGTAAATGGTTTACACCGGAACAAAGAAAAACGAGAGCCACTTTAATTATTTTGGAATATATATATATATATATATATATATATATATATAACAATTTAAAATAAAACCTTACTAACATAAGGGAATTAGAAAAATATACAGAAACTGTATAAGAGATGCAAAAAGGATAATAATCAACAGCTTAAAGATAAATCATAAAATAAGTGCAAAGCTGCATGGGCAATAATAAGCTCAATGGCTAAGAAAAATGTCGCAGCGCCAGAAAACATAAGACCGATTCTTATGGTAAAACTGATTCTTGAATCTGTAAATAACATTTCTTCTTATATTAAACCGTGCATTAATATCGCACTATACTTACAAGAAACAGTTCGACTGCCTGATAAAACATTTGTTTTCACGGAGGTAACGTGTGATGTAAGAAATCTGGTAAAAAGCTCTAAAAATTCTAAGACTAAAGGTATTTATGGAATGTCAAATAAATTTATAAAAGAAGCAATTGATCTCATACTTGTTCCGTTAACGGTTATCCTATTGCATCGCTGTATGTATCGTTGATGGTTGTTTTCCTAAATGTTTAACATTTTCTGAAGTCACTCCAGTTTATAAGAAGGGGAATCAGCCGAAACGAGTAGCTATAGGTCTATTTCTATAATTCCAGCCTTAAGTAAGTTCATGGAGTGCCTAATTAAACAACAAATAACATATTTTTAATTTTTAGTTTCTCAACATCAGTTCCGGATCAACCTAACTCCTTCATCAAGGGATCATACTGTTTTTAAATAAACGGTGCAAAACATGTTGCTTTAAGTTTCTCACATAAACAAGTTAAGAATTTATTGTAGTATCGAGGTTTCTAGGTTGACGAAAGAAACCTTTATTTACCATTCAAAAATAAATGTATAACCTACAGGTTAAATAGGCTACATTTAAGGATCTGAACGGAGATTCACATTTTATATTTTCCTTGCAATATCATACGTGTTTTAACTGAATAAATATTGATTGCTTCGTCTGTTCAGTGCATATACATTTCCTTTTTCAAGAAAAGATATCATGAAAGAGAATGCAAATTAAAGAAAGTCAATATAATATTACGACTTAGGTCTACTTTAAGTATTGCTATTCTTATATGGAGATGTGTTATGGACCTATGTAGTACAACATCTGAATACTTTTCTTTTTTAAAAATTCAGGCTTGTTGAAGAAAATATAGTCATCTACATTTAAGCCTCCATTTCCTATATTGATAAAGTCAATACTAATAATAATTGTTATTATTATTATTGTTGTTGTTATTATTGTTATTATTACTTTCATTATTTTGCTTGCTTCAACCGCATATAGGTCACATCGCGTGTTTATAATGTTTGCGTGTACCAGTAATCTCTTTTAATAATTAATTCGTGCGTATCTGTTTCTATTGTTCAGAGATTTCTTCTTTTCTCATATTATGTTCAAAAGATTATGATATTTGGTGACATAGCGGCGATGAGTTATGGGAAGAAAACAAGTCTTACAAATCCGGCGTTTGCCTTTGCGAATGAGGAAACCATGGAAAACCAAAGTCAATTTGGCCGGCCACTAGGTTCGATTTGACCCTAGGACCTCTTGTCTGTAAAGCTGGGTTTACACTATGTAACTTGTTTAATAAACTTATTACATGTAACAAGTTATATGTAACATGTAACAAATTACATGTAACATGTAACAAATTACATGCAACATGTAACAAATTACATGTAACATGTAACAAATTACATGTAACATGTAACAAATAGGTTATATAACTTGTTTATATAACTGAAGTTTAGAGTGACAAAAATACATTTGCACTGCACAGTAGTGATGTGGGCCGGAAATATTCCCAGTGGGAAGGAATTTATAAAATTTCCTTGGGCAGGACATATTCCCAAAAGTGAGCACGTATAAAAATCGTTAATTTTGAATGTTTCACTGCTTATTAACGGTCCAGGTGCCTTAAAATGAAAGTATTTCAGTAAAATTCCACATGTTTATCTAGGAACCGTCTAGGGAAGTATTACCTTTTCCTATGATATAATTTTTCACTTATTGTCAGAACAATGTGCCCTAAGTCATCTTCTTTTAAAAAATAATAATTCGTGATAATCTCTTAGGTTCTCTTTATAAACATGTATGTTATAAACTGATACCTCACACTTATTTAAACAGGATTAAAGATAAGTAATTTAACATAATTAATAATAGATTTTGTTGGTATTTAAAATAAAATGCCAGAAACCAACACCTTCAATATTACACAAACACAAATTTAAATATAATAAGTTTACAGTCTAATAATTAATCATAAATCAGTCCCATGGTCTAGGCTAATCCTACTGTAGTTTATAGGGAAATTTAGTTCTTTCGTGATTTATGAGGGCTAAGAAAAACCTGCGACTTGGCAGATGTGGGCACCCAAATCTTAGGAGCTGCAGTCACTTCGGCCGCCACAAAACGTACATTCAGTGCGTTTTCATGAATGTAATCTAAAAAGAGGAACTGCCTGTCATCTGAGCGAGCAGCTAAACTTACTTTTCTTTTATACAACTGATGAATCCTCAACCTTAGAAGAATAAAAAGAATAGTGAATCTACTGGAGTTCAAACCCAAAGTGCTGGTAATCCAGACGATCCAGATGAAGGGAAGGACCAAGAAGAAAACCTAGATGATGATGATGTTGAAGGCCATGATGACAGTGATGATATTGGCATCTTTTCTGATCAAGAAGAAAAAGAAGATGAAGATAATCTAATGGATTTCAATGGAAGTGAATAGGCCAACTTCTAAGATGAAGTCAAGGTCACACATTTAAAGAAAGCAAGTAGGCCTATTCCTAAAAGTTCTTTGGGTTCATACTGTTTATGATTATTACTGTAATTTGTGTCTAATTAATAGTCAGTCTCTTCAATGAACTGTTTTGTTAATCTTCTATATTGACCTTCAAGAACCAGGGCAAATTTTAAATAACTTACTTTCATTATCAACTATGTGAAAACTCAGTATTACAATATTTTATACGTAAATAATTAATGTTCATTTTTTTATGTTCTTTCAATAATTATCTATTATCTTTATCTATCTATATTAATAAAAGGAAGTGTCTGTCCTCCGTCTGTCCTTCTGTCTGTCCGCGATGCCCAGCGAAATCTACTGAACGCAGAGATCTGAAATTTTAAACATAGATGGACTAAAGGGTCGGAAAGTGCACCTCGAAGCCGGAATTTTTATTTTAGCTTTCCTTCGAGAGTTATGAGTGAAAAACGGGCAGAAAACGTGTATTTTTTGCGATTTCGAAGGATCAGTTTTTCAGTAATATATTTCAATGTTAAATCAATTACAGCTGGCTTTGGCTATTTTTGTCATCATACCTCATAGCCTACCTTGGAAATAAAAGCATCGCGATCGCTTGAATTTGTAAGTCCATCGTGGACGATTCATTTGTTTAGAGTGTCAAGGCCCGCAGATATATGAAATTTTCAACCTATACGGAAGAGGGATAATCAACATAGACCTAAATATGGTTAAACATTGTTCGATTTGGACGAATCTCACTATACAGGGATTTTCTGGGCCAAGGAACTCGAATCTAAGATCGCTTTTACCAGGCGACGATATCTAACCGTGACATGTAGTCCACGTGATTTAGGTGTTAATAAATATAATGATTTAACTATTATGCTCTAACTTTATGCTCTTTTTTATCGCGGGCGAAGCCGCGGGCACATGCTAGTATATTAATATTTGAACTCATGACAGTTTTTAGTTTAATTTAACCTAATCATGATTAAATTTAAGTAACAAATAGGTATCTGAGTTATCTTGCTCGTAAATCATAAATTCCAGGGAATTTATGAAAATGTGGAACATTTCTGGGAACATTCCCTGGGGATATTTCCTCGAGATTTGGTTCCCGCCAGATGGCGCTATGAATTTAACTATGGCGTAGCTCAGTTAGTAAGAGCATTGGCATGTATAGCCAAAGGTTCTGGGTTCAAGTCCCAGTGTCAGAGGAATTTTTCTCCTAAGGTAGGTGCGCTAGTTAAGGCCATGCTCCTGATAAGGCCACTAATACTTTAACGTAAAAGTATCATACTTTGGCCCCAGATTTCAACACCTACTTGAAGCTCGTCCTTCGAAGGTCAACTGACCAGAATTTCAGGGTTCCTTCTCCATTCCTCGAGGAAAGGCAGAAACTTTTGTGAAATACGCGCTTCAGAAATAAAAACAAGATAAGAAATAAAATACATCTAACTATTTAAGTAGATTCATATCAGCATAAAATTATACGTAGATATATAGCTTACATTGTGATCTTTTAAAGCATCTCTTTGTTGTATCTGCATTAACATACCAAGTTTAATAACCGAGATTGCAAATAAAAAAATACAGTGCACCTGTTAAGGCCACATACGATGCGATGCGATGAGGAACGCTATTTCTCGGTCATAATGTTCAAGTTCTGTTTGTGAATATCTACTTAATTTATAACATTTAAGTAATAATGTTCACACTTTTCATACTGACCTGGGTTTGACCGCGAACACATACATAATTTGCTTAATTGTTTATAATTAATTAATTAATCAATTAATTAATTGAGTTTTTTATTATTTTTACACTACTTAACACATATTGATGTGCCTATACGTTCAATTTATTTCAGATGCATAAAAAAGTGAGGCAAAGAGTACAGAGCTGGTCAGATGATTACAGTGTACCCAAGTGGCCTTATCATGACTACATGCTCCTCATAAGGCCACTGTCACTTGATTTCATTATGTATTTTTTGCTATCAATGTAATTAAGTAATATCATTGTTTCTTGCCCGAAACAACTTATTATATATAGTCATCTGTTGATAGCTGAGTGTGAAAATTATAAATACTTTGTTTTTTATTTTGAAAATTAACGTGGCCTTAACTGGACCACCTACCTTATAATATAATCATGTAATGTCCAACAGAGACAAGAATCTGTGGTACATGAATGCATATGCATATATCTATCTTGACTGTTACTGTACAATAACAGTTGAAGCCCGGTAACAAAATCACTAATTAGTGTGCCTCACAGAACTGCATATGATATAACTTGTCTGTTAGTGAGGTAGACCAGTAAGGGCAGCCAGTCATAGGAGAGAGAATCTATCTGGCGCTGTGAATTGAATTCTGGCATAGCTCAGTTGGTAAGAGCATTGGCACGGATAGCCAAAGGTCCTGGGTTCAAGTCCCAGTGATAGAGGATTTTTTTCCCACCATAATATCACAATATTAACTCAATCTTCTGTATCTTGTTACTAGATATTGATGAGCTATGCCAGAATTTCCGTATGTGGTGATTATGTTTGTTTGTATAAAGAAACTGTCCACCTAACCACAAATAATTCGTTTTATCCAAAAGTTCAATCTATGCAACGTTTTCTATGCTTTCCAAATGTACAATAGTATAATAATAATAATAATAATAATAATAATAATAATAATAATAATAATAATAATAATAATAATAATATATCCTAATCTCACATATATGCCGCTCCACAAAACTCTCATATGTAATATTAACAATTTTCATCAATGTTCGATATCTTAATGGCGCTGATTCTCTTTCTTTATCTTAGTTTTACCTCTCCCCTTTAGGATTTAAGCGACCCAAGCCGCCCGGGCCTTACAGGGCCGCGACCTGTCGGGAGAGGAATTATCTTTGGAACACATACATACTTTTTTGACCAGGCAAGGACATGGAGGGCCTACCCGGATGAATGATCAGCCCAATGCCGGGGCCACCTCCGAGACAACACGAACACATAGGACGAGACACTCAATTCACACACTCACTCCGAACAATACGAAAATGGGATGAAGATGATGATAACGGCCAGATGATATCTGGGGACCACAAGGGCCTATAGTCACCCAACATTTGTCTCACCCAGGAAAACCCCCCAAAAAACCCACCATTTATTTCACTCTTGGATATTTGAATTTCGATCATATCTTGATCATCATCAGTCCCTATTTATGAATAAATTTCGACGTCCGGATTGCCTGAGTACAACTGTGATACTACACAAAGTTCAATTAATGCAACGAGATACTACCATGAACATCACCAATGGGGTTAATATTAATCTACAATTAATCTACAATTACTGGACTTTAGTGCGCCTGCGAGTTATTTTATATTAATGGCAATAATTTGCTGAGAAGTGGTTGGCAAATTTACATATGCATAATAGAGATGCAACAGACAATGGTATGATAGTGCACAGCTTTTAACCTAACCAACCAATTGTTATAAGTTACATGATATATAAATTTAATACAATTTTAATTATTTTAACAATTTTTAAGTGGTTATGTCAACATTTGCTAGTTTGAATGTGTAATTGAGTACAGTGTGATCGACAATAGTTTTTACTACTATATATTCTGTGATAATATTTGGACATATCCAATTATACGATATATCAGCGCCATCAAGATATGGAACATTAATGAGGATTGTTGTAATATACATATGATAGTTTTGTAGAGGGACATATATGTGAGATTAGGTTATATTATTGTACACCTGAAAAGCATAGTAAACGTTGCATAGATTGAACTTTTGGATAAATCTAATTATTTGTGGTTAGGTGGACAGTTTCTTGTTACTATATATACACATCAAAATGTACATGTAGCAGGTTACATGTAACAAGTTACACATTTCCCACTCCATGTGGGAAACGTATAACTTGTTATATAACACAATGTTAACTGTAACAAGTTACATGTATTTGTAACAATTTTGGAAAACGTGTTATATAACCCAAGTTATATAAACAAGTTACATAGTGTAATAGCAGCTAACGGAGTGTAAACGCAGAAAACTGGTTATATAAACAAAAATCAGTTATATAACACAATGTTATATGTAACAATTGGCATGTATTTGTAACAATTTTGGAAAACATGTTATATAACTCAAGTTATATTAAACAAGTTACATAGTGTAAACCCAGCTTTAGCCTACACCACCTCAATCCGATTGGTTTTGGTGTGTTCATTTTGACTGAAGTTTACTGCATTTCACAACAATAATTAGATTATAGCCTATGTTCTTGTTACTAAGGGAAACAAAATAATATAATTCATATTTTAATATTAATGTATGTTCTGACATTCGAATAAGCCGAAATTATTTAGTTTTAATCTTGATACCTATTAAATTTATAAAGAAATGTGTTTAACCAAAAATGTACATTTTCATTTTCTTTACAACTTTACTGTGCTAGGTTTTCATGTATCGCCTATTTAAATGGAGATAGGCTGGAAAAATTTTAAATGGCTAAGAGTAAAGTGCCGCTAAGTCATTTTTACAGAAAAACGGATGTAGCCATTTTATTGTTCATAGATAGAAATTTCAATTTCTACATTTTTTAGAACGCTGGTGCCATTTAAAAAGAATTTTAAAAGTTTTCATTATAAGTCTTCTTAATACTTCAGTTAAAAAAACCAAATTCTGGGCAATTCAATAACATTCCAAAAAAGTCCTTCATTTAAAGAAATAAGTAAATACAACGAACTGTTACCCGCTGTGCTTGTCCGCAGACAGACGGACAGACAGATAGAAAAATATATGTTATTTCAAAAAAAAATTCGGTGTCTAGCCATCGTGAAACATGTTTTCAGGGCGTTATCTCGATTTCGATTTTTTGTAATGATCACAATACTTTCTCTTTACTAGGCTCATGTATATGCGAGAAAGTAAAAGCAACCACTTAGTAGCAGCAAAACAGAATTGACTATTAAATCCTATGATTGATATTGCTGTTGATGGTTGAGATTCGAGTTGATTATTGAGATCGGTGTTCATGATAGAGATCGGTGTTCATGATAGAGATCGGTGTTGATGGTATAGATCGGTGTTGTTGATGAATTGATAATTGTGATTGGAATTGATTAATGAGATTGGCTTTGATGATAGAGATAAGTAGGTGTTGATGATTGAGATTGGTATTTATGATTGAGATATGACTTGATTGAGATTGAAGTTGAATGAGATTGTATTTGATTGAGATTGGAGTTGATGATTACGACTGGAATTGGTTACTGAGATTGATGCCGATAATTAAGATTGGTGTTGATGATTGATATTGGTGGTGATTATTGAAATTAATGTTGATGATTGAGATTGGTTTTTATGATTGAGATTGGTGTTGATATTGGATTGAAATTAATGATTGTGATTGGATGTGATGATGGAAATTGCAAGTGATGGTTTTCATTACCGGCTGAAAAGAAAAACACTGAACATTATTTATGGATCACAGAAGTCATTCAGGCGCAACATTCAAATGATTGCTAGAGAAAACGAAAAAAATTTTGATTTTATTCTTTAATATAAATGATTGACATACGATGCTACGTGAAAATACTGATAAAATTACCAAAATACTGCAATGGTAATCACAACAGTTGCCTACTGAATGAATCCTTTTTCTTTCTCGACACAGTCATAAATCCTTAAGATGCAGCACAAGTGGAATGAAATCTACTAGAAATTGCAATAATAACAACTATCTTAAAAATATGAATGGTAAGAATTGTCACTTACCTCTCCGCCATGCTTGTGGAGGTCAATGTGGTGGGGAACTCTGGGCTTGGTGGTGGTGCTGGGTGGAGTTGGCGGCGTTGGAGGATGGTGACTTCCTCTATCGTGATGATGTTGATGATGTTGATGATGCTGATGCATATCAGCCAATGTAGGCTGAATATGCGTCACAAACTGCGCCATTTCTGTTATTTGCGTTCCTGCGTCAAAGAAGTACACATATTAAGTAAAATTTACGACACACATATTTTTACAACTGAATTGGACACCGGGGGTCTACTGTGTCTTGAGGATTTAAGTTATAAAAGAAACAACTGTACGGCGCACGGTTTTAGAAGGCATATGAAGCAGAACTACGAGGAACTCGACTAGGCTATCGTAGTCGTGTGCTGTTGCCTAGTTTGATCACCAATGGCACAACCTTGAGCAGCAGAGTTTCCTATTTTCCATGCGCCCAAAAGTACTATTGGAATCTCGTCCCCCTAACTATTAGCGGCAAGAAACCTGTAAGCAGCCTGTTCAAATGCCACATTTTTGCACCATAAGGTTCTCAAGTTATCGTGTCAGGAATAAACAAAGCGACGCGACGAATGTTACACCCGTATTTCTACCTTCGCGTCTTACTCGCTCATAACGCAACACTTGGCAGCAGTGCAGTTGTTGCAATCACGCATTGGCCCAGCTCATATGCCTTCTAATACCGTGCGGCGTATACTAGCTTCTATTATTGCATGGGAAATATATAATTTAAAATTTCATCATTAGAATAGATATTTTATTGTTGGCTTTGTATCACGTTATATGATAATGAAAAAAGTAAGTTATGTTTAAATGTTAGTTCTTGTGAATGTTATATTCTTACATCGTACAATGTTTTAAAATGTGGGCAATGAATCTAAAAAAAGGCCAGTCTGTGCATGCAATGAATTTCTACATCACTCTCTCTATAGGCCTACTATGCTAAAATTCTCTCATGATAAAAATTAAAGGTAAAACTTTAAAAGCTTTTACATAATATCCAATAGCTAATTCAGTGGTTTTTAAAGCATGCATAGGCAGTTGGACTCAGAGCATAGCGGATATAGGAAAAAAATATTTCATAATGCCATACCCTGGTAAGGATTTATTTGGTAGAACTTCGTTCACTTTTAATTAGTTTTTTAATGAAAGGTAACTTTGAAATACGTTGGATATATCGGTGACTGAATTAACACGATAGAGCGATTAGACTGAAAAGTTTTATGGAAGAGGCGGCTCCAAATAACATAAAAACAAACAGCAGTTTTTTTCTTACTGGACATATTTATACTTACTGATTTAAAAAAATGTCTTACTCTTTCACAAAAAAATAATGAAATAATATTTTTGAATTAGCATAGCTTTTATACCTAGTAGCATATGCGTTTCAAAATGTTTCATCATTTCAAGACGGTGGCCGTCAAATAATCTTCTGCCATTTTAGACGTATTGAAAAATTAAGTAAATAGTGGTTGTAACGGGAGAAAAGCACTGTCCACCAGCTAGGAAAACTCACGTTGAAATTTATAGAAATAAATAACACTAAGTGCTATTTTCAAAATTAATTACGTAAATCCTGGGCGTACCATGCATACAATACTTACCTCATTTTTCTGACTATAAGACGCTCGGAATCATAAGACGCACCTAGATATTTAAATTAAAATTTGAAGTAAAAATCTGATTTTAAACAAAATTGTTCTATTCTTAATTGAATACACATATCATGAGTTTTTACAATAGAAACAATGCAAATCACTTTCAGTGCTCAATGTCACGTAAATGTAATGGAACAAGGTTGTTTATAGGTCATTGCCTTCATTTAGATCACCCTATGGAGACAACTCCTTTTGTATGAATAGCCCAACATTCCTTTCTTTTCACATGGTAGGCTACCTGATTTCCCTTTACCCTCATTTACGATTGTGACAAGTTCGCTGTGCCACAGTTTTCAGCTAACTTGCCGTTACAACATTTTGTTTGTGATTCTGGTAACACTTTCAACATTGACCTAATATTTTTTAGTTTATTCCGGACCATTAAACTTACAAGACACTGTTTTCAAGGTAAAAAACTGCGTCTTAAGGTCCGAAAAATACGGTACGTTTGCCTGTCTTTGATCTTAATATATTCACAAATCACAAGGGAACTGTGGACCTATGAAGCGAAAGAATTTGAATTGGGCTTAGGGTTGCAGGGCGTGTGTCTGAACAAGGTTGGCCGCTGCCCAATAGGATGTGAGCATTCAAACCGAGGTCGCATACCTTCGTTATCTCTCAAGATATCTGGTATGGACAGTAAATCAAGAGTAGTCACACGGCCCACTGGTCATTTCGAAGATCCTAAACACGCAACATGATCTCTTAGTTGAAACCTTCAGAAAAAAAAAAAATACATTTTTTATGTAGGGTACAGAGTTTATAAGTCCAAAAGGGTACCTTAAAATATCATTCCTACTATTGTCGGACTAAGGAAATTAAATAAAAAACTTTGATACTGGATTTTAAAATAATGAGGAGATACTGATATTTCGAACATCACACATAAACTTCTGACCTTTAGCAACTCTTTCCTAGGGCACTTTATTTTTCCTGGCATACTGAAATCCTTGACGAGTTATGGCTAAGATAAAAAAACGGGCCATATCTGTTACGGTGCACCACAGAGGAAGACTGTTCGATTACCAGTGTCAACAACTAGATTATTATACATCTATGGGGTAGTGAAGATATTATTTTCTCTAATGTAAACACACATAAGTATAACTTCTGACATGAGTAGTGTGTTCAGATGACACATATATTGTTTCTACATTCCGAACCAGTATAACGACTAATTGGACTTCATAGCCTTTACAGTAGAATTATTGTACAATAAGTTATGAACAGAATGTTGTGTATTTTGCAGTAGATTTAGTGCCATATTTGAGATCCACTTGATAATGATAATCACATCCTGGCCATGAGATGAAACCGCGCATCGTAAAAATCAGTATCTGTATCTGAATTCCTATATCCCCTATGTTGGGGCGAAGGGCCTCCAAGTGGAGGTTTCTTTTACCTATGTGAATTTGGTTACGCGTATCATAGTAAAAATGTAAAACATTATTTATTTTGGAAAGCGTATTCTAGAACTAGAAGGAGCAGAGATTTTATTTTCACTGTAAAAATAAAAATATTTCTCAAAAATACTTGAAATATAAAAATTATCATAACATATTCAACATTCTACTTTACACTTAAGCTATTCAAGTCTAATATAACAAAACTATTGTGTTGGCGCATTCCGCCAACTGATATGAGCAGCTCTTTTCACACTGGGTCGCTTGTGACGGTCAATTGGTTTAAATGGGAGTATTCACACTGGGTCACCGCTGTGAAAGTGACGCTCTACTCCGAACACTTGTAACCGGTCACCGGCGAAGAAGCATTGGTTTAAATGGGAGCATTCACACTGGGTCACTTGTGACAGTCACAAACACAGATTGCCAACACAGCAAAATGTATTCAGTTGTACTACACGTTCACTTTAATTTTGCAGACGGCAGAAAGAGGAACTACTATTGTTTTGAATAAACACAGCCGAATGTACAGTCGACATTGCACGAACATTGCCGAACTGCAAACAGTACGTCAAGTGATACGGTACAAGCGTCTCACGTCCCGCCTTCCAAGCGGTAGCGCCAATAGGAACACATGTGTACTTATGTATACAGTTCGCAGCGCTCCATCACAATCTGCAAATTTAAAGTGAACAGGACACCGGGTGTGACGTCGATAAAGATCCGAACAACAACAACAAAGTGAACAGGTAGTATAGTCGAGCAAGCTCCAGCCATGAGTCTAGATTTCATTCATTTCGTTAACACAGAAGATTTTATAACTGAAGTGGAATGTCGACCTGTCATTTGGGATGTGAAAAGGGATGACTATAGCAATGAAGTTTTGAAAACCAATGCTTGGCAAGAAATTACACTTAAGTTTGTGCCTGACTTCAATAGAAGAGTACGGACGAAAGAAACTAAATTGGTAAGTTGCATGTTTTCTTTTCCACTGTAAAGAATTCTAGATTTATCTCCTTGCAAAACTGCCTACATCCCCTTTCTTTAAATTGATATTTTTATTATCTTCTAAAATACAATCTTCTACAACCACTTAAAATCTGTGAAATATGAAGAAAATATAAGAAAATAATACTACAGTACCTTAAAGTAAGAGCAAGTTTTTCATCTGATGGGACAGCTTTTCTTAGTATAGTGTCTATTCCTCTTATTTCCTCTTTCACATTTTCTAGTAGTTCATCAAATGATGTTTTTGACATTCGGAAATATTGAAAAAAATGATTGTATTCTCTTAGATCGTCATATAGTGTATAAAACAAGCCTTTCTCGAGCCGTTCACTTAGCAGAGAATGTACCTGTAATGAACGTTTTGTCTTCCTCCTCCTCCTCCTCCTCCTCCTATTCAACAAGAGTACTCCTAAGAACAAAACATCCTCTTTGGTGGAATCCATTTCACTACTGATCACAAATTGTTTTATCATGGTAGCTACTGTTGGCAATACTAGCGGTGACCGTCACAAGTGACCCATTGTGAAAAGAGCCTTGAATAGTGTAACTCTTGGAAACACCGGGATCGTTTTCGCCTTAGTGGACAACACATTGGTATTGTATATAACCTACTATAAATTCCAGGACGATATGAGCAGAAGTGGACAGAAATGATTCGCTTTTCTGAATAGTCAAACTTAAGTGTCAAACATGCTGTATCCAAACATTCAATTAAGCCGCTTATGATAATAAACATCAGTGGTGGCTAGTCATCCAAACTATTATGTCGATATCGGTGCTTCGAGAAGATTTTTGTAACCTGGGAGAAAATTAATATACGGTGTATTTAACGATGTTATCAATCAAGTTATAATTAGTGCTAGAGAGATGGGCAAGTAATTCCCTTAAAACTTAAGTGTTTTGCACGTAAAATACATATAAAATGCATAATGTAAAAATAGTTCAGGAAAACCCAATGAACTATGAACCGGCTGAGCGGTGTTTTTCCAGTTCGCGGTGGCGGCGTGCATTGCCGTCTGCAGCTATCATAGAATGGCAATGATGTAACCATACAACAATTTCCTTACCTATGTTTAAAGGCTTTACTTTCCAAAATTATGAAAGGAGGTGCTTAAACTGGCCACCATCGTTGTCCATACATTTGTGAAACCTCTTTAAGAAACCATTCATCACTCGCCGTAGTTCATGTTGCAAAATGCTGGCAATTTTCTGGCGGATATTTTGTTTCAATTCCTATAGGGTGTGTAGAATTACCTTTTATATATTTATGTTTTAATTTACCCCAGAGATAAAATTCGCAGGGGGTCTTCCTCAAACACACGTTCAATTGTTCTCATCGAAATATTGTCTGTATGAGCTGTGATAGAGTTTCGTTGAAATAAGGTGAAGGGTCTGTCTCTTAATTCTCTGTCCCCCGATGTAACCTCCTCTGACTTTTATCTCTGGGATAAATTAAAATAAAAAGTTTACAAGATTAACCCACCCACCCTGGAAGAATTAAAATAAAATATCCGCCAGGAAAATGCCAGCATTTTGCAACGTGCACTATGGCGAGTCATGGATGGTTTCAAAAAGAGATGCCAAAAACGTATGACGGTGGCCAGTTTCAGCACTTCCTTTCATAAAGTTGGCAATTAAAACCTTTAAATATAATTAAGGAAATTGTTGTATGGTTGCATCAGCGCCATCGCTGCAGACGGCAACGCGCGCCACCAACGCGAAAGGAAAACATCGCAAAGCCAGTTCATAGTTCATTGGGTCTCCTTGCAACCAGCCTACAATGACATTTATTAAGATACGAGTATGTTTTCATATGAATGTCCTAATTACCATTATAGGCAAGTTGCAGATGACTGTATTTGTTCGACCCTTATTAAATGTGTGAGTTTTGAGCTTATAGATTCAACAAACAAACAAGACGGCTGACCTCGGCGATCATTTGTCAGTAAGTTCTCGTTGTTCTCATCTTTTATAATAGATGGCAGCTGATGGCGAGCGGGGAACTGGAAGTGTCTCTTGGCATTTAACCTCAAATTAACGAAATTTAAAACATGAAACTTATATATATTAAAATTAACACAAACAGATCTTGTTTATTTACATCCAGTATTTTATTTTAAATGCAGGTTGTTTATTATGCAATTTGAATGGATGAATGAATATTTATTTACTGCAATTGGGTTTCCATCTGCTGGTAGTTACATAGCCATAGCTTATTAACTGTACACTTAATACTACTTACTAGTACTTAGATCTAATATTAAGCTACCTTAATACTATTTTTGCACTCCTTAGCTAGTAAGTGGTACTTACGAACTTTGTTTACATGGATCGTAAGTTGACATTCCCACACAGTCTTGTTGCTAAGGCCGGTTGCGATGAGGTTAAAACACTTACGGTCCAAGCGCTACGTCATAATTCATTACGATACACTTCATAATACAAGCCTTTATGGCCACGGCCCCCAGAACAAATATTCGGTTCCCATAACAACAAACACATGCGAATCACTTTCTGAAATTAACATCTATTTTCAAGAATGTATTTACATAATATTTTCAGGTAATATCACAATTAATATAATTAAATTGATATAAATAATCATCGTGCAAAAATAGCATGCAACACACGGGCCGTAAAGGCATTTACGGGTCTCGAAAACTTAAAAACCCTCGGCTGCGCCTCGGGTTTTCAATTTGTTTCCTCGACCCGTAAACGTGCCTTACGGCACTTGTATCGCAATATACTATTAAATTGATTCGCTGATTTCAAGACTGTTCCATATTTGATTTTAACCAATACCACAACAATGTTATTATGCAATTCTGTACTTTAATGGATATTATTATGATTCTCTCATATCACGTGTAATAAACGTGGACTATTACCACAGTATACGTATTAATACAGTAAGGAAACTCAGTCCGTTTTTCTGCCATACGGACATGCGCGCGCAGATTCCATGCGATCCTACCGGCCATTGAGTAATACTACAATCACTACTGCGGGAAGAATGGAAATAAATAGGAGTCTTGAATTTTTATAGCAATGCGTGTTTGGAAAGGATGTTATTGTTCTGCTATAAATTGCAGCAACAATAAAGGAAGAAATCCTGAATTGCATTTCTTCACTTTCCCAAAAGATCCAGAAAGGTAAGAAGAAAAATACGTAATATTTATTGTATGCCTGCTGGCTTACTCTTGACACATGTTCTGGTGTGGTTATGTTTACATTTACTTTAATGTAATATTTTTATCTTTAATTATGTTGTAATTTCTAACAATAGATACTAATGAAATGAAAATGTCAGCAGTCTATATCACGGTTAAAGATAACAATATTTAGGATGTCGTATTGTGATCGCTTAAGATAACACAATATTTGCTGCGGTGCAGCTTATTTCCTATGTGCATTGTAATGTATATGTCAGGGCCGGTTATGTATACAAACATGTGTGCCGTGTTGGCAGTCAAGAATGGCTATGTGAGCTCTAATGCACATGGCCATTTTGCAGCATGTAGCCGATTTTTTTTTTCTTTGCTTGCACAAACCTGACAATCAAAGATCCACATGCCCGGTTGTAAGGATCAATGCTAAGGAATATCAGTGCACATAACTCAATTTCGTAAAAAAAGTGCACATAGCCGATTTTACAGGCGGTACGATATTTATTTTCTCGAACACGATGTAGGCGTAAAGATGACGAAAACATAATCTTACATCATAAATTCTCGGATACATGTGCCATTAAGGTGTTTGCGACAGTAAACTAACATGACATCATTATCCAAACCTAGGCAAGCAATAGGCTTACCTAAAATAGGCTACTGTTAAGAAGCGTATCTAGTCCAAGGTTTTTCCCACCTTTAAAATCAACGTTTAAGTTATAAATTATATTAAAGAGTGACCTTTGAATATAGGTTTGTCACACTGCTCGTCCTCAACTTCATTGTTGAGATTGTATTTTGTTTCTGTATCTTACGGCTTCGATCTACCTTCAATTGTTGTAATGATTTCAGGTGTAAAAAATGGGTCATCAATAGTCGGCGAGAAGACCTACTAACAAAAACTGTAAACTATTTAAATGTTTGGAACACTTCGAAAACAGCCAGTTTATGAATTCCAATAAGAACTCTTTAATTAAAACTGCTGTACCGACTGTATACTAAAAGCAGTTTTGGAGTATTAGAAATTGAGAAATATTGATAGAAACCTATATTTTTATTTGAATTTTGTATTGTATCTTATGTAATATTGTATTATTTTTGTAAAATGATGACATTTCTATTCTAATGTAATATTAGGCTACTTTTAAAAATAAAAATGAGTTATAATTGGTTTTCCAAGAATCATCTTGAAGTTATTAAAACTTGTAATAAGAATAGCCCTAGGAACTGCAGTGCAAGTTACAGGTAAGTGGCATTTAAAAATTGTGCATGATCTTAACTAAAATATAATACATGCTTCATTGTTTCTTAAATTTAAAATTCAGTTTTGAAAGAAGATTTTTTTCTCTTATTATAACATATTTTGTTATGTGTTTATGCATTTTCCCAGGTTATTTTATATGGTGAGAATGCAGTTTTACTCAACCGCCGCATGGAGCGCTAGTGTCGCCCAGCTAACAAGTTGTCATAGGACTTTTAACACACAGTTTCCTTACTGTATTAATACTTATACTGTGCTATTACTGTGGTCGAAAAAAAGTGGTTTTTTTTACTCATGGTGTAATAAAATAACATTTAATAGATTTTGACAATATAAACACTCAATACTTTGGCATTCGTTTTGGAAATTCTACAATGCTTTTATACACAGAATATTCAGTGCAACTGAAAATATTGAATTCAATCACAATATCACAACAAGTAGGCTAAGTTGAAGTCACAACTATCCTTTGATCATTAACAGTCCTATACTGAATGGAACCAAGCAGTGGCCTGAATCTCATTTATCTTAATATAACTTTGCCGCTTACTTTTTAACATCTTGCTTCTTTTAAACCACTGAACCCACTGGTAGACTGCATTTTTATTTCTCCATTACTATTAGAATCCTATGAATAAATTTTAAACATAACTCTTTTTTAGTTTAAAAGCTTGCAATTTACATTTCTCCGTCATAGTACGAAGTTTCAACCTTCCTTTTTAGTTTTACTAGCTTGCAATTATTGATGTTGGCAAGAATGTTCCATATAATTTATTACTTTATTAGATATTACTGATGCGCATGAAATGCCACAGAGTAAACTACTGTTTCTCGACAGTAGCTAGTCCACGAATAATAGCTGAGTGTGTGCAAATTCAATATCTAAATAAACAAGCTCCAAATCAGAAATCTGCACCAGCGGGTTCTAGCTGTAGATCGTATGTATAGTTTATAAACGTGGCACAATCTTGATTCTGTATTAAACTTTATTAAACTTAACATTTAGGCTGGTATGATATGTAAAAAAGTTTTAAAAATGCTTAAACTACATCATTTTAATGCCAAATTTAAAAAAAATTTCCATACCCCCCAGACCCCCCGGTAGACCTTGCCACCCCAGTTAAAAGGCTGAAATTACGCCCATGTTCAAAATAGATTGTTTTGCTTATCATCTGTTGTACTAATGAGGATACTGGTATTCATTGGCAAACATGCAATTTTCACTGTATAACATAGGCCTATTAGTATTCATTGGCAAACATGCAATTGTCACTGCATAATACAGGTTTTTACTAAAATAAAATAAAAACAAAAAATATGATACAAAGTAAAAAGATTTTGCTACTATAAAAGTACTTCGGTTTCTGTTTAACATGTTTAGGTACCTCTAGTTGTAAAAGATCCCAATACACTCTACCTTGTAAATTTGCTGAACACTAATTTAGCCTGTCCTTCAAAAATATATGTTATAAAATTAGACTTTAAACCACCTATTTGTGAGTGGTAACACTGTTTAAAAACATCAAGATTTCTCGAAACTATGTCCTTGTGCCTTACGCCCTTATGGAACTAGGCCCTTCATGTGTAGGCTATATTATGAAATTCGCGTTTAAGCTGTATTTATTTCGTGCTTATCTTGATATGTATTAGATGTATAAAAATGTTTTAAACAAAAAATATTCATTTTAATTATTTCTACAACTGTACTGTGGAAGGTTTTTATGTGTCGCATACTGTAATGGAGATAATCTAGAAAAATTGAAAATGGAAATGAGTAAAGTACCCCCTAAGTAATTTTTGCGGAAAAACGGATATAGTCATTTTATTAGCCATAGACAAGAGTTTCAAATTTTAAATTTTTATTAAAACCGTTAGAACCAATTTAAAAAAAATCAAGGTTCAACCTAATTGTTCACGAAGCAACGGACGTGGCAGTGGAGTGACAGTGACAACATCCAAGTGGATGACGATCATTTGGAGCGATAGTGAATGGCCGCCATGAAGAAACACTCCTTTAAAGCGTGAAATTCCCACCCTGTGTATAGCAATGGAGGTCAGAGTTGACTAACACATTAATACTGGTAGTTCTTGGAACACACAAAGTGAAACGCGTGTTTGAATCAGACAACCTTGTTTTTCAGCTATGCAGATCTGAACTATGTACACTGTCTTGTGCATCCTTTGACGTCTTGCTGAAAATCCGGTATACGTGCCATGGAAAATCAAATAAAAACCCCGAATAATACCAGGATAATAGCAATGCTACATACAAATAATTAATATACCAAAAAAAAATCAGGTAAACTGATGTAACAAAGTGCCAGAATGCTTTTGTTGAATCAATAATTATAATTGCAATTATGATATGCAGAAAATATTTTTTTAATTAGATTAAAATCGTCCAGCATCAACGGAAACTACAGATTTGTGATATCTTGACAATAGCACACTCACACAAAAATTAAAAAATGAATAATTAAAATAATCCATGTCAAATTAGCCGGCTTCGGGATTTAAACCAGGTACCTCCAGAATACAAGTCCAAGATGTTACCATTTCGGCAATCTCGCTCAGTTTAACGGTCTAGTTTGATAACCATATGTGAAGGAATAGTGTTTTTTTGTGAAAGCTAAATGTAGCCTATGCAACTGGAAATTCTTAAAATATGTCAACATTTCACAAAATTCAGTAGAAAAGAACTCCGCTAATTATTTCACACTAATATACCTTCTGTATATAACAGTATTCATGTAGTAGGCCTACTCAATTTCAACTTGATCAACGAAGTAAACAAACGTCTGACTGCTTTGTAGTCAAAGCCCTCAATGATCAGAAATGGAGCAATGTAGTATAGACATGATTTTTTTTTAAATGTGACCTTCAATTAGTTGTTACTCTGGTACCGATCAACCGATTTGATCCAAAATGAATAGGCTTCTTGCCATGGACGTTATAAATACGTATACCAAGTTTCATGAAAAATATGATAAAGCGTATTTTAGTTATCGCGCCTTTTTATATATTACCATATAAAGGCACTAAATTGGGCATTTATTCCGGTACCGGCCAATCGATTTGGTCCAATATCAATAGGCGTCTTCCCTTTGACATTATAAATGTGTATACAGAGTTTCATGGAAATCCGAAGCGTATTTGAGTTATCGCGCCTTTAAAATAGACACTAAATTGGGTTTTATTCCGGTACCGGTGAACCGATTTGGTTTAATATCAATAAGCTTCTTCATTATAAACGCGTATACCAAGTTTCATTAAAATCCGATAAAGCGTATTCGAGTTATCGCGCGTACAGACACAGGGACGGACAGACGGACAGACATTTTCCCGCCCCCCACACAATCTCATAAAGTTCCATACTGGCACTTAATAAATTTCAATAAATGAGCGAATAATGTTGAAGTAAAATTGGACTTATAAAGAAAATTAAGTAACTTAGCATAAACGGACACTGGCATGCTGACAGAAGGAGAAAGGGAGTTTAAATTCAAATAGGTCTACTATACTTCACTTTAAGAATATGAAGAGAATACCCACTTCTCATCTGACTGAATGAAAAGTTTAGGCAAATCACAAGTCGATGTTCTCGAGAACCAGGTCAGTGTTATAACCTTAATTGGTAGCAAAGTATTATCATCTTCTCGATTTTTAGTGAGATCTGAGAAATAATTCTTGAATATTTCTGTTACGTTCTGCCGTTTTTTAGGCCTACGAAAAATTAACACTTAATTTGAGTAGAGACCAAACAATTCAAAGTATGGGAATTCTAAGATTCTAAAATTGGCAAGTACTTTTATTTGCAATCGATTAACGTATATTTTTAATTGTTGTCTTGATGCCGGAATATTCCCCGATGCTTTTAAGTATGTTAAAGTCATTCCAGTTTTTAAAAAAGGAAACAGAAGAGAATATGAAAATTACAGGCCAGTAAGTATAATACCGACAGTGTCAAAAGTCTTAGAAATTTCAATCAATAAACAAATTTATAAATATTTTGAAACCAATTCGTTATTAGTTAATAACCAGTACGGATTTAGGACCACTGCAGTTAAGATCCTTTTATAGCGGTGTCTTGATGGTTTTGAGTCTGGAAATGTAATATGTAGTCACTGTTTTATTTTACAAAAGCTTTTGACACTGTTTCTCATACAATTATCTTTCATAATATCAAATTTTATGGTTTTAATTATGTCTGAAATGAACTCATGTCATCATATCTGACCAACAGACATGAAGCAGTATTTTTTAAATAAAAGTAGAATATCTAATTTTAAAATGTTGACGTATGGTGTACCACAAGGCTCGGTACTTGGATCACTATTATTCATACATATATATATATATATATATATATCAATGACTTCCATTTCTGCTCGTCATGAACACCTAAAGTCTGGCCGTTCTAGGAAGGAAACCTGAAGTAAACAAAAACCAGTACATCTGTCTCACTCTAGCAAATTACTCGTATGACTTTACAGTGAGACAGACATACTGGTTTTTGTTTACTTCAGGGTTCCTTCTTAGCTCGTCTCGAGTAAAGAGACCTATTTGTTTGCAGATGAATTGACTATGGCATTGAATTTTTCAGTCGGACTCAACCTTTCCACCTTACTCCACAAAGGCCAATGTGAAAGAATTATCCTTCCAAACAAAATTTTTAGTATGTTCAATGTAAGTCAAATCAAAGCTATTAAATGTTTTACAACATGTTGGAAATGTCGACCATTGACCTGGCTTCACAGATTCGCGCGTCTCACCATGGACCGATAAACTCCAAGTGTTCGTGTTTAACAATTTTTCTCTAAACCAAATGTAATAGCTTTGTGTGTACTTACTGTTAACACAATTAGGTGCATTTTGTGTTCAACAATGTGCAACACTTTTTTTCTGTTCACACCCATAACAGCACATTTCCGGACCAAGGTTCACTGAATTAAAATTCTCGTAAGGATGTTTCCTACCACCGCAAGGAAAATCTTCACTCATTTCATGGACACTCTATACATATATAAATTTTCATAACAGCCTGTGGGAATTATTAACACTTCTGACATTTATATTCTTCTATATGAGGAAATAAAAATTTTATTGCAAGAGAATTAGAAATAAAAACTTATTTCTATAAGGAAAATTAAATGCAACCTAAACTAGCGTAAAATTGAATTATTGGTACCAAGAGTACGTTAGTAACTAATCATTTTGCGAAAATCTATACTATGGCATATTCGCAGAATATTACGCGGACCAAATGCGACCATCGGGAAGATTAACTGTGGCCCAGAACAAGAGTTCAAATCCCAACTTTTATTTTATTTATTTAAAAGGAAAACAGACTTGGAGTATGAGGAAGGCGAAAGAAGACTTAATGCGAATTTAAATGGAGATTTAAGGCAAAAATTTTAATATCATCTTCATCAGTATCGCTTAATGCAGTCTGACAAACAAACTGGATACTAAGTTTCAATTAACGAGGTCTAAATAATACACATTTTGAAGTATAGGTAAGTGTTCTCACCGAAAACTTTCCCTCCGCAAGTAGTTTGTGAAATTAAGTTCCAGAATGAATACCTTATGTCAAGAAGGTTATCACTAAGTCTAAATTTTCTTAAATTCCTGAAAAATTTCGAACCTTGATTTTTAAATTAATTAATTACGTTAAACTTAGTAATTTAATTATAATATTTGCCCTTACTTTTGAGGCTCTCTTATTTCCATTTTTAATCAGAAAATTGTGTCCAAGATCGCAGGTTTAATCCTGGCCCAGGTCAGTGGCATTATGTGAGCATAGGCCTAAATGTGATGGGCCCATAGCTTTATATTTACAGGCATTAAAATAACTCTTGCGGGACAGAATTCTGGCATATCGGCGACGATCACAGGCCTATGTTGCATTACACCACAGTCATTAAATAACCAGAAAATGAGAAGCATTTATAAGGACGATCACAGTTCCTCCATACTGTACGCATTTAAATAACCAAAGGAGGTATGGTATATTATTTTCTTTGGAAAACATATTAACGCAGTTTGGGCCATCTCATGTATTTCTTCATTATTTAATAAGCTCACTAATTTACCATAATTTACCATCATTTTCCAGAAATCTGAATGAATCTGAAACTGAGTAGCGATAGTTTTCATTTGTGGGAAGGCCCAGGAAATAATACAGCAGTCTCTGGGGAAATACAAAGTTTTAAATGACCTGTAATTACTTCCTTGAATGTTCAGGACTCCTTACATTTGGTTCAAATGGAACTGGATATGTAACTCACTAATTTTAAAACTATGACATTCGTGATTACAAGAAACATATTGAAAGTTTACATTTAGTACCCTAACAGATTTACGAACAAAGCTAGCACTTATCTCTATTAGTCACAAAAAAACGGTTCATCCCTATTATCCTTTAAGATTCACGAGCTAGGTAAAGTTTCGCCAGCAAACATGGTAGACCCAGTAGTATATCTTGGATGACAGCCTGTATGATTGTCTGAATGCAGCACACAACTGAAAGCGTGTTGCATGTTTATACTCTAATGAAAGTGCATTAATGAGTTAAGGACTTGGAAGAATGCCTGTTACAGCTTAAAGTTTTAATTGTTCAATGGCTTAACAATAATCGGTAGTTCAAATAATATGATTGTATAAATTTTCTTTCTATATTACTTACAGGATCTTGCTTTTCCCCCCTTATTGCTAGTTAGATCTTTTATAGAAAACGTACACAAATGTAGTCAACAAGTGAGGAAAGTGAGCATTTTATTGTTTTTCCCATTCATTACTTACAGGATCTTGTTTATTCCCCCCTTATTGCTAGTTAGATCTTTTGAGAAAAAACGTACACAAATGTAGTCAATAAATTAGGAAAGTGAGCATTTTATTGTTTTCCTATTAATTTTAAATTGATTTTCTGACCTTTAGAACATGTTGCTCAATTGCTCAACTTTTCCTTTTTGGTTTTTGCTTCCTTCATTTCGAACCCATGCTAATATTTTTATTAACTACAGTCAAATAACGATAAAAATAATTACTCCAATGTTATGGTGTACAGTATTTAAAATGCACGAAGTCAAAAGGAGATGCAAAAACAATTTGGAAAAAACAAGAGCGAAATTAAAAATTGTGGCTTCAAATCAAAACTTGCAATTTAATAATAAATACATTTATATTATTGTCATCATTTCTTTCTACTGTATATATTATCGTTATTATTGGGATTATGCCTATTGTTGGGTATTAAACTTTGTCAGCAATAATAAGGGAAAATTTAAAAATAGCAACATTACAACTTAAAAGAAACGATGGAAACCAAATTTTGCCAATATGACTATATTTTAATTTTATATTTATCTTCATTGTATTTAATAGACCTAAGCATAATGCCCGTTTTTGCTAATATTATTATTAACCCTGATTATAGTATGTAGACCTAATAAGGACATTAGTTAAGAGCACAGTACTTCGCAGGTAGTGGAGCATGCAGAGAGTATATTAAATTAAAAACAAGACACCTATTAGGGGTGGGTGTACTATGGGTTAGTGGTTCACAATAATGACTTCTTTATTTTGTTAGTAAACACATTTAACATAGAAAGGAGGAGGGTATCATTCGGCAGCCTAACTCAAAACCCGTAACATTTTATGTGTTATCCCAATTTCTGGTTCAATGCATATGCTGGCATTACGACACAACATCAAACTATCTAGAAGTACAAACAATGCCATACCATAATATAACACGCCATGAGTTGGGAAGTTGCACCAGTTGAGGTTAAACGATAACAGCGAATTATCTGTCCACCGTATAGACGGACCGAGATTCAGATGCGAACTGATGTGAACTTCTGTTCAGGGATGAAACACCACCCTCAGCGCGTGCGTCAGAGATTAGCTTCCATACTGGAGGGTGGGTTCCCAGCGAGTTATTTTCACTTCTTTCAAGCGAAAGCCTCCTTATAAATAATTGTAACTTCGCTGGGTTCAAGTCCACAAGAGACAACTTGCGCTATAACAAAGGCACTGTTCAAGTATTCGCAACAAAATTGGCTGCTGAATCTTCAAAACCATAAAACATTAGCTTACTCAGTAAAACACTGTGCGCGAGAAAGTGTCGAAAGCCTTAGTTAAATCATAAAATTTACAACCGACAGAATATCTATTACCAAGGCCATTCAGACATTCACCGACGAGGGTCATCACAGCATCAACGATGATACATTTTTTGCGAAAATTTTACAAAAATTTTATGTTTTACAAAATATTTCACAATTTGATAATTGAGTAAATATTCTATGACCCTTGCAACACTATGCACAATAGCTAGCGATCTGTAATTATTCAAGTCAGACTTACTGCTTTTCTAAAAAATAGGAACCACTTTGGCAATTTTTAATAGATTAAGAAATACAGATTGATTAATACTTTCATTAAGTAAAAAAGAAAGCAGTTCACAAATATAAGGTGCAGCAAACTTTTAAAACCCAGAATTAACTCCATATACATCTAAATTGTTGCTTTTACTGATAGATTATATTTTATGATAAACGTTTCCAATACTAATTTGATCAAAACGAAAGCTTAATATTTGCTTCTGCACTTTGTGGGATCCAAATAAACACTATTGATGGAATTAAGTAAATCATCAACTTTGGCAATGAAGAAACTAATAAAGTTATCAGCGGAAAGATTAGCAATATATTTAGATAAAGCATTATTAGCAGTGGAAGAATTATGCAAGGGTGCTCACAGGGGGGGGGGGGTTAAGACGTAGACTGCGTCATTAAAATTTCTGGGGAGGGGCAAAATATTATCGTTTTATGAATTTTCTGGGGGGGGGGTTGAAAATTGTTGCAAAATTAGTGTTTTATATGTTAAAAATAAAAAAAGGTCAAGTTTTATAACTTCAAAAGGTATCTCCTAATTCTTTAGAAGTGAATAGTCAATCAATTAGCGAAACGCATTTGCTTGTAAACAACTGCTGCGTCAACGAAATCGATCACTCTGTGCCGATAGCGGCGACTGCGAACTGAACCATTGTTGGTGGAAGTTCTTACCATATTACATATTACCATAACCCATATTACAGTCTTTGTACAATGCCGCCTGCAAGAATAATATTATTCTCGGAAGTGATTTTACTGCACTCAAAAGCACGTGCCACCTTATAAGAACGGGAAGGAAGTTGCGGAAAAATCTGTCTATAACCAATGCTGCATTCTTAATTTGAAACTTGAGGTTACGGCTACTGGTTTCAGTCCATCTCGGCATCTCGAAAATGCCGAAAAAACAACAGCAATTAAAATATAAGTGTTTAGAATGATTGTGCAATGCCATTATTAGGCATGACAAATGGCAAGATCACTGCAGAAAGAAACATCCGTATAAACTGAAACATAATTTAGATATAGGCCTAAAATACATGATTATTGAAAGTAAAAGCAGTGGTGAAGATAAATGGAAACCGTATATTGATGTAAATCCCAAGCAGAATCTTCAAGATAAAGATGAAGAATTTCGACAGCCATGGGCGCCCATACGCGGGGGGGGCGCAAGGAAAAATTGTATATTAATAATTATTTTAGTCAGGTGTTTTTCTTTTAAGACAATTATTTGAAAGTCAGTTAAGACATAACAAGTTTGCAGAAGTTTTACCAAATCGACAATTTGGAAGCAGAATCCAAGTGGATTAGGAAAAAGGGGCCCAGGGGGTTTGGATTCCCAAAAGTCAAAACCTAAAATTCTACATTTGTATTTTTTTTAAAATATTTATTTAATTAAACAAGATTTGTTGGTGTGTCAAATATGACATAGCAGTTATTTTATTTTCATAACATAATGAGTAGGCTATTATGTCCACTTTTCCATGTGTTATTCAACTTTTCTTATAAATAGTAATAAGTATTATAACTTAGGTAAGAATTGATTGTTTAAGTTGCCATGTCTTAGAGTATAGTAAACAAATTTGCTAACTAGTTTTTCAGTGCTAAAATAGCGTAAAATGTGATTTTCATTGGTTCAACATTTAAAAATTTCCCGGTGGGTGGACACCCGACTTAGGTAACATTTTCTTCTTTACATTGGCATGTCTTACAGTATGGTAAACAAATTTTCTAACTAGTTTTGTAGTGCAAAAATAGCGTAAAATGTTATTTTCATTAGTTCAATATTTAGAAAATTTTCCGTGGGTGGACCCCTCACCTAGGTAATGATTTCTTATTTACATTGGCATGTCTTAGAGTATGGTAAACAAATTTCCTAACTAGTTTTTCAGTGCTAAACTAGAGTAAATGTGATTTTCATTAGTTCAGTATTTAAAAATTTCCCGGGGGTGGACACCCGTCTTAGGTAACAATTTCTTGTTTACATTGGCATGTCTTAGAGTATGGTAAACAAATTTCCTAACTAGTTTTTTAGTGCTAAAATAGCGTAAAATGTGATTTTCATTAGTTCAATATTTAAAGATTATCCGGGGGTGGACCCCCCACTTAGGTAATGATTTATTTACTTTGGCATGTCTTAGAGTATGGTAAACAAATTTTCTAACTATTTTTTCTGTGCTAAAATAGCGTAAAATGTTATTTTCATTAGTTCAATATTTAAAAATTTTCTGGGGATGGACCCCCGACCCCCTTTTTGGGGGTATTCCAAACCCCCCGCGGCACTTTCGACCCTCCCTGCAATTATTTTCTGGCTACGTCATTGTTGCACTTATTATATTATTATGCCATTATAATGTTACAAAGTGGCCCAAGAAATTAAAGCGACAAAAAACAAATAAATTAAAAAAAATTGCCCCCCCCCTAGAAAATATCATATGGGCGCCCTTGTCGACAGACAGTCAGGTTGCAATGAAGTTTGGGCGGGGGTGAGCAATGAAGTTTGGAGGGTGAGTCATGAAGTTTGGTAGGTGGGCACCCCTGAATTATGTATTATTGTCCATATTTCTTTAAGATCATTATTGGCTTCAGAGATAAAAAGTTAAATTTAGCTAATTTGACTTCTCTTAAATAATGTCTTTTCAGCTCTAAATATCTTGCCATTAGGTTGGGATCACCACACTCATTGTAGTCATGAAGTAAAAGCAGGCACTGCTCTTTGAGTTTCCTCATATTGTTGTTATACCACCTGGTATGCGTATTGACTTGTTTAAGAAACTCTTTCATGGGTAAAACCATGTTCAAAGCAGCCACAAAAGCAATTAAAAATGCCTAATTCACTTCGTTAACACATGCAAGTGTGTAAAGTGTGTACATAGATAACCAATTAATTTGTGAAATTAAAAAAAGAAAAATACTTTCCCCCAATCAGTTACTGACCTATAAAGAAAAATACAGACACATTTCCTGTCATTAACCTTAGAAATCAAATTTAGCAGTGTAGCTTTTAAAGTGATACCGTCATGATCAGATCCGATAGTTTCTTTTTATATATTTATACAAAATATTTATACAAAACAAAACAAGACCACCCGAAAGAGCATGCGCTCGTGCTCGGGCACAGTTCAGCCATTTACATTACAAAATACAAATTACAAATACATTTGGAACAAATACAGTTGGAACAACGCTAGCAAACAGACTATACTCATTTATGTTAGTCGCTATATTATCTATACAATATGTACCATAATTGATACGACCAAGTCTTGTGACTTCATTTACAACAAATCTAAGTCCGAAACTATAAACTAAATTTCACAACATTAGCTTGTTATGACTGGAGCAGTTGTTAAGTAAATCTACATTAAAATCACCACATAAAATTATATAACACTTGCCCTTAAGGCTAAAAACAGAAATAATCATATTTGCAATACATTTAAAAACTGTCATGGCAGAATAGTTTCATACGTCTATTCTCAAGTAGAGAATTTGCAGTTCATAAAATCCCCTGGGATTGTTTTCAACATATATATATTGGATTTATTGTTCATTTACAATACGTACTCAATACTTATCACTAGAGACGAGACTTTCATGCCCTATAAAATTGCGAAATATGCATGCATTTATGCATTATCAAACCATGAAACATGCACTATCAAGGGAAAAATACACTAAAATATGCACTAACATTTATGGCCCAATATGAAATTTTTTAGTACACTTTATCTGAAATTATAATAGATCTTACTATTATGGAGACAATGTTTGTAAACGGACATTGTAATTTAATGAAGTATTTAAGGTTTTTAATAATGTTTTACAAAAAACAACTGCCATAGAAAATATTCGGAAACAGAATAAAAGTGCTTACCTCTTTACTGTAACAGTCGCAGAAGACGACTCCCCATCTGATCTAATAAAATCCTTACCCTTAATGCACTGTGCAAGGAGTTCGCTTTTGGAACATTTAGCTGGAGGCATAGTAAAATCACAGAACAGACAATCACACTAACCACTGCACACACTGTAAAGATACTGCAGGTTTCCCGAGCTCTGACAAAGTACAATGCACCCCAAGTGCGGGCCGGAAATAGGTGGGGGTGGACAAAGGCAAGGTCAAATTCCTTTTCGCACATCTCGCGCCACTTCACAAACGTCTGTAAAAATGGGTAGTAAAAATCGAAGATAGGGAAACTTTGCCACGATGTCACTTTCTTGAAAACCCATTAAACATGCATTTAAACTGAATATAATGTATATTATATGCATGATTTAGCCAAAAATGCCCTAAATATGCTTTATGCATGTTTTTTCCTCCAAAAAGGTCAAAACATGCAAACATGCACGGAAAAAGTATGCATATTTGGAACCGGAAAGTAATGACATGGGTAAGTACTCAGTTTGAGCTAGGCTATGTCCTAAGTTCTCATAAAAACATGCATTTGCATGAAAGTCTCGTCTCTACTTATCACTAAGCTACCAAATGCACTTTTCATTTTATCTTCTTGGTGACATATCTTCAAACTCACATTTTTATCGTTTCTTAACTGGACACCCAAGGAATGAGTCACGATGGAACTACGATTGTGCCTTCTTTTACTGTGCCCCATTACCTCTTTTTTTTTTAGTTTTCTTTATAATATTCCTTTTTCTTTTTGTTTGCTTGTTTTCTTTTGTTTTTTAAAAACTGTTTTTGATCTTTCCTTTTTCTTGTTTACAGTTTGTTTTCTAATTTTCCATTATTTCTTTATTACACACAAACAAACATGCCCGAGGCGGGACTCGAACCCACAGCCTCCTTCACCACGGCTCCAAGGCAGCACGACTTAGCTACCGCGGCTAAGGAGACCGGCACTTTTCAAAATACAGGTACTGTATGAGATTGTCTTATGTGTATTCTATGCAGGTAAACCTGTCATGCCTCTGTCATTAACAGACAAGTTACACTGTGTACATGTACCAGTACTGTTTACTTTACTTAGTGTCTACACGATATTATCAAAATTGGAAATTGGTCGAAAAAATCATGGATTTAGCAGTCGGGTCATTGCTCGTGAGGTTGAGGTATCACATTGTACGGCACTGAGAACATTTCAAAAACACAACTGCGTCCTATCACATTCGGTGACTACAGTGACATCTCTAAAAGACTTCCATCTACGAACGAGTAAAGTGTTATCTGAGTGGTGACTCCGGAATAATTTGCGATTCTTTTACAACCTAATAAATTAATCTTTTGTGGATCTAAGTGAAAATAATTAATGCTTATTTAAGGGAAAAATATGTGTAGTAAGAGTAACCTTTAGAAAAGAATAATTCATATTAATTTGATACCAAGAAGAAACAGACTAGAAACATTTAGGAATAAAATTTGCACATTTTCACAATTGCTGATTTTATTTCATGAGAGTATTTTTAAATGGTTTTTCTGCTGCACGTGAGCTTTAAATTACAATTAAAGCATCATAATTTATAAACAATACACTACATACCGTAAAGTATAGCAAAAGAGAATACAAATAATATTAATTGCTCTAAATAGTTGGAAGTCTGATCACATCGGGGATACCCAAATACGGCCTATAATCCGAGTTCTGGTGCGGCCCCAAAAGTTTGTCGATTGTTGAGGTGCGTCCCCTGAAATTTTGTAGCGATCGTCAATGAGCGGCCCGGGAATACATAAATTATGCAATGAATGCAAAAATAATTTTTGTTCGAGCATACTATAATACGTTTATTACATGTGACTGAACGGTATCATAATGCTATCCATTTAGATACATATTTTCATTGTAACAAAGGTGTGGTCTCAATTGTTATCGAACATGGATCGATCTTCGAACCTTGAAGTAGCAAATGAAACTGCATAACAGCTTGTATTTAAAATAAAATCAATTTTGTTGGTGTTAAATTTAACATTAAACTAAATTGTCTTCATTTTGTCTTGTACAATTCCGTTCGTTTCCAGAAAACGGCCAAGAACATTCTTCAACTTGACCGCACGCCATCAGCTGCCGTCTATCACAAAAGTCAAGAACTACATGAACTTGCTAGCAGCTGATTCCCGCGGTCAGCCGATTTCGATTTTTATGAATCTAAAATCTTAAAAGTTTAATTATGGTCGAACGAAAACAGTTGTATGCTACTTACCTGTAATGGTAATTAAGATACCTAATCGTATCTTATCAGATGTCATTATAGGCTCGTTGCACATTCCCATTTTGCAGACTTAGGGTTGAAATGCAAAATTTTGGTACTAAATAAATGAGTATACAATTTGTTAATGGAACGCTTAAAAATATGGCCCGTAAAGCTAGCCTTCGTCTTCTAATGCTGGGACGTTCCTCCAAAGTGGTGAAAGACATAACTTATCATTGATTTTTACGCTGGTAGATACTTAAACGAAACTGTCCTACGAACAAAAACATGAAATTATATCAAAAAATCAATTTGGTTTCCAGAGCAACATATCTACTGACGATGCTTTTATTAACGTTACAGGTAACATTATTAAAGAATTAGACAAAGGTAATAATTGTTTAGGAATTTTCTTGGACTTACGTAAAGCTTTTGATACTGTTATTCGCTCGATACTATTAGATAAACTGAATAAGATAGGAATTAGAGGAACAGTTTACAAATTATTTGAATCATATCTGAGCAATAGATGTATAATGACAAAGGTTGACAGCCATATAAGTGAAATATCAAATATTGATATTGGTGTGCCACAAGGAACGATATTAGGACCAATCTTATACTTAATATATGTAAATGATTTGCTAAATTTAAACCTAGATCAAATAAACGGCTCCATATTTTCATACGCAGATGACACTGTTGTGATTTTCAGTGGTCATTCCTGGGAAGTAGCATATAAATACGCTAATACTGGCATGAAAATTATAAAAAAATGGTTCGATTCTAACCTTCTGTCACTAAACATGGATAAATCAACATTAGTTCCTTTCTCATTAACATCTACTGGTCAGATAGCGCGGAAAAAATGTACAAATTTAAATTTAATAATACATAATTGTAATTTTGATGTGAATTGTAAATGCTTACCACTGAAAGAAACAGCCGTTGTGAAATATTTGGGTATTTTTATTGATAAACACCTTAAAAGGTCTCACCATGTTAACTACATCTGTAATAGACTACGCCGAACAATTCATAAATTTGTCATTTTACGCCACTGTATGCCCATTACTGTTTTACGTTCCGTTTATCTAGCACTTTTCCAGTCCATTATTCAATATGGCATTCTCGTCTGGGGAGGATTAGCGAAAACTACCCTTAAGCCCCTCTGCCTTTTACAAAAAAGAATAATAAAAATCTGTCTAAGAAAACACATTGATTACCCAACTAGCCTAATATTTTCGGAATTTAATGTTTTAAGTTTGGACCAAATTTACAAATTTTCTATATTAAAATATTTTCACAAACATCGTATAAAATACTCTTCCAGTGATCATATCTACAAAACTAGACGAAATACTAATTTACTCCTATTAGAACCCAAATGTCTCACATCGGCAGGATTAAAGCATAGCATTAATTTTGGACCGCGTTTCTATAACTCAATTATCAGAAAAAATCCTGATCTCTCAGCATACTCCACTGTTAAATTTAATAGATATGTAAAGAATTTTTTGTAATTTTTTAGCTTTTAAGTAATTTTTGTTTCACTCCTTTTATGTATTTATGTTTTTATGTTTAATGTTTTTGTTTTACTTTCTTTTTTAGTTAAGCACATTATACACTCTATTTCTTTGTCTCTCCTCTTTCTTCACTTTGATATTTTTGAAACGGCACCCGAGCCCGAGCAGTCTTGCTCATTCGGGTGTATTACTAAATGCAAAAAACCTCTTGTAATATCTCTTGTAATAAATAAATAAATAAATAAAAAAAAAATAATAATAATAATAATAATAATAATAAAATAACAAAAAAATAAAAACTGTAGCCTGGTGATGGAGTGCCATTATTTTCACCCTTTAGGAATTCATTTTTTTCTTTGGTTATTTTCTCCTTATTTTTAGCGGGCTTCTGAGATTCACATAATTATGTTTCAGTTTGGATGCTCTTTAGAAAATCTATATAAAAATTAAAATATTAGGATGTTCCCTATAAAATAACCATCCACGACGGTAGGTGTGTTCTCCAAGTCGGCACCACGTGGCATATATGTAGGGGCGAAGTGTGACATCTCATTTGGGTCAACTTAAGGCCCTGGCAAGGACCATGTAATAAAATATCCTGGGCCATCTTGTTTGCCTAATCAATTTTTCGTCTCGGCCACACCTGGACGATCCCCGATCGCAGCCAAGAAACTCAAGAGTGTAGGCTCTCACAATACGCTTCACATTTAAGTAACTCACGAGTGTAATATTTTTAAAGTATTCTAATGTCTTGGGTTCTTACAATATGCTGCCAATCACAGCATGCAATAACTTTTACGTCTTTTGCCCCTGCGGCCTACTGGAAAGCCTGTACCGGTATTACAAAATAAATTTCTTCTTTCCATTTCATCGTAGTCTACATTTTTATTCTCTATATTTAACTACAATGTAACGTATCCATGGTTTTCCTTAAAGTCTCGTTTTTACATAAGATGTTATGAATTTTATTTCATACAAATATGAAGGAAGGATATTGATACTATTTCTTACACTTCTTGGTATCCTAGTTCATGGTTCTCTCAATTGAGTGCATTAGTCCGTAAGTCTAAAAAAGCATACAAACGATAACTAGGAGGAGGATTGTTTTATGAAACAGGCAATTGGAATTATTAGTCATAATGTAACAATTCTTTGCAGGTTTTAACTGCTAGTTGTAAGTTATTTTAATGGTTGCATATTTTTACAAGCTACTTGTTTGTGCAAAAATTATTAATTTGTGATTTATTAAAAAATGGTATGTTAGATAATGGTTCTCAAACATACCTTAGTTCCTTCTAAAGAAAATTTTGGAGGTATGCTGCAGAGAAAAATAAGTTTCCAGACGATTTTATTTATTATTTGGTCAATTCCATCAAAATAATTATTTATCATCAGGGCCCGGATTCTAATGACATGTCATCTTTTTATTGATGCTGCATAGACATTGCCAACTTGTGGATAAATCCAAATAATGGCCTCTAGATTATAGAAATGCATTTCTATTAGGTCATTTTTTGTCATTGTATGCAGGACTATGAAGTTAAAAGCCTAAGTGTAATAAAAAATTCTGCCCGTACATTTGTTATTTATTACTTAGTACACTTCAATTTCTTTCATATGTACAATTCCACTTCAATTTCTTTTTGTTATATACAGTTTAGTTAAAATTTATTTCATATTTTGGCAATAAACAAATGTAAGATTTTTTTAAGTTGGTAGTTCTTTTGGTTGGTAGCTCAGAGTGGGATTTTAAAACGGTACGGTAGCTCAGAAGCTTCTTAAGTTTGGCGGTCACTGCTGTAAGGTATTAAAACAATAAAAGAATTAAAAGTTTACAAAATGCTTATAGTCTATAAACTGAATAAAGGCTTATTATCTAGTGCAGGGCTCCTCAACCTGTAGTACACGTACCCCTGGGGAGTACGCGAAAATTTATAGAGGTTGCGCTGTTGACCAATGGAAAAATGAGTAAAATAATGTAAAAATATACATCTCTGATTTTACTGACCTTAAAATTCAAACGGGCCTGCACCTGTATTCATTGAAGGCCCGCATAAGAGAATATTTTTCCACCGTTCCTGAGAGAGAAATAGAATGGATCCGTGACCCCTTTTCTTTTGACGCTACAGAAACTTTCAGCAACCTGAATTATTCCCAGAAAGAACAATTTATTAATCGAAGTGTCGTGTGATCTAACACTGAAAAACAAACTGCATTCTTGAATTTTTGGATCGGTATTGGGAAGTAATTCAGGAAACCATCAAGCATTGCTGTGAAAGAAGGTTTTCGAGTTGGACTTATCTGAAACAAACTTAATCCTGAGGACGATTGAAGATTGTATTTGACTAAGCTAGAACCGAACATTGATCAGCTGTGTAAAGGAAAACTAGCTCAGCCCTCTTATTAATTTATTTTGTGGGCCTACTTTTAAATTTTGTGTTTGTTTAAATAAAACTAGTCATTAAAATCCATTTAAGCAATATCTCTCGTTTCTGCTTGAATACCTTGCATAATACAATTATAGAGGTTAAGCCAAATTAACTGACAGACCTTTAAGAGACATTTTCTGAAAATAACAGAGTTTACTATTTAAGAGGTACGCATAATTAATGTTGGCAGAAAAGGGGTACAATGATTTTAAAAGGTTGAGAACTCCTGATCTAGTGGATTGATTGCTCTATCATCCAAATAAGTGTAATATATTGAAATGTTTGTTTAGTAGACTATTTAATAACGGTTGTGTGCTGCTACTTAGATTTGCAAACGTAGTCTGTGTGCTGTAATTTTGTCCCGTATAATGTTTATACATACCTGTAAATTTACATTTTAGAAAGGGATTCAATCTGGGATCAGAATACAGTTCCTTGACTGTTCCACCCAAACCGGCAATCCTAGAAAGAAATTATTTAGGTTGGTTGATTGGTTTATGGTTATTTGACGACGGGGTGTGTTGCAACTTAGGCCTGTGACCGTTGTAGTACAGTACATCGAAATGTTATCCAGCAGGAGATCAATAAAGTCTGGCACTCAAACATTAACTTATGAACACAGGTCGGTTTCAGGTTCAGAAGCGAAGGAGTGGGGGAAAAATAATTATGTGGAGGGTTGGTTAAAACTGCCTTATAAAATGTGTCATCTATATTAGACCTAAGTCATTTAAAGTGAAACAAAGGGTATGGGAAACAACCGAAAATTATTTTCCTTATGAGCAAGATTAAGATTAATTCTGAAATGGTTATGTTGTCTCAACGTATCTAAAGGCTGTGTATCCTCCATCACAAAAATAGGATACGCGCAGGGGTGGGGAGTGAGCATGGCGGAGCCAGTTTAGAATCCCCTTACAAACATGAACCAGTGTGCATTATTATATCGGAAAGATTCCAAATAAGCATTTATGTTACAATACACTTGAGTGCATTCTAATTCAGAATGTCTTCGGTAACTCAGAACTTTATATTTATAACACTTTATTTTTCAAAAGTTCTGATCTCTGTTTCAAACAGAATTTCGTCCTGTTACTCGGTCATCAGCTGTACTTGAGTCTGTATAAGGAACACCTCATTGGCATTCAGTTTATTTATTCCTCAACAAACTTTCTTCTCTCAATTAATGTTAATGTTACAATCTATCATAGGGTACTTATTTTACCTAAATGAGGTTAAATTGAGAGTCACTGTGTCTTCCCAGAACTTCCGGAGATAAGAGTATTATCAATATACATTATTAATTTGATCACACCGATGTATCAGCCAATGAGTTGGTACATGAAGTATAAAAAGCATCGTTAAAATATCAGGCAGTTCTACAAAAAAAAAGAGATAAATCTTAAATGTGATTATTCTCCTAGCCCACACCAAATGTAGCGGTTTTCACGCTTTAGGCTATATTCTAACAGAGTAAGCTGCCTCCTAAAGAGAAAGAGTGAATTCCACAATTTCTTCACTCCCTCAAGGTAGAGATGTAGATAAAAAGCTTATAGGTCTAACTACTTTTTAGATATCTTTACGAAAGAATGTCTATAATAAATGTTGTAGACCTAAATACGAGTAGTTGAATTACTAAATTAACAAAATATTACGAACGTTTTCGGGAAAAAATGTGATTTTTTAAATGTGTTACTTGCTTACTTCATAGGAAGATGCTATATACAAAGTTTTATATCCGGTATAGTTTTTCGTTTTCAAGCTAAGCTGTTCAGAGACAGAAAAACGGATGCATTGTCCCTCTATCTCTCTCTCTCTCTCGCTCTCGCTCTCTCTCTCTCTCTCTCTCTCTCTCACACACACACTCACATCTCTGACGATATAGGTCTAAACTTGGACTCACGATACATTTGATATGTGACAAGCCATCAGTCACGTTTCAGGGTCGAACACTATTCCTTCTCCACCTATAGTATTTTACGCTACAGGTAAGAAAAAAGTTGTATGAAACAACTCTAGTTGAGAAATACTTCATGCTTTAAAAATAATTATATAACAATTCTTATTGCAGGTATTAAAATTAAACTTTAAAAAAAGCTGATATTCAAAAGAACCAAAACATAAGACTGCACAACTGACAGATCACAAGGTAGGAATGCAAGTTCCTTTATTTTTCTCGTTGCTATCTTATCCTTAAATAATCTAAAATAGAAGAAATTGTAGATGATGAGAATAAATTATAGGATCCTTAAATAATACCCCACACGCTACACACAATTTACAAGCGCTTGGCAGTGTTATGATGAAGTCCTTTAAACATGTATATAATCAGGTGTGCGTATTATGGATGAGAAAATACACAAATACGAATATCGGTATCAAGGAAATTGTTAGGCTTGTAAATGGAGCTGCTCAGTCTACATTTTCCTTTGGCGGAATCTCCACCTTTAACTGTAATATCTTCAGAGACCTGGATTTCCAATCCGAACCCCTTTATTGTTCACTGAATCTATAAAAGCTTCTTTTCAAGATCCTTTGCTTTGCTCGGACTTCACTTGTACCTATAGATCTTGACTTTCCATCAACTCCCAAGCAGGTATAGTATTTTTCAAAACATGAAAACTTCTGTTTTTGGAGCTACCCAGATAACACATCCTCCCTGCTACTTAACTGTAGAGATTGGTGAGCAATAGGCGCCCATCATTCAAGAGCTAGAAGCAACGCCGTCAAATATCTGCCTTCTCAGGAGATACTTCAGTCCATTGTTGTGAAAGGTTGAATAGTTGCACCTGCTGTGTTAGTGTATAGTATGTCATTTTTCAGAACCAAGTGTGAAAATGGCCATCCACGCCACATCATAAGAAAGTTTACTCTAAATACACTGACTCTGAGATTAGCTAATAATGAGTGACTCTCACTAGAAAGGGACAATAATTGTAAAACATTTCTCGAAGATATCCCGACCTTGGGCGATGGATTGAGACGAGGCTTTCATGTTTTGGAAAATAGCCTACTAGGTATAGCATCATTAGTAGCACAATCATCAAGGCCACTCGATAGAAGGTGTCCTACATTTCAGGCGTTGTGCTGAAGCAAATTTCATCCCTTCCGAGAAGTGAAAAAAAAAAATACATTGCGAAGATAGTGGACAATAACTTCCACCCTACGCAACACTAGGGAAAAGTGAGATCATTTCTGTAGAGAAGAATGAAAAGCCAGAACAAAGTTGTATATATAGTGAAAAATGAACCGGAAAAAAAAATCACTTGGAACAATGTAGAAACATGGTCGTTTCTAGGGAAACATTCAGTAAAAGTTGGAATTGCAGTATTTCTGAAGGCAGGACATGCGAAAAATGTGCAAATAAAGAAGGGAACGCTTTATTTTACAAGTGCGATATTTACATAAGATACAAAAACAGAAAGACTTGGCACTTTTAACTTCGAATGCAAATTGTTGTCTTTTCCTGCACAGAAGACACTTCAGGTACTATAGAGCTAGTTATTGCTTTAGACATGAGAACTAAGACAGTTCTTACATTCGCTACATTGAAAGAATGTTCATTTCATTTGTGCATTTACTTTGTAAATTAAAATCAGGTAACCTGATGTAACAAAGTGTCAGAATGCTTTTGTTTAATCAGTGATCATTGCAATTATGATATGCAAAAAATAAGTTATTTATGTAATCTATCTCCCAGTTAAGCTCCAGATCGATTCATTAAGCAGGGCTTGCGGAAGAACAAAGGTCTAAAGTTTGATACTTAACCTTAATTCATACTCGTATACACTGATACAAGAAATTCTTGATATATCAGTGGCTTGGTTCTAACAGGGCCAATGTCAATTTCTTGCAAAAATGAGTTCTAAACATTATTGAGAACGGCTAGTCTTTATTTTTTGGGTAAATCCGGGTGAGATGGCCATGCTTTTTTAAATGCTTAATAACTTGAAGGGTTTTCAAGATAATTCGTGTGCAAAAAGTTCAATCAGGTCCTTGTATGTCACATTCTCATAACATAATGTTTCATGGAGAAAAAAGTAATTCAGGGTGAGAAATCCCAATATTTTAAAAAATGGTACGCTGGCCATCTCACCCGAGGTGTCAGGGGGAGATTGTTATAGGACATAGGGACAGTTGGCCACACCATTTTCGAAGATAGAAAGTACAGGTAACAAAGTAGATAGACTAGGTAGCTGTACTTCTATAAATATATACAAACAAAATAAACTTAAGTGCTAAAATAAGTTACCACAACGTAAAAATAAACATATTTTGGAAAACAGAATCAATTCTGAGTAACTGAAAAGTTCTGATACGTTTCTGAAAAGATAACTAAACTCTACTGCATGCCACTACATCCGATGGAGGGGAAGGGCATACAATCTAATCTCTACAGCATTTATTTCCATCTTGCGACTTCGTTAGTTGATGACAGGATCAAGAGCATGCCGACTTCCATGACAGGTTTTGATGGTTTTCTTCACCAGATCCGTAGTTTTTTATTAAATAGGCTTAAATCCTCAATTGTCCTAACGAGGCTGATTGCTTCCCGTTCCAGATTCCCCTATCTCAGAAAAATCCTATGGTGCCAGGGGTGGAACTCGGGCCATCAGAACCTAACTCAGCTATAGGTATTGGAAGAGGTCTCCAAAACGCCAACATTGTTAATGTTTCTTATATCAGTCATTAATCTTCCACAAATAAACGTAAATATGAAAAATAATACAATATTATGGAGCCACATTTGGCATAGAAACATGAGTTCAATTCACTTTTTAAGCACATAAATAATTTTGAAAATGAACTGAATAATTTATTTAATTAGGGGTACACTGTCAAAGCCGTCTCTATTTACATACACCTTTCTGGATTGGATATTCAAAATTGTTTCATTAATGTATACGTATTAATATGTTCGTTTATGTCATTTTCCTAGCAATAAAAATAAATAAGTAATTGAGATTCGATGGAAATTAGTCTTAAGTGAAAATTTGTACATTTCGTGTTAGAAAAAATCAGAAGATCTTGAAAATATGGCTCTTAAGTTGTAGGCCAACTCTCCCGGAAAAAAGTGGGCCCTCTCTCCTATTTGTAAAGGTGAGATGGCCATAGTCAGTAGATAAAAATGGAAAAGTTTAGAACAGAACACGTAATACAAGTGAAATATATAAGGTTCGCTCAACTCACACAGAAAGTATCGTTTAACTGTTAGTAATAATGTCGGACTTCTGCTTATTTCATTCAACATACACAAAATAAATGGCCAGTTAGAAAACAAAAATGTTAAATCAATCGCGGATTTCTAAATATAAACAGCGCAGGTGTTCAACAATCGACTCTAGTATCAAAAGCTTGCCGCCTGCCAAGTTACGTTCAAATATGTTTATCGGCCTTGAAATCAGAGCGATTGGTCGTCTCTCCCGGAATTACCCTATAATAAAAGTGTCAATGCATGTTGCTATTAATAGACATAATACAGAAACCTTAGCGCCAATGTTGGAAGTTCTCAGCAAAAAAAATTAAGTTACTTTTACAAAGGCTTCAAAGTCAGTTATCTCAAAAGCAAGTTTTATGACATTAGCCCTTTTAGAACCAAGCCACAGATATGTCAACATTTCACAAAATGCACAGGCAAAGAACCCAGCTTAATTTGCGTAGGCCTAATTATAGTAATATACCTTCCGTATATAACAGTATTCATGTAGTAATAATTTCAACTTGAGCAACGAAATAAACATCTGACTGCATTGGAGTCAAGGCCCTCAATGATTAGAAACGCGGCATTGTAGAGGTCTATAAGGTTATGACACATGACATACCACAAAGCAACCATACTCTATAACATACAACATCAATTCTACCAAGACTCAGGCTGTTGTGTTCAAAAGACGACAACGACGAGACTATGATAATATTGCTAATTGTATTAGACGGTGAAATCATAGCCTACACCAACCACGTGAAATAATTATAGGAGGCCCGGCGTCGCTCGGGTTTTGTATTTTGTAAATTCGAAAATAACTTATAGGTCCTTATATAGGTATTTAGAATTTGAAATGAGGAAGAAAGACTTATCACACTGAAACTATTCCCTCAGAAAACGATAAATATAGCTTTTTATGGCTTACAGCGGATCCCTGCTGCTTCGCCTACGATAATTAATCGAAAGATTAACAATTAAGAGCAAAATAATTAAAATAATACATTTATTAACACTTTGCAAGCGAAACATGCATAGGTCTAAACTAAACGACTGATAGGCCTAATTAATGAAACAGCTATAAATCCGGCTTTGAAGTGAATTCCACGATTCGAAAGCGCAGAATGGGAAAACTAACCTCAGATTCGAGTTCCCTGGCTCAGAAAACCCCTGCGTAGTGAATGTCGTCTAAATCGAACAATGTTTACGCATTGAGACCTATATTCATTATCCCTCTTCCGTCTAGGTTGAAAATTTCAGATATCTGCATGCCTTGACATTATAAACAAATGAATCGACCAACGTGGGCTTACAACATTCAAGCGATCGCGATGCTTTTATTTCCAAGGTATGACAAATATAGACAAAGCCAACTGCAACTGATATGGCAACTGAAATGATTACTGAGAACCGATGCTTCAAAAGCGCAAAAAATGCACGTCTTCCCGTCTTTCGGTCATAACTCGCGAACGAAAGCTAAAATTTAAAACGTACTATGCCATAAACCTGCGCGGGAGTGTACTCAACAATTTCCCAAAGTTTCATGGCGATCGGATGAATAGTGTTGTAATGCATAAAGGACTTCTTCTTTTTTTTTTTTTTTTTTTTTTTTTTTTTTGTGCCCTCCCTTGCCCCCCGAGTACCAATCAATGAAGCCAGAACCTCGGGTCAAACCAAATTTTGGTAACCATTTGTGCTGTTTTGTTCCTGTGAGTGCCCTTGGTGCTTCATCCGGATGGGATGTTGGTGGTGTTTGGGCTGTGTAACTGTGTTTAGTGATTGTTGCAGTTATCCTGCTTTTATGCTTGGAGTGTTTTATGTCCTTCGTTTGTGATGTGCTAAGAGGTGTGAGCTGAGTGGTAATATGTGTGAGAGGATTTTAACCAGCTCGGCATTGACTCACATACATTCGTTTTTATATAAGTTATATAGAAGATTAGGAGTAATCCTAGATAAATCACTAAGTTGGAAACGACATGTAGCGAGCGTACGCAAAAAGGCCTGTTCACAGTTACTTCAACTTCATCCAGTGATCAGTACGCCAACTCTATCATTAAGGCAAAAGGTGACGCTGTACTGTACACTACCCTACTGTACGCCAATGACATTGTAGCTTACCTGCATAGGCTACTCTTCTACAACGGTACAGGCTGTTAAAACCACAGCGACTTGGATGATTACTGGAGGAATACGCAAATCCACGAGGACTTAGGACTTCCCTATTAAGGGAAGTTATAGTACAACAAGCACGAAGACTGGCATACGGTCGAGACGAACATCCTAATCCTATAGCTAGGGCTATAGGAACTTTGGAAAGGAAACGGAATGTTCTTAGACGCAACCCTCACGATCTACTGCTATAAAGACGCGATAGAACTCAAAACAATGGAGCTAAGGACACACAGACATTAGAAAGAAAACCATTTAGACATGGGAACTTAAAACTGACTTAATACTCGACTACAACTACTACAATAATGGTGAACCACTGTGTAATAGGCAATGGAGCCGTTATATCTCTCTGCGACTCGACACTTCAGTGTATCTGAAGGAGATATTGTGGCCTCTGAGATAATAGACCTTCAAACCTGGCTATCAACCTGAGAAGCCTTTATTCACATGCTTCGCCAGGAAAATTGAAATCATACATAATATTTTCCCTTCAGTTTTCTTTTTGGCGATTGTTTTCAGGACACCACAATTCTAAATCTTAATGGTGGCATTTTTTTTTTATAATACTGCTAGGAATTTCGGAGAAGATAATTTACCAGTTTGGCAGAAATTACTTGTAACGAACATGAATATTTCCATGCAACTTAATGAAACTATTATTTTATAATATGATCATTTGTACTTAGTTAATATTTTAGAGAAAAGAGCTGAAACGTGGTCCTCAAACTCGCTTGTTTCAAACAGGTGCTCTTCTTTGGTCGCATTTAGTCTTGAAGCTAATATTTCGCTTTCAGGTGTATTTTCCACGTAATTTCATTTAAGGGAAGTAAACATTTATACAGTAAGCATCGATCGTTCGAAACAATTGGTGAGGGGGAGTTTCGGATAACTGATTTTTCTAATAATCGATATGAAGTAATAGAAAAAAATCTCTGGTATTAAACAAAATTCTAAATACCGAGTGAAGTGGCTGAAATGGTAACGTCTTGGACTAGCATTAGGGAGGTGCCATGTTCAAATCCCATAGCCGGCCAATAAGTTATGACACGGGTTTTTTCATGGTTCCCAGTAGTAAAGGCAGATGTCGGACTGGATATTTACATACCACGAATCATCCTCGCTACTTCATCCATCATATCCACTTAAGTTAAGATCAGTTTAAATTGACTCCATAAATTACACCAACAGTAGAAAATAATTGACAATGAAGAGTTTCATAGCCTACTGTATAGACACAGATCCTGAACTGATAAGGCCCCGAAGTTAAAGGGAGTATAAATACAGTTATTTTTTTTTTAACGAAATATTTGTATCACGCGTCTTGCAAATAATAAAGAGAACTGACTAGCCTAGTTTGACAATTTTACATTTTAAGAAAATAAGTCCATTTTTTTTAAGCTGAAACTTCTTTTTGACGCTAAATCTCGCTAATGTTTCGAAGACTGCAGTTAAACAGCATCACATTCTTGTTGCTGTAACCATCTCATAGCCGTCTCAAGATAGTAGAAAGCTTCCCAAATTTGAATTTGCCGACCGAAAGCTTTCGGTTAACCGAAGGTTCGATTGATCGGATAAACATTGATCTACTGTGTGTGTATATATATAATATACTTAATGCTTTAAAGTAGAGCGCAAAAATGTGGTCCTCAAATTCGCTTCTTTAAAACCGCGAGCTCTTCCTTGACCGTATCTGGTTAAAGATAATCTTTCCTTTTAGTTTTCAATTTTCTTTTGCAGATAAGTCACAGTAAGTATGCATTTTTATATTCTTCTTTTCTCAATTATTCTTTTAAAGAAAATATCTAACATGGCTCTCATATTCACTATTTTACTATAAAATGTTCTTCCCTGACAGTAGTTAGTATCTAAAATAATTTTCTGCTTTGTTTTTCAGTTTTCATGTCAGATAAGGTAAGGGATGTATGCATTTTTATATTCTCTTATAATTACTGTTTTTAAGGAAAGCGCTATCGTTTTCTCAAATTTGCTAGTTCAATAGAGTGTGCTCTTTCTTTGCCATGTATTTTATTTCTAAATAATATGTTTCCTTTCTGCTCTATTTTCAGCTTATTATCAAGAAAATATGTTTTCTAAGGAATCATAACCGTAAACACTTCTGATACTACTGCTAAGATTTTCGGAGATGATAATTTTTCACTATTATGGCAGAAATTATTCATATTAAACATGGAGGTGTTCAGATAATTTAAGGAATTGTGCTTTAATGTGTACTTAATTGCTGCTTTCAGGAAGAAAGCTAACGGGATTCTCAAATTAGCTTCTTTAAAAGAGAAACATTTAATTATGCAGGTAGTTTGAGGAACGTGTAGCTTTTTAGATTTATTTATACTTAATTACTGCTTTAAAGATAGGAACTACTATTATACATCTAAAATTAGCAATTATAAAACAGTGTGATCTTCCTTAGAAGCATTCGATTTGAAGGTAATATCACTTTCAGCATTCTTTTGCAGGTATCGTAATTTAAAAGAAAGTATGCAATTTTATATTTATTTATATTTATGCTTTTAAAGAAGAAACTAATGTAGTTCTAAAATTCGCTATTTTAAAACAGTGTGTTCTTCCGTGACAGCACTAAGTATTTTTAAGATTATGTTTACGCATTTTTTTAATAGTTTTCCTCTGCGGGGAAGTTAACTGACTGTACACTTTATGAGTTTATACTTTGTTATTGTTTTAAAGAAGAGGGCTACATTGGTCCTCAAATTAACTTTAAAGAAGAAAGGGCTCTTCCTTGGCCGCAATATATATTTTTTGCTTTTCATCGATTTCAGTCTTCGCGCATTTTCATTATTTTTATATTCAGTTATTATTATAATGAAGAGAGCTAACGTGGTTCTAAAATTCACAACTCTAAAACAATGTTTTCTTCACAGAGCACATCTAATTTTTAAGATAATATTTCCGTCGACGTGGGTGAGTCGGTAGCGCGCCTGCCTTCCACTCCGGCGGCCCGGGTTCGATTCCCGGCCGGGTCGGGGATTTTTCAGTAGTGAAAAATCCATTTCCCGGGTTCAGGACTGGGTGTTTGTCAGTAGGTTAAGTCTTAGATTAAGATAATGCACATTGTGCGCGATTCCTTAAAAAAAAAGATAACCTTTCCTCTTTCATGTCTATTTTTTTTATAACTTATACTTAATTATTGCTTTAAGGAAGAGGCCAATCATGGTTTTCAAATTCGCTACTAAAAAAATGTGCTGTTTTCTGTGTGCATTTAGTTTTTAAGCCAATTATTCTTTTTCAGCTTTCTTTTTCGCTAGTATCTGTAGGATTAAGAAGTTATTTTAATAGGACCAGGAAACAAATACAAATATCCAAATGTTCATAGCACAGGCTACTATCTGGCTTATTTCTAAAATTTCATAATGAAATTATGAATAACATTCAATTTATCAAGTTCGACCTTTCAGCAATCTTAATTCGAGAACTTATAGCATACATGGGCATTTACTGGTTCGCGAACCACTTGTGGTTCTCGACCTTCCCGCATAAAACACAAGATGGCATTGCGGACGTTCGGTGTACGTGGTGGATTATTCCCGTGCATGAATCATATCTCTTTGCAAGCAGTGACGGGTTGCGACACAGTTCCGATTGGAAAGGCGTTATGGCACATTCTAAGCCTTTGTGTGATGAAATAATTGCACACGTAAAAGAATAATTAAAAATACAAAATTGTTTGTATTATTTGTATATTGTAGTGTATATTATAAAGTGAAATTAGTGTTTCCCTAAGAATGAGCAACCGCCACTGCACTTATTGTCTGTTTGTCTCCATCTACCTGTTCTTTTCGAACTATGTGTAAGTTAACCAAGTTTGCGGGTTGCGTGTCAATGGATAGGGGTTTGCCCATGATTGACTTATAGGAACGTGATGGATGAGTAGTTGTTAATTGGTGAACCACCTCTGTAGTATTTGAATTTGAATTTATTTGTTATAAACAACAACTTTACATTAGCCCATATTTCTACTTTAGAAAAGGGTCCGTACCTACCTTGCGGTTTCTGACGGGTCCTTTTCAACACAATACATAACTATAATATATCTCACAACAGTTCATCGTGTCTCAATTTCAACGTTAACGTTTCTTTTCATACACATCTGCGTCTGAACACTATTCCCGCTGCTGTTAGTTCTAGCTTAAATCCACTCTTTACGAACTGCCTAGGGTAAATATTCTACGGGGCACAAGCTAACATGTACGATGGAGATGTGTGATTGGATATCACTTATACATTGAATAATATTAAGTCGCAACTCCCCTTAAAATACTTTATACTTTACTAAATGTATACCATATAAGCTTAGGCTATAGGCCTACCTACTCTTGATTATTAAACTCTCTTCCTGATCACTCTTAATTTAATTTCCTGTCTCTATAATATGGAAATCCCATAGGTGCGGTAACAGAGCCAAAGTCTGCCTTTCCTTCAATGTAGGAATAATTGTTATGCTAACTAACAATTCCTCCTAAATTAAAAGCAAGACAGAAAATCCTATTCTTCCCGTCCTTGTTGAGGAACTAGAAATGCAGTGGACTATATTAATACAATTTGCTGTAGCTAAGAAGGGAGGGTGAACTTGTGAATATTAATTGTACCATTTTTCATAATATTTTTAGGCACAATATTATTTTTTCCTTTTCTGCCCGTACCGTAGGAACCACAGGTATAGGAAGTAGGTATATTGTGTTCGACCCCGAAATTTTACGTTCAGTTTTTAACATAAATACACGTTGTGAGGTTCCCTGAAACCAAAAATAGGCCTACTATTTCCATAAAAATGTCTGTGCGTGACTGAGGGTGTACATGTGAACACTCTAGCTCAAGAATGGAAAATCGTATGAAAATAAAATTTTACATTTGAGTTAGGTGTCCTTTGGGGATGTGACACGAAGATTGCCGACGATTCTCTTACTTACACTTTTTTTTCAAAAATTCTCTGAAGGGAATTAATACACCATTGTTTGTAGAAATTCTGTCTCGCTTGGTGAACAATAAAGCTTTACATCAGGTTGAAACTTACTTAACACGCGCTCTTTGCAATGCGGCTATTATTCTGTACGTCCATGCTTAAGGTAAAGAAAGTTACGAGGGTACATTAAAGAGATTTTATTTGGATTGTGTATCCTTCGCGGATACGATGTAACGACATTCTTCTCATATTTACAACCAATTTACATGAAGAGGCTTTAAATGAATACGGGTTCAATGTTCATATAAGGAACGCTTAGGTTCACTAAGCATGTCCTATAGGAGTAGATGGGGAGTGTATCACACGACGACAACAAGAATGCGCTCAGGTGTAATCAGGTAGAGATAAAAAGTGAACACGTTCCAAGTTGCTTTTATAGCGGAGGCATGATCAAACAAATTATCTCCAATTTATATTCTACACACAAATGGTGACTAGGGATGTTTATGAATGTAATTAAATAATCCTTTTATCACCTCCGTGTAGAATGCAGTAGATGCACTCCATGCGCGCACAGCTTATGCTGTGGAGTGACAGTTCATACACAGTGACGTCATGCTGGGTACCGGTACTTATCACACTAAACTTGAGTCTTCAATCCCTGTACGAACATTGGAAGTATATCGCGTTATTTTAACATTTACATTGTGAATAGGTCTTTACAGTAAAATCTGAACACCATGAGCTTTTATTATTGTTTTGTATCAATGCAATCGCATCACTAGATGAGTTGTGGTGCACGCTACAGGTGGTCAATTTAAGTTGTGGTTCACACATTTGCCACGGCTCGCCGAGTTCTAACTTTACTGTAACAGCGTTTGTACTGTACAGTATTTCAAACCGAGGCAGGTTTTATTTTATCCCTACTTCAACATCCAAACAACGAAAATGATACGGACTGTTAAAAGAACGAAATCAGAAAACTCGTCATAATGTAGTCACAACTTTTCTAACAAGGAAAAAATATCGAAACCTAGCTTGAAATTCTGATAAAATAATCGATATATTATAAGACCACCCACAAAACGTTATCTGCGTAGGTCTTTATATAGCTAATATCTGGGTCTTTTTTAATTCTTCTTTGCGAAAAATTGCCACATTTGAAGTTATCTTGATCTTCAAAACCCATAGAATCCATAACACCTTTTCCTTGTAGGAATATTCTAAATAAAAGCAAAATCGCTAAGAAGTTCACACAAAATTAACCTAAAATGGCGCTATGAAGTGATGCGTTATTCACGAGAATCGTCTGTTCAGCTGTGGGAGGGGAGGGAGTCGTTGGGTCACGTGATGATTGCGATCAACACCAATATCACTGTTCCTAACCTAACTGCCACCAATCCAGCTCCACATGTCACTAACACTAATATCACTACTCCTAACCTAACTACCACTTAGCTACAAATGGGTAATACAGTATACTACATGGTCAGCAACAGTACGGTAACATTGGCACGTGAATAAATCATTTGCCCATTCTGTACGTAAAGAACCAATGAGACAAAAGTCTCATTGTAGCCAATGGGAGTGTTGGTATGCAAGCTAGGACCTACATAACCGCTTGGAACACCTTGAGTAGAAACCCAGATACAAGCTCTAGTAAAACCTCTGCTATTTCCATAGAAATACTGTGAAACGAGCCGAAATCCTAAATTCCTCGACGGTATTGGGCTGCAGCTGGACATCCCTGAGTGGTGTTGGAAGCTTCCTCTTGCAGCATGCTTCTCTATCAGGTATAACAAGAAGACGCGACTGTTCTTGGTTGAATGATAAGAGCATGCGTCATGTCTTTACTGTCCAACAGATTGCATCAGCCCTTATTAGAGCGTAGGCTACTGTATACCCCCCATCCCCCCCCCCCGTGGGAATTTCCGACACATATATTTTTTTGTTGGTATTGCCATCTAGTTTCAGTTTTCAGTTGTTTGCCCTGATCAATTACAGCATTTACCCGGAAACCCCGGAAATCCGGAGAAAATGAGTTTGTTTTAATTTTTCTTTGTTCTTTGCTCCTAATATGCCCAGGGAATTTCTGGCTCACATATTTTTGTTGGTATTACAATCTAGTTTAAGTCTTTAGTTGTTTGCCCCTTATCAATTACAGCATTTACCCGGAAACCCCGGAAAACTACGGAAATCTGGAGAAAATGAGTTTGATTTAATTTTTCTTTGTTCTTTGCTCCTAATATGCCAAGGGAATTTCTGACTCACATATTTTTTGTTGGTATTGTCATCTAGTTTAAGTTTTCAGTTGTTTGTCCCTTACAAATTACAAAATTTCCCCGGAAAACCCGAAAAACCACTTTTATACGGAGAAAATGACAATGTTTTATTTTTTAAATCTTTGTTCTTTGCTTCTAATATTCAAAGGGAATTTCTGAATCATATGTTCTTTTGTTGGTATTGCCATCCAGATTAAGGTTTCAGTTGTTTGCCCCTTATCAATTACAGCAAATCCCCAGAAAACTCCGAAAACCACGGAAACCCGGAGAAAATTACTTTGTTTTAATTTTTTAAATCTTAGTTCTTTACTTCTAGTATTTAAAGGGAATTGGTGACTCATATAGTTTTGTGTTGGTATTGTCATGTAGATTAAGGTTTCAGTTGTTTGCCCCTTATCAATTACAGCAAATCCCCAGAAAACTCTGAAAACCACGGAAGCCCGGAGAAAATGACTTTGTTTTAATTTTTTAAATCTTTGTTCTTTGCTCCTAGTATTCAAAGGGAATTAGTGACTAATATGGTTTTGTGTTGGTATTGCCATGTAGATTAAGGTTTCAGTTGTTTTCCCCTTATCAATTACAGCAAATCCCCAGAAAACTCCGAAAACCACGGAAGCCTGGAGAAAATGACTTTGTTTTAATTTTTTAAATCTTAGTTCTTTGCTCCTAGTATTCAAAGAGAATTGGCGACTCATATGGTTTTGTGTTGGTATTGCCATGTAGATTAAGGTTACAGTTGTTTGCCCCTTATAAATTACAGCATATCCCCGGAAAACTCCGAAAACCTCAAAAATCCGAAGAAAATGAGTTCGTTTTAAATTTTTAAAAACCTTTGTTCTTTGATCCTAATATTCCCAGGGAACTTCTGACTTACTTTTTTTGTTGGAATTTTAATCTAGATTAAGGTTTCAGCTGTTTGCCCATTATCAATTACAGCATATCCCCGTAAAACCCGGAAAAGCACGGAAATCCACAGAATTTATAGAACTTGGAACTGTGATCTACGGTCACTGAAACCGTTATTGCGAAGTAATTCTTCTGCTTCAAGTGTGTCCCTTGCAGGTTCAAAAGGGTGAGTATATGGACTACGAGATATCTGCCATAATTGTGATGGTCACATGCAAAGAAAAGGGGAATCATATCTTCTAAACGTGCCAAGTGTAATAGTCCAGTCATTTGGTAGTTTTACCTGGAAAGTTTTCCGGGAGTTTTGAAAATTTGTGATTTCATAGATTTCGACGTGCTCTTTTCGAATTTTCACTTTGCTACCTCGTATCTTTGCCGCTCGCGCCGCCATATTGGAAAAATGGCGCGCAAAAACAGATTTGTCACAATATCTCCTTTCCGACTCATTTTACGATGAAAATAGTTATGTAATAAATTGAACTAGAGAAAATTTCCTATAGTTTATGTAGTAACGATTTTTTTTGTAAAATGAATAGTTTCAGCGTACGAGCGCCGCGAAGTCTACTCCGACACGCGTTTTGGCCAAAGCCACGGAAGATGCGGATACGCCACTACCTGTATCATTTTGCTGTAAAGCATTTAATGAGCGATTTTAACTAAATAAGGTCTCCTGATTTAAAAAATGTCATTATTTTTGTTGTTTCACATCTAGTTTTCGTGTTTGCTGTTATGGCGGACGCAATTTTAAGGTCTGTGTAGACTTTTTGGGGGGCTTATAGTAGCTGCGGTAAATCGTATAAAAAAAACCTGTTGCAGAAGCAGTAACGGATTTTTAGAGATCTACAAGTTTGGTCTTATAACTTTTTGACGTATCTCCATCGGTTATCCCTTAGATTGAGTTAGATTTTTTTATTTTAAATAAATTCTGTATATATTTCTCACATTATGTAATATTGGCACACACGGAATGAAAGATAGAATCATACAATTTGGTAGGAATTTGGGCACATAAGCGTGCTAAATTTGGTGTTTCTAGCTGCCCCATAAGTATAGAAAAACTTGCTGGATAGCCGTGACATCATTCACATCTACGACAGTCTAATCTTCCACTTATTAACATTGATGTTTATTCACTTCCAGATGAGCTAGAAACTTGAAATTTGGCTAATTTATAGATTTTAGAATTATTAAAATAGGCTACATGTTCAAAACCGTTCAGCTCGATCAATGTAATAAGATAAATAAGATACCATTTGCTCAACTAAAATATATTTTATAGATTTTAGCTTATAACCAATGTAAAAATTCCCAAAAGTTCAAATCCTTAATATTTCCCCCTCCAAACAAACTTAGATTTTTTTGTCACTGAGCATTTGTACAGCATCAGATATTTGGCAAAAATAAATTTATTTGGCCTGCACTCAAAAAAAGTACTGGAATACATACGTCTTGGACTGTTTGAAAATAATATTTGATTTTTCCCCGAAAACTATTATCAAAATTATCCTAATTTTTAAGTATTTTTTTATCCTGTAAGCGAGTCTAAGCAATAACTTATATCTCTCGTTGTGAAGTACCTATTGCAAGAAAACATGACATGTTACGTAGAAACGGTCAACGGATTCATGTTCAGTGACCCAAAATTGGTTAAGATCACCTATCACACCACTTACCGCAAAGGAAAAAGTTTCAAAATCCAGCATCAAAGCTGCATACAGATATTTTACTATACAAAATGTCAAAATAATATTTTTCACAAATGTCAATTAACCAGATGTGATAGGGCAATTCCGGGAGATTTGCCGCGCCGGTAGAGATGCCGCATATACGAAAAGTATAGGTTCCCGATATTTCTAACAGATGGCAATAAGTACTCTTCCTCATTGTTGCGAGAGAGCTATTGTGAGCTGAAGATGTAGAATTTAGCGGCATTTCTTACATGTTTACTGATTGTTTTGTCTTGTAAGTACCAATATTTTACGTACAAACTTTTTGCACAGTTTCATTAGATGTACTTGAAATGTTTTTTTACTGTAAAAAATCCACATTTAGTGCACAGTGGGTGTTATAAGAATCACTGTTCATGCCATTGGATGTGATTTCATCCATCTTTGTCATTCGATGTTGTACTAATTAGCTGCGGCATCTCCACCGGAAGATTGGTAGAGTTGCCGCACAAAAGTCAGGGGGAGACGCTGCATGCAAAATTTCCGTGTTCAACTAATTTGAACAGAAAATTTCACTCGGAAAATTCTTTTTAGTAATCGTAATGAACGATAGTATTTAATTCTTTAATTCAAATAATTATATTTACTGGTTTCAGAATATTTAATTAGAATATGATTTTATTTTAATATTTCATACCATCAGGACTTCTAACTGAAGCTGCACATGTAGAAGAACTAAAAATGCAGAAGGGAAACCAGAACACAGTGAGGAAGGAACAGTCTACTAAAAACAGTCTTCTAGTAGTTCTGTAGGTCGAGCAATCGTGAAAAGGAAAACCACTGCTACGCCTGATGTTCTGATTCATATCGTTGCTGGGAGAACTACTTCCTAATGACCAAGAATGGATCCAGTCATGACCGGCTCCTAGAGCCGGTTATGATCCAGTTCGTTGTGTGTCAAAAGTGGCTACATGAATCCTGTACGATGTTTGAGGATATATGCATTGACTGTGACCGAAAACTTTTAAGGAAAGAAAGTGACAAAAATGAAAGAAAGAAAAATAGCGGCCATAACTACAAACACGAACGCAAGCTGAATTGCTTTCGAAGTTCCTATAGCCTGTTTTTTAATCTAATTTTTTCCAAATACAGTAATAATATACTAAGGCATTAAATTCTTGCAGTGAATTAATTTTTGTATGAATTATGATATGAATTATGATCATTTCCTTCTGCGGCAAATCTCCCTGACTAGGAGCGGCATCTCTACCGGTATGCCCGGGAGAGACGCCGCAGTGACAATTTTTTTTGTCACTCTGTAACACACTCGATTTTCATTTTTTAGCCATTGTGCTTTAAATTTAGTGAAGTAGACATAATGAATTTTCAACCTCTAAGTTTTCAGCTAAATTGAAGAATTTAGAAGGAGATGGTAATAACAAACGCAAAATATGCGGCATCTCTCCCTGACTTACCCTAGAGAAAAACGAAATGCATTTTCGAATTTAGCACAGCGAATTTAATCAAACACACCTATTTTCGTTTTTACCGCAGAAATTTTCGTCTTTTTTTCTAGGCTGATATAATCAATACGGCAATCAGCATTTCATCTACATTTGATTCCGTAATAGTTGTCGGCGAAGATGTAGATCTTCTTATTCTTTAGACGGCTCTATCTACGCGTTCAAACATAGCCTATATCAGGGGAAGTCAACTACGTCTTGTGATGACGTTTGTGGAGCAAGAGCATGCGGATCCCTTGTGTGTGACGTCAGCAAGAGCGCACGGTAGTAGGGGTGTTTAGAGTACGCTAGAGCTAGGTACTAGAGGACCTATTCACTTTAGCTCTGTGGGTAGAACAACTTCTGGTTGGAAATACGGAGCATTTTTCAAAGTTATTGCAAGTACGCGATCCTGATAGTGTTCTCTCTGCAGAACATGTGTTAGTTCTGCAAAACATTCTTCTTCAGTTCGAATCGAGGTTTCAGGATGTGGAAAACCTTTCTCCAATGTTTAAACTTTTTGCTACCCCATATTCAGTTAATGTCAAAGACGTTCCTTGTCGGTATCAATTGGAACTGCTAAACTTACAATGCGACGATCTGTTAAAGGACAAATACGAACGTAAAGTGGTCTTGGGTAACTTTTACAGAAATTTCTCTGAAACCAGATTCCCGAGACTTGCCGCACGAATATTATGTAATTTTGGATCGACATATGTGGCCGAACAATTTTTTTCACTAATGAAATGTGCAAAGCTCAAATCAAGAAGTACATTGTTAAATCACAACCTAAATGTAGTCTTCGATTAAATATTGCTCAAACATTACGTCCCAACATTGATACACTTGTTAAAGAAAAAGAGACAGGAAAGTCAGAAAATTGTTACTGTAATCTTGTATCATCTAAGGTGCAGACGAGCTTGTATGGTAATTAATTCAGTTCATTTTTTTTATCATTTTTACTGTAGTGAATTATGTTAATTCAAATGATAGTAGCCTATTGTCTATTTTTGTCAAAGAGCATAGATTTTGTGGAAAGGCAATTGTTCTCACAGAATAGAAAAATAGAATTATTTATAATATGTTAAACTGCTGCACTGTAATTAACCGATAAACTATAAAAAAAAATCGGTTGATGTTTCATTAACTCGGAAACACGTATTACGTAAGTTCTAACCCCCTAAATTCCCGCTGCCCGCAATACTAATGCCCCTCTCTTCCCCCCTGTTCACTGATGCCTACATTTCACATGCTCCTCGCAGAGATATAACGCGAGTAGTAGAGCAGTAAGCAGTGACGTCACAGAGCAAGCTTCTGTCTTCCCCTGGCCTATATAATCTCAAACCAGGAATAGGAAAAAATTCGCAACGAATATATTCAATATATACCACTGCTGAACCTGGTGATAGGTTTGGAACGAATGTTGTCGTGCTACTGCTTCCGTCGGTGGCAGCTATGCAATATTAAATTTATTTTCATATGCTGATTTTGTGAAGCATGTATATCTATAGTTGTTTAACGACACACTTTTCACGGCACTGTAACCATACAATGCAAGGAGGAAGCTTCAGCAATGATCTTTGGATCTGCATTTTGGTTTTTGAATACATGGACAAGCTCGTTTAATTCTGTTTTTTTGTAATACATTAGCACATTTTATTTTTCTTTGTTTAAAGAGTGCTGATGTATCACAGCCACTAAAGGCGTGCAGAAATAATATTATGTTATCTGCGGCTGTTTTATCTACGATACGTTTTGTTGAATATATTCGTTGCGAAATTTTCCCTTTTCCTGGTTTGAGATTATATATATTATATTATATTATATATATATATATATATGTGTGTGTGTGTGTGTGTGTGTGTGTGTGCATGTGTGTGTGTGTCTCTGAACGCGTAGATAGAGCCGTCAAAAGAATAAGAAGATCTACATCTTTGCCGACAACTATTACGGAATCAAATGTAGATGAAGTGTTGATTGCCGTATTGATCGTTATTAGCGTATCCGCATCTTCCGTGGCTTTGGCCAAAACGCGTGTCGGAGTAGATTATGCGGCGCTTGTACGCTGAAACTATCCATTTTACAAAAAAATCGTTACGACATAAATTATAGGAAATTTTCTCTAGTTTAATTTATTACATAACTATTTTCATCGTAAAATGAGCTGTAAAGGAGATATTGTGAAAAAAGTGTTTTTGCGCGCCATTTTTCCAATATGGCGGCGCGAGCGGCAAAGATACGAGGTAGCAAAGAGAAAATTCGAAAATAGCACGTCGAAATCTATAAAATCACTAATTTTCAAAACTCCCGGAAAACTTTCCAGGTAACCCCATTTTTGAGCACCAAATGACTGGACTATAAGTCAAAGTTGTTTTCTTTAGTTGCTCGCTGAAATATCAAAATCAATGACACTTTGTCCATATTACCATTCCAAAATTGTGCTGGTTTACCGAATGTCCCTTCTCTAACTTCAGTCAAGAAAGTTTGGTAGTGACTGTGGAAGGTTTGGTAAGATAAATTATCATTCACAGATGTCAAATTAGAATATGAAGTGTGTTCTGCTAGGTTTTCAATCGCCTTCATCCCTTCAGCATCAAGATTTTTTACAGTATTCTTTGTCATGCTGTAATTGGTAAGGGGAAAACAACTGAAACGCTAAACTATATGGCAATAGCAACAAAAATGATGTGATTCAGAAATTCCCTGGGAATATTAGTATCAAAGAGCAAAGGTTTCAAAAAAATTAAAACAATCTCATTTTCTGCGGATTTTCGTGGTTTTCAAGGTTTACGTGGATATGCTGTAATTGATAAGGGGAAAACAACTTAAACCTTAAACTAGATGGCAATACCAACAAAAAAACATATGAGTCGGAAATTCCCTGGGAATATTAGGAGCAAAGAACAAAGATTTTAAAGAAATGTTTAAAAAGTCAATTCCTCCGGATTTCCGTGGTTTTCGGAGTTTTCTGGAGATATGCTATAATTCATAAGGGGCAAACAACTGAAACCTTAATTTAGATGGCAATACCAACAAAAAACATACGAATCAGAAATTCCCTTTGAATATTAGGAGCAAAGAACAAAGATTTAAAAAATAATACATAGTAATTTTCTCCGTATATACGTGGTTTTCCAGGGTTTCCGGGGATATGCTGTATTTGGTAAGGGACAAACAACTGGAACCTTAATCTAAATGGGAATACCAACACAAAAAAATATGATTCACCAATTCCCTTTGAATACTAGGAGCAAAGAACAAAGATTAAAAAAAAACGAAGTCCCTTTCTCCGGATTTCCGTGGTTTTCGGTGTTTTCCGGGGATATGCTGTAATTGATAAGGGGCAAACAACTGAAACCTTAATCTAGATGGTAATGCCAACAAAAAAACATATAAGTCAGAAATTCCTTTTGAATATTAGGTGCAAAGAACAAGGATTTAAAAAATAAAACATAGTAATTTTCTCCGTATATACGTGGTTTTCCGGGTTTTCCGGGGATATCTTGTAATTTGTAAGGGGGCAAACAACTGAAACATTAAACTAGATGCCAATACCAACAAAAATGTGTGAGCCAGAAATTCCCTGGGAATATTATGAGCAAAGAACAATGAAAAATTAAAACATATTCATTTTCTCCGGATTTCCGGGGTTTTCCGGTGTTTCCGGCTAAATGCTCTAATTGATAAGGGGCAAGCAACTAAAATCTTAAACTAGATGACAATACCACCAAAAAATATATGTGTCGGAAATTCCCACGGGGGGGGGGGGGGAGGGTTTCATATTGGTAGCCCATGGTCTATTAGTTGCAATACTATTCTTAGCACTGCAATTTCTTGTTTGTGTTGCATATTCGAAACGACTTTAACAATGACGGATAGAAAATATAAACGGATATTAGTTATTTCACCGTATGAGAAAGTAAAGATGTAAAATGTCGTGAAAATAACATCAGAATTACAGCAAATGACCTACTATGTACGAGGGGTATTCCGAAAGTAAGTTTCGTCAATGTATGGCAGGAGCGGCGTGTTCACCAGGGGAACCAAACAAACGCCAGACGAATCCCCACCCGTGGCTGGTCCCACGACGGAAGTGGCGTCAGCGGAGGAGGCATGACGCAGGCGCACTGCGCCGTAGAAGAGCGAGTCGCAGCAGACTGGCGTGCCCGCGGGCATTAGACAGACGTGTACTGACAACGTGGTCGCCCACGGAGGTGCGTGCTGTTATCCGGTATGAATGGGCACGTGGGACTAGTGTGTCCGTCATGCATGAACGCCTACAGACCGTGTATGGTGAGGAGGTCATGTCGCGTCAAATGGTTGGTCGCTGGTGTCGCATGTTCAGTGAAGGACGGCAGAGTGTCGAGGATGACGGTCGAAGTGGACGTCCGTCCACATCCACGAATGAAAGCAACATTGCTCGAGTACAGGACATGGTGTTAGCGGACAGGCGCATAACGGTGTCCGACGTGGCATCCACACTGCGGATTGGTCGTGCTCAGGCCCATCACATGATCCATGATGTGTTGGGTTACCGCAAAGTGTCGGCCCGATGGGTGCCGCGCAACCTGACCCCGGAGCACAAGTCTGCACGCATGGGAAGCAGCCTCGATCACCTGATGCGGTACGCGCGAGAGGGCAATGCGTTTCTGTTCCGCATCATCACAGGCGATGAGACATGGGTGCACCACTTTACCCCCGAAACCAAGGCCGCCTCAATGACGTGGAAGCATCCCACTTCATCTGTGCGGAAAAAATTCAAGGTGGCACCCTCCGCAGGAAAGGTTATGGCCACCGTGTTCTGGGACGCGCAAGGGATGCTTCTCCTTGAGTTCCTCCATGAAGGGACCATCAATGCGGCACGCTACTGCGACACCCTCACCCCCCTCCGGTCCGCCATTCGACGCAAGAGGCCAGGCCTCATGAGTGACGGTGTGGTGCTCTTGGACGACAACGCAAGACCACACACAGCACGGCTCACACAAGAACTGATTCGTCGCTTCGGATGGGAGCGCTTGGAGCACCCGGCCTACAGTCCCGATCTGGTCTCATCGGACTTTCACCTGTTCCCTGCCTTGAAAGCCACACTCGCGGGACGTCACTTCCACGACAATGCTGAGGTGGAGCAGGCTGTGCGCCAATTCCTTGCATCGCAGGGCACCGAGTTTTACCACAGTGGGTTCTTCAAACTGATCGCACGCTACGACAAATGTCTCAATGTCGCTGGCGACTATGTCGAAAAATAGTGCACGGTGTATATTTCATGCTGCCATGCTGTATTGCTTTTGGGTCAATAAAGTGTCCGTGTGACAAACTGACGAAACTTACTTTCGGAATACCCCTCGTACAACTTATCATTGCTGTTAATATTATTACATATAATTTGCATAAAGCAAGGGTCCGGTGTACAAGACCTGATTTTTATTGAGAAAGAAAATTAAGGAAATCACGGTATAGGAAAATAACAAATTTTTCCTTGAATAATTTAATTCCCGGATTAGCTTTTTAGAAGCAACAATTGTGAACTTACGTTAAAAAGATTGCCGAACTAAATAGCGCGGATGAACATTAAAAGACGAGGTTAAGAGGCCGGATACCGGAAATGCGCACAATGTGCGTAGCATCACAAGTTCACTCTTTCGTCTCTAATTTAAAATAATGAGATGAGAATTTACAACAAGTTAGTGTAGTTAAATCCTGAAATGCATTCCTTTGAAGAGAAATGTATTCCTATAAATAATATTAGCATTAATTGAACCTGACTTCCCACATAGAAATTGAAAATATAATCAAGTCTCTCAAAAGTAAAAGCTCGTCTGGATGGGATGAGATAAGTAATAAGTTATTAAAACGCTGCTCATCGGAACTCAGTAAACCTCTTAGTCACATATACAATTGTTCATTAGAAAATGGAATATCTCCAGAAAGACTGAAGCAGGCTATTGTTAAGCCCCTCTTTAAAAAAGGTGACAAAAATCTACCATCAAATTACAGACCTATATCGCTCTTAACCTCATTTTCAAAAGTTTTTGAAAAAGTCATGTACAACCGCATAGGCTAATACACTATCTTAATTTGAATGACATTCTTACTTCATCTCATTGTGGATTTAGAAGTTACATGTCCACTGAGAATGCTACATTTCAACTTACTACAGAAATACTGGAAGCGTTAGATAAAAAGAAATATGCTCTGGGAATTTTCTGCGACTTAGCTAAAGCGTTTGACTGTATAAATCATGAAATATTACTTAAAAAATTGGATCATTATGGGTTCGATAATCTAACATTTAAGTGGTTCAAATCATATCTTTCTGATAGAACTCAATAAATGGAAATGAATCTAACTTAGGGGTTGTTAAGAATGGGGTACCTCAGGGATCAATACTAGGACATTTGCTCTTTTTAATTTTCATTAATGACTTGCCCTATAACTTAAGTGACGAATCAAAGGTATTGCTCTTTGCAGATGATACTAGTGTACTTGTAACAGGAACGTCACAAGAACATTTATCAAGAATAGCTACAAAGGCTTTTCACGAGTTAAACACATGGTTTCTAGTTAATAAAATGGCACTTAATATTGGTAAGACCCATTTTATACAATTTAGGACAAAAAACAGATGTATCTCAAATCTTGAAATTAATTATGAAACACAAATCATACAAGAAATTAGCAATGTAAAATTTTTAGGACTGCAAATTGACCAAAATCTTGACTGGAAGACACACATAGAAATGATAAGTCCAAAACTGAGTTTATCGTGCTTTGCTTTAAGAATTTTGAATAATATATTAAAACAGGATGCATTACTTATGGTATATTTTGCATATTTTCACTCGGTAATGAGGTACGTGATCATATTCTGGGGCAACTCTTCCCATAGGGAGAAAATATTTAGATTACAAAGGCGGGCAATAAGAATAATATGTGGAAAGAAAAAAAGGGAATCTTGTAAACCGCTATTTGAAAAATTAAAAGTCCTCACTCTTACAGGGGAGTATATATACTCTGTTATGTGTTATGTAGTGGATAATATTGATAATTTTCAAACTAATTTTGGTGTACATGGACGTACTACCAGAAACATGAATGATCTACACAGACCAAACAACTCGTTAAAACTCTTTCAGAAGGGTGCTTATTATTCTGGAATACAGATATATAACAAGCTTCCAAACAACATTAAATTATGTATTCAAAGAAAGAGCAAACCTTTCAAAACATCTGTCAAGGAATTTTTAATAACTCACACTTTCTACAATTTGGAGGAATATTTCCAGCTTGGATAAATTTGGCAGCTTGCAGTTTCTGTATATCAGGGATGGCCAACTTCTTTTGCCCAAAGGGCCACTTCCATACTTTCGCTAAAAGCAGGGGCCGCACAAGAACTTAAAGGGAAATTTAGGCTATATAAATTAATGTATAAACAAATGCTATGGATATTGAACATACTTTAATGTTGAAATAATATATACTACTAATCATACAAGAGTTGAGCAGAACAAAATCAACAATTTTACTGAAAAAAACCACTAGTGAGAACACTGAGGGCGGGCACAATCGTTCACAAGTTTGTCAAAATCAATTCTTGTCGCCGTGGTGGCCACTTTAAGCAAATCTTGAAGATGGTTGTCTGTAAGTCTGTTACGGTGAGTTGATTTTATAAATTTCATCGAGGAAAAAGTGCTCTCACAAATGTAGGTGCTTCCAAACATTGAAACAATTTTTTTACCAAAATCACGTAGTTTGGGATATTTGTCCTCAGGCAGCCTACTCCAGAATTCGACACCAGTTTCTGGTCTTTTCTGGAAAACTTGGTCACTTTGCAAATCACAGAGCTCCAACTGTAGGTCGTCATCTTGCTGGGAAATGTCACATGTCATGGGAGTGTTGAATAAGAAGAGATGTGGTCGCAGTTCATTAAAATCCAAAAATCGTTCATTGAATGACTCCAAAAGCATATTCAATTTCGGTATGCAAAAACTGAAATCACTGGTTGGAATTTCTTCCATAATTTCTTTGCACGATGGGAAATGTACTAGATTAGCTTTTTCTAGGCTTGATATGAAAACCTTAAGTTTATTTACAAATCCATCTAAGTGTCCAACTAACTGAGGTACTGTTTGATTTCGACCTTGCAATTTCAAGTTAAGTTCATTCATGTGGTGACTTATGTCGGTTAAGAAAGCCATATTGCATAAAAACTTAGAATCTAGTAGTTTTTCTTGAACTTCTTTGGAGATAGGCGTATTTATATGTGCATTGAGAAACTCAGCTACCTCTTTTCTTAAAGTGAAGAATCGTTTTAAGCAGTTCCCTTTACTTAGCCAGCGTACTTCTGTGAAGAGTGTCAAGTCTCCATACTCTGCTTCGAGTTCTGTTAGAAAAGCCATGAACTTTCTATGAGTCAATGACCTATTTCCTCCTTTGATCATGTTGACACATTTCATAACTGTTTTCATTGTGTCTTCCATTTCCAGCATTTTCCCACAAAGAGCTTCCTGGTGTATAATACAGTGAAATGATGGACAGCTGATACCAGCCTTTCTTAACAAGCCCACTAGGCCTAGTTGAGAGCCAACCATAGCTTTGGCCCCATCTGTTACAATTGCTGACAACTTTTTTGTTCCTTCACAGCTGTTGAGGGCTTTCATAAGTGCATCAAAAATGTGTTGACCTTTAGTATGACCATGCAGTGACTCTAGAGCCAGTAATTCTTCATTTATCATGAAATTATTGTCTACTGTTCTGATGAAAATTAACAGTTGAGCAGTGTCTGTTAAATCAGTGGACTCATCCAAGGCTAGAGAAAAGTAGGAAGACTCAGAAACAATATTACTTATTACACTGGAAACATGTTTACTTATTTCTTCAATTCTTCTAGTGACAGTCTGTTTTGAAAGTGAGACGTTTTTAAACTCATTACTAAATTTTTCTTCACCAAAAGCTTGAGCCACTTCTATACAGCATTTCTTTACAAACTCACCATCAGTGAAGGGTTTTTTGGCTTTAGCTATCTCTGCACTTACAATATAAGAAGCTAAGAGTGCATTTTTTTGCAAAGTTGTGGATTTATTAAATAGGTTTTTTTGAGCACTAACCTTTTTCTTCAAGTCAGATACAATAGTAAGCCTAGCTTGTCCAGTGTAATCTTTGTACTTAGCTGCATGGTGCTGAGTGTAGTGCCGATTGAGGTTATATTCTTTATGGACAGACAGTACAAGCAAACACACTAAACACTGGGGTTTATTGTCCTTGTTATTTACAAACAGATACTCGGTTTCCCACTTGTCTTGAAACACTCTGTTTTCTTCTGAAACTTTTCTTTTCTTACCCATCGTGAAATAACGTAATTAGGTTTGTAAGTTAAAACTAAACACAGTGATGAAGCACCAGCAGTTTGACAGTAGCTAGCCTCGCGTGCGCACAGTCTTAGTATCTCAGAGTCACTGAGTGTTTTGTTTGGTTCCGAACGCGCAGTTGCCAAACCGTGCAGTCAGTCTTTTCGGAAAGCGTAGTTGCCACACCGTGCGACATCAAACTGGCGTGTTTGCCTTATAGGCCTACTCAAAGTATACTTCCTACTGATTCTCTTAAAGTAATTAAACCTTTATTTTGCTAGTTGTTAAAAAATTTATTATCAGGTCGTAATTATATACAATTTGAACTTAACCTGGACTCTTGTAGGAAATTATGTATTTTATATTTCTGTTAAAAAATATCTACCGTAATACTTTTAAAAAGTTGTTCGGGGGCCGCATAAAACATAACCGCGGGCCGCAAGCGGCCCGCGGGCCGCCAGTTGGCCATCCCTGCTGTATATTATTGTTATATCATGCATGTATTTTTTGATCTGACGTGTTCTATATCCTTGAGCCCCGCTCATCACAGGATCTACAGGACGAGATATCTACATCTACATCTACATCTACATCAGACATAATAAACCCCGCGCTATTCAGTATATTGCTCCTAAACTAATACAAGTGCTCCTAACCTAACAATCTGTCATTGACCTAGAATTTGGCTGTCACTACTTCTAGAAGCCTTATTACCCTTCCACGCCTTTCGTAAAACATCGTTACATGGCACGAACCCCGCACTATGCAGAATACTGCTGCTAAACTAAAATGACTGTTCTTAACCTAACATAACCTGTCACGGACCTAGAATTCTTAATAAAGAAGCTTTTTTACCCTTCCACATATTTCATAAAACATCGCTATAACAGTCGTTTATCTGCCGAATTCAATGTCGGCATGTAATCATGTTCGTAATATTGGCGACATTGTAGACTTGGTCCCACTCTGTACGGCTAATATCACGGTTCCTAACCTAACTGCCACTAAACTAGAATTTAGGGAGAATTCAGAATGCCCTACTAAATTAATATCACTATTCATAACCTAACTGAACCTGTCACTAATACTAATATCACCGTTCCTAACCTAACTGCCACTAAACCAAAATTTCGGGAGAATTCAGAATGTCATTAAATTAATAACACTGTACATAACCTAAACAGAACCTGTCACTAACACTAATATCACCATTCCTAACCTAACTGCCACACTGTCAACCTGCTTCGCTGAAAAAAAAAACATAAAATCACCCGTCCGTGGAAGCCTGCTCACATCGCGAGAAGGGTCCCCCTACAGCCCTACATTGCGACTTTGCAAAACTGAATAATTAACATGAAATTATATAAACTAAGAAAATAATTATAGGTCCATTGTAACTTACCTGTCAATAAAGCTGTATCTCCTAGGATATTTTCTTGCAAAAACACCAACTACTTCTCCAGAGTAACCTCAATGCTTTAGTGGGCATTAAGAAACACCTAACCTTTCTGTTTATCCTTTATCATATTGGATCTCTCACACACACACACAACCAAACTTCGAAATGGATACTTCACTCTTCTTGCTTTTTACTAAAGCTCACAGTAACAGTCTAACACATGGGTGCGCATCTGTGGCACATCGTGTCACTGTGCGGTAGGGGATTTTCTCCCACTACAGTCGCCCTTGGCGTCAGCATAAAGCAGTTTCGACGTGACACTGAACATGAAGAACAGGTTTCTTACGTCACAGCAAGGGATAGGGACTAAAACGTTTCCCCTCAGTTGCTCACCTATGGTCTAACAGAACCAAACAGTACTGCTGGGCTATGAGCTGCGACATTTCCTTGTTACCAGGGAAGCCAACCTGTCACTACTCGCTGTGGTACCAACACTGCAGCACGGAGTCACGGTGATCAGCAAAAGGCTAGCGGCAGGAATGCTTGTCGCAATGCTAGAAGCATAACATTGTCCCCCACCCCTTCTGCAGGCCCCGCTTGACATTCCTGAGCTCCGTACTGTACTAAGTTATGGTATTTTATGGTACGAATTGGACAAAGGTGAAATTTAAATATTTTACTTGCCTATACTATAAATAAAATACAATGTAAATACAAACAGTAATAGTTACGACAGTAACAGTTTCCTTATACGCAAACAACCATTTATGATTTTTCTAATGTCATTTATGGACAAGATAATAATAATAATAATAATCAGTAGGTTAATAACTGTAGCATATTTTCTTAATATACTTTAATTTTAACTGAATATAAACATCTTTTCATGACTAAAAATCCCTCTAGGCAGGCCTAGAGGCTGAGGTAGATTTCGAAGTGCTTTTAGTTTAATTTATTGTCGCTGCGCAGCACTAAACCCGCAATAATGTTGTGATTGTAAAAATTAAGAATTGGGCCCTCTGAATGGTTTTAGTAGTATAAGCCAGTATTGGGTTCACAACGAGGAAATAGGAAAGTGTCGACGCAGAAGTTTACGCTAAAAAGAATTAACTTTGCTATTTTGCTGACTGAAATTCAAAGGTGATTGACTGGTAGAACAGTTGTGAAACAAGGAAGAATATGTTGTTAAAAGTAAAGAAATAGTATTGAACCGGGAAATTGCAATTAAGGTTTTTTTACGTCACGGATGCCAATCGGAGCAATGACTTGACCACGGAAGTTTATTTAAACAGGTGAAAACTGTTCACCTCGTCTTGTCTTGTAAAAGATTCGTGGCTCTTGACTCGACATGGGACGACGTCAAGGCTGGGCGCCTCGGCGCAAGTATATCTTTATAGTGTAAAGACAACCAGAAGTGTAAAAAATGTAAGTAACCATGTAATTTCTTTTGTATGTTACTTAATTTTAATAATGTAATAAATTCTAGTCATTTTGGGTTTTTATAAACTGGCATTTATACTTTTAGTGCAACGCAATACTGTCCTTCTTTTCCTCACCGTGTGTTAATATTTTTATGTAATTAATCAATTCGGGCCATCCTGATAAAGTCGTAATCCGGGGAAAATGGTGTCAGAATTAGTTAGGACCCCGGGATACGACAATAATAAGAACTGAATTCGGTAAAGAGCAAAAGCCTACAATCATTTGTTTTGAAAACAAGGAAAGGATATAATATTCTGGGAGGCTGTGCTTAAGATCAGCAATGAATAAAATTAGCAAAGCCGCTAACAAGACAAAATTAATGATATTATAATAATTCTTAAAGAGAGCCATGACTGTGATAACTCTATCAAACTCAAGGTATCAACATAACCGAACAGTAGTCCCAATGTTCTCTGAGGACAACACTTTCATATTAAACTCCTTTTTACTGAGAATTATTTCATCACAGTAGTATGGGAACGGATTGGTAGCGGTTTGAGGATAAATGGGGTGGGGGTAATGATGTCATAGTGGTGGGGTGATGACGTCATCACTTCCCCTCCATGACGTCATCCAAGATGGCGGCACTTCCGGTTCCGGAACAATATGGCGGTACTTCCTGTTCCGGAACAATATGGCGGCATTTCCTGTTCCAGAACAAGATGGCGGCTAGCACCAAATTCAAAATTCGAAAATGCAAGAGTGTGCTAAGTCGAAATTGTATATATTTAATGCAAAAGTGAGCTAAGTCGAAATATTATTTTTAAATTGGTGGGATATTTGAAAATTCAAAATTGCTACCAAGATGGCGACTAGCACCAAATTCAAAATTAGTAAATGCAACAGTGGGTTAAGTCGAAATTGTATATTTAATGCAAGAGTGATCTAAGTCGAAATTTTATTTTTAAATTGGTGGGATATTTGAAAATATAAAAATAGTGGAAGCCTCAAAATGGCGGAAGCTTCAATATGGCGTGGTAGGGCGGGATATATGAATTTTGTATTTTTTTCAAATTTGATGAAAATTCTAGAAAGACACAATATGACGGTATGGTTACAAGATGGAGGATTGGAGGGATATATGAAATATGTATTTTTTTTTTTTTGAAAGTGAGGGATGAAGATGGCAACAAAAACAGGAAACAGGACTAAGTGGAAGGTAAGGAAACTACTACTACTATTGTATTATATAGTTATTTTCATATATTTCCTTTTTTCTTTCTTTCTAGTAAAATGAAATTTGTAAGGATTTTTGAGGAAGGGTTTAGGTTTTTGAAAAAACGTCACATTATTATTATATTAATAAGAATGTCTCGTTTTTGTAAATAATTACAAACGTATTACCTTAAGAATAGATCTTGGATATTTATTTACATATTGTACATCAAAAACATATTAATATTAACACTGAAAAAAAGTGTTCATGTTTGTCCTCTCTATTTTATCTAAATGAGCACTGTAATGTTCTACAACATGAGCAGACCTTGATTGCTTATCTCGTCTGTTACACAGTCATATAAACCTAAATTTTCCCAAGATGAGGGAACAGATTGTTTGTTTACAAGTTTCGATATGTCGTTCTCCATTATAGAGTACTTTGACATAATGTTCGTGATGATGTTAGAGTGAATAGAAAGAAAATGAATTTCGTCGCACTTTAAAACAATACGTGTTTTCTCGTACTGAATATAACACTGTTTAAAATTCTTAGCCAGTCGTAGTTTAAACTTTTCTTCAATAAATTGGTAAGGTTTACCGTTGCACATATGTTCAACTAGTTTTGGTATGTGTAATAAGAAAGAACTCAATAGCTAGGGTGAAAACACAACACCCGCTCCAAAAGAGTTTCCTATTTCCGCACAAGCACTGTAGTTCAATGATGTGTAGAAGCCGAAACTTAGATATCTGTCCTTGTTTCGGTTGAGGAAATAAATCCTACGTGCCAGTATAGAAGGAACGACTCCTGCTTGCTCTACAAACGTGTCGACGGTTGGGTTTAGCGCTTCCTCTAGAAGTCTATCCAAGTCTATGACATCCTCCGTAGATGGGATGGATTTCTGGTACCTCTTTGTACGAGGGTCTCGCCTCGAAGGTTTATTCTGAAATCATACAAAAAAAACACAAACACATTAGAAAATCTATTCGCGATACATGTATACATGTTATGACAACTTGTTTTTATCAATCAGTTCTATACTTACTTTTCTTGCAAGAGTTTTGCTCCCTTCTCCATTAGCTGTTGACATCATGATTCCCGGACGGTACGTTCTATACTGACGTTACCCCCTCGTCTCGTCTCGTCTCGTCTCGTATTATTCTGAAAATACACAAAGTAACTGTATTACTATCACGTGATCTAAAGGTAATAGGATTAGTATCAAAACAAGATACCGTTAGCAATAAAGACTCACGGTATGAATGTCCGGGGAGACATCTCTGACCTCCTTTCGTTCCACACAACGTTCCCCAGGATTTATGGAAGAGTTGTACAACTTCTCTGTCAGGAGGTGTTGCTGTGTTGAAGAGATTCACAAACTCTTGCATGTTATAACCTCTATCCATGTAGTAGATGAACAGACAGCTATACTGTCCGCAGACAGACGTTGTCAGCCCTTGCAATCTTTGAGTGTTGTATGACCAGTTTATTGAATTTTGACAAATACATTTTGTTATCCCCGGAATGAGAGGTGGTAGTCCAAATGAATCAAAGTAATAAGCAAAATTTTGATTTTTAAAATACACGGCAACCCAATGTGAACCAGGTGAACAATGTGGGTCTAGATTAATGATGTAAGATTTAGGTTTGTTTGTTACTCTATGGGGTAGTAAATCGCTAGGATAAACTCCATCAAAAGTGTGAACATTACGAAGTGCATGATTTATTTGAGTGGTGTTCATCTTTTTAATAATCTGTCATAACTTTTCTATCTTTTGTAATTTCAATACTGTTATCGTATTCCGAATAGAATATACAGGTAACGGCTTGTTTTAATTCTTTGTCGAATTTTGCTTCTATTCTAATGTTACCGTTATTCGGTAAACTTCTATGACCATGCGAAGCAGAGGCGTCAGGAGTTAGATCATAAATTAACATGAAGAACCCATTTATATACATGTCGTGAGTGATTTGCATACCGCTATTGCTGTGATGGATCCTTGAACCTTTAAAAAGAGTATCGTAAGCTAGTGTTGTAGTCTTTTCGTGATCTGTAGAAATGTTTAACCCTTCTGAAGGAATCTGTTGACCATTTATATACATGGCAAAAGAATTCAAAGCAAAATGATGAAACTCGTAGGGATTGGATTCCACTGAGCCTGAGAAAGCCGAATTTTTCACCATTGAAAAGAGGAGTATTTTGGGTAGAGTACCAATGTAAGCATTATCGATAGAAATCGATCTAGATCCCGAACTAAAAGTGAATGTTTTCAAATCCACTCTAGTGAGGAGATAGTGGGCATTATGACCTTTTTCCAATGTTTTAACATGTGCTAAAAGAATATTAGGTGAAGGTTTGATTTTCCTCACATACAGACCTACATCAAGGAACTTAAAGAAAACTTTAGAGTCTTTGTCCGTACCTAAAAGATAAAACTCTCTCTTTGATTTCGTAAGACGTATCTGCATGTTTACACCTGGCAACAGAAGTTTCGCTAGATTGAAAATATCGCCGTGTAGTTTGCCAATCATGACTATTGGTATAGATTTCTTAGACTTTTCATATCTTTCAAGTCAACCAGTGTTTTTATCGTTTGCTCCTAACGTTCCGTTTAGTTCAAGTTCTTTAGGATCTGTCAAACCTTCGATAGCTTTATCTAGATACCAAAAAGAGTTAGTCAGGTGAGTTTTTGAGGCATCCTCTCCATATGCAAACAATGTTTCAAAATACGACCTGTAATTATACAAGTTTTCAGAGGAAGTGATTGATGTTCCATTTAAAGAAACGCTGCACTGCCCGAATAGCGAATGAAGTAGATTGTTTACTCCGTTAATCTTATCGGTATCGGCTAACTCTTTCCCAGCGTTTTTAACGAATTGTCCTTTCACCATGAGCTGTACGTTTAAATCAATATAGTGTTCATTATCTGCAGGAACTATGATTTCGAGAACATTTTGTTCGACTGGAGTAATGGGTTTGCATAATGTAGTAATATTCCCCAACACGACTGCCTGAATAGGAGCCTTATTGAAGACGTCGAACTCTGTTTTTGTTAGCGCAAGCATCTCGACACTACTGACTACTTTCTTCTCTTTACACTGCTAAATATATCTCTTATTTCAGTTTTCGTCTTCGTTTTCGATGAACGTTTCCTCTTTCTACCCTTACCCTGCATTTTGTTCACGAGTTTCATAGTTGACTCGTTTACTCTGTTAGCGACAATGTCTTTTACTTTTTCACCTTTCTTCCTAGATGCTATATCTGATAAGATATTTGCACCAGCCGAGAGACTTTCACGACCTAACGCTTTAGCACCCGAAAAGAGAACAGGTTTTATCATTCTAAACAGTCCACCCAGGAAACTACCTAGACCTCCACCTTGTTGAACATAGGGGCTACCGGTGTAGAAAGGGCCTAGATTGTTAAGACGCCCTCCTGACTGATTAACGTAGTAAGCGGTGAGCGCATCCATCGCAACTGAGTCAGAAACTAGTTTGTATTCTCTTTTTAAAATGTAAAACAAGCGTAGTAGGTTTAGTGCTATCTACTAATTTTGCTAGAGCACCTAACTTTGTTGTCAACTCTATACCTATCACCTGCAATTCTGTACTTTCAACGGGATGGTAGTAAACTATTGGAAACACATGGGATGACTGAGGAAATTGAATAATTCTAAGAAGATTCACATACGAATCTCCTACAAGATGGGGCTTCATTATATTACAATATATAAATACAAGTTCTTTCTTCGTAGTACATGTTGTGAGATTGATTTTTGCACCTTCCGTTTCTGATAAAATTCCTTGAGAATAACTAATTTCACATAATCCCACCTCCCATTGATCCCTCTCTAATTTTATGACTTGTGCTAGTTGCACTTGAAAACTAGCTAGAGTATTGGTAGGAAAAGTTTTGAATGACGCATCACTCAGTAGGGTAATATAAAAATCTTCGTTCATCATACTAAGTCTTTATCTTTAACCCAAGAATCAAACTCTTGATCATAACCTCTCCACCGTACGAGATGTTCTTTACTGCCCCTTACCGTACGTGTGCGTAGAATTTTATCTATTTTGTGAACAGTGTCATTGTTTATAGTTACAGGCGTGAGTTCATAACTATAAAACTGACCCAAAATAGGAGTGTTCCTAAGATCTTCGAGTTCGTATACAGGTTGAGGCGAATGCTTGATTACTTTAACGATTCTGAATATTTCAGTGGAATAGTTTTGTTCGAATCCCTTATCGAATTTCATCTTCTCTTTACCTATTCTAACAGTCTGCCCTACATTGAATCGTACAGGTCTAGGTTTCACACGAAGCTGTTTGTTTCTCATACGCTTCCATATTTTCAGGACATCCTTATCGGTTACCTTACTAGGAGCCATTCCTGTACTGCCATATACAGAATCGTTGTATCCTGCCACAAATCTATCCAACACGTCTAAATACTTGTAACTGTTTTTGAAAGTAAAATATTTGTACATTTTAGTTTTTAAAGTGCGATTGAAGCGTTCAACTATCGAACATTTAACATCGGGGTTGTTGGAAACGCGATACTCTATGTTCTCTTTCTTTAAAAAGTCTTGAAACGTTTTGTTTAGAAACTCTTTACCCTTATCTGTTCTCAGTACGAGAGGATTTCTGATAGTTTTCTTCAACACTGACTCGAATGCTTTTTTCACTTCCGTACCTCTCTTAGATTTTAGAGGTACAACCCAAGCGTATTTGGAAAACACGTCAATAGCTACAAGTAAATATCGTATGTTGTCGTTATGTTTCGAAATGTTTAGCACATCGGCTAGATCAAGTTCAAACATGTCGTAAATGTTGTTTACCGAATAAGGATTACTTGGAAACTTTCTCCTAATAGGTTTATGTAAACTGTAAATGTCGGGTAACACAGTAACAAATGATAGGTTTTCGGAGGACCAGGTGTTTGACACGAATTAAGATTAAACAAAGGAGAACTAGGACTGTAGGCCAACTGGAACAGAGATTTAGATCTGATGGGTTTTGCAATAATATATTTCAGGAAGCCTGAACTCTGAATAATGAAGAATAATATAAACACTTAACAAATATGATATATGCGATTCAATACAGTTACTATTTCTAGGAGCCAAGCAATGCTCCCGCCCGATAGTATATGCAAGCGCTAGCAACAGTACTATGTATCACTGCACGTGTTGGCTAGGGTACGAAGACAATGGAATGATTGTAAATTACACTAAAAATACAATGTGATTCCCGGAACTTCACACGCTAAGCTGCCTTCACTACAGGAGCCAAATAGGTGTGGAATTGAAGATGAGCACTAGATATACAGAGCGAAAATTTGCCCCGCAATCAGAAGCAATCGTGACGCTTGCCTGTATCTGCTGCACCTCGTTCTCAACAACTAAACTGGACTGGCGTGGCAACCGCTACAAGCCAGCACCTGCACAGGAAATGATGCAACTAGGGGGCAATTAATGGCGGTAGCGCCAATTAATACAGAGGGAAATTTGAAACAATATAACTTATAGACTCTTGATCTAACAGTAAACATCTTGTGCAATCAACCATTCCTCTATATTCTTATCTGTAACGGTACTTGCTTGTGAAAGTTTGCCTAGAGTGGAAAAACCCGTAGGTTCTCCAGGATTGTAATAGAGATCACGTAATCAGTTCATCTTCTCTGATTGTAAGAACTCCACCTTTTCGTTGGAAATAATTTAGAAATTACTAGTTTATACTTACTGGTTCTAGAGGTTTTAAGCTCGTTATTATGTAAATGTCCACTGGTCGATATTAAAATGTCTTTGTACATGTCAAGGTCTTCCTCACTTACTTGTTTCAAGTCTACTTTCTTTCTAGTAAGAAGTTCCCATAGACCTGCAGTTGTGTTGTACTTCTTATGGTTAATAATTAAAGTGTTGTGTTCTATATGTATTTTAGAATTACCTATCATATACTCTCCCGATTCTTTATCCTTATAGATTCCAAACTCAGTATCTACAATCTTTGGAGAGTTTACCTAAGCTGCCAGGTATTTACCAGCAAGATCTCCTATAACGCTAGGTTTTACATCTAAGGGCTCAGGTGCCGGAGGTATCTCGAGTGTTGAAGATTTCTCGGGTGAAACATCTCTTTTACTAGGTTCTTCTAATATTCTTTTCTGTCTCTTCTCGGAGATAGGATCTTGCTTTTCACGTATTTTGATCCACTCTTTGTAAGGATCTCTAGAAACTGATGAGTTTGAATCATCAGCACCACGTTTTAAACGTTTGTACTCTTTTATGCTGAGTAACATCATTTTCTGTAACATTACGTTAAAGAACTGATTCCAGACAATACAGCAGACAAGAGAGGAATTAGAAATCCTCCTTTCTGAACTAAAGTTTTCCTTTTCGTAGGCAGAGAAACTATTCTATCGATAAGATGTCTCAAAGATTCTTTATGTTTGTTCAATTTACGTTTAGAACACGAATGAATTTTACAATGACCGTTCAAAACGTTCAGAGCACACTCTATTATAGCAAGTATCAACTCTTGGCTACCTCTCTTTACAATAAAACTTCTCAAATGGGGCGAAGCCTTTTTAAGAACTTGTAAGGTATGGTAATGATATTTTATCAGTTTCATGCTTTACAGGCACGTAAACCTTTGTAACTTCGGAAGGAAAGATTTTAGTTCGGAATCTAATCAAATCATTAGTTCTCTGACAAAAATCTATTAACATATAGCCGTGAGCCTTCTTCGTAGCGTTTTGAAAAGCTTTGTAAAACGCTCTCCAGTTTTCAGGGTACACTTGTCTAGCTAGAAACGTAATCTGATTTTTATCTCTCAAGTTTCTAAACAAGACCATGTACTTTACTTTGTATTGAGAGAAATATCTCTACTGTGCGAAGATTGATGAAAAAGGTTCTGAGTGATTAAAATTACAGATATGTTACGGTGATGACAACCTTTTGTGAATATTGAAGACACCTCGTTAGAGTAAGCTTTGTCGAGTAAATCGTCTAAAATTATTAAAACAGATTTACTACAGTTTTGTTTCTCTTTAAAGTTTAGAAGACCTTTATGATACATCACAGGGGTATTGAATTTGCTAGACGGAGGAATGGCATTAGTTTCACCGAAACACCACAAAATTCTGCTGTATTTACTTACGTTAGATAGATGTTTCAAGTTGTTGATCAGTTTTATAGTGAAGGTGGTCTTACCACAAAAACTCGGACCTGAGACAATTAAAGTGAAAGGGTGTTCAAACTTTACGACAACCATAACAGTCTCTTATCATAGGCATGGGTCCATCCCAACAGTCGTGAACAGGATAATGTTTATCACATCTAAGACACTCTTTAACTATTGCACTACGTTGCACACTTTGAGGTAGTTTATCGTGCACTAGATAAATGCTTTGAGCTGCACAAGAAGCTAAAAATTCTGGGGATAACTCAGCCAGTTCTTCGATAGTATGATGGATAAGGGTTCTATGGATCAACAACTTTTTCACCCCCAAACACTCCAGAGACGAGGACGAGTCCATACTGACACGGTAATTTTTCCTCGTCTTTATTTATACCCGTAAGGGTGGGAGTAGAACCCACCGCTAAGTCTGCGTCTTTTCCTGAAGTAGAGACGGTACATTCTACCTTCAGGCTCCGAAACTATGCTCTGACCGGCCTTTCTCTTTATTTTCTTTTCGGTTCTCACAGTCACTGTTGCACTGTGATCACCTTCTAAAACCATACTCTTGATGGTGTCAAAGTTGACCACTTTCAAAGTGTCATAGTTTAAAGTGATACCTCTGACCTTACATACAGTTTTTGTGGTGTTTTCATCGATAGAAACTTTATAACCATAGTTCTTAGGTCCTAGCAAACTCAGAGATGTAAGCGTCAGGTCCATAGTCTGTCAGCTCGTCCGTCATGTCGCCTAGAATGTCTGAAATGGGAACGGTGTACTCGTCTTTGTCGGTCTGAGTGTAAATCACACTGTCTGTGTCGCAATATAGGGCTCTTCGATCCAACTGATCGAGGTATTTATAAAGGGTCATACGTCCACCTGTTGTTACATAGGCCCCATGAACAACACTAGTGTGAGGAAGAGGGAACGGTTCCTCTTCTACGACTTCATCATTGGCAAAAAGGAGCCGTTTCACTTCTATACCTGGAGTCGTGAGGAGGGTAATCAACTCTAGAGAGTCATTAACAAGCTTCGTCTTCGTCCTGTTAGGATCTTCACAAAATTTCCCCCAAAAAGAATTGAGACAAAGCTTGCAAATGGCCCTCTTTCCAGCGTTCTTCACGATCTGGGTAGGGTCTAACTTAATGCCTTCTCTCTCATAAACCAGATCGATATATTCTTTTTTCTCCTCATCTGTTTTAACCTTACTAGGGTATCCGCTGGACTCTGTCTTTATTTTAAGGAACAGGTCTATATAGTCCGCGAACAGTCCTCCTTGACGATAACTTTTAGAGTATGTGGTAACCTCGTACTCTAAGAATTCGTGGACTTTCTGAACAGTATACCCTTTCTCTACTGCCAGTCTCACCTCATCCACAATCCAAGTACCTGTGAGTAATCTCTCTTCCTCATCATGAGTGCAGGTCCCTTGCTCCATAGTAGCAGCGCAGGAACGGCAAAGGGGAAACAAGAGCTTACCACCCCACCTGAAAGGCAAAACTGGATGGTAAAGCTGTTGCGGAGGTAGGACGGTACATCTAATGACTCCTTCTTTCTTCATCATGGCAGCGACATCCAAACACTGATCCCCTACATGAACAGTGGGATGCCCTATGGGGAACTCGAAATATTTGCAGACGTACGGGTATAGTGACATAACGTCTGCACAGAGGATTTTCTGCTGCTCTTCCGCTTTATGGTAGAGGCGCATAGTTTCAGTTCGCCCACCGTAAACCGAGTCTCTCAAGACCAGAGGAGAGTCTCCGACAACTGGGTCATTGCGCAGTTGTGGGAATTTCTCGAGCACCTCTTCAAACTCGCATTCCCACATAACATGAACAGTATAACCACAATCTCGGATAGCTTTCAATCTGGCCATGGTGTTTTCGTATCTCACGGACAGGGATTCAGAAGACGAATCCATCACGGGTACATCTCTGTTGGGTCTGCAGAGACAACCGTGATAATAACAGCCGAGGAATTCGAAAACTTCTCGTGTTTCATAACAGAAACCGTCCACCTTCCAGTTTGGAAGCTCGGGCAGGCGAACTTCTCTTCCGTTACCCGCATGACGGATGAATATGTTCCTCTCCCTGGCTTCGTGGACAAGCCACATGAGGGATTTCCTAGAGTGCCTGTCTGCTTTTCGGTAGCCGCAGGGAGGAACCAGACCTATAGTGTTCTCTTTGAGAAAAAGTTTTCTGAAGATGCGATTGCAAGCACTCGCAATAGTAATAGATTCTTCAAAGATATCGAAATCAGCTATTTCCTTGAAAAGTCTTTTAAAGAGAGTGCAGGCTTCTCTCAAGACTGTTGTCGTATAATTATTATTATACTTAGACAATAAGAAGGATATTTTGAAATTTCATGATAGAGAAGGGCATTGAACTAAAAGTAGGAAGAGAAGTTAGATTAAAAGTTAATAAACTGTATTGTTTGAAAATACGGAAATGAATTGCTGTGTACGCGGAAGCCAAACTGTTTAGTCTTGAAGTTCAATAAACGACAGAATGATGACATAGTAATAGTCATGTGTAAGGAGTGCTGAGTTAGTCATATGTAGAACATAATCAATATAATTACTAATGTTTAGTCAGCACCAATTTCCATTAAACTCCTAGATAATAACTATAATAACTTTGATCTAGCTCCTCCTTCCTATGAAGTTATAAATACGCAGAATAGTATATACTTGTCGGATTTTTCTTCGGTCAACGATTGTAGCAACATGTAGCTGTGTAGTATGTATTTTAGCAATAAACATCTAGTCTCGTCTTAAATCTTCGTTTTTCACTTATCTCTAAAAAGATAAACCCACGATTTATCATGTGTGAGGCAACTACTCCAAGATCGTCAAGAGACCAACATCTCATCTCTACAGATCAACAACAGCTAAGTAAAAATAGAGTAATCTCACACATTGGCGTAGATCGGCGGAGACAAACTCTCCGAAAGGAGAAAAGTCGTCGCCGCTATACGACATGGTGGCAGCGGTGGGATCAACGAAAAGCGAAGCATCTTTAATCTTCACTGCAAGTATCTCAAAAACAAGAGGCAATTTTGAAAACAGTAAATAAAAATTCAAAATTTTGCGCATAACAATTATCCGGACAAGGAGACTCTTGGACGAGAGATACTGCAGCTTCTTCTTCTTCATCGTCTTCTTCTTCCGCTGGTGACGTCGCATACCGAGGGAGCAGACATCACCACGTCTTCTTTCCACTACGGAGTGCCCGAATTCCGGTACTTCCCGATGAAGATACTCACCGTAGTGCCTCTTCTGGACGAAGCCAACCTGAGGTCCGAGGACTATCACCAGGGTGGTGGCCACTTCGTCAACGAACCTTCTGTCCTGGGTTCGAGAGGAGCAACTCTGCCAGTTCCGAGGAACAGTGTCTTCCCTTCTACTATCTTATATTGTAAGTACATGTGTTGTTTAATCGTAAGATAATCCCCATTAGAAATTCGCACAGTCTCAGTTGTCGCCAGTTTTAAGTAATTAATTAAATTAATTAAGGAGTAAATAAGAACATGAGTATTGGAAATCAGATAGCTTTGTTGGAACAGTATTGAGAAGTTTACTGGAAGCAGGTAAACAGAAGATAAGAGTAAGGCTAGGTCGAACCGTATAATTAATTGCAATGATGATAATTGAAATGTACGCGAAGCGGTAAGTTTAAAAATAGATTAAAGGAAATATCGATTGAAGAAGTTATCAATAAGGCAACAGCTGAGAAGGTGATCGAAGATCTAATGTGAACCCATACTGGACCACAAAATTTATGGAAATCCACAGATTAAGTAAGAGATTCCAATGTTTTACCGGGAGAGAGAGAGAGTATATATAGGCCTATATACAGATAAAAGAGAAAATCCCTAGGGTAAGTAAGTAATTAAGTAAGTAAGTAAGTAAGTAAGTAAATGCAGACTTGCGGGAGAGCAGTCTTGCGAGAGTGTATGCAGTAATGCATGAATCCTGGGTATCAACGGAATGTAGATCCCAGAAGGCGGTGAATATCGAAGTCACTTAGCGCAAAGGGTAGAGAGGGTGGGAGTCATGAACCCAACTCTGGCAACGTATTGCACAAAAAAAATAGCCACCAGGGAAACCTAGTTAATGTTTGACCAAGTAGTCTAAGGGAAAATTGGGACTACAAGAAAATCCATTCAATTTATGTAACATCCGAGGATTTACATGAAGCGGTTGGATTAGTGTTTCAGAGAGAAAGCAAAGTAAAGAACTAGTTTTGTTGAGAGAGACCCGAGTAAAATAATCAATTGTGCTAGAGAAAAAGCGATTTAAAGAATCAGTTTTACTTGATAGAAAGCGAGTTGTGCTTGAGAGTAAATTATCTAGAGTTAATGTGTTGCTTGAAGGAAAACCCAGTTAAAACTACGTGTAAAATTAAATGCCAGAATAATTTAAAAATCAATCTGTAAAGAGAAAAAAAGGGTTACAGTACTAGGAAGTCTAAACCGTGAATTAAATGAGGAAGTTAACTAAGTACATTTTATGAAACAAAACTATAGGCGATCAGATCAATTTGTGATAATGTTTTCCCCTTAACATTGAAAACAGAGTAAATAATTGGAGGTAAAAGTTTTTAAGTCCACCAGTGTGTGAATAAAGGATAAGGTAACAGCGGATTTGCAAAGAATAATAGCTTTTACAGCAGAAGAAATAACATATTGTCAGTTACATATGTTAAGCCTGAATCACTCCAACTGAATTTCGAGTGAGATTTTGTAAAGAAAATACTTTTGGTTGTGTAATTATTAATTTAAATGCTAAGGTTATGTTTATTGAAAATAGTCCACAATTAGAAAGGCGTTACTCTAAAGAAAATAAAATGAGAGGAGAGGATAAAACAATAATAGTTGAGGTTATCGTATGTGGAGGAATGCGCTGAAAATTAAGGTACTAAAGAAATTTGTTTAGCGTTGAATGTTGTGATTACTTGAGACCAATTAATTTCCTTAGTTTTTGTTGAAGTTAAATTAATGTTGAAGTTAACTTAATGTTAAAGTTAAGTATTATAATGTTTCACGTTAGCAGATTATTAGGTTAGACCAAGTGTAATTAAATTAAATAACATAATAATAAGATTATTAATATTAATAATACTCATAATACGTCGTCCAATAGAATTTGTTTGAAGATGATTTGAAAGAGCACAGTGTTAAATTGCGTGAAGGTAAATAATAATAATAAATTAATGTTTAGTGGGATTCAATGAAATGAGAATGTTTGAAAATGGAATTAAATTATTTAATTTATTTAATAAAGACAAGTCAGATTATTCAAATGGAGGAAAGTTCCAAGATGTACTGAATTTTAAAAAAGTTAAAGCACCAAAGATGATAAATCATGCGTAACTTAATAATTGATGATAGAACAATATAAACGAGTTTGGTCAGAAGTGAAATTTGTAAGGGATAGGTTAAGAAGAGATCATGAAAAAAAATCAGTAAGAAGAAGTTTTTAATATGTTAAAACATTATGGAATGTAGAAATTAGTTACTGGATAGAAAGTTTAACATAAGGGCATATCAGAAAATTGTGAAGTGATGATAGGATTAAAAGTTTGGTTTAAGAATGACGAGATGTGGGTAAAATTTTAAAAGAATTTGATGAGGTAATTTATCAATTTGCAATAAGTTTTAAAATTACAAAAGCATTGTAACATTAATCTGAAGATTCAATGTCAGAGGAATGTTTACTGTAGGATAACTCAAGTTGCTCAAGGAAGCAGGTGTTAGTTACAATACGCAACATCAGCTGTAAAGCAGACTGCTGAATTAACGAATTTGTTATTGACAATGACATGAGTCAGTTGTACTAGTAACATCAGAATAATAATTATTTTTCCTAAGGCATAGCAAATAGTAGAGATAAATTAAAATTAATTCATGTTGAAATAGGTTATATCAAATCTCTTTTTATAGATTAATGTACGCAAGTTATGAGAAACCAAATAATGTCAGGTGAATTAAACGATTTAATGGCAGTGTTAAAATATTAAAGTTTTCAGGGAATAATTAAAATGTGTTTGTTAAATTGAACAGAATGAATTAAATAAATAAATTTAATTTGTTGATTGAGAGTAAAAGATCACTCCTCACACTGAGTTAACGTAGATTTCATATAAAGTAGGATAAGGAAAAATGCAGAATTACCGGGTAATGTAACCTCAGAGAAAATGTTATCGAAGTATAACTATTGTGTAATAAGGTCAATCGAAGGTTTCTGGAACTGGATAAGGGCTGAGGCAACTAATCGCCTGTAATATATCTTGTATTTTACAAGAGGGGTACGGATAGACGTACGGAAAATAATTTAGAGGGGCAACGAGCCACCTCATGCATATTATGTTTTTGTTGGCAAGGGGCAAAACATAATATGGACACGTTATTAACGTAAAAGAGAAGAAACTGATGGTAAAACGTAAACAATTGGAGATTAAGACTAATAAAAGTATTAGTTCAAGAGTATGAGAGTACGAAATCATGTGTTAGTAAATATACCCTTAATCTGAGGAAATGGATTTCATAAACTTTGTGTATGGAGACCTTGCTAGACTTATTTATTAAGTTGAGAAAATGTTAACCTGTCATCCAAAGAGAAATAACATTGTAAAATATGTTGGGATAATATAATCCTTCAATCGAAGGGAAAGAGGAATGAGGAAATGGATTTCATAAACTTTGTGTATGGAGACCTTGCTAGACTTATTTATTAAGTTGAGAAAATGTTAACCTGTCATCCAAAGAGAAATAACATTGTAAAATATGTTGGGATAATATAATCCGTCAATCGAAGAGAAAGAGGAATGAGGGAATGAATTTCATAAATGTTGTGTATGGAGATTTTGCTAGACTTATTAATTAAGTCGGGATTGATGTAGAACCAAAATCATCAAAAGAGAAATAACATTGTAAGAAAATGTTGGGATAATATATCCGTAAAACATCGAAAGAGAAAGAAAATTGTAAGATTTAAAGAAAAGAATTTTATTCAGTTTAGTATTTGTTTTTGTGAGAATTGAGAGAAATAAGAAATATTGAAATACTTTAAAACATCAGAGGAGAGAAATTTATGATGTTTAGATAAAAGAAAGTTTAAAACAAATTTTTGTGAGAGTTGTAAAAATGAATTGTGAAGTTAATGTAATATTTTGTTTACGAAGGAAGGAAAGAAAAATGAAAATTGATGGAAAAGAAATTAAATTAAATTTTGTATATGAGTCATTACTAAAACCATGAGATATAAGTAAGGTGATATATAGTAAATATCGGGAAGAAGCAGATTGTAAAGTGTGAAGACAAGTTTAGTAAAATTTTGTGTAGTCATTTTGGCGAGACAAATGGTAAAGAATTCGATAGATGGAAGCATGAAAAGAATTTCTTTAAATTTCAATCGTAGAAAATAAATGTGGTAAATGATTAATCAAAAATGAAATTTTATGAAAATATTTTGTTTTGAAAATATTAATTTTAAAAGTCAAGAATGATGGATGCAAGCATAAGTAATAAAATTTAAGGAAAATAATTTTATTAAATGCTTTGTAGGGTTAAGAATATTGACGAAATTTAAGTAGATGCAAAGAGAGAAAAAAATAGACATGAGGATAAGAATTTTATTAAAATTTGCATATTGATTAAGAGAGTAATATTAAGTGATTAAGGAAAGTATAAATTACTAAAACCACAGTTAAAGTTAAAATATATTTTGATGAAGTGGAGGAAATCGAGTTTTGTACGAATAAACAAGGAGATGGTATTTAAGGAAGATAGTAAGTAAGTAAAGAAAATCTAGAAAAGTATAAGTAAAGGTAGAATAAGTTAAGAAAATTAGTGAGTGTATGAATTGCATATGGTAGGAAATTACAGATGGTATTTCCAGTGTAAACTATTTTGAATAAATCAAGATTAAATTTCAGAGTGAAAAATTTTAATGGAGTGTTAGAGAGAAAAGAAAACAAGGGAATTATTTCCAAAGTAGTTGAAGAAATGAGAGAGTTAATTTTTATTGGTTAAAATATATTTACATATTTAGTGTATTGTTTGAGAAATTGTTTTTAGAAAAGGTAAGGAAATGTTATAAATGATTAAATTTAAAGATATGAGGATTGATAATTAAATGAGTATTCAATACGTTATCGCATCATATAGATACACAGTAATAGTAAATACAGTAATACACAGTAAATTAACAATATTATGGAATATTAATAGTTGAATTTTAGTTGAAATGATATAATGTATTGAAAGAGGATTGTCGAAATGCCAGCGTAGTTATGAATTGGGAAGTGAAATGTAATTTCAATCAAAATAAGAAGTGATAAAATTAAAATTAAAATATGGAAATAGAACTGTAGAAATGTCAGCGTAGCATTTTGAAGTGAAATTTATTTTCAGTTAAAAGAGAAAGTGTAAAGTTAAATTATAACTTTCCGTCAAATCAAGATAATTGTACAAGAAATAGGATCACATTAATAGGTAAATTTTTTCGTTAAGTAGTAATCCAAGATTAAAAATAAATTACTAGTGTATGTTATTTCAGTTAATTTATTAGATCAATATATTAATAAAAGGTAAAATATTCTCAGAAAGAAAATAAAAAGTAAAAGAAATTAAGAAATTCACGTAGAGGTAAAAAGAAAATGTTTTTATATTTAAGTAATTACTAGGTGTAGAAGTGTGTTGATATTGTTAAGGTTAATACTGAAGTAATAACAAAGACATGTTGAAAATGAAATGTTTATAAACAGTAGTACCACTGTATTGATAATTAATTTTGAAAGTAATTAATGTTTTACTCATCATTTAAAAAATGAAAGTTTAACGATAATTTAGATATGAAGTTTATCAAAAGAATAGTAGTTAAAGGTAAATATGATATTAGGAGATCAGAGTAAAGGAATTACACAAGAAGTAATTTCGCATTTGAAAAAGAAAATATATTATAAATTTTAAAAATATCAATTTGTCATATTTTGGCATGAATGTAAGTAATTTGCTGATATTGAAATTGAATTACCATTTTAACATATATTATTTAACATAGAGGATTTGGGAAATAAGATGATTATTAAAGAAGTAAAAAAAATTGATTAGTGAAAATATGGTCGATTAAAGAAGAAAATTATAGATTTTCATGGGTATATTGTTTTTTTGTAATATTATTGTAACAAGGGCTCGTCGGGGTTCAAAATCAGAACACCGAGTTTATAATTGAAGGATGGAGGTTTCTTTATTTCCTACAACAATTGTCAATACAGCCAGAAAACTCCAGACTATTCACCAGGTTACTGTCCTGTTCAGTGCTCACTCTCACTGTGCTCAGTCCTAATTACAGCACTGTTCCGTTCGCACACACTGTGCGGACTCCCAGTCGAGATGATCCCACGTCGCGCCGGTCAACTCCACAGTCCTCGCTGCCGCTGTACGATCCACCCGTCGCGCAGAGTTCCCCGGGACGGCACTGCCTCAGCCCAGATCAGCTCACCAGCCCTTCCGTTCACCCTTCTCTCCGGTCACTAGTTCCCCGTTGACTAGCTCTTCCGCTCTCGGGTCCCTCCGGTCACTGGCTCCTCAGCTTCCCAAGACACACTCACTTGAGGCCGCACTGATCAGTCCTCTCCGTCCAGCTCACCCTCTGACGCTGACGCTCGCCGCTACTCACGGACTGCCTCCCTGACTGTTCCCTCGTTGACCCTCTGACTCTTCACGGACTGTCTCTCCTCTGATGTACTGACTCTTCACACTGAACTCTCCACTGTACTGTACTCTCCGCTCGCTCGCGGCCCTATATATAGGGCCGACGAATATTCCAGATTCGGTCTCTGGAAGGTTCCGCCCGCGTGGAACCTGGAATGTGCGCTGCGCTGCGCGAGCATACCCATTAGCGCGAGCTCCTCCTCCGGCCTCTCCCCCACGAGGCGTGGTCCAATAGCCGTGCTGCTGTCACGCCCACTGGCGCTCGTCTGCCGCCCATCCACTAGGGGAGCGCGATCTCTCTAGACTCCGTCGTTCTAGTTCTTTCTGGCCTACTCCTCCCCCCATCAGCCTCCAGGCCCTTCTGGCTTTGTCACGTTATTATGGATAGGAGGAAGGATGTCTTATTGTGTAATTATTGCAACATTATTGTATAAATTCTAAATGTTGTATAAAAAAAATATAATACTGATAATGTACTCAAGGGTGGAATAGAGTTAACAAGTATATTAGAAAGACGTATTAGAAAATTTTGAAATGCAAAATGAAGGATAAAAAGTGTCAAGTATGTGTTTGTATTTCATAGTAATTAAAGTGAAAAGGTGTAAAGGAGGAAGGACATAAATTAACAATACTAAAAGAAACAGAAATTTGGAATGGTCAAATCAAGGAAATGTTTTTAGATTCAAGTGAAGGTAAAAGCCTGAGGTCTGGAACCTCAGTCTTTTCAAGAAGGGGAGGAATGTCGTATAATTATTATTATACTTAGAAAATAAGAAGGATATTTTGAAATTTCATGATAGAGAAGGGCATTGAACTAAAAGTAGGAAGAGAAGTTAGATTAAAAGTTAATAAACTGTATTGTTTGAAAATACGGAAATGAATTGCTGTGTACGCGGAAGCCAAACTGTTTAGTCTTGAAGTTCAATAAACGACAGAATGATGACATAGTAATAGTCATGTGTAAGGAGTGCTGAGTTAGTCATATGTAGAACATAATCAATATAATTACTAATGTTTAGTCAGCACCAATTTCCATTAAACTCCTAGATAATAACTATAATAACTTTGATCTAGCTCCTCCTTCCTATGAAGTTATAAATACGCAGAATAGTGTATACTTGTCGGATTTTTCTTCGGTCAACGATTGTAGCAACATGTAGCTGTGTAGTATGTATTTTAGCAATAAACATCTAGTCTCGTCTTAAAGCTTCGTTTTTCAGTTATCTCTAAGGAGATAAACCCACGATTTATCATGTGTGAGGCAACTACTCCAAGATCGTCAAGAGACCAACATCTCATCTCTACAGATCAACAACAGCTAAGTAAAAATAGAGTAGTCTCACACATTAACGTAGAACGGCGGAGACAAACTCTCCGGAAGGAGAGAAGTCGTCGCCGCTATACGACACTGTGACATCCATCTGGCAATACTTTAGGAGCTGGGCGCGATTATCGTATGCTTCGTCGTCTTTTACGGTCTCGAACCATTCTAGAAAGACCTCACGACCTTCCTTAGACATGGTCTCCGATCCGTAAAATTCGATACCAGGATGTGGACCAACGTAATTGAGGTTAGCGGTCGTATTGAAAAAATGCGGGTAAAATCCTTTGGCCACTTCAGCCAGACCGAAAGTTTTTGGGAAACTTCGCAAAGGTAATGGAATAAAGTTTAACTGTCTAGAAAGACCAAGTGTTCAATCTTCATGCAAAGAATCTTGCATCCCGACATAACCAAGTTAGTTTTCCATCCTGCCTTAATAGCAAAGTCAAGAATGAACTGTAGATCATAAGACCGGGCGTTATGCGCTACAACAATGAGCTTCTTGAACTGAGGTCTGTTCATTCTTAGATACTCCATGAAACCATGGATTGGATCTTCCCAGAAAGAATGTTTACGAGGTCCACATCTAGCACACACATCATCCTTGGAGGACTCACACGTAGAACAAGATTGTTCAACACATAATAGGTTCGGTACGTGAATAAACGTATTGCCTTCGAGTCTGGTGTCCTGGGTCGACTCGATGTCATAATAGATAAACAACGTGTTGTTCTTAGTTGAGGAAGATGACCTCTCCTTCAACCTGGCCATGTAACACTGATGTCCTGATGATTGCTGTTTTTTACAATATTGACAGAAAGACTTGTAGCATTCATGACTTTTCCAAAGTGCTTTAAGCATTTTACACTCTTTACACTTTTGAAGAGCCATGCAGACAGTACGTTTTTCGATCAGATTGCTTCTGTGCTTATCGAAACACTCCTGACCTTTAAAAGTTCTATCGCATACATTACATATTAACGATAGTCCTTGATCAGTACAGGGTGGTATCGATCTACAGAGAGAACAAACATAATCACAGGAATGCTTCGTTGCTACAATATTAAACCTTTTATTACACCCCTCACAGATGTATCTAACAGCCATAGCTGCCCTTAGGTTGGATATGGTGTGGTAATGTCTTGTCTCTGGGTCGTATAAGAGATACAGCTTTTTCTGGTCCTGTCCGTTGTTTCCGTCGAATAAGATCTTAGCGAGCTTAAAACCACTATAAACCACTAGCCTATACTTATCCTTGATGTAATTTTGAATCACAGCAAGCTCAGGGAGTCCCCCTCCTCTACTGAGATCAACGCCTGAATCCTTAATATATGCGGCAACTTTTGCTTTGATTTTCTTGCCAGTCATATTATGAGTAATGTAAGCACGGAAATCACGGTATCCTTCCAACTTAGCGATTGCAATCACTACAGCGAATGCAAGACAGTTCATTAGAGTTTTTATCCTAATAACACTTTGCTTCAAATGGGCCAGTACATCAATCTTGCGACCCTTCGTCTTGATACCATCACCGTTTCCATTAGGTAGATGAACAATGTCAACTACTAAACGCAAACGGTCGGTAACACGGAAATTGGCGTTAGATTGACATACTCTACTGACTACGTTTTTCAGTACCTCTATGTTACTGATCTTTTCTTCTAAAACTTAGACCTATTGGTTTGTCCATCTGACTGACTTCGTTGTAGATGGACACACCAAAGAAATCCCAGTCATTAGCCTCTACTAAAGCATAGTCGATGGCATCTTTCAAACACCTTTCGAAATGATCTGACCCTACATCACCTGATGGTTCAGTTAGGTTTATAATCATCTGCAACCCAACAGCATCAAACCTAGAGTACTCCTTACGAGCACTCTCTACAAGATGAAATGTAGGAGGTGGTGGATCTCTTACACTCCCCCTTGTATTACTTGATGTGCTAGGTGCAGACAGATTTGCATCATTAACATCACCGACATCCTCAGAATCTGGTAAAGTAATGTTACCTACATCGTTTCCAGATAACGATTCAGGAAGTGTACCAGTTTCTGGTTGCGTATCTGGAATACTGTATATTTCAGATTCGCTATCAGAGATCGTGTACACATCTGCATAGTTTCCAGATTCGGAATCCGTAAGTGTAACAGTCCCCGTCTGTGTATCTTGAACCGTGTAGGTCCTAGGTTCACTGTCCGGGACTGTGTACATTTCAGGTTCGGAATCTGACAATGTAATGGTATCCATTTCGTTCTCAGACTCTGATGATGATGAACAAATATCGATAAAATGGACAGACATTGTCATACAACACTACGCAAGAGAAAATAGATTGTTGATAAACCTATAACAAGGAGAAAAATGAGTGAAATGCATTGTTTTTTTTAAATTAACCGATTAAAATGTATATAACTGATTATGAGGGAAAACTTCTATTTTAATTTTACACAAACAGTTGTTATGTTTTACGACACATGTTGAATTCGTTTGTGTCATAACGTTGGACCGATAACCTTATGAAAAAATGAATGAAGTTTTATCGACTCACCTATTTTTTTCTTTATTCAACTACAGCTGACATCTTACTCCTTATGGCTTTTTCAACTACAGCTGACACCTTACTCTTTATGGTTAGAGGTTCTGTGATAAACTGTGAACAAAACAACCGACTCAGCTTATTATATAGGAAAGGGTGTAACTGTGTTCATGTCACAACCAGATTGAAACCCTTTATCTGATATCCGTTTAAAGGTCATCGTATTTAGGTCTGTAAACAAGGTCACACTCGCGTAAGATCCTGTTGAGTCATATATGTTTAAAGTGTAGTAGCATGTCGTGACATGTTATTGAACTACTTCCGGCACAACAAGATTGAAAACCCGTTATCTGATATCCGCTTAAAGGTCATCGTATTTAGGTCTGTAAACAGGGTCACACTCATGTAAGATCCTGTTGAGTCATATATGTTTAAAGTGTAGTAGCATGTCGTGACATGTTATTGAACTACATCCTCCATATAATTCTATTTTCAAACGAGATAACTTGTGGAAGTTCCGTGAGGACGATACCGTTACTTAATATCTATATAAAGTGTCTGACAGTTCCATCTTGAAACATTGTTTCAGCGTTCTGTGAATAGTGAAGACTATTTATTAGTTGACGTGTGCATCTACATCTGAACTTCATCTTCAGCTAACGTAATTGTCTTTTCTCCTATTGCTATAGAGGTAAGTGACATGTTTGTTTAATAATATAATATAATATAATTAACTTCTCGTTTGTTTTCCTATTTCAAATAACTTCGTTTTCTGAAGGAAAAAAAATCGAATAAATCATGCATACTTTTTTTTTCTAGGTCGACATATTAAATATTATTATTATTATTATTATTATTAATCAGAGTATGTTTTCTGTTTATTTACAGAAGGCTCTTAATGTCGTAGAGAGATTCAACAGCGCTAGTATCCAGAACAGGTGTGTGCCCATAAATCAACTAGATATTGATTCTGCCTATTTTATACTAGAGTGCGAAGTGAAAGAAACACGATTCGGTCAAAGTGTGCTGTTGAAAATACGACCGAAAATTGACAGTGACGTTTTAACAGTGTTTCTTCCCCGAAAATATACAAAGATCTTCTCTAACGAAGATGTTACAGCAATAAACGGAGGGAATATTAAGTTAAATTTAGTATATCATGGAACATTTCAGAGCAGTAAAACTTATAATTTATCAATATTTAATCCAGAATGAGTAAAAGTGTGTTATTAGTTAGTGAAGTCTGATATTATTATTTTCCCTCTTAATTCCATAGGAGCGGTGCAGTAGTTGATTTTCAGTTCTTCACAGAACACAAAACCAACAAATGTTTCGTGAAGGAAATAGCAGCACGTAAGATAGACTGTGAAGAAACGTAATATCATTACGTTTTTAAAAGCCCTCGTGAAATTTTACCTCATCATGCAACTAGGGAGTACTTGGAACGATTTCACCATGGGATTAAGTACACGAGTGGTTATGTGGAATATTCTTTAATGGAAGATATTTTGAAAGACATTTTAAAAAGTTCTACATATGTTTGTGTTAAAGGTTTAAATAAACAGGAGTTTTTAAAAAAAATTTTACCAAGTATGCATGTATATGAATTACGAAATTATAACTGTCCAAATCTTAAGAATTTAGTGAAGTTAATTCCTATATGTAGATTTCATGGTACAACAGTACGTGACGTACGATGTTCGTTACAGAACGTTGTAAGTCTACAGGGGTGGCTTAAAACACAATACATTAATTTTTGAAACAAGAAAATAAAAGGTTATTATTACTGTGGGTAAATTGTGCACTCTTATTATAAAACAAACACAGCTGAAGTTAAACAATGTTACTTGGATAGAACTTACCTATGATACTGTTGATTTTTTTTCTGGATGAAGAAGAAGCTGAATCACTATCACTTTCAGTCACACGTAGAAATATAGACACTCACGAAAAATAGAGAGCGTATGAGATCATATGTCAAAAACGTTTCTCTTTTATAGCTAGAGGAACATGTCATATTGATGAGCTACAATTAGCATGCAGGATGTTTGTGTGTATGTGTATTTTCAGTCAGTTCCGTGTCGGCAAGGGTGACCTAGAAATATTCAGGATGTATCGGTTGATCTTTACCTGTACAGGATGTATTTTCGTTCAGTTCCGTGTATAAGATCCGCGTCGGCAGGGATGACTAAGAAATTTTAACGGTTGATTTTATCGGTAATAAGGCACGTACATGTAGTATTACGTGCATATTATAGCCTGAGGTGTTATGAATGTGAGTAGAGCAGGATGTTATCAGTACTTCTTTATTGCTAATGTTGAGACAAGCACGATGTTGTGAAAAACACATCTATTGTGCCCTTCCTAATGAGGAGTTATAACTGGTATTCCTGATATAAGTATTTTTGATTTAGTTCCTTGATTTGTATGTACCACTTTGCTGTACTATAATAATATTTCTTGTGAAAATAAATAAGGTACAATTAAATGCTGTTTTATTTTACCTTTCAAAAAAACTCCTATCCAAAAAACGTCCTGTGTAATGCAATTATAGATGGACTTGGTGTGCATTGCAAGATCGTAAAAAAAATTATTCTACCTGTTCATGTATTGAGAACTGGTTTCATAAGAGAACTTGTAATTAATAATACTAACGGATAATTATTTCAGACATTTAAACAATATTCTGTGAAGTATAATAGCTACAGCTTTGAAATTTTAAAGGTTGCGTAGTTACATCGTAACAGATATATGTACAAATTTTGAGATAATTCGCTTCGTTAGAAAAAAAACTTTTCATATACAATATTTTAGTACACTTATGATTCATCCTTACTAACAGGCAAGCATTCTACAAAGATATTTCACGAAAACAAAAGTATAGATTGATAAAATCTTTAAGTAATAAATATGTATTATGTATTCTGTGAACTATAATAGTTACACGCATGAAATTTTAAAGCTTTCCTTCTAACACTATAATACGCTTATGTACTAATTTTGAAATAATTCGGGTCGGTAGAAGGAAAGTTTATTGTATAAATTATTTTCGCCAGTTGTGAATCATTAAGGTAAATGAGTGCTTCAACTCCCTGAACCTGGTAAAGATCGTTATCAAGAAAAGTGATGCATACAGTGGTACATATTTGTCCTGATGATATCTAGGTCGTTCTCGTTTACTTACGGTATTAATTTTAATTATAGGCATGATTTATTCTCAATGTATCATATGTTGTTTCAATTCATCATTAGAATAAATTTTTATGTAATGCAATTTAAGTCTGTAACAATATTATAGGCCCATCTCCTAGTTTACAGAAATTACGTCTTTTGTGTAGAGTTAAAAACATTATTTTAAAATATTAATTCAGAATAGATTACCTTACACGAAATTCAGAATTCGTAAAGGGATATGGTTAACAGTTTTGGCGCTGGCATCCATTAAAATAACTTGGCCTACCATACACAAAATTCAGAATTTAAAAAGTAGGTGCTGTATTCGTAAAGGGAGTTGGCTAACAGTTTTGGCGCTGCATCCATAAAAAGAAGATGCCCTACCGTACACAAAATTCAGAATTTAAAAAGTAGCCGCTGTAATCGTAAAGGGATTTGGTTAACAGTTTTGGCGCTGCATCCATAAAAATAAGTTGGCCTACCATACACAAAATTCAGAATGTAAAAAGTAGGCGCAAGTATTTAATACAATAGTAGTAGTAGTAGTATCCTTACCTTCCACTTAGTCCTGTTCCCTGTTTTTGTCGCCATCTTCCGTCCTCACTTTAAAAATAAAAAAACATATTTCATATATCCCTCCCAATCCGCCATCTTGTAGCCATACAGTCATATTGTGTCTTTCTAGAAAAAACATACACAATTCATATATCCCGCCCTATTGAAGATTCCTCCATTTTGAGGCTTCCACTATTTTTATATTTTCAAATATCCCACCAATTTAAAAATAAAATTTTGACTTAGATCACTCTTGCATTATATATACAATTTTGACGTAACCCACTGTTGCATTTACTAATTTTGAATTTGGTGCTAGTCACCATCTTGGTAGCAATTTTGAATTTTCAAATATCCCACCAATTCAAAAATAATATTTCTACTTAGCTCACTTTTGCATTAAATATACACAATTTCGACTTAGCACACTCTTGCATTTTCGAATTTTGAATTTGGCGCTAGCAGCCATCTTGTTCCGGAACAGGAAGTGCCGTCATATTGTTCCGGAACAGGAAGTACCGCCATTTTGTTCCGGAACAGGAAGTACCGCCATCTTGTTCCGGAACCGGAAGTGCCGCCATCTTGGATGACGTCATGGAGGGGAAGTGATGACGTCATCACCCCCACCACCCCACCACTATGACGTCATTACCCCCACCCAATTTCCCCTCAAACCGCTACCGATCCGTTCCCATACTACTCATCACAGCAATATCAAAGTGTACAATGTACCATATGAAATATAAATAAATGTGAAATCTTCTTTATAAAAAGAGAGTTGTTTATTATGTTTTAAATTGATATTATATTTTATTTTTTATTTTACCATGCATTATTGTTCTAAAGGTATGTAACTATTATTTTTAATATTTCAAACTCTGTTACATTGGTAATGTTATCCTTAGTCGGTCCTCACACTTCCTTTCGACAGGCCTTCAGGCTGAGGTATATTTTTAAGTGTTATTGTTTTTCAAACTTTCAAATCTCGCCTTATATGAGAGCTATCGAGAAACTAGTTATTGATTTGTAGAGTACTCATCAAGAGCTTTTCCACGATACCCCACATGACGTGATTTTTAAAATTTATAATTTCTATCCCCCCCCCCCATCCCCAGCCCCACTCGTACCCTCAAAACCCCCCGAATCGTTGGTGTCACTGTGAACTCCATAGGGAGTACTCTAATTTATTCAAACAAAGTTTCCCTCTATACTTCAAAGGGGCCGAGATATAATTTTTTCAAAATTTCAACCCCCTCCTCCGACACCCCCTTGGGCCGATTTTGCTCATTAACGAACTTGCTCGAACTATTGGGCCTAGAAATAACAGAATAAAATTTGGTTCAAATATATTCAAAATTACGGCCGCTAGCGTGTAAAGATATATAGCCTATAAATATCACAATTTATTTTTACGAGCGGTGGTTTCGTACTTAGGGAGGCATGAAACGTAAAAATATGAAAGAATTTTTCGAAAGTCATGACATGGTATCGATCGCAATAGGTAGATTTTTCTTCGAAATCTACCTAAAAAAAGAGGAAAGAGCACTTTTTCAAACATTCAAATCTCGCCTTAAATGAGAGCTATCGAGAAACTTGTTCTTGATTTGTAGAGTACTCATGAAGAGTTTTTCAATGATACCCCACAAGACGTGGTTTCAAAAATTTCGAATTTCCATCCCCCCCACCCCCACTCCTACCCCAAAACCCCCGAATATAATATATATATAAATATACTGTATATATAAATATCACAATTTTTTTTTTAACGGGCGGTGGTTTCGTACTTAGGGAAGCATGAAACGTAAAGATACATGTATGAAAGAATTTTTCGAAAATCATGACATGGTATCGATTGCAATACGTAGATTTTTCTTCGAAATCTACCTATTAAAACCAAAATACCAAATGCGATACCGATATATGGCATACAGAACATAGAATTAGAAATTACATTTGTTTCTTTGTTACTAATTTTTATGTACAATTTGACTGTGATAATTGTATGGCAACAGGTATGAGCTAATGAATTTCAACAGCACAAAATAGTGTGTGTGTGTGTGTGTGTGTGCATCTCTGCATATCCATGGAGTCTGAATCAACTTTCTCGGCATTACTAGATGTCCTTTATGTGTTTTAAATAGTAACTCTAGCAGTATGCTTCACACGAAACTTCAGTTCTTCAGAACTTCATGATAAATAACTGTTATATTGAGATGTTAACAAAACATGCTCTGAAAAATGCTCTTGACAATCAAACTCAAACATCTCTTTCTTTAAACTTCACTTGAGTTGAATAAATTACGCTGTAGGATATACAGAAGACAAAACGCTTATTGAAAATTATAAAAATTTACGTAAGTTGTTCATAAAATAAATTACAATAACTTACTCAGGGGTGCTCATCCCCCCTAGCTTCTTGACTCACCTTCAATTTCATGAAAAATTACCTCCAACTTCGTACCACCCCAACCTCATAAAAAGTAACCCCGTCACAAAAAGTGGAATAGTAGTAGGCCTACTCTAAAACTTCTTCCCATGGAAAAGGTATTGCAGTATTTGGAATTAAAAAGTATAAATTGAAAACGTATGTTTAATGATGCTGCTTTTAAAGTCTATGGTAATTGATAGTGATTACAAATTATTACAGAATATATTCAAAAGGGTTAGAAGAAATTTTATAAAGTTATAAAACTTGAGTTATTTATTTTTGATATATAAAATGCTAATTGCAACAATTTTCAAACCCCCCAGAAATTTTAATGACGCACTCTACGTCTTAACTCTCTTTCGGGCACCCCTGATTTACCAAGAATTCAAGTATGTTTCCTATTCTTAACATTTATATAAATGAGATTTATCAATATAGCTCAGTGTTTTTACGACTTTGTTATAATTCGAATATTATTCATTATTAACAGAGTAATGAAAATCTAAACAAGAGTTACTTTTTACGAAATAAAATATTGTACACGTAGCCTATATGAAGTGGTTTTTAATAATTGGATAAATATGCCAATTCCCTAGGTTGGATTTGTTTTCCTATTCTTTTGGAATAATTATCGGCTTTAATAGGATGAATGGATTTAGCCAATAACAGCGGCAACACATTTCTACAACTTACTTAAAAAAGAAGATGTCGAAAACTTAATTCGATTCAATTAGTTATGAGCACTTATCAGGCATCAGTGTGAACTCGGTCACAAAATCACTAAATTAGTCAGCTTCATAGCACTGTAATTATCTTTCAGTGAAGTCGTCCATTAAGGGTAATAATAAAATACAGATTCCATCTGCTACCGTGTCTCGAACTCTGGCTAGCTCAGATGATAAAACGTCGGCGCGAAAAGCCCAAGGTCCCGGTTCGAGTCTTCTTATCAGAGAAATTATTCTCTTAAATATTCTCTCAAAACGTCAAGATAAACAGTAATAATTTGCGGAAACATGGATCGCTATGGCTCAGAGGATGCGTTCGCCCGAGTTCGGTTCCTGGTTGGGTCAAGTTACCTAGGTGAGGTTTTTTCCGGGGTTTTCCTTCACCTATGAGACAAATGTAAGGTAACTTTAGGCCCTTGTGGTCCCCGGATATCATCTTCATCATCTTCTTCATCCCCATCCTCGCCTTGTTTGGAGTGAGTGTGTGTGTGTGTGTGTGAATGGTGTGTCTCGTCCTATGTGTTCGTGTTGTCTCGGAGGTGGCCCCGGCATTGGGCTGATCACTCAACCGGGGAGGCCCTCCATGTCCTTGTCTGGTCAAAAAAGTATGTATGTGATCCAAAGATTATCCCTCTCCCGACATGTCGCGGCCCTGTAAGGCCCGGGCGGCTTGGATCGCTTAAATCCTAAAAGGGAGAGGTAAAACTACGATAAAGAAAGAAAGGAAACATGAATAAACATAGACATTTTATTTAACATTTAAGTATGTGCAACTATTATTTAAAGTTGAATGTATGTATGTATGTATGTTCTCTATATAAATCTACATGCTTTAACCAATTTCCACGAAATTTTGCGCACATACTCTCGTCAACCTGGAAAAAAACGTAGGCTACCTACATTAAAACTCAAGCAAATTACCCCTTCCATTGTAAAATTACATAATTTCTGAAACTATTACACTACATTCACCAAAAATTCACATTGCTTAGCCAATACACAGTTCCCAGAACAACATTAATGTTTCCAGTGTTCACAGGTGGCTTTGACAAATAATTAGAGAGGTTAGCGATATAAATAATTTCCGTAAATTAGTTCTAAAGAATGAAATCCACGCAAATAAAATATGTTGGATGTGATACATAATATCACTTTCTCTATCCTGGGCATGGAGAATAATATTTTCTCATATTACATTTTGTTTTAGAATAACAGGTCGTATTGTGGGGACAGCGTTTTCAGTTGTCTTAGCCTGATTGTTTGCCAATGATGGATAAATATGCCATTATTTATTGCGAGTATGCTATAAATCTTATCCACTGATGCGTTATTCATCACTGTAGGCTTTGTATTCGTTGAGAAATAGCGAAGTTGATTCTAAGCTCTAAGCAAGTAAAAAGAGACAAAATACGATGGAAGATTTTTAGTCCTATGTGATCGGTAAATTGTTACGTACCAGGTTTTTTTTTTTTTTTTTTTTTAAAGGAAGAAAGTGTGAAAGTTATATTTTCTTTCGATTTCGGCGACGAAACAGTTGTATGGCAACATGATAATGGGAAATAAAATATCCGGTAGAGACAGTAAAATATTATGTTACAGGAATTTCTGTTTCTTCTTATTTTAACCCATACTAGAAGACGAGTTACAAAATTCTAAGTCCTGAACGAGCAATAAAAGCAAAATCCAGCAATTTCTGAGGCCAATAATTTGAGTGTGATAAGTCGTTCTTCTTCGTTTGAAATTCTAGATAAGGTACGAGGGCCATTCAATAATTAAAGAGACAAACTGACCTGGAGAGAAACCAGTCTATTTTTACGAAACAAGACTTTTCCTACTTTTCAACATAATCTCCATCAACATTTATGCACTAGCTTTTTTATACCGGCTGCAAAGAACTCTTTGTCTTGGTGTCGGAGCCAATTTCCCACACATTTCTTGACATCCTCGTTATCCTGGAACGTCTTCCCACGTAATGCCTTCTTCAGTGGACCAAACAATTCGAGTTTCAAGTGAAGAAGTTGCAACTTCAACAGGCCGGCCAGAATCAGTCATTGATTCTCGACCACTTTTGAACTGTTCTATCCAATTGTAAAAATTTCCACGGTTCATACAACTTTCACAATACACTTTAGTCATTCTAGAGTATATATTAGCTGGTTTTTCACCTTCATCAATCAAAAAACGAATCACAGAAATGGTTCAACCAATGTGGAATTTTCAAGAAGACCCGACATCGTTAAACTTAATTTTGAGGTTATAAACAGAGCAATGTTGATCCATCAGCTGATTAGAACTCATCCCAGTGATGCCAACTTAAAATCCTAAATGTATCAAACTTGTACTACCAACCGTCATTTCCCCAGATCACTTTGTCTATTTAATTATTGAATGATCCTCGTGTAAGGACTTAGGGCTTGAAAAAAAAAAAAAAAAAAAAAAAAAAAAAAAACATAATTTAATTTCGAATTACACATAAAATAGAAAGCCCGGGTGACGCCGGGCTTTTTAAGCTAGTTTAAGAAAAAAATTAATACTCGTTAAATATACCAAGGCAAATTAAATAAAACTAAGAAAATATGAAACGTATGTTTCTTTACACAATTGCCATGATTGAAATTCTTCGAGATTTTGCTACTTTCATACTAATCTAGCACTACCTGATATGGCATAGTAATCCTGAAGTGCACAATTGACATTTACAAAGAACAACAAAGAACACAAATTATGTAACTTTTACGTATAACATAGCCTATGTCAATCCTAGCATCTGTCGATTTATCGGCACAAAATAATCTCATGCTGATAACTATCCCAAGTTTATTCACTCAGTGTACAGTGAGATCGTGTCAGGGAACTACGCTTGATAAGGATATTGACAAAAGCACTACCTAACTCAACTTTAAATTAATGTTCTATCTAAAATTACCTATCATCAGTAGAAGAAAGTAAATTCAGAGCACGAATTTCACGTCAAGCAAGAAAGCCGGATAGTAAGTAAAATAACATGTTAGTTGTATGTTAGCTATAATATAGAATACTATAACCAGGATTAGGATTTTTAGGTGCAATTTCCACATAGAAAAAGGAAGAGAAAACGTACTACAAATGAGGCAAAATTAATAGGGAACAAAACTTCGTTCTCTACAAAACTTACATTCACGATCGGCAGACTACTGAGTAATTTCAGTGAAATTAAAAAGAAAAACGGAATATTTAATAATTATTTTTCATTGTTATAGATGTGCTTTCAGTCCCTAGTTTGCTGAAAGCAAGCAGGTTCACTATTCCCAAGTTAATTGCAAGCTGATGAAAAGTCCATTGGAAGTTATTTAAAATCTTATACATTGAAACGAAACCAAAATAATTATTGTAATTATAATAAGATTATGAAACTCAAAAGCCCTAGTTATAAACGATGAAATGCGCATTAGAAGAAATACTAAATATACAAGAAGGGGGAAAGAGGGATTATGAGTTTGGTGGAGAAAAATCGGATTAACGGCCGAAAAAGGGTGTTGGAAAATTTCCTTCATTCTCCCCAGACAAGGTTTCGCACTGTGGTTTCTTTCAAAGGTCTAATTGCCCTAAGAAAAAGGTACGCACTACAAATGCTAATCCTGACTATAAGTAACGATGAAAGCAGGCCCATACGTAATTTTATTTTATCTACCCGTTCCATAAGCAAGGAAGTCCAGGAAGTATGGTGTTCGACTCTGATATTCGATTTTGAGTTTTCAGAATTGCTAAATATTTTGAGGTCACAGAGTCCAAAAATCTGTGTTGCCCTGATGCATTTGGGGTTCGCACTGAGGCGGCCAGATGGCGAAACCATGGCCCATTTTAGAGTTACGCACCACTTGGGCTGGCCACATTACATGGTCAGGTGCAACTGGAAGAAGTGTCTCATTTCATACAATTAACTAGATACATGATATATAAAATTTGAAGATTTCAGAAACAATGTTTACAGAATTAATAATTTGAATGTTATTTTACTATTAAATTACAGTGAGTGCGTCTAACTGTGGAGAGATCAGTGTATATGGGGGTGAGATAAGGAAGATGGAGGGGAAACCCGGTGCCGGCATTAGCCTTTAGCATTATAAACAAAATTTCATTATTTTTATGGTGATACTATATTTACAGTAAATAAATATTTAAATTTGTAGTAAAATAAATATTTAAATTTACAACAAACAGATATTTCAAAATAGAGAGGTTGTCATAAGGTAAGGATTTCATGGCCATCTAAACCTGCGATAGTGAATATATTGCACCTATCTTTTCGGAGCCACGCGTAAAATGAATAATAGTGCAAAGCTCAACTTGGGCACTAATAACGATTGGGAAAATTGCAATTTTACACACTTTCATAGAAAAAATATATTATTACTGCTGGTCATCCCCGTTAGCACATGGATCATTTCAGACGAATTCATAGTGATAACAACTTTTTCATTCCTATTGTTTGTCTCATCACCTGGGACTTCATAAACAAGATAAGAAATAAATGATTAGTCCAAGATACATTTATTTGTCTATGCTACATTCTCTCTGTCTGTATTGAATCTACTTTAAATTAGTGCCGAAATACGTCGCATTCGTTGACAATGTTATTGATTAATACACATTGGAGTGATTTTTTTTCACTTATCGTAGGTATACACATATAATAATATACAGAAGGTATATAACGATATCGGAAAATAAAGCATTCGAGATAACAGTGGAAAACACGAATCACATTGCCTGAAATCCGGAAAATGTCTTCGAAATGTCTCTATGACAACCTGTTGCAGAAAAACTTTGCGTTGAATTTATTACACATTTTAGATCATGGAATTTGATTAGTATTTCTTGCGTTCCTTGAGTTTTGCTTCTATTAAAACGTAAATATTCAGCGTATTAATTTTTCTAAACGACTAAAAATGCTCTGACAACATCGACAAACATCTGCGTTTCACCGGTTACCGGTACCTCTAATTAGGTCAGTTTTTTATAAACTAAAAAAGCCAAAACTGCAATGAAGCAATACATTTACTGTTTAAAAATTCACTGTTTATTTAAAGGCCCTCTTATAGTAATTGACTTCGGAAGTAATGTAATGTAAGTGTTTATTACAGTAATTAACTTTTTACAAATTCCAATGCAAACAATCGCATGAGTCCGCATGGACCGTACATGCTTACGCAAAAACACACACAAAAAAAAAGAACAAATAATATAAATACAAAATAACACAAACAAACTAAATCTATTCCTCACCCTCCACACCCGTTCTCCAATTTGTCGCTTTTTCAAACCTGAGCTGTCTCGCCTTCATTAAAAACTTCCCAATGCCTTCCTCAACCTTTTTTCCCGTTAATAACTCCAAACATTTTCGTTGCTCCTATTTGATTCCATAAAAGATAATGGTAAATATTTTTCCCTCCAATTTTCCAAACCTTCACAATTTGCCAAAATATGAAACCATGATTCTTCCCCCTTACATAATGGACAAACTCTCATTCCGTTTTCATCTGTGATCTTAATCATTCTCCACGCACGTATGTACGGTATGATTGTGCACTTTTTATACTGAGGGACACTTACAGGACAGGACATGGAAAGTTGGAATATTTAAACAAATCGAGAATGCCTGCTCTATTGAATTGAAGTTCTAATCATATTGTTCAGTTCAGTTCTAATTGCTGTAGCCGTTTTTGAAGGGTTTGGCGTGTTGCCTCCTCCTCCCGCTAAGCTTCACCAGAACGGCTACAGTTATCAGAACTGAACTGTTGTTCAGTTTCAGGCAAGTCATTTTTTAATAAGTACCAAGGAGCCCTCAGTTTCACGAATCAATATAATTTTTTCACAAATCAATGCTGGATTTCACAGCACTAGAAGTGAACGCAATCTCCCCAATTATGTTAATCTCACCACCACAACTTTTTCATCTTGTACAGTACACACTTTGTACAGTACTGCTGGTCTCAATCACTGTATTACATACAATTCAGATTCAAAGTCAAAACGACAATTAATGGATGGGGGAAATATAAAAATATGAATCTATTTTATTTTATATGACTCTCTGTCACATAACTATTTTCCCTAACAAAATCTACCAAAGTCAGTCGAGATTAAATGAACACAGACAACAAACATAAGGAAAACTTGCAAAAATAAGACACTAACTAATTAATAAATAATTGAATACCCAAGTGGTAAAACATTGCAAGCTACAAATAGTACATTTTACATGAAGAGTACACCTGATACACATAGTTTTCATGGATTTGACATCATTCATGAACAAAACTCTTTATTTTTGGATAATAGTACATTTGCAGGTTTTTAGCGTATTATGGAAAATAACCTGTTCTAATTTATTTTTTAATGGAAAAACGTTGCAATTGATATTTTTAGCATATAAATTCTGAATTAATATTAAACCACAACCTAAAATAAATACACTTTGTATGGAGACTGCATTGTGTTAAAACAGTGTTCAGCACTTTTGTAACATTTTTCCACTTACCATATCTGGCAGGTCTCTCGAAGGTACAACTGTTTCTTTTATGTTGTGTATGCTTTCCCACTATTCTTTAATCTCTTTTGTTCTTCTTCCTTCCAATTCCGGAACATATCTTTCATTTTTTCTTATTATTCATCTGTTTTATAACATTGTCCAGTTGAGAATGTTTCTTGTTGTAACATCTTTCCACGCCTTCTAGATGCAACTGCATATCTTCAAAGGTTTATGCTTTTATTTTTACTCTCCAGAATTCACAAAAATATTAAAAATATCGCATAAGGAAAGAGTCAATTGCAACATTTTTTCACTCGGGTGAATGTATTATATTATACTAGCATGTGCCCGTGGCTTCGCCCGCAATAATTATTTCAAGAATAAAAAATAAAAAATTAAGAGCATAATAGTTAAATCATATTTATTAACACCTAAATCACGTGAATTACATAACACGATTAGATAGCGTCGCCTGGTAAAAGCGATCTCAGATTCGAGTTCCTTGGCCCAGAAATCCCCTGTATAGCGAGTTTCGTTCAAATCGAACGATGTTTGACCATATTTAGGGTTGATTATCCTTCTTCCGTGTAGGTTGAAAATGTCATATGTCTGTGGGCCTTGACACTCTAAACAAATGAATCGACCAGCGTGGGCTTACAACATTCAAGCGATCGCGATGCTTTTATTTCCACGGTATGACAAAAATAGCCAAAGCCAACTGCAATTGATTTGACATTAAAATGTATTACTGAAATCTGATGCTTCGACAGCGCTAAAATCACGTTTTCTGCCAGTTTTTCACTCATAACTCGCGAACGAAAGCTAAAATTAAAAATTCGGCTTCGAGGTGCATTTGCCCACCTTTCAGTCCATCTATCTTTAAAATTTCAGATCTCTGCGTTCAGTAGATTTCGATGGTCATCGCGGACAGACAGACAAACACGTCCTTTTATTATTATAAGATAGCATGTGCCCGCGGCTTCGCCCACGATAATTATTTCAAAAATTTAAAATTAAGATCATAATAGTTAAATCATTATATTCATTAACACCTAAATCACGTGGACTACATACCACGATTATGTAGCGTCGCCTGGTAAAAGCGACCTCAGATTCGAGTTCCTTGGCCCAGAAAACCCCTGCATAGTGAGTTTCGTCCAAATCGAACAATGTTTGACCATATTTAGGGTTGATTATCCTTCTTCCGTGTAGGTTGAAAATGTCATATGTCTATGGGCCTTGAATCGTCTAGGATGGACTAACAAAATCAAGCGATCGCGTTGCTTTTATTTCCAAGGTATGAGGTATGATGACAAAAATAGCCAAAGCCATCTGTAAGTGATTTGATATTGAAATTTATTACTGAAAACTTATGTTTTGAAAACGCAAAAAATGCACGTTTTTTGCCAGTTTTTCACTCATAACTCACGAACGAAAACTAAAATTAAAATTCCGGCTTCGAGGTGCATTTTCCGACCCTTCAGCACACCTATGTTTAAAATTTCAGATCTCTGCGTTCAGTAGATTTCGCTGGGCATCGAGGAGAATTCCTTTTATTAATATAGATAATATGAATTATAATGATACCTTCTCTAATTTGTCAAACATCCATTTAATTTAATCCAAGCCCACCAGATACCACTGGTAACAATACGTTCTGTGAATTTGTTTTGATAATTCTATGTAAAAAGGGATTAAGTATTTTCAAAAACATTTAATTTTTGGCATATAGAATCAGAATTTTTCAAAATCCTTTCTTAGTGAGCACCTACATAATGAAGCGAAGGTACTGTCAAAATTCCAAGTCTCTACCTGTTATAGTTTAGGCTGTACGTTGATTCCTGTCATTCAGTCAGTCATTCATTCAGTCAGTCAGTCAGGACAAAGCCTTTTATATATATACTAGCATGTGCCCGCGGCTTCGCCCGCGATAATTATTTCAAGAATTAAAAATTAAGAGCATAATAGTTAAATCATTACATTTATTAACACCTAAATCGCATGGACTACATACCACGATCAGATAGCATCGACTGGTAAAAGCGACCTCAGATTCGAGTTTCTTGGCCAAGAAAACCTCTGTATAGTGAGATTCGTCCAAATAAAACAACGTTTGACCATATTTAGGGCTTACAACATTCAAGCGATCGCGAAAGTTTTGTTTTCAAGGTTTGACAAAAATAGCCAAAGCCAACTGTAATTGATTTGACATTGAAATGTATAACTGAAAACTTATGTTTTGAAAACGCAAAAAATGCACGTTTTTTGCCAGTTTTTCACTCATAACTCACGAACGAAAACTAAAATTAAAATTCCGGCTTCGAGGTGCATTTTCCGACCCTTCAGCACACCTATGTTTAAAATTTCAGATCTCTGCGTTCAGTAGATTTCGCTGGGCATCGAGGAGAATTCCTTTTATTAATATAGATAATATGAATTATAATGATACCTTCTCTAATTTGTCAAACATCCATTTAATTTAATCCAAGCCCACCAGATACCACTGGTAACAATACGTTCTGTGAATTTGTTTTGATAATTCTATGTAAAAAGGGATTAAGTATTTTCAAAAACATTTAATTTTTGGCATATAGAATCAGAATTTTTCAAAATCCTTTCTTAGTGAGCACCTACATAATGAAGCGAAGGTACTGTCAAAATTCCAAGTCTCTACCTGTTATAGTTTAGGCTGTACGTTGATTCCTGTCATTCAGTCAGTCATTCATTCAGTCAGTCAGTCAGGACGAAGCCTTTTATATATATAGAGATAGAGATATTGCCATCATTTTATGCCTGTTTTTCTTATGGGTTAATCCTCCGAATTTTTCAACAGACTCTTCTTGCCCAGAGTTTTAGTCCTTTTGAGAAATTTGTTGGTTGTATATATTACATGAAAATTAAACTCATTAATAAAAAATTTCAAATTTTTCCTCATGGTCTGCAATAGTTCACAAGGAATAAATTCATTAACAAGAAAAAAAAATAATAATAATAATAATAATAGTAGTAGTAGTAATAATAATAATAATAATAATAATAATAATAATAATAATAATAATAATAATAATAATAATAATAATAATAATAATAATAATAATAATAATAAAGATAAAGAACTCGAACAACAGCTGTCTTGTGGGTTGACACAAAGCATCAGGCACATAAATACTATTCAACTTGCATTCTATAATATTCAGGTTGAAATAGGGTGAGTACATAAATGCTTTTACTTTTATCTTGTAGATAATTATTTTTGACGAATAAATAAAGTCAAACCAATGAAAAAGTAAAACCAAGGGAAGGGCCAGAGTCCCCACAGCCCTTCCCCTGTATCTGTCATTGCATCTGTAAAAAAGATATGTGCATACAGCATCACCGTTCCCTCACCAGGAGAGGTTTCATAACTGAAGACAAATTCAGAGGATAGAGTGACCAGTAGTAAGATCATCAAATTGATAGCAGTCTAGGTAATTCCATGACATGAAATACTTACGAAATCTTGTCTACAGATTCAAATGTAAGCTCAGATATTTAACATGCCATAAATCGACATCATGGGACCCACAGTTTATGGTCCCTCCCTGGAGGACTTTGTTTCCATGATTTTTATGTCCTGAAAAATCCTTGGCTGGGTTTAAACCTATGAGTTTCAGATCCAGAAATGCACATGCTACCTCTATATCACTGAGGTTGACCTTATGACTGTAATCACCACTTGTTAGTGTTGTTGGATTGGTGGCACAGTCGTGTCATGTCTCTGGCTTTCTGTGCTCAAAGTTTGTTTTCCAAACTACTGATCTATTTTTGCTTTTGAATCTATGGAAATTGCTCATTCTCATTGTCAGTGAGAAGAAATTTCAAATAGAGATATTAAATATGGGCTCCCCCATATCCAGCATACTAGCAGAGATATTTCTCCAACACATAGAACACAACAAAATCCTCCACGACAACAAACACGCACACAAAATAATCTACTGGCACAGATACGTAGATGATATCATCGTACTATACAGAGGCAACACCAGACAATGCACACAACTACTACACCACATCAACAAAATCCACAAAAACATACAATACACAGCAGAATTTGAAATAAACAAAACCCTCAATTTCCTAGATTTCACTATCACAAAAGACAGCACACAGAAACATAAATTCAAAATATACAGAAAACCCACAATGACAGACACACTGATACACAACAGCTCCAACCACCCAACACAACACAAACATGCTGCATTCCGATCCATGCTCCACAGACTTGAAAACACACCACTATCCGCTGAAGACCACAAAGAAGAACTTAACACCATAAAACACTTAGCCATTACCAATGGCTACAACCACACAGTCATTGACAACCTACTACACAAAATCAGAACGAAGAAAAATGACCAAAACACAGAAAAGAAAAAAGACAAATACATCACACTCACATACTTCAACACACATACACAGAAAATCGCCCAACAGTTCAGAAAACAAGGATACAAAATAGCATTCAGAACAAAGAACAAAACAATCAACAAAATACAACCCACAGACAACAAACAACACACAAACAAATACAACAACCCAGGAGTCTACAAACTAAAATGCAACGACTGCCCAAAATTCTACATAGGACAAACAGGCCGAAGTTTCAAAACACGATACACAGAACACATACGAGCTCTCAAACAAAACACAGACTCTGCCTATGCAAACCATATAATAACCACAGGACACGAATACGCAGACATCAATACAGACATGGAAATCCTACACATTAACCACAAAGGTCACACACTCAACACACTCGAACAATATGAAATATACAGACACACCACACAAGACAACACCAACATCCTAAACGAACAGTTACAATTCAAATCGCACGCGCTGTACGATACAGTTATCCAGAAATGTCTTCCCAACAACAACAACAACAACAACACCACGGAAGTCAGTTGCTGAAGATGGCCGCTCCATGCGGTTGAAAGCGCTCCAACAGGTAACAAAATACCGCAATTTAGTAGTGAGTACCAGTGATAAAGCTCTACGCTATACATAAATCATTAAATATGAGCTTCTCTCTCTCACCCACACACACAGTGGCTATTAGGCTGTGTCTATTGATATATCAAAACCACCCCCCTTTACCATGGAAAGCAGTTTCATGTCTTCACTAATGGTCATGCTATGGTCAAATTTACCTACTCTTAACAGGACATGGAACAAACATTCATACAAGAAAATAAAAAAAAGCTAGGGGCCAAACTGCAATGGCACCCTCTTCTTGAAATTCCAGGAACCAAGTAGAAATTAGGTATTAGGAATTAAAACTTTACAGTCATTTCCACTGCAGTTCTACTCCTTAAGGGTTAACTAGAAGGTTAGGATAAAATGGTTAAAATTTGTTTATAATTTTGTTCAAAAAATCATTTTTCCACAAGATTTCAAAGGAAAATCTGTGATAAATAAAATTACAATGTATTGGAAATACTGTTCTACAGCCAGGTTATCTGCATTTCAAGTCTTGTCTTATCTTCACGGAAAGTAATCCCTGATATTGTATCAGTTGCAGCTCTATTTACTGTCCTTTATAAACTAGTCCCATGATATTGACTCAGATATAGGAATAGAACTGCCACATGCAATTTCCTTAGTAACAGATGTAATAATAATTATTATTAATAGAAGAAGAGCATACAAATGTGCATTAAAACTCACTGTACTCAAGTAGAGATTTTTCCCTTTTCATGCATATAATAAAGCAGGCCCTTAGCCAGGGTAAAGTTTTCAAGGAGGAAAATCAAAATTTCAGAGGTGGCCAGGGTTTTTGTATCCACCCCAAAACAAAACGAACTGAATTGTAAGTAATAAGATAACCACTCCACCAGATAAAATAATTTATTAACACAAATGACAGACACTGAGATATAAAAATTACAACAAATTATCTACTTTAAAAGAAGTGTGGAACTATTAAGTTCACTTATTTATCAGCGAAAATTATGAATAGACAAGCATAATACTTATAAAGCTAACTTTGAGATTTTAATTTTGCCAACTGTAAAACAAAGTGATCCACATCAGGAGTCTCAGTTAAGTCTTTGTTATAGCTCAAATGAACGAGCTCCGCCTTCCTTTCATGTCACATGGAAAGTCTTTGTGTCATAATACAGATGTTAAGTTAAGGTAACCATTCGTCCCAATTTGGTCGGGACAGTCCTTTTTTTTAAATAGCTGTCTCAGAACTTTATTTACCTTTGTTGGGATGCAAAATATCCTTTTTTTGTCCTGATCTATGAAAATGCCCTACATTGTGGTGATAAAACTGTAGTTTTTCAGTTAAATAAAATGCTGTGATTATATGATGATTGCACTGTAAGATATATTTCCTATGAGAAGAAAGTGGATGTAAGTAGTCAGGCTACAACCCACAAATCTTTTGCTCCTGGCTTCAACTAATTGTTATTGCTATGAACTATGGGACAGAAAAATACTTAGGAAAAAATTCCTGTGACATTGGGATTCGAGCTCATAATTTTCAGCTTTACGTGCCGATGCTCTACAAACTGAGCAGTTAAAAACAATAAGAAAATATAAGTAAAATAAGGGAAATCAATGATATGTATGTGAACCTAAGATATCATTACATGTCCAGATGTTATTCATATGCAGTCATCAATGCAGACATGGAAATCCTATACATTAACCACAAGGGACATACCCTCAACACACTCAAACAATATGAAATATACAAACACACAGCACAAAACAACACAACATTTTAAACGAACAACTACAATTCAAATCACACACACTATACTTCAAACCATACACAAACTTCTTCCTGACCATAACGTTGGCACTATGGGAGTCAGTTGCTGAAGATGGCTGCATAATGCAGTTAAAGCACTCGGAAATAATTTACATTGCTTAATCACAGTAGTGAGTATCAAGTAAAAAAGTTAAAAAACAATTAAGTTTCATTTCAAAGTTGACCATAATTGCTAGCATTTATCATTTGTTTCATTGTTATGAACTGTTCAATGAATAAATTGCCTATGGGTCTTTTGGTTGAAACATTCTATTTGACTTTAAATTATAACATTTCAATGTTAATATTTTACCAAAAATATTTATTAAAACTTAATGGTATGCAAATTAGTGAAATTGGAGCGAAAAAGTATTTCGATTGATACCCCACATGTACGTAATGGCCCAGTATCCACTTTGAAAAGTATAACTTATTTACTGGATTTGTGGCAGCTTGCCAGAGCCAATCAAAATGCGAGGGGACTTTGAATATCACAAAATACAATAAAGATTTGCATTCTTATTTCATCTGGGTCTTAGTAATAACATGGTGGGTATTTCAGTGTCATAATGTACGGTAACTTAATAACATTAGATAATAGTAAGCTAATTAGAATTAGCAATACAGTTTTATAAGAAAGTGTCTTTTTTAATATGCAGATAATTTCATTTGTTAGTTTCATCCAATAATAAGAGAATGTTTTAATATTTTTAGAATTAAAGTGACTGCTCTAAGACTATAAGTCAGGTAATATGGAAAAACAGTGATCTAATGTGTCATCAGACTGCTTAATGGGTGGGATCTGCTTTTTGTATCTGAAATAATTCTGGTCACTTTATTTTAAATTTCTTTATTTCTAGGTGTCTCACAAAATGTTGTGTTGATCTGTCAGTGTTGTCTCAGAGGGTGGCGAAATTCTACATTGGACAAGAATAGTGACAATAAATAGGTATGTATCAAATTATTTGTTTAACAAAGATCAGCCAGAATTTGATTGAAGTATTATCAGAAACTTCATTTGCATGTTTGGCAACTGCTTCGTTTGATCAGGAGTTTTGTTACAGACATCAGACAGAATAGACTAAAGTGTTACGTCCTCTGAGAGGATTCTAATAACATATTTTAAACAAACACTCTATGGCAAAAGAAAAAATGAAAGGCTTATAGACACTTGCAGGGCCGTCGCGTGGTTTGTTGGCGCCCGGGGCAAGATTTCGTCAGGCGCCCCTCCCCCCCCCCCCCCAAAAAAGAAATTCAATCCCACGTGCACCCTCCCGACATTCCACCTATCTGTAGGGATTCAAACACAAACACACAGCGAGCGACGTGACGCGACACTATCAAATACGTATAAACATATGGGATTAAGCACGCAATGAGCGACGCGACGTGGACTGGACAAGTTCCAAGCCGCATCGCGTCCAGTCGCTCGTGAGCAAAGTTGCACGTCAGGTTGCATCGCTGTCTGTGTTTTTGTGCCCAAAAGAGACACCTAATCGGATTACCTTACAAAAATACCATAAATAAAATTATTAAAATTTTTTAATAAGATTGTATTGAAAATCAAATTAATACAAGTTTAGTAATGTAAGAAAATCTTAACAATCATAAAAAATACTATAGGCATTATTAATGGACTACAAATTAATAGTGTGGGAAGCCTCATTACATACATTGAATAGAATATAGAAAAGGGAACCGCGTTTATCAAATTAAGATAAGGTACTAAACATTAAATGGCATTCGCTTGGTTTTTGCACAAGCAAATGTCGTTAGAATTTCCATCAAGTCTATTTTTTGTGCTTCGTCGTTTTCAATGGACAAGAAGGCCAGAGAATTCAGTCTCTCCTGTGACGTAGTTGATCGTAAATATGTCTCTATAAGCAAATATTTATTTTGGGATAAGTTAATTTAGTTAATATAGGCCTAAATGTTATTGGTGTCAAATATTTATTTGTTCAATAAAAACATACAAAGCAATATTCAAAATTCAGTTATACCTAACTTTAAAAAATACGTTACGTACATCCTACTTATTTTTTTAAATTTTGTTGTTTTATTTTTGCCGTTGCCACGGCGCCCCCCTGGTCGCAGCGCCCGGGGCAATCGCCCCGCCCATGCGACGGTCCTAGACACTTGGCAGGGAGGGGATAAAATAGTGTGTACGATATTTAACTAAGAGAGATGCAGGATGAAAACTAAATCTGGAAAGGCAGCTCTAACCGGATAGAATCGATTATACTAGGGTTACTGTAGCAGAGAAATGATGACATGATTAAAACTAAACTCAAAATTAAACTCCATGACACAACAATCCTTAAAGGACTAGGCCTACCATATGACCACTGCATTGTCCACCATAGGCAGATGGTGGGATTGGGGGGGGGGGGTGTGGTCAGCATGAAGATTCCCACTGATGTTATTGATGGCTGATGAGGGTGAATGCACCCCATTCCAGATCTCGCTACTTTAGAAAAATTCAACAAGATACTGGGGATCAAACCTGGACCTGTGGCTCCTTAGTCAGCAATGCTAACCACAAGACCATGCAGTCAGTCAATGATGATGTTCATGAACTTTTGAGTAATTTAAGCAGCATGTCAATACATTAAACCTTTCCTACCATTTTCTGTTCATGCCATGATTTGAGATTAAACATCAACTCAATTATAATGTTAATATAAAAAGATTCGTAGTAGTAGTCATATAATAAATACTTACATTTAGATAGCAATATGCTATATGTATCTAATTAAAACTTAACCATTAAAAATATATACACTGAATGCTGTGCACTGTAAGTTAATTTAAAAAACACACTGTTGTCATCTGTTAAAATATGTAAAATTATGCCGGAGAATATCTCAGCAATAGTCATTAAAAAATATAAATACACTTAAATACATGTAGATTAAAATAAGACAGTCTGCTGACTATTTGATGAACACAGTAAAAATTCTTCTGTAAACTTCTCAGCAAGTCGTATAAAATTGTATTTTGAGTGCACTGGAGTTGCTATTTAAATATTAATTGTAAAAATAGTTGAATTGGAGGCAGCTTGTGAATCTGTTCCGTTGCATCAATTGGGCTGTTGGCTTCTGTTTATACGGAGATGCGCTTTTCGATCATTTGATCATCTTCAGTCCTATAAATTATATATGAAGATTTAGTATGATAATGTTGTCCATAGTCATTTATTTAACTATTATATGATAAAATTTGGACTCACCTGATTGTAATTTCCGATGTGTGGAAAGCTTGAGTATAGATGTCATACTGAAGCTATTATGTTTCGTTTGTGATGGGGTAACGTTCTGAGTATAGTTCATATAGTTCATTTTGTTCTATTGTGTTTTCGTTTATAATTTTATGTCTGTGTCTGTATATTTCAAAATTTTCTAGTGTGTTTAGTTTACGGCTTTTAATTTGTTTATGTAGAACTTTAAGTGTTTTGTTAATAGGTTGTAAATCGTGGTTGTTATTGATAAGGTGTTTGGCAAATGCTGATCTGTTTCTATTGTATTTAAAATCCTTAACGTGTTCTTGGAATCTTTGTTTGAAAGTTCTGCCCGTTTGCCCTATGTAAACCTGATTACAATTTCCACATTCTAGTTGATATACACCGCTATTTAGATAAATATCTTCTTTATTTCTGCTTACATCGTATAATAAGTGTTTTAAGTTATTATTGGTTTTATATGCTATTTTTATGTTTTGTTGTTGCAATGGCTTACTATTGTTATTAGCTATTTGTGGAATTGTTTTTAGTTCCTTATTATAATCCTGTTTAGTCATGGGGACAGTGGCGTGGCGTGGGTGATTCATAAGTGTTGCCAGTTGCTTCAGACTTAATTTGGGGAGTGCCAGTCGCGAATTCCGTGGGTTTCCAAGTTAATATTATATAGGTTGTATGCAACTGTATAAAACAAAACAAACAAGAACTAACATATAAGTAAAAATTATAGTGGCATAACTTATTTAAAATGTATTTACAATCTCTCCAATTTACAGAGTCTATTTGTACTTCAGTTCAATCCGCCGATTCTTCTCCAAAAAAACATAAATGACAGAATTTTCAAACGTTGCTTGCTTTTGCTTTTTAAGTTTATTAAGCAACCCCTTTTCCACTGATAACAGAGACAGAGATGAAAGTCTATTTTGAGTTTGAGTGTTTCTGAGATAAGTGTGTATTCTGCGGAGCGCTGAAAAAGATCGTTCTGCCGATGCACTGGTGGCAGGAATAGTCAAAATTAATTCATGAAGTTTATACACCTGTGGCAAAGCTTCTTTAAGTTCCATGGCATACAACTCTTGGTGAACTTCGTAGACTGCTTTGTTTCGAAATTCAGGGGAAGAGTACAAATAACAGAGTTCGTTCCTTAATCGCACTGAGTTGAAGTACTGTCCGTAATAAGTAAGAAAAGTCTTAAACGCACACTCTGGGAAAGTCTCGTCATATTCGGCGTATGAAGCACTGTCCAACAATGACAGGAACAGTAGTTGGTCTATATCCGAGAATCTGTTGGTTATTTGGCCAAGTATCGTATCTATGATCTCATAAAATATTCGTCGATACGATGATTTTGTGTCATTTTCTCCTTTGTCCAGTCTCGATCTCTTTGAAAGTATTGATGTTTCGTGGCAGTCTTGATCAGATTCTATTCTCGACCAAAGTAATTCGTCAAAATTTTCACGCAAGTCTTTCATACTGTTTTTAAAGTCATTGATTTTTTGTTTGCAGAAAGCAATATCAAAAATCTTTTTCTGAAGGATGTTAAACAAAAAATCAGACTTAGGAAATACAAGCGAAAACACCAAAAGCAAGAATCTGAAATCAAAGCTTAGGAGGTTCTGGTAGTATCCTGATGCACAAGCTCTTGTTTCAGCATCCCATTCATCCTCATCTTCTGCCATTAACTTAAATAGGGCGGCAAGTTCAGTCTTCAAGCTGAAAATGACATCAATCATTCTGCTTTTGTAGTTCCATCTCGTGGCAGACACTGATGGAATGCGTTTTTTCACTTCAGTGTCTAAAGCTTCTGTTCTTTTGGGCGATTTTGAAAAAAATGTAGACAGTCCTGACACTGTTTGAAAAAATATTCTACACTTCTTTATCTGACTGGTTGATTGCTGCAAAACTAAATGTTTGCGCTATGAGTTTCGCGCCAGATTTGAACTCGTCCATGATTTCGAACAAATGCTTGGACAAACCAACTGCTGTTGCGGTCACTACTGACGTCACAAAACCCTACAAATCTTTCTTCAACCCTTCCTTCTGGTGTGACGTAACGAAGAACCGTTGATAATTGAGATTTATTTGATACATCAGTGGTTTCGTCCATGATTACTGATATAAAACTTGGTCTCACTCACTTCGTTCTTTATTTCATTAATCAAAACACGAGAAATACACTCAATAATGTCATTCTGAATGTCATTTGACGTTCCTGAAAACACAGTAGCAGTCCGAAGATGTTCCTCCAACTTATCATCTGTTTGAGCAATTAGGTGTAAGAGTTCTACGTAGTTACCTCTGTTATCCGAATGTTCGGACTCGTCACTACCCCTAAATGGGAGTTCTTGCTGAGCTAAATAGCAAACAGCATTTATCAATCGACCCATTATATACCTATTCCTTTTCACACCTTCATTATACTTTTCAACTGAATTCTTAAATGCCTCACTCAAAGAAGTGTCAATTCTTGTTTTTCCAAACTTTACTAACGCTACAACGGATGAAATATGAGTTTTGGAATTTTCATGACGAACCCTCAAGGTGCGGAAACTATCCATGTTACTGATGCCATCTGTTGTCCATGCATTCTTTTCATTGGAAAAAAAACAGGCATGGCCAACAAAATAGTTTCATTAATTTGTCACAACCACACAGCCAAGGAAACTCCTTGTACCAAGAGCTACTAAAATGCCTCTCGAAACCCCGTGTGATTTAGTTTTTAAAGGTTTAAGATCCGGAGTTGGCCTTCCTGATGAAATTATGTGACTTTTTCACCAAAAGAACGTGAACTCAAGGAGCGTTTTAAACGTTTTCGATCACACAATCACAGTCATTTATACCCGCAAATTGTGATGCTATTCTTCTTATTGTACTTTTAGCATTAAATCAGTCACCATATCATTGTTATACGTGAAGAATTAACACTAAAAATCAAGGTTTGCCTTTACACTCAACTGGCAACAATAAGTGCTATAAACAGCAAACTGAGCGTGCAGGGTCACTGACATCTCACACGAGACTATAAGCTTCGAGTTTGCCGGTAAGCGCCATTGGCAAAGTAACGAGCTGTTTAGAACTGGAGGATGCTGTCTTCGACCGGTCTCGGCGGATCGGTCACAAATGAAGAAACTCTGAAATCTTAAAGTGAAATTACTTACACTTTCCATTATTCTTTGAAAAAATAATGTAAAATTTGGATACACTTTATTCATTTTATAAGCTGTTGCCGGCGGCAACAGAGGCAACATTAACGCCACGCCCCTGCATGGGGATACTGATTAGTCTGTGTACCATATGGTTGGTTGCCGCTCAACGTACTCAAAAACTAGCAGAAAGGAAATGGCTACAACAAGAAATACAATTTCTATATAGAAAGAAACAATTTCTTAATGAACAAGTATATAAATTGCACTTAGAAGCTTCCAAAATCTATAGCCAGGAATGGACACACATAGATAATCACATAAATGAAAAACTTAATTATGAAATAGAACGAAAATACCAAACACAAAACAAGAAAATCCAGAAATTAGAACAGAAGAAAATAATACACTCAAATCATAAACTACACACAGAAGATAAACATGAAAATAGAATCCTAGAATTTGAAGGAAGTTTATATAGTGAAGTTATAATCAAATTGAAACTTGAGATGGAGGTTTAACATACGTAACTTCACTTAATTCAAGCACTAACCTGAACATGTTTCGAGCAAACTTCATGACTCATCATCAGCTATACTCCATCTGTCTGTTGTATATTGGCAGCAATTCCTGGTGGTTGTTTAATGAACTTCTTGATGAGATCCATCCCCGCGGGTATTTCGAAATTCATGAGTTGGTCCTGATTTTTGTAAATATAAATCTTTTCCCAAATTGTGAGCTGTTTGTGTCCTTGGACACATTTTATAAGTTCCGGTTCCACATTTATTTCATGGTCTTTCTCCCATACATGTGCAGCTATCGCCGATTTATCAGTTTGTCCATACTTTACATGTCTCAAGTGTTCTTTAGACCTAATCTCCAAATTTCTTTTTGTTTTTCCTATGTATTTTTGGTTACAATCTTTACAGTTAAATTGATATATGCCAGATTTTTTGTTTTGAGGAATATGATTTAGCATCACCCAAGACAAATTATTAACATACCTGAGAAAATGGCTTACCTCCGTGGGATTTAAAGACAATACCATAGAAGAATACTGCAATTTGACTAAACTTTGTATTGAACAAACTTACTTCAAGTTCAATGGAAAATTTTATCAGCAAAGATCGGGCTTGGCAATGGGAAATCCCCTATCTCCTTTCTTGGCTAATCTTTATATGAGTTCCTTAGAGACCCACATCACTTCTGCCTTCCCTCACATGTTCAAGACGTGGCATAGATACGTTGACGATATCTTTGCCATAGTTAATCGAAATCAAGTCCAAGATTGTGTAAAACTTCTAAACTTACAGGATATTTCTTTAAAATTCACATTGGAAGAAGAAAAGAATAACGTTCTCCCATTCCTTGATCTCAAAATCATTAAACACTACAACAAAATTGAATTTGGTATATACAGAAAGCCTACACATTCAGACTGCTACATCAAAGCCAATAGTTATAACCCCAGAAAACACAAAGAGGCAGTATTTAATAGTTTGGTTCATCGACTTATCAACATTCCCCTAAACAAAACTGAGTTTGATCTAGAATACCACAACATCATTTCCATAGCAGAAAATAATGGATTCCACAAGGACCTAATCATAAAGAAAGTTAAGAAATTCAGTCAACAAAAACATATCAAGGAAATTACCACACTCAAAAAAGAAAAAGAGGATGTTATCTATAAGAAAATAACATACCACCCATGGGCAGATGGAAAATTCAGGAAAGTGTTCAAGGAATACAACATTACCACAGCTCCAGTAAATAAATATAGTATAAAAAATTTACTTAAATCCAATAACCTAGATCATATTCCTCAAAACAAAAAATCTGGCATATATCAATTTAACTGTAAAGATTGTAACCAAAAATACATAGGAAAAACAAAAAGAAATTTGGAGATTAGGTCTAAAGAACACTTGAGACATGTAAAGTATGGACAAACTGATAAATCGGCGATAGCTGCACATGTATGGGAGAAAGACCATGAAATAAATGTGGAACCGGAACTTCTAAAATGTGTCCAAGGACTCAAACAGCTCACAATTTGGGAAAAGATTTATATTTACAAAAATCAGGACCAACTCATGAATTTCGAAATACCCGCGGGGATGGATCTCATCAAGAAGTTCATTAAACAACCACCAGGAATTGCTGCCAATATACAACAGACAGATGGAGTATAGCTGATGATGAGTCATGAAGTTTGCTCGAAACATGTTCAGGTTAGTGCTTGAATTAAGTGAAGTTACGTATGTTAAACCTCCATCTCAAGTTTCAATATGAAAATAGAACATTCCATCCTAGGGTTATCAACCTCACAAAAACTCCGCTCACCAAACCGGAAGAAGATCTGCTAGAACTAGGCTATAAACATAATTTTACTGACAATATAAAAGAGCAAACCAAATCAATAGTTATAGATACTGATACAGCTATAGCCAATATCGACCAAGCGAAACAGCAATCTACTAGAGAACAAGTCTCTACACAAATTAAGAGAAGTTTAACCAACAAAAATTATAAGAATATTGAAACACAATTATATCTAAAAACATTAAAAGGCTTGAATAAAAAACTACAAATTAACGACATAAAACATGTCAAAGCCGACAAAGGTAATGCCATCGTGTTAATGAATAATAATGAATATAAAAATAAAACTCTAGAATTTATTCAAACTAATAACATAAAGCTCATTGAAAAAGATCCCACTGATAAATACCAAACAGAAATTAAAAAAGTTATAAGAAATTCTGACTTTATTCTTACTGATAATGAAAGAAAATATGCTATCAACATGAAGCCTAGAATACCAATACTTCGATCTCAGTTAAAAATCCATAAAAATGATAAACCAATCAGACCAATTGTTAACTTTGTTAATGCACCTTCATATAAAATTTCCAAAATAATAAGTAAAATACTACAACAAAGATTAACACTTGAAAATAAATTCAATATAAAAAGCACACTCGATTTGGTTAACAAAATAAAAAATATGAAACTTAATAAAAATGACAGACTCATTGTTGAAACATAAGCATATAGCCAAGAATTTAAGGTTAAGGTTTCTAGGTAATGCAGATATTTTCTACTTAATATAATTCACATTTGCCATTACCTGTGCTAACTTAATTAATACATTTTCATGTAATTTTGTTTGCCTTAGTGAGTATAAGGAATTATTTCGTGTAACATTGAATACTTTCATGCTTAAGACAGCGGCCATCTATGTTTACAAGCATCGTTCATCAAATGCTCACTAGAGGCGCTGTGATCGATTCAGCATCACAAACTTAACACAAATTAAGCTGAAACTAGCTCAGCGCTTGAAATCCAGCGAATTATGAATTTCGATACATTGTGTGATTGGAATTTAGAAACTTCTTATGGATTCATATAGAAGGTGGTCAAAAATAGCGCAGTAAATGAATGCAACGTTTTCCATACGTTAAATCAATAGTTTTCCGTAATGACGCCTTAGCATAAAGCATGTCAAATATCTCTGAAGCCACTCATTGGAAAACGGAATCTCGTGTGTTATTACAACACCTGTTCTTAAACTCAATTATTCATACATAATTTCAGTACATAGACTGTTTGACTAAACAATTAAGGGACAAGTCTTTGTCTTTAATTAGGGACTTCAACTAATGAATTTTATGGTAATTCTGATAATGACGTAATGAATTAACCTTATTGGTGAAACCTAACTCAGGGCGGCAAATCTCATCGAATCAGAATTAAGATGACATAATTTGTTTATGTTATAACAATTGCGCAACCAACGTGTATAAAAATCGCCCGGGGGCAAGCCGCCCCACTAGTCGTCAAAAATTCATCTCTAGAAGTGCACGTAACTTCTTGCCGCTTTTGAGCGGCAAGAGAACAAAGAACCTCAAGTAACGGGTGAAACATAACTTTCGTACAATCTTCGCAGTAACCTCAAATCATGTAAGTTTGTTCATCACAACACAGCCACGCCACTGCGAGCTGTGAGTTCACCCGCTCACATGCGGTACACAATCTTCAACGCAGTAACCTCAAATCATGTAGGTTTGTTCATCACAACACAGCCACACCACTGCGAGCTGTGAGTTCACTATTACATCGCTCATGCGGTACGCAATCTTCAACATTCATATTCAATAAGCGCATTTTTAACACACTTCTCCAGTGCAGTTGTTCAAGTGCATCAAGTCAGTACCACTCAACAAGTGCAAACAACTATGTACAAACATAACCTCATTCTCAACCTAACATTCCACGCTGTAATGTAACAGCAAGTACTCACTGCAATTAATATTCACTATTCTAAACATCTTAAATGCTGAAATCATTCACTGCAAGGTAAAGACCATTTATTGCAACGCATTTTTCACTTGTCAACCTTCAACTTCAGAAGAACGTCAACCTTCAACCTCAGAAGAACATCAACTCAACAGTGCAAGAAATAATCTCAAGATATAGTAGGCCTATGGACGGTGTTCAAGTGACTGTGTTTCATAATTTTTTTTCTATGTAATTCTCAGCAAGTAACAGTGAATTTTCTTTTTCTTTTTCTTTTTCATAAGCTTATATATACATATATAATTCAAGGATTTTAATTAATGATTCAATAGTGCATATAGTCTACTAACAAATAATCAGCTCCAGTGTTTGTTAATAAATAAAACTAACCTCAAAATTTTATTGAAATTTTATTTTTTGGTATTCTAATGTAGGGGCAAAATTTAGTTTTCTACCTTCCCTTATACAGTCCATCCTACCAGAACCTTAACCCTACATAATGGTCCTCCGGGCCGGATGTGTTCTCAGTGCACTAGTTAAATAAACCTGGAGCTCGTTAATTGTTTCATCTGTGTTCAGTGCAGTGGTTAGTGCAGTGAATGATTCATATTTCTCCTGGCATATTGCTTAGCCAGTTTGAGTGCAGGTAAGCAGTGGCATGCGCATGCCCAGTGAGTTGCATGCAAAGTGTTAGTTTTTAAGGTTAGGTTGTGCAGCCAACGCCTAACACAATACTCAAACACAAGCTACACTTACACTTGCAACATTACTCTCAAGTAATACATTATCATTACTCATGCCTTTATAGCTACAAAGTGCTAGGCAACTCAACACATAAACATTTTCACATCACATAGTGAAATCTTTGCTAGGCCCCAGTAAGCCAAGACGCAGGCGAGCGGTTTTTTTTTTTTAACTTATAGATATTTGCTCTCATTGTATTCATTTCAAAATGGCGACTGTAGAGTCAAACATTAATACTTTGAAGTCGAAGCGTGCTCCACTAAAGGCTCAAATTACTCGCCAAGTGAATCACATCTCAGGCTATGTGATCACTAATGAAGCGTCCTTTCAAGAGCTTCTCTCTCGAAAGGAAAAACTACAAGAAACACACAAGAGGTTTGAGGAAATACAAACTCAAATCACTCAATTAGATTTCTCAGATGCCGAACTGGAATATGCAGATTCGGTAGAAGATGCAGTTCTTAAAGCTGTCTCATATGCCAAGGGCCTAATTAAGGCTCATGAAGACAGTTTACTCCAAGCCGCTGCCCATGAGGAAGCGCAAATTAATCTTGCTAAACTTAACCGTGTCAAATCTCAATTAGATGATTACAGTCAAATCATTTATGAGTTTGTCATAGAGAATGAACTCGCTTATCATGAGTGTGTCATTCTTCGCACCAAATTTGAGAAGCTTATTGAACAATACGAGGTTGAATATTCTCAATTTCAAGAGATTGAAGGGTATCACGACGTCGATGCGAATTGCCGTAAGGCTCTGGCCTATCTCAATTCTCTAATTACTAAACACAAGGAGATCTATCAACCTGAGCGTTCCTCTAGTAGTCAACGTTGGTCGTTAGATACTCCACCATCAACGTTACCAAAATTGCCAGAGATTAGACTTCCACGGTTCTCAGGCGATCCGGCAGCTTGGATCGAATTTCGTGACACCTTTACCTCTCTAATTCTTAATAATCAGCATATTTCAGAAATGGACAAGTTTCAGTATCTGAAATCTTGCCTAACGGCTGAGGTTATGTCAGTCATAAGAAACATCCCAGTTTCATCAGCCACTTTCGACATTGCATGGCGTACGTTGTCAGAAAGGTTTGACAATGATCGTCTTATCGCGAACACACACCTGGAACATTTGTTCGCGCCTCCGCATCTTGAAAGGAATAATGCAGAATCCCTGCAGCAATATCTAGACCACTTCGTTAGTACTGTGCATGCGTTACAGTCACTCAACACGGATGTTAGCTTGACAGACTTAATCATCTCTAAAGTTGTTCTTGATAAGCTTCAACCTAACATCATTAAAGATTGGGAATTTTCTATCAAACAGGACAGATTACCCTCTCTTCAGGATCTTTTCAACTTTCTTGAAACCAAGGTGCGGGTTCTCCAAATGACTGATTCAGCCATAAAGTCACAATCAAATAATAATTCTCAGAATAATGTGAAGACTACTCCTACTACCACCCCAAATAATACTAGGAATAAATCCAATGATCATTCTCGTTGCATTTGTTGCAAGAAGCTCATGGTACATAACCTATTCTATTGTGATGCTTTCAGAGCAATGGATCTCAGGCAACGAGACCAATTTGTTCGATCCCACAAGATATGTAATGTTTGCCTTTCGCCAAAGGGTCATTCTTCTTATTGCAACACTTACAAATGCAAAACCTGTTCCCTCAGGCATAGCATTCTTCTTCACGATCCAAATGCCCAACCGGCTAATACTGCTGGTGTTGTAGCTTCTCGTACATCACAGCAGAGCTGTTTATTGCCCACAGCTACAGTTCTCATTAACGATTCCAATGGTTATCCAGTCGAAGTAACGGCGTTGCTCGATACTGGTTCCACTTGTAACTTAATTAGCAGTCGATTGTCTAATCGTCTTCATCTGCCACCCTATTCTCAGCGTACTACCCTCACGGGAATAATCTCATCCCAAGTGAGTACTCATATAGTGGTACCAATTTCAATCCATTCCAATGCGACTTCTTGGTATTATGATGCAGATGCCATCGTCGTACCAGAAATCATTACCACAAAACTACCTAGTAAACCAATTGATACTCGCACATGGGACATTCCGCCCAATCTTACCCTCGCCGACCCACATTTCCACACTCCCAAATATGTTGATCTCTTACTTGGAGTGGAAATCTGTTCCCAAATTGTCTGTCCAGGGCAAATTACTGCCTCGCAGCTACCTGTCATGCAAAATTCTCACTTAGGTTGGTATGTTTCTGGAAAATTGCCTCCAGCTGATCCTAGTGAAGAATCTCGATCTTCAAGACGATTCCATTCAGGTCGTAAGTCATCGACCACTCCCAACAACATTCCTTCCACGCATGTGACTTCGTCACATTACTCTGCTTTTCTAACTTCGGACCAGGCTGTTAGCGATCAGTTAACTAAGTTCTGGGAGTTAGAAAAAATTTCCAATGAAGCCCCCTTTCCCAATGAATCATTCTGCGAACAACATTTCGTAGAAAACACTACGAGGGATTCTGACGGTAGATACATTGTCAAACTACCGTTTGTTGCTGAACCAGAAACTCTTGGTAGTACTAGACTACAAGCTCATAAGAGACTCTTATCCTTAGAAAGGCGTCTAGCTGGCAATCAATCTCTCTCTACTGAATATGTTAATTTCATGGCGGAGTACGAACGCCTAGACCACATGGAGCCAGCGGACCCTACTATTCACTCTTCCTTCGACTACTTTATTCCACATCATCCAGTCTTGAAACCTTCAAGCACTACCACGAAACTTCGCGTGGTGTTTGACGCTTCAGCGAAGTCGTCAAACGGCAAATCCCTTAATGACATACTTGCCGTAGGTCCTACAGTTCAACCCGACTTGTTCTCTATCTTGTTGCGTTTCCGCCTAAACCCCATTGCATTTACGGCGGACATCGCTAAAATGTATCGTCAAGTTATGATACATTCTGACCATCAGCCATTCCAGCAAATCTTGTGGAGAAGCTCGCCTACTGACCCAATCAAAGTTTTCAACCTGAAAACTGTCACGTACGGTACCGCTTCTGCTTCTTTCTTAGCCACAAGAGCTGTAAAGCAACTTACAATTGATGAGGGAACACATTTTCCATTAGCCTCCTTTGTTCTTAACAATGCAACCTATGTGGACGACATAGTAGCCTCAGCCCCTACTGTGTCACAAGCAAGGTCAATGATATCGCAACTAAATACTCTACTTCCACTAGGTGGTTTTCAACCTAGAAAGTGGAGTTCTAACATTCCAGAACTTCTCGAAGACATTCCTCTCGAGTTGCAAGAAAATCAAGATTTTCGCACATTTGGCGATTCCGATGTCACTTCAATTAAGGCACTAGGTCTCATTTGGCAGCCTTCTAGTGACTTATTGAGAATCGAAACTTCCATTGACTCTTCTAAACCATTCGTCACTTGCTCTAGAAGAGCGTTATTGTCCTGCATTGCTTCTATTTTTGATCCTCTGGGTCTAATCTCTCCAATTGTTGCTTACTGCAAGATTATCTTCCAGTCCTTATGGAAGGAGACCTCGTCATGGGATGAATGTATTCCTGAACCAGTAGCCAAGAAATGGATCAAGGTTCATGGACAACTCCACTTAATTTCTCAAATTACCATTCCACGACTAGCATTGTCACAAAACTCCAATTCCATTCAACTGCATGGGTTTTGCGACTCAAGCGAGGTAGCTTATGGAGCCTGTCTCTACTTACGCTCCATTGACCAACACGGCGATGTAAAAATCTCACTACTTTGTGCTAAATCTAGAATAGCGCCCATCAAAGCCACTACCATACCGAGGTTAGAACTCTTAGCAGCACATCTGCTAGCTAACCTAATCCACAAAGTCCTTCCCACTCTACAATTGCACATTACATCAGTGTACTTATGGAGCGATTCTAATGTAGTATTGGGATGGTTGCATCGCTCACCCATCACACTCAAAACCTTCGTAGCCAACAGAGTTGCAGATATTCAAGAATACACTGCAAATCACACTTGGCGTCATGTCGCATCCAGAGATAACCCTGCAGATCTTATTTCCCGAGGTGCCACTCCTCAAGACCTAGTACAAAACAACCTATGGTGGTCAGGTCCCCCTTGGCTATCAGAAGACATTTCTCAATGGCCAGGTAACAATCCACTAGTTGTCCCTGATTCTTTACCTGAAACCAAGGTTGTAGCTCACATTCAAGCCAAGACTTGTACATTCTATGAATGGCTATCGAAGTTCCCATATCTAAAGACACTTCGCATCATGGCCTATGTTCTCAGATTTCTAAATAATTGTAAGAAGCCTCAAAGCAAGTTGAAGGGCCCCTTAACAGCTGATGAAATCTCACTCTCCCTCCAGCATTGTGTTAAGGGCGTACAACAACAAGCATTCTCAGAGGAGGTTCAAATCCTCACCTCTGGAAATGACATTTCAAAATCTAGTAAATTACTCAGTCTCTCTCCCTTCTTAGATCAAGATGGCATTCTGCGTGTTGGCGGACGCCTTGAACGGTCTGAGCTGCCATTTGATGCTAAACATCAAATGTTACTACCCTCTAATCATTCCTTTACCAAACATCTTATCCGTCACACCCATTTTCAAATGTGTCATGCCGGCCCTCAGCTGATTATTGCCCACTTACGAGAGAGATTCTGGGTGCCTTCCTTTAGGAAAGTAATACGTTCTGTCTTGAGGCAGTGCAATACTTGCTTTCGTTTCAAGGCTCAGCCGTTCCAACAGAAAATGGCCGATCTTCCTTCAGCAAGGGTCACACCTATCTCCCCGTTCACAAATGTTAGTATTGATTATGCAGGTCCATATTCAATTAAATATGGCAGTCCCCGTTCTAAGATAACTACTAAAGCATATATTGCCATCTTTGTTTGTATGTCAACTAAAGCAGTACATTTAGAACTTGTAACTACTCTTACATCACGTGCTTTCTTAGCCGCATTGTCTCGTTTCACAGGCCGTCGAGGCATTCCAAGTTCTATCACGTCGGACAATGGTACCAACTTCGTTGGTGCCCAAGCTGACTTACAACAACTGAGCGAACTACTTTCCTCCCATGAACATCAAGCTTCGGTTCAAGATGCCACTGCGCACTTGAACATCAATTGGCTTTTCATGCCACCCCACGCTCCTCATATGGGCGGTCTTCACGAAGCTGCTGTTCGATCTACTAAATACCATTTGAAAAGAATGTCCACTTCTTTCACCTTTACCTATGAAGAAATGTCCACATTGCTGATTCAGATAGAAGCCATTCTGAATTCTCGTCCACTTATTTCACTACACGAAGACATTGAGGACTTCAATTACCTTTCTCCAGGACATTTTCTCATCGGTAAGCCCCTAGTCTCACTGCCTACACCTGATTTAACCGGCGGTTACTCTCTACGTTCTCGCTGGGACACACTTCACCAGTTTGTAGTTAATCTTTGGAAAAGATGGTCAACTGATTATCTTTGTACCTTGCAGAAACGTTCGAAATGGACGAAAGCTTTACCAAATGTTAAAATTGGATCTCCAGTATTGTTGATTGAAGATAACATTCCTCCTCTAAAATGGATTTTGGGCATTATTGATCAGATTCACCCAGGTCCAGATGGCTTGGTGCGAGTCGTAACAGTTCGGACTCCCACCGGTCTGTACAAACGCCCCATTGTCAAACTAGCTCCATTGCCTATTGAAGACGAATAAACTCATTCAAGCTTTAGTATCAATGTACTTACAATTTTCAATCACTAACTTTCAATTAATTCATACATTCAACAGTTTTATACATTGCTTCACTCCCATATTATGGGTGATTTCTGGAGCCCCAGGGTTGCGATTCCAGCATCTCCTCGGCAGTTGTTTTGACCTCTCGCTCTTTACTGACAAAGTTTATTGAATACTTAATCAAAGGAGCGTCTAAATTTGATCTAAATCCGTTCTCGGACGAACCTTTGTGAAAATTTATCACCCCTTTCATTATAATCGACGGAACTTGGCAGGCAACCCCTCAGGTTGACCTGACCTTATCGCGACGCCACGAGCGTTATTGAACATGTCCCCCAGGGCACTGAGCCTGTTGGTGTCTTGGGTTAAGTCACTCGTGCATGCTTGGTATGTTCACCAGTGTCTATTTCTACTACTATTTTCCATTTTTCATTATTTTTCATATTGTCATGTGCATTAAATGGATTGAACGCACCGCGTTTCAATCCAGCAGGCGAGTATGTTGAAACATAAGCATATAGCCAAGAATTTAAGGTTAAGGTTTCTAGGTAATGCAGATATTTTCTACTTAATATAATTCACATTTGCCATTACCTGTGCTAACTTAATTAATACATTTTCATGTAATTTTGTTTGCCTTAGTGAGTATAAGGAATTATTTCGTGTAACATTGAATACTTTCATGCTTAAGACAGCGGCCATCTATGTTTACAAGCATCGTTCATCAAATGCTCACTAGAGGCGCTGTGATCGATTCAGCATCACAAACTTAACACAAATTAAGCTGAAACTAGCTCAGCGCTTGAAATCCAGCGAATTATGAATTTCGATACATTGTGTGATTGGAATTTAGAAACTTCTTATGGATTCATATAGAAGGTGGTCAAAAATAGCGCAGTAAATGAATGCAACGTTTTCCATACGTTAAATCAATAGTTTTCCGTAATGACGCCTTAGCATAAAGCATGTCAAATATCTCTGAAGCCACTCATTGGAAAACGGAATCTCGTGTGTTATTACAACACCTGTTCTTAAACTCAATTATTCATACATAATTTCAGTACATAGACTGTTTGACTAAACAATTAAGGGACAAGTCTTTGTCTTTAATTAGGGACTTCAACTAATGAATTTTATGGTAATTCTGATAATGACGTAATGAATTAACCTTATTGGTGAAACCTAACTCAGGGCGGCAAATCTCATCGAATCAGAATTAAGATGACATAATTTGTTTATGTTATAACAATTGCGCAACCAACGTGTATAAAAATCGCCCGGGGGCAAGCCGCCCCACTAGTCGTCAAAAATTCATCTCTAGAAGTGCACGTAACTTCTTGCCGCTTTTGAGCGGCAAGAGAACAAAGAACCTCAAGTAACGGGTGAAACATAACTTTCGTACAATCTTCGCAGTAACCTCAAATCATGTAAGTTTGTTCATCACAACACAGCCACGCCACTGCGAGCTGTGAGTTCACCCGCTCACATGCGGTACACAATCTTCAACGCAGTAACCTCAAATCATGTAGGTTTGTTCATCACAACACAGCCACACCACTGCGAGCTGTGAGTTCACTATTACATCGCTCATGCGGTACGCAATCTTCAACATTCATATTCAATAAGCGCATTTTTAACACACTTCTCCAGTGCAGTTGTTCAAGTGCATCAAGTCAGTACCACTCAACAAGTGCAAACAACTATGTACAAACATAACCTCATTCTCAACCTAACATTCCACGCTGTAATGTAACAGCAAGTACTCACTGCAATTAATATTCACTATTCTAAACATCTTAAATGCTGAAATCATTCACTGCAAGGTAAAGACCATTTATTGCAACGCATTTTTCACTTGTCAACCTTCAACTTCAGAAGAACGTCAACCTTCAACCTCAGAAGAACATCAACTCAACAGTGCAAGAAATAATCTCAAGATATAGTAGGCCTATGGACGGTGTTCAAGTGACTGTGTTTCATAATTTTTTTTCTATGTAATTCTCAGCAAGTAACAGTGAATTTTCTTTTTCTTTTTCTTTTTCATAAGCTTATATATACATATATAATTCAAGGATTTTAATTAATGATTCAATAGTGCATATAGTCTACTAACAAATAATCAGCTCCAGTGTTTGTTAATAAATAAAACTAACCTCAAAATTTTATTGAAATTTTATTTTTTGGTATTCTAATGTAGGGGCAAAATTTAGTTTTCTACCTTCCCTTATACAGTCCATCCTACCAGAACCTTAACCCTACACTCATATCACTAGATATAAAGAACTTGTACACTAACATACCCTTACATGAAACTGTCAGTATCATACAACAAACATTATCCAATAACGGTGATAGTGATACAGTGACAGGACAAATAGCCTCAACGCTTGACATTATTTTGAAACAAAACTATTTTAAATTTGACGATAAAATATATAAACAAGAAGATGGCTTGGCCATGGGATCACCATTGTCAGGAATCTTATCTGAAACATTCCTACAACACGTAGAAAAAGAATACATAGAAAAAATCATCGCCAATCATAAAATCAAAACATACTACAGATACGTCGATGATATACTGCTAATATGTAAAGAAGACAAAATTAACAATATACTTGACGACTTCAATAAAGTACACAAAAATTTAGAATTCACTATAGAAAAGGAAACAAAGAACAGTATAAATTTCTTGGATCTTAATATAATTCAATATATACAGGAAAGACACTTACACCGATAATATAATAAATAATAAATCAAACCACCCAAATACCCATAAAATGGCAGCCTTTAACCATATGGTACACAGACTAATCAGTATCCCCATGACTAAACACGATTATAATAAGGAACTAAAAACAATTCTACAAATAGCTAATAACAATGGCTATAAAGAATCACTAATTCATAAACTTATTAGAAAGAAAAAGAATAAACTACAAAAAACAAAGAATCCTACTTCGTTACTAACTCCAATAAAACAAAACAATGAAGAAAACAAAAAATATGCCATTTTTAATTATACAGATAGAAAAATACATAAAATAGTAAAGCCATTGCAACAACAAAACATAAAAATAGCATATAAAACCAATAATAACTTAAAACACTTATTATACGATGTAAGCAGAAATAAAGAAGATATTTATCTAAATAGCGGTGTATATCAACTAGAATGTGGAAATTGTAATCAGGTTTACGTAGGGCAAACGGGCAGAACTTTCAAACAAAGATTCCAAGAACACGTTAAGGATTTTAAATACAATAGAAACAGATCAGCATTTGCCAAACACCTTATCAATAACAACCACGATTTACAACCTATTAACAAAACACTTAAAATTCTACATAAACAAAATAAAAGCAGTAAACTAAACACACTAGAAAATTTCGAAATATACAGACACAGACATAAAATTATAAACGAAAACACAATAGAACAAAATGAACTATATGAACTATACTCAGAACGTTACCCCATCACAAATAAAACATAATAGCTTCAGTATGACATCTATACTCAAGCTTTCCACACATCGGAAATTACAATCAGGTGAGTCCAAATTTTATCATATAATAGTTAAATAAATGACTATGGACAACATCATCATACTAAATCTTCATATATAATTTATAGGACTGAAGATGATCAAATGATCGAAATGCGCATCTCCGTATAAACAGAAGCCAACAGCTCAATTGATGCAAAGGAACACATTCACAAGCCGCCTCCAATTCAACTATTTTTACAATTAATATTTAAATAGCAACTCCAGTGTACTCAAAATACAATTTTATACGACTTGCTGAGAAGGTTACAGAAGAATTTTTACTGTGTTCATCAAATAGACAGCAGACTGTTCTATCTCCGGCATAATTTTACATATTTTAACAGATGACAACAGTGTGTTTTTTAAATTAACTTACAGTGCACAGCATTCAGTGTATATATTTTTAATGGTTAAGTTTTAATTAGATACATATAGCATATTGCTATCTAAATGTAAGTATTTATTATATGACTACATAATTTTATGTCCAAACACATATTTTATGACAATAATGAAAATTCAGAACCAACAAGATATTGAACACTTTATAAGAATCTATAAATTCATATAGGAGTACATTATATAGGTTTGTATATGTGCATAAATCCAATTAATATATTACAATACTATAGGGCGTAGTGACGTTGCATCCATTGAACTTTGGTCTATTGTGGTTTGTGGTCAGGTGGACGAATCTTTTTATATTAACAAATATTACCACAAAGGGAAAGAAAAATGAAATTTATTAACTTCAATTATAATGTTCTACTTCAGTTTAAATTGAATTCCTATATTTTGCCATTTTCCATTCTGCAATGTTGTTATTGTGAACCACTTTGACTCTATCTTCTATTTACGGTAAGACTTTTGATTAACTTTACATCGTGTCAGAAAAACAGAGACTGTTATATACAGAATGGAAAAAAATATTCTAAAGAACATGTACAGTAACCTCAACTCTTAGAAACAATTTTTTCTTGCTGCAAATGACCACATTCCAATGTGGACTATTAAATAATTAGCCATTTATCACATTAAACCCTACACCGGTATATTTTTAATACTGTAATTTTGAAAACTAATCTCTTAAAAGGACAAAATTAGGAAACTGTTTTTCATTGGCTTGCCAGTTAACAGGGAAAGGAGTGTTCTTCAAATGGAGGTAAAAAATACATTAATAATTCTAGGGGATTTACATTGATCCTTAGAAAAATCTGTTGCTAAGAGAGGTAGTCTTGAATGGACTTTCGAACAGACTTCACTGTAGCCTACATATTTTTGTACTTTTTAGTAAAATTCCATAGCTTCGCTGCCATTTTCTGGTGCGCTAATTGGAAAAAGATCTATATTATATAGGAGAAGCAAGAAACAATACCTGGAGAGAGGACTCAATAGGAAAATCAGGAAGTGGATCAAATAGATGGAGAGCTCAATTAGGTGGGAAGGAAAATTACTGAATTCATAGTCACGTGGAATGTATAAATGGTCCTTTTCACAGCTGTTTGTGAGTGAGAGAGGCCAATACTGTCTGCCAGGGCTGGCCATCCGAAATGGCGTGTACAGCCTGGCCACTTATTTTGTGATTATGACCTTTAAATATAAAATAGGGATAATCCTTGAAATAATACACATTTCATTTACAGATGTATAAACTAAAAATTCCGTCTTGGTTGGAAATTGTAAAGATTAATATACTATCTGCAAGAGCACACTTCAATAGTAATCAATAGGGTTCGGATGTTCATGACATATCATATTTTTATCCTGACGTCTAATCTTGCCGCAAACTGAAATTAAACACGAATTGCACTTTTGTTATCCTAATTGGACCGTTTTTATTTTGCATATAAAGTCATATTTTGGACATTTTTATAGTTTAGGTCATATTTCGGTCATTTTTTAATTTAATGTCATATTTAAGTCATAAATTCGGTAAAAGAGCACAATTGCACAGGTCATATTTTGGACATTTTTATAGTTTTGGTCATATTTCGGTCATTTTTTAATTTAACGTCATATTTCAGTAATAAATTCGGTAAAAGAGCACAATTGCACAGTATACTGTGCAACCTAAACTAAATCGTAGAGTTAAAATTTTTTTCGAGAAAGAGTTACTAATATTTTGGTTTGACTGTAACTGGAATGTGAAGGGACAGTAAGTAACAAGTGCAGGTAGTTGAAGCACAATGCACGGGGTTTTACCGCCTTCCTCCTTGTTGTTAACAACTTTCAATAGAGACAGTTTTAAAAGATTTTCAGTTCACACTTGCAGTGGTATCGGGTAACATCAAAATGCCAAAAAATAAGTGTTCTGAAAGTGTAAAACTAAAAAGTTTTGTTAAGGAGTTTGGAGAAAACCACTTCTGCACTGACGGGAAAATTTTGTTTGAAATTAAAGTGATGGCTGCAAAACGATTTAATGACGTTACCTGTGACATCCTGTAACGTCGAAAGGAGCTTCTCACGGTTTAAGACGATATTAAGTGACAACAGGAGAAGATTTCTATTCGATAATCTTAAAATGCACGTGGTTGTATAGTGTAATGCAGACAAAAAAGGAGACTGAAAACTGGTACGTATTAGCCTACTTTGAAATTTATTTCATTAATTTAATGTTTATGCCCAATTAATAGAAATTTAATTTTTAAATTAATGCAATTTTTCACGTTTTATAGGGACACGCATGGACTACAAAATATTATATTGAAGTGGTGAAGCAATCACACAGAAGCAAATGCTTTAAAATTAGATGTCCATTACAAACAAAACTGTGAATAATATGTAAAATTCTTAAAAACACGATCCTGATTGCATTCATGCGATGTAGTAATTTAGTTTCATTAAACGTTTAAAAGTGGAACATTTATTATTAGAAAATACTTTCTTTTATTAGGTCATATTTACGATTTTTTGGGTCATATTTAGTCATTTTTAAGGGCATACTTAAGGTCATATTTTCCAGTTTTTTAGGTCATAAACATCCAAACCCTAGTAATCAATATGTACTGAATATACAATTCATGTCTACATGGCACTGAAAACGATTCAACCCAACTTTCTTTCTAGCTGTTATGATCTTCACACTACAGCAAACTCAAATCATACTGAATTCTTGAGTACTCAATACAATCAGCATACTAGAACACACCATTGTTTTGATCGATTTGAATACACCATGTAAACATAATTATTATTGCATTATGATATTGTAATCCATAGAATCAAAATATCAAATATGTAACTACCCCTACAGATATTAAACAGTTTCTTATTTCTATTTCTATTAATAGGAATCATGTTGGGAGATTGAGCACAGCAAGATAGTGTGGCACCTACTTTATTTTTTTCTTGGATGCAGGTAGGTCCTATGCAATGTTCTGGACACCTATAGGTTGTAGGATGACCTATGGTACCTGTGAAAAGGCATTCAGATCAACGACTCAAATAAAATTACACTCTATTGCACTTAATCGCCATTATAGTATAATCAATATTAATCTTTGATGATTTACTTCTTTTAATTCTTAAGTGGAACAGAACATCTCATTGAGGTTTCAGTACCCACGGCTAATTTAGTTACATTTACTTTCCGAGAGAGGGAAGAGGGATATGTGGTAAGCCAACGCCTCAAAAACCCTCAAGAGAAAACTACGGTAATTCTAGAATGTGAAAGGGCAGAGAAATTTTGTCTAGATGTCCCCGCTTAAAGTCCCTCCCGGAGGAATCCATGCCCAGGATTTTTATGTCCTGAAAAATCCAGTGATCACATCTGGGTTTGATCCATAACATTTGAATCTGGAGGTGGTCATGCTATTTCTACACCAAAGCTTCCATTTAGTACAATGATTCATTCATTGTGAACAACTCATTCAAGATTCACCCATCTTTAAGTGTCAAAACTGTTATAATTAATAATAAGTGAATTCTTTCTGTTAAAAGAAGTTACACTTAAATTAATAATTATGTTCCAAGAAAATTGTTTTGTAGTGAAATTGAGTAAAGATACCTACTCTTGTAGTAGAAGCTAAGAAAGAAGTCTGTATTCTTTCTACAACTCTGCTCATTAAGTTTTATATTGGCACACTCTAATGAAAGGTTCTAGTTACGCTTATGGTTGCACTGCTATTCAATTCCTGCATGTAACCCATGCCAGCAGGACAACAATGTGAGGCACTACTTGGCTAAGGAAGATCAGTAAATCTACGCTCTATTGGTTTATAGTCAAGACCTATCAGGCCAATCATTTTGGCTACCTCAGCAAAGTAATAAATTTTGTAACCAACAAGCTGAGACAGTTAAAATTTCAAAAGAAGAACCAATGACGTTATACAAAATAATATTGTCATCAAAACAACAACAACAATAATAATAATAAGGTAAGTTTCATTAGCATAATTATGTGAATGAATAAGTGGGATAACTGTAATTTTAGCAGAACAAAGTTACAACAAAATCCTCATGTTAACAATATTTCTTTATTTTTGCAGAAACACCTGAACAAATAAGCAGTCAAAACCTTTCAAAGTTTTCTTTTGAGAGTAAAAAATTGAAAATTTTAACATCTTGGGATTTTTCCAATGGTTATAGGCTAAAAGCTGTAAGTTTGCAAAATTTCAGCTTTCTAGCTCATATGGAAGTGGGTAAACATCACTGTTAATGAGTGGATGGTCTAGACCAGCGGTTCCCTAACTTTTTTGTCCTGGGACCCACCTTTACCCAGAATTTTTTTCGTGACCCACTACTACATAATGATAACCAATATAGGCTATACAATTTTTTTTTCGTGACCCACTACTACATAACGATAACCAATATAAGCTATATACAATACAGCACATGTTTTTCATTTCCCTTTCAATAGTTTTACTGTGTTCAAATGTTTTTGCTGAGAAAACACATTTGAAACAAAAAATTGTAAAGGTTATTTCAATAAAAAAACATTGTCCAACTAGTTTTTATAAATAGATTTAGTTATTAACTTTGTACTTGGTAGCAATAAAAGTTTCCTTCAGCTTTGGAAGTTTTGATTGGATTCTTTAAATTAAACACTCTTTCCTTATACTGAAAACAAGTTTAATTTTTCCCGCCCTTTTTGCGACCCACCAAAATTGCTCTCGCGACCCACTAGTTTGGGAACCACTGGTCTAGACTGTCGTAGATGTGAATGTCCCAATGGCTATCCAGCCAGTTTTTCCATACTTATAGGGCAGCTAAAAGCACCAAAATTTGCAAGTTTATGTCAGTTGGATGTGCAAATATTCCTTCCAAATTTTGCAATAATGCTGGACACACAATCAAAGACTACATATTTTCAAATGGAGTTGAGCTTCTATATAATACTGATGATACACCAACATATAACAGGGGGTCATGTTGTGCTTAGAAGCAACGAAATTAGTGCTCCAATATTTGTTCTATTTTGTGAGGATAAAGGCAGATATTTTAGTTTATGTAGTATAAAACATTTTCTGTCTTTCTTATTCAGTAATCTATTTTATGCGTTATCTTCAGAATTCATTATAATGCCATCAAAGAAGAGGAATAATGATGCTGCTATGAATCCAGGTAAAGGCGACCATGATAGCAACAACATAACCATAAATGATCTATATAACCTGATGCAAACTATCAAAGTTGATCTGGAAAAGCAAATACGACAGATGAATAGTGAGTTAGAAACTGAGTTGAATAAATCCTTCGATAATGTTCATCAGCTACTTGCTGAAAACAAGCAATTGATTTCCGATCAATCTGACAAGGTTTCCGCTTGTATTTTAAAGATGGAAAGTCTCCAATCTGAAAACAGTGCTCTTCGGAAGGAACTAGTTGAAACAAAGCAACAATTAGAAGAGTTACAGCAATATACAAGGAGGAACATGATCGATATTGTAGGTATATTACAAAAAAGATTGCTATGGAGCACTCAACTTCACTAATTTACATGTACTTACACATGACGCGTTTCACAAGCATCTTGTTTGTATCCTCAAATGAGGTGAATCGCCTCTAGAAGATGTATCGCATCTGGTCATGAAGGTAGGAGAAGCTCTGGGTACTGAAATCACACTGACTGATATTGAAGCTTGTCATCGACTTAAGCAGTATCCTCATCAACCAAGTGCTCCAATTGTGGTGAAATTTGTTCGCCGGGTTGTGAAGGATAATTTGATGCGAAAAAGGAAAATTGTGCATCAGCTATGCTCCAGTAGCATTGGTTTCAGCTCTAGCGAGCCTATATTTATTAATCACAGTCTCACTCCGTATAGGCGAGGTCTTCTATCTCAAGCTAGAAAACTAAAGAGAGAAAAGGATTTTGCTTTTGTATGGGTAGATCCCACAGGAGAAATTAAATTAAAAAAGAAGGCAGATGATAAATTTACATATCGTATCCGATCAATTACTGATCTGGAAAGTTTGATTTAATTCTGATACATATTTATGTTTAAGAAGTTTCTCATTCGAATTTCGATGTCTTGTTTTCATGACAAAATTTCAATTTACTATCAAAATGTTCGAGGTCTAAATACTAAAACTCATGACTTTTACACTAGTATGCTATTAGTAAATTATGATGTCATCCTGTTGACTGACACATGGTTAACACGGAGTGTTAAGAACAGTGAATTATTTCCTAATGATTTTAACGTTTTTAGGAAAGGTAGGATACTGAAAAGAGAAGGAGGAGTATTAATTGCTATGCATAATTCAATTCCAGCTGTTATAATAGAGTTTCCTAATGATACTTTTGAAAGCGTATGTGTTAAATGTAAATTCCCAGATAGTGTATATTATATTATCTCTGTGTATTTTCCACCAAATAGCTCATTGGATTCTTACTTGAGATTTTTTTCTTTAGTACATGACATTCCAGATATTCATTATAGTCAATTGCTCATTGTTGGAGACTTCAATTTTTCTGTTGTCACTGGTAAAGATTATGATTTTCTTCATGGAGGGCCGTGCTTAAGGGCATTATCTAATTTCCTTTCTCTGTATAATATGAAATCTGAAAATAACATTTTGAATTGTATTAATTGCACTCTTGACCTAATTTTAACAAATATGCTTTATGTTGAAGTCTTTAAGGATGTTGATCCTATTCTTACTGAAGATCGATACCATCCTGCACTCAATATAAAAATTCGAGGACTTAAACAGAAATATCGTAGTGGATCTCATATTATATTATACAACTTCCAACATGCAAATTTTGATAAGTTTTATTCATTACTTCGGGAAGTAGATTGGAGTTATCTTGATTCTTTTAATAATCCGAATGTAATGCTCTCTAGTTTTTATGATCGATTAAACACTATTATTGAAGCGTCGGTGCCTCAAAAATTTATAAATAACAATTCAAAATATCCTATTTGGTTTACCAAGGAGATAATTCGAACTCTGAAACAAAAGGAATATTTTAGGAAAAGAAAAAAACTATTCCTCTTATTATATGGAGAAATTTAAAGAACTTCGGAAACTAGCTAAAACACTTGTAAAAAAACGTATAATGAATACATGTTTACTTGTGAACAAAATATTAAACTTAATCCGAAATATTTTTGGAATTTTGTGAAAAATAAAAGAACTTAAAATAATAGTTCTAGCATCTTTCTGTCTTCAGATGGTGCAATAATGAATAATTCAAAGTCCATATCTGATGAGTTTGCTACTTTTTCTCGAAGTGTATATCTACAAACGCAGTCATCTTATAAAATACTAGATACGGTTAATATGCGCACATCACATTCCTTATCTCTATACCCAGTAGACAGTGTGGAGTATCGGAATGCTATTAACAAGCTTAAGCCAAAGAAATCTGCAGGTTATGATGGAATTCCGCCTTACGTATTAAAAGGTTGCGCAATGATATTAGAATCCCCTTTTCTATTAATCTTTAACCGAATACTTAGTTCTCAAATTGTTAGATCAAGAGTCTATAGTTTTAGTGTTTTAAATTAGCCTCTGTGTTTATTGGCGCGAGCGCCATTAATTGCCGCGCTGAAATTACTCATTTCCTGGCTGTTGAGTGCACCTGCTTAGGCACGCCAAGCCAGCGCAGTTAGTTCAGATCGAGACGTGAAAGTGTATAGACCTGCGTTGCAGCTGCGTCTGATTTAGGCCAGTTTTCGCTCTATATTACTAATACTCATCTGCAACTCCGCGTATTTCATGCTCCTGTAGTGAAGGCAGCTTTACGTGTGAAATTCAGGAAATAATATTGTACTTTAGTGTCGATTACAAGTATTTCCATTGTCTCGTAACCTAGAAGCCACGTGCATTTTAACAGGCTTTGTCTAGCGTTACATTCGCCAACGGGCGGGAGAATAGTTTTCTACGAGAACATTAACTGTATTCATTCTTATATTTTATTGTGTAAAAGTGTTGTATCAAATAATTCAGAATTCAGGTTTCTTGAATATATTACTGTTGCAAATTGCACAGGTTGAAATCTCTGTCCCAGCTACCTACAGTCCATTGTCTTCCTTCGATTAGTTATTAATTGGCATATTGCCTGGTCCTCCGAAAACACCTAAATTGTACCTGAGTTCCCTTCATTTTGCTCCTCTCGAACCTGATACAAGACATTTTGGTTCCTCCGGGCACGATCTGTGATATATTTGCAATGGTTTCTGAATGTTTGAGCAAAGTGCGACTCGTACTTGATTTTCATGTGTGACGCGTTTGTGCGGACTTCGTGTCAGATTCGGGTCGGTTCGGCTACGTTGACCTTCCTCGGCTCCAGCGAGCTCGGACATCTATACTTGCTTCTCTTCGCGCGCACCAGCTGGCTGCCGCTCCACGTGTTATATGGTACCCGCCTTCAATCACGCGAGAGGAAGAATACCGCCTCTCCGACCACCCCCAGTGCAGCTGACTGTCTAATCTCTTCCATTGCAAAGTGAATTGTTCAACATGGAAGCAGAAATTAAGGCTTTAATCCGACGTCGAGGTGTATGTAAAAGAAAGTTTACATTGACACAGAACTTTCTCAACGACGTGCCTGAAGATGCTAGTATATTTGTGATTAAAGCGCATTATGAGAAACTGTTAAATGAAATTGAAAAGTTTGAGGCTTTGCAGACGCAGATTGAATCCATGGTAGAAATTGATACAGAACTTGATAGTCACATACAATATGCAGACGAGGTATCAGCAGTGTACATTAATCTAAAAGCTAGGTTAAGTGAGTTGATGCATGCTCGTGAGCCTACCTCAGTTAGTGTCAATTCAAATAACAGTGGCACACGACAATCAGTGAACTCTAGTGCTTCACAGTCAAGTAATATGATAAAGTTACCTACGATTCAGCTTCCAGTGTTTACAGGCGATGTAACTAAATTCAAACATTATTTTGACACTTTTTCAAGTTTGATTGTAAATAACAGCAGTTTATCACCCATTCAAAAATTCCATTACTTGATTGGTTCGCTAAAGGGCGAAGCTAAAACATTATTGGAAAATTTGCCAGTGACGAGTGATAACTTCCAAGTTGCATGGGACCTATTGTGTGCAAGATATAACAATAAGCGGTTAATTGCCATATTCCATATTAAGCATCTGTTGTCCCTACCTGTAGCGAGACAAGAGACAGTTGCAGACTTGCGAAATTTGTTGAATCAATTCCAGAACAACTTGCATGCCATTGAAGCGTTAGAATTAGAAGTGCCACTTCATGAAGTCATTCTTATGCAATTGTTATTAGAGCATTTGCCAGACAGTGTGCAGCGAGAATGGGAATCTAGAATCGATTCTCAAACATTTACTTCATTAGGTGAACTTGTGTTATTTCTAGAAGCGAAATCTCATTCTCTAGAGGTGCTGTCGAATAATTCCTGCAACAGGTCCAGCCCATCAAAACCTAGAAATGAACGTCGTGAGCCTAGAAATCAACATAATAATAGTCGTCAGTCATATGTGTCGACAACTGAACAGTTATGCCCTCAGTGTCAAGGCGGCCATAACCTTTTTAAATGTAAACAATTCCGTCAGCTGAGTGTTGAACAGCGATGGAAAGTTGTGAAGAGTAAAAATCTGTGTTTCAACTGTTTTGCTAATACTCATCGAGTAAATCAGTGCAACGCATCTTCCTTCTGTAACTGTGGTAAACTTCATAGCAAGATGTTACACAACAGTGATCACAGGAGAACGGTTTCGCACTCGAGTGAAAGCAGTGATACAGTGAATAACAACAGGACTGAGGCTCCTGCAAGTTATTGCTCAGTGAAAATAAAGCCAGTGCTTCACGTCTTACTTGCGACTGCAAGAGTCGAAGTGCAAGACAAGCATGGTAACTACATACAGTGTAAGGCCCTTCTAGACTCTGCCAGCCAGGCCAGTTTCGTGTCTGCAGATCTAGCGAGGCGTCTGCAACTTCCTACAAGGACAGCTGATACGCCTGTCAAGGGAATAAACGGTACTTCATCTAATGCTAGTCATAGTGTAAACATAAATGTGAGATCCATGGTTTACAACTATCGAAGGAATCTAGATTGCCTAATCCTTCCTCGCATAACAGGGAAGCTACCTGCAGTCCGAATTGATCCCTCCTCTTGGAACATTCCCTCTGAAATTCCATTAGCCGATCCTAAATTTAATATTCCTTCTGAAATTGATTTGCTAATTGGAGGAGCACTATTCTTTGAACTTTTCCATGGTAAGATCTTGACCAATCCTGGGTTTCCTGCATTGATCAGTACAGAACTCGGTTGGATATTGTCTGGAACCATTCCTAAGTCCTCTGTGAAAGGCAATCTAGATACTGGTTCCCAGCACAACTTCTTCATCTCTACGGACAATGTGGACAAGCAACTGCGACGGTTTTGGGACCTCGAAGACTTTCCACAACAGATATTAACACAAGAAGAGAAAAGGTGCGAACAGCATTATGCAGAAAATGCCACTCGCAATGATGATGGTAGTTTTATGGTACGTTTGCCCATGAAACAGGATAAAACTTCATTGGGTGAATCCAGGCAACAAGCAGTTAAGCGTTTTAGTTACCTGGAGCGAAAACTTCAGAACGACTCTACTCTAAAGGAAGACTATACTAAATTTCTTGTAGAGTACGAGCAGATGGGTCACATGAAAAGGGTTTCGCCTCCTCAAGAGAATGAAATATGTTATTACCTGCCACATCACGCAGTAATAAAACCTTCTTCATCTACGACTCGTACACGAGTAGTGTTTGATGCTTCTGCAAAGACGGACACAGGGTGCTCTTTGAATGACATCCTAGAATGTGGTCCTACAATTCAAGATGATCTGTCATCAATTATTCTTCGCTTCAGAACATATCGCTATGCATTTTCAGCTGATATATCTAAAATGTATAGGAGGGTACATATGCATCCTGAAGACCAGAATCTCCAACGTATTGTATGGCGTCCAGACAAAAGTGAGCCACTACAAGATTATGCCTTGACTACTGTAACCTATGGCACTAAGTCAGCCTCTTTCTTAGCCATACGGTCTTTGAGTCAACTCGCTCAAGAAGAAGAGGCTAAATATCCTCGTGCTGCAGACGCAGTAAGGACCTCTTTCTATGTGGACGATTGCCTGTCAGGTCATGATGATCTACAGGAAGCTCTACAATTGCAAAGTGAACTTATACTCATGTTAAACAGTGGAGGATTTCCACTACGCAAATGGTGTTCAAATACCGAGGCTATCTTGGAAGCAGTACCCGTGGAGCACAGAGAAACGCAACTTCCTTTGTCCCTCGACAACAGTGAAAATGCTCATGCGCTTGGACTTCTGTGGCATCCCAGTACTGATTTGCTACAGATACAATCACATTCCTCTCTCCAAGAACCTCCTTCTTACAAGTTTACCAAGAGAAATATCCTTGCTGTTACATCCTCTATTTTTGATCCTCTAGGCCTCATAAGTCCTATCGTAATCCATGCCAAGATATTCTTGCAATCTCTGTGGCTAGCTAAGCTTAGTTGGGATGAGGAGTTGCCATCTCACCTAAGGGAAAAGTGGATGGACATCTGTGACATTCTTTCTACAATTCATAATGTTCGCATTCCACGCCATGTGTCAACAGCAGCTACGGTTACCGACATACAGATACATGGATTCTGTGATGCCTCGGAGAAAGCCTATGGTGCCTGTGTGTATGTACGGTCTACTGAGAGCAGTGGTCTTGTTACAACTAAACTACTTTGTTCCAAGTCCAAGGTTTCACCATTGAAGAAGCAAACAATTCCAAGACTCGAGTTGTGTGGTGCCTTGTTACTTGCGAAACTGTATCAGAAAGTTGTCACTGACTTGAAATTGCCTACATCACAAAATTATCTGTGGTCTGACTCCATGATTGTGCTCTCATGGATCAAATCTAATCCCCATAAATGGAAAACATTTGTGTCTAATCGCGTATCTCAAATCCAAGAGATGTCAGAGACGGCAGCTTGGCGGCATGTGGCCACCCAACACAACCCGGCTGACATGATTTCGAGAGGTGTGGTAACAGAACAAATCTTAGACATTGATTTATGGTGGAACGGGCCTGTGTGGATTTCACAGCCTATTGAATCATGGCCCAAACAACCTCAGCAACTTGAGCTGCAGGACAGTAGTGAGCAGCGTGACACAGTTTGCCTAGTCACACATGCTGAAGAAGATTTTATGCTACGTTTTTCTAAGCTAGCGCGTTTACAAAGAGTTACTTCATACATGCTACGCTTTATAAACAACTGTAGAAGCCAAGTTAAACGTCACGGCCCTCTCACAGTTGAAGAGTTACAACAAGCTTTGTTGCTTTGTATAAGAATAGCTCAGCAAGCAGCCTATTCTCATGAACTGTCCGATCTTCAGAGTAAGATGCAAGTAAATACTAAAAGTTCTCTCCACTCCTTGGTGCCTTTTGTGGACAAGGATGGCCTACTCCGAGTGGGTGGACGTCTGGAGAAAGCTGAGTTACCACATGATGCACGACATCAGCTTATCCTCCCTCCAGGTCACCACCTCACTAGATTGATAATTGAATCCGAGCATCTGCGACTGCTTCATGCATCACATCAACTGCTCATATCTTCACTGCGAGAACGATATTGGATTCCTAGTGTACGTAGAATTGTGAAGTCTACGCTACACAAATGTTTAACTTGTTTTAAGTTGAAAGCCAAAGGTGCTCACCAGCTGATGGGCAGCCTACCTAGCTACAGGGTGACCCCTGCTAGAGCATTTCTACGTTCTGCGGTTGACTACGCTGGACCATTCTTCATAAGATACGGTTCCCCCCGCAGCAAAACTCAGGTCAAAGCATACATTGCTATCTTCGTGTGCTTGGCTACGAAAGCAGTTCACATCGAGCTGGTTTCCGACCTTACTTCTGATGCCTTCATCGCCGCCCTGCGCAGATTCACATCTCGTAGAGGACTTTGCAATGAAATATTTAGTGATAATGGGACGAACTTTGTTGGTGCTAACAATAAGCTTCGCGAGCTGCGTCTCTTGCTTCAGTCCAGCACCCATCAACAAGTTCTCCAAGACTACGCCTCCTCTAATGAATTCACATGGCATTTTATCCTTGCTTCCTCCCCACATTTTGGAGGACTGCACGAGGCTGCTGTCAAATCCATGAAATTTCATTTACGACGAGTGATGGGTAGCCAAGTGTTTACATATGAGCAGCTTTCTACAGTTCTCACCCAGATTGAGGCCTGTCTAAACTCTCGACCTCTCCTACGCCTAAGTGATGATCCTAGCGACTCATCCTATCTATCTCCTGGACACTTTCTCATTGGTGAAAAACTCACAGCCCTAACTTCTCCTCCTATGGCAGAGAATGTCTCTCATGTTGCTAAATGGCATCAGCTACAAACCTACATACATCACATATGGCAGCGTTGGTCAGCTGACTACCTACATTCACTGCAGCAGAGGCAGAAGTGGTCTGCGTCCAGCGAAAATATTCAGATTGGTACTCTTGTGCTCCTGAAAGAAGATAATTCTCCACCGCTCCAGTGGAAGCTGGGAATCATCTCATCAGTGCATCCTGGTGACGACGGCTTAGTGCGTGTTGTGACAGTGCGTACGTCCAATGGTGAATACAAGCGACCAATTGTAAAAGTGTGTCCCTTGCCTATTCAGTAAAGTGTAAATCTATTAGTAAAGTAAATCTTGATCTATCTGCAAAGTGTTATGTAAAATCTGTCGATTTTTAAGGCGGGAGTTATGTTAGATCAAGAGTCTATAGTTTTAGTGTTTTAAATTAGCCTCTGTGTTTATTGGCGCGAGCGCCATTAATTGCCGCGCTGAAATTACTCATTTCCTGGCTGTTGAGTGCACCTGCTTAGGCACGCCAAGCCAGCGCAGTTAGTTCAGATCGAGACGTGAAAGTGTATAGACCTGCGTTGCAGCTGCGTCTGATTTAGGCCAGTTTTCGCTCTATATTACTAATACTCATCTGCAACTCCGCGTATTTCATGCTCCTGTAGTGAAGGCAGCTTTACGTGTGAAATTCAGGAAATAATATTGTACTTTAGTGTCGATTACAAGTATTTCCATTGTCTCGTAACCTAGAAGCCACGTGCAGTTTAACAGGCTTTGTCTAGCGTTACATTCGCCAACGGGCGGGAGAATAGTTTTCTACGAGAACATTAACTGTATTCATTCTTATATTTTATTGTGTAAAAGTGTTGTATCAAATAATTCAGAATTCAGGTTTCTTGAATATATTACTGTTGCAAATTACACAGGTTGAAATCTCTGTCCCAGCTACCTACAGTCCATTGTCTTCCTTCGATTAGTTATTAATTGGCATATTGCCTGGTCCTCCGAAAACACCTAAATTGTACCTGAGTTCCCTTCATTTTGCTCCTCTCGAACCTGATACCAGACACAAATATTTCCAGACGCATGGAAAATCACTCAAATAACTCCTGTATTCAAAAGTGGTGAGAAAATAAAAGTAACGAATTACAGACCTATTGCTCTAATAAGTGCGCTAGCAAAAATTTTAGAACGGATTCTGTATGATAGAATATTTTATCATGTCAAACAATATATATCTGTTTTTCAACATGGTTTCTTTCCTCAAAGGTCGACTTTGACAAACTTAATGAACTTTATTCAAGATATATCAGAATCTCTAGATAAGAAGTATAGGGTTGATGTTGTCTGATTTACCAGATATTGTTAAAAATTCTAAATGCTTATTGTTTGCAGATGACTTAAAAATATATAAAGAGATACGTTTATTATCGGATGAATTGGAATTACAATTAACAATAGACAAGCTTTTTGAATGGAGTATCCAAAACAATTTGGCGTTTAATGTTAGAAAATGCTATTTCATGAGTTTTCACAGATTTTCACTTCACCCGATTATTCAATACAGTATGAATTCGGAAACGTTAACAAGAATATTTACCATTAAAGATTTAGGATTAATTATTACGTATAATTTAAATTTTCGAAAGCATATTGACAAAATAATAGATGAAGCTTATGGACAGTTAGGATTTATTTTTCGTAATACCAAAAATATTAAAGACGAACGTGTCTTACAATTACTTTATAATAGTTTTGTACGAAGTAAGTTAGAATATGCATCAGTTATATGGTCACGATTGTATAAAACTCATATTAATGTCATAGAAAAAATTCAGAAGAGGTTTCTTCGATATATGTATTTTAAAAAATATGATAGATCTGCTTTAGTTGATAGAATTTCTTATAATACTTTATTAAAAGAATTTAAATTTGTTACTTTAATTGGTAGAAGGTTGGTAGCGCAACAGTTATTCTTATATAAAATTATCAATGGTAAAATTGATAGTAATGAACTTTTAAAACGTATTAAATTTAATGTAGTGCAATTAAATTTAAGGAATAGGGAATTGTTATATATTCCTGTCATTAGGTCAAAAACATTAGAATGTTCATCTTTCATTCAAATGTGTAAACGATATAATTCTCTATCACTTCAAAATGCTCTTCTGGATTTTGACTTGTCATTGAATCAGTATATAGGACTTCTTCATAAACTGTTATATGTTCCATATGATTTGGCTTAATTTTTAGATTGTCTTGTTAAATTAATTGTAGTTATTGTAAATCATTTATGTATTTTTTTTCTCTTCTTTATCCTCACACATTCGTTTATTTATTGTATTGAATTTTTATACTGTACAACATGTATTGGCGAAACTACGCCAACTGTAATTGGGATTTATTCCTGTAGTTGGCAGAATAAAATAAATAAATAAAATAAATAAATAAATATTTACACTATAATGGAACAACCACAAATCCAGATTTAACTTTAGCATCAACAGACATCATAGACCAATGCAAACGAAATATCATATCAGACCCTGGTCTTGGCCACTGAGCTATTATAACTACAGTAATAGTTAAAAATAAGAGAGAATATTCAAAAAGAAATAATAAAATCTCTTGGAACTTTAAAAAAGCCAAGTGGAATAATTTCAGAAAAGAATTAGAGACTTCTCTCCCGGCAATTAACCTAGAAGGATATAAAAACAATCCTGATAGTGCATGTAAGAAATTTTGCAATATTATATTATCAGCTGCTAAGAGATCAATCCCAGAGGTAAAATGCCAAGGTTCAAACCTTTTTGGACAAAAATATTATCAGAACTGAAAGAACAACGTGACCAAGCGAGAAAAATAGCGGAAAGATCAAAAAAACAAGATGACTTAATCACATGGAGACAAAAAGCAGCTGTACTTAAACAAGAAATTAACAGAGCAAAGAAGCATATCATTCCTTTCTATCACAGATTAACTACAGAACAGATAGTATAAAAGTTCACAGATTTGTATCATCTTTAAATAACAAACAAACAAGCAATATAAAACACCCTTTGAAATATATAAACAAAGAATATGTTGAAGATCAAGAAATTGCAGAATGTTTCACCAAGCACTACACCTTAACTGAACCATTATCTAAGGAAAATAAGAAGATCCAAAAGAATATAAAAAATCACATCAAAAACATTAATACCACCTCCACAACAGAAGACAAAGAAGACATTTTCAATAAAAATTTCTCCATAGAAGAGCTCAAAGAAGCAATAAAAAGTTTGCAATGCAAAAAAAGCCCAGGGACTGATAAAATAATGTCTGAATTTATAAAACATCTAGGAGAAAAAGCAATGAATGCTATCTTAAATCTCTTCAACTTGATTTGGAAAACTGGTGTAGGCCTACCAGATAGTTGGAGGAAAGCTATCATTATATTAAAACCAAACAAAGATCCAGCAAAAATTGATAGTTATCAACCAATCGCTCTCACAAGTATCTTAGCAAAAACCATGGAAAAAATTATATATGCAAGGCTGAATTGGTTTTTAGAAAAACAACAATTAATAACCCCTGCACAAGCAGGATTCAGAAAATTTCATTCTACCACTCAACAGGTTGCAATACTTAGCCAGGAAATAAAAGATGCACTAGACAAATCAAAAACAACATTAGCAGTATTTATAGATTTCGAAAGCGCATATGATTCAATATGGCGCCAAAAATTACTCCAAAAAATGGCGAGCCTTGGCATAAAAGGATCTATGATTAGATGGTTCCAAAGCTTCCTCAATCAGAGATTTATATGTAGGCCTACTAAATATAACCAGAATCACTCAAAATTCAAACAAATGAAAAAAGGTCTCCCACAAGGATCAGTTTTAAGTACAATCCTCTTCAACATCATGATCAATGATCTACCTCCAAAACTACTACAAAAGAAAAACATAAATTGTGCTCTCTTTGCAGACGACCTTGTTATATGGACCGAAGCAAAAAATAAAGATGAATCAAAATTATCAAGAGAAATGAACAAAGCATTAGAAGATTTGTCAAAATGGTGTGAAGAAAATTTAATGACCATAAACCCAGCAAAATCATGTTTCCAGGTGTTTACCTTAAAACACAAAGACCCACAGATTCAGATTTCATTTGAAAAACACGCCTATACAAGAAACAAATGAAGCTAAGTATTTAGGAATTTATCTGGACAAAAAAATTAACTTGGAAAACCCATACTGAAAAAATCTCAGAATCAGCACAAAAACGACTAAAACTTTTAAAGAGGCTTACTGCCACTAAATGGGGCTGCTCACGATCAACTTTAAACCAGACATACAAATCTTATATAAAACCAGTTTTACAATATGGATCTGAAATATTAGTTACATCCCCCAATCTCGTGAACAAATTGGAAAAACTTCAAAACCAAGCTTTAAGAATAATTACTGGCGGTGTTAAAACAACACCCATACTGGCAATGCAAATTTTAACTAACAACCGACCAATACAGTATGATATTGAAGAAAAAGGCATTTTGTTATATGAAAAATTAAGAAGACTTCCATATCAGAATTACTGGAATAGCTACATAAACCAAAACAGACAACTAAAAACTCAAACAGGATTCATCCAAACAATATTACAGTTGAAAGAAAAATATGAAATACCACAGATGGTAGAAAAACTTGTAACTGCAATATCCCCTGTCGAATTTTACAGCATCAACTATTCATTAAATCTGACAGAAGAGATTAATAAAAAAACCACAAACCCAATAATAATGAAACAATTAGCACTAGAAACAATCAACACTAAGTATCCAGAACAAATGTGGCTTCATGTCTATACAGATGGGTCGCTAATGAATAGAGAATCGGCAGCAGGAATAACAAGTAAACTCTTCTCATTTTACATCTCTCTTGGGAAATATACAACACATTATGACGGCGAACTACAAGCAATACTTACAACTCTACAGCAATTATTTCTCCATATCAATTCTTTCCAAAATATTGTAATACTTTCTGACTCCAGCTCAGCGATAATGGCACTAACACACAATCAGAACTTTACAGACCATAGAATAATAGAAGCCAAAAATTGCCTCAGAATGCTAAAAAAACTAAATAAAAATGTTGTTCTACAATGGATTCCAGCACATTGTGGTCTGGAAGGAAATGAGAAGGCTGATATGCCTGCAAAAAAAGGTACACTTATCCAACAAAGTAAGATAAACTGTTTATCTTACAAATCAGTACAACTCTACACAAAAATGAAAATAAAATCCCATATAACTCAACAAAATAAAATTCATTGTGCAACCAAATATGGAAGACATTACTAGAACCAAATACAATACCTAACATTCCGCCTTGAGACTGGTCATGATTGCCTGGCAGCACATCTACATAGAATTAAGCTACTGGACTCTCCACACTGCATAGTATGCAAGAACACAAATACAGTAATGAACAAGGATCACTTGATGGTCTGCGCAGACCTTCAGAAGATTGTTGGGACACCATTCCAGATCGTTGAATATTATTGGGAAGCCCGCAAGTGAATGATGGGAAATCAAGAGCTCCAGAACATTTGAATACTACTACTACTAATTTTGCAATTCTAGATATTTCAAATTTTATTAGTAGGCCTACATAACTGAGATATTTTAGCTAAAAGACCGCATTGCTCAATGTGTTCCTGGAACATATAACCACTGCAGCAGTTAAACACCTTCTCTGCTTGCTTAGCATGTAAAACCGACTCTTAGGGTGGAGTGCACCATCCAGGAGTAAACCAAACTAAAGTAGTAAATTTAAGACGGAGACCTGAATTATACAAGAACCAGTACATCTGTCTCACTCTTTAAGTCATACGAGTAATGTGCTAGAGTGAGACAGACAAACCGGTTTTTGTTGCGTCAGGTTCCCGTCTTATATTTACTACTTTAGTGCTTCTCTGTTAGTAACTTACTCTTTTAGTTGGTGTTGGAGAGCTCAATTGATAGTTACTTCTTTAGTTGTAACTAAAGTAGTAAACGATTTTTACTAAAGAAGTAGTCAAATTCTGCGCAGAACAGAGCAGAAACCTTAGTGCAGCGCAGCAGAACTTGCATTTCAATTGCCAGCATTATTCAAGTGCCAGATAATGAAAAGGAAAGGTTCGCAGAAACAATGAATATGAATTTGGGTTGTTCCAAATATTACTAATGACAATCTTCATGTTTTAAAATAGGTCTCATAGTAATGTTTTATTCATTACTAATTTTAATTCCTTCAATTGAATATTTTCAGTTTAGTAGCCTACGTTAGGGTACTGTGATTACAATTTTTGTGCAAACTATTTCTGTATTATAATGCAAACAATTGGAATTTACAGTTGATTTTCATAATTGATTCACTGTCAATATTATAATTATTTCTCTCATAATAATAATAAAGTTCTAAAATATATTAAAATATTTATACTTCGTAAAGTTACATATTCTTCCCCAAAAACGATAAATCAATTATTCTACAGTTGTTTATCATAAATCTCACTATAATGAATTATTAATATTTATTGACTGTTTAACAATATTAATAAGAAGTATTACACAAAATCATGAAAAAGAGGGGGATAAAAAGAATAACAAAACTAATAAGGGGCATTATGTTTCTGTCCTTTTTCAAATGCACAGAACATTTACTTAAAAAATATTACCTTATAAAAATAATAATATTACAACTGAGAAATGTAATATTTAAACAAAAAATGGCGGTACAATATTTCGGAAGCTATGAACTCCAATAATAATTATGTAGATGGTTGTGTGTTTAAAAATAATTTCAGTGACTACTTCTCTAGATCCTGTGCAGCTTCAACCTCCAGTGCCCCTCAAAATTTTCTTTCGGCACTCATGTTGGCATTTTTTTTCCTATATAGTTTATAATGCTTCTCACTTTCCTGTCCACAGGGTTAATTAAAATAGTTAGCAGCATACTATAGACCTGCAGCATCTGCTATAGTTTATTCCCAAACATGAAAGTCTCGTCTCACTCCACCATTCGAGACTTGGGGAGTTTTTAAGGAATGGTTTTACAATGTGTCCCCTTCTCAACGTACGCTAATCCCAGAGTCAGTCAAATTTTCTTCTGATGTGGCCTGTTTGGACATTTTTACACCTGGGTCAGAAAAAAGGACATATTATTCATTAGCACTGCGGGTGCAACTATTGAACTTTTAGCTCTTATAATTATTATTATAATTCTGGCATTCGCAATGTTGTGCTTTAAGTTAAGCTATAGAAGTGTAATGTAATAAAATTAACTTACAATAATTACATTAAATCGTTTAACAATGAGAATCACCTATTGTTCAGTAACCTCTATGGTTAAGTAGCAGGGGGAAGAGTTTTCTGGGTAGCTCCAAGAACGGAGGCTTTCATTTATTGGAATATACTACCAGGGTTGCCAGTTATCTGAAATCAAAATAAGGGACAGATGCGTGGTCGACGAAATCGACGGCTCGTTTCTCAGAAGTTGTAAACTTCATTTAATAACGATAGTTTTGTTGTGATATTGGCATCACAGTGCAGCTAATTAGTAAACAGTAAACGACTTTCTGTTGATACTTGTATTTGGGTCATTCTCCAAAAAAGTGCAGATTTCAATGTTAGAGTTTTTTAAATTATTTTTTTTTATTTTGAACCTACTTACCGAGTGGTATTTTGCATTAAATTAACAAGGTTAGAAAATGGAGGTGGAGGTGGCAAAACAGTAAGAAATAGTAATTATATAAGAGAAGTTATGTGAGAATTAGATTAAATTGACTGTATTAAATGTTATCATGAATAAGAACAATATTTATTACCACATAAATGGTTTAACACACAACTTTTTTACTTATTTTTATCTATGTTAAAATAGATTATCACCTTCAAATCAAAACTTTAAATCAAAACATGATATATTGTCATAAACTATTAAACTATACCAGTATTTTCTTTAAACAAAAATAACAAATGCAGACAGTTAAATATGTCATACTACTCAGAGTAGAGATCCAACGATTATAAGGCAAGGTAAAGATTCCTTGCAATAACTCCAGAGAAAAAGAACCAAACAGATCTTTTTGAAAGAAATATGCCGTTGGTATTTACCTTCAGGGCCGTCGCCCCAGGCGCCGAGACCAGGGGGGCCGCCGTGGGAACGGCAAAAATAAAAGAACAAAATTTGAAAAAATAAGTTAGATGTACATAACTTATTTTTTCAATTTAGGTATAACTGAATTTTAAATATTACGTTGTACTTATGAATTTGTATGTATGTACGTATGTATTTATTGAACAAATAGGCTTAATATTTGACACCAATAACTTTATATTTGCTAAGTTATCCCAAAATAAATATTTGCTCAAAATTGAGCAGCTGGATTTACTTGTATACTGTTAATAATAATAGCCCAATAATGAACTCTACTGTGGGCCTTAAATCCTTGAATCCTTACAGATAGGTGGAATGAGGGGTGGGCGCCAACAAACCACGCGACGGCCCTGTTCACCTTTTACCAATTCCGAAAAGTTTCAATCCAGGCGTATTTTTTGGGGAGGTTTCAAAATTCTCCAAAATACAGGACAATTGCCGTCCCGGTTAGGAACGCCCCGGGACGCGGGAGAATTAACAAAAATACGGTACTTTCCCGTAAAATCCGGGACTTCTGGCAACCCTGCATACTACCTAGGTATACCTCGCCGATATCTGTATCCATAGGATTAGCTTGAAATACATCGTCGTTTTCTAAGCCAAAGTTAGGGAGAACTGCAGCATCTAAAGGCCGATCCAGCTAGGAAGATATTTGAGAGCACATGCGCTCCTTGTACCGTGCAATGCAAACGTCCCTTCCACTCACTCTCCCCCTCACCTTTGGTGGACGTCTTCCTAGTTGGATCGCTCTCCGCAATGATATTTCCACATTTGACTGGCTGAAATCACATGGATGTAGTGAGAATCTGACATCGTTTCTTCCAAACGCCAAAATTTCATGTAAGGATTTATGAGCTTAATTATTTACGTTATTAAATGCCCTACTAGGTGTGGTTCACGTAATATTTATTAAATCACCTGCCACAACTCTCATTTTTGGTATACCACCTTCTTCATCTCAATAACTTATCCTCAGTTTGAACTATGTAATCCATTTAATGTGATACGTAACTCATAACTAGGGACCGGATTCTTAGGTTTTTACCTATTTTTTTCCTTACTTCCAAAACAAAAAGCGCTCATACACTTTTTCGAATCACGTCCATAGGATTCACCCACATTAATTCTGTGGCACCTAAAAATACCTAAATCGGGTATAAAAACCTAAATATACCTAAACGAGATATAAAACCTAAAATATATAATTTAGGCTACTTTTTTGTCTCTTTTGTTTGTCAGTTGAGAAGTCGACATTTTGCGGAGAGGCAATAACTTTTGTCGGGTTGAAATTAATACCACCAGCGTTTCGTTCAACCCATTGTCGTCCAGGATGGACAGGATCAAGAGAGGAAGTGTAAGAGTACCGGCGTATTCCTTTTGAAGTAGCCTATTCGTACGAACAACCATTGTTGCCGTGTCTGAACAAGGATATAGACTTCTGTGTTTTAAAGCGCTTGTTTGCATTTATTACTTCCCTGTTATTCATACTGATTGGTCACACTGTGAGTTTTAAGAAGACGTAATAATTATGCCCAAACAAATGAAATCGATTTATTACGGCAGTGGATTGGCGACGACCTGAATTTCACGACAGATGGCAAAGTAATATTTTGTCAAGCCTGCCAGAAACACGTAAGTTTTATTTACCTTTCTAGAAAAGGGGGAAGTTTTCGTCCCTAGTTGATCTGTTGTGCGGTTAGCATGCGTAACAACCGAAGAAATGAAAATAATCAATTTCACATTATCCACATCAACCATAAAGTGTTTTACTCACTAAATTAGAAGCATCGGATTCGAATCCTGAAAAGGGTAGTGTCTAGATACAGTAGCCTATTAACTTAGCCTATTAACTATTAACTAAGAGATAACAGGAAGAACTTCACAGTTGAGAATCTTGAAGATATACTGTAACCAGGAAATGTGAGGCAATCTTATTTCAATCTTATTTTATTTATGCTTTCTTTCTTCAATTGTATAATATTGTCTTAAAGCAAGTTTACACAAATTTAAGTCAATTTTGTTAAGTTAAACTTCAAAAGTATTATGTATTGAATCCTATGTGGTACATTCAAATTCATTAAACCAATAATTTACCCGAAAACGATATTTTGGAGAAAAAACCTAAAAAAAAACTATTTCACCTAATGAAAAACCTAAAACAGTGTTTCTTAAATCCTAAAAATCCGGTCCCTACTCATAACTCACGCAAATGCCACAGAACACACTTACTACACAACTTTACTCCACCCCCTGACTAGGAGTAAATATTGGCCTTATTTACTCCACAACTTACTACATTAGTAACGTACTCCGTGTTGGTGCTCTCCACCACTTGTGGGGTAAGTTCATTTACTCTGGGAGTAAATAAAATTTTTACTTCTTTAGTATATTGCTCTAGGTTGAAGGTCGCCGAGTTTAGTTTACTCCTGGTTGGTGCACGCCGTCCTTACTAAAAGAGTACGGTTACCAAAAGAGTAGCTTACTAAAGTAGTTAGAACTAAAGAAGTAAGGTTTACTAAAAGAGTAAATGGCATGAGTTTGTTGCACGCCACCCTAAGGGTTAATTGTATCTAAAAATTAACCCCCCATAAAACAAATATTCAAACTTTAAGTGAAGTAAAAAAAAGTTTGATATAACCTTGTTCATATAACTTGCACATAAATATCATACACTTTAGATAATAAAAGCACAGAGCAGTGATATTTAATTTCTCTAACAAACAAAGTAGGTCTATACAAAGGGGCTCCAGGTATTTGATTAAACATGGAATTTCACATTCTCTAGCCTGATATTGGTAAGTTGTTAAATAAAATTGATTTCAACTGACCTAATTTCAGAAAGGCTTGTATTTATGAAGATGTTTATAACATATCTAATTACAGTCAACCCTTGATATAGTGCCACCATCCATTGTCCGATTATCACAGACTGTACTGGCGTGGCTTGCACATTTTCTTTGAATAATAGACTAGGAGAGCTCTCAGGAATAAGCATTTATTATCTGGTAGCAAAAAAAGCATAAAATGAGAGCATTCATATAGCTTTATAACCCTCCTAGAAATAATTGCTACTAATGAAATGATCAAGTCCAATTTGTTGGTAGTAGGGATACCTACGCTTGAGCAGGTCCCGCCTTAACCTTCAGCTGCTCCAATCCCAACACCTCCTCAACCCATTTACGCCATCTTGACCATCTTGTCTTTCATATGAAACTACCCCCACCCCTCTATCATCCCCCTAAACAAAGTTATAGCAAATATAAGATTTCGTCGGTAAAACAGAGAGCTGCTTGAAACAAAACATTAAAAATCCTACTTAGGCCCTTTTGGCACCACTCCCACCCCCTCTGTCACAAGTTATGGCTCCGCACTGTGCTGATCCCAACCCACCCAAATAATTAAGCCTTATGGACAACCAGAGCCATGATATATCATCAGTTAGGCCCTTTTGTCACCCAGTCCATGATATGACGTCACACAACCCCAACAGGATTTGGCTAGATAGACCTCCATCCTAGCATTGAAACTTGATGAAAATTAAATTCGCTAGTAATCTATTTAAGACCATAGTAATAATTCCGAATAAACCGATACCATTGCGGGAGTGTGCATTCAATGAGACAAAGGAACCATCGAAAACTTGATGGAAATAAAATCCCCTGGTACCATTCTGTTTAAGCCTTTATAATCAGCCATCAATCATTCCGTAGCAAGAGGGTGAATTTCACGCACCCCCAGGCACCCCTAAGTCCAAAATAAGCAAAACAGAACCTGCTTGACCAAATAATCTAAATATTATTAATATAAAATACAAAAATAATACACAAAGAGTTAGGCCATTCTGAAGTAATATTCACTCCACTAAAGGGGGTTGATAGTATTCTAGCCCATTTAAAATGTATTTTCAAGATTAAAAAATCATATTATGTTATAAAAAATGTAGGACATATTCTTAAAACTTATTTTTACCGCCCAAAGGGTTAATTTCATGTAAGGGTGGTTTTTCAAGGTCAACCAAGTTTTTCTACAATCTGACAAATTAAGCCATTATAAAACGTCTGGAGGGTAGTTTTCACCCCCACTTGCAATCTAAGCCATTAAAAATTGTTTTTTCGACATATAAACATGTTACAGAGCAATATTAACTATCTGACATGATTTACACCCTCAAATGATTTAATTTTACATAGGGGTGGTTTTTCAAGGTCACCCAGGTTTTTGCAGGTATGGACAACTTGAGCCACTGCAAATCGTCTTGAGGGTAGTTTTCACCCCCACTTGCAATCTAAACCATTTAAAATTATATTTTAGGTATTTAAAAATCCTATTGAGTGATACGAACTATCTGACATGATTTACACCCCTAAATGATTTAATTTTACATAGGGGTGGTTTTTCAAGGTCACCCAAGTCTTTCCAGATATGGACAACTTGAGCCACTGTAAATCGTCTCTTGCAATCTAACCCTTTAAAAATTGTATTTTCGACATATAAACAACGTACTGAGTGATATTAACTATTTGATATCTTTTACGTCTCAAAATGATTTAATTTTACGTAGGGGTGGTTTTTCTAGGTCACCCAAGTGTTTGCAGATATAGACAAGTTGAGCCATTGTAAATGGTTTTCACCCCCACTTCCAATCTAACCCAATTAAAAATTATTTATTTAGATATTAAAAAATCGTAGTATGCTAAAACAAGTGTCTAAGAACAATATTAAACCCAGGGTCACAAAAGATTTTTGCAAGAATGGACAATTTAAGCTATTATAAGTGGTTTTCCCCTAACAAACTTAAAATTTATTGCTTTGTTACATCAAATGTGTGACATGACTGAATAAGTACCACTATAGACAAAGTTAAACCCGGGCAAATCCTAAAAATAAATTAATTTGACAACGAAGTACTCGTCACAGTGCGGAAAGACGAACTTTGATTGGTTGATCTTTTGGTAGTATCCCATCTCATTGGAGTTATATTTTATGTTGTAAATATCTGTTACCTCATTATAGGATAAGATGGGAGGACAACTCAAAAAGCCTTAAGAATTCAAACAAAATGTCTACAAACTATGAAAGAAACAGTTCAATCATAAGTTATAGATTTATTTAGTTTTTTTTTTCAATTTTTATGCACAATTGACATTGTTTTTCTCTATACCTAGACATGTTCTAAATGTTCTCTTTGTTTAATATGTTTCCCTATTTCTTTATAGTTGACAACAAGATTGTTTGAATTGATAAGTCTTTTGGAATAGCCTATGTCATTTTGTTTAGTGAAAGGTGTACTTTTCATAATCATGTATAAATGGCTTCAATTCCTCTGTCGATGGACATGTTCAATAAGGATTTGTGGATTAATTTAATAATTTTTCATCATTTCAATGCACAATTGATAATATTTTCATCTCCTGCTAGACAGGTTCTATATATTCCGCTTATTTTTAGTTGTGTTTTTCTATTTCTTTTGTTAATTAGCGGTCACATTATTTAAATTGATAAGACTTTTAGGGTTGCGTTTGTCCTATTCTTTAGTAATAGTTATTCATTTCACATTTTTAATGCATAAATGACTTCTTTTCCTCTGTCAATTGGGTATGTTCTATCACGAATTGTGGATTTTTTTACGTAATTTTCGTTTTTGTGCACAAATGACATTATTTACCTCTCTACTTAGACATATTCTATTTACATCCTTTGTTTACAGATGATTTTCCCTATTTCTTTGTTAATTTGCATCCACATTGTTTGAATTATTAAGACTATTAGAGTTGCCTCTGTTGTATTGTTTAGTAATAGGTATATATTTCACAATGTAAATGTATCCGTTCACGTTCACGTTTGCATTTACGTTCACATTCACGTTTACGTTTACGATCACGTTTACGTTCACGTTCTCGTTTACGATCACGTTTACTTTTACATTCATGTTTGCGTTCACGTTAACGTTTACGTTCAGATTCACGTTTACGTTCATATTCATGTTTACGTTTACATTCTTGTAACCTTACACCATCCTTGCTACCAACTAATCATGTTCCAGTTTATATCAAACGCCTAATATAGCAAATGATACATGTGTCATTGAAGGGATAAATATACATTACCATTTTTTATTTGTCTGTTTGATTTTTTACAATCAACTTGTATGTCTTTTTGAGGTGGGCATTATCATATTGTTTTGCTGACGTTATGTTCAATCATAAGTTGGGGATTTATTTCATTTTTTTTTTCCAATTTTTATGCATAACTTGACCTTATTTTCTTCTCTAGCTAGACATGTTCTAAATTTTCTCTTTCTTTAATATGCTTTTTTCTCTTTCTTTGTAATTTACATCCACATTGTTTGAATTGTTAAGACTATTGGATTAGCCTTTGTACTATTGTTTAGAATTAGCTAAACATTTCACATTTTAAATGTATAAATGACTTCATTTCCTCTGTCAATTGGATATGTTCAATCATGATTTGTGAATTTATTTAATAATTTTTCAATTTTTATTATTTTCCTCTCCATCTAGACATGTTCTAAATATTATCTTTGTTTAATATGCTTTTCCCCATTTCTTTTTTAATTTACATCAACATTGTTTGAAATGTTAAGACTATAGGAGTAGCCTTTGTACTGTTGTTTAGAATCAGGTAAACATATCACATTTAAAATGTATAAATGACTTCATTTCCTCTGTCAATTGGATATGTTCAATCATGATTTGTGAATTTTTAAGGTAATTTTCATTTTTATGCACAATTAACATTATTTCCCTCTCCTGTTAAACATTTTCTATATATTATCTTTGTTTACAGTTGATTTTTCCTATTTATTAGATAGTTTGCAGTCAATTTCTTTGACATCCTTAGGCTTTTAGAGTTGTCTTTGTACTATTGTTTTGTAATAGGTAAACATTTGTCACATTTTTAATATAGCCTATAAACGATTTCATATCTTTATCGACCGGACTTGTTTTGCACTCATCTATCCTGAGCCTCTCATGTATCAATATGCCTGTATTAGATTACTATCTCTAAAATAAATCATTGCTTTGTATGGATGCATTTGTCACATGTGTACGCTGTTCATATTTTTAAATACAAAAATTACTTAATTTTCTTCGACAGCTAGACATGCTTTATACATACTTTTGTTTAAATATGATTTGTCACATTTTTTTGTTAGTTTACAGCCAATTGGTATGTCTTTAAGGTGCCATTAACATATAAATGTACATTTAAATGCATAAATGCTTACGTTTTCTCTGTCGGCTGTACTTGTTGAATCATGTTTTTGCTTACGTAATCTATTCTGAACCTGTCTACAAGCCTTGTAGAGATGTCTTTTTCATATGTGAACACTTTTCAAATTTCTTTCATGCGTAAATGACTTTATTTCCCTACATAGCTACACAAGCTTTATACATTCCCTTAGTTTAAATATGAATTTCCGTAATTTTTTAATAGTTTACAACCAGTTTGTTTGGTTTGTTAAGGTTTTTTAGAGTTGCCACTGTCATATTCTGTAGTAATAGATAAACATTTTACTTTTAAAATGAATTAATGATTTCATTTCCTCCGGTAACAGGGTATGTTAAATCATGATGTGTTAATAAAAACCTTTTCTGAGGCTCTCGCGTTCCAAAATATTTGTATTAGATCACCTATTTTATCTATTTTGATAGTTTATATGTCTTTTTAAGATGTACTTGTCATATTCTTTGTATTCTTAATCCATAAATAACTTTAGTTTCCTCCATAGCTAGACATGTTTTATACATTCCTTTTGTTCAAAGATGACTTTTCGAATTTCTATAATAGTTTACAATCGTTTGTTTCAGTTGTTAAGGTTTCTACAGTTGCCACTGTCATATTGTTTAGTAATAGGTAAATAATTCGTATTTAAAATTAATTAATGATTTTATTTTCTCTGTCGATTGGATTATGTTCTACAATACTTATATTAGATCACAGATTTTATCAATTTGACAGCTTGTATGACTTGTTACGTTGTCCTTGTCATGTGGGTGTACGTGTTGAATCAAGTTTTGTGGATTTCAACTATCCTGAACTTTTCTACAAGTCTTGAAGAGGACTTTGTGAGATTGTCCCGTAATTTTTATGAGCAATTGCCTTTATTTTCTTCTCCAACTAGATATGTTCTATACTTCTTATTTCTTTGTTAGTTTACAACTATATTGTTTTAATTGTTAAGGGTGTCATTGTCATATTCGTTTGTGTTTTTATTGTATAAATAACTATATAAGCTCTGTCTACTGGATATGTTCAATCAATATTTGTGCATAACATCTATCCTGAGGCTCTCACATTCCAATCTATTTGTATTAAATCGCCGTTTTTACCAATTTTGACAGTTTGTATTTCTTGTTAAGGTGTCCTTGTCATACGGGTATACATTTTTAATGCATAAATGACTTAATTTTCTCTTTCGGTTGTAGTTGCTTAATCATATTTTTGCTGACGACACCCATGCTGAGGCTTTCACGTTTCAACATAATCTTTGTTTACAGATGTTTTCTTCTATTTTACAACCGGTTTGTTTGAATTGACAGGGCTTTTGGAATTGTCTTTGTCATATTGATTAGTGATAGGTGTCCTTTTTGTATAAATAGCTCACTTCCTCTGTCGATGAACATGTTCAATCATAATTTGTGGATTTACTATGTAATTTTTTCAAAACGTTTATGCATAATTGACAATTTTTTCATCCCTGCAAGACATGTGCTATATATTCCGTTTGTTTACATTTGTGTTTTCCTATTTCTTTGTTAATTTACAAGCAGTTTGTATTGATAAGGCTTTTAGAGTTGCGTTTCTCCTAATATTTTGTAATGTTTCCAACATACTCTTTGTTTCAGATGGTTTTTCTGTTTCTTTCATAGTTTGTAGACATTTTGTTTGAATTCTTAAGGCTTTTTGAGTTGTCCTCCCATCTTATCCTATAATGAGGTAACAGATATTTACAACATAAAATATAACTCCAATGAGATGGGATACTACCAAAAGATCAACCAATCAGAGTTCGTCTTTCCGCACTGTGACGAGTACTTCGTTGTCAAATTAATTTATTTTTAGGATTTGCCCGGGTTTAACTTTGACTATAGTGGTACTTATTCAGTCATGTCACATTTGATGTAACAAAGCAATAAATTTTAAGTTTGTTAGGGGAAAACCATTTATAATAGCTTAAATTGTCCATTCTTGCAAAAATCTTTTGTGACCTTGGGTTTAATATTATTCTTAGACACTTGTTTTAGCATACTACGATTTTTTAATATCTAAATAAATAATTTTTAATTGGGTTAGATTGGAAGTGGGGGTGAAAACCATTTATAATGGCTCAACTTGTCTATATCTGCAAACACTTGGGTGACCTAGAAAAACCACCCCTACGTAAAATTAAATCATTTTGAGACGTAAATGATGTCAAATAGTTAATATCACTCAGTACGTTGTTTATATGTCGAAAATACAATTTTTAAAGGGTTAGATTGCAAGAGACGATTTACAGTGGCTCAAGTTGTCCATATCTGGAAAGACTTGGGTGACCTTGAAAAACCTCCCCTATGTAAAATTAAATCATTTAGGGGTGTAAATCATGTCAGATAGTTCGTATCACTCAATAGGATTTTTAAATACCTAAAATATAATTTTAAATGGTTTAGATTGCAAGTGGGGGTGAAAACTACCCTCAAGACGATTTGCAGTGGCTCAAGTTGTCCATACCTGCAAAAACCTGGGTGACCTTGAAAAACCACCCCTATGTAAAATTAAATCATTTGAGGGTGTAAATCATGTCAGATAGTTAATATTGCTCTGTAACATGTTTATATGTCGAAAAAACAATTTTTAATGGCTTAGATTGCAAGTGGGGGTGAAAACTACCCTCCAGACGTTTTATAATGGCTTAATTTGTCAGATTGTAGAAAAACTTGGTTGACCTTGAAAAACCACCCTTACATGAAATTAACCCTTTGGGCGGTAAAAATAAGTTTTAAGAATATGTCCTACATTTTTTATAACATAATATGATTTTTTAATCTTGAAAATACATTTTAAATGGGCTAGAATACTATCAACCCCCTTTAGTGGAGTGAATATTACTTCAGAATGTCCTAACTCTTTGTGTATTATTTTTGTATTTTATATTAATAATATTTAGATTATTTGGTCAAGCAGGTTCTGTTTTGCTTATTTTGGACTTAGGGGTGCCTGGGGGTGCGTGAAATTCACCCTCTTGCTACGGAATGATTGATGGCTGATTATAAAGGCTTAAACAGAATGGTACCAGGGGATTTTATTTCCATCAAGTTTTCGATGGTTCCTTTGTCTCATTGAATGCACACTCCCGCAATGGTATCGGTTTATTCGGAATTATTACTATGGTCTTAAATAGATTACTAGCGAATTTAATTTTCATCAAGTTTCAATGCTAGGATGGAGGTCTATCTAGCCAAATCCTGTTGGGGTTGTGTGACGTCATATCATGGACTGGGTGACAAAAGGGCCTAACTGATGATATATCATGGCTCTGGTTGTCCATAAGGCTTAATTATTTGGGTGGGTTGGGATCAGCACAGTGCGGAGCCATAACTTGTGACAGAGGGGTGGGAGTGGTGCCAAAAGGGCCTAAGTAGGATTTTTAATGTTTTGTTTCAAGCAGCTCTCTGTTTTACCGACGAAATCTTATATTTGCTATAACTTTGTTTAGGGGGATGATAGAGGGGTGGGGGTAGTTTCATATGAAAGACAAGATGGTCAAGATGGCGTAAATGGGTTGAGGAGGTGTTGGGATTGGAGCAGCTGAAGGTTAAGGCGGGACCTGCTCAAGCGTAGGTATCCCTACTGTTGGTTCTTAAAAGACTTACCCTATATTCGATAAGCCTTATAATTAAATTGTGTCATGAATACAGTATTGTCTTGAAGCTTCTTGATTAACAAAGATATCCTTTATGAGCAATATCGACAAGAAAACATCCGTAGATTTCTTGACATTGATAAACTTTGAAGGTTGCGGAGGACCACTGATATTTCTTTTATCAAAATTTGAAATGTAGAAATAATCCTTGTAGTGTCAAAACACTAGATATCACTGATTCTTAGCTAGTAATTGCCGCTAGCTGATAAGCACATTATTCGTAGTTAACTTTAGCCACTGAGTATCACAATCACTGCCTATATAGTCACGATGGCTAATTTACAAGATACATTAAACAGGTTAACAATAATGATGTTAACTCACAGTTCGTAATTCTTCACATGAATAATTATTCTTGAAGTATAATCAAATCAGAAAGGATAGTCCTTCTATAACAAATAATGTCTTTGCAGATAAGCTTGAAATCTCGTTAATATATACTCTTGACTGAAGAGAAGATGCATTAAAACATCATCGAAGATCAAGCTATGAAGCACCAGCTTTTAAATATAGTATTAATAGGGTGAAATGACCAAAAATTGCCGATAGAAATTGTAAAGGCAATTATAAAGACAAAGAAAAATGGCGAAGAAGAAAAATAATGATATGAACAAGAAAGAAAGAAGGCTAACAATACTCTCAAAAAGGCTCTGATAGGCTAAGAATGACGAGGAGAGTCAAATACGCATTTATAATGATTAAGAATCATAAGATAATCAAATAAATTAAATATACACTATAAATATTAATGGAATTTAAAATACTATTATGAAAACGTAAATATATGGTGTTGAAATTAACCAGAGTGAAAAAGGAACGCTATAAATATAAATACATATTGTAGTGAAGTTCAATTGTCTTTTAAACAATGAGAATAGAGAAATTAAATGCATGATCGGAAAAGAGAAAATAAACACAAGGCCTCCTGAAAACAGGTGAAATAGAGGAAGAAAATAAACCAACCATTTATCATAATAAAATTAAATATTTGGTATTAAAACTCTTATAAAAACATCAACAACTAGAAAGAAGATCTCAACATAACTGAACATCCGTTCTCTAACATTTAGTGGCACAAAACAAAGGTGGCAGTAAAACGAAATTTAGTTTTTAAAATAAAAACAGCATAATACAGTGCTGTATTACTTTACTATACTGTATTATGAAATAACATTAAATAAAGGTCAAATAGAGAACTATAGCACAAAATAAAATACTGTAAAGTAACTCAATTATTTAAAGTAGATGTCCATTGTTACAGTACACAAAGGGGTTGAAAACACAAAAGGGTTGGGTTCATGTAAGTGATTAACTGTAATTGAGTAATTGTAGTGTAGTGTTTAGATCTGAATGGACACTGGACTAAAAGAAGCTCTCATTGTCTGACTACTTAACAAAGCTTCCTCATTCCACAGCACTGCATTTACATTTAGTGGCAGGGAAATACTTCTTGGAAATACAGTGCAGTATGTTTCTTAAATAGTCTTCCTTACATTCACGTCAGTTATAAAAGAATTCTGCAACTGAAAGAAAAATCACTGCAAGCCATATTTTGTAAAAATCTTGTCTTAAATTCATTGGCACTAAATGATTTGGCACAGTAACGAGGTTTCTTATGTATTTTATATGGGAGAAGATCCATTCACTTACATTTATTGGCACAGTGCGAGGGTGGCACTGTAAAGAGGTACACTCTATCGAGGGTTGACTGTAGTATGGGGATGAAATTAAATAAAATACATTTAATATTGCCACCCCTAAATGTTTCTAACAATTTCCCACCTTAGGTGGCTGCCTAGTAAGGGTAATTACATTATGGAGGATGAAATGGGCTGGACATATTGCATGAATGGAGGAGGAAAGACATATCTCAAAAATATTGACTGGGAGACCCAAAGGGAAAAGACCACTTGGAAGACCTAGACCTAGGTGGGAAGACAATATTAGGATAGATTTAAGGAAAGTAGGATTTGCGAGGGATTGTTGGAGTTAGCACAGAATAGGGTTGAATGAACCTTTAGGTTCCATAAAATGTTAACATTCCTTTAGCTTGCTTAGGAATTGTCTATTGCCATTGAGTAAGTAAGTAAGGCAGCTGCCTAGTTCGCTTATAGGGATGATCATCTGAATACCAGAGAAAGTGAAAAAGAATTAATTTTCACCTGATACAAATTGTATTAATTAACATACGGTAATATATTATTGTTTAAGGCTAGAAAAATGATGCCAGGACAGTCAAAGCGGTACCCTGGTGCCATCTATGTGACATCTGGAGGTGTAACAGAGAGTCGTGAAGTGTTAGCAGATAACAGGACGAGCCCTATGGCAGCAGGCAGTGTTAGTAGTATACCGTAAGTATCATTATAATAAGGAGTAAGGTGCATTCAGATTGAGCATTACTGTATAACCTATACTTTACTATAGTCTGTTATATTTAGCTTTTTCTATACATGTTGTGTGGTATGGTATTTGCCAGATCTCTGTCCAAATATCACACATATCAAATGTATCAGTATCAGTATCAGTAGCTTGTATTCTTCCTATACAGAAGGACCCTTCACATCCAAAACAATGGGCACAGGGGTGATTTTCAAAGGGCAGATTTTGATTTCTTTTCCACCCAATTTGAAATAGCTTATAATTCAACAACCTAGTCTCTTCACAGCTTCTAGTCTTTCTTCAATTTTTATCTAATAGGTTTGAGTTTACCACTTGACATCACCAATCTTTGTCAGATGCCTAGATTATCTATCCCAATATAAAAATTTTATAGAATATTTCGATCTTGAGCAATGTGGTTCACAGACACACAGATACACAGACATGTTTCTAAAATTGTGGTATTTGGAATCAGAAGACATCAAAAAGTGTGTTAATGCTGAAAACTTGAAGTTTAATTTCAGGGTCAAACACAATAGCAATATTTCCTCTACCTATAGTAGGCCCTACATATGGTAAAGGTGAAAAAATCAAACTTTTTTGGAGTTAGGCTTATTGGGAAAATCATTAAAAAATGAATATTGGTAATGATGTGCCTTATATGAAAGTTAAGAATGCACTGTAGGCCTTCTTACGCAGTGTTCTACCAACATAGAGTATGAACATCTTTGTCAAATGCAATACTTACATTGCCATCAGTGTTTGTTTTGAGCTGTCTTCTCTATATAAAAAAGAATGCACACTTGTATAATAAATGCTCTACTATCCATAGCTACTCTACCAGAAACAATGAAAACTTATATATAAATAAATGTAAATTCAGCACCACCCAGAAAAGTTTTGAATATGTTGCCCTCAGACTATTTAATTCATTGCCAAACAAAATTAAGGAGTTATCATATGTTCCATTTAAAAGGTCAATTAAATCTAACCTGTTGTCAAATACCCTGTACAGTGTCAAGGACTTCAATGACATTATCTGGTGAAATGTGTACTTGTATATTTTATCTCATTTGTGTTTATTGTTATTGTTATTTTATCTCATTTGTGTTTATTGTTATTGCTAATACATTGTACAATGTCTGTGGCAAATAAATCTAATCTAATCTAATATTATCCTGGTCCACGTAAAGGAATTTGCTCCATTTGGAATGAATGTCTGTTTTACTAAAATTAAAAAGATATGTGATTCAGGTCTATTGTTGCAACATTAAAACTAGATTCTCTTTATAATCTTTTCACACTATTGAAGATACAGAATACTCTCAATTATCCATGGAATTGGGTGGCTCAACAAGTGAATTCTGCAGATAATCTGCAAAATGGCAGAAAAGGGACAACAATCAACACAAAAATGCTTTCGAGCAAATTCATTTACAGTGGGAGTCTATAGCCCAGTCAAATTAGATCAAAAAAGTTGGTTTTGCTGTGTAACAGTACATAGTACACAGCTCAACAGCAGCAAGTGAAGACCTAGTCTTTCCAGACCACAAGCGACTGAAGATGGTGCATACATACACCGAAATGCATTTCATGATCTAAATGATAAACCGAGGAAGCAGTAAGCCTGCAATTCTGATCCAAGACTCTCATATAGGACTCTCCATGAATGAGCACAGAAGAAGTAAAGAAAAGAAGTTTCTGTAAATTGTATACTACATCTGTATAAACTGTAATCATACTACTAGAACAATAGTACTTCTACATTAACAATTTGAATTTTACCAACGTGACTACTGCAGTTAGCAGTTAAAATAAATACTACAATCTAAAATAATTTTATATTCAATAATAACTTCTGTTTTTAACAGATTACACACATGTATGACTAAATACTACTATTAGTAATTGCAGCACACATCAACAAGATAAAAAGTGTATGTTTTGAATGTAAATAGACATTTTAATGAATATGTAAAATACTTGATTTTATGACAATGTAAATAGGTTTTTTTTATTGATTATGTAAATATGTGTAATTTTTAGCATGTGTATTTTTTAGTATGATTCACAGCTCAGAATTGGTTACACTATATTAACAATAAATATCTAAGGCTACTGCTGATCTTGGTTTATCGATATCATTTTGAGGTATAATTACTACATCCCTCAAAGAAGAAAAATGAAATTTATTAATTTTATGATGAGTTTAGCAAGTATTAACTTATAATTATAACTGTGTCAGTGTATTTATAATGATCAGTCACCAAAGCTGTTTCTCAAAAGAACCTAATCTTTTAATTTAAAAACTTGGCAGCCTCATCAAATTCAGCTGGGGTTAAAAACTGCGGACCAAAAACTATATGAATATTAAGTAATTAGCCTAATCATTTGAAATTGAGGTCCGAAACTAATTTTCAGTCGACCATGATAAAACATCATTAATACTTGAACATGGATTAACTTCAATTAGGAATTAGCTCAAAATACACTTATTTTAATTATTGTCATTATACCACCAATTTTTCACAATTGTAAATTAATTATTATTTTTGTAATTATAGATTACTGTATAATTTAGCCTAATATGAGTAAATAAGAATTATTCAGTTTGGAATTATGTTGAGTTTGCCCTCCCATGGAGGCTCACTGAATAACAATTGCAAAACATTGCATTTTGAATATTTTATGTAATTACACAACATTCCATTTACATCACATCAAAAATAGCATAAATTTTGTACATAATAACTGTTTGCCAATAAAATATTGGCACAGCATACTGGTTCAAATACAGCATTGTCTAATATGATTTACTAGACTGAAATGAAACAATGGTATACTTTAAGTTGATTTTTTAAAATAAAAAGAGTAATTTTTGTAAAAAAAAAGTAAAATGCATATTAAAGTCTGGTATTTTAATAATGCCTGTTGCAAACATCAAATCTAAAAATTGTTTAACTTCTAAAATTCAACTGGTTTCAATTACGTTTATATGCGGGATTGAAATCTGTCTGAATCCGATCCCAACTCAATAAGTTCCCTGTCTATATGGAGAGTTCTGGGAGTGGATTAAGATTTTTGTACTGTTGGCTAACTTGGTTGTGTGGCTAATCTGTGAAAACGATCACCATTTTTATTCCATGATTAAGAAATGTGTGTAATATTAATAATTTATGGCCACCATAAACAAATTATGGCATAAAAGAGGAAGATAATAATATTAATATCACGTTGTGTGTCAGTTTATTTTTTATTAAATAGATGTTTAGCTGAAGAACAAATGATGAATGGCACAAGCACACCATGACTGAATTTGCTAGGATTTGCATCAAATTAAATTTGACCTGAATCTGATCTGTACCTCCATTTGCAGAGGATCGGATAGAAAATTTATTGTGGACTGAGTTCGCGTTTACACAATGATCTCGATTTGGGGAACGGATTCTGATCAATCTGAATCCTGCATTTAAATTTACTACATATCTAAAATAAAGACTCAGAAGCTCAGCATGCCACTAACAACATGATCTGTAATCACATTTGTCTGTTCATAAAAATGTAGAATATTACAAGAAACAATCTTGAAAACCACATGACTACTTCGCTTTGAGGTGAAAACTTTCCCCTGCCATCTATAAGGGATCTTATTTAATTCATCCTCTATCACATTTTTAAGTATAAAAACCCTGCACAAGATTAGAATATACAAAAATATAGAAAGTAGTTTATTGCCAGGGCATTAACAACAAATGTATAGCAATGTCACAAATCAAATACACATTCAAAATGCAAATCCTAAAATTCCTGTACACTATAAAGATGATTTGCCCATAAAATAGATTTAATATGCTTTACAAATCAAACAGAATTTAATTATCTAATCTCTTCAGATTAAATTATTAAATAAACTACATATTTAGTCCAACTATAAAAAACCATCTTTAACTAAGATCAAATATGAGAGCAGATTATGTTAAACCTAAGACTCCTATTTTTTTTTTTCTACTGGAACTTCGTAAGGATGATACCCCTAGATGAAATGATTTTTAAGTGAGTATAGTGAAAATTTATATTTTGCTATTCATTTAAAACTGACTTTATGATCTTTGAAGCATTTTGTTCAAATTGCCATTTCATATTTTTGCTTCTTTCATTTCAGTTCTTTCAACCCGATATCTAATGTTTTTACTCAATAAGCCTACAGTCAAATAAATAACACTAAATAACAGAAATAACGAAATTATGACATAAATATTTAAAAAGGCAATAACTCAAAAAAAGGTTGTTGAAACAAACAAGAAAAAATAAGTTATGTGTTCAACAACATCTCCCCGTTATAGGTTCAACAACCGCCCCCTACGGAGTCCTACAGTTAAAACAATTAGTTATGAGATTTTGTATAATCAGTAGGGCCGATTTTTATGTAATATCAAAGTACGAAATATGTACATAGAAATGTAGTAAATTTAACGGAAATATGTAATAAAATATGTAATAATCACAAAATATGTAGCTTAAATGTAATACTTTTAATGCAATACATGCATGAAAATGTGCACACAAGCTTCTACACGCTACCTCTAATTTTGACAATGAGTGAAACTTATATGATTTAACACATTAAAAACCAGTAAAAAGTAAAAATGCTTCAGATATTAAAAAAAATGTAATGCACTTAAGTTTGTGGAGAAACATGTATTGTAGTAAAACCTGTTGTCCTCATGCCCCGAAAACTCACTTTTTGAACCCGATTGTCCCATTTGAGTTAAGAGTATATTTTTAGAAGACACGATATTTATTTGTGTGCAATGCACTGTGTAAATGTTGACTTCATGGAACGCCCTGTAGTTTTGATACACACTTAAAACATTACCACTTTCCCGTCCATTGTAAAACTTTCGTCAATATTCGACCACTGTTTTAGTTTTGAGCAAGACTAGATCCAACTTGAGTTATTTATAACAAGTCCATTTCATATACAGATTGACGCAATTTCTTCTTTAAAACTTATTAGAAAAACTCATTTTATCGTGCAAATAACGGTATTCTTGCGTACCTGAAACCTGACTGTAACCCTTCCTAATAGCTGGTTTCAATTTGTAGTTTAGAGACCAACATACCTGGCTAGCCCGAGTTCTGAGAAACGATAAGTGCTAATGTACTACCAGAACCACCGTATTTGCATTTGTGTTGGAATTCACAAAGTTAGAAGAATTAATTATCCCTACTTTTGGCAACTGAAGTGTTTTCTTTATAGAAGGAAATTAGCTAATTATTTTATTAGTCACTGAAAAATAAAAAAAATTAAATAAAACCTTAATTTTTTATGATTTCCTAGATTTTATGTACAAAAATATTACATTCATTACATAATATGTAAAATATGTAATATTACTATGAATATGTAAAAATATGTAAAATTAAACCCAACTATCATCATATCAGAAGCTCAAATAGCAGACATTTTTCATTTTTAGTAGTCTACAAATAAGGGAATGTAATTACATAAGAATCCGGGCCCTAGTTAGGAGCTTTTTGGCAAGATTTCTTTTCAGTCAATTAAAGTCAAAAGCTGCATCAGTTATTATTAGGGCAGGGATTTTTATTAGTCTTTTAAACACAATAAAATAGATATTAATTATTACAGGAAGTTAGTAACAGTGAAGTTTTTCTAATATAGTGATATAAGACTTGAGTCAATTTTTGTGACACTTACTTCACTTGAGTCCTCTATTTGGAGACTAGTTTCGGGAAATTTTTTCTCCCATTTTCATTCCATTTTGACTGCTGCTTGTTGCTGTTGCTACTTGACTCCCCTCTGGTTTTCTTAAGATGAATTTGTTGTTCAATTCATTGGAGGCGGGGATTTCAAAATTCATAGCTTTGTCTTGATGTTTGAGGATGAAGATTTTCTCCCAATTTATTAATTCCGTATGTCCTCTTGCAGATTTTAACAATTTTGCTTCTGGTTCAATGTCATGGTTTTTTATCCAAACATGGGCTGCAACTGCCGATTTATCTATTTTGTGGTTCTTTTGTCCTTATTTTTAAGTTTCTTTTTGTCTTTTCAATATAAACCTGGTTGCAATCCTTGCACTCTATTTGATATATTCCTGATTTGTTGGTATTAGGTATTCTGTCTGTTAGTGAGGATTTTAGTAAGTTTCTAATACTATGTTTGTTTTGTGGTGCCAAAATTATGTTTTGTTCTTTGAGAATTTTCTTGAAACTGTTGAATGCCAAAGGGTGGTAAGTGAATTTTTTGAATTTTCTATCTTCTTCTTTACTGTTCAAATTGCTAACATCTTTAACATTTTTCTGTCTGTTATGTTTGGCAATCTTTCTATCTACCAGATCTTTGGTGAATCCATTGCGATGAGCTGTATTCACAATATACTTATATTCAGCTGCATGTTCTTCTTTAGTTATTGGTATATTTACTAGTCTATAGGTTAGACTATTGAACACTGCATGTTGGTGAGTTATGGGATTGAAACCATCCTGTTTTATGTAATTATCTGTGTGTGTTGACTTTCTATGGATACCAAACTCTATCTTGTTGTCCTTATGGATAATTTGAGGTCCAAGAACGGGAGGTAGCCATTCTTCTCTATTTCCAATGTAAATTTAATGGTTTTGTTTTGCATATTCAATAATTTTAATGCATCTGTTATCAATTCTTCTTGTACCACTGCAAGGATATCATCTACGCATCTGTACCAGGTTTTGAATACTACGGAGAAGGCTTTTGTGATGTGGTTTCAAATGAATCTCATATATAGTTCTGCCAAAAAAGGAGAAAGAGGGTTCCCCATCACTAATCCTGATTTTTGTTGGAAAAATTTATTGTTGAAACTGAAAAAAGTTTGATCCAAACAAATTTTTGTTAATTTTATATAATCTTCCAAAGCTACCGGTTGTATAGGCCTATCTATTGATTTCAACCAATCTCTCAGTAATATCAGTACCTTGTCTGTAATATAATATAATATAATAAGACTTTATTGTTCCGTATAATGTATGTGTACATTTTTAGAACATTGTCAACTATTCATGCATACAGCATACATACACACACATCAATGTGGCACACTTGGAATAGGAATACTAGGGAATAGAGCCGTTACATCAAACGATACCAACATATATCCTTTGGTTAATGCTATGTCCTTGATTTTGTCCACAAGATCATATGAGTTATTAATGCTTAGACTATAAAATTTCTTGAATGTACTGAATGTATGTGTTAACCATTTGGCTAGTTTCAAGAAAATTCTTAAAGAACAAAACATAATTTTGGCACCACAAAACAAACATAGTATTAGAAACTTACTAAAATCCTCACTAAAAGACAGAATACCTAATACCAACAAATCAGGAATATATCAAATAGAGTGCAAGGATTGCAACCAGGTTTATGTCGAAAAGACAAAAAGAAACTTAAAAATCAGGACAAAAGAGCACTTCAGGAACATAAAGAACCACGAAATAGATAAATCGGCAGTTGCAGCCCATTTTTTGATAAAAAATCATGACTTTGAACCAGAAGCAAAATTGTTAAAATCTGCAAGAGGACATATGGAATTAATAAATTGGGAAAAAATCTTCATCCTCAAATCCCTGCCTCCAATGAATTGATCAACAAATTCATCTTAAGAAAACCAGAGGGCAGTCAAGTAACAACAGCAACAAGCAGCAGTCAAAATGGAATGAAAATGGGAGAAAAAATTTCCCGAAACTATTCTCTAAATAGAGGACTCAAGTGAAGTAAGTGTCACAAAAATTGACTCAATTCTTATATTACTATACAATAAAATACCGGTAGTTTTATTTTGGTTTTTTAACTTTTTCATACAATTTTCTTTGTTTTAATTTTAATAAGTACAATAAACACATAAAAACAAATATATTATTTTATTTTATTTTTACTTAAAAATTTCTATGGCTCTGGATAACAAAACTATAGGAATACTTTTTCTTTAATTTCAAACAGTTTATAGTTTATAGAACACAATCAATTTTAGAATTACCCCTGTTATTTCCAACTCCACCACATAAATCCAACAAGAATGTTTTTCAATTAATCAACCAACTAATAGAATATGTTACTTCTGGCATCTTTCTGAAGCAAACACTGTGAATAAACTGCAAATGTAAGCATCTTAAGAATGATTTACTTTGCTTCTAAGGAAACCAAGATTTTGATTCACAAATGATTTCCTTTAACAGGATAATAGGGTAAAAATTACAAAATTACAATACGCAATGCTACATTTACTCTTACTGGTAACAATGAGCAAGTTACGAAATGGAGGTAGTTAAAAAGTAGTTTTTAGTAGTACAATAGTAATTAGACTAATTAGGCCTACATATGATTAGTTTATGAAGTATTTCATCATATTTCTAGCTATTTTTAGTTTTTAATATCTTCTTTAACCATTTGTTGAGTTATTTCACCATCATGATAATGAAACGATAGTTACGTTAAAATATCACAGTTAGCTAGCAAGGAATAAAATAGTTTAAAACCAGGCCCTAGTTGTTACCAACATTGCATGATTTACTTCTCTCATGTTTTTAACATAGCATATTATTTAAATCTTTCAATATTACCCATGATAAGCAAGTTAGAATTACTGTGTATAAAATAAGGACATTCAGGATGAGAATTAGGTTCAACACTTCAACTTAAAAGCAGACTTGATAATATCAAGTGCCTTGGAAAACATGTATGGGTTAAGATGGATGTTTAAGTCCATATTATTGCTTCCACAGGATTTTTAATCTGTTGGCACTACACAACAATATTCTCATAAGTCGATCAGCTTTTTAATCTAAGTGAATATTGCTTATTATTTTAATTCATTACGAATTACGCAGTTAACATAATTGCTGTGTCAAAGGTTACCAGAGTAGAGCCTAAGTTCATTCTATTTGTTGTTGTTGTTGTAACAAAGAGAATATGAGATAAGCTACTCCTCACTACATTTATGTAATTTCTGTTTTGTATCCAGTATACAAAAACACTATTTTGGTGAAAATGAAGGATATAATATCTGAAAATATGTTCTTTGCTTTGCAGTGTGATCCGTGAACAATATTGTCTTTGTACACCCACAACCAAGCTGGAAAAGAAGTTGGTGATTGTGGTGATAGTTCTGGTGTTGGTGATCCTAGTGCTCATTGTTGTCATCTCCGTATTGGCTGACAGAGAAAGAGGCAAAGACCTCAGGGAAATGATTCAGGCTCTAACTCCCAAAATCTGATCGAAAATGATGTTTTAATCATTAATGTTCATGGTGTCACATAATTCTGAACACTGATTATCATTCTGAAGCCCTAGAACTCAAATTATTATTTTATTAGATTGGGGAATTTATGTTAAACAGAAATGCATCAGGAATAACTTTCATGATCATAGACAATGGCATTGGTTCCTCAAAAACATAACTTTTTGAGATGTTTTAAGGTGTGGCTTTATATTCTCTATTTGAAAGTAAAATGATCTAATTTTTGTGGGCTTTTAAGAAGAAAAAATGATTTTATATTAAGGGTATTTAACCTTTTCACTGCTAACAAATTACTCACTGAGCAAACTGGACGTGCTGAATTAATTTGAAACTCTTAATCATAAATTGACAAACAATTGCAAATAATTTGTCGGTTACCTCAAAAACAAGAGGACAGCAGGTATTTCTTGAAGTTTAGAGTAATTTACACAACCCTGGGGATGCCCACATGTTGTCACAACACAGTAGCATTATATTGCATTTCAATGCATGGTACAATAAATCGCCTGAAATATTTAGCTCAGAAGGCAGCTCAAGGCAGGGAACTGGGAACTGATGGTGTCAGGAAGTAGACAACAGATGATACTAAACTTTGCACACTTTGAATCACTTTCATGGAGGATATTGTTTGTCTATTGGCATGCAAACTGGTGCTTCATATATATATATATGTGTGTGTGTGTGTCAATAACACAGCCAGCACTGATGCTGTAGCAGTGAAAGGGTTAAAAGATTCACCTATCACCACAACGTTTATCTTGTTTTAGTGTGTCCTGTAGGAAACTTTCAGAAATGAAATAGGTGAAAACAAAAGCATTAAGATGTAAATTTCTATTAGGCCTACTAGTATTATTAAGGAAATAGCACAGTGAAGTGACAGAATATTGTAGAATTGTCAGTCAGAATAAGCCGATGACTGAGGAGACTGTGAGCTGAGTATTGGAGTGTAATGACTCCATTTCTTTGCAAAAAATAAGGTTATGTATAGGCTATTCTGAACTCTTAGTTTATATAGCCTATGCATCAACACGAATGTACCACAAAACCAATTTCCTACCTCTAAATACCGAAATAATATATTGTTCTACGTCACATTAAATATACGGTAAGTCTCCTCAGTATTCATGTTTCCTCAAATATTACCTTGATGGATATGGTAAGTTACACTCCAGCACTCAGGTAAAAAGATTTCCTCTGAAACATGTTCTAAGGTTAAAACACCCAATAACATAGTGAACTTCCAGTACTCACATTTGCTACAGATGCACATTTGTGCTAAGCCTACATCTACAGGGAGACCCAATGAACTATGATCCGACTGTGCAGTGTTTCTCCGATTCACAATGGTGGTGCGTGTTGCCACCTGCGGCTATCACAGAGTGGCGCTGATGAAACCATACAACAATTTCCTTAACTATTTAAAAATAATCATGAGATGGATTGTTACTCACTAACTTCACTAGAATTGTCACTAACCTGGACTCCAGTTTCGAATGGCATCCTCATTCATCCTCAGCTAGACTCCATCCGCTGGTTGGTTGGTGTTAGTGACAATTCTAGTGAAGAATCCATCTCATTATTATTTTTATATAATAATTACTTTACTGTGTAAACTTCCTAAATGTTATGATATGATATTTCTTAACTATGTTTAAAGGCTTTATTTACCAACGTTATGGAAGGAGGTGCTGAAACTGGCCACCATTGTTATCCATACATTTGTGGAACCTCTTTAACTATATAAGAGAAACCAATCCAATTAATTGTAAAAACCATTTATATTTGTAATTATAACTGGAAATAAAGTAAGGAAACTGAAAGAAATGTAGATACAGCAGCTGTAGTAAATCAGAAACACTCATAAGTTTTTTTTAATAAAATATATGGTCTGTGTTTGTGAGATTTTCTTTTAAGTCTTAACCTCAATGATTTTATTTCAGACAAAATAAGACAATATGCAACCCTAATTATAATTATAAGGTACTGGTATATGGATTATGCATAGAAGATGCGTTTCTTCTGTTCAGGCATCGGCCCAGTTTTGATTCTTGGTTGGTTTAAGAATGCTATGTGGGACATTTTCCGAAGTATCTTCTCATCTGTGAGGCTCATATTCAAACACTTACGGCCACGATACATTATTTCCAAGAGAAGTATAATCTGAAAAATATAGAAGTTTTGGGTCTCCTTATTGGAGCATGTGCTGCCACCCCCCCCTTCTTTGAGAACTTCATGAAGAAGTATGGTCTTCCAGCTAGTCTTGGGAATGAAATAATCACGATTGTTTTAAAGAAATCATGTTAGATATTATCTAACCATATCATTACTTAATTATATTATCTAATTATATTTTATTGTATGTACTTGTATATGAGTGTATTATATTTTATGCAAATGATTTAAGATGTTTATGTAAATATACTGAGTCCGTAGAGGCTACCTCTGATGGGAGGCCGATTTTGAAATTAAAAAAAAATGTGGCTTAATCGACTTGACTTACCACACCCCAAAATCTGGATTTTAATTCTTTTTTAAAAAGATTAATATGTTTTTTCAGAGGGACTGTAAAGTCATGTGAATTGATTGATAATGGGATACTGGCTTTGGATCGGGCAGCATGAATGAATGAATGAATGAATTTAGCCTCTATGTCCCATGAAGGGCTAGGGCCTCCTACAAGAGGGGAAGCTCGGGTAGGTAAAGTCCGCGTGGTGAGCTATTTCACAGTTTCTCCTAATTCATAAAACTTCATAACAATGTAGGCCTACTGTATGCTTGCAGTGTAGGATGGCAGAAGGCAACTTTCCTTGCATAGGCATAGGCATAGGCCTCCCTTAGGCATGCAAACCCCCTTGCAAGAGAATTCAGAAAGATCTGAATAATGGTATTAAGTGTTCTGCTCGAAGGAATGTCCAGACCATGGGATGATGCCCATGAAACGTCCAAGGCTCTTTCAGGCAAGGGTGATATCGTGGAAATTTGCCATTGTCTATTGTGGAATGGGAATAAAGGGAAAACATAGGATTCAGTCCTGAATCCAGGAAGGAAATTTTCTGCTACAGAAAAATGATTGATCTGCATGGGAACTGAACAGTGGTCGCTGGGATAAATGGCACCAAGCTACCTTCTTCCTCATGGTGGCAGACAGATCTAATACACCTACTACATGGGTTGTTTTTTTAGTAGTGGCAACTATTTTATTTCTCCGTACATAGGAAACATACATGGTTCTAACATTTAAGGCCTTTGATGTAACCACCACCATTGAGTACAACATGTTCCCCACGATGCGTAAGTCTTTGGAATCCGCTGGCACTGCCTAATCTGTTGATGGTGCAAAGAGAGCGGTCGGTTGCCTGTAAAACATGATTGGGATGGTGTGATCTTAAAACATACTGTTCCCCCATGCCAGAACGTTATTGCAGAGTACTACTGTTCCCTTTTGCAAAACAATCTGCAAGAAGCTCTAAAATGAAAACAGCGACAACTTCACAGATAATTTACCCAACATTCTGCATGACAACACTAAGGAACATAAAGCAAGAGTTGTCTCTGAACTGTTCAATCGCTGGGGCTGGGAGATGCTCTATCACCCTCCATACTCTCAGATTTAAGTCCCTGTGACTTTGATCTAATACTGAAGATGAAGGAGCCACTTGGGGAATTTGCTTTCATATGGTTGAAGTTGTTTTACAGGCAACCGAGTGCCTTCTTTGCACCATCAACAAATTAGACAGTGCCAGCGGGATCCAAAGACTTATGCATCATGGGGAACATGTTGTATGCAATGGTGGTGATTACATCAAAGGCCTATAAAAGTTAGAACCATGTATGTATGCTACGTATGGAGAAATAAAATAGTTGCCACTACTTTATAAAAAAAAACCATGTGTAATGAGTAATTTAATTAATATTTAAGCAATATTCCCATAATAACTATCCTCTGTAAACATACTCCGTCTATACAAAAAATTGCACAAAATGAGCAGTACAGATTTAATGCTAATAACCAACAGTTTTAAAGTACGGTACCTCTGCATAAAACTTGAATACTTACCAAAATAACTCAATACTAACATTTGTGAACGGGGAGATGGGCGTGGCTCTGGCTGAAGGGAGATCGGCCATTTTCTGTTGGAACGGCTGAGCCTTGAAGCGAAAGCAAGTATTGCACTGCCTCAAGACAGAACGTATTACTTTTCTAAAGGAAGGCACCCAGAATGTTTCTCTTAAGTGGGCAATGGTCAGCTGAGGGCTGGCATGACATTTGAAAATGGGTGTGACGAATAAGATGTCTAGTAAAGGAGTGATTGCAGGAAAGTAAGATTTTATGTTTAGCATCAAATGGCAATTCAGACCGTTCAAGGCGTCCGCCTACACGCAGAATGCCATCTTGATCTAGGAATGGAGAGAGACTGTGTAATTTACTAGATTTTGAAATATCATTTCCAGAGGTGAGGATTTGAACCTCCTCTGAGAATGCTTGTTGTTCTACACCTTTAACACAATGCTGGAGGGAGAGTGAAATTTCATCAGCTGTTAAGGGGCCCTTCAACTTATTTTGAGGTTTCCTACAATTATTTATAAATCTGACAACATAGGCCATGATGCGAAGAGTCTTTAGATATGGGAACTTGGATAGCCAATCATAGAATGTACAAGTCTTGGATTGAATGTGAGCTTGCAGTTCAGTACTACCAAGCGTTTCTGGTTCACCAGTGAACGGCAATTTGACAATGTATCTACCGTCAGAATCCCTTGTAGTAGTTTCTGCGAAATGCTGTTCGCAGAATGATTCATTAGGAAATGGGACTTCATTGGAAATATTTTCTAACTCCCAGAACTTAGTTAACTGATCGCTAACAGCTTGGTCTGAAGTTAGAAAAGCAGAGTAATGTGACGAAGTCACATGCGTGGAAGGAATGCTGTTAGGAGTGGTCGATGACTTATGACCTGAGTGGAATCGTCTTGAAGATCGAGATTGTTTGCTAAAGCTAATTGAAGGCAACTTCTCGGAAACATACCAACCTAAGTGCGAGTTTTGTATGACAGGAAGCTGCGGGGTAGTAATTTGCCCTGGGCAGACGATTTGGGAACAAATTTCCACTCCAAGTAAGAGGTCAACACATTTTGGTGTGTGAAACTGTGGATCTGCAAATGCAAGATTGGGTGAAATGTCCCATGTGCGGGTATCAATTGGTGTACTAGGGAGTTTTGTCGTCATGATTTCTGGTACAACGATAGCATCTGAATCGTAGCACCAAGAAGTTGTATTGGAATGTATTGAAATTGGTACCACTTTATGAGTACCCACTTGGGATGAGATTATTCCAGTGAGTGTAGTACGCTGAGAATAGCGTGGCACATAAGGACGATTAGACAACCGACTGCTAATTAAGTTACAAGTGGAACCAGTATCCAGCAACGCCGTTGCTTCGACTGGATAACCATTGGAGTCATTAATGAGAACTGTAGCTGTGGGCAGTAAACAGCTCTGCTGTGAGGTACGAGAAGATACCACACCAGCAGTATTAGCCGGTTGGGCATTTGGATTGTGAAGAAGAGTGCTATGCCTTAGGAAACAGGATTTGCATTTATAAATATTGCAATAAGAGGAATGACCCTTTGCCGAGAGGCAGACTCTACATATCTTGTGGGATCAAACAAATTGGTCTCGTTGCCTGAGATCCATTGCTCTGAAAGTGTCACAATAGAATAAATTATGTACTACGAGCCGCTTGCAACAAATGCAACGAGAATGATCATTGGATTTATTTCTAGTATTATTTGGGGTGGTGGTAGCATTAACCTTCAAATTATTCTGAGTATTATTATTGGATTGAGACTTTATGGCTGAATAAGTCATTTGGAGGACCTGCACCTTGGTTTCGAGAAATTCGAAAAGGTCCTTAAGGACAGGTAAAAGGTCCTTTACCTGTCCTGTTTTAGAGAAGATTCCCAATCTTTTATTATGTTGGGTTGAAGCTTATCTAAAATGATTTTAGAGATAATTAGGTCTGTCAAGCTAACATCAGTATTGAGTGACTGAAGTGCATGGACAGAACTAACAAAGTGGTCGAGATATTGCTGCAGGGACTCTGCATTATTCCTTTCCAGATGATGTGGAGGCGCAAACAAATGTTCCAGGTGTGTGTTCGCGATAAGACGATCATTGTCGAACCTTTCAGACAACGTACGCCATGCTATGTCGAAGGTAGCCGATGAAACTGGAATGTTTCTTATGACTGACATAACCTTCGGTGTTAGGCAAGATTTCTGATACTGGAACTTATCAATTTCTGAAATTTGTTGATTGTTAATAATTAGAGAGGTAAAATTATCACCGAATTCGAGCAGTCTGCTGGATCGCCTGAAAACTGTGGGAGTCTGATCTCTTGCAGTTTTGGTAACAATGGTGGAGTTTCTAGAAGATTGGTCAGGTTGATAAATCTCCTTATGTTTAGCAATCAAAGAATTAAGATAGGCCAGAGCTTTATGACTGTTTGCTTCAACATCCTGATACCCTTCAATCTCTTGAAATTGGGAATATTCAACCTCATATTGTTCAATACGTTTCTCAAATTTGGTGCGAAGAATGACACACTCATGATAAGCGAGTTCATTCTCTATAATTTGTATTAAAACAAAAACATAAGATAATGATATAATTTAGACGTTTAACAATATAATTGCATAGATTCATGTTTCATATTCATCAAACCTTCAGCTATCTACTCTCTGAAAATTAGTTCAATATCTCATCGCTTGATGGCAGAAGATTGTTGAAAAATGACCATCCACAAGTAGTTATGAGTAAAAGTGCAAGAAGCAGCAGAAACCACTTGGATTTAGTGCCAGTAAGATGGATAAATATTCTGACAAACACATCACTTCTGAAGACAACATTTATTAGAATCAAAATAAACCTATATAACCACACAACAAAATCCTGACTTATGGAAATAAATCTTGTAAAGAAACCTCATTGCAGTGGTAATAGTATCACTTATTGCGAGTTAAGAAGAGAGACCTTGAATCTTTGAAATTAGACATTTTCAAGTTATATTTGAGAAATATTCAGAAAACATCTGTTGAAGATATATATACCGGTATACATGAAAAACAAAAAATTTTAGCACTGTAATTGATTATAGTTGAACTATTTACAACCATACAATGCTGCAATTGAAATATTTTATTGTCTCCTATTATGTTGCCATTTTCGAGATAAGAGGCCTCTCATCTAAACCAACAACTTTGTAGGGCTTACTGTTGTTTGACACTGTTTATTTATTTTGATGTCTTCTTCTTCTTCTTCTTCTTCTTCTTCTTCTTCCAATGGTCTTCCATTGGGTCATCTAGCCCATTTGGAATCTGGCGTCCCAGTAGAGATGTGAGATTAGTTGTCTCTCTTGTTTAGACTTGTCCAGTTTGTTGCAGAGTAGGAGGTGGTGCCTATTCATGGGGTCCATACTATTGCAGAGTGTGCAGCTGTCTGAGTTGAGGATTCCTATTCTGTGGAGATGTTGGGCCAAGCAGTCATGTCCGGTGTCTAGCCAAAACAGAGCTACTGCCTCCTTTCTTGGTATTTTACTGTTGACTGTCCAGTTTTTACTTCCTCTGCCCGTACCATAGGTACTATAGGTAGAGGAAGTATAGTTTTCGACCCTAAAATTCGAAGTTGAGTTTTTAGCATATATACACGTTTCAAGGCCCCCTGAATCCAAAAATACTATTTTTGGAAACATGTCTGTGTGTGTCTGTGTGTGTGTCTGTCTGTGTGTCTGTCTGTGTGGAAGTTTGTGAACAGGCTAGCTCCGAAACGGAGAATCGTATGAAAACAAAATTTCGTATTTGGGTCAGGTACCTTCTGAAGATGTGATTCGAAGATTGGCGACAAATTTCCCTTATTTTTAAGGGGACTTTACATGAAGAAATTTTCGTTTTTCGCGATTTTCTCGAAAACGGCTCTAACGATTTTCTTTAAATTTTGCGCATGGATTGCTTGTACCAAGAGCTAAAACTTTTATTTGAAACATTTTTTCGAACAAATTCTATGAAGGGTAGTTATAAGCAACCCACTGTGAATACGTGCTTTTTGCAATACGGCTTCTTGTAAATCGTACGAAAACAAAATTTTGTATTCGGGTTAGGTACCTTCTGAGGCTGTGAAGATTGACTACAACCTTTTCTTATATTTAAGGAGACTTTACATGAAGAATATTTTGTTTTTTGCTATTTTCTCATAAACGGCTCTAAAAATTTCCTTTAAATTTTGTATATGGATTGCTTATACCATTTCAAAAACATTCTCTGAAGGGTGGTTGTAACCTACCAACTTGCCTGGTGAACAACTTAATACACGGACATTTAAGGCATTTTATTCTATATAAGCACGTGAAGAGAGAAAAATGTACTGGTGGCCCTGCTTACAGTAAAGAAATGTCTGAGGGGAATATTTGATAAATTTCGGAAATTATTCTTAACAGCAGAAAGTTCAATAAACGTTTGCAGTCATTTTTTCCCCCATAGCCTGCGTTTTTAGTCGCAACATTCAAAGAAGGGGCTATAAGATATTTATAGCATAATTAGCGTAAATGCTGCAAACTTTTATTTGGGCAGAGGAAGTTATGTGACTTTCACATCAGATTTTTTTGTATGTTATCCCATGCTTTTCTTCTCATAGCCTCAGTACAGGAACTTTCATATTTCTGTCTCCATTTTCGTTGGAGGATTCTATTTGCTTCATTTTTTGTAGTGGTTTTGGTTTTTTGATGAAGACTGGTTCCCTTTTTTGCCAGAAGGTCAGCAATTTCGTTCCCTTGGATTCCCACATGTGAAGGTATCCATTGGAAGCTGATGGTTTTATGTAAGTTGTTTAGTACATCTAGCGTTTTTCTTATTTCATTTGTGGTTTTTGACTGAGGTTTTGAGTTGGATGTGATTGCTTCTATTGCTGCTTTTGAGTCTACTAAAAGAACTGCTTTTGTGAATGCCTTTGGCCGGTAAATGGGCAGTTAAAATTGCTTGGAGTTCACCTTCGTATGCGGTCTGGTTTTGGCCCACTGATATATAGTGACTAAAAAGTTCTGAGTATACCCCTGCACCTGCCCCTGTTGCTTCCTGCGTTAGTGACCCATCTGTGTATATTCTCAGCCATTGTTCTGGTGGGTATCTAATGTTTATTGTTTCCAGGGTGATTTGCTTCAGTTTTTCTTTTGGGTCTTCTTTTTTGCTAACATTTTCTTCCAGACTTAATTTTACATTATATTCTTGGTAACATAGCGGGTTTGTTGGAGGCATTGCTGCTTTTATTTCTAGTGGTACATTGAGAGCTTTTAGGTATTTGGTTACTTCTTTTATAGGGCCTTGTTGTGTTTTTAGTGGTTGTATCGTGGAGCTATCTTTGGTCCACGTTTGGTCTTCCAGTGATTCTACTTGGAAATAGGTGCTGGATGCTTGTTTTCGTATTTCTTCTGGTATAGGGGGATTGTTGGTATAGATCTGTAGTGCTTTGATGGGGGTTGTCTTGACTCCTCCTGTTATGAGCCTTAATGCTTTGCTCTGTACGTTATCTAGTTTGTTGAGTTGGGTTTTGTTTGCTGTGATTATTACTTCACTACCGGAAGTTGTTATTGGTTTTATGTATGCTTTATAAGTTTTGTTGAGCATGTCCTGAGAACTTCCCCATTTTGCTCCTGCCAGCCTTTTCAGGAGTGGTAGTCTTAGGTTTGCTTTTTCTACTTTGTCCTCTATATGTTTAGCCCATTGTAGTTTATTGTCTAATGAGATTCCTAGGTATTTTGTGGTCTCGATTTGTTGTGTTTGGTTGTTATTGATTTTGAGGTTGAATCTGTGTTGTTTGTGCTGCATTGTGAAGAGTTGGCAGTTGGTATTTTGTTGTGATCATTCTCTGTGCTAAGAATCTTTTGAGCCAGCTTAACATTTTGCCTGTTACATTAATTTTTTTCAGTTTCTGTATTAACTTTGACCTCCAAATTGTGTCAAATGCCCCTTTGAAGTCTATAAATACTGCTAGAACACTTTCTTGCCTATTGAAAGCTGCTTTGATTTCGTTGCTGAGCCTCATGGTTTGTTGGGCAGTTGATCTGTTAGCTCTGTTATTTTGATGTATGTCTGACATATTTCACAGCAAAGTACAACAGCACAGAGAAAGCATCTCAAAATCAACTTGATGCTGCCTCTTGCAGGCTTTGTGTGGACTAGGACTTACATCCTCTGCCAAGTAGTACTTACTGGGTTATATTTGCAGAATTACATACTTCTGTTTCATTTAAAAAGTGACTTACGCCACTAAGCCTTCAATTATAGCTAGTTGAAAATGTGAAATTTTATACAGAGTGTTAATGAAACACCGAAATATTTTACCTGTGTATGGAGGGGACATAGACAAGCAACTTTTACTAGAACATTTTTGCTCTACGACGTAAAATGTGTATGCTACAGAGCATTAAAGTCATTACAATTTAGTGCTCATAAGTCAGCAAAATAGGGTTAAAATTTTTATTAAATTGACTTCATGCCTTCTTAGTGATCGCTAAAAACCTGATTCTTAATCATTCATCAACAGCTATATCATAATTTAGTGTTTTCATAATCTGCAAAATTTACAGACTGATCGCATGACCGGCCGCCACTGCAATAGTTTTTTTATTCTTTTATTCATAACTCCAGTGTGAAAAAACAAATTTCCTTTGTTTTGCACAGTTACATTCTTGAATTTAATGTGAGACCTGACATATCCTATTTGTAAAAAATTACTATTTTTACTTTTAGTTTGCTTTAGCTTAAATTAAACTAAAATTAGAACTTGCTTGATCTCTCTGTATCTGTATCTGGTACCCTATGATCCCCAGGTGGGGCGAAGGGGCCTCCAAGCGGAGGTTTCATTACCTATACTAATTTTGATATGCTTATTTTCCGAGAGAGGGTAGAGGGACAGGTAGAACTTGTTTGAGGCCGCCAAAAATTAAGCCATGGTCTGCAGGTTACAGACCACTGCTCTACACTTTCAGGAACCTTCATTTTATAAAATACCGGTACCACTTGCTCAATAATGTGTTGTAAGCTTATGGAAATGAGAAACGCATTTCCATGGTATTCAAAAAAGAGATGCTGACACTGCTTTATATTAACAGAAAGTAATGAATATTCATAAGTAAGTTGTTTTAAAATTAAACTTCAGATATTATAATACCATCAGAAAGGAAAGTGTAAATTATATTCTATTACCATAATGATTTCTACTAAATGACTGACATACTCAACATGTAAAAGTAAGTAAACAACTGTTACACCAACTTTGTGTACTTAGAATAGTTTCAGTAACAGAATTAAAATTAAAATATGTATACTATGCCTCTCAGAAAACTGGCTTCGCTTACAGGTAAATGAAAACTTACTTTTAGTTATTTATTAAAAATAGCATTGTTTAGTCCTGCAAAATCAAAATGTAATAAAACATGAGACGTACACAAATCAATTATAGAGAGGAGATAAATGATGTTTCAGCTGGTTTGGAGGCTTTTGTTTTGGTTTATTCAGGGCACTAGAACATTTAGACTTGATTCATTTTGAAAACGTGATAGAAGAAAACTATTACCCACCAGAATAAGAATCTTATTCAATTTTATTTCAATGTTTCCTGAGTCTGAAAAGACACTTATTTTCTCTTTTCTAGCAGAACCACTATTAGATTTATCACAGTTTGAGTAAATTGTAACTTTTTTAGGATAATTCTCCTCAATATTTTTGTGGCTTTTACTGATTTTAAACATTTCTAATGATCCAATCTTCTTAAAGAAAGGCAGAATTGTTTTTTGATTTTTGGTGTTGGCAATGAGAGGATAACAACACACACTTACTGTAATCTCTCTTTTTGATGTCTGCCCTGCACTTGTGAAATCTCTAAACTAAATAGTCAGAGGTCACCGAGCTGTTACATTTTTCTGATGGCACAAAACACTTATTTCGAATTCCTAACTTTGATTGGTCATTTCAGTTACAAATTACACTTCTGATTGGCTGACTAAAACTTCATTGTTGCAATTACGAATACCTCTTGGCAGAGTTCCACTCTAAAGGTAATCATTTGTAGCCTTACCAATGAAAATTCCATACGCATTCACTTGTCACTCGTCAGCAGGCCCGACGAGAGGGAGGGGCAGCCGTGGCTGCAGCCCCAGGGCCCGGGTTCGAAAGGGGGCCCGGCCAACCAGGTTTTATTTTTTAATTTCTAAATTTACTCTAAAATAAAATTTGTTATAAGCCAATAAACAGTTTAAGTTATGTTTTTTGTGTTTATTTTATCTGCATTGTCCTGTCATATAATGGTGACACAGAATTAATCAGTTAATCTGAAACGGATTATTCTTGAAGAAAAATTGCAATTTTTTAAAAGTAGAATCAGAAATCCTTTTGGACTCAACAGTAGGCCTCACTAACGTTCGGCATTTAAAATCATAATTTTCAAAAGATTAAACTGGTACATACAGATAAAATTGTTCCTAAATATAATATTTTAATGTATTTTTCCGTTTCGTGCCCGACATCAATTAACCGATTTGGTCCAAAATCAATAGGCTTCGTCCCATGGGCGTTATAAAATAATGGTATTTTATGAAAATCCGATAAACCGTATTTGAGTTATTGCGCTTACAGACACACAGACAGTCAGACGGACCAGACAATCTCATAAAGTACCGGTACCATTCTGGCACTTACTAATTTTGTAATATCATTACATAATCTTTTTGTTGAATACATTATAAAGGGCGAGTTGGGTAGTGAATTTAGTATTTTACGGGGGCCCGGGAAAATTTGTCCCTGGGGGCCCTCTCTTTCTTTCCACGGCCCTGCTCGTCAGTGATCAAGTGTTTTCAAATTTGGTGCCAAAAATAGTACGGTTTCATGAGGAATACGTTAATGAAGATTTTGTCTTGATACCTTTATTCTAAGTGTTTATTTTAGTGTTTTTAAAAGTTATGCATGTGGCTGTGGATTTCAAATCAAGATGCCATGGCACTTTGGGAACGTTGTTTGCTCACTTTTTATATCATATGCTTTTTGAAACTTCAGTTTTGATTTCTATTGGCAATAATTCTTGGAAACATAATCTCATAGCACCATACTTGAGGGCAACACAATATACACAAACCATTAGCAACAATTTATTTATGAATAATATGTTGTGTGCTTATTGAAAGTTTTATGTTTATAATACAAGGTGCGGCAACATAACTTCCTTTTTTGAAATGTGCGCCATTCAGGCTGTAGGGGTCGTTGCGGGGCGGGAGTGGTCTCATTTGACTGGCGTGGTTCTAAAGTTTTGTTCCCTTCAACGTCAGTCGCCATCACAGAACACAGTCGCCACTCGCCATCATGCGTTGGAACAGTGAGGAGTGTGCCTTTGCCGTCGAGGCCTACTTTTCAAATGGATGTTCTGTGGTCCCAATCCAGCACGCTTTCCAAAATCGCTTTAATGTAGCCCCGTTGGGCCCTGTCCCGGACTGGAAATCAATTGTTACATGGGTCACTACGTTCAGGCAAACCGCGAGTGTGACAAGACGAAAAACTGAAGTCCTTCGGCCCATCAGATCACCTGAGAACATTGAGGCAGTTAGAGCTTCAATCTTGTGATCCCAACGGCATACTGCACGAAAACATGTGTTCGATATGTGAACATGTTGGAGGAATTTTTTTCCACGACTTAATGAATTGAACTTAGGGGACATTTGGTTCCAACATGACAGAGCAACGGCTCACACTTCAAGGGCATCGATGGCAGTTTTGAGAGAACACTTCCCGGAGCGCCTCATCTCAATAAGGGGTGATTTGGAGTGGCCTGCCCGCACCCCAGATTTGGCTCCATGCGATATTTTTTTGTGGGGTTTTTTGAAATTCCGTGTTTATGTCAACTGTCCAAGGACCCTACAAGACCTGAAGGCCAACATCCAGGCAGAAATTGCTAACATACTCGCTCCTATGCTGGTAAGGGTCATGACAAACGCCAGGAATCGGCTTATTCAGTGTATGGACAATGGGGGGCGTCACCTACCTGATATGATTTTCAAAACTGTATAAAAAAACTTTAGATATGTACCTACATTATAAAAATTAAAATAAAAAATTATGTTTCCTAAAATGTGTTTTATTGTGTTTTGTAAAAAGGAAGTTATGTTGCCGCACCCGGTATTATTTATAATATTATTATTTGTTCGTAAGATAATTTAAGTAATAGAAGGCTGCAGTTTTAGGCAGGGTGCTTCTACTAAGGTTAGAAATTCAGTTTTATTTTATATTATTACTACTGAAAGTAAGAAAACCCCAATGAGCAAAGCTCACCTTAAGGGGCTGTATAGAACATGACATAATGACATGCATTATGGTACATTAGGTAATTTTTATATTCAGTAAGCACGTCTTGAACTTCAAGTGTTCTTACCGCAAATCAATTATTTTTACATTTTAACTTAGTGATAAGATTTCTCCTGAATGGGTAGACTTAAGTCATGAAACTTTGCATAAATGCTCACAACAGATGTGTTCATGAAATGATGCATTCATTTAAACATATAATTATTTTTAAGGAGATGTGATATTTTTATGTTGAGCAATGAGTTTAAAAAGAAATGTAAAGAAGTTTTTATTTTGCTATTTTTTATTTTTTTTAACCAATGAACTCTTTGACCAGGAAAAAATCCATGCACCATTTCATATGTGTGATAGAGAAAAATGAATATTAAATAACAAATTATGAGCTCATTTATCAATATAAACATTTCAAAATAGTTGTGAAACTATCCAAAGCTTTCAACCCTTTGATTATTTTTCAGCTCCCAGAAAATAATTTTATTAATAGTAATAATAACAATAATCACTGTTCAACTGACTCCTTTCAACTACAAATTAGGGTGGCGAATTTCCACATGGCCACTCTACCCTCTCTGGATATGTGAAGCAAAATCAACAAACAAAATCACAGAAGAAACTGAAAGTTGGATATAATATACAATAAGCATTGTTGCTTGCTTTGTATATAGTTAATCTAATTTCTTAATACAATTACATGTAGGGGAACAGTTGAATTTCTAATTTTGTGAGACTACTAAATCGCTTAAACTCTCTGCACTGTAATCTTTTTCTAAGCTTTAGATTGTTAAAGAAGCTGAAAATAATACTTAAATAACACTGTTCAAACCTTCTGGGTTAATGATTTAGGTGAGAATTCTGTTCCAGAATGAAAATATCTGATGTGAGACACATAACTTCTTCTGCCCAAATAAAAGTTTTGCCTCTTAGAACAATATATTATTTTTGACATTCTCTTAATGTAAATTGGTTGTAAAAATGAAGAGAACGTCTTTACCATATTGCATCGCATCCCCAGGAAGGATACAAATGTAAATACAATCTGATTAACGCGCTCACGTCACTTTTTTCACTGTAAGCATGACCAGTAGGCCTACATCTTACTCACTTTACGTTCTGATAAGAGGCCATATTGTAAAGAGCACATTGGCCTATTCAGTTGTTTCAACCTGATGCAAAGCTTTATTGTTCACCAGGCTACACAGAGTTTCTACAAACAGTGGGTGGCTTAAAAATACCCTTCAGAGAATTAAAAAAAAAAAAATGTTTCAAATGCAAGTTTTAGCTCTTAGTCTAGGCACTTCATGTTCAAAATTTAAACAAAACCGTTAGAGCCGTTTTCAAGAAAATCAAGAAAAGAAAAGAAGAAAAAAAAAAAAAAAAAAAAAAAAAATTCATGTAAACTGGCATTAAATGTAAGAGGAAGTTGCTGACAGTCTTCGTGTCACATCCCCTGAAGGTACCTAATGCAAATACAAAATTTTGTTTTCATACAATTTTTTGTTCTGGAGCTAGACTGTTCACAACACATACACACATAGACATGTTTATGAAAACAGTATTTTTGGATTGATGGGACTTAAAATGTGTATTTACGTTGAAAAATCACCTTCGATTTTTGGGGTCGAATACAATAGGCCTACTTCCTCTACCTATAGTAGGCCTACCTATGGTATGGGCAGAGGATTAGAGGATTAAAAATTTCCTGAGGATACACTGAAATCTTTGGAAATAACAAACTTTGTAGCTTTCCCCTTAATTAAGTTTCGAGGCATAGTAGACATGGTAGTGAATAGTTTCTTTCTATACACTTGTTAATGGTTAAAGTGGTTAAAAGATGCTCTCAGCTCAGTATATAGACTGGACTCTCAATACTTTCCTAAACAGTTTTATTGGGAACACATGACTGTGTCTTCAGAACAAATGAACTTTTTCAATAAAATGTAAATGACCATCCTGACAAAACCTATTAATAATAATGTGTTTATGATCTTTTTTTTCTTAAAAGGAAACTTTCCTCATTGTGCATTTTTTTTCTGTAGCTGTTAATGGGAGGGGAAGGGAAGCCTAAGAGAAGTGAACAGAGCAACTAACAATCAGCAACTTACAGTCTGTGGCGTGCCAGTCTTATGCACATGGTGAATCCTTCACAGTTTGACATTTTAAACAAGAACACTATAAAAACCAATTAGAGGTAGAGAGGAAACAGACAAATTCCTAATCCAGAAAAATACAATTTTTTTTAGCAAAACTAAGTCTAGCTATGACAGTCAGTGTGGTCATGGTTGGCTATGGATCCGCAGGCTCGGGTTCCATCGCCGGCAACTCCTCGGATTTTTTGAGGTAGGGAGGTCTGGTATAGTGATGTTGGCTGGAAATATTCCCAGTGGGAAGGAACTTATAAAATGGGAATATTTTCTTCGCCAGGAAATATTCCCAAAAAGTGTGAATTTATAAGAATTCTTAGTTTTGAACATTTTAATGCTTATTAACTGTTTAGGTACCTTAAAATTAAACTACGGTATTTCAGTAAAATTCCACATGTGTGTCTAGGAATCATCATAGGAAAGTATTTACACTTTCCTATGACATAATTCTTCACTTATTTTCAAAAGCAAGTCCATTTTATTTTCAAAAATAATAATAATTTGTGATAATCTCTTAAGTTTTCTTTATAAACTTATATTTTATAAAGTGAAACCTCACTCACATTTATTCAGACAGTATTAAAGATAAGTAATTCTCTATATATAAAAGGCAATGTTAGCATGTGTGTCCTTTATGGACTAAAAAACTACTGGACTAATTTACGCACGGTTTATTGCAAAATGATCTTCGTTGTCTGGAGAAAGTTTAAAACTATTGAAATCCTTGATGTGACAGTAGAAAGAAAGTTAGGGCCTGATTTCTGAAAACATTACACTGAATTCTTCAAATGTAATTCAGTTCTCATGACAACAAGATTGTTTGCAGTGTTCACATAGGACTTTGGCTGTTGCATTTTACTGAATTTTGACAAATAAAATATCGGGTGTGATGCATCGCATAACTTTCTCTACCGTGGACATGGAGAATATCATTTTCCCTCTTCGCATTTTGATGTAGAATAGGAGGTCATATTGCAGGGACAGCATTTACAGTTGTCTCAGCCTGAGTTTGCACCAACGTTGGGTAGCAAATAGTGCTATACCAGAAGTCTGTAAAAAATTCTATCCACTGATACTTTATTCATTAGTTTATTTAGTTTATTTATTAGTTGAGACATAGGGAAGTTTATTGTAAGCCCTAAGCATGTAAAAAGAGACAAAATAGGATGAAACATTTTTAGTCCTTTGCATGCTGTAAAATATTGTGTCCCAGATTTTTGGGCAAGGATGTGTGAAAGTAATATTGACTTTCTTTTGATTTTAGCCCGAAACAGTTGTAAGGCAACATGAAAGTGGGAAATAAAATACTCCCAGTAAAATGTTATGTTATTGGGGATTTCCGTTTCTTCTTACTTCAACCCCTATCAGGCATGGTGTTTAAAAGCAATGGTTTGCATAATTCATAAAGTCCTATATGAGCGATAAAAGCCACATCTAGCATTTCCTGAAGGAATAGATTGAGAGTGATAAGTTGTTCTTCTTTGCTTCAAAATGTATATCCCTATATATCAGAACTTAAAGCTTGGAAATCAAAAGTCCTCCATAGTTTAATTTTGAATTACTTGCATAATACAAACCCTGGCAATGCTGGGCCTTTTAAGGTAGTTTAATATAATTGCTAATAGATTGTGTTGGCTTTTAAAATAAAATGCCAAAAACCAACACCTTCAAGATTAACAATTTTTAATATTACACAAACACAAATTTAAAAAAAATATACAGGGTCTGTTCTGAAAGTAGTAGGACTGGAATTTTCCTGCGCGAACGGGCGGACGAGAAGCGATCTGCGCATGCACGATCTATAGAGGGGGATATTGGGAACTGTGGGAAAAATCGTCAGTCGGCTCACAGCCGTTGAAGAGAGCAGGTCACTGGTACTGTGAACTCCTGTCCAAACGCCTCGTCACGGAGAATCATGTAGCGTTTACTGGAACAGCGATATGCGATCAAATTTTGCGTAAAGCTTGGTAAAACGGGCAAAGAGACTCACGACATGATTAAGGAGGCCTACGGGGATGTTGCCATGGCTAGATCGGGTGTTTTTGAGTGGCACAAGTTGTTCCGAGAAGGTAGGGAAAGAGTGGAAGACGACGACCGCACCGGACGCCCATCTACCAGCAAGACTGACGAAAATGTGTCGCGAATTAAAATGTTACTGAACAGTGATCGTAGGATGAGTATCAGAATGATTGCTGATGAATTGAGCATTCCTCAAACCCGCCCAGCCATCGCCACCAACTGGCGTCTGCACCATGACAACGCGCCAAGCCATACAGCTTTCGGAGTAGTGGAGTATCTTGCCCGGCACAATGTCGCAACGTTACCTCATGCCCCCTACAGCCCCGACTTGGCCCCGCCAGACTTTTTTCTATTCCCCAGAATAAAATCGACTCTCAAGGGGAAACATCATGGCTCGGTAGAGATGATTCAACAGGCCGTGACGAGGGAGCTAAACAGCCTTCCGGTCCAGGCATTCCAGGAGGCATACAAACATTGGAAAACTCGTTGGCAGCAGTGTGTAGATGCGGAAGGATGCTACTTTGAAAAATTCTAATCGTTTGTACTATTATCATAAATAAAATATTTTTTAAAAAATAAGTCCTACTACTTTCAGAACAGACCCTGTATATAATAAGTTTATAGTCTAAGGTTAGGGTCATTCCACCTCGATTCATCCAGAAAAAAAGTGAAATGTAACCCTCCGGTCTCAGATTTTGATGAAAATTTGTAGTGTGGTTCCCACATGCATGAGAAACAAAGATTTGAATTTTTAGCATCCTGTCTGTTATAGATTCGGAGATACATTTCTTTGAAAATATCATGTTTTAGGAAGAATAGAGTCGGGACAGGAGTAGGTTTTGTATGCAGACTGTTACATTTTTGCTTGTACCATGCCTGTGAATGTTAGCAGAACCATAACACATGATCATTCCAATGCAAAAATGACTGCTAAGTTCAAATCTGGTGTCAGAATTTGTCTAACACTTACAGAAACGTTGTTATGGGCATGTAAACTTAAATACTAAAAAAGTAAACTACACTCACCGGCAAAGAAAACCGATCACTTAAAGAAATTTTTAAAAATTAAGTTTAAATAAAAATTATGTAGTAGGCCTATTGCTTGAAATAAAATTACTGCAATTGCATACGTTTTTAAGATTAAAATTTAATGACACATTTCTCACTTAATTCCCCATTTTTCCTCTTGCACCGTGGTGAATGGTGAGCCTAAGGTTGCAGGGGCATAACGGAGGCTGCATCCATCATCAATTAGAGCAACAGCTTTGGCAAACTCTTCAGGACTGAGAGGCATTAATTTCAACTAAACTTACTGACAGAATCACTGTGATGCGAAGGGAGACAGTTTCCTTTCAGTTTGGAAGGAAATGATGCAACACAACAATGAATTAATTACAATTACAATTAATTACAGAGAAATGAAGGAATACAACCTATTAAAACTTAGACAAAATCTCTGCATTTTAGACTGGGAGCAAATAGTTGTGAACATTGACACTGCAACCGAGGCCTGTAACCTCTTTCTTCTTAATTTAGCCCAAGAAATTAACACCTGCTGTCCCAAGAAAATAAAGACTATAAACAAACATAAACTACAACAACACACACAAAATCACAAAAGCTGGTACACCCCATACTTGCATCAACTTAGGAAGACTGTAAATACATTATACAAGGTAGCCAAAACCGGCTCAGCTGAAGATAAGACTAACTATAAATACGGTACATAAGAAATGCATACAGAAAGGATATTATTACAGCAAAAACTAACTACAATGATTCTCTTATAAAAAACGCTAGAAATACATGCAAAACAGCATGGAAAATAGTTAAATCTGAAACCGGTAGGACACAACAAACCATTAACATCCCTATAGCACCTGATGATCTAAATAATTTTCTTGTAAATGGAATCCAGACCATGGTCAACCAGTTGGGCGACAATCCTAAAGGAAATCATCCTCCTAATGAATCACTAGAGAACCACTCTACAGCTAGGAAAAATGCCTTAACCCGTCTTAGCTGGAAATACGTTGAACCTCTCACCATACTTAAAATAGTGCGCAAGATGAAAAATTCTAAAAGCGAAGACTACTATGGCCTATCTAACACATTAACAAAACAACTTATTGATATAATTCTCTTACCCATAACCCACATTACAAATAGAATAATAGCTGAAGGAGTGTATCCGGACTGTCTAAAAATCTCTATCATTGTACCAATATACAAAAATGGGGAAAAAACAAACCCTGGTAGCTACAGACCAATTGCACTTGTCCCCATCTTATCGAAAATTATTGAACAGTGCATAAAAGATCAACTAACACAATACCTTGCAGAATATAATCTAATTAATGACTCTCAATTTGGCTTCAGACCAGGACTCTCCACCACAAAAGCTGTCGAATCAGACATCACAGAAATTTTAAATGGTTTCGAGTCACATAATTATGTAAGTGCTACACTCTTAGATCTGAGCAAAGCCTTCAATACTGTTCCACATAACTTATTGATAACAAAACTAAAACATTACGGAATTAGAAGTACTGAACTAAACCTTCTTGAATCATACCTTTCCAACAGACACCAGATAGTACAGATAAACAATAAACGTTCCAACATGCTAGAAATCAACATAGGCGTCCCCCAGGGCTCAGTCTTAGGACCCCTTCTGTTCATTATTTTTATAAATGACTTAACCCCTAATCTATCCTGTAGATCGGTTATATATGCAGATGACACAACCCTAATTACAACTGACTCAGACATAATTAAACTAATAAACAAAAACGAGGAAGTCTTTAATGAGGCATCCCAGTGGCTTGCACATAAAAGACTATTGTTGAACCAAGACAAAACTGAAATAATCACCTTTCATCTCAACAACTCATTGACTGACATAAATCCGAAGACATCTGTGAAACTGTTAGGCATATACATAGATGAAAAGCTGACCTGGAATGCACATACAGAACAACTCTGTAAAAAACTCTCTAGAGTTCTTTATCTCCTTCGTAAACTTAAATCTGTGCTCAGCGAGAAACATTTACTGACCGTCTACCATGCTCTTTTTCACTCACATCTACAATATGGGATCCTTCTTTGGGGCAATTCTGCTGGAGCAAAAACCGCATTCAAATGGCAGAAAAAGGCCATTAGATGTATATATAACATAGATAACCAAAAAACGTATAGAACTGCTTTTAGGAACAGCAACATCATGACACAACCATCTCTCTATATATCTCATGCTCTGTCCTACACAAAGGAGAACCAACATATTTTTAGTGAACGCAGTCTGATAGGGATTGGAACGAAAACCCGGACAGTGAGGAGCAAATGTTAGGGTTCAGGTTCTAGAGGAACAAATGTTCGGGACGTAGTGAAACAATGTATGTGCAATACATAGGAAAATTTCTCTGAGAAGCGGAGGACCATTTAGAGCAAGAGTGGACTATATCACGAGGACACTGGGTACAGAGATCTCAGGAATCATATTGGTTTAACAATCTAGCATGTAATGAAAAACTTTGCACTTTATTAATACTTGTAAACACTTGAAGAAATAATATATATGAACACTGAATAATAATTAAAGAAACACGTTGAAACAATGAACTGGAAAATGGCGCGAATAGTGTTGCACCACTGGAAGTAATTTAGTAAATTTTGTATTTTACCAATGAGTTATATCTCAAATTAAAGGTAATAAAATTTACTGTAAATTGAATATATTTAAAATTATTAGCACTTGACCGTTCACGTAATATAGCTTCTTGGTTAACTGATGACGTCACACGCTATGTACTTACGTGGAGCTTGCAAGTGAATCTAATGCACTTTGAATATTAAAAAATGCGTAAATTATGTTGAATAATTTACTTGGATTGAATAAAACTTGGAATGAAGTTTTATTCCTACGATTTCTAGTACAAATACAAAGGGCGCGAAGAGGCCTTTGTTACTAGTAAATCAGAGCAGTATCAGAACGCGACTTGTCCGTGTAACTGCAGGCTTAATACTGATGAGGCTTCCTGACGCTCTTCGAGTCGTCCTTACAGGGGGAATACCCGTCACAAAGAACTCGTGATCAGGATATGATGTAATATACGCCTACTCAACTTAATACTTGGCGCAAGAACCTAGTGGATGATTTGAATTAAAACTATTCACTGCACATAATAAATATGCTGGAAAAAAACCCTTAGCTTGCGTGAACACAGTCAGATCCATACCCACAACACAAGGCAAAAAACAGACCTAGACACCCCATATTTAAGACTAACAAAAACACACAATAGCTATAAGCACATAGGTCCCAAACTATATAATAACCTCCCACACAAAATTAGAAACCTCAAAACAAAACACTTCATGACCTACATAAAAAAATTCTTAACAAAGAATGCCATATACAGTATAGAGGAATTTGAAGAAAAATGCCACAATGCTAAATTATTTTCACTGTAAATAAATGTATATAAGATTTAATGTTTTCTCTCTCTTTTCTATATGCAAATTGTAACACAACTCTGTCTGATCTTGTATAGTTAACATATCCCATAACATGTAAATGTTCAGTGCATGAATAAACTATTATTATTATTATTATTATTATTATTATATTATTATTATTAAACACCTAGCAATATGTACAAGTTAGTGCTTATAATCATATTGGAATCACAGTATTGCGATGTTTTTGTTTGTTTTGTTTGGTGATAAAGTGAAGATATGAAGAAAGCAGATATGCTGTATCTATAGCTAATGATCCATTAAAAATAATAATTCATCCTCACCAACAACAATGTATAAACATCCAATCAAAATTATGTTTAATCTTAAATGTACAACAAATTTTACAGTGTTCGGTTTTTTTTGCCGGTCAGTGTAGATACAACTGAATTCTTTGCACCATTCGAACGAGCAGGAAATTTCCATCCAGAACAAAGAAAAAACTTGGAATTTGTTAGGTGAATTTTTTTTCTGCACATATGTAAAAATAGAATATTTGAGTATGGATTACATACATATGTTGAACAGAGTTTCCAGATAATTATGAAGCTACAGTCTTACAAGCCAAAGTAATTCAGTGTTATAATCAGTTCTTACCATTAAGTGCACAGAAATCCATTACCACAATTATAACAGTTTTACACGGTAAGTTAAACGTAATATTTTTGCAGCATACCTGTTACATTACATTACATTTATTTGTTAACAGCTCGATACCCAAATTATTAAGTGTATTGCCAATCCAAATATAAAAATAGACCACTGATGTCATTTTAGATAGGCCTATAGATGTGCTATACATCAAGTATTGATTATAAAAGATATTCAAAGTAAATATTCACAGTTAATAGGTATAATAACATGCCTATTACATTTGTAAGGACAATTTAAATTGGAGCTAACAGATTGTTGCACTGATTTATAATGATCTGTTACTCTATAATACAGGGCGATCCATATAAAACTGAACACTTTTAAAGGCTTATAACTTTTAAACTAATAATAGCATACATATGCAACTGTGCTGAATTACAGAGTACCTTTGGGAGATTCCTCAGAGTAAATGTTGAAAATGTCCTCCACCTGCATCCATACACAACTGTACTCGTCGCACCATATTCTGAGACGTTTTCCGAAGCGTATCCTCGTTAATGTTACTGATTTCATTCCTTATTGCTTCACGGAGTTCAGCAAGTGACCGCGGTCTATTCTTGTACACCCTGTCCTTAAGGTAGCCCCACAAGAAGAAATCTGGAGATGTCAGGTCTGGCGATCTGGGAGGCCACAGATTGTTTGAGACAAGACGATCACCGAAGAAGCTGGCTATAAGTTTCATGGAATCACCAGACGTATGGCATGTTGCGCCATCTTGCTGGAAATAACCTTCTGTTAATTCGATGTCGTCCAGTTGTTCCACGAATGTATTGAAGATGCGACCATAAACCGCAGTGTTTACCTTGGTGTCGTAGAAAATGGGACCAACAATTCTGGTAGCTGACACCGCACACCAGACCCCAACCTTTTCCGGATGCAATGGAGCTTCGTGGATAATATTCGGGTTCTCAGCAGCCCAATACCTGCTGTTTTGAGTGTTGATGTAGCCTGAGAGGTGAAACCATGCTTCATCTGTAAACCAGGTTATGGAGAGAATGTCTGGGGTTGCAATAAGAAGAGCCTGAAACCATTGGCAATAACGCATTCGCTTTTCCGCGTCTGGTTCTTTTAACTGATGCACTACATACACTCTGTATGCTCGTAGGCCTGCTTTCTTTGCAGCTCTCTGACATGTGCCATATGAGTAGCCTGTCTCCTGGCTCAACCGGCGCAATGATTTCTTTGGTGAGTTCACAAAACGTTCTCGAACATCATTAACACACTCTTGACTCATCACAGATCTTTTTTTCCCAGTTTCGCTGAGGAGAGAGCCAGTTGTCTCCAGCTTCCTCACCATGGATAAAATTGTTGCCCTTGTTGGAATATTGCGCACATTGAATTGTCTTCTAAATGCCCGTTGAGTTTCAATCAATGACTTCGTACACCAATATGTTTTCACAAGAAAAACACGCTGCTGAATTGAGAACTGCATTTTCGTTTCTGACTGCAAAACTAGAGACTGAAAACTAATTACTAATAAACAACAATAGTCGTAAGGCAACAATGCATGGATGGTAGGAGTACAAACATTATTACCAATATCGATTCTCCCAAAGCCACTGAGATCATAAAACCAAATTTCAATCTTTTATTACTTTCCAGAGGGAAATTATAAGTCTTTAAAACTGTTCAGTTTTATATGGATCGCCCTGTAGTTAGGCTACTTCATCTTCATGAAGTAGTAGGCCTACGCATCACATTTAGTCGTACAAACTAGTACTACACTGATGTTCCAACTGAGGGCCGGGAAGGAATTTGTTACATAAAAGTCTTTGCAATATATTTGTTCCATTTTTCCTGAATTTCAGCAGTAGATTTATCAGATATGTGGTACTGTCTACCTGTTGCAGTATCTGGAATGGGTACATGTAGTAAGATGTGACTGAATGGAACAAAGTACTTATCTTCTTTCTCTGGCCAATGATATGATGTAGATGGGCCATTAGGATACATGAATGTTACACTTGCATCTCCTTCATCTGTATCTACTTCATTAACTAAGCCAATATACCACATTTTGTCGTATACACAACAAACAAAACTGTTTAGTTTTACAGTTTCATGTATTGTTAAGTTCTGCATCTGAAAACTGGAAGACTAAAGACAAGTGGTCATCTGTGCTCAGACATTTCGCTCCCAAGATGTTACAAGATAGAGGTGTGAAATGATGAAAACTTTGTGTTCCTGCAACCCTACTTGCTGCTTTGAATCTTTCACTCTACAGTTTGTGAACATTTTCCACTTCTGCTCTAGATATAAATTGAACTTAATTTTTGAGAACTGCTGGCTACAGAAATCAAACATCTGCTTTGGCTCCAGTATTTGTTTTTTGTACGGCCGTTGCATTCTAGCCTTGGTGACAGTTATCTTGACAGCATCTCCAATGCCATCACAAGATGACTTGCTGTAAATGTACTGCTGAAATTCAGGAAAAAATGGAACAAATATATTGCAAAGACTTCTATGTAACAAATTCCTTCCCGGCCCTCAGTTGGAACATCAGTGTAGCATCCCCAGTTTGTACTACTAAATGTGATGCGTAGGTCTACTTCTTCATGAAGAAGAAGTGGCCTAACTATTATAGAGTAACAGATCATTATAATTCAGTGCAACAATCTGTTAGCTCCAATTTAAATTGTCCTTACAAATGTAATATACATGTTATTATATCTATTAACTGTGAATATTTACTTATCACCACTCATAAATATCTTTTATAATCAATACTTGATGTATAACACATCTATAGGCCCATCTAAAATTACATCAGTGGTCTATTTTAATACAAGGTGTTGCAAAATTCCATACACAAACTGCTATGGATTGTAGAGGTGACAAAAATAAAGTTGTTTTGTTATATAACCATACGCCGGAAACCAATAGTTACAGCAGTAGTCACCTTCAAATGGAAACATTGCTGACACACAATGAAGGTATGGTGACCATTTGAACTAGTTGTGGTGAGGTTTATTTACAGATATTGTTCAAATGTGCGGCCTCCTGCTTCAATGTATGATCTACAATGACGTGATACTGCTTCTCTCATATGGTGGAATACTCCAGGGTTATGTTGTAATTGGTTGGCAGGTACAAGAATCTGAGCAACGAGATCCTCCTCTGACACAACTGGTGTTTAATACGCTCATGGGCGTCGGCATGGGGGGGCAAGGGGGGGGCAACTGCCCCCCCTTGGATTGCCTTATGGATTCATTTATTTGTGGTACTCTTTGTCAACCTACAGTTGTAGCATGGAGAATAAAAAAAATAGAATTACTTTATAATGAGTTTAGCAAGTATTAACTAATTATAACTATAATATGTAGGCTATTTATAATAATATCTCACCAAGGTCATTGCTCAAAAGAGCGTATTCTTTTAACTTAAAAAACTTTGTAGCCTCGTCGAATTCAGCTTGGGTTCAAAATAACGATCCGGTTAACTAAGTGAATATTAATGTGTTTAGCCTAATCATTTGAAATTGAGGTCCGAAATTGATTTTGCCCCCCCTTAACAAAATTCCTGGCGACGCTGCTGCGCTAAACTCTTTAAATTTTAAGTGGGGTAAGATCAGGAGAACGAGCAGGCCATGCAATGGGCCCACCCCGGCCAATCCAATTTTCACCAAATGTGTCACGTAGATGCCCTCGAACTTGAAACAGAAACAAATGTGTGAGGATTTGGTAAACGCCGGCCAGGATATCGCTCAGCATAGAGACATTGTGCAGCTGTGGAATTGCCATTGCATGCACCATAAACTAGGTGGATATCTGCGAGTTCAACAAAACTGTAATCTTCCATCAACCATACTCAATGCCTAAGAGCAAGCAGAATGAATAAAAGCAAACAGCTACCTAAAGTAACAGTCTGCACACAAAACCTACTCCTGTCCCGACTCTATTCTTCCTAAAACACGATATTTTCAAAGAAATGTATCTCCGAATCTATAACAGACAGGATGCTAAAAATTCAGATCTTTGTTTCTCATGCATGTGGGAACCACACTACAAATTTTCATCAAAATCTGAGACAGGAGGGTTACATGCCCTGGATGAATTCGAGGGGTTAGAGTCAGACAATGTTAACTCCAAAAATGACTTTTGCAGTTAAAGGCAGTTTTATTATCACAAGTACCATTACTTTCTATCACCAGATTCTTATTTTGATATTTCCAATAGTTTAAAAGTTTTCGGGAGATAACGTTTTGGTTTTTAGTAACAGTTTGGAGTCAGAGAACTTCAACTAGACTTAACGTTCTCTGTCCCTAACTTTTCGCTCGTTTCAAAGGCTTCAACTGGAGATAGCGTTCTCTGACTCTAACATTTTATTTTAAAATGCGGAGTTAACGCTGGATGTACATACTATTACATATTCAATTTAATGATTCTCCTTACCAACTGCTCTCAGTTTATTTATTTACGTTTATGTCCGGGATGACGGGAGCGATTGAAGTTTTTTTCTTCTTTTTTCCACGTATGCTTTAATTTTCTGCCATAGTTAATTGTTGACAGCTTACTTCTTAACAACAGCTGCAGTAGTTGTAAGGCCGTGTATAAAAATTAATTGTATTATATTCACTTAGGATTGATTTGGCTGCAGTTCAGGTTTTGCGAGGTTTCTAAGCGTAATAAATTATTGCAGTAAGAGAGTGTATTTTAATGAAAATAGTACGTACAGAAGGGGAAAATTGTTAGTTTACTTAGCCCTTCGAGAATCATCTGGAAGATAATATGCAGAGCAAAATATTATACAACAGCAGTCCTTGCCCATCACTAAATACAGGCCTTTCTAGCAACTTGGAAGACTGGACATGCCATGATACATTACACGAAGCTTCAAGCCCATTGGTAAGTTGTAGTTATTATTATTATTATTATTATTATTATTATTATTATTATTATTATTATTATTATTATTATTATTATATCATTATTACTACTACACATTAATATTACCTATGTACTAAATTACACATTATTATATATAGCCTATATAATTAGCGTACAATGTTATAAATTATTATTGTATTAATTTATTATTAAAATTACACTCATACTGTTCAATCAAGGTAATGATGTCTTATTTCCAGAGGCCTATTGCTATTCCTATCACTGCTCACTTGCCGTCTGATTCAGAAGAAAATCCAACATATGTGCCGGTAACAGATAAAGATATTTCTGCATCTATCAGAGAAAGTAATGGACAGCCACAGAAAAAAAGAAAGAAGAAAAAAAAACGTAGTCCCTCAAATCCTACACAACATTGACTCCAGTAAGCAAGTCTGGTCCTCCTAAAACAGTCCCTGTTCAGCATGACTTACAATCTGTTGTGGTAACTAGTTTAAATAGATCAGCAGTCGATGGAGAAATAAATATTCATCATCCTAATGAAAATCAAGGAAAGAGAGAAAAATGCTAATCCCGGCAACTAGAAACAAAAATAAACGCAAGAAAAATACAGCTGCAGGCATGCCTCATGGATCAACTACTAGTGACAGGGAAACAAGAGTTAAGGGTTTTATTAAAAACGACTGTTCAAAATGTCCTAGAACATGTAATTTATTCTGAAGAAGTCAGACTTGAAATTCATATGAATTATTAGAATATTGAAAGTACTGACAATAAAAGACAGTACATCCGAGGACTAATACGAGTAGATGTACAAGAAAAAGCATGTATCAAAACAATAAATAAATCCAAAAGAAAAAGTTCTAGGTTTCACTATTTGGTAAAAGGTAATGAGAGACGTCAAGGGTTCTTTTTAGCTACTTTAAATATTTCAAACAATGGTAGACATTGTTTTAAAAAAGAGTGATGATTATTTTGTAAGTAAGGATCAGACAGCTGAGAACTTATGTGGCATGAGGGGATAGCAGGCCGTGGAGCATGAGAGGTGGCATCATGTTTGTTGAATCGTTTGAAAATAATCCAAGACGGGAAGAATATTTGCTTCATGTCTGACAGTTGTCACGAATAAAATAGGAATGCTATCGATTCAAATGTTTGTTATATGCTGTCAATTTAGACCAAATCTTTTTTGAAACAGGATATTCCCAAATGGTGTGTGACACTGTTCCCGCCCACACAGAAAATGCTAGCAAAGTGATAGATGTATTCGATCCTTCGGGTTTGTATGCTGTGGTCAGAATGACGACAAAGCAAAGTAAATTCCATGTTACAGAAGTGGAGCAGGAAGGCATTTATGACTTCAATGACTTCCATAAATCTGTGATAAAAAAAATTGATACCAATGGAAATAGCGTTAGACGGCTAAATATTGTATGCTTTTAGTACAGAAAGAAAGAAGAGAACATATACTACAAATATGAATCCATTCAAGAAGGGATCCACAAGTTTGCAATACAAAGAAGGCTATCTTGGAATTTCTCAATTAAACACATGCAATTGAAGAGAAAATATCATGGTTTGATAAAATTGCAAGCAGAAAAATTGAAAGACCCGAAAGACCTACGTGGCAAAAGTATAATCCCGTGTACATACCATATTTTCTAAAAAAGTTTATTTGAAGGCGAGGAAGTGGTACAGGGGAAGAATCAAACGCACAACGAAGGAATACCAAGACTGCTTGTGTAGTAGCCTATCTGGTATTAGTTATATACAATCGCAACTTTCATTGCAGTGTCCAGTCAATAGGCATACTGGTAATTTATTTTTCCCTAATAAATTTTAATGGGCACTACTATCAGTATTATAAGATTTTTTCTTATTAATAAAATTACAATATCAGTATAGTGTTACTGCCTCGTGCAACGTTAACTCCTGTCACCTGATGTTACAGTTTAGAGTCAGAAAACGTTATCTCCGAAAATTATTTATTTTCATTACAGCAAACAGTGGGATTACAATTAATCATACGTCATTATCTTCCGGCAGAATTATTCTATGTGTGGTAAAAGTTTTAAAGTGTTATCTTCATAAATAAGTAAGTTATCGATAAATAAACAATGATAACAACCTTCTTTTCGTCCTCCTGAAAAGTTGCGTTTTTGGAGTTAACGTTGTCTGACTCTAAGCCCTCGAATTGAGGTGGAATGACCCATTACAGATTTAATAAAAACAATTAGGCATGTTTCTAAAAGTTGTTTGGGTTTGTATTGTTTAAGATTACTTCTGTAATTTGTAAGTATTTAATAGCCAGTTTGTTCAATTAACTCTTTTTTTCTTAATGTTCTTCATTGACCTTCTAGAACCAGGGCATATTTCAATTATTAATTACCGGTATCTTTTTTTTTCTTTCTCTTTCGTAGTTTTACCTCTCCCTTGTAGGGACCTTTATGCGGCCCGCGCCGCCCGGGCCTTACCGGGCCGCGACCTGTCGGGAGAGGAATGAACTATGGATCACAACACAGACAGACATACTTTTTTGACCAGACAAGGACATGGAGGGCCTCCCCGGATGAGTGATCAGCCCAATGCCGGGGCCACCTCCGAGACAACACGAACACATAGGACGATACACACCATTCACACACACACTCACTCAGAACAAGGCGAGGATGGGGATGAAGATGATAACGACGGCCAGATGATATCCGGGGACCACAAGGGCCTAAAGTTACCTGACATTTGTCTCACAGGTGAGGGAAAACCCCGGAAAAAACCTCACCTAGGTAACTTGTCCCGACCAGGAATCGAACCCGGGCCCGCTGCGTGAGAGGATTGGACGCATCCCCTGAGCCACAGCGGTGGACTAATTACCGGTATCTCATTTCTGAAAACCGGTAAAACATTGTGAAATGTTTTAATGTAATTAATTTCTGTTCATTTTTATGTTCTATCATTAATTATATTTTAATCTTTGAACTTATAGCAGTTTTTTTAGTTTTATTTAACCTAATTATGATTAAATTTACATATTATTTATCATTCATTTCTTACTTTGTGTAACAAATAGGTATCTTTGAATTATCTTGCTAGTAAATCATAAATTCCCACAATCCCTGGGAATATTTCCTCGAGTTTAAGTTCCCGGGAATTTTACATCACTAGTATGGTACAGGGTGCACTCAGACTCGTGATTCAAACTAAGGAGCTACTTGATTGAGAAGTAGCGGCTCTAGTCACGGAAACCATCATTAACAGCCATGGATATTGGCATGCTGACCACATGCCCCCCAATTCTGCCATCTGCTTCTGGTAGATGAGACAGCAGTAGGATGGTGGGCCTAGTCCCTTTCAGGGATGAAACTCAGTTTAACGCTAACTATAGTATATGGATTAAATATTTATACAAATTTAACATATCCAGTGGGAGGGAAATAATTACTGTCCCTGGCAGGAAAATATCATCCATATCCAGAGGTTGGGATGGTTCAAGTCAACAATGGGGGCAAAATCCCCCATTCCCCTTTTCAAATCACACTTTGTTTCTCCTTCACAAATGTTAGAATCTCTATCTATAGGCCTATCTATCATTTAACAAATCAGAATTCAATATATCACTACTTTTCAATGGCAAAACTAAGCTCATGCAAGTGGATATTTTGAATATCTAATCCTATTTTCTCCACAGATCAATTTCATTCATTCCATTTTCTGTTCTGAAAAAACATCACTGGCATTCTTTGAAGTTGTCAACTCCGGAAAATAATTCTGCAAAGTTTTCTCAATGTCCAAGGCAATCAAATAGGCCTTCTCAGCAAATTATTAAGTGCCAGTATGGTACTTTATGAGATTGTGTGGGGGACGAAAAATGTCTGTCCGTCTGTCCGTCCGTGTGTCTGTACGCGCTCTAACTCAAATACGCTTTATCGAATTTTAATGAAACTTGGTATACGCGTTTATAATGTCCATGGGAAGAACCCTATTGAAATTGGACCAAATCGGTTCACCGGTACCGGAGTAAAACCCAATTTAGTGTATATTTTAAAGGCGCCATAACTCACATACGCTTTATCGGATTTTCATGAAACTTGGAATACCTATTTATAATGTCTATGGGAAGATGTCTGTTGATATTGGACCAAATCGGTTGGCCGGTACCGGAATAATACCCAATTTAGTGCCCTTTTATGGTATCATATAAGAAAAGGCGCGGTAACTCAAATACGCTTTATCGGATTTTCATGAAACTTCGTATACTTATTTATAACAATCATGGCAATAAGCCTATTGAATTTGGACCTAATCGGTTGTCCAGTACCGAAATAAAGAGTAATTATCAGTCAAATTAATTATAATATTTTGGTTCATTTCGAAGCATTTTGATTGGCTCGCGGCCAACCAATCAGCGGGCGAGTCCCGTAACTAAGGTAAATAAAGGGGAATTCTGGAACAACCCTTCAATTCCTGTCGAAACCTTCTTTAGTAAAGGAGGGTAAAAAGAAGGCACCTTCTTCAAATGCAAAATCAAATTCTCGGTTCTTTCTTATAGCGTCATCAATTAATGACAGCTTATAAAGCTTCCTTCAGTTGCCATGGACAGTTGACAACTACATGAAAAACAAATGTTCCCATGTACGATTATAGACGAAATGCTGTTGTATAATGACTAATTATTTTGCTAAAATTGATTACAATTAGATTAAAGCATTGAATTTTACTTCAGCCTATGTCAGATTTATAATCCCTGACCTCTTAATAAATAAAAACATTAACTTCTGAGTATTTGCTTAAGTTGGTACTCTGCTTTAGTGAGGGCCAAATTCGCATTTATGACTAGAATATCGCGAATATTATGTTACCAATGAATGAAATTATTCTATATTGTAACATAAGAAAACTAGAAGGCTCGAAATATAGCCTAATTTCGAAATACGGTGATTTTTCTTTTCTGTGAGCTACGACGAGATAGTATTCTTTGGTATTGGACACTGAAAAGTCGCAGTGTAGTTTGATCTTGGGGTAAGATGCTTGTCTAGTAATCAAGAGATATCACGTTCGAGTCCACCCTGAAGCAAAAATTTTTTTTTATTATTATCAATTGTGTTGAATTGAGCCTATTCCATTCTTGTGTCCTATTTTGTCAATGTGCTTAAATAAGTACTGTATTACATTTTTCTTTAAAAAAAACTGGGAATTCATTGTCTTTCATTGACCTACATCATTCCTAAAGAATAACATAAGCCTATAAATGTTATTTCACGAACAGAAACTAGCTTTAAAGTTATTGCGTTGCGTTAAAATTGCATAAGCCTATACTCAGAACAAAACTGCATACCGCTAGGTGGAACTATCCTCTTCTTATTGGCTTACTGTACTATTTCATTGTCAATGCATTTTGTAAAATGTTTACATATTTTAAGAATTAGTATATCAGTGTATACCAATATGAATTAAGGTTAAGAATCAAACTTTAGACCTTTGTTCTTCCGTAAGCCCTGCTTAATGAATCGATCTCGAGTTTAACTCAGAGATCTATTTAAAAAAAAAAAAAAAAAAAAAACTTATTTTCTGTATATCATAACTGCAATTAATACTGATTAAAAAAGCATACTGGCACTTTGTTATATCAGTTTACCTGATTTTATTTATCAATGAATTCCTTAAGAAAGTCTTAATTCTTTTCAGCTCGTTTGCTCTCCATTCACTCAACATGGCACTGTCAGAATCAGTCTTATGGGTTGTACTGTTAGGGGTATATTTTTGTAGGTATTTTCAGGAAATACCTTAGCAACAAATTCACAGGTGACACATTTGTCACCTAGTCTCATCTAGTTCATTCTCAAAGAATATAATTTTCTTTTATCAATACAGTCAATTTTGAAACTGGAAAGAGTAATTTGTATGCAGGATACTGTTGTTCATTGGTTACTTTAACAAAATGAAAATTCTTTGTGCCATGAAATTGAGATTCCATCCGTGTTGAGATTCCATCCGTGTCACTAAGGTATTAATTATTTCAAAAACTAGATTTTTGCACAGATTATAATGGGGTATACAGGCAGATGTCTAGTTTACTGTGTATTTGACTGTCAGATGTTTTAAAGCAATGTAAACTAATTATTAAGATGAGGTTTTGATCTTTTATCTCTTACAGCACAATTTTCTTCATATGCCATGGAAGTAAAGTGCATTTTTTAAATGTAAAACTAGAACAGAAGCCTTGATCATTGCTTAGATTTAACTTCACTCTCATAAACTGAAAATGCATAAACAACAAGAATATCACAACAAAACGAACTGCAACACCAGTTTCTATGGTATGGCCTATTTGCTGTAAGGTAAGGCTATCAGACTTCCCAAATATACTCTAGATATTTGACACACTTTAATAGGTCATGGGAACAGTGTTCCAGCACCTACCAGTTTGTTTTTTTCACAGTGTTTTTAATGAAACTGTGCCTAATAGAGTAACATTTTTTCCCTTTCTTTTTTGAGCCACTGAAGAATGAACTCTTTCTATAACTTGAGCTCAGTTAAAATTCAATATGTTTTTAAAATGTACTCAATACTCATTAACAATAAATATACAGAATATATACGAATATTACATAGCACCTGTTGTTTATATCAAATTTTGTGGTTTGTTTTTATTAAATCTTGTGGTTTGTTTTAATTATAACAAATTAAGTTTAAAAAGACTGAATTTCAGAAAAGTATTTTGTTAAAAAATGATTTCTCATTGTAAGTTTTATCACAAGTAAAGTATTAAAAAATCGAAACTAGTGACTTATGGTTGAAAAGGTGGCAAAAAGTGTGGGTATGCATTCCAGCACCTAAAATTTTAGAAATTAAGCACTGGGATAAAGTATATATATATATATATATTAGGGCTGTACCGATTAATCGATTAAATATTTAATCGTCGATCAATTACATTTTCCGATTAATCGGTTTAGTCAAATTCTGAAAAACGTTTTTCGAGAAATGAGTCAAATGACCAAACTCCTTTCTCAGTGCCCAGTGAGAGAGTTTTTAGTGCTGCCGGTATTATTGTAAACAAGCTATGATCGTGTCTTGAACATTCAAATGTCAACAAACTCATGTGTCTCAAGTCTTGGCTGAAAAAGTAACCAGAAATGTAAGTTTTGTATATATTTTTTCACTAGTTAAATTATTTACAATTACAATTACAATTACAATTACAATTTATTGTTTCAAATTACACGAAAAATATACATAAAAAGTTGATACACCACCCGAAGAAGCAGAGCTTGTGTTCGGGGGTGGTTCAGTTCTATATATGAGAAAAACTTATACTAAATAATTACTTAAAACAATACAAAATTATAATGGTATTCATTAATTCAGGATTTCTTCTGATTATCTGTAGTGTAGTAGTTAATTAACGTGTAAAACAATATTAAATGTACCCTTCGGTTACGTTTAAAATACCGACCTGCTTGTCGATTAATCAGTCGATTAATCGATTAAAGTCAAGCGTTAACTCGATTAAAAATTTTAATCGATTTTCAGCCCTAATATATATTTATTTATTTATTTAAAATGTAGTTTTCATAACAGACGAATGCTTATGAATAGTGTCTTTATTTAGTGACTTCATGAATCTATGATTAAAGAAGAAGTGGAATAAGAAGAGATTGACCAAAGAAACAGATATTTCACTGTTCAGATTATTTGGTTAATAAATAAAATCAGGTAAACTGATGTAACAAAGTGCCAGTAAGTTTTTGTTTAATCAGTTATGATTGCAATTCTGGTATGCAGAATACAAAAAAAAAGTCAAATTTGCATCCACACAATACTGGCACCTTTATAGGAAATTTTCTTTCATGCGCATAAGTTCAGCTTCCGAGATAAAGTTAATTTCTCTTGTGATATTATCTTTAAGTTCTTCTAATGTATGGGAAATTGACCTATACACTTTATTTTTCAAGTTTCCCCATAAATAATATTCACATACTGTTAGAAGAATTTAAAGACAATATCACATAGGCCTATCACAAGAGAAATGAACTCGGAAGCTGAACCTAAGCGAGTGAAAGAAAATTTCCTAAAAAGGTGCCAGTATTGTGTGGATGCAAGAGGAAAACATTTCCAACATCTCTTGTGATGAGGTACGTGTTTATTTTCATTATAATTTTAACTGCAAATGTGAGAACCTGAATCATTACACCGATCGCGGCTTTATTAGCGTAGATATTTCACCCGATCGCTCGGGAGTTGGAGCTGTGCCTGCCGCGCCACAGGAACCCGTGTCATTGACCAACTCTTGTGTGGGACTCACTGCATATGACACTAGGAATAACTACCTCATAGGTACTCAAAGTGCAAGACTAACTAAAACATAGAAGTGTTGTAATAATATGAGTATTAAATTGTTTAATAAATTACCCAATGTTGCACAGTCAGTTAAATCAACAGGTTTAAGGCTGTTTTGAGAGACTGGATTGCTTTAAATTCATTTTATTCTATTAATGACTTTTTTTAAGTTAATATTGATATTTTATTTTGAATTGCTTTAAATTCATTTTATTCTATTAATGAGTTTTTTTTAAGTTAATACTGATATTTTATTTTGAAAAGCCTTCTTTTTTTATTGTACTTTAAACTGTCATATTTCAATATTCTAATTTGTTTATAACCTCTCATTCTGTAAATCATATGTATATTGATAACTGCATTTTGATGCTGTTCCAAAACATAATAAATCTTGAATCTTGAATCTAGATGCATTTGTAGAGCTCAAAAACAAAAATCATATCAACACATAATGTTCTATTATTTTTGAGATAAGTATCTTTCAAGAATGGCAATCACTTTTCTTACCTTTACTACTACTTTTTAGATGACTATTCCACTCATACGCCGTGTTTGATATTGACCAATAACATTACAAAAATTTCATTTTTCATGACTTTCTAAAATAAATGGCTTTAACAATTTTATTTAACATTTTTAAATAAACTGAATTTATTAAGAGCTAAAACTTTTATCCAAAATATTTTTTCATACAAATTTTCTGAAGGGTAGTTTTAAGCTACCTGTCGGCTGCGGTGGTCTAGAGGTAGCATGCCCGCCTCTAGATCCAAAGGTCGCAGGATCAAACCCGGCCGCAGTCGATGGGTTTTTCAGGACGTAAAAATCCTGATCATGAGTCCTCCGGGAGGGACTTTAAGCTGGGGGGCCTGTCTCGTAGATTTACGGCACGAAAAAAAACTACAAGCATAAATTAGAGCCTCTGGACAAAATTTCTCGGCCCTTTCATGTCCATGTAATACCTTAGTTTCCAGAGGGGGGTTAAGGGGCGATGGGCTTACCACCTGTCTTTCAGCCTTCTCTAGGAAAATAAGCATAACAAAATTCCCATCGGTAAACAGAAACCTCCAATTGGAGGCTTTCGCCCCAACATGGGGGCATAGGATCCGAGAGAGAGAAAGAGTTATAAGCTACCAGTACCATTCTCATCAACAATCTCATAAATTACATTTCCTTGACTGGCTCTGAATGCAGCTTAGACTGAATATGCATTCCCACATTGTAGCCACTTACTCTGTATCATTTAGGATTGAGAAGATTTTGTTAGTGTTTAATGTCAGATTATTAAAATAGTTTTAAAATTGCTTATTTTTTTTCATTTTTCTGACAATATACTCTACATTTCTATACCTATATACTACAGACCTCGTTCTTATAGGGTAGGTTTATGAAGAGGAAAAATAAACATTCGGTCTGTTTCAATCCAATCCAACTTTGTGACTGCTGATAATACTGTTTTGAACAATATTTTCACATAAGCCTACATGCAACAACAGCATTAAAAGTGTAATCACTTTATACACTAGCAGGTGTCTGCGGCGTCGCTCCCGATTATTTACTTAACTGCTAGATCTTTGTTTAAATCGTTTATTTAACAGAAAAATAAGTAAAACATTTATAACCGTACTTTAATTGCCCTAAAAGTATTGGGTGCCATTTATAACCGTTCGTCGATTACAGCCGTACGTTGGGAAGTCATTTATAACCGTAGCTCGATTTTGGGTAAGTTGGCCACAAGTTGGGAGACCATTTATAACAGTTACTTAGGCTGCTGTACGTTGTTGAGCCATTTTATAACCGAATGTTTAATTCCTGTTAATGTTAGCGATGTCAATATTGAAAATACGGGGTGTTAATTTTGATACATAGAAATTGGGGATGCCGGCTAGGTAGCTCAGAGGATAGTTTGTAGCATGAGAGTTCTTATCTGGGTCGTAGCTAGAGAATATCGAGGTTATGTTAACTTAGGGGGTTGGTGTCAGGAATTTAGGAGAATTAAAATAGTTCAGGTGCTTTCAAAGTCTATATATATTGTCCCAAAAGATTTTCACTAAAATGCAGAATTAAATGTTTTTATTTAAGTTAGATGATGTAAGTTCACTGCTGTGATATATAATTCGTCGTCTATTGAAGTCTGTCAAAACTTTGTAACTAGATCAAATATTATACAGTAATCACTTTGTTATTCTTACGCGATATCCAACGTTTAATTATTTTCACAGGTAATAAGTCGTCGTATCTATTTATATTGCGCGGACAATCTACTCAAAGGATATTCTTTTTAACTTTCACAAATTATTCTTTCACTTAATTAATTATAATCAATGTCTCTATATATATATTGGTATTAACTTACGCGCTTCGATGCTTCTCTACAAATCCATTTATATCGCGCGGATATATTTCACTTTGAGTTAAATAATAATACTATCTCACGAAGTTAATTAATATTTTACTGTAATGTTACGTTGTGTCGTTCTGGTTCGTGTGTCGTGGAGTAAGTCTTATGTGTCGTGATCGAATGATCCTGAGTTCTGGGGCCGTGGTGATAATATCCCCTTAGGAGGTAGTGGGGTGAACAGTTCTTATTGGTTGTGCTAATGTTTAAGTTATTCCTAATTGGTGTAAAATGCTTCGGTCTGCTATTCTGTTTAAAATAAAGTTCGTTTCTCAACGCTTGAGACGCTAAGAAGCTTGGGTCATTAATTTTCCAAAAGTGTCAAAATGTCCTGGCGCCTTGTAGTCTATGATACCGGAAGAAGGAGGGGCCGTGTTTATGTATTTGTATCAATAGCTCTGATAACTGAAGGTTATCATAGTATTGGTTGTTTTATCCTCATGGGGTGATTTATTCTGCTTCTAATGATACTAGTCTGTAATTGGGGTGATGAAAATTAAAAGAGTTATTAATGTTTTTATATTAAAATGATAGAAAGGGTTAATGAAAAGTTGGGTGTTGTATATAAAATTGTAGTAGGTGCTGTTCACTATTGACTGGTGTAATTGGTTTTGTTGTTACTATTTCCTTGATAGAGTAATTAATGTTTAAAGTTGTGTGTGTCATATGGGGAAGACTAAGCCGTAGGATTCATATTGTCCGTTGAAAAGAGGGCTATGTATGATATTGTCGGTTTAATGGAGTACTAAGTACGATAACACATTATATTTATTAGCAGCCGTTTTGGTTCAGGGGGATTTATTTCAATACAATTAAATCAGTCCGGTTATTTAATGATACACTAAAAAAATAATTAAACAAACAAAACAAATGTTATGCTGCCATATGAAATGATTAAAATGAACCAAAGATTGTTAAAATAAAAAAAATGACTGGGAGTGAAATTCTCACAGATATAAACTATAACAAATATTTAGTTTTCAAAGCTGCAAAATAAAAACAATCTTAGCATTTTTGTATCATCTAACAGTTTTGAGGTAATTGTGTTTCTTTTCTGAAAAGTGAAAGTGTTCTTTGCTCAAGGTGTTAGGCTCAGAGACTCAGCTAAATTATACTTTATCAATCGCGTTTGAAATGTGGGTATGGAGGAAGATACTGGGAATCCCCTGGACAGCAAGGAGAACTAAAATCTTAGTCACAGAAGAATTAAAACATGCACGATCTCTTGTTGCCATAGCCAACTTCAATATTTAGGTCACCTTATCGGAAGGCATGAGTTAATGGAGAAGTAATTAATGTTGGGAATGACAGAAGGCAGTAGAAAACAGGGAAGAAGAAGAAGAATAAAATGGACAGATGAGATAAAGAGAAACATGAATATGCACTGGATGCAGATAATTGAATTGGCTAAAACAAGACATCAATGGCAATCTAAAGTGAAGTTTGTGACACAGCAAATAGAAAGAAATAATATTAGGCTGGCAATCTAAACATATATGGATCATCAGAAATCAATCTTGACACAATATGTGCTACTATATTAAAATTAACAATACCACAAAATCCAGGGTAACCAGATTTTCAAACTAAAAACTCTATCACCTTACAAAAAATATAATGTTACATTTTTTTATAATTTACTATTTCTTCCATTCAGAGGTTACTGGAGACAGAGTTTAACAGACAAAAAAGACAGAAATCTTACATATAAAATGCATCAAGATAAATTATATCAACAAGATGTTTCAAATGTGATTCATATAGAGGTAAAGTTTCAAAATATTTATATCTTTAATGTCGCAGGATCAAACCCAGCCACAGTCGATGGGTTTTTCAGGACTAGCTGCAACCTGAACTCAGTGGCACATTCACTCCATTGGTCATCAGGAATTGTGCAGTACTGGTATGTATTGCAAGGAAGTTATTAGTGGGTGTCAGTATTTTCTCCTGAGTAGTGTAGCGGTATGTTTATAAGAACATTCCTAAAATATAGGTTACGTACCAGTATATTATTATTATTACAATCATATAATTTCTATATTAAGTACGGCTACTTCTTTCTGACATGCAGATCCTTATTTTACCGGTAATTATGGAATATCATTACAGTAATGTTTGCTTTGAGCTTTGACTCATTTAATTATATTGCATAAAACATATAATACAAACTTTAAAAAGAAATAGGGAATGCTCACCATCCATGAAACCAATTCACGCATGAAAGTAAACAATTCTTATAGTATTATAGTCAAACTGTAAAGATATGAAGCAACAGGACCTGGTATCTATTTCAGTCCAATTTTTTTTTTTTTTTTTTAGGGCTGGATGTATGAAAGAAGGGGCTTTACTTTCTGCATAAATAAAGTTATTGGTTAAAAACAATAGGCAAATTGCACTCTTTGGTTGCCTATTTGATGAGTTTTGTGCAATAACAAGCCAGTTCTAGGAACTGTCATTCTGAAATCTGTGATCTTATGATAAGTGGTTTTATAAACTATTTATTACCGGTATCTTAAAGATTGTTGAGATCAGAATTTGCACATGAACTTGAAGTTTGAAATCACTTCCCAACTCAAATTATAATATTTATTATCTATTTCTACTGAAACAATATATGGTACTGAAGGTACAGTGATTAACATCTTGTAAAATGTAACCAGTGAATTTGTTTTTTATCAATATTTTATTCATTTCTTTCTTAATATTTTTTAAAGTTAATAAGCTATTTAATATTAGGATGTTAAATTACTCTGATAAACAAAAAAGAAGTTTTTTTTTGTCTCAGAAAGGAAAATACATAATTCTGATAGTGTTTTTTCTCCTGAATTCAAATATATCGGTTCTTCTCCATCGTACAAGGTTTTCGAGAGACAAGCATTTATAATTTCAAACATTTTAATACTTCCTGCATTCTTAACTACACAACATTCAAACATTGTAATTCACCTAGAACGTAATAAATGACGATTTTCTGCTATATTTCATCTGTGGAGCATCCCTCTGGATGGTCCAACAGTAATCGGCCAGCCTAATAGGAGTTTTTTTACCTTGATTTCTCTTTTCCAAAGCTGAAATCTACTGATGAAAGTGTTCCCTGTGCTCATTGCTCACTGCGCCAAGATTGTGTGGGAAGAAATCTATGTAAGAGTGCAAGAAGGACATATTACAACCAAGAATTTTGTATGATGCTATAAGATCGTTGACAATATTTTCCTCTTTTCAATTTCCCAAAAAACTCTTGTAACATTTTTGAAAGCTTGCCAAGCTGCTTTCTCCAGTGGATTCTGTAGTTCCTCAATCTTTTCATCATGCATTAGTGATCATATTTGTGGACCCACAAATATTTCTTTTTTAATTTTTGCATCACTAATTTTAGGAAACTTCTGTTTTAAGTACATGAGACCAGAAGTATTGTCCATGGCTTTGATTAAATTCTTCATTAATCCTAGTTTGATACATAACTGAGGTAGATACACATTTTTAAAATTACACAATGGGTCATGTTTCACATTTTTATGTTCAGGAATGAGTGATTTGCGTTTAGACCATTCTTTTCAAAGGAAATGTATTTCCTGTCCCTATTATCCCATTCACACAAAAACAACAGTACTTTGTGTAACCAAGCTGTAGACCAAGAACAAGTGCAATTACATTTCATATGTTTCTTTCTCACTAGCAGAGTGAGCCACAGGTACAGTCGGTCAAATAAAAAACGCTGGGACTCGTATGCAGTTAAAATTGAAGTTTTAATGCGTTAGTTCACAAGTTTCCTATAAAAAACATAAAATACAGGTCATTCTCCAAACACATGAGGCCATGCGACAGGGGGAAAAAAATGAACGAGGGGAAAAAATGAACAATGCGGAAAGCGCAACACACGATATTCAACTTAATGTATTGTCATAATTCATTTTGCTTTGTGTCATCGTGCCACATCGGCCTACAAATGCTAGCTTGAGAGAAAGTGTAGTTAGGGCTGTAATTGACCTGCATTTTTTGGCCTCTGAAGCAGCGAGAAGGTTCCATATTTCTATAGAGGTGGGTACTTCACTATAATGCGACCGGAAGCTTTCTAGGATCTGGCCGGCCGCATATTTCGATGCTAGATTGGTTGCAGAAGTTGAACGTAAGTTATTGATTTTGCACTACAAGTGCCGGTATTATAAAATAAAATCTTTAAAAAATGCTCCTTGAATAAACATATTCCTCGCGAATTTATTCACTATTATTATAAGAACTTCCATGCAAGAATATGGTGGACGTGAGGCATATAGCCACAGCCTTCTATACATGTTTGTTTTGGAACAAAACTGACTAAATAATCAAGAAAAAACATGGAGAGACAAGAGGCAGGTGTGAACATGCGCATATGCTCGTTCGTGGTACTTAATCAAATAATGCCCGACGTTTTTTATTTGACCGACTGTACTGATGGGAATTTACTTCCACTCTGCAGAAGCGTAGCTTTTAAACTAACTTTACAGGAATCAACAAACAAGCGCCATTCTATTGTGTTATGCTCATTACCAAGTGTCTCCATAAGACAAGAAATGTCATTACAAAACATGCCTTTTTATACAGAAAAAATTTAAATTCAGAATTTAAATTTTAAACTAAGAATGATTATGATAAATATATATCTTTGTATTCTTTTGAAGAAGATCCCATCCTTTCAGCCGGGAAGCAGACTGTATGGGATTGTTAAGACCTTCTTGAGTCAAAAAATGAGGCTCAGATGGACAGCTTTGTTCAAAAGTATCACCAGAATCTTTTTCATTTTCTTCTTTACTTCCATCAGACCCTGAGCTCTCTTCATCTAAAGTCACAATATGTTCTGGAAGCTTTGGTATAGGCAATTCTTCACAGTATGGAACTGATCTCATTGCAGATTGCAAGTTAGGGTACACCACTGTATGTGCTGATTTTGACGCAATCCCTTTAATGTTTTTTAAGCAGCAATAATGGTCTGAAGAGTGATCTTTAGGTTATCTCCAAATCACAGGGATAACAAATGGCATGTGTCGTATGCCAATTTTCCATGCAGTGAGAAGCCTAGAACACTATAAACAACAGATATTTTAGACCCAGGGTCTAGTTTGGTCCCCCACTTTACATCCAAAATAATGTTCATTTGGTTCCATCATACTTACAATGCTGTAGGAGCTTTTACTCGACAATGCACAAATGGACAAAAAAAGTTTTAAAATATTTAAAAAAAACTTAAAATAACAAATAACTGTGGGTGATGGAGAAGTTCTGAATACATATTTGAAAAGAGAATATAAAGCTGCATTAAATACATCTATTGGTACTCGTGAGACTAGTGTTATTAACGTGTGCCAGTAAGTAAAATATATATCTGAATCTAATCCACAGATATGGCCTCCTGGTGGAGGTTTCATTTACACATGGCTGACTAGCCTAGTGATCTAGTGGTCAGTGTTTCTGACTACTAATAATGAGATTTTGGCTTGACTTCCAGTCTGGCTAAGGGAAAAATAATATTTCACACAAATATGTTCCCCTGGCAGACATGATCTGGTTAGTTATTAAAGATTTAGGTTTAAGGTCCCCATCATTCCATCAGGATAATGTAGCTCAGACTAAAAGATGTCCCAAATGAAACAAATGAGGCTACACTGCTGCCAGGGGCCAGAAGGGCCAGGCCCTCCCTATAAAGAAATACGGAACATTATTTATCATGATTGTCCTTCAACTAACAATAGGCTTCATATAAATCCGAACTTGAACGAACACAACTTATATAAGTTGTCAGTTTCTTAGATCTGTATTGCGCAGGTGCGAAGAACATAAACTTCCCTTCTAGAAAGCAGCCATGGGCCAGTTCAGAACATCCAGCACCAAGACCCATTGTAAACGTATGGATTCATGGGCCAGGTTCTGTTTTTCAAGGACTTATAGCTGTCTTCCCTTAAGATGGGGTTGCCTTTCTGTGGTAATTTTTCTCGTTCCGTGGGCCGGCCCTCGTATCTCTTTCTCTGTCTCTCACTCGAGTCGGTCCTGTAGCTCCTTCTCTCTCTTTCACTTGGATCTTTCTTCTGGTTAAACGTTCCTCCGGCACTGCATGCCCGACTTCACACTAGAACGATGCAATACAAAGACAAAAACGTGTATAACGTGCAAAAATTATGTTGTAGGATTGATCCTGTTTGTTTCATTTGAAATACACTGGTTTGCTTAAAAAGCAGCACACTTGTAAGAAAGCGATATATATGTTTTTGTATTAATATTCTAAGGATCTTTTTGTGTGTTTTGTTGATACAGAATATCGTCGCACTGGTGTAAATGGGGCCTTACCCTTGGGTTGTTTTCGCAGTGAGTCAGATTCAGTTTTATACAGTTCCCTGGTGTGTTCAGGGGGGAAGTACAGTATTTTTTTTTTCAGTTATTTGTAAGTGCCGGTAGTGAATAAACATTGTGGTGCTATCAGCGTTTCCAATTATACATCCCCCAAAAAATTACGATATATAGTCCTCCTTCCTCTTTCAAAATTGCCACAACAACGTACCCGATGCTAAATAAAGATAAACTTAAATGTGAGTTACCTGTTGCAGCCTATGGAAATTAAACTGTATGTGAAACTACTACAATGAGTGAACTTTAGTCATTCATAGGTGACAATAAATTGACAGATACATTTTCTGAGATGCATAAATGAGTGGAAATTGTTCTTACAACTACCTGGCAACTGCAAAGTCGGAACGCTGTTTTAGTACATTAAAAAGTGTAAAAAGTTATCTGTGAAATTAATGGGCCAAGACACATGAAACGCTTTGGCTGTTATATCAGTGCATAAAAATATATAAACAACATGGAGGATTTCCACCAGATAGTAATTGAAAAATTCGCTAGCTGGCTGATCACAACTGAGTGAGTAGGCCTATTGTTATCAATAAAAATTTACACGAAGTAGAATATGATTCACACTTGGTACTCTTTAAGAGATTTTGCACATTCAGTTAAAACTCACTCTGTAAATTATATAAGCATTAAATAACTCGATGGCTGCTCCCAAGGCTGAATGGTTAGACCTTCCGCCTTTCACCACTGGGACCCGGGATCGAATCTTGGTGGGTCCATTAGAATTTGTGGTGGACAAAGTGAGGTCGGGACAGGTTTTCTCGGGATGCTCCTTTTTCCTGTGCCGCATATTATTCCACCATTGCTCCATTCATCATAGTGTGACCATTTGGTTGCAATAAAGAATTATTATTAAGTACCGGTAATTCGATACTCATAATTCTTCATTACTAATTTTTTACAGCATATTCTTAAATAGCACAATTTTACATATTTTGGCGGCGGAGGGTTGAAAACATTGTTCACTGGCCCACCCTGCTTTTGGGAGCACTGGCCGCCACTGACTGCTGCCTAACCAGGGAAGAGAAAATACCGCAAATCCTAGCACAGTAGTGATGGTATTGGGTAAAAAAAATCACAATCTAATTAAGTTATGCTTACATTCCTTTCAAGTTCACACTGATAGGTGACAAGCCCATTGTCTCGCTGGTCACTAAGGTATTACTTGATGTGAATGGGTTGGAGAATTTCATCCAGAGGCTCTAATTTAGGCTTGGAAATCTTTAATGTGATATAAATATTCGACACGGGTTCCATGGCTTATAGTCCCTTCAGGAGGACTTTGTGCCCAGGATTTTTACATCCAACAACCTTTTGATCTAGAGACGAGCACAATATCTCTGCACACTGAGACCAACACCCCTGAGTAGCCTATGCTAGGGAATTTATTTTCTTTGTAAGATTAAAAAACCGTACAATTGGCATTTACCGGTAGGTTAAAAGATTAATGTGCCACATATTCCAACTCCAATTATGAGATATTTAAGGGCAGATATTCATAATCCTACCACTATGTAATTGGGAATATCTAATATTGGGTATGTACCTAGGTATTTTATTACTAAATTGTTATAGACAGAGAATGTGACAGTATGGATAGCAAAATTAAATATTTTTTCATTGGATCAAAGTATTAAAGGAAATTAAAATATTATTCATGAATCCTTAGGACTGCATTCTGTAACTGTAGATCAAATCATATTATTTCATAGACAATTGCTTCTTTTACATTTGTTTCCAGTATCACCACAAGATGAAGTTACTGAAGAGAGAAAATAATTTAAAACTTCAATGTCATGAAGAAGTATATGAAGAAGTCACTGAAACCAATATTGTAATCAGTCGGAAAAAAGTTGTAATTTATGTACGTGTGTTACAAATATGTATGTATTTATGTATGTTGTATATAGAGTGAGTTGCCCTACTTTTACTATAATGCAAGGTATCACATTTGTAATGAATGTGTGTTGTATGCAGAACGAGATGTATAATTTGTACTACAGAGTGTTTATAAAGTCACTTACCATTTCTGTTTTAACACTACAAATTTTGATTTCTTTTAAAGATAATCTAAAGCAATGTGCACAATAGAAGATAGAATAGCTGTTGTTTCCTACTGACTGCATGGAATGATGTATAATGAAGCGCGGGACAATTTCACATGCAAATTTCACAAATAAGCTCCTACCAGACACGCCATTAAGAACATGGTGAACAAATTCAGGCAAACTGGCAGTGTTACTGACGAACAGATACACTTTTGATTTTGTGATTCCCATCCACACATTTGCCTTTGGCGAGTCCCTTTCCCATTCCTGTAATGCATTTGGCTGTTCATGATGCCCAAATCCGACATTATGTCTGTTCATATGTCCATATGTTGCCTTGTCGCTGAACAGAACATGCTGCATTAAATTTTCATTTCTAACAACATCCAGTAAGTAATAGCACATAGCTCGTCTGGCAGCATAGTCTCCATCGTCAAGTTTATGAACAATTTGAATGTGGTAGGCATGTTTATGCAATTTGAATCACAGTCTTTTCCACACAGTGGTGTGTGCAATACCAAGTTCCCTGCTTAGTCTTCTGGTTGATGCTGAGGGGCTGCATGTAATCGCATCCTGAATCCTTTGCACAGTTTCATCTGCTATAGCTGGTCTCCCAGTTCACTGTTCGTCAGTAACACTACCAGTTCACTTGAATTTGTTCACCATGTTCTTAATGGTGTGTCTGGTAGGAGCTAGTTTGTGAAATTTGCAAGGTGAAATTGTCCCGCGCTTCATCATATGTCATTCCACACAGTCAGTAGGAAACAACAGCTATTCTTTCTTCTATTGTGTACACTGCTATAGATTATCTTAAAAAAAAAATCAAAATTTGTAGTGTTAAAACAGAAATGATAAGTGACTTTATAATGTGTTTATAACACTCTGTATAATGTGGGCTTACTAATAAAGATGTTTGCTGCCCACTTTGAATCGTAATACAAGGTATGACTTTTTAATGAATGTGTGTTGGTCATATTGTATGAAGAACGAGATACTCAATATGTAATGCATATGTGTTAGTCATGTTGTATTTAGTGTGATGCCCAATTTTCACTGTAATGTGAGCTAACACATTTGTAATGGATGTGTGTTGGTCACGTTATATGCAGAACGAGATGTCTAATTTGTACAATAATGTGGGCTTGCCAATAAATGTTTGCTGCCCACTTTGAACGGTAATGCAAGGTATGACATTTGTAAGGGATGTGTGTTGGTCATGTTGTATGCAGAACGAGATGTCTAATTTGTACTATAATCTGGGCTTGCCAATAAAGATGTTAGCTGCCCACTTTGAACGGTAATGTAAGGTATGACATTTGTAAAGGATGTGTGTTGGTCATGATGTATTTAGTGTGCTGGCCAATTGGTACTGTAATGCGGGCTATGACATTTGTAATGGATGCATATGGTTATGTTGTATGCAGGACGAGATGTCTAATTTGTACAATGATGTGGGCTTGCCAATAAAGATGTTTGCTGCCCATTTTGAACGATAATGCAAGGTATGACATTTGTAAAGAATGCATGTTAGTCATGTTGTATGCAGAATGAGATGTCTAATTTGTACAATGATGTGGGCTTGCCAATAAAGATGTTTGCTGCTCACTTTGAACGGTAATGCAAGATATGACATTTGTAAAGGATGTGTGTTGGTCATGTGTATGCAGAACGAGATGTATAATTTGTACTATAATGTGGGCTTGCCAATAAAGATGTTTGCTGCCCACTTTGAACGGTAATGCAAGGTATGGCATTTGTAAAGGATGTGTATTGGTTATGTTGTATGGAGAACGAGATGTTTAATTTGTTCAATAATGTGGGCTTGCCAATAAAGATGTTTGCTGGTCACTTTGAACAATAATGCAAGGTATGACATTTGTAAAGGATGTGTGTTGGTCATGTTGTATGTAGAACGATATGTCCAATTTATACTGTAATGCGGGCCTATTTGTAATCAATGTGTGTTGCTCATCTTATATGTAAAATGAAATGCTCAATCTGTCCTGTAATATGGGGTTCGAATTTTTAATGTATGGGTGAGTCATCAACACCATAAATTCCGAGAAGATCATGTGCTGGTCTCAAAGAAAGAAGAAGCTCTACAAGACATGGTGGACGGACAGGCTAGTGGATAAAGGAAGCAACTAAATCTAAGGCAAGGAAATTAACATAGACAAGTCCAAACTGATGAGAATAATGCATCAGGAAGAACTGGAGTAATCAACATGGTAAATCAAGAACAGGGAAATGACTGCTGATGAATAACACCTACTGCAGCAAGGAAATCAGATGAGGAATTGCCATGGACTAGATGGAGATGGAGAGCTAAATTTGTATACCAAACAGAACACTTAATAATAATAATAAAATCAGGTAAACTGATATAACAAAGTGCCAGAATGCTTTTATTTAATCAGTGATAAGTTAACTGCAAGTTTGTTTCGTGATCTATCTCCGAGTTAAGCTCCGGATCAATTCATTAAGCAGTGCTTGTGGAAGAACATGCTTAACCTTAATTCAAACTCGTATACATTGATATAAAACATTCTTAAAACATGTCAACATTTCACAAAATAAACTGGCGAAGAACTCCACTTAATTTACATAGGCCTAATTATTTCACAGTAATATAGGCCTACCTTCTGTATATAAACAGTGTTCATCTTTATCAACGAAATACACATCTGACTAGTTTGATAATCACATGCAAGGGAATTTGTCATGGCTAACTGTATTGGAAATTCCAAAACCGTATATGATCAGTGTAAAACAATATGTTGACAGGATAACCGATTTGCATTTGTTAAATTCTTTCTAATACAGTACCATAAAATAGGCACTAAATTGGGCATTACTCCGATACCGGTCAACCGATTTCGTCAAATACCAATAGGTTTCTTCCCATGGATATTATAAACGCGTATACTAAGTTTCATTAAAATCTGATAAAGCATATTTGAGTTATCACGGCTTATGTTAAAGCGCATTTGAGTAATCGCTGGTTTTGTTAAATATTACCACAAAAAAGGCACTAAATTGGGTATTATTCCGGTACCGGCCAACCAATTTGGACTAATATCAATAGACGTCTTCCCATGGACATTATAAATGTGTATACTGAGTTTCATGAAAATCCGATAAAGCGTATTTGAGTTACCGCGCCATTAAAATAGACACTAAATTGGGTTTTACTCTGGTACTGGTCAACCGATTTGGTCCAATATCAATTGGCGTCTTCCTATGGACATTATAAATGCGTATTTGAGTTATTGCGCGTACAGACAGATGGACAGACATTTCCCCCCACATAATCTCATAAGTACCATCCTGGCACTTAATAATAATGTGTTGTTCATCTTGTATGTAAAGTGCATTGTTAAATTTGTGCTGCAAAGCAGACTATGACATTTGTAACATATGCTTACTGTCCAAGACATATAACATGACATATGTGGTGATCTGGTTGCAATAAAACATTAGATGTTTTAACAATGTAATTCCATATTCATCGAACATCTAACTATCTAAAAGTTAGCTCTGTATCTGTTCTCTATATGGGCAGAAGATTGTTCAAAATACTATAATGTAAAAGCAGGGCCGTAGCAAGGTCCTTCTGCGCCCTTGGCGAGTTTGACAAATCTGCGCCCTCCAAATGAACAAGTTTTTTAAATTTCTGTAAAACTGATTTTCTTAAATTCGCTTGCAGAAGGTTTTTTTTGGGTCCCATTTCTTATAAAAACCACTGCCTAATAGATCAAAACTAATAGGCCCTAATGTAGACTAAGCTATGATGGTCATGGTAGTTTTAGTTGGCACATTTTTTTACTGAAATCACTCTTACCTATACAACAGAAGCAACGCCAACATCAACAAGAGACGAAACAACACAAACATTAATATTGTTTCACTGTTTAATTTAAAAATCGCTTAGTTAAAAAATACAATAATAATCAGAGCCCGGATTCTAATGACATGTCATCCTTTTTATTGATGCTGCATAGACATCGCCAATTTGTAGATAAATCATAATCATGGCCTCTAGATTATAGAAATACATTTTTATTAGGTCATTTTTTGACATTGTATGCAATTTTATATTTTTAGGGCATTTATTTCGTCCTCAGCGGTGCTGTCTTTGAAGTGTTTGTTTAATGCAAGAATGACACACTCTATGTTGAAGTGTTGTCATGTCTCAGTCAAGGAAATGCCGAAGTTTGACTCGCCAGTGCCTCAGTGCCAGTATAAATTTCCGTAAGGAAAGAATATTCACAGCAAAAATCAAAGTTTTTTAGACCTACAACATCCTCTCTGAATTAAAGGTTTTAACAATTATGTTCAAATTATTCTATAATTTTGTGTGTACAATAATAAATTTTTATAAATAAAATATCAGTTTTTAGGTCATTCTTTATAATTATTAAGTCATTTTCTTTCAATTTTGGGGTCATTTTATAGGTCATTTTTCAAACAATTTTAGGTCATCAGAATCCGGGCCCTAATAATAATACAGTATAATATAATTAAAATTAATAGCAGCGACTATAATATCAGCGCCGGCCTTAGAAGGGAACTTGATCAAAACAAACAGCATGTGTACTGCCAGCTGGCAGAGCGTGCATCGGCCGCGGATCACAACACATATTATTCAATGTAAAGTTACAGAAATTAATTTTAATGTACATTAATACATTGTGTGATTAAAAAACTAAACATTTTTAAAATAAAAAATTTTAGTTCACACTTAATTTATAATAAAATAGTAATAACAAAAGGAATTGAGATCTGCGCATTCGGCTTTTTCTGTTGTAATAATATAGTTGGTCAGTCATTTTTGCATGTAGCATGTAACAGTATGAGTGATGCCATTGTTGATCGCTTTGTAATCAATCCTGCCGACAGTAGTAGCACTGAGGACGACAATCAGCTGGAGGGTGAAGCAAATTTAACTATCCGACATTTATTATTTTATTTTTGTGTCCAGAAAGAGATCAAGCGTGTAAGGTTTAGTGAAATATTTGGATATTTTTATAAATTGAGTACCACCTATATATCTATAATGGTTAACGAGTAATAGTAATTACTCTAAAGCTAAAGCTATCAGAATGGTATTGAGGTATTAGCAGGCATATTTTGCATAAAATACCAGCAATAACGTAAAAATTTTTACATAATTTATTCGTGGACTCAATAATAACTGACTACTTGTGCCCATACTGCAAGATTGACCCGCTGGGGAAAAGGAGTAAATGAAGCTTTTTTCTAACTTAGTAAATCTGCACTACTTTTATTTATGCATTTATTGAATTATTTATCATATTTTCTGTTCACTTATTTTAGTAATTTTTATGTATAATTATCATAGCAAATGTCTTATTAGTTTAATATCTTGTTCCTTTTTTTAATAATATAATTTAACAACATAAGACGTACATCATTTACAGCCGACGGCGAATAGTCGAGGGTTTGAGCAAATAGCGGGCTGTAGTTAAGGCAAGAGGATTTAATTTTTTAATGAAAAAATCAGGGAAAATGCTTTGGAATATTGTGTGATATATGTAGAATGCATTGCAAAACAATTTTTGCGTATGTGCGTCTTTATCGGATGTTGAGACGCCAATTTTAAAGATCACGCGCCCTATTTTTGTAGTGCTGCTTATGACATTTTCCGTGCCCTGAAATTCACAAACCATCCATAGTTTATATTATCTCTGTTCACATAATTTGCACACAGATCTACACTTTTGACCGTGTTTCACCTACATAACTTACCCCATACAGCCAGGAGAAAATTAATATTAATATAAATAATATTACTATTAATACAATATTAATACAAATTAATAGCCTACTCAGTAATATTCTATACAATGTAATATTAATATTAATTTATAAAATATCCCTTAGCTGTTTTCTACCCTAATTATACGTTGTTATTTCTTTACAAATGTACATTCTTTAACAAATTCTCATCAAATTATACTAACATACCCTCTACCCTATTTTCTAGGCAACAAAATATTAGATCAAATCATCCCTTGGCTGTTTCATACCTATATTATATAATTGTTCATTGCTTGTGAACATCTTCGATTTTTGGAAAGATGTGGAACGAAATGTTACGGTCAAGCTTCTTGCAATCTGAGAAATTACTGTTACACACGGCCATGTTTATTTATGGAGATGAGATCTTCCAAGACGTGTAAAGCAGCCCGAAAATTGTCAAAAGTATCTAACAATTCAATTTAGATAAGGTGAGTCATTTTGAAACATATTAATGTATTATTTTGTTTAAGAATGTTTGCAATTTTTCCTATACTGCCCGTAGTAATCTTGCTCCCGCGAATCTCAAGCAGAGTAACTGCTACCTAGCGGCGGAACCAGTGAACTACCCCAGTCATCACACTTTCTCCTCTATTCATTATGCTATAGGTATAGATAGTTCACGTGCATTAATTTTTAATAACCTGAAAGATTTCTTCCACTAACGTGGAATTTATATTGCTTGATAAATTGCACCAGCCTAAAAAAGGCGGGATTTTTCATGGTTAATTTTGCGCCCTTCGTACCTGCGCCCTTGGCGGTCGCCCACCTAGCCACTTCCTAGCTACGGCCCTGTGTAAAAGGAGTTGTGAGTAAAATTTCCATGAAGTAGCAGAAGCTACATGAGTTTTGTAAGGTGGATCAGAATTATGTACTTGCTTTAGTGTCTTTTAAAAAGTGACCTACACCCTAGGGTTACCAGCCATTCATATAGCTAGTTGAAAATGTGAAATTTTCTACATTCGCAACTAGATATATACAGTAAGTTGATGAATTTGAGCAAATCTATCAACTATGTCAGGTTCATCATATTTGCACACATGAAGGTTTGATTGATGAACTTAAAACAATCTCGTAAAAGTTATATAAAGAAATTGGTTATTATTTTACCTTTCCGTGATGGGATTGGCTGCAACTGAATTAGCTGGTCAAAGACGTTTACGCCTGCACTATGCTGGGGATGGAAAGTTTGCACAGCCCCATCTCAGAACAGAAGAACAGTAATCGCATTACAAACTTGTCTACCTCAAGAAGTCATGGCAATACATATGCTGTGAAGTAGAGAGTTCTATCTGTGTGGTTTTTAAACTCCAGGGGGGCTTAGTGAATAGAATAATTTTACAAGTAATGGAAAGTGAACTCAATCATCCTGTTACACAAGAAAGGCTCAAAAGACGACCTGAGCAATTATAGACCTATTAGTCTATTATCCAATATATACAAACTGTTATCTAAGATCTTTTTTTTTAAATTTAATTTAATTTCAATCGTTCAGCATTACATTGCTATATCAGATTGGTGATAACCATTGGAGATTTGTAACAGTAGGTCTATTAGTATTCTCGCTATAGAGGTGAGTCAATGTTTGACCCCTCACTCAAAATTACGCTTTAAAGTTATCTGACATAATTATGGTCACAGGCTTGAACTTAATCAAAGAACTATATCTTGAGGCAAACGAGGTTAAGTCGCCGTACTGATGAATCATACATCTTGATATCAGGGGGAACTTCAGGCCTTCTCAGTGTAAATATTTTCAGTTGACTTTTCTGGGGGTTTAACTGAATGCGCCATTTTGATAACCAGTGTAAGAATAGATCTAATGAAGACTGTAATTGTGTAGTAGCTGTAAATATATTGTGATGAGAAGTATATATCACTGTGTCATCTGCAAATAGAGCTGTATGCACAGAAGGCAAATCTGGTATATCGGCAGTATAAATACTGAAAAGAGTAGGAGACAAAATGCTTCCTTGTGGAACTCCAGCAAGAATTGGCCGCTTTGTAGATTTATGGTTTCCAATGCAGACGGAAAAAGTTCTGTTCTTCAAAAAACTGGCTATTAGGTCTTGTAAGTACATTGGAAGACCAACTTCGCGTAACTTATAAAGTAAACCTTCAGGCCATACTCTATCGAATGCTTGTGTGACATCTAAGAACGCTGCTACAGTATGTTCATGCTGTTCGAAACCGTGATATGTGTTCTGTTAGTCGCAGCAATTGATGATTGGTGGAGTGATGTCTTTTAAATCCAAACTGGTGTGGAGGAATAATAGAAGCATGAGATGTATATTTCTCGATGCGGTTAAGAATAATTTTTTCCAATAATTTCGACAAGGTCGATAGGAGACTTATTGGCCTGTAGCTGCTTGGAGAAGATATTGATTTCTTTGGTTTATGAATGGCCACAATTTCAGCATGTTTCCATGCCGCAGGAAAGTAGCCAGTGCGAAGAACTGCATTGAATAGAGAAGCGATATATGCCAGGGATTTCCTAGTTAGCTGCTTTAGCACTGTGTTTGGAATGTTATCATATCCTGGAGCTTTCTTATTTGGTAACCTTTTAATAATGTTGTTAATTTCATTGACTGTAACAAAATTAATGGGCTTTTCTACTGATGATTTTTCAGCTAGTGAAGTTTCTTCAACGTATGAAGTGAACAATAGATCTGAAGTCAAGTTTGGTACAAATGTTGATTCGAAATAATCTGCAAGTGCTTGGCATTTTTCTATGTCACTATTGTACACCTTGTCATGGTATCGTAGAGGTGGAATAATAGTAGACTCACAAAGGATTTGTTTAGTAGCCCTCCACAGGGAATTGTCATAAGTTGACACATTAGATATATATTGTTGATAACTTCGATATCGATACTCATCCAATTTACTCTTTACTTGTCTAATGAGCAGATTTAGCTGTTTACGTTGCCATGGTTGACGCCAGCGTTGCCACTGGTGGCGTGCTTGATGTTTCTTTTTTATGAGTTCGAGAATATCCTTCGGTAATTTCATTTGGTGTGAAAGAGGAGACGAAGGATGCTTTTTAATTAGTGAAGCCTTGATAGATGTCTGGATTGCATAAGTGATGTGTTCTGTAGCTTCATCAATGTCCTGTGAATGTTTTAAGGACCGACGTATTTGTAGCGTAGAGTCTAGTATTTCCTTAAATGCATTCCAATTCACTGGGCCCGTAATCAATTTGTCTGGAGTACTGTGGCACAGTGAATCATAAAAAAATGTTGTATTAACAGGACAATGATCCGAATCTAGCTCTGGTAGAGGTTGCATATATAAGGGAGCAGTAAAATTCTTAATTAATGCTATATCTAAAATATCGGGCTTTACTGTAGGATTGAAAGAATAATACGTGGGTTCCTGAGGAGCAATGACTTGAATGCCATAATCTATTGAAGCTTGAAGAAGTCTTCGCCCGTTTGGTGTAGTGGTATGACAACCCCATGATTCATGTTTACAATTTAGATCTCCCAGGAGAATCGTTGGTTTAATATCTTCAAACAATCTTTGTATTGATAATGGACTCAATCTCTTGCAAGGTTGTTTATAAGCAGATATTATTTTAATTACCTTATTATTCTGTTGTAAAAGTGCATACAGCTTCTATGTCTGGTATGGGTGGAAGAAGAATCGAGTGATGATTTAAATTTCTTTTAATGAAAATTGCAACACCTCCAGAAGCAAAATGGGTGTTTCTGTCTTGTCTGTATATTCTGAAATTGGGGATCTTGATTTTCTCAGTATTCCGTAAATGTGTTTCACTGACACATGCAATATCAATCCCGTGTCTGTTTAAGAAGACAGTAAATGTAGACTTTTTCTCTCGCAATCCATTGGCATTCCAATTTAGTAATCTTAGTTGAGAAAATGGTCTACGGCTGCTGGCCATTATGAAGGAATTGACTTAAGAAAGATGTGAAGAAAGATATGATCTTGGGAATATATGGAGTGATGAGAGGACGAAATTCATTAAATATTGTTAATATAGCAGATGACAAAGAAGAAGATTCAGAGGAAGTCGTGGGAGAAGTCGTATTTAAGGAACTTGTCACATGTGAGAACAGAGGTCTATTTGAATCAGATCCATTGTTTGACTGATTATTAGATGAAACTCTAGTTAAAGGAGGGAAGTGTTGAGGACCCATAGATGGATGTGAAGGACCTTGAGGTGTTAGCCTATTATTAGACTGATTGCCTGGTCTCTTATTTTTAGATACCAGGTTTTGGTAGTAGGTGCAGCCTTTATAATTTGCTGGATGATCACCTCCACAATTTACACACTTAGCAGGGACTGTACGAGGAATCTTACATTGTTTATAATGATGGACTCCGTCGCAGCGAACACATCTTGGATTTCGTGTACAATAGTTTTTTGTGTGCCCATAGTTTTGACATCTAGTACATTGAGGTATTGTGGTTGTAGGACGCCGTTTCTCCACTTTAACGACAGAATGTAATAATCTGTTTAGATTCAGAATCCTGTCCCTCATCAGAATTGGTTACTTCTACAGCACATAGAGGCATAGGAGTTTTATCCTTCTTATATAGTCTGTTCACTTGTACAACGGGGTATTTGAGATTGACAAGCTCATTATAAATCTCTTCATTGGTTAGCGAATATGGAACATTCCTAATTACAGCAGATAACTTAGATGCATCAGGTGACCGAAAAGTGTGATATTGCTGATTGAATTGGTCAAGGTGTTTTGTAAGTGAACGAAAATCAGTTGCACTGGTAGTATTGATTTTTACTACCATTCCTTGTTGCTGAGTTGTGAAGTCATCAACCAGAATTGATTCTAAATCCGATACCAGCGTTTGATAATTATTTGTTCCATCTAGAAAGACTGGAGGAATGCGTTCTTTGTGAGTTTCTGTTGTAGAGGGAACTTCTTCCTCCATATGTTCCAAAACTTCATATCGATTGTGCACAGGAATATCCGTAACATAACGATTATCAGGCAATGTATTACTTCTTTTGGTAATACTGTTTTCCTTACCTTCATGAGCTCTCTTTCTATCAATACCTAACTTATAGTGTTCCGTTATTTGCAGAACTGCAGGCTTAATTACAGGGCCACAAGAGCTAGAAGTTTGTTGATTGTGATCCTGTATCATTTTTGAGCCTTGGGGTGAAGATAGTGATTGAAAGTGAGGTTGCAAAAAGTTCAAGCAAATACTCTCAATAAGTAATACAGTCCACTCCCTGTCTTTTTCCGGGACACGCTACTACTAGCGCCGCCAGTGAGCAGGAATGGGCAGTTACTCGTCAGCTGATATAGTTAACGTTTGTCTGTTGTGTTTTGTGTACGAAAATATAATATAAATTCTAGTAAAACAGGGTGCCCACGGGGGGTGGGTTAAGACGCAGACTGCGTCATTGAAATTTCTGGGGGGGGGGGAAATATTATCGTGTTATGAATTTTCTGGCCGGGGGTTGAAAATTGTTGCAAAATTAGAGTTTTATATGTTATAAATAAAAACGGCCAAGTTCTATAACTTCAAAAGGTCTCTTTTAATTCTTTATAAAGATAAAGATGAAGAATTTCGACAGCCATGGGCGTACCCGGGGGGGGGGAGCAAGGAAAAAATGTATATTATTAATTATTATCGTCAGGTGTTTTTCTTTTAAGACAATTATTATAATTGCAGAAGTTTTACCAAATCGACAACATGGAAGCCGAATCCACAGTGGATTAGGAAAGGGGGTTCAGACCCCCAAGAGTCAAAACCTAAAATTCTATATTTGTATTTAAAAAATATATTTATTTAATTAAACAAGATTTGTTGGTGTGTCAAATAAGTTATGATATAGCAGTTATTTTCTTTTCATAACATAATGAGTAGGCCGATTATGTCCACTCTTCCATGTGCGATTTAACTTTTCTTAAAAATAGTAATAAGTATTATAATTTAGGTAACAATTTCATGTTTAAGTTGCCATGTCTTAGAGTATAGTAAACAAATTTGCTAACTAGTTTTTCAGTGCTAAAATAGCGTAAAATATGATTTTCATTATTAGTTCAACATTTTAAAATTTCCCGGGGGTGGACACTCGACTTAGGTAACATTTTCTTGTTTACATTGGCATGTCTTAGAGTATGGTAAACAAATTTCCTAACTAGTTTTTTAGTGCTAAAATAGCGTAAAATGTGATTTTCATTAATTCAATATTTAAAAAATTTCCGGGGCTGGACCCCCACCTAGGTAATGATTTCTTATGTACAATGAAATGTCTTAGAGTATGGTAAACAAATTTCATACCGGTAACTAGTTTTCAGTGCTAAAATAGCGTAAAATGTGATTTTCATTAGTTCAATATTTAAAAATTTCCCGGGGTGGACATCCGACTTAGGTAACATTTTCTTGTTTACATTGGCATGTCTCAGAGTATGATAAACAAATTTCTTAACTAGTTTTTGAGTGCTAAAATAACGTAAAATGTGATTTTCATTAGTTCAATATTTAAAAATTTTCTGTGATGGACCCCCGACCCCTTTTCTGGGGGGTACTCCAAACCCCCCGGCACTTCCGACCCTCCCCGCAATTATATTCTGACTACTTATTATATTATTAATATAAAATACAAAATGGACCAAGAAGTTAAAGCGACAAAAAATAAATTAATTTAAAAAATTGCCCCCCCTAGAAAATATCATATGGGCGCCCTTGTCGACAGGCAATTGGGTTGGGGGTGAGCAATGAAGTTTGGGGGGTGAGCAATGAAGTTTTGGGGGTGGGCACCCCTGAGTAAAATAATAAATACAACATAGGCCTGAAGAAAATGTCCGGTTATGTAGGTGGCATGATATGTGCCGTCTATGGTTGTAATAATTATTTTGAGAGTGAAATAAGTAAAATCGTTAATTAGAGTGTGTACAAGACTGATTCATTCAGATGTTCATTGGCTTACCATCCGAATTGTTTTACATGTAAAAATTTCAAATTAAAAAAAAAAGTATATGAAGAGTCCACTGCAAAAGGGGGGAATGTCAACATTTAGTGAAAACTGAGATAAATGTGTATTATGATAGACCAAATGGAGTAGAATAACATAGCCTTAAATGCATTACAAAAAAGATGATAGTCTCTCACAGAGAGAAGTTTAAAGTTTGTGACTCCTACACAAGAAGGGGGAATGTCGTAGGAAAACAGAGCAAGAAAGGGGAATGTCATGTGTTTGCTGCATTGCATTAGGCAACAGTATTCATATTCAGCATATAACATTAATATTGGCATCACTGCAATGAATACTTTTTCTTTGTCATAATATAATAGTTAATAACATAGCATTCATTAACCAAAGATAACCAGCTGAATTGCCAGAACGCTGGATAGCAGTACCTTAGGCCTATTTGAGAGTGCTCGCATGAGGCCATCTCCTTACCATGTCGTACATGTAGATCAAGCTATGCTAAGGAACTGAACATTGTACTTGACTCCGATGTTCAGCAAGACCTGTACGATAGCAACAAGACCTATTACTGAACCATAAGTATCCTCGTCTGGTGAAGCACAGATATTCATGGAACGGACTATGAGAAACTTCAGTCACGGTTCCCATTAACAGCCCACTTACACAACAGAAGAATATTCAACTACAGAGTGGAGAGTTTGTGCTGCCTGATAAGCTTTATCAAGGTAATAAGCATTGCACTTAAATTTTTGTGATTCCATGAACAGCTCATAAGCAGCGATAACATTACTTACAGTATTTCAGTTTCAGATTCATTACAAATTTCATGGGAAAAGTTCAGTGATTGCAAGAACTCAACCAGTTCTGTAGTCCTGAAGCAAGAGAATATTACAATGCACTACCTCATAAGAAGAAACCTGAAAAATGAACATGCTGTAGAACTTCAGTTACCTGACATTCCCCCTTTTTGTAATTTATTTTTGTACATCAGTTAACAAATAAATTATTTTGATAATGAAGACGGAGTATGAAGTGCTTCATTTTGTTAAGAATCAATAAAGAAATGTGTGTTCAGTTATGTGGAAAAAAATGAACCACTTCTATTTGTGTAATATAGTGTGGTATGGTTTTAAAGTTTTAAATTCATTTTATGCAAAACGAAGAAAAAGTGACATTCCCCCCTTTTGCAGTGGACTCTTCATATATTGTACAAAGTATCTTGCAAATCGTATGAATTAAAATTTAAAGCTGATTTTCACGAAAATGTATTCAAGTGAAACAATTAGTTTTGATACTTATTAAAAAAAAGTGTGTGTGGAACGCCATGCGGCAGAAGTGAAACTTTTTTTTTTATTTGTTCAATTCTGGATTATTGGATTTTTCAAATTTTGGATTGTAGGACTTTTTAATATTGGGTTTTTGGACTTTTTAGATTTTGGATTTTTTTAAATTTCTGACCTTTTAATTCTTTAATTTTGGATTTTTTAATTTTTTTACATTTTAGATCATTGAATTTTTTTACTTTTGTATTTTTGTATTTTTTATTTTGGATTTTTTTTTTTATATTTTAGAATTTTATAATTTTGGATATTTATGTTTTAAATTTTGGATATTAAGATTTTTTAATTTTAAATTTTTTAAATTTTGGACTTATTAATTTTGGTTCTTTGAATTTTTTTATTTTGAAATTTTAGATTATTTAAATGTTGGATCTTTAATTTTTAATTTTTTGTATATTTTAATTTTGGATTTTTTAACTTTTTAAATTTTGGATTTTTTAATTTTTGGACTTTTTCAGTTTTGGATAAGCCTAATCATTGAGTTGATTGTTTTCTGTGCAGTCCGTTCTGTCACACCTCACTAATTTCGTGACGATTTTGAGCGTTTCACAAGCTCTCGATTTACCCCTACCGCGGCTAAAGAAGTTTTACTTAAAAAATTAGCGTTATCGTCATTTAATTAAGTTAGTTTAGCGGTAGTGAAAATTATGTAATTTCCCGACCTAATTCCTGCATTACCAAGCACAAAAATAAGTTACTGTGTCATCAGGACTTTGAAAAACAAATTTATTTCTGCAGCTATATAGGTTCATTAAGTAGCTTCTGAGATTGCTGCCCATTCCCACTCAACAGATGGCACCTCTGTGCTAGTGGACAGTTTGAACAAAGGGAATAGAGTAGAGTGGGCGGTATTCTTATTGAGAGTATTTGGTTCAAGGAAGATGAATCCACCTCATTTTGTTTGATATTTGAATCACTTACTTTTGTGAAACGACTATATGTTTTAGGTGCCTTTAAAAGTACAGTCTCATCTGTTATTTCAGAGTCTTCATTGGTAGAAAACGAAGAGTGTTCATAATAACTACTACACTGCTCGCTATTGTCCATCGTAGCACTGTTAATTCTTCCTTTCAGAGGGAGGGGTTTGAAAGTTAATTTCTGCTGATTTTCAGCCACTATATTTAAAGTCTTATTATCCACTAGGACAAAAATAGTTTATATGCCACTTAAATGAGCACAAAAACAGTTAAATAAAACGATGAACGGAATAAATGCAATAAATATTCTATTCGAATATGCCACCAATTCAACAGTCGACACGGCTTCCTTGATCTCCATCTAAGATCTTGACCTAAAGAATGACGTGCGTACTAGACGATATATATATATCGCTTGGCCTGCACTTGTCGTTTTTCCAGAGCCCCCGACCATAGGCCACACTCTGTGTTGGTTCTGTTTATACTTTCGTTCTCAATTTTTCGTTAGCCTTCTGGTTTCCATGGCTTGTTGGCAATATGTTTGTTTCTCTATTTAGTCTTTCTCGACATATGGTTTTGTCTTTCTCGACATTTGGTCTCAAGTTTTCATCTGTCTCAGCTCTCGGATCTCTATAGCTGTTATCTTTCTGAGTTGACTTTCAATCTGTTTGCTCGTCAGTCTCAGTTTTCTCTATTTGTCTCTTTGTACCATCTTTCTGAATTTTCTACTCCGATGAATTAAAACAAGAACCATGACTCACAAGCTGTTATACCATTTTTCGTTCTATTCCCTCTTAGCCGTTCCGGATGTTATCCAACGTCCTATCTCATCGGCCTCTGCTGGGGAGAGTCGAGCTAATCCAGCAGAGCCCTGGTACCCTTAGCAGGGGTCCTCCCGGGGCATTTAGTCGCCTCCGAACCCCGAAGCGTTATGCACAACGCTCCGGTACCTAATTCAGTGTAGGTAACACCAACCACGGCCCACCAGAGGCCAACCCAACTAGTAGACTACCACGCGCATGCCCGTGGGGGCTCACAGCCCACTCCCTGGCTCCCTCAGTCTCTCCGCGCCGCAGAATCGCCCTTTACGACACGGTGGGCGAGACCGCGGATCGAGTAGATCCTGTTGCGCCAGGACGCCTACCTGAGGTACGTAGGGCGCCCTATATGGGTCCGGGCCGTATTCATGGCCCGAACTTCTATCTCCCGCTCTCACACGCGCCCTTTCACAAATAATGGAGGTGTGAGGCCCTAGGTTGCTCCCAGAAGTACTAAACAATCCTTCACCTTTGGTCCCATCCCAAGGGACGGTACTTCAGTCTCCTCGCCCGCATCCGTCATCCGTTACCTCGATGCTATCGGGATTGGGTAGACTAATGAAGGCCACTAATATACGCCTTCCTGAAGTACAAAGAACGCACCCTGTACGTGGATGAGGACGAATCCCCCACGCACCTCTGTCTCACTGCGCACAGGCCCTTACCCTACCAACCCTACCACGCCGGGATACAAAACGTGGCAGGGGGAGCGAACGTGTGCTCTAAGCAGTCGTTAGGCAGTCCCCCAGAGGTACAAGTCCTGCCCCCCCGGCTCCTATTTTGCCGGAACTTCAAAGTTTAACTGCTGGGGCCATTCCTTTTACCCAGACACCTGGGATGGGGCAATGATATCCCAGCAACTGTGCACCCTGAAGTAGGCCTACTAATGCACAGCCCCCTTACTCTCCGGAAGGAGGTATTTGGCACCCCGTGCCTTATTTCCTCCAACTCCGCTCGCCCTGCAAGGAGCCCACAATTTCGCAACCTGTGGATCCGCCCGATGGCCTCAGGGGAATGGCAACCTCAAGATAGCCCCGTACATGCCGACCCGTCAATTATGGCACTGAAGCTACCCCAAGGTCGGGGCACCCCGACCCCCAGAGGGCACCCCATGGGCGTACTAGACGACAACCAAACCCCGGAACAAGCCGGATTCAGAGCAGGGTATTCCACAGCCAACCATCTACAAGCAGTTTGTCAAATTCTAGAGAAATCGCAGGAGTACAGCCTAAATCTATATGTAGCATTTGTGGACTTCACAAAAGCCTTTGACTGTATAGAACAAACTTGCATCCTGGAAGCACTTCTGAACCAGGGGAAACAAAGAAAGTATGTCCGCTTACTGGGTAAGATATATTCCAACAGTTACGCCAAAATCACAATGGACAAGGAGGGGGCACCTTTTAAACTTCTCCATGGAGTAAAACAAGGGGATCCACTTTCTCCAAAGTTATTTAATTGTCTCCTTGAAGAAACATTCCGCATACTGGATTGGCGAGATTATGGAATAGATATAAATGGGACAAGGTTAACAAACTTGAGATTTGCCAACGATATAGTTCTCTTCGCACACACAGCGGCAGAAATCACCGCCATGCTAAACGAACTACAAAATCTGTGCAGGAAGGTGGTACTACTGATAAATCTAAAGAAAACAAAAATCATGACCAACGACAGGGAAATTCAAGTTCAAGTAGATTCTCAATCTATAGACTATGTTCAAGAGTACGTATACCTAGGACAAAGTGTATCATTTCGCGACAGCAGTCAGAAAGAAGTAACCCGAAGAATCTCACTAGCATGGAAGAAATTTTGGAGTCTGAGCTTCATATTGATGGATAGAGCGCAGAAACTAGACATCAAGAGGGGTATCCTCTACAGCTGCATACTTCCGGTACTACTATATGGAGCACAAACCTGGACTCTAACCCAACAACAGATGAAACAAATACAAACCACTCAGAGAAAAATGGAAAGAAAAATTCTTCACATATCACTGAGAGACCGGGTGAAAAACACGACTATCAGGGAACGGACGCAGGTCAAGTATGCAGCATACTCAGCGCAGATCCTGAAATGGAAATGGGCAGGTCATGTAATTAGACTCAACCCCGATCGCTGGGCACACATCACAACCGTCTGGGGACCAAGAAAGGGGTTCATTATCTCTTGTAATTAGGTATGAGTGGGTCAATTGTGTGGCCAATTCTCAGACGGGTTATTAGGACTTGGTGTCTACGGTTTAGGCCTTTAAAGCAGCAAGCAGCAGTGGAGGATCTTCTTACTGAGTGAAGCTTGGTTCCTTGTCGTTGAGATCATTGTGTTTTCCATGCTGAATTGATTTTGTTACGGATGTGTACAGAAAAATCTGAATGGATTGTAAGAATATCTGTGTTACATGAAAGATTTAGGATGGCAGATTTGGCTGCCTCGTCTGCTCTCTCATTGCCAGGTATTTGTTGATGAGAAGGAATCCAACAAAAAACTACTATTTTTCCTTGTTCCATAGCCAGGTTATATGATATTTGTATATTCTGTATAGGTGGATTGGTTGTGTAGATACTTTGAGTAGCCATAAGAGCAGATTTTGAATCTGAAAAGAGTATGAATGCCTGGTTATTTGTATCTATAATATATAATAAGGCTTGTTTAATAGCAAACAGTTCACTGGAAAATGTTGAAAAACAGTCGGGAAGTCTCTTAGACTGAATTAAATTAGGTAGGATTGTTGCACATCCTACACCATGAGTAGACTTGGAGCCATCAGTATAAATCTTGACATGATCAGTATATGTATCAGAAACTTCATGGAAAAGATGTTGGTAAATAGTCATGTTTGTCTGTCCTTTTCTATAGGATTCGATTTCTAGATTAATAATTGGTTTTTTAAGTCTCCACGGAGGAACCTCGTGAAATCCTATATTCATCATTTTGGGAAGGCTCAAGTTTCTTTAAGTAACAATTAATTCTATCGTAGAATGGTAAAGGTCTGAATTGGCTATGGTGGATGGTACTGTGAGGAGATATTGTAGGAAATACGTAGCTATATACATTTGAATATGGTAAGCCAGAAATTTTTGTGCATATTTTAAACTTAAGTATGCTCGACGAACGTCAAGGGGAGGCTCATTTAATTCCATGTGCAAACTGTCGATCGGGCTAGTATGGAAAGCTCCCAAAATAATCCTAAATGCAGCAGATTGTTTGCGATCAAGGTCCTTAAGCAACGAAGAGTTAGCTGAATTGTACACAATTGAGGCGTAATCCAGCTTAGGTCTGATGAACGCTTTATATGTCACATGAAGAACATTGATGTCAGATCCCCAGTTGTTAGCACTCAAAGTTCTTTAAATATATTATCTTCTTGCACTCAGTTGCGAGATATTTAATGTATGGCGCCCAGGTAAGTTTAACATCAAATGTTAAACCTAGTATTCTTACAGATTTGACGACTTCGATCTCTGTTCCATTAATTAATAACTTGGGCTTCTTTTCCTCACATCTAGATCTTGAGAAGAGGATGCACTTAGTTTTATTCTCAGAGAATTTGAATCCAATTTCAAAAGCCCAATCTTGAAGTGAGTGTAACGATTTCTGCAAAATTTCTTGAGTAGTGTTTCTACCTTTGCAAAAAATAAAAAATGTCATCTGCAAAGAGACACGCTTTGACTGGCAGAGAAATATGGTTTCCTACATTATTCATGGCAATTATAAAGAGTTTTACACTCAAAACTGAGCCTTGTGGGACACCATTTTCGATTAGAACACTTTCAGATAATAGACCATTCACTCTGACTCTGATCTGTCGATTCTGAAGGAAGTGGAAGATGATGCTTAATGTGTTTCAAGATTTTAAAAATGTAATTTCTATTAAGAGTATCATAAGCCTTTTCTATGTCCAAAGTGACACACATGAGATGTTGAGAGTTTTTAAATGCCTCTTTAATTTCAGTTTCAAGAACTATTAGATTATCAGTTGTTGAATGAAACTGGCGAAATCCACTTTGAATGTCGTTGAAAAACTTGTTCTTCTCTAGAGTCCAACGTAGACGTTTGTCTATTACTTTTTCCATAACTTTACTCATAGTAAACGTTAATGTGATAGGTCTGTAGTTGTCAGGGTATAGAATATTTTTGTTTAACTTGGGAAGAGGTATTACTATAGACTGGTGCCATATTGATGGAAAAGTATTGACCCATATATGATTAAACAGGCTTGTAACATAATCAATACCGACTTGCGGTAGTCGCTTTAAAAATTCTAAAGGTAATGATTTCTTGTTTACGTTGGCATATCTTAGAGTATGGTAAACAAATTTGCTAACTAGTTTTTCAGTGCTAAAATAGCATAAAATGTTATTTTCATAAGCTCAATATTTAAACATTTTTAGGGGGTGGACCCCGACTTAGGTAACAATTTCTTGTTTACGTTGGCATGTCTTGAGAGTATAGTAAACAAATTTGCTAACTAGTTTTTCAGTGCTAAAATAGCAAAAAGTGTGATTTTCATTAGTTCAATATTTAAAAAATTTCCTTGACTTAGGTAATGATTTCTTGTTTACATTGGCATGTCTTAGAGTATAGTAAACAAACTTGCTAACTAGTTTTTCAGTGCTAAAATAGCACAAAATGAGTTTTTCATTAGTTCAATATTCAAAAACCCCCAACTTAAGTAACAATTTCTTGTTTATGTTGGCATACCTTAGAGTAGGCCTATGGTAAACAAATTTACTAACTAGTTTTTCAGTGCTAAAATAGTATAAAATTTGATTTTCATTAGTTCAATATTTACAAATTTTCCGGGGATTGATGCACGACCCCCGTTTCTTGGGGGACACCCAAACCCCCTGTCACTTTCGACCCTCTCCGAAATTATTTTTTGGCTATGTCATTGTTGACTTGTTATATTATTAATAGGTTTTAATGTTACAAAGCAGCCCAAGAAGTTAAAGCAACAAAAAATAAATTAATTTAAAAAGTTGGCCCCCTAGAAAATATCATATGGGCGCCTTTGATCATGTTGTTATACACTGTTCATTGTGGACTGTATCTGGTGGTAAGTGCTTGTGGTGTCATACTATTAACATGCTTTAAGCACAACATGTCATGGATAAATAAATAGCTCAAGAGTGTTAGGTGATATTATTGTTTATGTTTTGCAGGTTTGAAAACACAATAATTTCTAACTTTATGTCTGTGTTTTATTTGAACAGTAAAAAAAGGAGTGAATTATAAAAATGCTGAATTTAAAAATACTATCACAAAAATACAGCTTATTCTTATAATTTATAGTGAGACGTTAGCATGGAAACCATCATGTGTAAGTTGCTTCATAAAACTATTGGTAACAAGCATTCCTTCTTAACAGAAATCAAGGAAGTCTACAAGATTCTACATGAACATTAATTAAATCATTAAGACATTCTTTCCAAAGCTGAAGGCAGGTATTCAAAATAGAATTCCCCTAACATGCAGGACATCTGGAAGATCAACTAACTGAATCTTAAACTTAGTGGCACATTCGCTCCATTAGTCATCAAGAACAAACAGTACAGGTATGTATTGCAAGAAGGTTAGTAGTTGTGTCATTATACAGAGTCCGCCAGAAAAATGTATACACTCTTTGTCAGACTGTATCGGGATATTACCAGTATATTACCAGTATGTTGTAGTATGGTCTTACGCTCAACACATGTCGTTACTTTCAACACGATAGTGACAAAACAAAATGGCTGGAGCACGCTTAACGTTCGAGCAGCGAAAATGCATTCTGAAGGGGTTTATCAGGTTTGATAATGCCGTTGAAGTGCAGCATCAGTGGAGGCGGGAGCTTGAATCAGAATTCCCAATCCGCCTAGCAATTAAACGCATTATTGGCAAGTTTGAGGCACATGGAACGATTTGTGATATTCATAAAGGAAGATCAGGAAGACCGCGTACAGCTACAAGTCCTGCTTCGTCGGATCTCGCGTTGGAAAAGTTTGTTACTTCTCCACAAAAGTCTGCTGCGCAATGTGCGCGTGAAGTGGGGATTAGTAGTACAAGTGTACGACGAATTCTGAAAGATGCTAAGTGGAAACCTTACATTCCACGATTAATGCATGTGATTAATGATGACGATCCTGATTGGACGAAGAGGGCCCATTGAGTTCCCTCCACGGTCGCCAGAATTAACCCCTAGGGACTTTTACTTATGGGAAACCGTGAAAGATCAAGTCTATCGACGTAAGCCCGCACGTTGGAGCAACTTCGCCAGGAGATTACAGCGGCATGTGCTGCGATCTCCATTGAAACATTGACCGACAATGCTGCGGCGACCGCTTATCGTTCAGTAATGTGTCTGGCCGCCAACGGCCAACATTTTGAACATCTAATGTAACCACTGAACTAAGAAAGTACTACCGGTAGATGTTTGATTAGTATTTAAATTAAAAAAACAAACCTAATAAATAGTTTCGTTCGTTAAAGTGTGTATACATTTTTCTGGCGGACCCTGTATTCTCTTGAATAGTACGGTATGGTAATGCATGTATAAGATCATTCCCAGAGCATAAATAAGTTATATTATTATTAAAATCATACAAATGATTTCTGCAGTAAGCATTCCGCTTGCTTCCTTCTTGCCCTTTAGAACCGATAGAGATGGTGATTCACAAAGATGTGCGTCTATGCTGCTCCGCTTGTTTAAGGTCAACCAGTATATTTCAAGTGAGTTTTGGAGTTATAATGGCTCCAGTTCATGCATTGGGTTCATGGTGATTCGTATGTAATTTGTTTGGCATTAAGGTAGAAATTAGGCTTAGCATGAGTTTTTTAATAATGGCAAGGGTCAACCCGTAGTTTGAATTATGCATGGAATAATTTTGAGATTTGCTTGGTAGCATGCTCACCCGTTTGCATGTGATAAGTTTTATTCATTCCACATAAAAAGCTAAATAAAGTAAGTTAATTTTGGAAGCAGCAACACTTTAAATTTAAATTTTGAAGAAAGACCCTCTCAGTCGGATTCTCCTCATCGCTTAAAAATTTAGCAAGGAAGGCTTACCAAGGGTGTGTATTGTGTTTGTTAGGCCTTCAATTAGTATGAGTGTCTTTCAGATATAGGTATGATTGAAACTAAAGTGAATCAAAATAGAGGGATCACCAGTATGTGAGGAGGCCGGCCTGTATGATCTGTGGAATTTGGGGTGACTGGAATTTTTAATTATCTTTATCAGAATCTGTTCTAGAGTGAAAGGCATAGGGAGAGTGGTGATTGTTTTGTTTAGGCCCAGCGAATGTATTTGTGTTTCATTTTAATATATTTATTGCAAGCTAAATGGTAGCGATTTTCTTATTGTGGCTTGCATTTTTGTGATTGTCTCCCTCCTTTTGGACACAAGTATTCCTCTGGATGATTTAGGCAGCTTCCATGTTTAGTGTCCAGTGAAGAAAGAGAGCCAGAGAAGAAAAGAAGAGACTACAAGAAAGAGGTAAAGAAGAAGAAGATTCAAAAAAGAAAGGGGGGACAATATTGGTAGCTAGATCACGGTTAGTTAAAGTCCACATTTTTCTGTTGATTTTGAAATTAAATTTTGCTCTAAACAACCGATTTTACCCCAAGTAAAATTTTGCAAAAGTTGGAAGTATTATGTGTCTGCTCTGTTCTCTGCCTTTCGGTGTGTGTGGGTGTGTGTGTGTATGTGTGTGCTAATGTAATTTATTATTTATTTCAGGAGAGTTATTGCAAAATCTATTACTTTGAAATAGGGTAAAATTATTTATTTGTTATGTGCAAAAAGGTTTGAGTTTATTATGTTATGTTTATGTTGTGAGTTGTAGGGGGATTTTTATATCATGTGTAGGGTTAATTTTCTTTATGTATTAAGGGTGTAAGGGATTTTTATTGTTGTGCATTGTATGATTTAATTAAAAAATTATTTGAGGGGATTTTTGTCTATTTTATGTTGTAAATGAAGTGCAATTTTGGTTCTGAAGCTAATCTCTCCTGTTTGATGTGTTTCATATAATGAATGTTGTACAAAATGAGTGTGTCAAATACCGGAAGCTCTGTAAAACTGAGGAGAGCTGTGAATCTGGAATGGTTGTTGAAGGAAGATGTAAGGTATGAATTATTAACTAGAAATATTCAGGTACAAGAAAAGCAGAACATGGCAGACTTAAGGAGAATATTAGTAGAAAAGCAGGAGTCAGCGGTGGGTCTAAGAAATCTGAGTGAGTTAGATTACAATTCTGTATTTCAAATTGTGGAGAAAAAGTCTGAAAGTCTAGCTGAAACTATTGATAATGAAGAACAAATGTTTCCATTTCAAATAGAATGATCAAGTAACAGGATAGATCATGGTTTTAATAGGGTCATAGATTTGTTGACACTAGCAAGAGATACTGAACTGCATAATAAGTGTAGGCTACTGTGTACGAAAATCAATCAGGTAAAAAACATGTTGAGAAGTAAAGTAAATGAATTAAATGAGACTCAAGTGTCTAATGAAGTGAACAGACAACAAAATGAATTTAGGTGTGGGGCTGACACACAATTTAAATCTTGATCATTCTATGAATAATATGCAGATGTCAGAACAACATGAGTCTTGGCAAAACATCCATTGCATGTAAATTTACTAACTCCAGCATCCTATATCTCCACTGTTAAACCAAGCTGGTAAATTCAATGATAATTCATTACAGCAGTGGCGGACGCAGGGGGGGGATAGGGGGGTTACATCCCCCCCCCCCCCGAAATTTGAAAAAAGTACTCTAAGTGGCCAGTTTTATAAACTAATTGTATATGTAAGTTGATTATTTTTTTTTAGTATTCTTTCTACCTATTCAAATCCCCCCCCGAAAAAAATTTCTGCGTCCGCCACTGCATTACAGAATGTAATTGCCTTCCTCAAGTTCCTTTGCCTGCTGAGAGAGCAAGTTGGGGTGTTCAGTATGAATGAAAAGGTTATTTTAGCTGTAGTTTATTAAAAATTGAATGGTGGATTAAAGGATCTTGATGGTAATGTGCTCATGAATGACGAGAGCCTTGAAGTTTTTCATACGAAGATTTTGTCAAGATAGTTAGGCCTACCTATAAAAGCCAGAAGTTCACTTCGAAAAGAATATTATTATATAGTGCAGCAGCCCAATGAACCATTTTCAGAATATTTCAAGTCAGTGAGATTGTATGCCTCAGTTTTTAAATTGGGATTAACAGAACCAGAAATTATTCAGAACAGAGCATGAGTCCTGTGAGTAGATTACAGGCTGTTTTTCAGGTTAGGCCAACTACATTTCACCAGTTAGAAAGTTTGTATTGTCGCCTAAATGGCAGGAAATATGAATGAACCAGGTGCCAGTGTTAATCGAAGTGAGGTTAAGAGTGTAACATTTTATGAAGAACAGAGAGGCAGTAATAGTAACACAAGTGATGTTGGAAATCTGTACAGCGAAGAAAATATTTTGAATGCAGAAAACTAGGACATGTAAGAAGGAATTGTTTCAGGTTAACTCGTGGGCGTGGTGGTACTCGAGGTGGCGATCGTGGTGCTAGCCTAGGCTCTTAAAGTGGAAATGTGAAAAAAAGGTAAGATGATGTGTAAATAGTTTAGAGTATTGTTTTTTTTTTTTTTCCAATCGGTGAATAGTTTGGTTTGTTGTACTTTTGTTGTGTTTTGGCTGTTTGAATTTTCATTTCATTTCATTGGTGAGGTGAGCTGTCCTACTGACCTATGGAAAAGTGGAGGCACTCAGCTAGGGGTGCTGTTGTCATCCTCAGAAAAATACTGTTAGAGCTTGGAGCTGGTTGGTACATCCATGTTGGATGTAGACCTACTCTTGGTTAGTTCACTTCAGAGAGGTTTTCTTTATTTTTCAGCTGAACTGACTACAGCAAACTGTATGATACCACTGGATACTGATGTTGCATTAGGTCATCTCATTTGCTTTGAAATTTTTATTTTTTTCCAGATGTGACATCGAGAGAGTTTAACCAGAAGTGAGTCATGTAAAGAAGAGTTAGGTAAAACTTTAAGGTTAGAATAGCTGTGGACTGGAACAGTAAACTGAAGTAGGGCTAAAAAAAAAAAAAAAAAGTTATTTTGTCCAAAATATAAGAAAGTGCATATTGAAAGAATGTTAGTGAGTGTCAGAATTTAGTGAAGTAGGACCAATAAAAAGGTTATTTTGTCCTAAAGAGAGTTGACATTCTGGATTTTGGTAGATTTGAGATTAGAGTTATTGTGAGATAAGTTATGAGGCAGCATAGTGTGATAGAGGCAAATCCTTATTGAATTAGTATTGGAGATAGGCCACCCTGGGATTCATGGGGGAGAAGGCACCCTACCATCGCAGTGAATATGTATGTTGTGTAGTAAGTTGGTGGTGAGATAAACTTCTTGCAAGGTGCATTGAAGTGGAATCTATAGCCAGAGATGAGTGAGAGTGTGATGAAGATGGATACTGCAGGAAAATGGGTTAGAAAACTATCGTTTTGTCCTTCACAGAGTAACAATAATGGAAGTTCAGAGAGTAATAAAGTAATCACTAGTTCACAGAGATTAGGTTAGTATCGGAGTAAAGTTATACCTTTCTTAAGTAATTTAAAGAGATAAACAAGATGTTGGGTAAAAGAGCGGCTTATGACCCTGCCGTAAAGGGAAAAGATGGGAAAGGATGTTAGAAAGAATCTCTGGAGCTGGAGGACCAATTATTGCATTAAACAATAATAAAATGAGTAGAGCTAAGTTAAAGTGACCATATTTTCTGAAGGCGAAACCGGGACACTTATCAACACTGAGTTTTACAATGTTTAAGACTAGAAAAGTTCTTACCGTAAGGCTTAATCGTTCATCTGTATTTTATATTCAGGGAAATAGCATATTTTTTAATTTTAAAATACGGGAAAATAGAGATAACCATTTATTTACCTATTTAAGAAAATAATTTTGTTGAATTACACAACACAATATAACCCTGTTCATTTATTAGTAGATTCAATATAGGTAATTATATAAAACTGTGTTACACAGTACTGTAGGATAATTTATAATTCATATTTATTGAGCGTTAAGTATATTACAATTGGCCAGTTCATAGATTAATATAATTAATTTACAATACATAAAACTCAAATAGTGCTAAAGCCTAAATTAAAAAACACCAAGACTTTACAAAGGATTGAAAGCAAGCAGATTTTTCACTTTTGTCCTAAAATTATTAAAAGAAGAGTACAATTCTATCAGGAAGTGCATTTATGCCCACATAATTGAAACTTGTATTTTAGACATACTTGTCTGAAGAATGAATTTTCTTCAGAAGATTCTCATTCTGCTTCAGATAATTGAAAAAATCAAGACAACTATATTTTAGATTAATTTTGGTAAGCAACAATGCTTTCAGTGTTTCAACTTTCATTTGTGTTTTTTCTGATGTCCAAATTTTACTCATGTGTGAAAAATTCTTTCTACTGGTGCATTAGTGCCTGGCAGTGAAAATCTAAATTCTACAATCTTAGAAAAATTGCTAAATGACAAACGTTTAGAGGAGAAATGCTGAAACATTTCAACCCATCTCAGATGGGCTTCTTTTCCTTCATTATTCCATTGACTGATTTTATCTGCAGTAGCAAACTGTTTAACACAAACAAATTCATTAAACATATCATTGTCATCAATATTTTATTTACCAGAAACACGACTAATCAAAGGCATACATATTTCAACTTCTTTCCATGATACGACACTGTTCAGTAAGATCCATTCAAAGTTCTCATAGAATTCAAACCTGTCAGTTCAGAGTTTCAAGTTTTCAATACATGAATCATAGAAACTATTTACTGTTTCTTGGAAGTCCCCTACCTTTATCTCACCTTCCTCGTCTAATTCATGTAAAGCACATTTTACAACATGGGGAGTAAAATTGTTCTCGTTTTTCTCACACATATTTACTTTCAACTTCGAAAGGGCCATGGCTACTTCAACAACAGTCGTTAACTCACCTTCTACCTGGAGAACTGCCTGATGGAAAATCGTAGCTTGGTTGTGCAGAAAAAAAAGAACAATTTTAGTCAATGGGTCTTCAAAAAACGATTTAATTATCATTGGACATTTTTCTTGACTAAGAAAGTAAGACCTCAGTCCTTCAAAAAGTGCAAGAACTCTTCCAAGTGCTGGCATTAACACAAGCCATCTAGTATTACTGTAACCTAAGAGTTTCTTGTACTCAACTTCAGCAAAACTGCAGAAATATCTCAGTGATTCAACTCTTACAGTGTACGTGTGAAAATGGTAATATATTTTGTGAATCACCATTTCTGCATCGATAGGAAGACAATCAGCAGCAGTCTTGATTGTGTTGTGAACGATATGCGCTGCACAACCAACTCCAAGGATTTCACGGTGCAGTGCCATTTTCAATTTGTAAAAAATATTTACGTTCCCCTTACGTGCTGCACCACCAACATTGCTATTGGTATTATCACCGCAGAATGCAATTATCTTGCTACTTATGTTGTTTTTTTTTCAAACACATCAGTCAAATACGCGGTAACAATATCAGCTGTTTCGCCGGGACGTTCATCAAGTTCTAGAATACGAACATGGGCACCCTGCAATGGTGAAAAGTGCCTAACCATAACAGGAAAAATCTTGGCCTCTCCATGATTAGATACATCTGTAAAAACTGTTACATAACTTACTTCCTCCAATTCTTTTCTCAATAATTCACTGCAGTGTGGTGCAAAAACATTCACAGCAATTGCTTCACACTTTGTGCGACCGCAAGAGAACTTATTTTCAAACCAATTTCGTACTAGTTTGGACGCACAATAATTAGAACGGAAGCTGTGATTCTCTTCAACCTCATGGTATGCCCAAGCCCCTTCAATGGCAGCCAAGTGGCTGAAGTTGGGCCGAAAAACGAAGTTATATTTTTTGATGATGCAGATGTAATTTCTGCTTTTTTATGCCTGGCAGATTTCATATGGTGTTCGATGTCGCTCCTCCCTCCATGGGACACACAAAACTCTGTGTTACAAACGCTGCAGCGAACATCCCAATCGGTCCGCGTTTTGTGTATGAAAGTGTACCTACGAAAGAAATTAAGTTTAAAATTATTATTTTATCTACACATAATTGTAGGGATTTAAATTTTATTAAATTCGCTGTAAATTACAATCCCTAACACACTTACCTTTCTTGCAAGGCAGGAGTAAAAATACATTTGCGTTTCGGCATCACACACCGACACAACACACTACAGCTGTAGCCACAGAACACAAACTCTTCTGTAGCAAGAAAGAGAATGAACAAAGAATTAAACCTGAAGCCAAGCATTGGAAAGAAATGCAGTTAGCGGCACGGCGTTGCCACATTGACTGTTTCCATGGCTGTTGCTCGTAACGAACGATGACGATGCGCACCAGAAAAAATCTTTCTTAGGTTAAAAAGGATGAACATAAAGTAATTATCCTGACCTGAACAGATTTAAATATCTTAATCAACCGAAATACAAAATAAATTTCCTATTCTACGAAAACAGGACAAATGGGCGTCCCAACAAAAACCCTCGGGACACCGGGACACCAGGTTCAAAAACGGGACTGTCCCGGTCAAAACGGGACGTCTGGTCACTTTAGCTAAGTGGACTTATAAATCTCAGGTGCTGGAACAGGGATCTTCGGATGTAATATTGGAGTGAAACCTGTATCATGTAATAAACTATGGACATTTATTCTCACAACATATAGGTAAATAATGCACTTGAAATATTAATAGAAACACTGAAATAAGATGTATAATTAATCTGAGATAGGTGCACTTGCACTGAACAAAGGAATGTGCGTTGGCGGGAACTTGGTACACACGTGGCGAATAATTTCTCTAATTATGCCAGCAATGTAAATTATATCTTAAAATGATCGTGATGATGGCTGTATTAATTCTAATATGATTTCACACTGAAATCTTGATTCTAATGAACTTTATAGACGAGCTATTGCGAACGCTTGGTTGCGCAACGTTGCCGCACTGAAACACGAACTTTTAGACTGATCTAAGAAGCCGATAACACTGAATCTACTGTAATTAGTGTAGATTAATTAATAACACACGATAATACTTGTAAATGGAAGTATTATGTATTTATTCGCTGATTAATAGAAAACCTCTGTTCTATTGTCTGAAATAGGCGGGATTCTGGAACGGCGCTCCAGCACGTCTCTCATGCGTGGAGGCTCGATGCTAACTGACTAACTAACATGACGCTGTGATGTCATGCTGCCGCTAAACCTGCACCTGTCGATGAAAAGGGGATTCACAGAAATAGGCGGACTTATACTAATATCAATGCGCTGAGATTGAGAAATGCATTGAGCGGAACATTTGAACATACACTCATACTAGACATGTAGAAAAATGCTAGTAGAACCTATAGCTTTCTCCAACACAAGAGGTTTTAAAGAGATTTAAGACTGTAATAAGAGTAGGATTGTCATAAGTTCTTGTCAGGAAAACTGATCAAGACAGAGGTTATGAGAGTTCATTGAGGGAACATGATTAGTAAAAGAAGATTGAACAGCATGTCAAAGAAAGATTAAAAAGTTACAGATTTACGATCCACCACATTCATCAAGTATATAGAAGAATAAATAAATGTAAAGATAAAATGAATTTTAGGTTATAATGCGTGAAAAATGCTGAAATGCATGTCATTGTGATGTAAACTGTTGTGAAATGAGGCACTCAGAAGCAAAGTGATATAAGTGACAAATTTGAAAAAAAATTATATAAGTGCATATTTCAAATACATAACATCACTTCTGTTCAGAGAAAAAGTAATACAAGTGTAGGTTCTAGTGTACGTCACTGTAAAGTTAAAACACCATAGCCCTGCAATTTATTTTTTTAGTGCTATTTGAACTTCAAAGTACTTTATCGTGAAAGAAACTAAATGTCACTTGTATCACTTTGCTTCTCAGGCCCTCAAATGTGTGTTATGTGTGTATTTAATGTGAAAGTTCTGTTTCACGAAATTATTACAATGATGGTTGTTAGTAGTATGAATTAGCAGAGTTATTTGAAACTGTAACTATTGGTAAGTTAGTTCAAAAAGGCCTAGAATCTGCAATTTCATACCATAAACCTGTAATAGAAGGAGTTGTTTATAAATAAGAATATGGTCTTGAATAAGTTAAGATAGATTGTTTAATGATGTTTTTAATTAAGAGAAAGTAAATAAGGGATTTTGGAAAAAAGTTTAACAAAAATGTTGATAAAAAGAATGAAATAAGAGAAAAAGTGATTGATTTGTGATTAATTTGAATGAGAAAACAGTCAATTTAGTCCCTTTTTATGTTATGTGTGTGTAGTCCCTTGTGTTAGGACTTTTTCTGCTGCTCATCTTCGTATTTCAGCTGTTGGAGTAGAAAGGAGAGGCGGGAAACCCACGAAACTGCTGAGACTGCACGCGGGATGGAGACAGACCTGAGTGCACATAGCTATGTATGGAGAGAGTACAATTTTGTGGTTGAGGCCTGACCCAGCTGACTCAGATGCTATTCATCACCAATAATATCTGAGATGGTCAATGGAGATGGAGTGATCATCAGCTGTCAGGTGACACTGAGTCAACATTGGTGCTCACTCAGCCAGGTATGATTCACAATTCCCCTATAGTGACCCCAGTATGAACATCATGGCTGTGAAAAGTATATTGCCTCCTGATTTTAGTGCTTCGGACTCTTAAGCACGTGTTATAACTATGAGCCAGTTCTTCAATGGCAGTCGTGGCTGTATACAGATTGGCTCGGTGAAAGCTGTGTATGTGCAACTCGGTATAGGTCTGGTGTAAAAATGAACATGTTACCCACTATACGAGTGGAGTGAGTAACATCTTGAAACAAACAGTAAATTTATCAGTTCATAAAATTGAGGTATAGCAATAGTGGGGTGAGTCACATTTTTTTCAAAATTGTGATGACAGTACAGTAAAATCACAGAAACTTGGAATAACTCGAAGATTACATTTTCTTTTTAAATTAATTATTTCTGCTGATTAAGCAGAATATTATTCTTCAAATAATGTAGTGGTCTATTATTAGCTAGACCTTAATAATTCTAACATTGCCCTTACAGTATAGGTAAAGTGCATTCCAACTTCTGTATTATTGCAAATATAATGCAATTCATATTTACATGAATGTCTGATTGTTTTCCTGTTCTATTCAAAGATGTGTTAAGATATTCAATTTTTGTCCCTTTACCTACGTTACACTAATTCTTGAAACTGCCTGATGAATTTTGTGGCAGGGTTTTTGAAGAAAGTCAGGTAGCAGTTTTCAATCACTTCTCACATTTTAATCTATTGTTGTTACTCGTTTACTGGCTTACCTGTAAGTTAATGGCTGGGACGTATTGTAGGCTAAACTTTTAGTTGATTCTTGATACAATTTTAAGTTTACATACAGGCTTACAAAGTGTTGTGTTGTCTGTGCAAGTAAAAATGTTGAACGAGAAGAAAAGAAAACAAATTAACGTGTCAATGGAAACGAAATTGGATGCTTTAAAGAAATTGGAGAAAGGGCAAAATATTAATAAAATTTCCATGGATTTAGGTGTTGGACGAACTACGAGAATAGGGTGGAAAATGATGAGGTCCCAAATTGAGTTTTGGTGTGTGAAAAGAGCATGCACTGATAGTTTAAAGGACAGTAAGAAAGGTGGTGAATATGAGAAAGTGAGTGAGGCGTTTTATTTGTAATTTAGGCAGCAAAAGGAAAAAGGAACCCCACTTCAGGACGCATTTTGAAAGAGAAATCCCTCAAAATCTATGAGGAGTTTCAAGAAGGAGAGTCTGGATTTACAACTAGCGTTTGGGTGACTCCATAAGTGGAAAAAGCACTATGGTATCAGACAGTTAAACGTCTGTGGCGAAAAACTGTCTCCAGATTTGAAAAAGAAAGGTGGTTCGTCTGGGGATCAAACTTAAAACTGTGAAGAGTCTGGTCTGAATTTTTGAATGCTGCCTTCAAAAGCACTTCCTTCCTACTAGAATAAAGCAAACTCTAATACAGACCCTAGTGATGCCTTATTTAGACTACTGTGACGTCTTGTATGGAGATACGAGTGTTGAATTTTCACAGAAACTTCAACGTGTTCACAATAGTTGTGTTCGTTTTATCTTTAACATTCGTTTCCACGATCATGTCTCAAAATATTTCAAACAACTGTCTTGGCTTCGATTGCAAAATGGACGTTTAGGCCACTCTCTGTGCTTATTATAGCAAATTCTTAAGTTTTCCATACCTCTTTACGTTTTACGTTTCTATCCTCCTACCATAATCACAGCACAGCTCGCAGCACAACTCTCTCTTATCAATTCCCAATCATCATACAACGTCATGCTCTCACTCATTCACCATAGCCACAGCACATTCGTGGAAATCTTTGTCACAAGATATCAGGAGTAGTCTGAGTGTACACTCTTTGAAATCTGCGCTTATTAAACAATTATTGCCCACTGAACAGAATTAGATCTTTGTAGACACTCCATCTCTCATTGTACATAGCATTACTTAGTCTTCCTACAACTTATTTATAACTACCCAGGGCTATAACTGTATTTCACAAACTTTTGTTTTGCTTGTAACATTTTTTTTTTCTTCTTTCATGTCACTTATGCTTTTAAAGATACCTATGCTTTTTACTTAATTATTATGATTAGCCATAACCTTAGTCTTAGTATTGGTCATTAGTATCTTATCCATTACTTTGTTATTAATTTAAACCTACATTGTATATATTTTTTAACCTGGTTGAGTGAAAGAAAAGGCCTTATGGCCTTAACTCTGCCAGACAAAATAAATCATTTACTACTACTACTACCACAGTCCGTACATATAGATCAAATCTATCATATTTTATTCACGATTATGTTTTTCTATTTGTCTCAAGGCTCATCACAAGATATAGCTGATGACGAGACAGAATCAATTAATGGAAGTGTAACAGATGAAAACTTGAGTATCATGAAGAAGATTGAACAAGTCATTGAAATTAATATTGTAATAAATTTTTAGCGTTTAATTTATACTGTAATGCAGAGTGTGAAATTTGTTATGTATGTGTGATGCTTAACTTGAGATGCCCAATTTGTACTGTAATGCAGGCTTGACATTTCTAATGGACGTCTGTTGGTCATGTGGATGTAGATGCCCGATTTGTATAGTAATGCATGCTATGACATTTGTAATGGATGTGTGTTGAGTAATGTTGTATGCAGAACGAAATGTTTTATTTTTACTATAATATGGGCTTGCCAATAAAGATGTTTGCTGCTCATATTATATGTATAGTGTGATGCCCAAATTGAATTGTAATGCGGGCTATGATATTTGTAATGGATGTGTGTTGCATAATGTTGTATGTAGAACGAAATGTTTTATTTGTACTATAATATGGGTTTGCCAATAAAGATGTTTGCTGCTCATATTATATGTATAGTGTGATGCCCAATTTGAATTATAATGCGAGCTATGACATTTCTAATGGATGTGTCTTGGTCATGTTGTATGTAGAATGAGATGCCCGATTTGTATTGTAATGCATGCTATGACATTTATAATGGATATGTTGGGTAATGTATGCAGAACGAAATGTTTTATTTGTACTATAATATGGGCTTGACAATAAAGATGTTTGCTGCTCATATTATATGTATACTGTGATGCCCAATTTGAATTGTAATGCGAGCCATGACATTTGTAGTGGATGTGTGTTGGTCATGTTGTATATAGAACGAGATGCCTGATTTGTATTTTAATGCAGGCTATGACATTTGTAATGGATGTGTGGTTAGTAATGTTGTATGTAGAACGAAATGTGTTATTTGTACTATAATATAGGCTTGCCGATGATGTTTGCTGCTCATATTGTATGTATAGTGTGATGCCCAATTTGTATTGTAATGCGGGCTATGCCATTTGTAATGGATGTTTTTTGGTCATGCTGTATGTAGAACGAGATGCCCAATTTGTATTGTAATGCAGGCTATGACATTTATAATGGATGTGTGGTGGTCATGTTGTATGTAGGCCTATAGTGTAATGCCCAATGTTAATAGGCCTAAACACGAATTTAAAAATGGTTAACAATTATTTCTCAAAATCAGATATCACAAACCAACATGCAAAGTACAAAGATATTTCCGCAAGGATGATTTTTCTTGCAGGAGTTTAGGATTTCTCAAGATTACATATAATAATTCTCACAGAAGTAGGGTTTTTCATTAAAGTTATATTACACCAACAATAGATCTTTAACAGATTCAATAATTATTGTCAACCTGTTTCATTATCTGTCCATTGAGATGAAATTAAAGAAAACAACCTCTATATTAGTGTTGTAGCCTGGGATTCAAACAAAATTCAGCAATTTTTAACAATTCTGAATGTCATGTTTTATGGCTTACAGGATAAAAATAACCATAATGATTACTGAATGTATATAGCTACCAGAAAGAGCCACTAGATTGGGCACCCAGTTCGAACGATGCCATCCAACTATCAGAAAGGCTAAAATTTGTTCAAGGAAAGAGGACCAGGACATAAAACGGAGGACATGTCCTCAAAAAAGAGGACATTTGGTCACCCCACTTATAGGCCATGACTCAGGTTTCTATAATACATGTAGTGGTAGGAAAATGAAAAAGTTGTACAGTTAAATGTAACTCGATAGAATATTGAGATATCAAAGGAAACTAGTATTGAAAAATTAAATTCACCACTTTGGTCGTTTACCTAACTTACATACACAAAAATTACGTTCAGAATAATATGGTCTACAAAGGAATTATAAAATGAAAGGCCTCTTAAGTGGTAAATAAGAGATAATCATTTAAAAATATTGAAGTATTGTACACTCTACTTTTTATACACCCTTTTTTTATACACATGACTTTCTCTACAGTAAACATTGTCAATGTGACTTTCTAACTTCACATTCCCACAGAATAACTATCTGCATTGGCTGATATGTACATTCAATTATCTCAGCCTCATGCAAAGCCACTAATGTTCATGTAGCAGAGGACCTAGTTTGTGAATGAGAATTTCTACAAGAACTTTATACTCTTTATTTTTTCAAGTAAAAATTTATCCATTCTTAAGTCATTTTCCCGGAAAATCACAAAAACATATTTTTCTTCATGTAGAGTGGCAATGAAAATAAAAAGAAAGTCATCAAAGTGCTACAAGTAACTTATAAAATTTAATTTTTTTGTTTTGCTTTTGAGCTGTTCATGAACTGATACACAAAGAAATGTATCTAGACTTACGTACCCAATGGAAATATACAATTCCTAAGCACGCTAAAGAATATTATCTATTTTATGGAACCTGAAGGTTCATTGCCGCACTGACCTGAGCCTGCCATTCAACCTTATTTTATGCTGACTCCAACCAACCACCCCTTGCAAATCCTACTTCCCTTAAATCTATCCTAATATTGTCTGACTCCATCCAATCACCCCTTGCAAATCCTACTTCCCTTAAATCTATCCTAATATTATCCTCCCATCTACGTCAGGGTCTTCAAGTGGTCTTTTCCCTTCGGGTATCAGAGTCAATACTTTTGAGATATGTTTTCCTCCCCCATATGTGCAACATGTCCAGCCCATTTTATCCGTGATTTAACATATAGACATTTCCTAAAAATAATATATTGAATAAAATCGGGTAAACTGATGTAACATAGTACTGGAATGCTTTTGTTTAATCAGTGATAATTGCAGTTATGATATGCAAAAATTAAGTTATTTTTTTATCAATTTCAGAGTCAACTCCAACATTAATTCATTAGGCAGGGCTTACAGAAGTTCATAGGTCAGCATCAGCAGAACTATATATAGATTTGTGATACCTTGGCATTCACACAATCACATAAAAATACAAAAAAAGTCAAATTTACCGGCTACAGGATTTGAACAGGGGACCTCCAGAATGCGAGTCCAAGATATTACCATCTTGGTCACCTTGCTCAGTTTAACGGTCTAGTTTGATAGGTATATGTGAAGTAATATACGGGTAGTGTTATATGTCAAAGCTAAATGTATTGCAACTTCAAATGCTATATAAGAACACTGTAAAACAATATGTTGTCATGAGAACTGATTTGCATTTGATAAATTCTATCTAATATATTACCATAAAATAGGTGCTAAATTGGGCATTTCTCCAGTACTGGTCAACCGATTTGGTTCAAATTAAATGAACATTGTGTGTATACCAAGTTTCATGAAAATCTCTTAAACGGTGTTTGAGTATCACGTGTACAGACACTCGGACAGACAGACAGGTGGACAGACATTTTCCCATTCCCCACACAATCTCATAAAGTACCATTTGTCACTTAATAAAGGGAACCAAAAAAGTGTATTAATCCAAAAAGCTGAGCACAATAGGCCTACTTCCTCTACCTACAGTACACTTATAGAGAAAATAAATATAAAAAATACAACAATACTTTGCCCTTAAATATTGTATGTTATAATTTAACAGCAGTGAGGTGTTAACATGGAAACCATCATGTGACACGTCTTTCATAAAACCACCAAGTCCATCACATGTGAAACAAATCAAATAATCTGTACAGAAGTCTCATTATGAACCTACTTAATGAAATCAAGACAACAAACTACACTCTTTCCAATGATGAAAACCTACACTTACAAGTGCAAGAAACTGCTGCTGTTCATTCAACATGTAAACTCAGTCCATTGATCTCTGGAACTTGTGTATCACAGTAAGTATTACAAGAAGCTTAGTTTTGGGTAATATTTTTTTCTTCTGTACTCGTATATTGTATTGGTGCCAATATAAATATAATTACAAAATCATTTTGGAAGCATAGGTTAGGCATATTATTAATCATATAGCCTCTTTCCCCCACCGTGGAGGAGTTGGTAACATGACTGCCATCTAACCTGACAGCCCAGGTTCAATTCTCTGTTGGGTCGTGATTTTTCAGTGTTGGAAAATTTATTTCCTGGGTTCAAGACTGTGTGTTGTGTCGTCCCTTCATCCCCATCCCATGAGAGACATTGGCAAATCTCTGTAGTATCTCCCTTGCCTGAAAGAGCCTTGGATGAGTCATGGTCATTTCCCAAGGTATATTTAACCCCTAACGGTACAAATTTTTCAAAATAGATATTCTAGCATGTTTTCTGTGTATTGAATTCTAATACATGTACATAATGCATACTAGCCATTATTTGACCTTCCTCTGTTTTACGGTACCTGAAACATGTCAAAAAAGACATGCTGGGGGCACTTAGTCACATATTGTAATTTTATTCTGAGTCACTGAATTTCAACTACAAACATTCTCATTAACAGTTTATAACACAAATAAGCTAAAATTTGAACATAATGTTCTAAACCAGTTTATAATAATATAGTAATATAATATAATTTGAAATACCGACTGATTTCCTGACATTCATGATATACTTCAAAACTTTCTAGGCACAATCATAGGTCACATCTCCCTCATTTTGTGCGAACTAGTGATGATTCTGTTTGCAGTCTAGCCTATTCCTACACGCCTTCTCTTTTTCTCAGTTGTCTGGATGTAGTGTTTGATGCCATCGTATCTTATGTCACTTGGAATTCCATGCTTTGTACCCAAATCATATTGGTTCCCCCCCCTAATAAATTGCTTACAAGAATATCTGCCGAAATATTTTATCTTAGATTCATCATAAGAGAGATGTTTGGGGTTTTCAAACTGTGTGGTTGTGAGCTGGTTCCTGGTTACGTTATGTAAGTACTCATACCTTGTGTAATGGAACTTATTGTTCATGTGTCATCAGCACATTATTGCTATTCATAGTAACTTTCAATTCATGTTTGGTAGAATTTGCATCAGCAGAGCTCGATGACAGTGTTCGGGATATTGATATATAAAAGCCGATCATGACACGTATGTAAAATTTCCTTTCAATGGTAGGCATGCTAAGTTCCCAAAACATAGATTTTCTATAATATTGTATTAGACGTATTCTCAGCTTGAGGCAGTCCTCACATAAGCTCTTATTAAAGTTGACATATAATGAAGGTAAAAATATACAAAATAGTCATATAATAGGATCTTAGAATATTAATAATATAAAGGGAGAAGTAAATCATTTTAACATAGAGTATTTTTACAGTAAGAAATAAATGTTGGAAAACAAGCAAGAAATTCCCCCAAAAAGATTTGCAAGGATACTGAATTCTTCTTGGCCATCGTTAAAAAGGGATTAAGCTACCCAAGACAGATAAAGAGTTGCAATCTACTTCTCCCTAGGAAGTGTAAATATAACGAGTGGAGGTCCAATACTTAAAAGGTAGGGCATTCAAGTATTGAAGTCCCTTATGAGATGCCAGTCAAACTTTGTAAAGGGATAACCACAAACAATATTGCACTTCACTCATGCGTGAAATAAGGTGCCGTCTTAAGCAGGGCCAAAATAACGATGTCAGTAATGTACAATAGGATGAGTACATGGCAACGTTCGTGCTAACTAGATGCTCTATCTGTAATTGGGATGGAGTGTAACATTTCTAAGAATATTTGGAAAACCTGTAGTACTGAGAAATAAGACAATACATTGTTTGTGATTGGTAGTATAGTAAAGGGTAGGTTTCAAATAAAATTAGTGTACAGTGCCACGTGTATATTTGAGCCTATCAGCCCCAAGAAGCTGGGCGGAGCCTATTTGTAAGTTTTCAGTATGTTATAGTTTGTTGGGAGTTAAAATAACACTCTCTGTTTTAATTCCTGGCGGGGAAGTCACGTGTGCCAAGAAACCAGCGTTATCAAGTATATAAACTGTTCGGGAGTTGTAATAAATTAACTTTGCAATTTGCTCAGTACATACATCACTAAGTTTAACATTAATTAGAAGAATAAGACATTTTCATCTGTAATAACACTGTAACAATTAATTTAGACATTAATTTCACGAATTCTAAAAATAAAAGTGTGTAAAACCATCTCTGCTAATTATTTATTTAAATAATATAAATAATAAATCTTCTCCATCATCCGCCCTAAGAAAGAGGTATCAGGTTCGGAGCCGACTCAGCAGCTGGAGGGCCATTATCGTTATTTTCATTAGTGTGGTTCACAACGACCAGACTTGGCGCCCAACAAAAGAAATAACTGATTATTCAACTAGCGACGATAGGCCTGCGACATAGTGGCTCGCCAACGTGGTGCGCGAATTGATTGAAGATTCACAAGAAAGAAGAGGACTTCAACCACGGAAACACCCAGTCATATGTGGAGAAGAACGGAATATCGTGGAGTTGTCACTTCGAGTACTTCCAGACCAGCTGTTACTTCAAGAACTTCCAGACCGTCAACCAACGACGAACCAACCGATACCAGCAACAGAAGAGAAAATTCAAACAGATAAGATTTCATAATATTTTCATGAGTTTCAAAGAAATTTATTCCAAATAGCAAAAGAATGCTAGCTTTTTTTTGGTTTAAATTAATTTTGGAATAATGCAAGATATCATTGTTTCTCAGTCAATTTTTTTAAAATTAATTTCAGATTATATTAATGTAGAAATAAAGGAATAATGAAAGATTCATCAAACTCAATCAAATTATTTTTTTAAATTAATTTGAGAATATATTAATGCAGAAATAAATCAATAATTAAAGATTCAGACAAAATAAAGAAAAACTTAATTAAAAGAAGTTGAAAACAATAACAGCATATTAGATTAAGAAGGATAATTTCCTGTGTGTATTTGTATTATTATGTTGTATATCTCACATATGTCGAACGGCACCAAAGGTAAGATAGTTATTAAGAGTGAAGTACATTATTAATATATGTACCTTAGAAGTGGTAGGAAAATAATTAATATGGAGGGAGATTATCTCGGGGAGGAGCAATCTTTTTTACCCAAGGAGAGCCAGAGTATGGGGAAAATTATGTAGAAATTTCAAGGGAAAATTCAAATATTAATCTTGGAGAGGGGCACCCTATTAGGACGAAAGAGGTAACAGAGAATAGAGAAAACAGTGAAAAAAATTCAGAGGTATCCACAGACGTAGAAAGTATAGCAATGCCAGACAGGTTATAGATTCTAATCTAGAGACTGTAAATACCGTACCAGAAGCAGAACAAAATCTTAAGAAAAATGTAACTGAGAGGTCTAGTGAACAAAATAGAAGTGAAATGATGCTAGCTGGTTTAATGACAGTGATTAAAGATAGTCAGGATAAATTAGGAAATGAAATGAAAGAAATCCAGGTTAATCTAGGCAAAAGCCAGGAAAAATTAAGAAACGAAATAAAAGAAATGCAGGTTAATTTATGCAAAAGCCAGGAAAAATTAGCAAACGAAATGAGAGAGGGTCAGGTTAGGGTAGCTAGGGAAATGAAGGAGATTAAGATTAGTTTAGAAAAAGAAATGCAAGAGAGTTTTAAAGAAATTAAGGATAGTCAAGCCAAGTTAGGCAGTGAAATAAAAGCAGAAATACGTAAAGAATTTCAGGATAGTCAAGAAAAGCTTAAGAAAGAGTTGTTAGATAGGCAGAATAATCTCAAGACCGAAATTAAGAGGGACATGAAGGATCTTGACAATAAAGTAGAAATGAAATGTAAGGAATTGGATGAAAAATTGCACCATAGTGTAAAGATTCTTGAGGATGAGATTAAGCAGTCCGAGAGCGATACTGGTAAAATCATTGATAATCAGATAAGTGAAATGAAATGAGGACTTGAAAATAAAATTTCGGAAGTAGATTCCAAGGTAAACAAATTAGATAAAGCTACTGCCGAATTAACAAACAAATTAACAGAGTCAAATAATGAAACGAAAGATCGTGAAATGCAAATAAAACAGGATCTAAGTTGTAGGGTTAGGAGGCTGGAAAATGATTTTACTGAAAAAGTAGAATTAATTACAAAGGAGGTGAAATCCTTAACGAAAGTATTAGGAAGTGGTGGGCCGGTAGGACAAAATCACGAGGGGACCAGCACGGTACGGGGAATTGAACCTGCGATAAATAATTGTGCAGAAAATACGATTGAAGTGTTATGTAATGGAAATGTAAACTTTTGTAGGTCTCCCAGCGTAAGTGCTGATTCTCAAGTGTCTGTTAACAATTTGCAAACCCCTAGCAGTCCTGCAGTCTGTGAAAATAGAGTTAGCATAGCTCAATTACTGGGTAATGAAGTATCGATGCCTAACTTTACTGAGGGAAGCCATAGCCCGCAAAGCTACTTACGCAATATGGACGAGTACTTCGAGTTAAGAGGTATCCCACATCAATACAAAATGCTCATTGTCGGTCGGTCCCTAAAAGGAAAAGCTAGGGAATGGTATGATTTAACCATAGAGCCTAATTGTAGTTATGACCAATTTAAACAGCTCTTTCTAGCTAGATTTTGGAACGAGGCGAAGAGAGCGCAAGCCAGAGTTGAATTGTACAACGGACGGTACCCAACCAGAGGAAATGTGTCGCTTTCAGATTATTTTATGAAGATAGTAGGATTGGCAAAACTACTAGATATGGAACTACTACGGAAAAAGAAATAATTCAGACAGTACTACGTCACTTTCCCCCCGAAATTCATAATGTCTTAGTTGTAGCGTGCCCAAGCACGTACAGTAAAGCTCTGGAGCTACTGTCTAGTTTTGAAGTCTGTGCCGGGAGAGAAATGAAAGAATATCAGGAAGAGAGATCTAGGAATTATAGTTCCGATCATGCATCCAGGTATAATAACAATGACAGGACAAGGAACTCTGAAAATAACACAAGTGGTTGGTACCAGGGGAGTCAAGAAAGAAATGGAGGTTCGAACAGGGGACAGGCAAATAATCAATACAGAAACAATAATAACCAAGGAAGGGGTCAAAATTCCGCAGGTATATCGCAAGTAAATGGCCAGGTCAATAACATAAATTTCTCTGGAAGAGCACCACCACGGGGTGAACAAACTACACGGTGTTCTCAGAATAACGGGAACCGTGGTATGAATGAAAATGAAGGTAGTAGGTCAGAGGACCCTAGAGATGGAACGGATCATGTTATACAAAGGGAAGGTTTACAGCCACATGCTGAAGAATTCAGGCCTATAGAAAACGAGTCGAGAGAGTATAACCGAAATACTTCGAAATATGAGGTGTAAAACTAATTGATGACGTATTTACGAACCCGAATGACATCACGCACACCAATAAATCGCATAAGTCAGAAAGACTCAGTAAACAAACAGAAGTTTCCTAATAATAATAATATTATTATATAATAAAAGAGTAATCTCACAAATAAATTGGATAAGTCAGAAGGACTCTGTACATAAGCATGAATGGCTTATAAAATATAATAATATTATACAATAACAGAAATATGATGCCATCAAAAATAGAGGGAGTTGAACTAGATATATATTTCCTAACTGTGAAGCCTCATGCTCACAACTAAATTCTTCGTATAATTTTATTTCGGACTTGCACAGCAAAATAAATTAAGAGGAAAACTCATTAGCAATAGATGAAAATGAATAAAAGAAATACGTGTATCGTTCTGGCGCGAAGGAATTACGATAATTAATTTTTCAAGCTGCAAACATGATGACAAAATGTTGCACAGTTTTTATTATAAAGTGTGTAAAATTGCGAAAATGCAACTACACCGATGGAAGGTGAGCTGAGGAAACATGACCCAGCGATCTTTGTATGTTATGAGGAGGAAGATCTTAATTAAGGAAAATTGCCAATGAGATATCTTAAATTAAATATATTATTCATATTGATGAGGTGGGAGAAGAATATTTTCTGGACGCAGATTGCTCCGACGATTGTAAATTTTAGAGCTAGGCCATACACGTACGGTCAGTAAATGTCAGATAAAACAATTCAGAGGGCAAAAATGCCAAAGACATAGAATCTATTCCGAGGAAGAAAGTTGATGAAAACGATAAACTTGCAAATGCTCAAAAGCAAAGACTATTTCACATAGTATTAAATAAGCAAACTAGCTCTCAACTATGTGCTTGGTATCAATAATAAATTAATAAAAACCTGTGATTATCATAGGCAGCATAAAAGTGCGAGAGTCCAATTACATAATCCTGTAAGCAAAATAACAAGTATATAAGAATATTGGAGAGTATGCATTCCAGAATTTAAAAGTCTTTTTGAAGAGAAGATAAATTGTATTTAGGACAATTAAAGATAAGAATTTCAAGATTTAAAAAAAGCTTGTGTGACGTCAGTGGTGGAAGATTTTTTTTTGTAAATACCACTGATTTTTATCAACACCTAATGGGGTAACTAGTAGGATTTGGAGGACCAGGCTTGCTATAAGCCAACTTAAATTAAACAAGGAGAGCTTGGACTGTAGGACGCTGAAATCAGGGATGTAGACTTTGATTTTTTGCAACACAATATATTCAGGAATCCTGAACTCTGAGTAGTTGAAACTACATAAACACTTAGCATAGGATGATTATAAATGCAGTCAGACACAGTTACTGATGACAGGAGCATACACAGTTAGCTTCTTGAAGCGCTAACAATAAAATGCACCGACTTTCTTTGTTAAGAGTACACGTGGCGGCTAGGTCATTAACACAATGGGAACATATGCACTTTGCATAGAAAATACAATATGAAGCCCGGAATCGCACACACGCTGCCCAATGCCTAGGAGCGAAAGGGTGTGGATAGAAGATGAGTAATAAGCCTACAAGCTGGACGCTGTCCCGAACAAAGGAGCGAGCGTAACCACACACCTGCATGCTACTGCATCTCAGACAATACTGATTTGGCGTGGGGAAGCCGTTAGCGCGTGCACATCGCTAGGAAGTGACGTATCGCGGGAATGCATGACAAGCCCGCACAATTAACACAGAGGCATATTTGAAACTTAAAACTTACAGGCCCTTGAGCCAACAACACCTCAAGCAATTAGATATGGTAGGAACGTTCCTACAACACGGTATGACAATGAACCTTTAGGAGATCTCGTTAATGAAACAAGAAGGCAAATTTTTGGGCTATGTTGTAACAGAAAAAGGGGTAAAAGCAGACCCAGATATAATTGAAGCCGTTCAGAAGATTCCGAGGCTGAATAGTGTAAGGCAGTGGAGGCATACGACCCCAGAACAAACAAAGTTAAAGGCAGATACAATTTATCCTTTATAAAGCCTTATGTTAGGGCAGATTAAAACAAGAAAGTTTCCTACTGAAACCCATTACTTGTATATACTAGGTGTATGTGTTAGGGGAACCCAATGGCAATTCCTAATAAACAGAATGCAGGGTTGCTAGGTTAAGAAGTTCCACATAGGGTATAGTGTGTGAAGGGTGGAAATAGGAATAAATGTATAATGTATGATTAGTGGAACTTGTGCCGTCATATTTTTATATCAGTTACGAACAGTCAGGTTTAGATTTTCTACTGTGTAACTTGAATTCATTTATTTCTATTATATATATATATATATATATATATATATATTAGCAGGAACAGTAGGGTCAGTTTTCTGCTGAATGTTAAGATGTGGTATAGAAAGTGCAACGAAAAAGAAAATATATCTACTTAAAATGCATATTTAAAAAAAAAGTGTGGAGTTGGGAGTGTGTAACCCAGAAGTAACATAATTTCGTGTGCGTGTGCCTGAAACAGAATTACTTCGACAGGAATGCAGTATGGATGTAATTAGAATGTAATCTGTGTAACCAATTTTAAGGGAAACTGCGGACCACCACAATAAACCATCAGGTTTAATAGATGACCTGATAGGTTTAATATAATAATTAATAGATGAAAATATCACGTTGCCATGCTAACTCATATGATAACAATGAGATTTGGAGAGGTGTAATGTATTGTGTATTTAAGCCTCTCATTAACATTTGAACTTATATCCACATAATCCTCATAATCCCCTAATGTAGATTAGGGCATTATGAGGCAGTCCTCACATAAGCTCTTATTAAAATTGACATATAATGAAGGTAAAAATATACAAAATAGTCATATAATAGGATCTTAGAATATTAATAATATAAAGGGAGAAGTAAATCATTTTAACATAGAGTATTTTTACAGTAAGAAATAAATGTTCGAAAACAAGCAAGAAATTCCCCCAAAAAGATTTGCAAGGATACTGAATTCTCCTTGGCCATCGTTAAAAAGGGATTAAGCTACCCAAGAAAGATAAAGAGTTGCAATCTACTTCTCCCTAGGAAGTGTAAATATAATGAGTGGAGGTCCAATACTTAAAAGGTAGGGCATTCAAGTATTGAAGTCCCTTATGAGATGCCAGTCAAACTTTGTAAAGGGATAACCACAAACAATATTGCACTTCACTCATGCGTGAAATAAGGTGCCGTCTTAAGCAGGGCCAAAATAACGATGTCAGTAATGTACAATAGGATGAGTAGGCCTACATGGCAAAGTTCGTGCTAACTAGATGCTCTATCTGTAATTGGGATGGAGTGTAACATTTCTAAGAATATTTGGAAAACCTGTAGTACTGTGAAATAAGACAATACATTGTTTGTGATTGTAGTTTAGTAAAGGGTAGGTTTCAAATAAAATTAGTGTACAGTGCCACGTGTATATTTGAGCCTATCAGCCCCAAGAAGCTGGGCGGAGCCTATTTGTAAGTTTTCAGTATGTTATAGTTTGTTGGGAGTGAAAATAACACTCTCTGTTTTAACCCTTTCAGACCTGAATTTTTTCTGACATTTTTCTTTTCTAGAGCTCAAAAAAATTATTGGTGCATGTTATGGAGTTAAAATGGGTGTTCTAAGCACAATAAAACTATCAGGAAGTTTGCAAATAGGTTTATTCACTTTTTTATAGAGATGCCTTCTCAGAAATAAAATATTAGGACGTAAAAGTTATGTCCATTGAGATGGACATGGGGTCTGAAAGGGTTAATTCCTGACGGGGAAGTCACGTGTGCCAAGAAACCAGCGTTACCAAGTATATAGACTGTTCGGGAGTTGTAATAAATTAACTTTGCCATTTGCTCAGTACACACATCACTAAGTTTAACATTAATTAGAAGAATAAGACATTTTCATCTGTAATAACACTGTAACAATTAATTTAGACATTAATTTCACGAATTCTAAAAATAAAAGTGTGTAAAACCATCTCTGTGAATTATTTATTTAAATAATATAAATAATAAATCTTCTCCATCATCCGCCCTAAGAAAGAGGTATCAGGTTCGGAGCCGATTCAGCAGGTGGAGGGCCATTATCGTTATTTTCATTAGTGTGGTTCACAACGACCAGACTTGGCGCCCAAAAAAGAAATAACTGATTATTCAACTAGCGACGATAGGCCTGCGACAAGCTATGATGTCTGAATTGCATAAATTCCCCGTAACTGTATTATGCTATAATCCCATGGTAAGCTGGTAATGGAAGCCATGATTCAGCACTTCTTTCGCATGAAAAGATGTCTTGTGAACCTCATGTTGTACAGGTAGCATTTCTTCCCCTTTCTCATTCTTAGAAGGATAACCTTAAAAAGATATTTTTATATAACTGTATTACCAGTATGTATTGTTTATATACTGTGAGTCCATTTTATGAGGAAACCTCGCATCACTGCCGCATTGCCGCGTTAGCATTGTACAAAGCATAGACCCTACAAGCGGTTAGTTGCTTCGGTGTCTTGTAGTGTCTTGTAGTGAGACGCTTGTCTATTGTTGTGTGTTACGTAAGACAATAATCAAAAATGTACACGGTTGAACAGCGAATTTATTTGGTGGAATGTTACTTATTGAGAAATAACCATAGAAGGCGCGTTCGGAGATTTTCTCGTAAATATCCTGACTGTACCATCCGTACAAAATGGTGAGTAATAAGCCTCTACATGTAGGCCTATTTTGATAATAAATTGGTTGAGTTATTCTATTTTGTATTGTTTCTAAAGTCTTGATTTGCCGATTTGCCGGTAGTAATGGAACACGGTCCCGGCCGGTGCAAGCGCAACAGCAGGGAAAGTGTGAGCAGGAGCAACGCTGTTAAATTGTTTCCGCATAAAATGGATTCCCTGTATATATATATAGATTACTAGCTTAAAAGGCCTGGCGTTGCCCGGGTTTTATTTTGTAATTAGAAATTAACTTATGAAGGACTTTCGATTTTCAAACTCTAGGGCCTTGTACAGTGAGTCCATTTTATGAGGAAACCTCGCATCACTGCCGCATTGCCGCAGTGCAGTGTATTACTAAAGCGGAATGACAGAAAGTGGCAAATAATTTGTTTAAACGATGTGAGGCATGTCTTACTGCTGACGGGGGTCATTTTCAACAGTATCTCAAATAAATGGTGAGTAATAAGCCTCTACATGTAGGCCTATGTTATGTTAAAGTCTTGATTTGCCGGTAGTAACGGAACACGGTCCCCGCCGTTGCAAGCACAACAGCGGGGAAAGTCTAAGCAGCGACAACGCTGTTAAAAAGTTTCCGCATAAAATGGATTCCCTGTATAATATGTAGGCCTACATAGAACTTGAAATGAGGAAGAACGACTTACCACACTCAAACTATTCCCTCAGAAAACGCTAGATATAGCTTTTTATGGCTCACAGAGAATGTCGAATGTTGCATTACACACCATGGAAGGGGATCAAATAAGAAGAAACATAAATTCCGATTACATAAGAGTGCATTGTCTTTATGGATATTTTTATTTATCACTCTCATGTTACCATACAACCGTTTAGGAGCTGAAATTAAACAAAAAATTCATTATCACTTTCATACTTTCCTACCCCAAAACCTGGGACATAATATACTGCAGGCATAGGACTGAAAATGTTCCATCTTATTTTGTCTTCTTGTAGATGTTTAGGGCCTATGATAAACATCCCTATCCAAAGCCTACAGCTATGAGTGATGTATCAGTGGATAGGAGTTTTTACCGACTTCTGATACAGCATACTCACTGGCACACACTTAAGCTGTCCCTGCAATACGACTGCTTATTCTACATCAAAATGTGAAGTGAGAAAATTATATTTTCCATGTCCAGGGTAGAGAAAGTTATGTGACTGCTTCACATAGCGCTTTATTTTCTTGGATTTCATTCTTCAAGAGTTATTTTTACAAATGTATTAATTACATTGATAGCATCAGAATTTTTTAAAGCCCAGTATAATGTAGTTCCCAAAGCCCTATGTGAACACTGTAAACAATACACTGTTCTCGTGATAACTCAATTGCATTTCATTTTTCAGTATAATATTTTCAGATATTATATCAATTTTCAAGGGAAGGCGTTTTTTGTTTCAATTTTAGTGTTCACCGCGTTATTTCCCCGGCTTAACTGGGTATGTGTGCAAAATTTCGTGCAAATTGGTCAAGAAATGTATATTTGTATAGGAAACATACATACCCACATACATACACACACACTTTCGATTTGGCTTGGTTGCAAGACTCACACTTTTTGTGTGTTTTGTTTTGTTATGAAAACATGTGACAGCTGAACTCTCAAACTGTGAATATGTTACACTTCTTTTGTCACACTTCAATTTTTTTAATTTTTTTTTTTTTTTATGTAAACAGTTGACAGCAGAACTCTCTAACTTTGCCCCATTTCACATTTCCGACTTTTCCCGTGAATTTTCTAAAAATTTTCTTTCATACAAACTTTGTCCTGACAATTACGAACACAACAAACAAACAAAAAAATCAGCCAAATCGGTCGAGCCGTTCTCAAGTGATGCTCTGTCATACATTTTGGAAATTCATTTTTATTAATATAGATTTTTTGTTTCCCTGCATTTTTCAAAGTTCACCTCCTGGGGTTACATAATGAATTCTGCATTTTCTAGTAATGCTGCTCTGTTGGGTTTATTCTTATTCTTAAATTGATTTTCTGGTTTTGTATCTTTCTATATTTAAATTTCCGTTCAGTATTTTCAGTTATTCAAAATATTAAGAACATTTATCTGAATATTTTTGGAAGCTTGCATTTTCTATACTTCAAAATAATTTACTTACACTTATTTGTGCGAGACATTGCACAGCTACCTTATTACGTTGTGGATCTATATTTAAATTTCCATTCAGTATTTTCAGTCATTCAAAATATCAAGAACATTTATCTGAGTACTATATTTTTGGGATCTTGCTTTTTCAATATGTGAAAATAAATTACTTGCACTTATTTGTGCTAAACATTGCATAGCTACCTTATTACAATGGTGGATCTGTATTTAAATTTCGTTCAGTATTTTCAGTTTATTCAAAATATTAAGAATACTTCTCTGAATATATTTGGAAGCTTACATTTTTTCAATATTTCAAAATAATTTACTTTCACTTATTTGTGTAGGGTATTGCATACCTCCCTTATTATTTTGGTGAATCCATTTCAATGTTTCCAGTTTTTTTCAAAATATTGAGAACTTTTGCCTGGTTACAATATTTTTGCAATTTCAGAGTTTTCAATATTTAAAAAATAAAATTACTTACACTTGTGTTGTGTAAGGTATCCCTGATCAAGCCTTATTATACTTGATGTAGTATATCTAAATTTCAATTTAGTATTTTGTACTTTTATATATTAGGGATATTTCTCTGCCATTATACAGGGTGCGGCAGAAATAATTAGATGATGTTTATTCGCAAAATTTAAATAAAAACTCGCATTTATTTAGTAAACACATACATTACTGTAAAGTACACAGTCTACCATTACCTTTGCAAGTCAAGTTTTGAAGATAATCTCTTTCAGGTGAGCACCATTGTTCATCACACAAACCTCTGCACGTCGCCTTACACTGTTCATAGCTTTCCTCACCATATCCAGCAGTGTTTGTGCTATTGCGGTAGTGATGGAGTCCCTCAATTCCTGTAAGGTGTGAGGTTGTGCTGCATAGACTTCTTGCTTCAGATACCCCCACAAGAAGAAATCACACGCAGATAAATCAGGCCATGTAACATTGCCATTACGAGACATTACTCTCCCTGGGAACATTCGGTTAACAACTGCCATAGATGCATTTGCTATGTGTGATGTGGCACCATCTTGTTGGAACCATACAAGGTGTCTACGAAGCTGACGTCTACGCAGTTCTGGGTTCAAAAAGGTATTCAGCATCGTCACATATCGAGGAGATATCACAGTTACAGTGTTTCCTTCATCGTCCTCAAAAAAGTATGGTCAAATAATCCCATACCAACCAACACCACACCATACTGTAACCTTTGGGCTATGAAGTGGCATTTCATGTAAAACCTGTGGGTTGATGGGTGCCCAATATCTGCTGTTGTGCATATTAACAGATCCATTGAGATGGAAATGTGCGTCATCAGACATGAGTAGCTTCTGAAGAAACTGTGGGTCCTCATTATGCATTTCTAACACCCTCTCACACAATTGTGTCCGTTGATTCAAGTCTTGAGGATGTAATTCATGTACCAGTTGAATTTTGAATGGGTGAAAGTGTAGATCCTCGTACAAAATCCGCCGGACGCTTCTATTGGAAATGCCTAGTGCCGCAGAATGTCGTCGAGCGGAACGCCTAGGACTACGCAACAATGCCTCCCTTACTCTCTGTACATTTTCTGGAGTTCGCACGGCATGTGGACGACCTTCATATTTCTTATTTGTGGCTGAAGCAGTTCCTCTGAATTGTTTTACCCAATTCAAAATGGTCTGTCGTGTTGAAACTTTTCCATTTTTTCCTAAGTTGAAATGTCTTCTGAATCCACGTTGCATCAAAGTGGCGGAGTCGTTATTCTTAAAAAAAATATTCAACTGCGAAAGCGCGATGTGCACTCAACCAGCGATCCATGGCAAACCAAATGGTATGAATCACTTAACAAAACAAAACAATAATCAGAGCGCTACCAATCGGGATAAGTATTTGGCGCGAATTTTAAATCGTCTAACTATTTCTGCCGCACAACTATTGTATTTATTTTTGGGAGATTTACCTTTTTCAATATTTCAACATAAGTTGATCTCACTTATTGGATGTAGTGTGTCTAAATGATAACTTGTGATATTTTCTAAAGATATGTTCAACCTAACATTTTCAGGAACTGAATTATTGAGAGTTCTTGCTTTTGAGATATTGTAGGAATTGTGCTGAAGCATATTTCCCCCCCCCCCCACCTTATTATAATTCTTGCCTACAATTAATGAAGCTGAGTAAGGAATAGTTAAAATTATCTTGCTTGTCTGCTCGAGTTTGTTAAGGTATTGTATTTTTAATGTTTATGTATACATTAACAGAGATGTATAACAAGAGTTACACAAAGGACTTACTTCCAGTGAGAAATCAAAAATAGCAGAGAGATAACCTGGCACTAAATACCTTTCTGAAGTAAGCCTAGTCTTGTAATTATTTCTATGGTGGTTTGCCAAAATAGACTATTTTAATGAATTAATGGTTCTGAGCTTAATTAAGTCCAAGAAATATTTATATTTATTATATGTCCATATTTATTATAATTGTTGATCTCATTCTATAGATCTCATTAACATTTTTGTTGGAGATTCTTGTGTTATTTCAAACATCTGGTGCGATATTGTGTGATTGCCCTTTTCCCTCTTTGTCATTCATTGATATGTTCAGTTGGAGGAAAGATCAACGATCTTATGGACCTGATTATGCTTCCACGATGGTCTTATTTATTTGAACTTACTTATTCTTGTGGAGCAGCTTTCTCAGTTTGTAGTTCGCTTAAGTTGATGGTTGGAAATTATTTATTAATCACCTTAATAGTTATTTTCTCATTAGTTACATTATACTACTATTTACGTATTTCCTACACATCCTTACTAATATTAAATGTAGAATTTAATTGAAATACATTTCTCTTTCGATATTTTACTGCAACTTTAAGATTATATAATTACCAGTTATTGTTACAAATAATCACACTATAAAAAATTAATCTGGCTGCAATGAACAAAAAGACATCACTTCAACAAAATCCAACCTCCTGAATACGAAAATGACAGTAAAAACTTTGTAACAGGTAACGTTTTGTGTGACAGAATTGAGATGGATTCTTACAAAAGCAACATAAAATTTCACTATATTAGCATATGATCTAGTTATGTAATTAATAGAACTATTCTTTTTAAATTATTTACGTTGGACATAAAATGCTTTAATTTTAATGCAAGATAAGACACAGTACAATAAACTATTACTTCCGTTTACAACTGGCCTAATTTCCATTTTTTTAAATGAAACTTTTAGTTATTACTTCTAGCCATTGACTTTTTTTATTTCACTAAGAAACTTGAAAATGGGGCAAAAAAATAGCTTTAGAATTAAAAACAAAAATTCCTGTTCTGGTAAACTGTAAAGTTCTCATCTTGTAGAAGCCTCTGAATTCAGGGCCCAACAAATATCAGTTCTTTTACTTTTGGATTACTGAGTTTTGGAAACTGGCTTCTGAGGTAGCTTCTCCATTTTTGTCCATAGTCCTAACCAACTTCTTAATTAGGCAAATTTTATATTCAGAGGAGGTATGGTACAGTTTCGGTTAACTAATGTAACATACTTGACACTGAGTTGTCCTAGCATAGCAGTTTCTCTTAGATGCCATATCCCTACTATCCCAAAGGCATAAAAAGCAACAGTAGGCTGCTTTGTAAATCCCCCTTGTAGTCCTAATCAGATGTCAGTGACCTTCAAATCTCCACATATTTGCCGATGTGTTGAAATCCTAACTCATTGGGACCAGGATTGAATCTCTGTGAATTCATGTGAAATTTGTGGTGGACAAAAGCAGGTTTTTCCAGGATGCTCCCATTTCCCCTACCATATATCATTCCATTGTTGCTCCATTCATCGAAAGATACAATAAAGGAATTACTAAATCCTAGCTCATTCATTAAACCATCTATATCTATGCATGCACAAAGGGATTTTTCATAGGCTAGTAACTGGAAAACTGTTCATGCCTCTTTCTGAAAAATGAAATTCTGGTATTGAGAACTAGTGATTTCCAGTCACAATCGCAGCACCTCACACTACTTACTGCATTATAGGTCCACAGTTCGGTGACTTAGATTTTTGCTGATTTTTACTTGTTTTTAAACATATTTTAATGTTGAACAAGATAATGGAGGGTGCTGGAACATTTTCATGTTCATATTCGTTAATAGCTCATAAAACTTGACCCATATGTTTATTTTCATCTATGTGGCAAAATCTTGTTAACTAGTGTTACTGTACATCAATCTTATGTTCTTAGAAAAGAGAGAACTTTTATCCACTGCCATCTCGAGAATTACACTGCCAGTCCATGCTTAATTTTAACATGGAGTTCAGAGTATTGTTAAATTGCCTAATTTCTCCAGTAGAGGCAACACAGTTCACACCCAGATAGCATGAAATTCCAGCATATTTCAGTTTCCGAGTTTATACTTCAGAGGGCAACACAGCATACGGTAATGTAAAGGGTATGGCAGCTGGGTGTGAAAGGTCCTGCCATCTGTAATGTCGCCGCGTACTCAAAATTAGCCGTATAGGACAGGCAGTGTATACACAAGTAATACAGTCTAGTCTAGAAGGCAGTGATAAAAACCAATTTGCTCAAGAATGTGTTGTAAGCTTATAGTAATCAGAAATGCATTTCCATGGTATTTGAAAAGATATGTTCACATTGCTTTATACTAGCTGAAATGAAAATTCATACGTAAGCTGTAAAACTAAATTCAGACATTATAACATTCCCATGGTTTCATTCCAGGTTAGGGGTTACCTTCGGGCAGAACAGTCATCATCATCATCATTATAACCTAGAAACAATATCAGAAAGGAAAGTGCAAGTTATATTTATTTATCAAAGTGAGTTGTACTGAAAGACTGACATACTCAACACGTAAAAGTAATTAACTGTTACAGGTACACCATCTCAAAAGTGTTTAGAATATCTATCTTTACAAAAAGTACCTATATATGCCTAATGATCATTTAAAAAATCAGAATTATATATACCAGTACCATCCAGTAGCAGAACAATGCTCATGCTAGTGGATATTCAGAAGATCTAACCTTATTATTTTTTACAGATCAACTCTAATTGTTCAATTTTCTATTCTGCAAGGACATCGACGACATGTTCTTTGGAGCTGTCTCCACTGGAAGGTTATTCTACAAGGTTTCTGCAATATCCAAGCTAGCTTCACTCTAACAAACTGAAAAGGCATAAACAACAAGAATGTCACAAAAAAACTGGAATTACAACACCAGGTTCTCTGTTATGCTCTACTTGCTGTAAGGTAAGGTTACCAGATTCTTTGGCACAAACATTCAACAGCACCTTCCAAATTCTTTTTACTAGGGTGTCAATTCATCCCGCTTTTCCTGGGATCATTCTGTCTTTTTGGCAAAATGTCCGCTGTCCCAAAAGTTTTGTTGGGTCGCTCAAATATCCTGCTTTTATGCGATTCCTATTGGCTAGTGCATTTTACGCCACGTTAATGAAAGCTGCAACAGCGAAGGCCTTGCTCATTGTGAAAACACATTTTAATGGGATATCATATGCTTTCTTTTATGACAAAGTATCAGAAGAAGAGAAAAGTACAGAGACAATGGGGCATCTACTTCTGTAAATAAATTATGTACATAGATCTGCAGAAGGAATTTAAGAAGTCATTTAGGATAATTTGTGTGCACGAGACAAATGTTCTCTCAATTTTGTGAATGGAATTTTTGTCCCCCCCCCTTTTTTTTTTTAGTCCTAGGTTTTCCGATTTTTTCTTAAATATCCCATTTTTATATAAACATTATATGGACATCCTACATTTACAGAAATGGAAAATATTTCATCAAATCACTGACTACAAATATTTTTGTTTTCCCCTGATTGTTATTAGGTTTAAAAATTACTTTTTAAGATTAAAGGTTAAGGAACATACAAAATTTTAAATCCAAGGACAATAATGAAAATCCAGGGATAAATCTTGTCTGGTGATTGAAAGATTAATCTGAGGACTGTCCCCAAGAAACAGGAAATACAAAATAATTGCAACATAAACTTAACCTAAATATACATAACTTACACAGATTTTTATAGGGAATTTATAGTTTGTAAATTGCTCATGTTTTCCCTATGTTAGCATGAAAGTAGTTCTATTATAACAGAAGAGGAACTATTTTGAGTGTTTTCTTCTTCACCTTTGATTTTTACTCCAACCTTACTGCAAATAAAGTTTAGGTGTCTAAGCTCTTAAAGATACTGTTTGTTGACAGACAAAAGAACACGTCAGTGTTACATTGTCAGGAAGAGTCTATCTCCTCCACATTTATATGCTCTTACAGATGTGTCAAATTGGTCTTGCTTACAATATTAGAGTCAAAGAGAGAGAAAATATTGAAATTCCTCAGATGATACAAAGAAAAAAATTATGGGAAAAATGGAAAATATAAACACAGTTTATCTGTTTCCTAGTACTCTTCTCTTTTCCTCAAACAATCTTTCTCTGTTGTTACTACATCAATACCAATAGCACCTCAACTGGGCCCTACTTCATAAACCTGACAGGCAGTACAATTTTACAATTATGTCATTTTGATAGGCAATTGTCTCTACTTTTAAAACTAAAAATTTCTCGTACATTATAGGTAAGTACACTGCCGTCTCGAGAATTACACTGCCTGGCCATGCTTAATTTTAACATGTAGTTCAGAGTATTGTTAAATTGCCTAATTTCTCCAGTAGAGGCAACACAGTTCACACCCAGATAGCATGAAATTCCAGCATATTTCAGTTTCCGAGTTTATACTTCAGAGGGCAACACAGCATATGGTAATGTAAAGGGTATTGCAGCTGGGTGTGAAAGGTGCTGACATCTGTAATGTCGCCGCGTAAGCAAAATTAGCCGTATAGGACAGGCAGTGTATACACGAGAAATAAGTCTAGAAGGCAGTGGGTAAGTAATTCTGAATTGTCAAAGCTGTTTCTCAATAGTGACAATTATATAATTTTGTCTGTCATAGAATGCAAATCAATTGTTGCAATATGAAAACAATTGAGTACCATGCTTTGTGAAATGATTAAATATTAATTTTATTGACGTTTGAACCTTAAACAATTTATTGCCAGGAATAAGTGGTACTAATGAATAAAACAAGTTCCACATTCTAATTGGCAGAACATTAATTTCTGTTCATGGCTTCTTGTAATCTGTACCTTATTTTTTAGACTTTTATTTTATCGATTCGGAATTTTTCTTTGCAAATAATATGATCCAAATTAATTGATAAATTAATGTTAAGCTTGAAAATCAACTTTCCAATGATCCAAATTAATTGATAAATTGATGTTATGCTTGAAAATCAATTTTTTCACTGCTATGACATAAAAGGAGACTACTACTAATTTTGGGTATTTAATGTATAAAGACTAGGACAATGTGGATATGGTAAAAAAATAAGGTTCTTTTTTGAACTGGGACAAAGATATTGAAGGAAAGTAAAACATTTTTCAACAATACATAAGACTACATACTGCACATACAAATCAAATTAATCAGACTTGGTTCAAGAATGCTTTTCTTTTTTCTCCAGGACCATCACAAGAAGAAGCTAAGGAAATAAAAAATCAATTAAATGCAAGTGTATCAGTTGAAATCTTAAACATAATGAAGAAGAGTAAAACAAGTCACTAATCAGTTGGTGAAGCCCAATTTATACTGTAATGCAGAGTGTGAAATTTGTAATGTATGTATGAGCCTCAACTTTTGAAGAACTGTAATGCGGGTTAAGATATTTCCAATGTATGTATGTTGCTCTTGTTGTATGTAGTAGAGGTGTACAAAACTTGCTTTTAGTTTGCCCGTACTCGCCTGGATGGCAAGCAGGCAAGTTGCAAGCATTGCAGCCAGCATTCAGGGAAGCTTCTTTAGACCCGTATGGGTTGTTCCAACCCAACCCATGCAGGTCTGAATAAGCTTGCACCATTCCGATGAGCTAATCATCAGTCGTTTAGTCGCAGTGTGGGTAGCTCCTTATTACTTTTTACAAGACAAGACGTTTGTCACCTTAGATAAATGGGGGTGGGATATAGTAACGCGCATTAATATTATTATTTTCATTATTGTTATTATTATTTAAAAGTATATGGAAAGTTGATATGGGGAGGGGTTTCTAAACATATCTTTATGCTTTGATTAACTTTTACCAAACTTTGCGCTTAGAAACTTTTCTACCAGAAAACTCTAAAAATTACAATTCAAAGAAACTATCCCTTCCTTTATATTATCAAAACCTATCCCAATGTTTTCCCTATTAAAATCTACTTACTCTGACCATTGTACTCCAAATGTAGAACCGAGATGAAGTTGTAGGCGACATTAATATTCGAACAAGCTCCCTAGACTTAATTTCAACCCCTATTATATGATCTCTATACACTTCTACATGCTTTGACCAATTTTTACAAAACTGCACACACAGAGCTTCAGAACCAGGATAAAATTGTAAGCAATAATCATAATGGAACAAACAGCCCCTTACTCATTTCAGCCCTTTGTAGGCCTATGTAATATCTAAAAATGTGCATTTTTTGACAGATTTTACACACAGACCCCGTAAGTTCTAAGAAACGATATACAAATCTGTATTCTTTGACCAAGTTTGTTGCGGATAATAGCGGAATAGCCTAGAAATACGCCATATGTATACTATGAATGATAGAACGCACATGTATGCTTGAATAATTATATTTTATTAATACGCCCTGTGAAACTTGTAAATTTGAATCAAAAATAAATAACTGATATAAATAATCGTTCTTGCAGTCAACTTGACTTGCAGTATATAGTATATAGTTTATACAACACTTCTTGCAAATAACACTTGCATAGATAATGTCATAATACACATAAATGTCGTGTAGTTCACAAATAACTTTCACTTCTTTCTTCATACAAAATGTCACGTACAACATTAAGGTTCTTGCTGCTTGCTGGCTGGTTATGTCCTTCACTTACAACTTTCAATAACATTACTAACTTGCAGACTTACTAGGCACATCTGCCTCTTACAACTTTCAATTACTGCACTTACTGAAGGTCCATACACAACTTCTTCTTGTTCCATACTTAACTGCCTGTTCCATACTAGACTGCCTGCTAGTCATGTACACCATCACTCTGTCTGAACACAAGTTGCCAACATAACAACTCAATACTTCCCATTGCACTTCCAATGTTGCCAACTATGACTTACAATATGAGTTATAAACATGATTAACCACAACACTCCTCCTTAATCATTTTACAACGAAGATTGTTAAAGTTTTTCTTGCACAAAGGTTTTGTCAGAATGTCTGCAATTTGGAAACTGTTTTCAATATGTTCCATTAGTACACCACTCGTAGACTGTCCTGTGTCTGTATCTCCTCCATAATCCGAGTCTGTGTAGGCTACAAGTGTTGTATTGCCATCAAAGTAGATTCCATATTCAATCGTTCCTTGCAGGTACTGGTAAACTCGTTTTACCATCTTCCAGTGAATCATCATTGGCTTCGTACAGTAGCGACTCAAGTAGTTTACAGCAAAACTAATATCTGGTCTGGTAATCGTTGCAAGGTATAGTAGACTTCCAATGGCTTCACGATAAGGGATGCTATCTGATACAGGTTTGTCATTCATGTAGCATTCCTTCTTCGTTATCATTCCAGGTTCAATCGGTGTTGATACTGGGTTGCATTTTTCAAGATTCATCTTCTTGATTATCTTCTTTGTGTACCGGGGTTGGCTCACAAAAATTCCTCCTGGTTCAATCTTCAGTTCCATGCCAAGGTACGATATGTCTTTCTGAACTGTCTTACTGTAAGTAATTTCAAATTCCTGATTGATTTTGTTCAAAATTTTGTAGATCTCTCTTTCATCTTTGCCTGCGATTAATCCATCATCTACAAATAGTGACAATAGAATATTCTTTTCTTTGTTGTAGTAGATACAAGGGTCGTCATCTGTACTTATCAGTCCTATGCTTTCAAGATATTTTGATATTCTTTCATTCCACTTCTTCGGAGCTTGTTTGAGTCCATAAATACTTTTCTGCAGTTTGCCTACTTTCCTAGATCCGTCATTGAATCCTTCTGGTTGAAGCATGTAAATTTCCTCTTCCACATGTCCATATAGAAAAGCTGCTTTGACATCGAATGGTACTAACTTCAACTTCTCAGATGCTGCATGACTTAAAATTAGTCTTATTGATGCATGATGAGCTGTGGGGCTGAATGTATCTGTATAGTCAATTCCTTCCTTTTGTTCAAATCCTCTAGCTACTAATCTGGCTTTGAGTTTTCCATTCGCTTTTTCTCGAAGTATCCACTTACATGACAACGGTTTTACTCCTTCTGGACAGTTGACTAGCTTCCAGGTTTTCATTTTCATCAATGAGCTATACTCTTCCTGCATTGCACTTCTCCAGTTTTCATTTTTCAGTGCTTCCGTAGTAGATATATCTTGAACTTCTCCAATTATGGCAATAGTAGTACTATTTTCTCCTTCAGAATAGTCCATGACGTAATCATCGAATCTGGCAGGTTGTTTCAATTTTCTGCGATCTCGCAGACTTCCTCTTTCTTCTATCACTGGTTCTGTTCTCTGTCTTTCTTCTGTTCTGCCTTCTTCTTCTTCTTGGTTATCAGGTGAATTCATGCTGATTTCTGTACTTTGACTTTCTCTTTCTTTTTCTTTGTATTCATTGAAGATCACATTATCTGAGCTGATAACTTCTTGTGTGCTTGGTATGTACACTCTGTAGCATGGTGAGTTTATGTCATATCCTACAAGAACTCCTTTCTGAGATTTTCGGTCCATTTTCCTTCTCTTGTGACTTGGAATTAATACAAAACATTCACATCCAAATGCTCGTAATTTATTTATATCGATTTTGCGTCCAAACCACAGTTCTGCAGGGGTCTTTCCTTCAACTGTGCTTGTTCCAGTCTGGTTTATGGTAAATACTGCATAATTTGCTGCTTCTGCCCAAAATCTTTTATCTAGATTGTTCGCATGTACTGCTGAGTGAGCTGCTTCAACAATAGTCCGCATCTCTCTCTCGATTCTTCCATTCTGCTCTGGTGAGTAACTATTAGAGAATGTGTGTAGAACTCCTAGTGCTTCAAGTAATTCATTTGTTTTGAGATTCTTTATTTCCTTTCCATTATCAGACCTAAGAGTTTTTATCTTCTTTCCCAGTTGATTTTCTACCAACTTTATATAGCTTTCTAATTTCTTTGGTGCTTCATCCTTATTTTTCATGAAGTAGATTGTTCGGAAATGAGAAAAGTCATCTTTGAATAATAGAAAATACTTTGCTCCTCCTAACGATGGTACTTCCATTTCACACATATCCACGTGCACCAAGTCCAGTGGTTGTGTAGCTTTCTTTGGGTTTGTTGGATGAGAAATCCTATGTTGCTTTCCATATACACATCCTTCACATATAACTCCATTCCAGTCATCTATGTACTTAATTCCTTGCTTATTCAGAATGTCTCTCACATATTTGATATTTTGGTGTGCAAGTCTCTCATGCCATGTCCTGATGGATGTAACTAAACAATTTTCTTCTTTTTCTCTCCTCAACATCATTTTGTAGAGATTTCCTTCACGTTTTGCCACTGCGACGATTTGTTTACCATCTGAAGTGCTAAATTTGGATATTTCACTGTCTGCACTTTGCAAATAGCCTTTATCTAGCATTTTTCCTACTGAGAAAAGGTTGAAATTCAGATCTGGTACATATAAAACGTCTTTTAGTTCAACTGGATACCATTTTTCACCATCAAATGCTTCCAGTTCCACATTTCCAACTGCAATACCTTCTAGTTTGGATGAGTCTCCTATTACAATTGAGATGGGTTCTTCCAACTCGGTGAGATGAGTGAACCACTCTCTATTTGGAGTCATGTGCTGACTGGCTCCACAATCTTGATACCATATTTCCATCATTTCTTCCTTGTGTTGCTCGTCCAGGTCTGCTGTGTTAAGTGCGATGGTTATAAATCCTCGACGTTCTCGTCGTTCATCTTGGCTTGCACTTTCTCTTTTGCTCTTTTCATTTCTGAATATACACTCCTTTGCGTAGTGTCCTTTCTTTCCACATTTGTTGCAGGGGTAAGTCTTCTTGCAATATGCTATGTATTTATCACATGGTTTGCCTCTGCATTCCCTGAGAATATGTCCTTTCTTTCCACACTTGTAACAGATCACTGATTGTTTATCTTGCTTGCTTTGTGATAACTGTCCTTGCTTTCGAGAATGTCTTACTATGAGAGAATTTTGTATGTCCTCTTGACCTTGGATTACTTCCTTGAGTCTCTCGTCTTCGAGTCTTAATCTTCCAATCATGTTTTCCACTGTCTTATCAGATCCAGTTACATTGTCCCAAGATGTTCTGAAGTGTGCTAGTTTTGTCGGCAATATGCTTAATATTCTGGTCATGATCCAGCTTCCTTGCATGGGGTCATCATTTCTTGATAATTCTTCACTTATCATCACAATTTCCATACAGTTCTCTGCTGCTGATTTATTTTCATCATAGACAAAGGTGAAAAATTTTCTACGTAATACTTCTAAATTAACTTCAGTCTTTGTTCCATACAAAGTAACTAATTTATCTAACATTGCTTTTGATGTTTGACAATTAGCAATTTTTCTTGCAATAGAGCTAGACACATTTAATCCTATCATTGACTGAGCTTCAATGTCTTTTTGTAACCACTCTTTAACTTCTGCATCAGTGCGGGCACCTGAAGGCTTGGTTAGATCACCTGTTGCGACATCATATAAATCCTTTGTTCTGAGTGCTAAATTTAACTTGAAACGCCATGACACATAATTTACTACTCCTTGTGAGTCCTCACTTAACATTTCCAGATGAGATTTAACTGTATCCATGGTTGACAATTTCTTTTCTTACTTTACAAATCACAAATATGACGTTGCACAAGATTAACTTCGTGTTTGCTGCTTTTATTGTGGAAATGCTGTGCTACGATCCTAGTAGCCGTGACTGCTCGAGGTGTCAGATTGTAACGGTTTTTCACTTTAACTTGCGTTTCACACTTTCTTTCTTCGATATTCAATTTTGCAGCAGTCCTGTTCATGTAGGCCGGGGCCGTTCTTTTCACGAAAACTGGGGCCGTTTTGTTCACGAAACTGGGCATTGTCTGTTCACATACACTGGGCATGTCCTGGGCATTGTCTTTTCACATACACTGGGCGTTTCCTGGGTTCACGTATCCTGGGCCCATAACCTGTTGCGGATAATAGCGGAATAGCCTAGAAATACGCCATATGTATACTATGAATGATAGAACGCACATGTATGCTTGAATAATTATATTTTATTAATACGCCCTGTGAAACTTGTAAATTTGAATCAAAAATAAATAACTGATATAAATAATCGTTCTTGCAGTCAACTTGACTTGCAGTATATAGTATATAGTTTATACAACACTTCTTGCAAATAACACTTGCATAGATAATGTCATAATACACATAAATGTCGTGTAGTTCACAAATAACTTTCACTTCTTTCTTCATACAAAATGTCACGTACAACATTAAGGTTCTTGCTGCTTGCTGGCTGGTTATGTCCTTCACTTACAACTTTCAATAACATTACTAACTTGCAGACTTACTAGGCACATCTGCCTCTTACAACTTTCAATTACTGCACTTACTGAAGGTCCATACACAACTTCTTCTTGTTCCATACTTAACTGCCTGTTCCATACTAGACTGCCTGCTAGTCACGTACACCATCACTCTGTCTGAACACAAGTTGCCAACATAACAACTCAATACTTCCCATTGCACTTCCAATGTTGCCAACTATGACTTACAATATGAGTTATAAACATGATTAACCACAACAAAGTTTAACCGTATTTTAGAACCGGAAGAAAATTCTAGGGAACTTTAGTATTAAAACAATCCATTCTAAATCCACCCTATCTACCCATGATATTTTATCTCTTTACAAATCTAAATTATTTGATTGATTTTTAACAGGTTTTACACACAGACTCTGTAGAATGAACAGAAATTCCTAGGCAACCTTAATATATGACCTATCCTTCCCTTACCTGTATTCAGCGCCTATTATATGATCTGTATACAAACCTGAATTCATAGACTTTTTACGAAACCGTACACACATACGCAGCTGTAGAATAATGAACAACTTTAGCAAAATTATTATTGGAACAGACCAATCCGTATGTGTTTTTAACACCCTATTAGGTGTAGGCTTCAACCGTATGTGTAAAAAATGTACATTCTTGGCCGATTTTTATCAAATTTTCACACAGACCCTGCAGAGTCAGGGAGAAATTCGAGGAAACATTAATATTCAAACAAATCACTCTATACATGTTTCTACCACTGTTATTTATGCAAATATGCATTCTGTAACAGATGTTTACGAAGTTTACACATGTATCATGTGTAACCAGTAAAAAAAATTCTATGCAAAAATTCGAACTTCAAAACTTTTCCGTATTGAACCTCATTATAATAACATAACATCTAAACAAAATCTACTTTCTTTGATCGAATTTTACAAAATTTTACACATCGATAATCGAGTAGGCCTACTAGGAAAATTTAACAATGTTAACTTTCGAACAAACTAACCCTTCTCATTTCAACCCCTATTATCAATTATCTATACATATTTGTATGCTTTCCTATTCATCCCCTATTTGTATGTTCTCGATACCAATTTAAATCCTTTGGACGATATTTACAAAAGCTTACACATCGACCTCTACAGCCATAAAAAATCTAGGCGAGTTTATAACATTATAAAAACACTAAGTTGTTTTCATCCCCTATAAGATTGTTAAAGTTTTGAGAACAGGTGCTCTAAATACAGGTGAGTCTACTCTTTGTGTTATACACACCAGGTTCATGTGAGCAAAATAAGCAAAAGGAGAATGAAAAAATCTGCAGTACAATAAGTGCATTTATAGTGCTTGCGCACTGCTCTGCAGTGCTCAGTCAGGCCTAGCAGTTCTCTAGGTCCCATCAAACCCACCAGGTTATAGAAGGCTTGTGACTCATAGTGATGACATTTGAGACAGCCACTGCAATCCAAGCCTGTTATCTCGTCAAGCAAGTTAAATGCTCTTGCTGGTTGCAGAGCTAAAATCAGAATATGTACACCTCTGGTATGTAGAGAGAGATGTCAAAATTTTACTATAACATGGGCTTGTCAATAAAGATGTTTGCTGCTCATGTTATAAGTAGAACGAGATGCCCAATTTGTACTTTAATACGGGCTATGACTTTTGTAACGAATGTGTGGTGTTCGTATAGTCCCTAGTAGCACACTTCGTTGGCCTAACGGGGGAAATTCGTTGGCATGGTTGGGATATGTTGGGAAAACGTTCGTTGTAATTTCCTCGGTTAGCCCAATGTACGTTTCCGTTGCGTCATGCGCCAAGTCCTACCGTTGGGTTTACGACGTTGACCCAACGAGGGCTCTCCCTACCGTTGGGTTTATGATTGCTGGCCCAACAATAAATCTCGTTGTAATGTGATCGCATTTATGTTAAAATTAAAAAGTGTTGAAATAACATTATAAGCGTTAAATTTTCATTTCCTATAAAATAAAACAGTTTTAATTAATTAATTATTCGAGCTCTTTGCGCGCGTTACATGATAAAAATTTACTTCGCTCCACCTCTTCCTGCCAATCTTCGGCAATTTCCGGCGTACTTCGGGTCATCACGAAGACGATGAAGAAACAAGTCATACAACAGTTATTCGCCATCTTGATATGTTCAAGAATCCGAATGGTGTTTTTACTTCTATTAATATTAGGGCTCTTTATTTGTTCTCTGAAAATAACGTTATCAATATCATATATTCACATCAAATATTCAAAATACGAGATGTATATCCTTCTTACTATTTATCATGTATTACACATCTCTGTAGTAAATAGGCTAGAAGAATTCTCGATTTTTAATTCAACGATCTAATAGCGTAGTGGTTAAAGCGATAGACTATAACGCAAGCGGTTCCGAGATCGAATCCCCATAGGTGCGAATTTTATACGATAGGAATAGGTAGGTAGGGTGAAGGAGAGGAGGGAGTTAATAGGGATAAGAGGAGAAAAGGGATGATTAAAGGGATGAAAGGGAAAATAAAAAATTAAGTTTTGTGTGCTTCTAGTATTTCCGCCAGATGTCTCTGCGCTGCGCTGCGCTGCGTAGTAGTTCCACCATTACCTAATAGGTGTCTCTCAACTGTTGGGATTTTGTTGTATATTGGTTGGCTACAGTTGGCAGTTGGTTGGATAAAACGCTCCTTGGCAACGGAACCCCGACGGACATTCATAACCGTTGACCAACGAAACATGGCGATCATTCCCCAACATTGGCCCAACGATCTGTGCTACTAGGGGTACAGTGCATTTCATGTACAAGTTGGCCAATCATGCTGGTTTCTGCATTGAAGCAGCCACAGCTCGAACTTCCGAGCGATCTGGTGAAATATCTATACAAATAAAGCCGCTAACAGTGTAATGATTCAGATTCTCACAATTACAGTTAAAATTACAATGAAAATAACCATTTATCTCGTCACAATATATGTTGGAAATGTCCTTCTCTTGCATCCACACAACTTTGGCACCAGTTTAGGAAATTTTCTTTCACGCACATAAGTTCAGCTTCTGAGATAGAGTTAATTTATCTTGTAATATTGTCTTTAAATTCTTCTAACAATATGTGACTATTATTTATGTGGGGACTTGAAAAATAAAGTGTATAGGTCAATTTCCCATACATTAGAAGAATGTGTATAGATCAATTTCCCATACATTAGAAGAATTTAAAGACAATATCACAAGACATGCTATGTATGCTATAACTGAAGCTGAACTTATGCACGTGAAAGAAAATTTACTAAAAAGGTGCCAGTGTTGTGTGGATGCAAGATGAGAACATTTACATCTCTTGTAATGAGGTACAAGGTTATTTTCATTGTAATTTTAACTGTAACTGTGAGAACATGAATCATTACACTGTTAGCAGCTTTATTTGCATAAATATTCCAGCCGATCACTCCGGAGTTAAAGCTGTGACAGTCTCGAAGCAGAAACCCACATGAATGGCCAACCCATATGTGAAATGCACTGTATGTAGAATGAGATGTCTGATTTTTACTGTAATGAGAACTTGACATTTGTAATGGTTGTGTTCCTTATGCTGTATGATGTCTGATGTGTACTACAATATGGGATTGCCAATAAAGATGTATGCTGCTTATATTGTATTCGAAGAAGTGCCCAATTTGTATTGTAATGCGGGCAATGACATTTGTAATGGATGTGTTGTGCTCATATTGTGTGTAGAACGACATGCCCAATTTGTACTTTAATGCAGACTATGACATTTGTGGTGGGTGTGTGTTCATGTTATATGTAAAACAAGATGTTTGATATGTACTGTAATGCGAATTTGATATTTGTAATGGATGAGGAACGTTTATGTTGTATGTAGAACAAAATCCCCAATTTATACTGTAATGCAAACTTGACATTTGTTATGGTTATGTGTTCCTTATGCTGTATGTAGAACGAGATGTCTGATTTGTACTACAATGTGGGCTTGCCAATAAAGATGTATGCTGCTCATATTGCATAAGTGGAAAAAGATTCTCAATTTGTACTTAATGTGGGCTATGACATTTGTAATGGATGTGTGCTGTTCATATTGTATGCAGAATGAGATGCCCAATTTCTACTGCAATGTGGGCTATGATGTTCGTGATGGATGTGTGTTCATGTTATATGTATTAACAAGGTGTCTGATTTGTACTGTAATGCAAATTGAAGTTTGTAATGGATGTGGGTTACTCACGTTGCAGTAGAATGAAATCCCCAATTTGTACAGTAATGTAAACTTGATATTTGTAACGGTTGTGTTTCTTACGTTGTATGCAGAATGAGATGTCTTATTTGTACTAAAAAGTGGGCTTGCCAATAAAGGTGTAAGCTGCTCATATTGTATACGTAGAAAATGATGCCCAATTTGTACTGTAATGCAGGCTATGACATTAGTAATCGATGTGTCTTGTTCATATGCATGTAGAACGAAATGCCCAATTTGTAATGTAATTTGAACTTGACATTTGTAATGGATGTGTGTTGCTCATATTGTATGTAGTATGAGATGTCTAATTTGTACTGTGAAACAGGAATCCTTTCTCCCATATTGTTTTAATAGAATAATCATTAATTTGAAAGTCATATAAAGTTGTATATAAATTATCATGAAACATATTTCGGAATTAGAATTGTATTGGAAAGAGTCTAAATTATTATTATTATTATTATCATTATTATTATTATTATTATTATTATTATTATGTCAGGAATTCCAAATATAACTGTTACCACAGTATACGTATTAATACAGTAAAGAAACTCAGTCCGTTTTTCTGCCAGACGGACATGCGCGCGCAGATTACTAGCGATCCTACCGGCCATTGAGTAATACTACAATCACTACTGCGGGAAGAATGGAAATAAATAGGAGTCTTGAATTTTTATAGCAATGCGTGTTTCGAAAGGATGTTATTGTTCTGCTATAAATTGCAGTAACAATAAAGGAAGAAATCCTGAATTGCATTTCTTCACTTTCCCAAAAGATCCAGAAAGGTAAGAAGAATAATACGTAATATTTATTGTATGCCTGCTGGCTTACTCTTGACACATGTTCTGGTGTGGTTATGTTTACATTTACTTTAATGTAATATTTTTATCTTTAATTATGTTGTAATTTCTAACAATAGATACTAATGAAATGAAAATGTCAGCAGTCTACATCACGGTTAAGATAACAATATTTAGGGTGCCGTATTGTGATCGCTTAAGACAACACAATATTTGCTGCGGTGCAGCTTATTTCCTATGTGCATTGTAATGTATATGTCAGGGCCGGTTATGTATACAAACATGTGTGCCGTGTTGGCAGTCAAGAATGGCTATGTGAGCTCTAATGCACATGGCCATTTTGCAGCATGTAGCCAATTTTTTTTCTTTGCTTGCACAAACCTGACAATCAAAGATCCACATGCCCGGTTGTAAGGATCAATGCTAAGGAATATCAGTGCACATAACTCAATTTCGTAAAAAAGTGCACATAGCCGATTTTACAGGCGGTACGATATTTATTTTCTCGAACACGATGTAGGCGTAAAGATGACGAAAACATAATCTTACATCATAAATTCTCGGATAAATGTGCCATTAAGGTGTTTGCGACAGTAAACTAACATGACATCATTATCCAAACCTAGGCAAGCAATAGGCTTACCTAAAATAGGCTACTGTTAAGAAGCGTATCTAGTCCAAGGTTTTTCCCACCTTTAAAATCAACGTTTAAATTATAAATTATATTAAAGAGTGACCTTTGAATATAGGTTTGTCACACTGCTCGTCCTCAACTCCATTGTTGAGATTGTATTTTGTTTCTGTATCTTACGGCTTCGATCTGCCTTCAATTGTTGTAATGATTTCAGGTGTAAAAAATGGGTCATCAATAGTCGGCGAGAAGACCTACTAACAAAAACCGTAAAATATTTAAATGTAAATTGCCGCCTATGTTTGGAACACTTCGAAAACAGCCAGTTTATGAATTCCAATAAGAATTCTTTAATTAAAACTGCTGTACCGACTGTATACTCAAGGCAGTTTTGGAGTATTAGAAATTGAGAAATATTGATAGAAACCTATATTTTTATTTGAATTTTGTATTGTATCTTATGTAATATTGTATTGTTTTTGTAAAATGATGACATTTCTATTCTAATGTAATATTAGGCTACTTTTAAAAATTAAAATGAGTTATAATTGGTTTTCCAAGAATCATCTTGAAGTTATTAAAACTTGTAATAAGAATAGCCCTAGGAACTGCAGTGCAAGTTAACTATCCGTCACAGGTAAGTGGCATTTAAAAATTGTGCCTGATCTTAACTAAAATATAATACATGCTTCATTGTTTCTTAAATCTAAAATTCAGTTTTGAAAGAAGATTTTTTTTCTCTTATTATAACATATTTTGTTATGTGTTTATGCATTTTCACAAGTTATTTTATATGGTGAGAATGCAGTTTTACTCAACCGCCGCAAGGAGCGCTAGTGTCGCCCAGCTAACAAGTTGTCATAGGACTTTTAACACACAGTTTCCTTACTGTATTAATACTTATACTGTGCTGTTACGTTCAATTTATGACGGAAACATTTGAAATTATAACGTAAATATTTTAAATAATACACCCGCGATTTAGTTCAGCCAATGATATAGAAAAACGTAACCATTTCAACCAATAAGATGCAGGCTTAGCATTCGCGCGGTAATATCCGTAAAACTTACTTACTTCGTCTTTGGCTTGGGTCGTGGTTACAAGCAACGTCTCCATGCTCGTGATTATGCCTTGTAGTTATCCCACAAATTTCGAAAGATTATTAAATATACACCTTGATAACGCCGTGCGAGTTTATTTATATTAGTGACATAAAAGTGATTCAGTTATCACGTAAGTATTGTATGTAATGTAACATAAAAGTGGTGTTTGGAAACGTTTCAGCGAATTGTGAAACGTGGCATTCGTAATATAATCCTTCAGTTTGCAAGAGGCAATGTTGTGAATAATTAGGTGAAAGTTCGGAGGCTTGTTCAGATATGTTTCTGATTTGAGAATTACGCCACTGCCGGAGAACTTCGCTTAATGTAGCCTAATTATTTCTGTTAGGTTAGCGGCATACATCCGGCTAAATAGGAGCAAGTTGGATAAAGGAATGTACAATATGAAGTACATAGGAAATATTTAATTAATTCTCTGGATAGACGGAGGACCGTATTAGAGCAAGAGTGGACTATGTTTCACAGGCCGATGAGATCAGAGATCCTAGGAATATTATTGAATTACAATCTAAGACATGTCATTAAAAACGATGCACAATTTATTCACACTAATAAACTAGAATTGAATGAGTAATAATCTTGAATAAAACTGCTGTAGCACTTATAATAAGACAATGAAATAAAATGGCGCCAAATAAATGCAATGTTGCGCCACGTGTATGAAATTATGTAAAATTGAAAATCACCAATAAATTATATATGAAAATAAAGGTGATGATGAACACAGTTATTTTCCAGTGTTCAATGTTATCAGAACTTGTTAATTGCACTAAATATTTGCTTCACTGATGAGCTGATGACGTCACCATACAAACACTTTGCAACTTAACGAATAGATCTAATAAGCCTTGCACTATGCAATAACGTAAATTATGTTAAATAATTTACTGAATAAATAAAACTTGTAATGGAAGTTTTATATCACTAGGTTACCGGTTGTAAGACAAAGGGCGCAGTTAGCCTTTGTTAAAAGCGCGGTAACGAGAGCAAGACCAAGTGCGACCGACTCGGAAGCTTGCAGATTGAGAACTGAACTAGTGACGCGACGCTCTAAGCCCGCGTCTACTAAGACACACCTGCTATGATCAATGCACACGAGACCAAAAAGCTGATGCAAGCGTATGACGTCAGGCGGGGAAAATACAGCGAGTCATTTGAATTAAAACTAAACACTGTACATACATAATATTATGAGAAAAACCTATAGCTTGTACTGACAATTTCATAATAATATAATTCTGTATATAACATTATTCCTTTAGCACTCATTTTCAGCTTCAACAATGAAATAAGTAAACAAACATGTCCTTGTTTTTAACGCATATGACAGCTGAAAGTGGCTTATGGAAGGAGACACGGCCTACTAGAAATTTTTCGTTCTCAAAATGAATGGATGACGTAATACTCTCGCCAGTCAGGGTTGTCCAGTCCCGTCTCTAGATTACCATGTTATGTTCCCTATATGTTCCAAGATATTTGCAAAGCATTTTAAGGTACTTGCAGTTGAAACCAGCAGCTAATTTTTGGAGCGTGTACTTCTTACAGCATCTACATGACCCAGGAAAAATATTGAGGCATGTTTCGATATGAGGGTAGTGATAGGTTCCTTGTGAGAGCTACATACATACAGATGGAAGAGTATGCAAAAGAAGTTGGACTTACTGTGAATGAAAATAAAACAAAATATCTAGTCATTTCTCCCTCACTACTTGAAAGACTCCCACATAATTTAAATATTAATGGTAAATCATTTGAAGGGGTTTCTAGTTTTAAATATCTTGGCAAGTTGCTTAAATCAGATAACCTGATGCATGATTCAATTAGAGAAAGGATTCAGGCAGCAAACCGAGCCTATCATTTAAATTCATTCCTATTCAAAAATAGATTAATATCTCGTAACACTAAACTATAAGTCTACAGGACTCTGATACGGCCGGTTGTTACGTATGGCTCAGAGGCATGGTCCCTAACTCTTGAGGATGTTAATGCCCTCAGATCCTTTGAAAGAAGAATACTGAGAAAAATCTTTGGACCCTTGAAGGAGAATGAAAATAGATGGAGAATTCGCAATAACCAGGAGCTGAATGATCTAACCTATGGCCAAGATATAGTTAGATTCAGTGGCGGACGCAGGGGGGGTAGGGGGGTTACATCCCCCCCCCCCAAATCTGAAAAAAGGCTATATATGTACTCTATGTGGCCAGTTTTATAAACTAATTGTATATGTAAGTTGATTAATTTTTTTTAGTATTCTTTCTACCTATTCAAATCCCCCCCCCCGAAAAAAATTTCTGCGTCCGCCACTGATTAGATTCATAAAGTCCCAAAGACTAAGATGGCTAGGACATCTTATAAGAATGGATGATAATCGCCTCCCAAAGAAAATGTGGAAGGGAAGACTATATTCGAGAAGGAGAAAGGGACGATCTAGAACTAGATAGATGGATGGATGGATGGTGTGGAGGACCACCTAATGGCTATGAGGATCCGAGGATGGAGATCTATGGCAGAGAACAGGGATGTTTGGAGACAGCTAGTGGAGGAGGCCAATGCTCACACCGAGCTGTAGCGCCCAATGAAGAAAAAGAATAATTAAAAGATCAAGTTGCCCTTCACTTTCACCCCAAGACTGACTGATTACTGCCGGAGGTTCGAATATTTTATAAATTCAGTATAATTGTTATACTTGGCACCCAACAATTCTTATAAAAAGACCCACACTTCCGAACTGCAGCAAAGCTAGTGTAAATAGCATTAAAAAAGAAGTGAATTCTTAGGTATGTCTGCAACCTTGTACAGTGTGTCCCACGCAAGAGTTGGCCAATGACGCGGGTTCCTGCGGCGCGGCGGGCACAGCTCCAACTCCCGAGCGATCGGGAGAAATATCTACGCTAATGAAGCCGCGATCGGTGTTACGATTTAGGTTCTCACATTTACAGTTAAAAGTACAATGAAAACAAACACGTACTTCATCACAAGAGATGTTGGAAATGTTCTCCTCTTGCATCCACACAACACTGACACCTTTTTAGGAAATTTTCTTTCACGCGCATAAGTTCAGCTTTCGAGACAGAGTTAATTTCTCTTGTGATAGGCCTATGTCTTTAAGTTCTTCTAACAGTATGTGAATATTATTTATGGAGAAACTTGGAAAATAAAGTGTATAGGTCAACTTCCCGTACATTACAAAGGAAACGGGTGAAATATCTACACTAATAAAGCCCGCTGATGGTGTAATGGTTCAGGTTCTCACAAAGAAAAACACATGTGATTTATCTGGCAATAGGCCTACTGATAAAAAAAAGCATTCTGGCATGTTCTTATATCAGTTACCTCATTTTATTTTGATACAATTCGTGGATTTAAAAAAGACGAGTTCTCTCCCAACAAAAGCACGGTGTTTCTATCTCGGAAGCTGAATTTATGCGCGTGAAAGAAAATTTCTTAAAAAGGTTCCAGTGTTGTGTGGATGAAAGAGGGGGACATTTCCAACATCTCTTATGATGAGGTACGTGGTTATTTTCATTGTAATTCCAACTGTAAATGTGGGAACCTGAATCATAACGCCATTAGCGGCTTTATTAGCGTAGATATTTCACCCGCTCGCTCGGGAGTTAGAGCTGTAGTCGGCGCGACGCAGAAACCCGCATGATTGGCCAACTCTTGCGTGGGACACACTGTACAATACATAGTGTAAGAAAAGAATATAATAAGGAAACAGGGTGTCTAAAAACTCCAGGAAAAACACCGTTATACCAATTGTTGACGAATTGACATGTTGACATGTTGATGTTGAGTAAATAATTGCAGGTGAAGACGTTGGCACCTGCTAGTGATATTAAAATACAGCACTAATTTAATATTCATAGGATAAAGCTTTTTAGGAATTTTAACATCTTAATTATTCCATGATGAAAATTACTGCCAAGCATGGAAATGTACAAATTCATGTTAGAACACCCTAATTCAGTAGCGGCTATTCAGGGGAAGATGGTGAAGAACAAATTCACCTATCATTTGTTATTTATTTGATTCCAATTTTATTTTTAATTTTTTATGATAATTATAAATATTATATTAGTATTACTATCATTATTACTTTTACTGTAGTTCAAATTCAGTAATATAGTGTTTGAATGTTCGCGCCAGATACAGTGTTTCGCAGATCCTCCAACAGTCACCAGAATGGCGATCACGGAACACCAATGGACTGGCTGAAGCACAAACTTTCCAGCAAGTTTTGGTCTTCATGTTTACAGCGGTTGCTATGACAACGGGTAGAAAATGTCCCCCGTCACTCCACCCTTACTCAGAGATATACGTCATAGGTGAAGGAGACAATTTTTGGTCTTCTCGCTTGCTTGCTTATACCTACCAAGCTAATCCGATAGATTTATGACTACTTGTCTATCCGGAAGGGACCGTCTAAAAGGTACTTCTTTCTTAAATTCTGCAGTCTTCCCACAAAGTAAAATAAATAAAGATAGCCCTAATTCTATTTTTTGTTCTTTATTAAGTTGTATAAGGAGGCGTTATATTTCCTCAGTTCCTCTTTCTTTTAGCTACATTTTTTCAATTTCTTAATTGAGAATCTTACAAGTAATTTTAATAGTACTGTACCATGGAAGCAAATGGAGAGAAAGATTTATATTTTGAACACAGCCATGCTCCTGTGAAGCCTTATTCAGGGAACATGCATTTCCCCCGGCCTCAATAATATCAGTCTGTTCTGTGTCGCGTTATGTGCCAGGCGCTTCTTTACCAGTTCTTAACGTATTCATTTTATTTCTCTTTATTACTGTGTGCTTCAGTTTTTTAAAATAAATTACTTTTCAGTTTGTGTGTTAAGGAATGTGAGTTTATCGTAAGCTGTAATGCAAAAATGAATCCGTTAAACGACCCCGTGTGCACTTTAATACAAACTCCGTTTAGTCGTTGGAGGGAAGATGATAAGAGAGATCTATTGTTTCTAGGTAGACCTCAGCCAATTTTAGACATTAATTTTAAAAAGTTAAATTTCCAAGCTGGCAAGGCATATAATGTACATTTCAAAACTTTATGGTACAACCAGCACCAGTGGTTATGTGGGAGCCATTACGTTAAAAAACTATACTGTTGGCCATGTCTTCTTCTTGGGGTTAAAAAACATGCGTGGAATGAAACTGGGTTTAGTAATTTTTCAAATGTTAGTCGTGCTCTGCAGAAACATAAAGATTCGGGGGAACACTTAAAATGTGTGTTGCAGCTGAAAAACATACAGAAAAACATGAACACTATTGGGGATGCTCTGAAAGATAACGCTAGGATTTTGTTAACGCAGTATAATGAAAATGTTCGTTTAAACAGGTTGGTTATGCGTTCAGTCATCGACGCTGCTTTATATTTAAGCAAGCAGGAGTTATCGTTTCGTGGCCATGATGAAAGTACTTCTTCTCTTAATCATGGTAATTTCAAGGAGTTGCTACAACTATTAATCACAAGAAGTACTGAAGAAATTCAAAACCACTATAACAGGATTAAAACTATTTTTTCTGGGGAGTCAAAGACAATACAGAATGAAATTATTGAGTGCATATCAAATCACATAGACGACTATGTGAAAGAAGAAATTAACAATGCAGAGTTCTTCTCAATCCAAGTGGACGATACAACAGACATTTCACAAACCTCGCAGTGTTCCGTTATATTGCGTTTCGTTACCTCAGAAGCTGAACTTGCAGAACGGTTCTTGGGTTTTCATGACATTAGTACTGATAGAACGTCCCAAACACTGTTCAATCTCATAGATACAATTTTAGGAGAGTTCAACTACAAAGCTAAACTTGTTGGTCAGTGTTATGACGGTGCTAGTGTAATGTCAGGTCATTTGAATGGTCTGCAGAAGAAAATTAAAGATGAAGCTCCTCAAGCACTTTTCGTTCATTGCCTTGCACATCGTCTCAACCTTGTATTGCAACAAAGTTGTAATCGAATACCGAAGTGCCGCATATTTTTCGCTAATGTAAGTGGCATACCCCCATTCTTTCATCATTCAGCGAAAAGAACTTATGTCTTGGACACTGTAGTAGGCAGAAGAATTCCCACAGCAACAGACACTCGATGGAGTTCAAATTCAAAACTTGTAAATGTTGTTGTTGAACACTGGGACAATTTAAAAGCAGTTTTTGAGCAAATAGTTAATGACAGTGAATCAGATGACAAAGCTGTGCGACTTTCTCAAGGTTTCCTGAACGAAATGAATGATTTTGAATTTGCCTTCCTGTCCCTTGTATTCAGTGATTTGTTTGAAGTTACCGGGATTCTGTTTGAGATTCTGCAAAAGAAGTCTTTGGATATTTGCTTTTGTTGCGAACAAATTAAATCCACTCGTAATGTAATTCTTACAAAAAGAAATGAAGAGTACTATGGTCCCATGTTCAACACGGCGAAGAGTAGAGGTGATTTCTTAGGAAGAAAGTACAGTGGAAAAAGTGAGGCAGAACATTATCAGAACTACAAGGTCTTGTTCTTCGAGATCATTGACAATATCGTAACGCAGATCGATACAAGATTTGAGGATGTGAATAAGCTTCGTTTCGTTAGCCTTGCAGACACTAGCAAATTTGAGAAGTACTGTAGGAACTTCCCACATGAAGCGGTTTCTTCTCTACAAGAAAGTTATTTCAACATGTTCAAAAAGACGCAACGTCTAAAAATTGAACTGGAACTTTTGTATCAGAACAGTGAATATCGGAATGTACCGATTAAAAGAGTTCTAGAACTTCTTCGTGACAACGATGTCCACAAAGACGTGTTCGAAGAAGTGTACAAATTATTTTCCCTCATTTTAACACTGCCATCAACCAGCGTCTCAGTTGAAAGAAGTTTCTCTTGCTTAAAGAGAATAAAAACATATCAAAGAAACTCAATGTCACAGAAGAGATTGTCAGCGCTAGGGAATATATCACTTCAAAAGGAAATTTTGGACAAAATTATGAACTCACAGCCTTGAAGGACAGGAGGATCAACTTGATATACAAAAGATAGGTAAGCAATATAATGTAATAACGTACTATTTCCTACTGTTGATGCATTTACATGAGCTTTGCAAACCTTGATTTGTGCTTCACCTACGTTTAGTAGCGCGAGCCGCTACTGCCCTAATTGTCATGATCTGTTACACACGGAAACTTAGGTAGCAGAGGGATACAAATCCTGAGAATCACATACAATACCTGTTTCTCCTATTTAACTGTTACCACCTGTGAGGTCTTGTAACTAGCATTGCTGGCTATAGATCCACAGGCGCGGGTTCGATCCCCGGCACTTCCTCAGATTTTTCTGAGGTAGGGAGGAGGGAGATCTGGGACAGGGGGCATTCAGTCTTCTGATTCAAACTGAGGACCTAATTGATTAAGAAATAGTGGTTCCAGTCTTTGGAAAACAGTGTCGGCATGCTGACCACATGCCCCCCAATCCTACCTCTGCATATGGCAGGCTAGTCCCTTCAGGGATGCAGTGCTACAGAGTTCTAATCTTATTCATCAATCCTGGCCTGTACGGAATTCAGAAGACCAGTGTATTTCACTCCTATCAAGACTATTTTACCATATTACCATATACAGTTAACGCCACTTAATGTAATCGCAGATAATGTTATCAATCAGGTAATGTTATCACTTTTATGAAGTCCCGTACGATTAATACTGATACACTGAAAAAAATTCTGTTTATTGTGATCAAAGATTCAGTTTATATTATCATATTTTCTTTTTTGTGACTTTATTTTCAAGTACTGTACATCACTGAAAAATTTCGATTTTAAGGGTTTCGTTTCTAAGTCAACTGTATTGTGTTGTACTGGAGGTAGTAATTCTGTTCCCAGCTCACATGATGACAAGTTCGAGGGGGTGGCATTACCTAACTTTCTCTTTTAAGCAAAGTTTCACCCCACAGTTAAGATGCAGCTTTTGCTATATGAAGATAACAGTGTTGACATGCAGTGATTGCTAGTGTAAAATGAAAAGACTTGAACAGACAGGAGTTAGATGTTTTGCTACATGGTGTTCACCACAGATCAGTTTAGACTTCCAAAAACACTCGTAACTCATAACTGAGTGTGGACTATTGCTTATTGGTTAATGGACTCCTAAAGGAAAGTAAAAACAACTGAAAACTTTGTTACTGGTTAAAAAATACTTGCTTGCAGTTTATTACTATATTAGCCTATGAGTGGTTCAATGATTCACAATTACGTATTACTTTATGAATAAATATTTTTAATTCTGTTTTGTAGTGTATAATCTTATACAGTGAAACTTCCCTTAATGGACACTTCCCAACAGCGGACTTCTCTCAATAGCAGACATTTTTAAATTCCCCTGCAAAATAACATTGGTCCTTATGATAAAATTCTTCCAAATAGCAGACATTCTCAAAAACGGACGCGGACACTGAAGTGTATCCCCAGCAACAATTAAAACTTCCAAATAATGGTCAGCGTCAAAGGAAATGACTGTTGTAAATTAAACAGAATTCTAACGGAATTCTTTCCAACAATCATTATCGTGCATTTTTACTGTTACACACAGTTCAGTCACAATCTCTTAGCAGCACAGTTGTTAGCTGTGATACATGAGCAGTTCGTGCATTCTTAGTTTGTGAAGTTGAGTGTTCGGAAGTGCAATCATATTAAAAATGTCACAACTCAAAATGACTTCTGAAGTACTGATGCATATTGAAATGAAGATATCCAAAATTCACACAAAACAATCAACAATTCTAGATTTCTTTGGATAATCTGAAGTGGTAGTGACAGATGTCATAGAATTCTGCAATAAATTGAATTTGCCTTAAAATGCATGTACTGTATTGTTGTATAAACTTTTTCGGTAAAATCGCATTGTAAGGGGGCCCACTTTGAAAACCAGCTTTCTTCTCATAAAACATCTAATATCACATGCATTTTGTTATAGATAGTTCTCTGCAGAGGAGATGTTGCCCTAAACGTTACACTTTCTTTCATAACATGATCTAGTGCAAACTTGCATGAATTCCGCCATATTTTGATTTCCGTAAGATTAAGAAACTCATGATTGGACTTTAGAGGTTCACACCAGCTGAAGACATAGAATTCTGGGAATCAGGTTCACCAACACAACGAACCACGCGGGAGATACAATATGGCACATTAATTACAAAAGGGGAGAATTCAGAATGCCCTACTAAATTAGTATCACTGTTCATAACCTAACAGAACATGTCACTAATACTAATATCACCATTCCTAACCTAACTGCCACTAAACTAGAATTTCTGTAGAATTCAGTATGCCCTACTAAATTAATATCACTCTTCTTAACCTAACAGAACCCGTCACTAATTAGTAACACCGTTCCTAACCTAACTGCCAGTAAACTACAATTTAGGGAGAATTCAGAATGCCCTTCTAAATTAATATCACTGTTCATAACCTAACAGAACCTGTCACTAATGATATCTGATAAGCAATGTACAAGAAGCGTCATGTTGGTCAACCTGCCTCGCTGAGAAACAAAATACAACACCCGTCCGTGGAAACCTGCTAACATCGTGAGATATGCCCCCCTACATTGCGACATTGTCACTTTTTCTACAACTTAATCTTAGTTTTGATACTACTGTATACATATACCTTTTTGTACAAATTTTCTTGACCACAAACAATCTCACAATCTCACTGTACTGTACTGTACTGTAAACTCTAGTGTTGAACAAGATTTTTTTTTTTGTACCAACAATTTTCTAAATAGCGGACACTTCTTAGTAACAGACATTTATTTTTTCCTCCGCAGTGTCTGCTATTGTGAAGTTTCACTGTATATGGATAAATATCCTTCATTTAATTCCTTCGGCTAGTGTTATCAATCGGTTAATATTATCAAATTAGCTGCATCCCAAAGTGATCACAATTAGCGGCATGCACTGCATTACCATATAAATGATACCAGCATTTCACTTATGATCTGCTGTTCTATTTAAACGACAGATTACTCTGCCATCTGTTTTGTAAAGTTTGCAGGTAGTCATTCATATGTTGGCAACACTGTAATCGAACAGCACTTGAGTAGATGGCTCCTGAATTGTACGGTTTATGGAAATGTTTTCTTAATGGCAAGGAGAAGGTTAAATTTATGCGTATCAAGCATGTCTAGGAGTCTTAAACCTGGAAAAAATGTTGTCTTCAACCATTTCAAGTTTCTTAAATATTGCTTTATTGATTAGAACACGCACTTTTATAAAGTGATGGACATATTTTTATTAATGGGTTAGTGTAGTCAAACTATTACACAGTCTCACTTAACATGTATAAATTAAGATGAATTTTAACTAATCTAGTAACAAAACTAAGTCTACCTATGTCATCAGTTGTGGGTCCGATTTCAGATGTTTGACATTTAGTTGTTCCACAGATGTCTTTTTACTGGCTCTCATAGTTCAAATTAGTTTAATTTCTTCTGAGCAATGTGAAGCTGCATGTGATCTGTTAGCACTGCTTCCTAGAATGTCACTTTCATGTTTCACATACAATTTCTGCACTTCATCTAGTTCACTGTTAGCATCAATTTGAAGTACAGACACAGGTAAATCAGATTTAAGTAACCACTCTTCATATGCTTCATGCAACTGCTGCAGGTACTCAAGACTGATTGTATTCTCTTCTGTACGGTTTCTCTTCTGTATCCTCTCATATACTGTTTCAGGGGTGCTGCGAAGATATACTGTTAAAAAAATACACATATTAAAAAATCTTATATGAAATACATAAGTTCCACATCCCTTAATATATTCCAGTGTATAGTATATGGCAGTATTGCAGTAGTGCACATTCAGTTGTCTCAGCATCACTCAAAGTCGCATTATTTGTAAGGCAAGATCTAAAACCTACAAAAACAATAGCTTACAACTAGGGCTGGAATGTTTATGACATGTCATATCTTCTTTCTGACTTTTATTTCAGTTATATTGATTTAAATGAGAACTGAATGTTCCTGATTACTTTTAGATGTAGGCTATATCATCATTTCAGCAGAAGTCACTAAGTCCAAAATCTTTTAAAATACAACTATTCTGGAATTTGAATAAACCATTGCATATAAAGACTTGGTGAAATAGAAGTATAAGTTACTTGTAAATGGGTCAGGATATTAATTAGTGAGTTCTACCTGCCTACAAAGTATCCTTTTAGCAAGGCAGTAGTATATATAACTCAAAATGGTCATTTTTGGAGTTAGTGACTTATGCTGTAACAACGATGATATTATATATGTGCATATTTAGGTTATTTTTGCATTTTTGGTCATATTGTATATGTATTCATAACTTAAGGTCACATTTCGGTTATACAAAATGGATATGATCTTATATTCCAAAGAGTTAAATGGTTGTTAGTTCTTATATTATTTCCTATATTCTGAAAATTACTAATTCCTAGAAAGAGTCTCCGATCTTTTGGTCTCACTGTCAATGGAATGCGTCCTAGTTATTAGTTACCAGCTTAAAACTGCACGGTCTTCCAAATCGTCGACTTTTTGAGATACCTCTGTGAAATGTTGTTACAGTAAAACCCCCTTTTTACACCATTTAAGGGACTGATGCAAAAAGTGTAAATGGCAGGAAAGTGTAAATTGAAGGAACTGTAAAAGCTGTAATGCTATATGTTGCAAAATTTAATACATGAAAATAAATAAAGGTGCCTACGTACACTTACATTATCCATTTAAAATATGGTGAAAAATATGTTGCACAAACTTTCTCACATATATGTGTTGTTTAGTAATACAGAGGTTTCAAGTTGATGAAAAAAATAAATATGTACATCCAAAAATTAATGTGGAATCTCCAAGTTCATTAGATTTAGGGATTGTACCAAATTTTTCATACAATATTCTCCTTGTACCATCACACATATGCCTATTCAATAGATTTAGATGGTATTCAAAGTTGAGACAGAGAGTCCAAGATCTTTTTTCCAACAGAACACGTATTCTGACATGTGAATCAATACGACATAGATTTTCTGACTTTTCTTGCAAAGAAATGCACTTTCTTTTGTTATTCTTCAACTCTACGATAACACCAAAATGCATGCAACACAAAAACACCAATGTTGCTTCAAATCATGATGATGTATTAAGCTATATGAATAACTACAACAGCCCAGGTTTCTGGGTCATATTATATAATGATATATTAGAACAAACACTCCCAGAAAGCTGTGGTTTTATAATATTACGATTTTAGTGTTATAGAGATGAAATGAAGGTGACATGAAGATGTTACAGTCACCTGAGCGTTGATACTAAGAACTCTTGCGTCAGCAAAACTAGTGTTGTGAGTTGAGAGTTCCGCATAACTAAGCAAACTCTCTCTGCATTGAAAGATCGCTAGCACAGTTGTGAATTAATATAACACATACATATAAAATTTAATAAATGCTTTACAAAACGTCTATGAATAATGAAGTATGACATATTATTACTCACTCTAAAGACCAAGGATGAGGCTTATGCAACATACACCTTTGAAGCTTAATAGTAAAATCTAATGTTTTAACTTGTAAGCCAGAGGCTGAGTAGACCTCAGGGTTAGGATTATCATCTTATGACAAAATTGTATGATGAAATATAGTTTTAAGACGTTAGCTACCATAATTATATATAAAAAAAAAAATACTTGAAGGTATATATGATATCGTAATATCTTTTAGAATTCGATATGTAAACAAAGAAGTAATATGATAATAATAATAATAATAATAATATGTACGTTAAGGTTAACAACCTTACATACCAGCCGCCTTTACTCCAGGCTAAGTCGATCCCAGGGCTATAGTGAAAAATTAATGTTTTAGATAAATAGACATCTTACGGAAAAAAAAATGTATAGTGAAATATAATTATAAAAAAATACTTGAACGTTTAAAATATATGCTATCGTAATATCAATTCAAAATGTAAACAAAGAAGTTATATAATAATAATTATAATATGTACGTTAAGGTTAGCAGCCTTACGCACCGGCCGCCTTTACCCTAGGACCAAAGTGAAAATTATATTAAACGCAAACCTAGGCTGAGTCGGGCCAGGGCTAAAATTAACATCTTATGGCAAAATTGTATGATAAAATATAGTTTTAAGTCGTTAGCTACCATAATTATAAAAAAAAAAAAAAAAAAAATACTTGAAGGTTTGAAATATCGCTTCTCTACACTTCCGATCGCGTCTGATAATAATAATAATAATATTAATAATAATAATAATAATAAGGTTAACAGCCTTAGGCGTTGGTCGCATTTACTCCAGGCTGAGTCGATCCCAGGACCATAGTGAAAAATTAATGTATTAGAGAAATAAACATCTTACTGAAGACTTGTATGGAGGAATATAATGATGACGTTGCATTTACGCTTCGTGGGAAACCGCAATGAAATATGAAACCTACTTCTGGTCATGTGGTCTAGCACGCCGCCATATTGGATGACGTCATTTGCAGACTTTGAACCATGTGGACTTTGACCTGCCCCACCCGTTCAAACGGGTGGGGCTACCGACAAAACCATACTACTTTCGTCCAGCCTCCTACAAATATGGACACACTTTCTCCACTCTAACACATTCCTGAGGAAGGCCACAGAGGGAAGATTGCCGAAAGCTCGAATCTGATAATGTTGACACGGCTGATAACCTATGAAGCCATCCTGAGTAATCAGCGCCGTGAAAGCTTCAAATCTTATAACATTCAGCGTTGCGCAATTTGCTCACTTTGGTATCATTAAAAATTATAATTTACTCATAGGTTGGAGAAATTGCTCACAAATTTTGGAATAACCTCAATAGTAACCTAATTTACTGCAATGGCAGAGTATTTGATAGTTTAGGTGTAAAAAAACTTGCAGAAACTCATCGGTGATTGATTATAAATAGGGTTTCGATGTTTATGACAAAAAAAATGGAAAATATGACTGCAAATATGACCTTAAAAGTGACTAAATATGACCCAAAAATCCTAAATATGACCTCATAAAGGAACATATTTCCTAAAAATAAATGTTCCCCATTTAAATGTTTAATGACACTAAATTATTACAAGTATATCACATTAATTCAATCAGATAATCACTTTTTAACAATTTTACTTAACAGTTTTACTTGTAAAAAACTTCTAATCTGTTAATGTTTCTAGATGCCACTGCAAATGTGAACTGTTAATATTTTTAAAATGTGTAGGCTATATTGGAAGTTGTTAACTACAAGGAGGAAGAGGTATTTGTTCTATTACATGTTGTTGTTCCTTCACATTTCAGTTACAGTAAAACCAAAATATTTGTGACTCTTTTTTGGAAAAAATATAAGTCGACAATTGAGTGCGCATACTGCATAATTGTGCTCTTCTACCGCGTTTATAACTGCAATATGATGTTAAATTACAAATATGACCAAAATATGACCAAGACCATGAAAATGACAAAAATATGACATTACAGGCAAAATGAAAATGGTCTTATTAGGATAACAAATGTGCAATTCATGTTTAATTTGTGTTTGCGGCGAGAATGGAGGTCAGAATGAAAATATGACATGTCATAAACATCCGAACCCTAATTATAAATGTCTACGCACATTTTGGAAAGAAAATGTCAGATGGCTACCACAAAACTTTCTGGGTCTGGAAATTAGTGAAATAAGAGAGGAAGAAACGATGTGAATTTTCTTACAATGCATAGACGATCCAGTATTTCTGACTGGAGTTGTAGATAAAGTTGGTGTGAATCAAAGTGCAGTATTTCTTGTAATTTATTGTGTTATTGATGCAATAATAAGAAAAGCACATAATTTCCTAAAAATCTCCATTAATCTGAATCTGCAAAAGCTGAATAGGAGGAACGATATAGACTACTTTTCCTGCTGCAATAGGATCTATCCATTGTACTCTTGTACCTATCCATATAGAAGCCTAGCATTCATGCAGACGACATTTTTTCGCCCTTCACCACCTCTGGAGCCTCGACCATAGGCCATACTCCGGTCCCAACAACTTTTCGGCGCTTGTGTTCTATTGCTCTACTTTTTGCTCTTGTGTACTTTAAGCTTGTGGGACCTAGGTATTTTAACCGAAAAGTGGTGGCCAGTATTAATGTACAAGCTATTTGTAATTCTAAAGAACTATTCACTAGTGTTGATGCTACTTGGCCAGGGTCAGTACATGATTTGCGCATTTGGACAAATTCTGATGTGTATAAATTAACGATGAAAATCGAACAAATGCACATTTTCTGGGCAATGCAGTAGCTTTTTAGCTCATGCATGGACGTCCGCAGAAATTTTGTCAAAAGGGGGGGGGGGGCAAATGAAGAAATTATTGTCACCCCCACAACTATAATAATAACAATAATAATATTTATTATTACCATCATCCACATTATCATCATCATCATCATCATCCACATCCTTGATTTAATGTAGTTGGCCCATGAGTATGGATACACAGTAAAAATTTAATATATATATTATCTACCCCTTACAATAAAAATTACCCCTACTATTCACATACATCTGTTGCTTTACCTTCATTGCAATAAATTGCTTGGCTGGAAATGATTTCAAGTTTAGTGGAATTAATTATTCCTACATGCTCATATCTGAGGTAGTAAGCTGTTACCACTCGTTTTTCTTCATTTTGTCCGAACAACTCATATTATAGCCTCACTTCATATTAGTTGTTAATAGTTAATAATTTAGTTTACAGATTTATGTATAAACAAAATTTCTAGAGGGGGCTGAGTATTTCCCACAAGATAAATTTTATAATAAGTGTATAGACTAAGTAATGCAAGTGCAATAACTCAAAGGAGTTTTAAGCAAGTCAAACAATTTCCTAATTTTCAAAGCAAAATAAGAATAACAATAGCAAAAGTTCCGTCAGTTATAATGTGCTGTTTTTGTTCTCCATCTAAATTTAAAAATGCGTTATAATTTAAATGCTGGTATTTAGACAACCTTGAATTAATTAGAAATAGTAATAGTTACTTTTCCTGAAGGGCAGGGATGTGTTTGAAAACGTATAACCTAGCATAACACATTTATTTTGTGCATGTGATGTGTGTTGATGAATGAAGAGCTCCTTTGTTTGTATATCTTATTCATGTTTAGCTGTGAAAAGAACTGGTGGTGAGGGGAGGTAATTACTCCCATCAAGAAGTAATTTCTCCGCAGTCACAGGCAACTTTTGATCATACCAAATGGAGAAATTGCTCTTAGGTTGAGGAAATTCCTTTTTACTCAAAAGAGACTTCTCTGGAGAAACTGCTCCGTTTTAATGATACAACCCAATATCTTTTTCTCCACAAACTTAAGTGAATTACATTTTTTTTTAAATCTGAAACATTCTTACTATGGCTTTAATTTGGTAAATCACATAAGATGCACTCACTGTCAAAATTAGAGGTAGTGTGCAGAAGCTTGTGTGAACATTTTCGTATATTTATTACATTAAAAATATTAATTTTAAATTGCATATTTTGTGATTATTACATATTTTATTACATTTCCCCCTGATATTTACTACATTGTTATGTACGTGTAGGGGAATGGGCCTAGGACATACAGGTTTCCCTTAATAAATCCCATACAATAAATCCCTTTAGGGAGGTCAACAGGCTGAGGTAGATTTCGAAGTGCTTTTGGTTAAATTTATTGTCGCTGCGCAGCACTCTTCTTCTTTACTATCCTTGATAGTAGCATTAAATAGTCAGCTATTGTGAGCTGAACGAAACGTTAATAGTTGCTTATTTAAATGCACTCCCATTTAAATGATTAAAAACACACTCCCATTGGTGAAGAAAACATGAACGACTCAACAATGATATTCTTAAAAGAAAAGACGTAGATTGAGAAGCAATCTGACAAACATATGATGAGAGGATAAATAAAATATATTCATAATTATTACTTAATTAAAATAATAAAAAATAGTAACTGAAAATAAATGTTGAACTGAATTCGGTAAAGAGGAAGAGCCTATAATAATTTGTTTTTACAACAAGAAAAGGATATAATATTCTGGGAGGCCATGCGCAAGATCAGCAATGAATAAAATTAGCAAAGCCCTTGAACAAGACAAAATTAGTGATATTATAATGATTATTAAAGAGAGCCATGACTGTGATAACTCTTATCAAACTCAGGTATCAACATAATTGAACAGTTGTCCCAATGTTCTTTGTGGACAACACTCTTTTTTCATTGAGTCGTAACTTTCATATTAAACTCCTTTTTACTGAGAATTATTTTATCACAGCAATATCAAAGTGTACACTGAACCATATGAAATATAAATAAATCTGAAACTTTTTAAAAAAAAAAGAGAGTAGTTTATTACGTTTTAAATTGATATTATATTTTATTATTTATTTTTTATTTTGCCAATCATTATTGTTCTAAAGGTGTGTAACTATTATTTTTAATATTTCAAACTCTATTACATTGGTAATTTTATCCTTAGTCATTCCTCACACATTCCTTTCGGCAGGCCTTCAGGCTGAGGTATATTTTTAAGTGTTACTGTTTTTCAAACATTCAAATCTCGCGTTATATGAGAGCTATCGAGAAACTAGTTATTGATTTGTAGAGTACTCATCCAGAGCTTTTCAACGATACACCAAAAGACATGGTATCAAAAATTTCTAATTTCCATCCCTCACCCCCACTCGTACCCCCAAATTCCCTGAATCGTTGGTGTCACTGTGAACTCCATAGGGAGTACTCTAATTTATTCAAAAAAAGTTTTCCTCTATACTTCATGATGATGATGATGAGTGTTAGGGGCCAAAATATAAATTTTTCAAAATTTCAACCCCCTCCCGACCCTCCCCCCTCCTTTGGGTTAATTTTGATTATTAATGAACCAGTCCGAACTATTGGGCCTAGAAATAACATAATAAAATTTGGTTCAAATATCTTCAAAATTGTAACCGCTAGCATGTAAAGATATAAAATAAATATACCTACAAAAACAAATTTTTTTGAACGGGCGATGGTTTTGTACTTAAGGAGGCATGGAACGTAAAGATATGAAAGAATTTTTTGAAAGTCATGACATGGTACCGATCCCAATAGGTAGATTTTTCTTCGAAATCTACCTAAAAATATGGGTGATGAAAATTGGGACCTAGCCTCTAGTACTAGGTAGTGGAGGACCAGCTTAGATTAAGCATAAAATGGAGAGCAGTGGATCATAGGATACGCATGGGTACAGGGATCCACGAATCTTACCATGCAGTAACTATAACATGTCCTATAAACAATTGTACACATGTGAAAACACTTGAATAAATACTACTTAATTGCCACTGAAGATGTTGAACTAAATAATAAAAGAATAATTACATATATCGCACAATTATAAATTGGTGATGGCTATTGTGAATGAGGCAGAGTACAGAGATGTTTGATGGCGTGGAATTGACAGTAGTCTGTTATTCTGAGATCGTGTGTCGCGGTTATGTTGGGAAGATAACAGTGAGAAACGGGAGACTAAATAATTAGGTGCAGTATTATTAAGTATCTGATAGAGTAGAGTTAGGGAGTGTAGTAGGCGTCTGTCCTTTAGTCGAAGCCAGGATAATTGCTCAAAATAATCTGAGACATGATCATATCGACGTATGTTGAATATGTGATGGACACAAGAATTCTGAATATGTTGTAGCTTACAGGATAATTCAACACTTAGGTCAGTGAACAGGACATCGCAATAGTCGAAGTGTGGCATCACAAGTGACTGCACTAACGTCTGCTTTAGTTTAGCAGGTAGGAAATTTTTCAGTCTATTTAGTGAATGCATAATAGAAAATACTTTTTTACAGATATGTTTAACTTGTGTATTCCAGGTCATGTCAGAGTCAAAGTACACCCCAAGATTTTTTACAGTTCTACTGTATGGAATAATTGTGTTGTTCAAGGTCACAGGCAACAGTTCAGTGTAGTCAATAGAAGATAGCGATCTGTTTTTTCCAATCAGAATGGCTTGTGTCTTATCTGGGTTCAAATTCAGTCCAAATTTTGTTGACCATTTACTGATCGAGTGTAGGTCGTCATTGAGCTTTGAAAGAGAGTCGTTGATTATATCAGGCCGAAAATGTAAATATATTTGCAGGTCGTCTGCATACAGATGATGTCGGCAATGTTTTAGTACTGAAGAAATGTCATTTACCGTATTTATCCGAATATAAGCCGCCCCTGAATTTAAGCCGCACCTGCCTTTTTAGCAGTAAAGTAAAGGAAAAATAATTAAATTAACCCCAAAGTGAAAAATTAAATTGCTTCATTTTCATAATGTTAAAGTAACACATTTCTTAGCCAAAATAGGCCTGAAATAAGAAAAAGAAAGTATCAGCTGACTTAAGTTATGATATTCTAATTTTATTTAATATAATTAAATAAAACTTACGAAAAAGAAAACAGAAATCAGTACTTGACACTTCATATGACTATCAGTGTTGAATTTCGCGCGATTTTTCTATTTTTCTTAACTGCACTCAGTTACCATCAATTCAAAATTGCCTTTATTCACATTCCCATATGTTACGGCATTTTTTTACTTCTGAGCATTTTATAATACATGCATATTCTGTAATACCGCTATAAAAATGACAAAAATACGCAAAACATCACTTTTTATGCATTTTTACGATGCTTCGATTAAATCGATATATTTTCGATGTTAAATCGATTAATATATCGATAGTCGTGGAGATTCGAGATAATCGATAGGTGACGGTGCTTGGAGGTGGGAAAGCAGCTACGATGGATCAACCGGCTATATTGTGCTCATTTTTACCATTATTGCCTAAAAACACTCGTACGCGATTTTAAGCCGCAGGCATATTTTGTTGGGCTTAATCTAGGAAAAAAAGTGCGGCTTATATTCAGATAAATACGGTATATAGATTGCAAAAACCAAGGGACTTAATACAGAGCCCTGCGGCACACCTGACCTCACGAGACGCCACGAAGAAGATCGATTGTCGTGAGAAACACATTGTTGGCGTCCAGAGAGGTAAGATTGTACCCACGAGACTACTGCATTTGATAAGTGTAGTGACCTCAGTTTAGCAGTTAAAAGGTCTGCGTCAACGGTGTCAAAGGCTCGCGAAAAGTAGGGTAAGAGCAGTCACTTCACGTCAGTCCATGGCCTCACGAATATCTTCACTGATCTTAAGTAGGGCAGTGGAGGTACTGTGATTTGATCTGAAACCAGATTGTAAAGGGAGGGGCACTGGAGGTTGAAGCAGCATAGGATCTACAGAAGTAGTCAATGAAATTATTTTTAAATACTCAATCACCTACATAATTTTTATTGAAGTTCACAGCCTGCAAAATACTATACCGCCATTTTTTATATTATATTTCCCAGTTGTGATATTATTATTGTCATAAGGTAATATTTTTTAAGTAAATGTGGTGTGGAGTTTTATTATCCTTTTTTCCCCTAGTTTCCATGATTTTGTATAATATAATTGTACTACTCATTAATATTGTTAAACAGTCAATGAGTATTCTTCTTCTTCATTGGTTCTACAGCCGGGTTCCAGCCTTGACCGCCTAATGATAAGCTTCCAGATTACCCTTTCCTCTGCTTTCATCTTCCATCCTCTGACTCCTGCTTCCCTTACGTCTTTCTCTACTTCATCCAACCATCACAGTGGGGGTTGATCCTACTCTCCTGGTGCCATAAGGTTCAGTAAAGGTCACCTTCCTACAAGGGTCATTTCCATCCTTTCTATAAACATGCCCTAACCATCTCACTCTCCTTGCTTTGATTTCACTAACAACATCATGTTCCTTGAACAGTTTGTATAGTTCCTGGTTGTCAATGAGTATTAATTATTTATACTATTGAGATTTATTAAAAACAGCTGTAAAATAATTGATTTAACGTATTAGGAGAAGAATGTGGTAACTTTAGGCAATATACATATTTGAAGATATTTTAGAGCTTTATTATTCTTATGATAGAAATAACTGTAATAATGACAGTGAATCAATTATGAAAATCAATTGGAAATTCCAATTGTTGGCATAATGTACTAAATTGAAAATATTCAACTGAAGGAATTGAAATTAGTAATAAATAAAACATTACTAATTAATAAGCCTATTTTAAAATATGACGATTGTCATTAGCAGAGCCCGGATTCTAATGACATGTCATCTTTTTATTGATGTTGGATAGACATTGCCAACTTTTAGATGAATCCTAATCATGGCCTCTAGATTATAGAAATACATTTTTATTAGGTCATTTTTTGTCATTTTATGCAATTTTATATTTTTAGGGCACTTATTTCAATTTTGGGACATTATTTTGTCATTTTCGTGTCATTTGCTTCCTTATTTAGTCATTTTCATGTATTTACACTGAGTGTATTAACTTCTTTTCGTCGCTAGCGGTGCCGTCTATCACCGTTGCTTACGTTGGTCAGCTATTTATAACAGTTCTTTAATTAGGCCACAAGATTGGACGCCATTTATCACCGTTCGTCGCTCTTCTGAAGATTTGCCGCTAAGTTGAGTAGCTATTTATCACTGAATGTCGGAGGGGAGTTGATTTATAACTGTCGGTGGGATTTTTAGATGTATAGTGGTTCTGGAGTTCTGATTAAAATAAGGGGTGCCGGGCGTAGTACTCAGGGGTAGTTATAAGCTAGAGAACTCTTATCTAGGGAAGTGGCTAGAGAAAATCGAGATAACAGTCAAAGGGCGGTATCAGGAATAATGGTAACTAAAAGTTGAGTCGTCTTTTCAAATTAATATATATTTTCCAAAGTTTAGTATTTGCTGAAATGCTGAATTAATCGATTTAGTGCTATTAGATGATGTAAGTCCTGATATTTAGTATTATTTAGTACGTCGTTAAGGTTCGTAAGTAACACTTTGTAACTTGCTAAATTGTAATAGTAATTACTTCACTTGTACGCGCCGTTGAATACTTCTATTTCCTTTCACATTTACTCTCTCGTAGTTTCTATTTGTATCGCGCGGATAATAATGTTCAATCTTACGTTCACAATTAATGGTTCGTAATAATAAAATCAATGTCTTTACCAAATAATATAAATTACGCGCTTCGACGCTGATAATAACTTCTATTTATATCGCGCGGATTACAATGTTTAAATATCAATATATTGCAAAGTTACTTGAGTTTAATAATGTTTAACGTAGTCTTATGTCTGAAGTGTGTCTTGAAGTTCTTTCGTCTAAGCTGTCGTGTGATCAATAGATGACGAGATGTCCGTGCTTTCTGGTAATATCTTTGTAAGGGGTAGTGGGGGTAAGTAGTTCCAATTGGTTGTGTCCGTGTCTAAGTCTGCTCTGATTGGGGTAAGGTAGTTTCTTCTGCTATCCGATTTGAAATATATTCCGTTTTTCGTCGTTGAAACAGGCAAGCTGCATCGGTCATTAATTACTTGAGATGTCAAACTTTGCTCGGCGCCAGCCTGGCGGTTCCAGCAGATGTGGGCGGTACTAGGTTTATGTTTTTATCAATAACTCTGATAACTGAAAGTTATCATAGTTATGGTTATTTAATTCTGATGGGCTATTTTACGGGGCTTCCAATGGTATTAATTTGTAGTGGGTGTGATAAAAATGAAAAGGGTTATTAAGGTTTTTATATTAAAATGATGGAACGGGTTAATAAAAAGTTATGTGTAATATATCAAACTGTAGGGGTTGTTATTGGCTATTGATGGGTGTAATTGGTTTCCTTGTCGCTTTTTCCTTAATGGAGTAATTAATGTTTGAAGTTAGGTGTTGTATGGGGAATGAATGTTTGAAGTTCGGTGTTATGTGTGGAAGTATAAACAGTAGGGTGCGTTTTGTCAATCGTACAGGGGCTATATATGAGATTGTCGTCTGTGTTGAGTACAAAGTACGGTTACAAGATGTCCGCATAATGATTAAAAAACTCACGCGATGTAGAGATGTCGACGTCAATACAAGCGGGATTTTATGATCATTATAATACCCAATCTGGAATTTGAAGAGTGGCGGTGTTTTGTTTTGAATGAAATATGGAAATTTAATTTTTCAATTCCCTAAAATAATCCTCCGTCGTCACTTCGAATCATTTCGTGGGTTTTCTCTATTGTGTTTTACTTTGATATTAGCTTTTCGATCAATTGTCTTTGTTTTCAATATCTGTTCTCGAAAAATTTAGATCCTTACATCATCTATACTTTTGATTAATTCTGCCGTAATTACACATACACAAATAAATTCATAATCAATAAAATACACTTTTAACATAATTTTACCTTGAATTGGTCACTTTTCTTCTTGGTCGTAGTACACATTTTGCTGAGTTCATAGTCCATTTGATTAACTAGTAAAACAAAATCATAATTATACCTTATACACAAATAAAATTATTAAAATACACTCGAATTTCTTGATATTAATATTAATTTCAATATCTTTTTGCATAACGCTGATTTTTGATGCTAATCCATATGTTGTTGATGTCAAACGTTGGAGTACGCTAATCTTCCTCATTGGTCTACTTAATACACTGATATTATATTCAGATTACACATGTTTTCTTCCTACTCCTTTTTATCTATTTACCTCATTAATAATCATTCCTTAATGTTCCTTTTCATTCTTTCAATATTCTTTTACCTTGTTTCCATTATTCTAACCTCATAAATCATCTTTTATGTCTTACCTTCACAATTTCTTTATTAATCTCAATACTCATTATCATTCTTTTCTTTCATATTACTTTCAATACTCGTTATCATATTTCCTCATTTATTCTCATATTTCTCACTTCATAACCATCATTACTTCATATTTTCCTCGTAGATATATATTGTACCATTTTAATTATTCACTCATTTTGTTTATCATACATTTATTTCTTACCTTTTGTTATATTTCTCATTATTTTACCTTCAAGATTCTTATTTGTTAACACACATATTTCTCAACAACTATTTCACTTTCAAATTCTTACTTAACTCTGATCATTCTTTTACTTCACTTTTGCTATACAATTCTACTTAATTAGTGTAGGGAGAGGGTTATTTCCTGTCCATATTGTTTATGTAAAATAATTTTTCTTTTTGAAAAATTAACAAAATTTAATTATTCTTACTCTGTGTACTACTCCAATAAAATTCAAATATGTCGAAATTTCAATGTTTACTTATTTACTACTTCAAATAATAGTGTGATTACCTTTGTCAAATGAATGTTTTAACTCTTCAGTTGAATAAATAAAGGGAGTGGCCTATCTTAAAATTACATATATACAAAGGTTCACTAACAATGGCAATAAGCTTATTTGTTGCACTTACATCTGTAGTGGAATGGCTGTTGTGATGTCTCACTCTATTTTATAGAATAAGAATCATTTCATCATAGTCTTTGCAACAACCACGGGGAGGCTAATTACACTCTACCTTGTAAGTATCACATTCGTTATATATAACGTCAGGTAAAACATTAATTTGAGAAGTATGAATCACTCTAATTATTTTACAATGTCAGTCTGATAAAACGTTTTCCGAGTCCTGGTCGATAATCCCTTTTACTTCTCCTTCTGCTTTAAACTTTCTTAGGCATTTCTGTTTGGGGTTCATGACATAATATAGTTCTAACAGGTGATTGTTGTAGGTTACAAGAATTTCTTCTCAACAGTTTGTATTGGGGTCGTTGCCTGGTATTATACATGTCAAGTTCAATGTTTACTACCAGTTTACAGCACAGCGGGGTGTTTCCGGCCAAGGGTCGGTCGTACAATGAGTTGTAACTTGCTAAGGGGAGACTTGAGTTGAATGGGATTTTGTTCTCTTTGAATAAACTTTCTAAATTCTTAAAATATCTGTCACGTTGTACAGGGTTCCAAGGAGCATGTTGGTTAAAATAAAATTGGGGAAATTTTCCGAAATATTCACTGAATTAATAGGGGTGACATTCTACACATATATACATTATTTACATCTTAACTAAGGGGTGTGGTTATGTCATCACTATTAACAAAATGTTAATTTAATTTGATAAACTTCTTAAGTCATAAGTGTCCAAAAGAATTTCAATTTCTATGAATATTATTACTGTGGTCAAATATTTAATTAATATTCCAAACAAAATTTCAATTTATTTATTATCTAAAAGGAAAAATAACACTACTAACAATTAAATTGTTGTCAACAATGGGCAGTACTTCCACATTGTTGGCACTGGCATGGTTATTCTCTTTTAATTATTGTTGTTTATAAAATTTCAAACATTCAAATTTATTTATAATAAGGTAATGCTGGTTCATTTTGATATTTACATTTCCTGTTATAATTTTAACATTCTATGCTGTTTTGGGAAGTTTCGTTTTGAGTTATTTAGCGAAGGAAAAATAAGAAAAATTATGATCTATCAATCTGGTCGAGGGGGTTAGGGGTCCTTATTTCATTCTGGGATGTGTCATTATTTCCTTGTCTGTCTTCCATGTTACTCGGGGAATTGTTGTTAGGTCTATTTCTCGGGCTTTCATAAGAATTGTTCCTTTCATATTGATTATTGTAGTTACGGCGGGAGTACCTGAAATTATTCCAGCCTCTATAGTAGGGGCGAAAGAAACCTTGGTTATACTGATTACGGTTAAACCAGTTAGGCCTGTTTCCTGCATAGCCACGTCTGTTCTGACCACGGTAACTGTTCCCTTGCCTATTATTGTAATAGCCATACGGCCTGAAACGGAAACCACGGGTTTGCCAATTATTGCGGGCGTTTCGCACGTACTCTGTTTGGGGCCAATAAGGTCTGTTGTCCCTAGAATCATTGTTTTGCTGGTCCTCATTTGAAATTCCTGTCCGCGACCCAATCTGGAAATTTTCCTGATTGTCAGAAGTTTGTACCAGATTAATGTTTTTCCGGTGAGTTTGGTTAGCTGACACAATGGGGTGCGATGGTTTAGTGGAAGTGTAAGTTAGGTCCTGCATTGACTTTAGTAATTTTAACATCTCAGTGGTGGATTGAGGAGATGCGACAACAAGGCAATTCCTTATTACAGGCGGAAAGTGAGACGGGAGTGCCTTTAGAAAATCTTGCTCCAAAATTTCTGGTTTAAGCAGTTGGCGGCTTTCACACAAAGAAATGAAATATTGTAGATAGGTTTGGCCGTGGCTACGGTCGTACTTACCTTGAAATATTCGCGATCTCAAACGGCTTTGCTCGCTTTCGCTCCAATACTCAGATAAAAACATTTCCTCAAACTGACCTATGGACAGGAGGTTGTTGGGATCGATGACTTGGAGCCAGCGAGCTGCGTTAGCTTTCAAAGATTGATTCACAAAAATCATTTTTAGATGTTCTGGGACTCCTCGTAAAGCAAAATAAGTTTTTAGGTCCTTTAAATATCTGACAGGGTTTGTTTTCAAGGTATCTTCAAAATACGGTAATGGAAAATCTGAATTGTGCAATGAAAAACTATTGTTTACAACATTTTGGGGTGTTTGATTAGTGCTGGCAGCTCGTTGATCCAATCCATTGTTGGTTCTGGGTAATGGTGCAGGTGGTTCTGGTATTTCAGGGGCTTGAGGTACCGGATCAGGGGGGTTGGAAGAAGTAGAGGCAGATGTTGATGGGGTATTGCAAACATGAGGGATCAAAGCATTTTCCCTGGTTTGTTCGATTAGGCTTTCCTGGTCTCTTACCCTTTGCCTAAGTCGGTCTAGTTCTGATTGAAGGGATACCAATTTCGTAGAATTGCTAGCGGTTACCCTTTCTACTGAGGAAATATGATTTGTCAACACTTGTTCTGAGGTAGCAATTTGAGCTGTGACTCTACTGTCTAAATTTTGTAATTCAGACGTAACCTGAGTGCGATGTTCTGTGATTAAGGTTGTCAGTGTAGATTTCATTGTTGTTATGTGTTGATTTTGATTTTCTAGAGTGGAGTTTATTGTTGTGATTTGTTGATTTTGAGTAGCCAGTGCTGAATTTAGTGTAGTATTTTGTGCAGCAAGCTCGTTTCTCAATTGTTGGCTTTGGCTTTCAAGTGTTGAATTTAGTGTAGTATTTATGTTAGCAATCTGATTTTCAAGTGTGGAGTTTATTGTGGTCATTTGTTGATTTTGTGTTTCTAGTGTGGAATTTAACTCGTTTTTAAGAGTGGTGTTTTGTGTTGCAAGTTCGTTCACTTGTGTAGAAATTCCTACTATCATTGTCTGAATCTGTGACAAAAAATCTAAACTGAAAGAAGGAAGGTTAGGGTCTAAGTTTATGGTGTTCTGAGTAGAAGTCGATGGGGTGGGTGCACTCACAGCTGGGATATTAACAGGGGTTTGCGTAACAGGCAAGCTAGCAAGGTCACTTTCTGTTTCATGCTGAGTAATTTCTAGGTTGTCAGAAATAGGAACAGAGGCACTTTCATTGTTTTCAGAAGTAGGATTCTGTTCTGAACATAATATCGGAGTATCAGAATTTGGCTCCATGATTTGGAATACTTTATTATTCCTTAATTTCATAAACTACTATAATACAATTGAATTTACAAAAATAAAATTAATTAAAATGCAAAAAAAAATTTGAAATTTAAATTGAAAAAATTTACTTTGAATTCAAATAAAAATAGGAGCAAAATTCAATTTTCAACACTTAAGTTGGATTAACGATACCCTTTTGTAGTCCAGATGTCCAGCGGTAGGCCAAAGGTGATGTCCAGGTGCCCAGGTGATGAGGGAAAATGTTGTAGATGAAGATCCAGGGGGGGGGGGTATTGATGAAATGATGAATAATCCAATGGTGTGCTGACTCTAATAAAATTTCTCACAGAATTTAAAACTTGGTGGTGTGTGATTTAGTGTAGTGTTCCTGAATTTTATTGTTGAAAAATTAAATTTTATTGACTGGTCCCTCGATCTTCAAATTCAAGCAATCACGATGGTCGCCATTTATAACCGTTGCTTACGTTGGTCAGCTATTTATAACAGTTCTTTAATTAGGCCACAAGATTGGACGCCATTTATCACCGTTCGTCGCTCTTCTGAAGATTTGCCGCTAAGTTGAGTAGCTATTTATCACTGAATGTCGGAGGGGAGTTGATTTATAACTGTCGGTGGGATTTTTAGATGTATAGTGGTTCTGGAGTTCTGATTAAAATAAGGGGTGCCGGGCGTAGTACTCAGGGGTAGTTATAAGCTAGAGAACTCTTATCTAGGGAAGTGGCTAGAGAAAATCGAGATAACAGTCAAAGGGCGGTATCAGGAATAATGGTAACTAAAAGTTGAGTCGTCTTTTCAAATTAATATATATTTTCCAAAGTTTAGTATTTGCTGAAATGCTGAATTAATCGATTTAGTGCTATTAGATGATGTAAGTCCTGATATTTAGTATTATTTAGTACGTCGTTAAGGTTCGTAAGTAACACTTTGTAACTTGCTAAATTGTAATAGTAATTACTTCACTTGTACGCGCCGTTGAATACTTCTATTTCCTTTCACATTTACTCTCTCGTAGTTTCTATTTGTATCGCGCGGATAATAATGTTCAATCTTACGTTCACAATTAATGGTTCGTAATAATAAAATCAATGTCTTTACCAAATAATATAAATTACGCGCTTCGACGCTGATAATAACTTCTATTTATATCGCGCGGATTACAATGTTTAAATATCAATATATTGCAAAGTTACTTGAGTTTAATAATGTTTAACGTAGTCTTATGTCTGAAGTGTGTCTTGAAGTTCTTTCGTCTAAGCTGTCGTGTGATCAATAGATGACGAGATGTCCGTGCTTTCTGGTAATATCTTTGTAAGGGGTAGTGGGGGTAAGTAGTTCCAATTGGTTGTGTCCGTGTCTAAGTCTGCTCTGATTGGGGTAAGGTAGTTTCTTCTGCTATCCGATTTGAAATATATTCCGTTTTTCGTCGTTGAAACAGGCAAGCTGCATCGGTCATTAATTACTTGAGATGTCAAACTTTGCTCGGCGCCAGCCTGGCGGTTCCAGCAGATGTGGGCGGTACTAGGTTTATGTTTTTATCAATAACTCTGATAACTGAAAGTTATCATAGTTATGGTTATTTAATTCTGATGGGCTATTTTACGGGGCTTCCAATGGTATTAATTTGTAGTGGGTGTGATAAAAATGAAAAGGGTTATTAAGGTTTTTATATTAAAATGATGGAACGGGTTAATAAAAAGTTATGTGTAATATATCAAACTGTAGGGGTTGTTATTGGCTATTGATGGGTGTAATTGGTTTCCTTGTCGCTTTTTCCTTAATGGAGTAATTAATGTTTGAAGTTAGGTGTTGTATGGGGAATGAATGTTTGAAGTTCGGTGTTATGTGTGGAAGTATAAACAGTAGGGTGCGTTTTGTCAATCGTACAGGGGCTATATATGAGATTGTCGTCTGTGTTGAGTACAAAGTACGGTTACACGTCTTTGAAGTATATTACTATTGTCATTAGATTGACTTGGCACCAGAGTCAGTGGCGTAGGAAGGGGGGTGCGGGGGGTGCCATCACCCGGGGGGGGGGTGACAAAATAAAAGTGTGTCTTTGTAAGTAAAAAATCGCTCAAGGGAATTTAAAGAAAATAATATTATTTAAAACAATGAAATAAGCTTAACAACTTTCTACAGTACAAGTCAACAAGCGTATTGAAACTTCTTTTAGTTTTAAATGCAGTCAACAAAGGTAATAAAACGCGGCTGAACTGGCCGTTGTGTTGATACGAACAATAATATTATTGTTAGAGGGTGGGGTGTTTATTTCTGCCGATGCTTGTCTCTGCAGTTTTATTAACTTAAATGAGACTTCAACAATGGATGATATTTTATATCTCTCAAGCCGCAACCAATTCTACCCGCTGTGGCAGTCATGACTGACGAAAATAAACTTCGAATGTGAGTTGACTCCGAAGTCTCCTTCAATCTAGATTTTGAACTGGGATGTGCGCATATTTAAGAATAGATTATTAATAATACAGTTCCGTAAAATAGTTACATTACTTGTTTATGACATTTATTAGGATCAGCCTATAAAAAATTATGTATAATTCACATAACTTCCTCTGCCCAAATAAAAGTTAGCCTCCCCTTAAAAATAAGAGAAAGTTGTTGCCAATCTTCGTGTCACGTCCGTCCCCAAAAGGTACCTAACCCAAATACAAAATTTTGTTTTTGTACGATTTTTCGTTGCAAGAGGCAGCCGTATCACAAAGAGCGCGTATTCAGAGCGGGTGGCTTATAACTACCCTTCAGAGAATTATTTCGAAAAAGTGTTTCAAATAAAAGTTTTAGCTCTTAGCATAAGCAACCCACGTGCAAAATTTAAAGAAAATCGTTACAGCCATTTTCGAGAAAACTTTCTTTATGCAAAAATAAGGAAAACTTGTCTCCAATCTTTGGTTCACATCTTGAAAAGTATCTGACATAAATACAAGATTTTGTCCTTCTATCAAAATTTATCTTTCCAAAATTCGAGATTTCGCTCGGAAAACGAAATATAAAAATATAAAAAAATCACTCAAAAAATAAAAATTTGCACAATTTCGGGAGTGTATTTTGGTCTAGATGTTTGCTTTATTAATGGTAACACCCACAGTCTGTCGCTCACGAAAACAATGTATATGTATCTGTCTATAACATACTTTAGATTAATAATAATAATAATAATAATAGTAATAGTTGGCCTAATAATAATAATAATAATAATAATAATAATAATAATGTGCTTGATATTTATGTATTTCCTTAATCCTAACAAAATTGGCTGAATTAGGTTAACTATGTGTCTTATATGCACCATTGGTAGCACTGGTTACAACATGGCGACAACATGGTAATTCTAATCGCTTTATGGATGGTTGATTCATAGTATACCATGATTTCGGAGCTTAGTTTTGTTTTTATGTAACAAAGTAATTATTACTAATTTTGCATAATCCGTTGAGTTTACGTGTTACATCAGATAAATTCTTTGCAGCTTTTTTTTATATATATTTTAAATTTGTTTACAAGAAGGTAGTCTATACAACTCGTGTTTCACCAACAGGTATACCACGAGGTATTTACAGAGTTTGGCATGAGTAAGTCAAAATACACAATAAACATAGCGGGGTGTTAAACATGGGAAGATGCTCCGGTGATAGTTCTTCAGAATTGCAGTATGTTGTTACTCTTGGAGGGAGCTGTAGATGTCTTTAATGAAGTCTAGTTGTGTTGAAGTGGTGTTTAATTATTTCTGGCAGAGAGGTGCTGTGTTTAGGTATGCTGGTCGGGTGTTCGAGCATCTATCGATAAACTCTTAAACTCACGTGGGATTACCTTTAACTATCCAAAAAATAACACTTGGAACTGTTCCATCTTTTAATAATTTAAATGGGGGGTGACAAGAAATTTTCCGCACCGGGTACCACTTAAGCTTGCTACGCCACTGACCAGAGTCTGCCAACTGCTTGGATTTGAGAGTGCAAACTACTGTTTACCCACAATTAAACAACAATATAATCTAGCAGACTACAAAAGAAGTTTGACTCGCCAGTGCCACAGTGCCAGTATAAATTTCCTTGAGAAAAGAACATTCACAACATTACAGTTATTTACAATTTTTTAAATTATGTACAAACTAGTCTATAACTTTGTGTGTACAATAATAATTTTTTATAAATAAAATATCAGTTTTTATGTCATTTTTTATAATTATTACGTCATTTTCTTTAAAATTTAGAGACATTTTATAGGTCATTTTTCAAACAATTTTAGGTCATCAGAATCCGGGCCCTGGTCATTAGTAATAACTCGTACAACCAAAATTCATCTTCATTACTTCAGCGAACCTTTCCTTTTCACTCTCTGGCATCATTTTTAGAGCATATTTTAGTACTGGCACATGCCTTTGTAGTCTCCACTTTAATATTGGCAATTGAAATGCACGTGTTCTACTGCGCTGCACAGAATTCATCTACTTCTTTAGTAAAAATCATTTACTACTTTAGTTACAACTAAAAAAGTAAAGTAACTATAAATTGACCTCTCCAACATTACTAAAAGAGTATATTACTAAAAGAGTAGCTTACTAAAGTAGTTAGAACTAAAGAAGCAAGGTTTACTAAAAGAGTAAATGACATGAGTTTGGTGCACGCCACCCTAAGAGAGAAAAAAACTTGAAGAACTTTTATTTCACTTGTTTGCATGCGACTGTTTGTTGCACTACAATAGCATAAAGTAAAATGGTGATTCTTTTTTCGATTTCAGACAAGGCAACATTTCACCTAACAGGAAGTGTAAACCAGCATAATGTAAGGATCTGGGGTATGGAAAATCTATACATCTATCATGCAAATTCTTGAGATAACTAAAAACTAAATGTTGGTGCAGCCTGATGAACAAAATTAATGGCTTATTTTTCTTTCAAGAAGTGACAATTACTGGACTGACATATCCCTATAATATAAAGCCACATGGGTGACTGACTCACTCACTGACATTAATGTTTGCCCACTTCCAGATGAGCTACAAACTTTAAATTTGGTACACGTATAGATTTTAGGCTGTAAACCACAGGAAAATTCCAAAAAGTTTTTTTTTTTTTTAATTTTTAGCCCTAAAAACCCCCCGAGAAAGGGCTCGGCTCGGCACACCGATATTAAAGTTTGCCCACTTCCAGATGAGGTAGAAACTTGAAATTTGGTACACATATAGCTTTTAGGCTGCAAACCACAGGAAAATTCCAAAAAGTTAATTTTTTTTAATTTGTAGCCCTAAAAACCCCCGAAAAAGGGCTCGGCTCACCGACATTAATGTTTGCCCACTTCCAGATGACCTAGAAACTTGAAATTTGGTACACATATAACTTTTAGGCTGTAAACCACAGGAAAATTCCAAAAAGTTCATTTTTTTAAATTTTTAGCCCTAAACACTCCCGAAAAAGGGCTCGGTTCGGCACACTGACATTAATGTTTGTCCACTTCCAGATAAGCTAGAAACTTTAGATTTGGTACACATATAGCTTTTAGGCTGTAATATTGAAACAAAACAGAATTAAATTCACAATGGCTGTAAACCACAGGAAAATTCAAAAAAGTTTATTTTTTCCAATTTTTAGCCCTAAAGACCTCCGGAAAAGGGCTCAGCTCCGCTCACCGACATTAATGTTTGCCCACTTCCAGATGAGCTAGAAACTTGAAATTTGGTACACATATAGATTTTAGGCTGTAAACCATAGGAAAATTCCAAAAAGTTTATTTTTTTTTAATTTTTAGCCCTAAACACTCCCGAAAAAGGGCTCGGTTCGGCTCACTGACATTAATGTTTGTCCACTTCCAGATAAGCTAGAAACTTAAAATTTGGTACACATATAGCTTTTAGGCTGTAAACCACAGGAAAATTCCAAAAAGTAAAATTTTTTAAATTTTTAGCCCTGAAAACCCCCGAAAAAGGTATCGGTTTCCAAGGCAACGGTATTATCAAATTGTGTTCACGTATGGCACTGAAAGTTTAGAAATAATTATTTCCGTAAACTCAACGGTGTGGTCGAGATAGTAACGTCTTGGACTTGCGTTCTGAAGTCTCAGGTTCATAATAATTAAATCCAATTAACATATTTTTGTCCAGAACCAACAAAATTTTCTTCTATCTTTTAAAGAAATTTCATAATTTATATTCCTTAATTATAACTCGGAGATGAAGTCCCGCATTCTTTACAACATATTATAACCAATTTTACTTGTCTTTTTCAATGATTTCCCGGGTCGTCAAGGCAAATGCCAAATTGAATATTTACATACCATGAATCTTACTCGCAATTTCATCTTGTATCATGTCCATTTAAATTAATATCAGTTGAAATTTACTCCATAAAATACACCATAAATGTACCTACACTTCCAGTTGATATACAGCCACAGTAATAGACAGTACTCAGATCTCATCTCAAGAGCGTATCACCTGAGTAGCTCTCAAGTATGCATTCTCATCTTGAGATGAGGACAGAGTAATAGTCCCGTTTCAAGCTCTTCTCAGCTGGTAATTTACTCACGCGATACTAGATCCGGTACTCGGGTGATACACGATCTGATGCGCTGTTTTTCTATAAACCTTGAGCACGCGTGTTAAGAAGCTGAGAATAGAAGGCAGTGGAGGTAAGTTACAGCCTTCGCCAACAGATGGTGCTACAAAAACCACCCCCTAGGCTTGTTTGGTTGGTCTGTCGTCTGCAATTTCGCAACATTCGTTTGCAGTAAGGTCTTTCCTTTTGTATCTTTGTACATAGAAACTAGTAAAATGGAAGATATAGAAAGAGATTAAATGGAATACATGTTAAGATTTTTCGCAAATATCGCCATATATTGTGATTCCAATTTTAAATTATTATGAATTTGGACAATTATATTTAGGCCTATACTCCGGTCGGGACTGAAATATTAAGGAATTTAGGAACGGAAATATACTTAAATATAATAATATAATTAATTAAGGCACTTGAGTATAATAATAATATTACAAGAAACATAAATAAACATGGTTGTGAACTGTAATATAATTATAAGATATTTGTTTATTTAAACCAAATGATATAAACAATAAGTGAATTTGGTTTAAATTACACTTTGTTAACAATAATGTGTGTTTTACATATAAAACCTAATAAAAGATACAATTAATTTTAATAACTAATCTAATTACTATTCTTTAGGCTTAGACTTCTTAGGTTGAATTTAAATTATTCTGTTTTAACGGGGTTATAAGGTGGCGTTGTTTGTATTTTAGCTAATTATTTTTGTGTATTCAACAAACGAGAATGACAAACATTAATAATAAAAATAAACAGTTCGACAGTTGCTGATATTTACATCTGCAGTAGTTGGTAAATAAGCGGTTTAACTTAGCCATTTCTAACTTTGAAAACATAGGCCTAACATATTTATTTAACAGTTCTAACTTATTTTTTCCTTAAACATTAGCTTTTCACATTGTATTCATTCCTTTTTTAGAATGGCTTTACTCTCTAAATTATCCTATTTTTTCAGTATGTAATGCAAATAAAACAGAAACAAACAAAAAAACTGACCCACTGACTCTATACAAACAATTGTATTTTATTGATGTAAAATATGTGCACTAGTCGTATTGAACTTGTGTCAGAGTTTGATAGAATTAGGTTCATGTCTGCTGGTGAAACGGATTGTACTTTAAGCAAGGAAGCTATAATTCCAAGTAATCTTACTAAAAAATTTAGCTAAAACAGGAGTAAACCCACATATAACTTAAATAATATACACCTGTTTTGCTTAATTTTTTAAAAATTGTTAAGGGATGCAGATTTCGAAAATGATACCCAAGAAAAAAAAAATCGTTGCCGGTGAGTGTTTGAACTCAGGACCTCTGGAACATAAAGCTGGCATGCTACCACAGAGCTCAACTTTCTACTTACCAAGTCGCTGCGCTTGAACGTATTACCTGGACACAAAGGTTACTGTTAGGACGCTGCCTACGGGTGAAGCGCAGAATTTGCCTTAATTAAGAGGATTTCTTTGTTGTATGTTTCTGGTGTTTATTATTTTCTGAATCCTTATCGACCAATGCATCTAATGACTGCCCCCCACTATAGATTAGGATTGTATATTGTGTACAATAAGGGTGATAAGCTAAATATGCTGTCAATAGAACGCGATCTTGAGTCGTCCCCAGACTGCACTTGCGTGAAACGAGATTTTCCCTACTTCAAACGGCTCTCAAGTCTAGTTTCAGTGACTATTACTATGCACGCTGGGAATCTCGACTTGAGACTCGACTATTACTCTGCGTGATACTGGTCTCAGCTGATCAGCTCTCACGTGATACGTTCTGAAGCGAGAGGCTTCCGGCAGTACTAAAGATGCGTTTATTTCTCTGCACGGCGCCTCAAGTCTGATTTTACGTGAGTTTCTCAGGTGAAACAGGACTATTTCTATGGCCCCTAGAAAACTTAGACTTGGCAAACTGATACATATTAGCTTGCAACCGACAGGAAAATTCTGAAAAAATCCCAAAGTCTTCCCACGTTTATTTTTTCAGGTTTAATGTGGCAAAAAAGGTAATAGCCAATACAGCAGACTAAATACTATCTCCCATAGATCTTTTAAAAAACCTTTCCCGAGAACGTCAGTGGGGGTTTGGGGGCTCGGATATATACCTCCAGGTAGCTGATCTGCAACCTCAAATAATCAGAGCCCCACCACAATGGATGTTTGAGATTCCCTCACAAGGCTTTTCCAATCTCTGGAGTGGACAGGGTAGAGAAATTTGGTGGCACCTCACTACTACACTACTACACTACTACACTACTACATTACTCCACTGGACTTCGTCCTCAGGGGTTATGTAAAAGCCTATGTGTTTGCGACTCCAGTACGAGATCTTCATAACTTCAAACCTTAAATATATATGACACAATTGCAACATTAACAATGGATATTCTAGACAGAGCGTGGCATGAAACTGAATACAGTCTTGATATTGTTTGTCATCGAATGTTGCAGATGTAGAAATGTATTAATGTGAAATGACAATTCTTTGGATTTCTCTTTCTTTTGGTACCAAATTAATTTCATAACTTCACATACCTTGTTTACAATAATTGAATAAAATGTAGGAGCTTTGAGCAGAACACCCTGTCTTAACATAATTCCGGGGTGCGCAGGCAAAGAGAGTTAAGTCCACTTTTTTGTTACTGAGAATTAGAGTGACTTAACACACTATACCAGCCCAACATAGATTTAGAGATGGATAAACTCATGAGGCACACATCCATAACTACCGTACAATTTTGAATATGACTTACTTGACTTAACACAAATGTAGAGAACATTTTTATCTATAACTCTATGGAAATATATCAATTTTTTAGGATGGTGGACTTAACTCTCTTTGCCCATGCACCCGCAAATTAGGCTTAATGAAGGAAAATCTCTTAGTAAGAAAAGAAAAGAAAAAATAATGAACTTACCAATTAAATCCAAACCGATGTCAAAATTTTTCTCTATCCAATCATACCAACTGCAAAGTACACTGTATTCTGGGCCTGACAGTTGTCCAGTCTTATATGCCATTTCTACAAAACAGTACCTGAGGAGAAATAACCTCAGATTCAGAAAGCAAAATAGTGTACCCTTGCATAAAAAAAATTAATTTCTACAGCTAACTGACCTGGGGACTGCATCCAAAACAATGTTCCTGCAACAATGCACATAGCATTGTAGCCTAAATTTCTAATTATACAATAATGTTAATTCAACAGCATAAACATCCTGTCAAAATACTAAATTTTTGTTAACTAGTGATTCTGGCATCTGTTTTGTAACTGATTTGCATGTAATTTTCAAGACAGAAGATAAAAAAATCAACATTTTCTCAGTGAGGCTGGATCATGGTCTGAGAAGTGTCTCCTGGGATGCTAAGATGAAGTAACAATATCATAGGGGATTGTTACTGCACTTTTAACCCTTCCACTGCTACAGCGTCAGCACACAACAATACTGGCCTTGCTACTGATGCTTATATATGACACACTACTTTATATGCCAATAAATGAAAGAAATTCTCCTTGAAAGCAATTCGAAGTGAGTCAGTGTATAGTGTCATCTGTTGTCTACATCCTGACACCCTCACTTCCCTGTCCTCTGTGTTTTGCTGCCATCTGTAGCTAAATATCTTAGACGGTACAGGCTACTGCACCATCCATTGAAATGCAAATTGTCTCAGCTGTGCTGTGACAACATGCGGGCATATCCAGGGTTGATAAATCAGTCTACATTCCAAGAAATACATGCTGTGCTCTTGTTTTGGAGGAAATTGACAAAATTTGCAATTGTTATGCCCGAGTGCACCATTCTCCGGTTTTCTCAGCTGTTTCGTAACCGGGGTATTCTCCGGTTTTCTCAGCTGTTTCGTAACCGGGGTATTCTAAGAAAACCTGTGCACCATTGCTACATTACCGTGGTTTCCAAACGTCCGAATATATCGCGGTTAGTCTGCTACGAATCCATTCCCATTGATAAATTTTGTGTTGGTTTGTGTTGGTTTCTTCCCTGGCCACTAGTTTCGCTCTCTCTCTCTCTGCACGTCTTCCAGTCACGGTGGCTCGTCTATAGGCTCAATTTCATTTATTTGTTGCCTTATTGTTCAATAATAAATGTTCATAAGGATAAAATGGAATATTATATTGCGTACATATGTCTGACTTTGAATTCAAACACCATAGATACTGTAACAATCGTGAAAATGAGTTGATTACGCCTACTGGATGGACCTGGTTTGGTTGAGGTCATTTTAATCGATGTTACATACAGTATTTGCAAAGATATGTACCTTCGTTCACTCTTCAAACAGATCCCACCTGTCAATAAAATAACATTTATGTTTTAAAGAATAATTCTCACACCTGTGCAATCCAAGGCAAAGCAACAACACAAAATCTCTGTTCTGAGTTCGACATAGCCTCACTTTTATTCCCGTTCGACTAGTGGAAATTTTAGGTGCAAAGTCATGTACATAGCCATGAAAGGGCAGTTACAATTATGTTCGTTTATGTGTAAGTATGATAAATTGATTACATACAATATATACCGGTACATAGGCTATATCGTAATGCATGCACCCATTCACTGTAAATTTGGCCTAGGCCCACTGGTTTTCCATATTTCATTTATTTGTTGCCTTATTGTTCAGTAATAAATGTTCATAAGGATAAAATGGAATATTATATTGCGTACATATGTCGTATGAATTCAAACTTTGAATTCAAGTACCATAGATACTGTACCAATCGTGAAAATGAGTTGGTTATGCCTACTTCTAATAGACCTGGTTTGGTTGAGGAGAGAAAGGAAGGCCATTTCAATCAATGTTACAGCACAGTATTTGCAAATATATGTACCATTGTTCATTCTTCAAATAGATCCCTCCTGTCTCTCATTATTCATTATATTCAATTAGCTTTTGGCCTAGATATCGATAATATGATACATTACGCTGATCTCCATCTTGGAAAGAAAACAGTGGTTTTCTCACTTTACAGCTCCTTCACGGCCGGTTGGCATCTTACCGCGGTAAGAAACCGAGCACGATGCAACGAAAGTATGACTTTATCGGGGGTAAACTAAGCAACTTTACCACGGTATTCTGAATACCGAGATTGGTGAACTTGGCTGCGGGCAGGTGTGTATTTTGTATAATTTTATTTTGGCATGTGATTTTATTTTATATTATTTTGAGTTTAGTTTGTGATAGTGTCTCGTCTCATGGCGAGGGCCTGCCATCTTGTTTCCGCGTGTCTATGTTTTAATTCTTTTGTAGTGTATTTATTTTCTTTTATTTATTGCTGTGTCTGTCTGTTGTGTAGTAATGTCCCCTCCTATGTCATTTTATTATTACTTTAGTTTGGTTTTGCCTTCTGTCCCCTTCGTGCTTACCTGAAAGAACTACCCATTACCCCTTGCATTTTATTTTGATCATCGGTGCTTGTTATTTTCCGCTCTGGCTAGCGATGACCCATCTTCAGGTCAATGGGCGGGATTTGAAGATGTCTTAGGATGTTGATTTTAAGTTTTAAAATTTGTATGCTGCCTTGAGGAGGAGCGAACATTGATTAAAGTATGTCAGTATCTCAGTTTAGTTAGATTTTATATCAGAGGGATATTTCTAGTAATGCATGTTTAGGTAAGCGTGAGTGCACTTAATATTATTATTAATAATAATAATAATAATAATAATAATAAATGGATCCGCAGGTATCGTGAATCAAAGAGACGAAGAGAGCATAATTTATCTTTCCAACATAGTGAAAAGCTCTTTTACCGAAGTCTTAAAGAAGTTCCTAAGAGTAAAAGTGATAGAGTCCCACTGGTGGAGGAAGTCAGAGATTTCTGGGGGGGTTTATGGTCAAAAGCAGTGAACCACAAAGAAGATGATGCCTGGATAAGAGAAGAATATTATGGATGTACCGCCAATGGAAGCTGTGGCTATTTCAGCTGAAGATGTCACAATAGCTGTGAACAAAACCCAGAACTGGAAGGCTGCCGGCCCTGATGGTATACATAATTTCTGCCTCAAAAGATTTACGAGCATGCATCAGTATATCGCTAAATGTTCCTCTTCTTTTCTAAGACAACCACAGAATATACCATCTTACTTATCTAAAGGCGTAACTTATATAGGATGAAAACACTGATGATCCATCTAAATATCAGCCAATCACTTGCCTGTGCACCCTCTACAAGATCTTGACTTCTTGCTTGTCTGATAAAATTTACTGCCATCTGGATGAACATCAGCATCTAGCTAACGAACAAAAAGGTTGTATTAAACAATCACAAGGATATAAAGAACAACTCACAATTGATGCGGTGGTTATGGAACAGGTAGCTCACAAGTCATGGAACATCTATACAGCTTATATAGATTATCAGAAAGCTTTTGACTTGGTCCCACATTCCTGGCTACTCAGCGTGCTCAAGATGTACAAAATTGATCCTGCCGCCATTTCCTTACTACAGCAATTGATGTTATCATGGGAAACTGTATTGCAGTTGAAATACGGAGGTAACCAACTTGTATGTGGAAGTGTTCAAATAAAAAGAGGAATTTTCCAAGAGGACAGTCTTAGCCCATTGTGGTTCTGTATGGCACTCAACCCTTTGTCATCTATGTTGAATGCATCAGGATATGGATACCAGATAAAGGGAACGGGTAATTTGCATTGCATGCTGTCTCATCTTATGTATATGGATGATATCAAATTATATGGAGCCAATGACAGGCAAATGAAGAACCTGCTTCTGCTCACAGAAAAGTTATCGACTGATGTGCGAATGTCATTCGGAATGAGCAAATGCAGGACCCTCAGTGTTCTACGAGGAAAGGTCCAGCTAATGAATTTCACACTAGAAGCTGCAGAGACATTTGAAGCCATGGATGAAGAGGACACATATAAATACTTAGGCCTGCTTCAGGTGAAGCGGATAGACCATAAAGAAGTCCGTAACCGGGTTACAAATGTCTTTTTGCAGAGATTAAAAGCAATTTTAAACTCTAGCCTAAATGGAAAGAACACCTTTAAGGCAATCAACACCTTTGCCATTCCTGTCTTGATGTATACATTTGGTATCGTTAAGTGGTCTGAAACGGAACTGAAAAATATAATGAGATCTACACGTAAGCTGCTGACAAAACATTGTGTGCATCATCCAAGGTTGGCAATGGAAAGATTGATTCTGCCACGTAAATAAAGGAGGACGAGGTCTGATAGACATACCATGGATATGTCAGAAGCAAATTCAAAGCCTCTGTAATTACTTCCTTAGCCAGAAATCTCTTCTACATCGGACAGTAAATGAAGCTGACAAACGGTTTACACCACTGGATCTGCCAATATTGTTGATTTAGAAACAGATGCAGCCCATGTTGCAACTATTATACAGCAATGGACAGAAAAGACACTGCATGGTCGCCATGCACATGATTTGGAGCGCCTGCATATTGATCGAAAGGCTTCCAATGCTTGGCTTGGTCGAGCAGATATCTTCATGGCAATTCAGGATCAGACTGTTGCAACAAAAAACTACCTGAAATATATAGTAAAAGCACATCTGGAGAACGATACGTGCCGGCGCTGCAATCAGGCCAAAGAGACAATCCAGCATATTACGGGTGCTTGCCAGGCGCTTGTGGCGAAAGAATATTTGACACGGCACAATCAAGTGGCAAAAATTGTACACCATCAACACCCTAACGAAGAGACTGAAAGACTTGAAGATCACAGAGTATGTGAGGGATTGTATGCAAAAAGCGGTCATCTTGAGTACTACATCCATAGTCCGCAGTACACTAAACATTTGTTTAAACTTAATAGTGTCATCTTGCTAAAAGCCGATGACATTGTTTTAATACCTGTAAAAGCAGTGGAATGAATAAATAATAATAATAATAATAATAATAATTCGTTTATTTATCCCGGCAGAGCTAAGGCCATTTGGCCTTCTCTTCCGCTTTGCCAGTCAAAAAATTACAGTTAAAAATACAATTACTTATACTTAAATATAAGACAGTTGAACCTAAACCTAAATCAATTACAATTAAGTTACAAGATAACCTTGAGTACAAAATTAGATTGATAATTTTCTAAATTACACCCTAAGGAAATTTTTGGGATTAAGACAAAAACAAAAATTTAAATAATTAATTTACTGATTTTTCTATTGAATTGTCCCAACGTTTGAAAGCCTCTGACATTATGTGGGATGGAATTCCAGATGCAGGTAACTGAAACGTGAGAGATGAAGTTTGGTGTAAAGGGATAGAAAGTACCTAGGTACATGACTATATTCTGAACGTGTATTTAGGTTGTGATGAGAGGGCAGGTGTGAGAGGGCAGGTGTGACATGATAGGTATGGTGGTGAAGATGTGTGTAGAATTTTGAAAAGGACCTGAAGACAGTGAAATTTTCTGTGATCGTTCAATCGAAACCATGACAACATTTCAAAGGATGGCGATATATGATCAAACAGGCCTACATTACAAATGAAACGCATGCATACATTATGAACATGTTGCAGCCTTTGGGCCAGGACAGAACTCAAGTCTGAAGACGGACATCACAGTAATCGAAGTGGGGCAAGACGAGCGATTGTACCAGAGTATTTTTACAGCAGAGGGTAGGGGAATATCTAATCTTATTAATCACATGGATTATTGAATTAACTTTTCTTCACGTTTCAACAATGTGATTTTCCCATGTTAAATTTTTATCTACAAGAATGCCAAGATTTTTAACAGAATCGCTGAATGTGCAAGCTAGTTGTTTTAATAGAATTTGGTTACTTTGCAATTTTCTTCGATCCTTCAGATCTTGTTAATTTAATCATTAAATTCTATTTAATGTACTATACTGTAAGTATGTGTATGGGTTATGTCGTACGCTTTCAAAGCTTATTTAAATTGTTTTCCCAAAGAAATAACAACCTCAAGAACTTAGACGTAAAGTAAGAAGCTTCAAGATCCCAAATTTGTATTTCTGATTCCGTCATTTTATTTTATTTTACTGTTTGGCACACATGCCCAAAATTTAGTCTGTTTTTATTTTAGAATATACAGCATACTTCCACAGTTAATGTTTGTGTTCTTCTTCCCTTGGTGCAAAGGCTTCTTAAATTTATTTTAACAGGTCTTTATTCCAGATGGGCCCAGTCCCTTAGTTGAACGATTGTTTTCAGAGTCCCTAGTTCCAAGTCTCAACCCCTGGCGCAACTGCTTTTTCTTATCTTGTACAGATACTACTCCTAACAAATGACAATAGAGTACTAATAGTAAATGATTAGAGGGATGCTAGTTTGAATATGATTTCATAAACTATTAATTTAAGGGACAACACAAGTACATTTTAGTAAATTTCACCAAACTTTCAATGTCCCATTCCTCGTGAAGGGCCACTACCAGTTCCTTAGGGTCTGGGGGGCTCTTAGGCCCTTGCAGAATCTTCAATTGAGTTTAAATCTGGGCTGTTGGCAGGCCAACCCACTGTCCCAATATCAAGCTCTTGTAGGACATCCCTTGTGGCCACTGCAGTATGTACCTAGCATATTGCTAGGGCCTGGATTCTTAGGTAAATACATATTTTGTTTCCATCATAATATAAACTTTAAACTGAGTTTAATATTCTGGATATTCACACAGGAGCATATGTTTTAGATTTTATTTCACATAAAACACATATTTTCTGATTTGTTAATGGAAAGACTTATTTTCGGGTATTCACAAAAATCACATAAAAATAACAAGTCACCATCCAACATAATAAATCTTCAATTATGTAGGCCAATAATGTTGCAATTTGTTGTTAAGAAGTGCAAGAACTGATGTCATCTATAGTGCCTCTTCAGAAGAAAGAAAATATAAACATTCTGCTTACTGAAGCTGGGGTCGGCCGCCATGGGTGTATAGGTAGCAACTTGCCTCCCACCCTGGTGGTCCAGGTTCAATTCCTGGCCGGGTAGTGGGTATTTCAGTAATGAAAAATCCCCAGGTTCAAGACTGGACATCACTAAGGAAAATTATAGGCTATGTTAGAGAGCATTAAATTAAAGTGGTGACTGCTAGAATGGGGTATAGAGTCACGACGCAAATAGCGACGTGCATAATCAACGATAGGAAACCATTCCTAAACAAAGGAAGGGTTGGGGGACCACAACTAATCGATATTGAACATTTTCATGATTATCGATACTGCCCTGAATTTATTTGAATTACAGAAAAGGAGAGGTGCGCATGCGTCGACGGTGAATCGACGAGAGAGGTGTGGAACCTGAAAGACGGTTAGTAGTACGTGCCTGACTACGAGAGAGAGAAGTTGAAAAGGCAGAAGGGAGAAGACGAGACTGGGATGTGCGACAGCGGTAGAGGCGTTCTGGCATGATGGTGTGTCAGACTTTCATCTGAGGAAATTCCGAATGGGAATTTCACTGATATGACTATATGGAGATAGTCGTTAACTGGGCAAGCACATCACGTCCGCCGGTACGAGAGACCGCTTCAGCGAACACCAGCTGTGGAGAGAAGAGTGGGTCACGACTGCTCAGTCTGGACTAAGGGAAGATGTGGACATCAGGAAGTAGATGGAAACAGTACGGGATCAGAGGATAAGAGAGTCATCACCCGTTGAGTATCACCTAAACATTTTCTTTTGTTTTTGAGAAATGGGAAAATTTTGAGGCATTGTTTCTAAGAAATGTGTGGCGATTAGACGCCGTAAATGAAGGATTAAGAGTAGGGTTGGAAAAATAGAAGTGTGATAAATCTAGGGTGAGGCAATAAAATACAGTAATCCAACCCGTTTCTATTTCTGGTCTAAGTTAAGAAAGAGTAGTCAAGAACTGTGACCGTGGGTTAGTAAAGATAATCTCTATACTTTGGGTTTCTATGAGTGATTGTCTCACGAATGAATACATAGCTCGAGGCAGTTGGTGATGCTCATTCAAACTTGTTTTTTTATAAGACAGGACGCGAGGGGAGTAAGAAAGAAGGGTAATAGGGGCTTACTTAGTATTTCTTGCGAGGGCCTCTCCCTCTTGGTTTTTGTTGGGTGACAGATGACTATCTATGAGTAGATTTCATGCTGGCCCGTAAGGATTGAGTTGTTTTCTTTAAGAGATTTATCGAAGAGTGGGAACCGTATGGATCATGGTAAAGGGAGATAAGAAAGTGAACAGTGAGAGGCAGAAGAAGGCCTATGAATAGTAGTTGATTAAGCGCCTACCATTGAAAAACTTATATGTTAGGATAGAAGTAGGAATTACTCAAGGGTTATAAAGAGAAAGTTACTGATCTGGGGCGTGAGTTAGTTTCAGTTAGAATTCTAGGGAATTTAGAAACAAGGAAATTGGGTGCCCAGGGAGTAGAATAGTAACTTGAAAAGTATGGAAACCCGAGTAACAAGAAAGAGGGAAAATTAGAACAATGGTATAAATTGCTTACAGAGAGAGGAGTTAAAGGATAATCAATAATAACTGGTTAGATTAGAAAGAGGAGAATTGGTAATTTTGTGTAGTGAGTTGATGACAAGTAGGTCATTAGCAGGTACTAGAGATTACCCCAGAAAAGAAAAAAAAAAGAAGGGTGAGGTGAGGGAACGCCAGAAGTGTCCCAAATAAAATAAATATAAAGAAATTTATGAGAATTGTGAAAGTCGTCGGTGTTGGAGGCGAACAACGGCCCCACGTGCCTCTAGGAGAGAGTGTCAGGGACCTCTGACATCGATTGTTCAAAATTGTATTTTTTTGTTTACGGCCCATTAATATTTTCCCGGTTGCAGGAGAGGAGTCAGATTGTTTGTAACTCAAGATCTAGACGCCGCCCCTGTATCGGTGGTCTATCGCCACAGTCACTCTGTGGGTATAGGCCTAAACTTCCATTTCTTTCTTCATGACACTGTCTTTCCTATCTATCTTTAAATACAATTCTTCATGGACTAAGATGACTAGTGGACTAGTATAGGAGACATAGGTGGAATTATTGAGTGTAATATGTAGAGTCAAGGACTGGATCATGAATTGAAAATCTTTATTTATTCGAAAGAAAGTATAATATATATATTGAGATATTCTGAAGTTGCAAATGTAAGTGACTACACAAGTTAGTAGTAAATTAGAAGGATAATAGACGTTCTAGTAGATACCTGGAAATAAAGAAAGAAAAGAGATTAAAGTAATTAATTAGGGATTTGTTATTGTCGAACAGAGAACGTACTTATACAGTTAAACTGGGTATACTAACCTTGAATAATTAAATACTATCCTACCAATAAAAGTGTTGAATGGTTAATGTAGTGTAAATGTAATTTATTGTATATAAGATTGTTATTGTTGAAAAGAGAAAAAAAAATAATATATTAAATAAATTATGGTTATTGTTATGCAAAGTAAATTAACGTGAAGTTCAGATTTTTGACCCTTATCCTTGTAATGGTTTGAGAGTCGCTGATTTTTGGGCTAAGTTACATACTTTGGTAGTGAGCACTGAAAAAGGAGAAAAAGAAGAAATAGAGAGAAGCAGAGTAATAAAAGAAAGGTAAATCCGAACCCAATTCCCGTCTCCACTGTTAAATTAAAAGCTAGTCGAGAGGCATGTAGGTACATAGCCTGTGTATCTATAATTTAATTTGTGACTGGGCTGATATACAACAAAAAGAAAAGAGGAAGTGTATTGATGATGGCGCCCGTTAATATAAATTTTCATCAATATTATCAAACTGAGTAAATTGTTAAAAGAAAGAGAAAGTAGACTGGGTGTAGGAAATTTGCAACCACCCGGTGACAGAGGTAGTTGTACTGAACGTTGGAATGTGGACTATGCAGGCAGTGTTACGATGACACAACAGGTGCATAAGTGACCTTGTTTTGTAGGAGTTCAGTATACTTATGCATTACGATTGAAAATAATCACATATTAGTCGTCACAGATTTTGGCGAAGATTTAATCCAAGAAGTTAGGGAACTTTATAGCATAAAGTAAGAAAGCCCGTCACAAAGTTTGGCGCCCATATCGTGGGGCGAGTTGTGTTAAAATTACAAAAGTTTGGCTTGATATAAGAAAAGAAAATAAACATTAATCAGTTAAAATTGGAAACTTGAAATACGAGCCGTCATATATTTTGGAGCCCATAGCGTGGGGTGAGTTGTGTTGAAATCACATATTTTGATAGCCCATAGCGTGAGGCAGTGATAGTTTGATATCCTAACGTGAGGCGAGATAGTGTTAAAAGAATTTTGGGAGTTAGGTTAGTATAACTGAAATTTATTCTCAAAAAAAAAAATAACATAATAATAACATATTTTTGGGAAAAGAATAATGACTATTGACAAAGTAAGGACTTCTATAGATGACTAAGACAGACGACTGAACTATTCTAATTTTTTTTTCCAGTGGTATTGTTAATATATAAATATGGCTACTTATGTTGATCCATATGCACAAATAAGAGCAGCTGAGTTAACCCAAGCTATTAGGAAGTTGAGGAAGGCGGATTTAGAGGCAGAATGTGATAGAGTAAAGTTACCGACCACAGGTACAAGGGATGAGTTAAGACAACGCTTGTTAGATTATGCCCGCAAGAACCCTCAGTCATTTCAAGTGTTAATTACGGCTTTTGCTCTGAGTCAGGAAGTTTTGGAAGAAGATTTAGTTGAACATAATATAACGGTTCCACAAGATTCATATGGAGATGTAGTGTATACATGGGTTAAGTTAATGCGTAGGAAGGCCATGGCGGTAGCTGATTCGGAAGAAGTTGTACCAGTAATACCATCGTTTACAATTCAGTTAGAGCCGCATAAACCAAATACTTTGGATCTGGTTCGTAAATGGAACATTAAATTCAAACCTGGGGATAGTATTTACTTATTTTTGGAGAGATTGGAAGATTTAAAACAAAGTTCTAAGTTACAGGGTGTAGAGTTATTGTCAGTATTACCCGAAATTTTACAAGATTCAGCTTTACTTTGGTACAGGAACAGATTAACAGATTGGCCTACATGGGAAGCTTTTTTGAAAGAATTTAGAGAATATTACTTGCCTATTGATGAGGAAGACTCTCTTTTGGATGAGATTAGACAGAGAACGCAAGGTCCCAAAGAATCGATTTTTGATTATGTTAATGCTATTCAAACGTTAATGAGGAGGCTGAGTACTCCAATGAGTCCTCAACAAATGATGAAGAATGTTATTAAAAATTTGCGTCCTGACGTAAAATTGTACATTAGACCTGCAGAGATTCAAACTATAACAGATTTAATACGTGTAGGTAGACAGTATGAACAAATATTGTTAGATTCTGAGAGATATATTCCTCCTCCAACGCAGGTTAGAGCTACAATTAAAGAAACGGCTTATAAACCTCAGAGACAAGTTGTTATACCTTCAGTTCATACAGCGTTAGGAATTCAGGGAAAACAGGAACTTCCATCGTCCGAGTTACAAAAGAAACCCAATGTTAGTTTTTCTGCAAAGACGTGGGACAAAGAACGAAATTCAAGTCATGTAAATGATTCTAGAATAGTTAAAGCAATAGAAAATAAAGAGAGACAGGATGAGTCGAGGGATAATGGTAAAAACACCATTTTACGTTTTTCAAATAACCAGCGATGTTGGAATTGTGATAAAACAGGACATAGGCAGTTCGAGTGTAAGGCACCTCGTAGAGTTACTCCACGCACTACGATTAAATGTTATAATTGTAATAAGCTTGGACATAGGTCTATTGATTGTAGGATGCCCCAAGAAAGAAAAGTTAGGCCTACAAATTCCTTATGACAATTAACTAAAAATCAGGCTTGTGTGATGTTAAATATAAATCCTACAGATTTAGTTAATGGAGATAGATGTTTTGTTGAAATTTTGCTGGAGGATATTACATTTATTGCTTTAATAGATTCAGGTTCAGATAAAACTTATGTGGGAGAGAAAGGTGACTTTTTATGTAAAATGTTAGATTTAGCAGTAGAAGAATCTGAAGTTAGGGTGGTGCAACTAGCAGATAAAACTTATAGTTCTATAACAGGAGAGAGAACTTTTGAGATGAAATTGCAGGACAGGATCTTTCAGATAAAATGTAAAATTATGCCAAATTTAGCAGTAGATATGATTCTGGGCATGGACGTTTTGAAACAGATTGGGTTAGTAGTAGATTTGCAAGATGGGACTTGGTATTTTAAGGATGAACCGACAAAAATTTTTCAATTTGTTAAGGCTATAGATTTAAAAGAAGAAGATCAACTACATAATATTCTTACTTTACCTACACCTCAGGAAAGGGACAGATTGAATATGTTTTTGGAAAATCAGTTACAGAAATTTGATCAGTGTACTGGACTTACCGACTTGATTTCTCATGTTATTGATACAGGCGATGCAAAACCTATAAAACAAAGATATTATCCAGTATCACCCATTTTGGAAAAAGTTATACACGCGGAAATAGATAAAATGTTATTGGAAAAAGTTATAGAGCCTTCAAATTCACCTTGGTCGTCTCCGGTAGTTATGGTAAAGAAACCAGATAGAACATGGAGGTTTTGCGTAGATTTCAGAAAAGTAAATAATTGTACTAAAAGAGATAGTTATCCTTTGCCATACATTGAACATGTTTTGAGTAAATTACGACATGCTAGGTATATCAGTACAATAGATTTGAAAAATGGGTATTGGCAAGTTCCATTAGATGAAGCAAGTAAAGAAAAAACAGCATTTACCGTACCTGGTAGAGGATTGTATCAGTTTCGAGTTATGCCTTTTGGAATCCATAACGCACCAGCCTCGTTTCAAAGATTAGTTGATACTATATTAAGAGAAGAGATAGGAGAGAAATGCTTTTGTTATTTGGATGATATAGTACTTATTAGTGAGACGTTTGAAGAACATTTGTCCTTGTTAGAAAAAGTCTTAGAGAAATTAAGAAAAGCTAACCTGAAAATTAATAGGGAAAAATCAAAATTTTGCAGAAGTGAATTAAAATATTTGGGTCATATCATTACTCCATTAGGAATTGCTGTAGATTCAGATAAAATCTCGTGTATCCTCGAGTATCCAGCCCCTACAAAAGTCAAGGAAGTACGAGCATTTTTAGGACTGGCTTCTTGGTACCGACGATTCATTCCATTTTTTTCTGAAGTTGTAAAGCCCCTCACTGCACTTCTGAAAAAGAATCAGAAATGGCGTTGGACTAAGGAATGTCAGGAATCTTTTGATGAATTAAAATCGAAATTATCTAGTAGTCCTATATTAACTTGTCCAGATTATACTAAACCCCTAGTGCTACAGACCGATGCTAGTTTTTCAGGACTAGGAGCAGCATTAATTCAGACAGGAGAGGAAGGAGAGGAAAAAGTAATAGCTTATGCTAGTAGAACTTTAACGGTAGGCGAGCAAAAGTGGGCAATAGTCGAGAAAGAATTGTTAGCTATATTGTGGGCAGTTCAAAAGTTTCGTCCTTATTTGGAAGGTTATCATTTTAAAGTATATACTGATCACTTTGCTCTGAAATGGTTAAATACATTGCAGAATCCGACCGGACGATTAGCTAGGTGGAGTTTATTGCTCCAGGAGTATGATTTTGAAGTAATACATAGGCCTGGTAGATTACAAAAAGTTCCGGATGCTTTATCTAGAATACACGAAGGGAAAGTTCAAGAGAAAACGGTAGAGGAAGAATTTTGCCTTTTGTTAACTAATAACTCTGAAGTAGTCGAATGGGAAAATATACAAGATGCTTGGTATATTAAGCGGAAAGCACAAGTACAAAGTAAACCTAAATTTTGGCCAGATTGGAAGGTCGTAGATGAGAAGTTGTACCATTTAAGATTAGATCAGTTAGAACAAACTTTGGAGGGAACAGTGAATAGGTGGAAATTGGTTATACCGCAAGATTATAGGATTAAGGTATTGCAGGAATGTCATGATGCACCTACTGCAGGACATATGGGGATAGCCAAAACTTTCTTTAGAATAGCAAACAAGTATTATTGGCCGGGAATGTTTAGAGATGTTGCTAAGTATGTTACTGCTTGTGAAATATGTCAGAGACAAAAAGTGTTACAAACGACTCAAGCAGGACCAATGCATTTTTACCAGAAAGAGAAACCTTGGATGACTGTAGCTACTGATTTGTTGGGACCTTACCCACGTTCCAAAAAAGGGAACAGATACATTGTAGTATTTCAGGACACCTTCACCAAATATATAGAATGTAAAGCGTTAAGGAAAGCAACCAGTAGAGCAGTTACGGAAGCATTTTATGAATTGATTATCCTTAAATGGGGAATTCCGGGATATTTGCTGATGGACAATGGGCCGCAATATACTAGTAAACTAATGCGTGGGATAGCTAAAGCTTTTAATATAACCCCTTGTTATTTACCTGTATATTCACCACAAGGAAATCCGGTAGAAAGAGTTAATAGAGTATTGAAAACCATGATTGCGAGTTACATTGAAAAGGATCAAACAGTTTGGGATGTGTATTTGAGAGAATTTAATTTTGCTATAAATACGGCTAAACATAGTTCCACTGGATGCACTCCTTATATGCTAAATTATGGGAAAGAACCTGAAATTATCAGTAGGATTGACAAAGTAGAGAATCAACCTATACAGAAAGAAATTCCAAAGTTTTGGATAGACAGATTTGATAGATTAAAAACGGTACGTCTAATGGTCAGACATAACTTAGAAACTGCTTATAAGAATTCAAGTCATTATTATAATCTTCGGAGGAGAGAGGTGAGATTTTGTCCAGGAGATCTTGTGTTAAGAAGAAACTTTAAATTAAGTGATGCCTCACAAGCTTATGCAGCAGGCTTAAGTGCAAAGTTCGTCGGCCCCTTTATAATAAAGAAAAAGCTTAGCGAGAATAGTTATGAACTGACGAACCGTTTTGGTAAACAGTTGGGGAAGTGGCACGTTAAAGACTTGAAACCTTTTGTACCTGGGTAAAAGTTCTTTAAGGCTGGTAAAAGAGACACGCACAAAAAAAAAAAAAAAAAAAAAAAAAAAAAAAAAAAAAAAAAAAAATGTGACCTGTGTCAACATTATTTTTTTTTATGGTGAGTGCGGGAAGAATGTCACGACGCAAATAGCGACGTGCATAATCAACGATAGGAAACCATTCCTAAACAAAGGAAGGGTTGGGGGACCACAACTAATCGATATTGAACATTTTCATGATTATCGATACTGCCCTGAATTTATTTGAATTACAGAAAAGGAGAGGTGCGCATGCGTCGACGGTGAATCGACGAGAGAGGTGTGGAACCTGAAAGACGGTTAGTAGTACGTGCCTGACTACGAGAGAGAGAAGTTGGAAAGGCAGAAGGGAGAAGACGAGACTGGGATGTGCGACAGCGGTAGAGGCGTTCTGGCATGATGGTGTGTCAGACTTTCATCTGAGGAAATTCCGAATGGGAATTTCACTGATATGACTATATGGAGATAGTCGTTAACTGGGCAAGCACATCACGTCCGCCGGTACGAGAGACCGCTTCAGCGAACACCAGCTGTGGAGAGAAGAGTGGGTCACGACTGCTCAGTCTGGACTAAGGGAAGATGTGGACATCAGGAAGTAGATGGAAACAGTACGGGATCAGAGGATAAGAGAGTCATCACCCGTTGAGTATCACCTAAACATTTTCTTTTGTTTTTGAGAAATGGGAAAATTTTGAGGCATTGTTTCTAAGAAATGTGTGGCGATTAGACGCCGTAAATGAAGGATTAAGAGTAGGGTTGGAAAAATAGAAGTGTGATAAATCTAGGGTGAGGCAATAAAATACAGTAATCCAACCCGTTTCTATTTCTGGTCTAAGTTAAGAAAGAGTAGTCAAGAACTGTGACCGTGGGTTAGTAAAGATAATCTCTATACTTTGGGTTTCTATGAGTGATTGTCTCACGAATGAATACATAGCTCGAGGCAGTTGGTGATGCTCATTCAAACTTGTTTTTTTATAAGACAGGACGCGAGGGGAGTAAGAAAGAAGGGTAATAGGGGCTTACTTAGTATTTCTTGCGAGGGCCTCTCCCTCTTGGTTTTTGTTGGGTGACAGATGACTATCTATGAGTAGATTTCATGCTGGCCCGTAAGGATTGAGTTGTTTTCTTTAAGAGATTTATCGAAGAGTGGGAACCGTATGGATCATGGTAAAGGGAGATAAGAAAGTGAACAGTGAGAGGCAGAAGAAGGCCTATGAATAGTAGTTGATTAAGCGCCTACCATTGAAAAACTTATATGTTAGGATAGAAGTAGGAATTACTCAAGGGTTATAAAGAGAAAGTTACTGATCTGGGGCGTGAGTTAGTTTCAGTTAGAATTCTAGGGAATTTAGAAACAAGGAAATTGGGTGCCCAGGGAGTAGAATAGTAACTTGAAAAGTATGGAAACCCGAGTAACAAGAAAGAGGGAAAATTAGAACAATGGTATAAATTGCTTACAGAGAGAGGAGTTAAAGGATAATCAATAATAACTGGTTAGATTAGAAAGAGGAGAATTGGTAATTTTGTGTAGTGAGTTGATGACAAGTAGGTCATTAGCAGGTACTAGAGATTACCCCAGAAAAGAAAAAAAAAAGAAGGGTGAGGTGAGGGAACGCCAGAAGTGTCCCAAATAAAATAAATATAAAGAAATTTATGAGAATTGTGAAAGTCGTCGGTGTTGGAGGCGAACAACGGCCCCACGTGCCTCTAGGAGAGAGTGTCAGGGACCTCTGACATCGATTGTTCAAAATTGTATTTTTTTGTTTACGGCCCATTAATATTTTCCCGGTTGCAGGAGAGGAGTCAGATTGTTTGTAACTCAAGATCTAGACGCCGCCCCTGTATCGGTGGTCTATCGCCACAGTCACTCTGTGGGTATAGGCCTAAACTTCCATTTCTTTCTTCATGACACTGTCTTTCCTATCTATCTTTAAATACAATTCTTCATGGACTAAGATGACTAGTGGACTAGTATAGGAGACATAGGTGGAATTATTGAGTGTAATATGTAGAGTCAAGGACTGGATCATGAATTGAAAATCTTTATTTATTCGAAAGAAAGTATAATATATATATTGAGATATTCTGAAGTTGCAAATGTAAGTGACTACACAAGTTAGTAGTAAATTAGAAGGATAATAGACGTTCTAGTAGATACCTGGAAATAAAGAAAGAAAAGAGATTAAAGTAATTAATTAGGGATTTGTTATTGTCGAACAGAGAACGTACTTATACAGTTAAACTGGGTATACTAACCTTGAATAATTAAATACTATCCTACCAATAAAAGTGTTGAATGGTTAATGTAGTGTAAATGTAATTTATTGTATATAAGATTGTTATTGTTGAAAAGAGAAAAAAAAATAATATATTAAATAAATTATGGTTATTGTTATGCAAAGTAAATTAACGTGAAGTTCAGATTTTTGACCCTTATCCTTGTAATGGTTTGAGAGTCGCTGATTTTTGGGCTAAGTTACATACTTTGGTAGTGAGCACTGAAAAAGGAGAAAAAGAAGAAATAGAGAGAAGCAGAGTAATAAAAGAAAGGTAAATCCGAACCCAATTCCCGTCTCCACTGTTAAATTAAAAGCTAGTCGAGAGGCATGTAGGTACATAGCCTGTGTATCTATAATTTAATTTGTGACTGGGCTGATATACAACAAAAAGAAAAGAGGAAGTGTATTGATGATGGTGCCCGTTAATATAAATTTTCATCAATATTATCAAACTGAGTAAATTGTTAAAAGAAAGAGAAAGTAGACTGGGTGTAGGAAATTTGCAACCACCCGGTGACAGAGGTAGTTGTACTGAACGTTGGAATGTGGACTATGCAGGCAGTGTTACGATGACACAACAGGTGCATAAGTGACCTTGTTTTGTAGGAGTTCAGTAAACTTATGTATTACGATTGAAAATAATCACATATTAGTCGTCACAGATTTTGGCGAAGAATTTTGGCGAAGATTTAATCCAAGAAGTTAGGGAACTTTATAGCATAAAGTAAGAAAGCCCGTCACAATAGGGTATTCGCAATAGATCTATTAAGGTCGCAGTTGTTGAGAAGTCGAAGGGTTTACACTACCCCTCATTAAAACTAAACTCTGTGGCGCTACATCCCTGAAAGGACAAGGCCTACCACCTGACCGCTGCGTCATCTACCATAGGCAGATGGCAACATTGGGGAGCATGTGGTCAGCACTACCCCTCAATTATCTAAACTAATCTAATCTAATCTACTGAAGCAGGAAGGCAATTGACACAATAACCCATGTGAATCATGACTAGGGCCCAGATTTGAAGGTTTTAACCTATTTTTCCCCAGCTTCCTAATTATAACATTTTAACGTACTTTTCCATTTCATGCCCCTTGCTTCCAAATATATGAATCTTATAGAACCTAAAAAGGGTTGAATCGGACTGAAGGGCCTAAAAGGGGCTAAGGAGGACTTTTGCTGAAAAACTAGGGGCTAAAGAGGACTTTTGCTGAAAAAATAAAGGTTAAAGAGGACTTTTGCAGAAAAACATAATTTTTAAATACATTTTTCAGTTAATGCAAACGAAAATAAATATGTGAATTTGTGCATTTTAAGAAAAGACAAAAATAAATTTATACAATGCACTGGAATTAACAATGTATATGTCGCTTTGTCGCTTGTCTTTGTAACTCGAGAATGTACCACCTCGCCGTTGCAAGAAATTAAACTTGAGCCATCTGCAGTACTTCGAAATCTGTACGAGAGAGAAGTATATTAAAGAACAAATTCGTGACACTTGAGTCTACTTATTTTAGTAGATCGGAAGTGAATTGAGTGGTGTATTGAATAACTGTATCATTAAAAGGTAAATATCTCAATTGTTTATGCTATTTTTCGAATGCCGATATAAGGAATAGTTACTTGTTTATTTTGTAAAAAAACCAGAACTGTGTTAAAATTATAATACAGTTTTTGCTCTTAATATTAGTGTTCATTACATGTTTCATTAATATGGCTAAAATCGTTTGTTAAAAGCCTAAAACGGGCTATTCCATGAAAATAAAAGGCTAAAATACCTTTTATAAAAGCCTAAAAATCCGGGTTCTAATCATGAACCTTGATAGCAGCATGGAATTGCTATATCCTCAGTGTATTGTAAGGATTTGTGTGATGCATCAGTTTCAGCAGACATACCCCTTTTGAAAGTGAAGCGACCACAATTAAAAGAACTTTCTGATGAAATATTAAAAAAATTGACACACCTGATGAATCAACTTGCAAAAAAATGATCTTCCCAACTGTTATGAAGAAACTGTGACATATACAGCAATCTTAAGAGGTGTGTTTTTAAAGTACAGATTTTTTTGTTTTTTAAATAACAGAACATTATTTTCCAAAATACTTTATCATCATCAAACCAGTTTTTGTATGCCTTTGTCAAAGAATGATGCTGCCTGTAGTAAATGCCAAATCTGCCCTTCTTGTTTCACATCATCATCGTTGAAATTTCTTCAGATGAAAATCGCTTGGTGCCTGGTCACATATAGCCAAACAAACTCAAGATCTGATCACATCATTTGGTTGGAAACAATTCTGCCACTCTCCCTACAGTAGAAACTGCACATTATCAATATCTACAACAGGTAAAACGTATCAATATTGGCATAGACTCCTGGCTGTAGCACTATGGCCTAGTTGCTGTTCTTGATCTTAACCTAATTTCTGCTTGTGAGTTCTTAAATTTTCTTCCTCCATTGGCTTGGCCCTTCAAGGGCATCAGTTGCTGCCTCTGAACTTTTGAATTTTAATGCAATATTAACTATTCATTTGGCAATATGGAAGCATAAAGGAAGAGTATTTTCTGCTTTATTTGCTGCCTCTGAAATTATGATCTTGTGCTTGCCTCTGTGCATGTTAAACTGTTTTATTGTATATTTCCATAATGTTCCCCCAAAATTCATTCCCTGCAATTTTGTGAAAAACTGGCTTTATTGTATGTCACAATGTATAATAATACAAAATATTAATAATTTTACCTGTTGTTCTGCAGCGATCTTTCAAATATGTGTACTTTCTTCTCTGTACCATGTGTCTGGATTTTCAATCTGCTCAACTGTACATAATTCTGGAATATAAAGTTACTTCCTTTCATGTCCTTATAGAGCAACTCCAATAAATTGTGACCTTGCACATTGCACCAGTCATTAACGGGTTCCTGAAAATACAATAAAATGTGGTATCCTAACTTCATATGAACTACAATATGGAATTGAAAAGGTACATGTATTTAATACAGAACATTGTAAACCTTTATTTGTTGGTGAAAAGATTATTATTAGAGAGAAAATCGCACAATGTGCATGTTAGTCCAGAGATAAGTTCTCACTTGTGCAAAACTTTGTTAGTGATACTGTGCGTTTTTTGCAGTCAAGTACATGGTATCTTCCACTTTCCTTATCACATAACGAGCACACACAGTCTGCACTGGGCTGGTGAAAATTCCTTGTGCGGCATATCTTGAAATGAAATCCGTGGACCGTGAAACGGGCCACCATGTGTCGCAACTCGTAGCAGACTTTCTTCCAATCATCACTGGTCATGGCATCTGTGGTATAGAAGTCCGCTGGCATCTCTGTTTTCCTCCTCCGGTGTTCGGCAATGGCATTCTCGTAAGCTGGTGTCATTGGCAGTAATAACTGCAGTCTTAGATCTTCCAGCAGCATAGTTTCCCTGCTCAGCTCGTACACAAACTGTGATGACGAGAACTTTGAGAGGCATAATGCATGTTTCAGGAACGTAGTTTTCACCTTTTCTAAATCTTTTAGGTTCCTCATTGAGAAAAGAAAACAAGATTATGAAAAGATTATGACTGACACTTCACTGTATATCCTGTTACTACATGCTGAAGACAACATACATTTGTATAAGCGAAGAAGTACTCGACATTCTTAGGCCAAAAGACATATGGATGATTTTAACATAAATTCGACTTGTTGAACAATGTATAATTTTGAGATCTCTACTAAAGTTGCTAACAAGTTTCCCTCAGATTTATTTAGAATGAGCAGATTCCATTTTAAAAGAACAATCTCTGGTTGGTGAGTATGAAGTCATTTTATAACATAAATTAATTTTTTAATTGTGATGTAATTGACTTAATTTATACATTTTAAATTTTTATAACTATATATATATATATATATGAAGCGTCCAATTCCAAAACTGTCTCAATCCAGTTTTAACAATTTTCAGGAAACGTCAAAAACTGATAACTTTTTTCCTAACTGTTTGCAGTGTTCTAATTTTCTTTTAATTTTACAGTTGAGAAACACTCTTCTAATGAGTGATATTCCTGAAAATCAGGGATCGATATTTCAGGAGTTATTTCATATTTTTGTTTGGATTGAGAGTTTTGAAACTGTAGGCTGGAACGAGAGAGTTTTGGAAAATTACACAATTCTTTTTCATTTCTAATATTTTAGAAGAGGCTTCTTATTAATGTAAATACAATATTCTATTAATGCAATTTCTATTTTGTCTATGACATTGAACTCGGATATTAAAATTAAAGGTCATTCGGAATGAATACATTATTCTGTTTGGTTATTACACTTCAGATCAATTTTTAAGTCCTCTTTTTCCATAAATAAATCCTCATTTGCATTTTCTTCTCTGTTTAACCTTGAATCACCCTCTATTACACTCTTGTAAAATGATAAATCAGTAATTTTTCTCCACTCGGAACAAAAGTGTTGAGAACGGATAGTTTTTCTTCCTTCTGATTCTGAGATTTTGGGGTCATCTGCAAAATGCTTTTCCTCTCTTTAACACCGATTTGAATGCTCCTATGTCTATTAAGTAATTTACTTCCCCTCTCACAATCACATTTTTTCCAGATACATTAACATTCTCATTACTGTAATATTTTTATTTTGTCCTGGGCACCCGTCAGCATACACTTTCATGACCTTAGTTTCTCCCGCCTACTTGTGCTTTTCTTTATTTTTTCCCCCATTTTGAAGGATCTTTCAATTTCTTCCGTCCTTTACCACTATGTGAAATCAATATATTACTTTCCATTTCTTAAGAATAGTGCTTAATTAGCTTGTATTTGTGAGCAATGCACAGAAAATACTATCACCTTATTTACAGAGAGTCTGTACTATTTATTACCTTCTAACAATGGGGATATGAGAGTGACAACGTTCATAATTATAATTTGTGCTAATACACTGCTGATAACAGCTGGAAACACTGCTGGAAACATAAAATGAAAGGTTATTTGTAAGGAAATTTAAAAGACAGATGGAGAGAGTTTTGTTATCCAAACAAAGAATATTATCAATCCTTGCTATGGATGGAGGAAGTTTTGAAAAAGAAATTCATGTATGGAACGAGACAGTTTTGTAACAGTACATGGGATGGAATGAGAGAGTTTTGAAACTGTTTGTCATTTATGAAGCTTAATTTTGGAAGGAAAGAGGAAGTTTAGGCACAACATTCATTTCTACATTGTTAGAGATATGTAGGTAGATGACGAAAACGCCATTATCTCAATTTTTTAAAAAATGGATTGAGACAGTTTTGGAATTGGACTCTTCATATATATAATATGTATATATATATATATATATATATATATATATATAATATGTATATATATATATATATGTACAGTCGGTCAAATAAAAAACGTCGGGACTCGTATGCAGTTAAAATTAAAGTTTTCATGCATTAGTTCACAAGTTTCCTATAAAAACATTAAATACAGGCCATTCTCGGAACATATGAGGCCATGCGACAGGAGGGAAAAAATGAAGAACTAAGGGAAAAAATTGAACAACGCCAAAACCGCAACACACGATATTCGACTTAATGTATTGTCATAATTCATTTTGCTTTGTGTCATCGCCACATACAAATGCTAAAGTGAGAGAAAGTGTAGTTAGGGCTGTAATTGACCTGCATTTTTCGGTCTCTGAAGCAGCGAGAAGGTTCCATATTTATGAAAGAGCAGCTAAGAGGTGGGAACTTTACTATAATGCGACCGGAAGTTTTCACAGGGATCTGGCCGGCCGCGTATTTCGATGCTAGATGGTTACAAAAGTTGAACGTAAGTTATTGATTTTGCACTACAAATACCGGTGTTATAAAATAAAATCTTTAAAAAATGCTCCTTGAATAATCATATTCCTTGCGAATTTATCAATTATTAATATTATAAGAATTTGCAACCAAGGATATGGCGGATTTGAGGCATATAGCCACAGCCTTCTATACATGTTTGTTTTGGAACAAAACTGACTAAATAATCAAGAAAATACATGGATAGACAAGAGGCGTGTGTGAACCTAACCTTAAGTCTTCCTGTACATGCGCATATGCTCGTTCGTGATACTTAATCAAATACCGCCCGACGTTTTTTATTTGACCGACTGTATATATATTTGTGTATATATATATTTATGTTCTATTTTTAAATTGAAGAAGCCAAGAAATTTTCACAATTTTTATATGGTGAATAAAGAAATTGAATTGAATTGAATTGAGTTATGGCTAACAAAAAAATAGGAATACACTAAAACCAACTAGGGGATATATACAGTGAGTCCCATGCAAGAGTCGCGGTGGGCACAGAAGAACTTAAAGACAATATCACAAGAGAAATTAGCTCTATCTCGGAAGCTGAATTTATGCGTGTGAAAGAAAATTTCCTAAAAAGGTGCCAGTATTGTGTGGATGAAAGAGGAAAATATTTCCAACATCTCTTGTGATGAGGTAGGTGTTTATTTTCATTGTAATTTTAACTGTAAATGTGAGAACCTGAATCATTACACCGATCGCGGCTTTATTTGCGTAGATATTTCACCCGATCGCTCGGGAGTTGGAGCTGTGCTCGCCGCAAGGCAGAAGCCCATGTCGTTGGCCAACTCTTGCATGGGACTCACTGCATATATATAGATACAGTGATACCTCGAGATATGAGTTTAATTCGTTCTGTAACCTTGCTCGTATGTCAATTTGCTCGTATCTCAAAGCAATTTTCCCCATTGAAATTAATTGAAATGCCATTAATCCGTTCCAGCCCCAAAAATGCAACCCCCAATTGTTTTTGTTACGTGCTTTTGAATAAGGAAAATGTATTTATAAATGACAAATATTGTATAAAAACACAATAAAAGAGAATGTAAAACAAAAACAAAAAACTGGTTTTATAAACTGTACATACATATTTGTTACTAGCAAAGATGCTTTGACAGCGCACTGGGGGAATACGTGGGATAATGCGCGAGACGCACGAGGCGCAGGCGGGGTCAACTGGTGGGCCTTGTGCAGCGTCAAAGCTGGCCGTTCCTCGTATCTCAAATGTCGCTCGTATTTCAAAACAAAATTTCGCTCGCTCGACAGCTCGTATCTCAAATAACTCGTATCTCGAGGTACCACTGTATTTAAACTAAGGAAAGAAAAAAGAAAGAAAGAAAAGAAAAAAAAAAAGAAAGAAAGAAAAAAGAAAGAGCATGTAAACTTTATTAGTAGTTCTCGAGTTTTACCAGAAAGACAGACAGACAGACAGATGATGCATCTATATCAGCGTTTCTCAACCTATGGTCCGTGGACCACCCCGCGAAGATGGTGCAGATAGTCCGCAGACATAATTTAAAAATATAAAGCAAGTGGAAAGTAAACAAGTGAAATTTCACTTCACATATTTCGTTATAATGACATATTTTGTTATAATGACCTATAATTAATACCCCAAATATTAAGAATATAGTCCTTTTAAAAATGGGATGTAAAATTACGGGTCCATAAATTTTTTTAGGCAATTTAGAGGTCCTCGGGTTCAAAAAGTTGAGAAACGCTGATCTATATAATAAGAGGAAATGTATGCCTCTGTCTTTCTGTCTGACTGTGCAGTGCCCAACAAAATCCAGAGCAAGCAGATGTAAAAAACTTTTTAACATGGACTGAAGAGTGTACAAGAGCACATCGAAGACGGATTTTAAATTTCCACTTTCATTCGCTAGTTTTGAATGAAAAACCGGCAGACAACATGATTTTTTGAGCTATTGAAGCATCAGTTTTTGCTATTACATTTCTATTGTGAAATTAATTGCAGGTGGCTTTGCTCTACTGTCATAGCAACTGGGCAAGAAAAAGCATTGCTGAAATATATTTTCCTTCACTTCAATTTTGTTAGTCAGCTTTGCTTGATTCATTTGTGTATAACATTACGTCATGAAGAGTAATGCACTGTTTTACATAAAAGGATCTAAGGGGATCATGAATGAAGGCCTAAATGGGAAAACATTGATCGATTCTGACGAAACTCACTATACGGGGGTCTTTTGGTCCAGGGAACTCGATTCTGAGGTCATAATTCCTGGGCGACAACTCTAATTGTGAAAAGCACCTTAAAGCTGGATTTCAGTTTTGTTGTTATAAATTTTTTAATTATTTATGAATGATTTACATCTAATTTTTAATAAATATAATGTTTTAATATTAGTTTCAAATGACACTCGCACAATAGATTCCTCTTCAATGGTACAGTACAATTTTACAGTGCAAAAGGCTTAACTAGTCACATACCTATTAGAAAGAGAAAGATATGCAACAGTCAGAAAAAGAGATACAGCAGGTATTAACACTCCCTGTCCCAGTGAAAACGTACACTCTGTCCAATTTGCATTTACCAGCTGTGGCAGCATGTTCTTCCTCCTGTGATTGAAGTTCCTCTTCATGGTCATTATAGTCAATATTATCTAGACCCTGGCTGTTATGATCACTATCAGAATCATCCAAATTAATAATTAATCTGCAGCTAATTTAGTATACTAAGCAATCAGCTTCCCAATAAAAGACTTCAACCTTTTGTACATGTTGAAACACTTTATTCCAATTTTCCACTGACACATTTGTACAACATTTTCAAACAGCTGTTTGGCATCATCACTTTTGAACAAAATATGGTATAATGCTTTGCAGCAAGACCTTTAACTTGTGCACATATCAATTTTATAGCATTAAATTCATAATGGTAAGAGGGAAGTTGCAATACATTGTGCCCATTACTTTCCACAGTTTTACTAATTTCATAATATACTTCATAATATATTAATTTTATTTCTTCCTGCAACACCTGCAGGTTGCCATTGACAAAGAGTACCAACAACAAAAATAAATTAAAACAGTAAAAGAAAACAGATTAAATTAATAATGAAGCTTTAACAATTAGTATATATAACTATTAAAAATTGGAAGTCATGGTCCACAGGTATGATTGCGAAATATGGCAATAGACCCTTTCAATGCCACCAGTGATATTTCTGTAAGGATGGCTTTGTGCAGGCCGAACTTTTTAGAGAAGTCAAACAGCAGTTTTGGGATGGTGCCACGTGCTCCAATCATTAGTCCTGTCACTGTTATGGATGTTAGATGGTATTTATCCTTGTAATACTTAATGGTGGGTTCATAAATTCGTCTCTTCTCCTCATTCACCTCCTCCGGCTGATCCTCATGGGACTCAAATCTTACGGTTGGATCGATTATATGCCCTTCAGATGACTGAGGAGTGAAGGCTATAATGTCCACTCTACGAGTACTACCCTCACTGGAAAGACCATGCACTTCTTCAAAAACAGAAAAACCCTTGTCCCTTAAGGCATTAGCAATTAATGATCTAATTGTGTGATGACGCAAATTGCGTAGGAGTTCACCATGTGGACTTTTTTATTTTACTTAAACAATAGGCTACAGACTTTGTGGCTCTTTCATAAAATATTACGTTATCATGCAGTCATGACTGCATTTCTGGTTTTAAAGATGATGAAGTTGGTGCCTCATTGAGTTCTTTGGAATAATACGGTGCATTATCCATCACAATAATAGGCCTACTGTTGGCTGGTACACTTGGCAGCAATCTTAATGTAAACCATTCCTTAAAAGCATCGCTTTGTGATATTCCTTAGTACATTTAGACTGCAACGTAAGAGTGCATTGGACACAAACCTTTTAGAATATCCAGCTTGTACAACTATAAAACGCTGGCCTTTTCCTATCGATATACTTAGAGGAAAATCAATTTCATCATTTTTGCCTTTCCAAATTTTGTTCTTGTATGATTAACATTCACCCACTTCTCATCAATATAAATAGGCCTAACAGGATGCCTGCATTGCCTAGTTCTTTCATTTTCCCTGAAAATTAAATTTTTTTTTGACACAATATGTGGGTTTTCCATTAAAAACTGCAAGCCTAGGACATTTTAAATATAGGCTACCTAAATTTCATTTTCCTAGAACCCTCCTTAAGCTCCAAATGATTCCTGTGAAGGCCTTTTCTTTCCACAGCACTACTTATGTCTTTCAAACTTGGTATAAAGTCTGACATAATGAATGTAGCAGTGTAGCAGCGGTGGTGTGTGAACCTATTTCAGTCATTCGGTTTTCCTGTTAGGTCAGGTTTTTCCTGGAGTTCTTCAACAGCTTCCATTTTTTTAAATAACGTTATAACTTCATGGTGAAAGTTCCATCATAACTTTTAAAAAAATTAAAAAAAAAAAAAAAAAAAACTTTCATCTGATTGGGCTTCCTGTAGTCTGTCTAATATTCCGTTAACTGAATGAGCGGATATGCCTGCCGCAGTCCTTCCTATTATATTTGTCATGAACTAAGTCTCTCAGATTTTAGTGCCTCGCATTCATCCTTAAAGAAACCATGTACATTGCCAATAATTTATCTCCGTCTGACTTTGAAGGCGTCTCATGTTTTCTAATGCTAACTATAAGTAACATTACAAAACAAAAATATTATAGTTTAAAGTAAATTGAATCCAAAAATAAAACTCACCCAATAGAAGATAATTTAAGCTACGCATGCACATCATCACATTACATACAGAATTCACAGCATATTCAGTCATAGTCTAGTAGCCAACGAAATATGAACTGGAACAATAATTCTTTCACACTGGCCGTGTGCAGGTTAAGATGGAAAGGTGAAGTCAGACTGAAAAATTCAATGTCATAGCCAGGATTTGAACCAGGATTTTCGGCTCTCCATGCCGCTGCTCTTACCAACTGAGCTAACATGGCAACATGCTGGTCAGCCATTTCATAAAATATGGGAATTTTTTCCTTAAAGAGAGGTGTTATAAATCAGCTACGTCCGTTTTAATTTAAGAAAATTTCATCTCAATGTACAATTTGGTATACCGGTAAGATTAACTTATATACAGGGCCCGGATTCTAATGACACGACATCTTTTTATTTTTTATTTTTTTTAATGATTTATTTTTTGTCGCTTTTACTTATAGGAGCCTAATCGCGACTGCACAGATAACATTACATATTACATTATATATAATAACCAGGAATACATTTTGACTCATAGGAGTCTAATCGCCACTGTACAGATATAGTCCAATCAAATAGTCAAGAATGGATGCAAAATTTAGGGTAGAGCTAATTTATTTATATTATGTCTGGGATGGTTTTGAGAGTAATTTCGGACATTTTGCCAACAAAATTTTTTGCCGCCAGAGCTTGAAAAACTTCAAAATTTTCTATTTTATTTCTGTTTTTTCCCATTATCTGCCAAAATACGCACCTGACAAATATGTTTTATTATCCATCCTAAAAGTATACTAAATTTGCTCCAGTTTGAGATCAAATTGAGTTTTCTACCATGAATAGTTTCGGAAATACAACTCTTCGAATTTCAGAAACATTTTGCATAAAATTTTAAAATCTGAACTTTCAACTAAGTTAGTTTTTGCTCGCTATCTTCTAAATGACCAACTCCATATAGAAACTTAAACTAGAGGTAATTTGCAACTTGTCGAGTACTTTAAACTTATGTTTCCTCTTACAGGTCACAAGATACAGAGGTTTAAAAATATATATACAGCAACGATTGAATAATTACATGTGCATACAAGTTAGGAGCAATAACTGCACAGAACATTCGTTAATATACAAAAAGATTTATTTAGCTGGAGTTCTGGTGAAACACTACATTGAATGACTTGTTTGTTCATAGTCTTCGGCACTTAGAGGGACCTGGGCAGTTGACGTCTGCTATTTCGTCCGTGATGTTCACAATCTGGCCAGTGTTGATAAAGTTCTCTTCGACTTCTTCATCCAAAAACAATTTAAGTGGCTCATCAGGAGTGTTGTCATCCTCACTGTCAGAGGACAGGACTGTTAGTAGGCTCTGTTCACACGACTGTCCACTGCAATGTTTGCATATCATCGTGCACTTTAATCCAACTTTACGACACCCACAAGCGTTTAAACACCCCTTCTTGCAGGTATAGGAAATACTTTTCAGAATTGATTCTGGAGCTAGCTCCTTCTTGGCTTTAAGGGGAAAGAGGCCCCTTGGAGTGTTCACCCAGCCCCACTTCAAAGGGTCTTTGTATTCACCAAGCCATGCCTGAACTTGGTGGTATGTTCGCATGGCATGAAGTTGAGCCGCATCACTGGTTGAGGGCAGCCTCGCTAAGTTAAATTTCATTCTTCCTGGAGCTTTTACAAAATATTCCGTGCCGAAGTTCATCAAGTGTTTGGGTAGCAGGGTCTCTTCCATATAAGTGAACCAAAAATGTTGACCCACTTCAGCCGCTTCTCCTGATGTAGCTTGAGGGTTCAGAAATACATTAGCCTCCTCTTCTAGTTCAGGATGCTGCAAAATCAGCGAACAGAAGTGGTTTTTCCTGTGGCCAAAAACTGCAGATGTTGTGTCACAACCATTGAAAGCATGGATGAACAGCAGCATGTTGGAGAAGCTGTGGCGAAATGACTGGCTTGAATAGAAGATGTCTGCAGCTTTGCCTCTTCCGCACTTTTGGAGATATGTATTCTTTAAATGAGGGGATTGTAATGCAGTGAGGAGAATGAGGTCTATGTCCTCCCCAACTACAAAGGCAGTGTCTGTTATCGTACTTAGTACTCCATTCCACCGACAATATCATGCATAGCCCTCTCTCAATGTACAATAGGCATCCTACAGCTTAGTCTTCCCCACATAACACACCCAACTTTAAACATTAATTACTCCATAAAGGAAATAGCGACAACAAAACTAATTACACCAGTCAATAGCGGACAACATATACTACAGTTTCATATACAACACTAAATGTTTTATTAACCCTTTCTATCATTTTAATATAAAAACATTAATAACTCTTTCAATTTTCATCACACCAATTACAGACTAGTATCAGTAGAAGCAGAATAAATCACCCTATCCAGATAAAACAACCAATACTATGATAACCTTCAGTTATCAGAGTTATTGATACGAATACATAAACACGGCCCATCCTACTTCCGGTCTTACAGACTGGATGGCAGCAAGAAATTTTGACACATTTGGTAATTAATGACCCACGCTTCATAGCATCTCAAGCGCTGAGAAACGAACTTTATTTTAAACAGAATAGCAGACCAAAATCTTTTACACCAATTAGGAATAACTCAAACATTAACACAACCAATGAGAACTGTTTTCCCCCACTACACCCTAAGGAGATATTAGCACCACGGCCCCAGGACTCAGGATCATTCGATCAACAGACACAAGACTTACTCCACGACACACGAGACTAGAAAGACACAACGTAACATTACGGTAAAATATTAAGTAACTTCGTGAGATAGTATTATTATTTAGCTCAAAGTGAAATATATCCGCGCGATATAAATGGAATTGTAGAGAAGCATCGAAGCGCGTAAGTTTATACCAATATATATAGAGACATTGATTATAATTGATTAAGTGAAAGAATAATTTGTGAAAGTTAAAAAGAATATCCTTTGAGTAGATTTTCCGCGCAATATAAATAGATACGACGACTTATTACATGTGAAAATAATTAAACGACGAATAGCGCGTAAGAATAACAAAGTAATTACTTATATAATATTTGATCTGGTTACAAAGTGTTGACAAACTTTAATAGACGACGAATCATATAACACAGCAGTGAACTTACATCATCTAACCTCAACAATAACATTAATTCTGTAGTTTAGTAAAAATCTTTTGGAACAATATATTTAGATCTTGAAATCACCTGAACTATTTTAATTCTCCTAAACTCCTAAGACCAACCCCCTAAGTTAACATAACCTCGATATTCTCTAGCCAAGACCCAGATAAGAACTCTCATGCTACCAACGACCCTCTGAGCTACCTAGCCGGCATTCCCCACTTCTGCGTACCAATAATAAAACCCCATATTTTCGATATTGACATTACTAACTAACATAAAATCAACGAACAGTTATAAAAGACTTCCCAACGTACAGCTGTAATTAACCAACGGTGATAAATGGCGTCCAATCTTTAGGCCAAATAAAGCAACTGTTATAAATGGTCTCCCAACTTGTGGCTAACTTATCCTTCCCCCTGCAACTGTTATAAATGGCGACCAACGCGACAGCCTGAATTGGAATATCGAGGAACTAGTTAACTAAATTTAATTTTTCGACGAATACATATTTTAGGAACACTACAACAAATTTTACACAACACAGTTTAAATTCAAATAGAATCAGTGCAACACCACCATTGGATTACTCCTCAACTCATCAAAGCCCTCCCACTGGAACAACAACTACAGCAATTTCCCCCCATCAACTGGACATCTGGACATCACCTTCCCCCGGCACCTGGACACCTGGACCAACGAAGGGTATCGTTAATCAAACTTAAGTGTCGAATTCTGAATTTTGCTTCTATTTTTTTTAAAAGTCAAATTTTGAGTAATTTTTTTCTCTCAATTTTAAATTTTAGATTTCATTTTATTTTTTTTATTTAATTTTTATATTTTCCAAGTGAAGTAAATTTTTTGCATTGTAAATTTTATGAAATTAAGAAATAATAAAGAATTTCATATCATGGAGCAAAATTCAGATGCTCAGATATTATATTCAGATTCACTCCCTCCCACCTCTGGAAATAATGAAAGTGTGTCAGTATCTATTTCTGAAAGCGCAGATGTAACACAAAATGAAACAGGAAGTAACCTTGCTACTAGTGCCTTGCCATTCATAGAAAACACGTCACCCCAAGTCAGTGCTCCAGCTGAGACCATAAACATGCCATCGACCTCTACACAATACATTGGAAATCCAGACCCTAACACTTCTTCCCTTAGTACAGATTTTTTGTCTCAACTGCAAACTATGATTGCAGGGATTTCCAACCAACTCACCTCCTAATTAGAGAACCAAAATCAACGATTCGAAAATAAAATCACAACAATGAACACTACCTTAAGTGAGAATTTAGAAAGTAAAATCACAACAATGAACACCACCTTAAGTGAGAATATAGAAAGTAAAATCACAACAATGAACATTACCTTGAACACCACCCTTGAGACTCAAAACCAACAGATCACAACATTAAGCTCCCAAATGACAACATTAATAACAGAACACCGAACTCAGGTTACCTCTGAACTACAAAATTTAGATTCACGGGTAACCACACAAATTGCTAATACAGAGCAAGTTTTAAGTAACCAAGTGGATTCTGTTAGAGGTCATATTTCATCTGTCGAACAGCAGGTTACAGCAATTGAAAGAGTAACTCTACCCGGTTGGTTTCACTTCAATCCGAGGTTGATAGACTTAGACAGAGATTCCGACAGCAAGAACACCTTCTTGAACAGTCTAGGGAAAGTGCTGTGATACCTCATGTATGTAATGCCCCTTCAACCTCAGCATCCACATCTTCAAATCCACCCGATCCAGTGCCCCCTGTTCCCGAAGTACCCGAGCCACCTGCACCGTTACCTAGGATGAATAATGGATTGGATCAACGAGCTGCAAGTACTAGCCGCGAGCCCCAAAATTTTGCTAACAGTAACTTTTCACTTCATAATTCTGATTTTCCACTCCCTTGTTTTGAGGATACTATAAAGACGAATCCTGTAAGATACTTGAAAGATTTGAAAACCTATCTTGCCTTAAGAGGAGTACCTGAACATTTAAAGATGGCTTTTGTAACTCAGTCGTTGAAGTCAAGCGCAGCTCTGTGGTTACAAGTCATCGATCCCAACAACCAACTGTCCATCAGTCAGTTTGAGGAAATGTTTTTGTCGGAATTCTGGTCCGAAAGCGAGCAATTACGCCTGAGAGCTAAAATATTCCAAGGCAAATATGACCGTAGCCACGGCCAAAGCTATTTGGAGTACTTTATCTCATTGTGTGAGAGCCGCCAACTGCTTAAACCTGAAATCTTGGAAGTAGACTTTCTCAAGGCACTCCCATCTCACTTTCCCCCTCTCATCAGAAAGTCTCATTGTTGCATCTCCACAAACCACCGCCGAAATGTTGAAACTCTTAAAATCAATGCAGGACCTCACCTATCAAGCTAATAAACCACAACACCCTGTAGTATCCGCTAACCAGAACCAGCGTAAGAATATCAATCTAGTGCAAACGGTCCCTGACCAAGAATCTTTTCAGATTGGGTTGCGGACAGATAGTCAAAATCAAAACACCGATTTCCAAAGCAACAAACCTTATTGGCCCCAAACTGAATATGTAAGAAATGCACGAAACAATTGGCAAACTCGTGGTTACCGTTGGCGACCCTATGGCAACAACAATGGCAGATATAACAATAGTCACCGTGGACAGTACCGTCGTGGTTATGCAGGTAACAGGCCCAACTGGTTTAACAGAAATCAATATAATCAAGGCTTCTTTCGTCCCTATTACCGAGGCATAACAATTTTCGGTACACCCGTAACAACAATAATCAATATGAGAGTAACAATGAATGTGAAGGTACAAGAAATAGGCCTAACAACAATAATCAAAGTAACACGGAACAGCGAACTCAGTCTCCCATCCCCACCGTTACTTTAAACGAGTAAGGGTTTTACACGCTCCTTCTGTGGACAACCCTGCAACTCTTTTGAACAAAAATGGAGGAACTTCAGTAAGTGGCGATATCATACATCGTGACGCCAACTTAGTACATAATTCTCTTGTTTTCAATCCTTCACAAACTTGTGAAACTAACCCATTACTGGCTAGACCTAATGAAATAAATCACATATCTAATATGATGAAATTTCCCAAGGCAGCAGAGAATACTAAAAATGTTCCAGTAAAAGTAAATAACAAGTTAACTAATATCACATCATTGAATAAATCTTGTAATAATCAGCAACAAGTAACAAAGAACAACCATGCCAGCGTCAACAATGCGCAAGACCAGCACATTGTTGATAACAATCAAATTGTTGGTAATGTGATTTCTCCCCTTGTTGATGATAAAAATGAAAATCACACTATTCAAAATAATTATGAACCATCAAACAATAATAATAATATTCTTAACAATGAAAATTTCCCGGGACACTTGCAAAACAACACAGACAGTGAAGAAACGGACATTGTTATTGGAATTTTGCAACGAGTTGAACTAATGAGCACCCAACATCGACCTCCAGTCATAGAAGTCAATATTGTAAAAAGGTATTTCCAGTCACTTTATATACAGGAAGTGATGTTCAGGTTATCTCTCATTCTACTTTCCTTGAATTACAGCGCACAAAAGCGATTTCGCAAATATTGCCTGTATTCAATATGACAGCTCTTTTGGCAGCAGGAAAGCAGCGGTGTAGGATTAAACATCAATGTTTAGTGCCTATTACACTAGCTGGACAAACTATAGAAATATTATTCTTAGTAATACATGGACTCAATTTACCCATCATTGTTGGTTTGGAAGTATTCCAACAATTGGAAGGGATTATAAATTTCAGAAATGAAAGCTTTGCCTTCATTGATGAAAATCGGCAGGAACAAATAGTCCCTTTTTGTAACAAAACAATCACTGCTCAGGCCACCGCCCGCTGCGAAGCAGACGTGAGCCAAGAGGAATTCTTTATTGAAACCTTGTCAGTGAATACCCAACCCCTCTGTCACATTCTTACAGACGGACCCTCATCCACGCAGACAAGAAATGACCTACTCTCCACAACTCCTCTCTTAAATGAAAATAGTGTACAAACTTAACCACTAATAAACCACATAAATAAACGAGATGAAATTAAAGAATTAATTACCCTTAAGGTACAAGAAGCACATGATCTAGACCCCTCCACACGGAAGGATTTATTTGACGTGTTGTACAAACATAAGGATTTATTTTCAAATAAAATTGGAAAATGCCGTTTGTACACACACAGGATAATCCGTCCATCTACCACTGTAGTTAGACACAAGCCCCGACACATTCCACTCAGTTTGCGAGAGAAAGTTTCAGCTGTCATACAGGACATATTATCGCAGGGAATCATAGAGAATTATACTAGCCCCCATTGCAACCCTCTTTGCATAGTACTTAAGCCCTCTGGACAAGTACCGCTTACGATTGACGCTAGGTCGATCAATGCTGATTCCCAAGAAGACCATTACAGACCTTTAACTTCTGATGAACTTCTAACCCGCGCCAAAGAAGGAAACTATTTCTCCACCACGGACTTAGTTTCTGCCTTCTGGCAAGTCCCCCTTGATCCAGATTCACGTGATTTAACTTCATTTAATTACCAAGGACGAAATTTCAGATTCACTAGAACGCCCTTCGGGTGCCGCACTTCCTCGTCTGCCCTATTGCGTGCACTAGCTCTTACCTTTGATTGGCAGACGGATAACTTCATTATCCCCTATTTAGATGACGTCCTTGTAGCCTCAGAAACCATACCCGAACACCTGGCCCATATAGACCAGACTTTGGGAAAGCTATTACATGCAGGTTTCACCCTTAATATTTCGAAATGCCACTTTTTTCAAAAGGAGGTAAAATTTCTCGGATATGTTATATCCGGGAAGGATTGCCGAATTGATGAAGAAAAAGTGGAAGCCATCTTGAAAATCCCCGCCCCCCGAAATCAAAAACAACTTAGATCTTTTCTTGGCGTATGCCAATATCAGTCACGCTTTGTCATCAACTACTCCCAAGAACTTTGCCCCTTAAAGTCACTCCTTAGAAAAAAACCAAAAGTGAACATGGACCCCTGAACATGATGCGGCCTTTAACCGGGTTAAGCAGCTGTTTGCGGAGTCCATTAAGCTCCAGAAACCTGAAGAAGGAGAAATGTTCTACGTGCAAACTGATGCTAGTGCGAAAGGTATAGGAAGTATCCTTTTTCAGGTGCTGGATGGCGAAAAACGCATCATTGCGACTGCTAGCAAAGGTCTTACTATCGCCCAGTCCCGTATGTATCCCACCGAACTTGAAGTGTATGCAGTATATGAGGCCCTCAACAAATACAAACACTACATATACAACCGTAAAATCACCGTTTTGTGCGACCACATGAGTCTCAGTTTTCTAAAACAGTGTAAGCTAAGCAATTCTCGAGTATCACGTCTCATCAGCGCTATCACAATGTATGATATAGAGATAAAACACATCAAAGGATCCCTAAACTACTTGCCGGACCTGCTATCTAGGTTGCCTAACCACCCCGGAATGGCTAGCTTAGAAGGTCAAGTCGAGAAAGAAGTAAAAATTATGAAAATTTCTGTTAATGATCGACATCAATTGAACAAGAAACTCAGTAATTTGTCTAAATTGCAATCTGAAGACCCTTACTTGTCCACCATACAGAATGAGTTGCAGGAACTCCAACAACCAGCCCCTAATCCATTGAATGAAACTAATGCACAAAGCATCTTAGCCACATACAATGGCGTAATATATAAATTTTGCGGAAAAGAAAATCCAGCTTGGCGACCCTACATCCCCTCCTCCTTGGAAAACGACCTCATTGCTGGTTACCACGAAAATTTAGCGCACAGTGGAACCGAAAAGATGATAGATTCCATAAGCGAACATTTTTATGTTAAACAGCTTGGTCGTAAAATCAGACTTTTCATACGAACTTGCCATCTATGCCAAGTAGGCAAATGCAAGAACACTGCGAATGAAGTTTCAGTTAATTCCATTGAATCCACAAAACCAAACCAATTGATCTGCGGAGACATCTTAAGACCCCTAGTGAGAAGCAACTTCGGTTGCCAGTTCATATTTGTGTTAGTTGACGTTTTTTCAAAGCTTGTTGCACTATATCCTATACGAAATTTATCTACTAGCATATGTTTGAAGAAAGTACAGGAATATGTCAATGCATACGGCAATGTTGAAGCTTGCTTGACGGATAATGCCAGTATATTTTCTAGTGCCAAATGGAACTCAGGACTTTCACAACTAAACATAAAGACCTTACATTGCTCTGCTTATAATCCTGCTTGTAATATATCTGAAAGGTATATTAAACAAGTCATTTCATACCTAAGACTGTTAACCCATAGACAACATAAGAACTGGTACAAATACCTAAAGCCCATTCAAGCCATTCTCAATGAAACAAAACACCACGCAACAAAAGAGATCCCTTTGCAAGTCGTAACACACTGTAAAATAGACCCACTATTCAAGAACACCCCCCTGTACTACCGACCTGCAATAAATCTGAACTTGAAAATTGCAACGCTATTCTCAAACGCCTCCAAAGCAGATGGCTGAAGAGAAAACAAAAATCTAGGAGACCCCGCAGGAAATGGAACCCCGTTCCTGGAGATTATGTACTTCTAAAATCCCATGTGATCTCTAGTACACTACATAACCGTCAGAAGAAATTTTGCTTACCTTTCCAGGGCCCCTACTATGTCAAAGCCAAGTTTGGAACGGACACATTCCAACTCACTCAAATTAAGAATCCTAAGAAAATTCTTGGTAAATATAGGAAACACGTCTTGTTAAAACCCTACCATGTTATGGCCCACAAATCATAATGCCACAGAAAGTTTGAAGCAGAAGGAGAAGTAAGAAGTTCACAACCTGGACTGAGATAAAAGGATTTGATTAAACTGACTTTATAAAATAATCAGAGTGATTCATACTTCTCAAATTAATGTTTTACCTAACGTCATTCGACGAATGTATTATTTAAGGTTGAGTAGAATATGCCCCCAATGATTGCTGAAAGACTATTATGATATGAAGCTTACAATATCAGATATTGTATGACTTCACAGCAATTATTACACTATAAAATATAAGTGCAATCCAATAAGTTTATTGCCATTATGGTGACCCTGTGTATATAGTTAGTATTTAAATAGGCACCTCCCCTCTGAGTATTTTACTGAAGAGTTAAAACATTTATTTGACAAAGGGAATCACACTATTATTTGAATTTATAATTAAGTAGACATCTAAATTTCGACGTATTTTTAATTTTATTTTATTGGAGCAGTACACAAAGCAATATTTACAAAATTATTTTATTTGTCAAAAAGAGAAATTATTTTACATAAATGTATGGACAGAAAATGACCCTCTCCCTACAACTAACCGAGTCAAGTTATTTAGCAAGTGAACCAAAAGAAAGTATAGTAAAGAATGAGTTAAAAATGTGAAGATTAATTTATTATTGAAGAAGTATATTGAAATAAGGTGAAATATGTGTGAATTAAAGATATGATAAAGGTAATAAGATGAAATATGAATGAATTAAGAATATGAGGAAAATAATAAGTAAGCGTATGGTAAACAAAATGAAAAGATAACATTGAGTAAAGAATGTAACAAGGTACAGTATATGTTTACGAGTAAAAAGCGTAATGATAGCTACGAAATAAGAAATATGAGAACAAATGAGGAAATATGGTAATGAATAGTAAGAATATTAAGGAAGCAAAGAATATTTTAAGTAATAAATGAAGGATAATTTACAAGGTAATGAGAATAATGAGAAGAAAATAAAGAGTATTGAAGGAATAATTGAATAAATTAAGGATAATTTACAGAAATGGAGTAGGAGTGAAATTTGTGAAATCTGAGTATAATGGACGAAATAAGTAGATCAAATTAAGGGAAGAAAGACATACCCCACCATTTCACATCACCAATACATGGATTAACATCAAAAACCAGCTTAATAGAAGATATAACTGAAATTAACATTGCAACGTAAAATTTCAAGTGTATTTTACAATTGTGTTTATTTACAAGGTATAATTATGATTTGTATTTACTAGTGTATTAAATGGACCATGGACTCAATCATATGTGTACTACGACCAACGAGAAAAATGACTACTTCAAGGTAAACTAATATTAAGAGTGTATTTTATTGATTATAAATTCATATGTGTATGTACAATAATGGCAGAATTAATCAAAAGTTTAGATGATGTAAGGATCATAATTACTTAGAAACAAACATTAAAGCAAAGATAATTAATAAAAATATTATAAAACTGTAATACAACAAAGAAACTCCAGGAAATGATTTGAAGTGACGACGGAAAATTATTTTTAGGGAGTCGAAAAATTAAATTTTAGGAATTTTATTCAACACACGACATAGTAACTTTTAGGATTTTCAAATTGGGTATTACAATGATCGTAAAGTCCCGCTCGTATTGAGGTAGCTAGTCAATCTTTCGCGTGACTTTCCAATCATTGTGCGGACATTTGTTATCTTACTTAGTACTCCATTCCACCGACAATATCATGCATAGCCCTCTCTCAATGTACAATAGGCATCCTACAGCTTAGTCTTCCCCACATAACACACCCAACTTTAAACATTAATTACTCCATAAAGGAAATAGCGACAACAAAACTAATTACACCAGTCAATAGCGGACAACATATACTACAGTTTCATATACAACACTAAATGTTTTATTAACCCTTTCTATCATTTTAATATAAAAACATTAATAACTCTTTCAATTTTCATCACACCAATTACAGACTAGTATCAGTAGAAGCAGAATAAATCACCCTATCCAGATAAAACAACCAATACTATGATAACCTTCAGTTATCAGAGTTATTGATACGAATACATAAACACGGCCCATCCTACTTCCGGTCTTACAGACTGGATGGCAGCAAGAAATTTTGACACATTTGGTAATTAATGACCCACGCTTCATAGCATCTCAAGCGCTGAGAAACGAACTTTATTTTAAACAGAATAGCAGACCAAAATCTTTTACACCAATTAGGAATAACTCAAACATTAACACAACCAATGAGAACTGTTTTCCCCCACTACACCCTAAGGAGATATTAGCACCACGGCCCCAGGACTCAGGATCATTCGATCAACAGACACAAGACTTACTCCACGACACACGAGACTAGAAAGACACAACGTAACATTACGCGTGATATAAATGGAATTGTAGAGAAGCATCGAAGCGCGTAAGTTTATACCAATATATATAGACATTGATTATAATTGATTAAGTGAAAGAATAATTTGTGAAAGTTAAAAAGAATATCCTTTGGGTAGATTTTCCGCGCAATATAAATAGATACGACTTATTACATGTGAAAATAATTAAACGACGAATAGCGCGTAAGAATAACAAAGTAATTACTTATATAATATTTGATCTAGTTACAAAGTGTTGACAAACTTTAATAGACGACGAATCATATAACACAGCAGTGAACTTACATCATCTAACCTCAACAATAACATTAATTCTGTAGTTTAGTAAAAATCTTTTGGAACAATATATTTAGATCTTGAAATCACCTGAACTATTTTAATTCTCCTAAACTCCTAAGACCAACCCCCTAAGTTAACATAACCTCGATATTCTCTAGCCAAGACCCAGATAAGAACTCTCATGCTACCAACGACCCTCTGAGCTACCTAGCCGTCATTCCCCACTTCTGCGTACCAATAATAAAACCCCATATTTTCGATATTGACATTACTAACTAACATAAAATCAACGAACAGTTATAAAAGACTTCCCAACGTACAGCTGTAATTAACCAACGGTGATAAATGGCGTCCAATCTTTAGGCCAAATAAAGCAACTGTTATAAATGGTCTCCCAACTTGTGGGTAACTTATCCTTCCCCCTGCAACTGTTATAAATGGCGACCAACGCGACAGCCTGAATTGGAATATCGAGGAACTAGTTAACTTAATTTAATTTTTCGACGAATACATATTTTAGGAACACTACAACAAATTTTACACAACACAGTTTAAATTCAAATAGAATCAGTGCAACACCACCATTGGATTACTCCTCAACTCATCAAAGCCCTCCCACTGGAACAACAACTACAGCAATTTCCCCCATCAACTGGACATCTGGACATCACCTTCCCCCGGCACCTGGACACCTGGACCAACGAAGGGTATCGTTAATCAAACTTAAGTGTCGAATTCTGAATTTTGCTTCTATTTTTTTTAAAAGTCAAATTTTAAGTAATTTTTTTCTCTCAATTTTAAATTTTAGATTTCATTTTATTTTTTTTATTTAATTTTTATATTTTCCAAGTGAAGTAAATTTTTTGCATTGTAAATTTTATGAAATTAAGAAATAATAAAGAATTTCATATCATGGAGCAAAATTCAGATGCTCAGATATTATATTCAGATTCACTCCCTCCCACCTCTGGAAATAATGAAAGTGTGTCAGTATCTATTTCTGAAAGCGCAGATGTAACACAAAATGAAACAGGAAGTAACCTTGCTACTAGTGCCTTGCCATTCATAGAAAACACGTCACCCCAAGTCAGTGCTCCAGCTGAGACCATAAACATGCCATCGACCTCTACACAATACATTGGAAATCCAGACCCTAACACTTCTTCCCTTAGTACAGATTTTTTGTCTCAACTGCAAACTATGATTGCAGGGATTTCCAACCAACTCACCTCCTAATTAGAGAACCAAAATCAACGATTCGAAAATAAAATCACAACAATGAACACCACCTTAAGTGAGAATTTAGAAAGTAAAATCACAACAATGAACACCACCTTAAGTGAGAATATAGAAAGTAAAATCACAACAATGAACACTACCTTGAACACCACCCTTGAGACTCAAAACCAACAGATCACAACATTAAGCTCCCAAATGACAACATTAATAACAGAACACCGAACTCAGGTTACCTCTGAACTACAAAATTTAGATTCACGGGTAACCACACAAATTGCTAATACAGAGCAAGTTTTAAGTAACCAAGTGGATTCTGTTAGAGGTCATATTTCATCTGTCGAACAGCAGGTTACAGCAATTGAAAGAGTAACTCTACCCGGTTGGTTTCACTTCAATCCGAGGTTGATAGACTTAGACAGAGAGTCCGACAGCAAGAACACCTTCTTGAACAGTCTAGGGAAAGTGATGTGATACCTCATGTATGTAATGCCCCTTCAACCTCAGCATCCACATCTTCAAATCCACCCGATCCAGTGCCCCCTGTTCCCGAAGTACCCGAGCCACCTGCACCGTTACCTAGGATGAATAATGGATTGGATCAACGAGCTGCAAGTACTAGCCGCGAGCCCCAAAATTTTGCTAACAGTAACTTTTCACTTCATAATTCTGATTTTCCACTCCCTTGTTTTGAGGATACTATAAAGACGAATCCTGTAAGATACTTGAAAGATTTGAAAACCTATCTTGCCTTAAGAGGAGTCCCTGAACATTTAAAGATGGTTTTTGTAACTCAGTCGTTGAAGTCAAGCGCAGCTCTGTGGTTACAAGTCATCGATCCCAACAACCAACTGTCCATCAGTCAGTTTGAGGAAATGTTTTTGTCGGAATTCTGGTCCGAAAGCGAGCAATTACGCCTGAGAGCTAAAATATTCCAAGGCAAATATGACCGTAGCCACGGCCAAAGCTATTTGGAGTACTTTATCTCATTGTGGGAGAGCCGCCAACTGCTTAAACCTGAAATCTTGGAAGTAGACTTTCTCAAGGCACTCCCATCTCACTTTCCCCTGTCATCAGAAATAGTCTCATTGTTGCATCTCCACAAACCACCGCGGAAATGTTGAAACTCTTAAAATCAATGCAGGACCTCACCTATCAAGCTAATAAACCACAACACCCTGTAGTATCCGCTAACCAGAACCAGCGTAAGAATATCAATCTAGTGCAAACGGTCCCTGACCAAGAATCTTTTCAGATTGGGTTGCGGACAGATAGTCAAAATCAAAACACCGATTTCCAAAGCAACAAACCTTATTGGCCCCAAACTGAATATGTAAGAAATGCACGAAACAATTGGCAAACTCGTGGTAACCGTTGGCGACCCTATGGCAACAACAATGGCAGATATAACAATAGTCACCGTGGACAGTACCGTCGTGGTTATGCAGGTAACAGGCCCAACTGGTTTAACAGAAATCAATATAATCAAGGCTTCTTTCGTCCCTATTACCGAGGCATAACAATTTTCGGTACACCCGTAACAACAATAATCAATATGAGAGTAACAATGAATGTGAAGGTACAAGAAATAGGCCTAACAACAATAATCAAAGTAACACGGAACAGCGAACTCAGTCTCCCATCCCCACCGTTACTTTAAACGAGTAAGGGTTTTACACGCTCCTTCTGTGGACAACCCTGCAACTCTTTTGAACAAAAATGGAGGAACTTCAGTAAGTGGCGATATCATACATCGTGACGCCAACTTAGTACATAATTCTCTTGTTTTCAATCCTTCACAAACTTGTGAAACTAACCCATTACTGGCTAGACCTAATGAAATAAATCACATATCTAATATGATGAAATTTCCCAAGGCAGCAGAGAATACTAAAAATGTTCCAGTAAAAGTAAATATCAAGTTAACTAATGTCACATCACTGAATAAATCTTGTAATAATCAGCAACAAGTAACAAAGAACAACCATGCCAGCGTCAACAATGCGCAAGACCAGCCCATTGTTGATAACAATCAAATTGTTGGTAATGTGATTTCTCCCCTTGTTGATGATAAAAATGAAAATCACACTATTCAAAATAATAATGAACCACCAAACAATAATAATAATATTCTTAACAATGAAAATTTCCCGGGACACTTGCAAAACAACACAGACAGTGAAGAAACGGACATTGTTATTGGAATTTTGCAATGAGATGAACTAATGAGCACCCAACATCGACCTCCAGTCATAGAAGTGAAAATTGGTAAAAAGGTATTTCCAGTCACTTTATATACAGGAAGTGATGTTCAGGTTATCTCTCATTCTACTTTCCTTGAATTACAGCGCACAAAAGCGATTTCGCAAATATTGCCTGTATTCAATATGACAGCTCTTTTGGCAGCAGGAAAGCAGCGGTGTAGGATTAAACATCAATGTTTAGTGCCTATTACACTAGCTGGACAAACTATAGAAATATTATTCTTAGTAATACATGGACTCAATTTACCCATCATTGTTGGTTTGGAAGTATTCCAACAATTGGAAGGGATTATAAATTTCAGAAATGAAAGCTTTGCCTTCATTGATGAAAATCGGCAGGAACAAATAGTCCCTTTTTGTAACAAAACAATCACTGCTCAGGCCACCGCCCGCTGCGAAGCAGACGTGAGCGAAGAGGAATTCTTGATTGAAACCTTGTCAGTGAATACCCAACCCCTCTGTCACATTCTTATAGACTGACCCTCATCCACGCAGACAAGAAATGACCTACTCTCCACAACTCCTCTCTTAAATGAAAATAGTGTACAAACTTAACCACTAATAAACCACATAAATAAACGAGATGAAATTAAAGAATTAATTACCCTTAAGGTACAAGAAGCACATGATCTAGACCCCTCCACACGGAAGGATTTATTAGACGTGTTGTACAAACATAAGGATTTATTTTCAAATAAAATTGGAAAATGCCGTTTGTACACACACAGGATAATCCGTCCATCTACCACTGTAGTTAGACACAAGCCCCGACACATTCCACTCAGTTTGCGAGAGAAAGTTTCAGCTGTCATACAGGACATATTATCGCAGGGAATCATAGAGAATTATACTAGCCCCCATTGCAACCCTCTTTGCATAGTACTTAAGCCCTCTGGACAAGTACCGCTTACGATTGACGCTAGGTCGATCAATGCTGATTCCCAAGAAGACCATCACAGACCTTTAACTTCTGATGAACTTCTAACCCGCGCCAAAGAAGGAAACTATTTCTCCACCACGGACTTAGTTTCTGCCTTCTGGCAAGTCCCCCTTGATCCAGATTCACGTGAGTTAACTTCATTTAATTACCAAGGACGAAATTTCAGATTCACTAGAACGCCCTTCGGGTGCCGCACTTCCTCGTCTGCCCTATTGCGTGCACTAGCTCTTACCTTTGATTGGCAGACGGATAACTTCATTATCCCCTATTTAGATGACGTCCTTGTAGCCTCAGAAACCATACCCGAACACCTGGCCCATATAGACCAGACTTTGGGAAAGCTATTACATGCAGGTTTCACCCTTAATATTTCGAAATGCCACTTTTTTCAAAAGGAGGTAAAATTTCTCGGATATGTTATATCCGGGAAGGATTGCCGAATTGATGAAGAAAAAGTGGAAGCCATCTTGAAAATCCCCGCCCCCCGAAATCAAAAACAACTTAGATCTTTTCTTGGCGTATGCCAATATCAGTCACGCTTTGTCATCAACTACTCCCAAGAACTTTGCCCCTTAAAGTCACTCCTTAGAAAAAAACCAAAAGTGAACATGGACCCCTGAACATGATGCGGCCTTTAACCGGGTTAAGCAGCTGTTTGCGGAGTCCATTAAGCTCCAGAAACCTGAAGAAGGAGAAATGTTCTACGTGCAAACTGATGCTAGTGCGAAAGGTATAGGAAGTATTCTTTTTCAGGTGCTGGATGGCGAAAAACGCATCATTGCGACTGCTAGCAAAGGTCTTACTATCGCCCAGTCCCGTATGTATCCCACCGAACTTGAAGTGTATGCAGTATATGAGGCCCTCAACAAATACAAACACTACATATACAACCGTAAAATCACCGTTTTGTGCGACCACATGAGTCTCAGTTTTCTAAAACAGTGTAAGCTAAGCAATTCTCGAGTATCACGTCTCATCAGCGCTATCACAATGTATGATATCGAGATAAAACACATGAAAGGATCCCTAAACTACTTGCCGGACCTGCTATCTAGGTTGCCTAACCACCCCGGAATGGCTAGCTTAGAAGGTCAAGTCGAGAAAGAAGTAAACATTATGAAAATTTCTGTTAATGATCGACATCAATTGAACAAGAAACTCAGTAATTTGTCTAAATTGCAATCTGAAGACCCTTACTTGTCCACCATACAGAATGAGTTGCAGGAACTCCAACAACCAGCCCCTAATCCATTGAATGAAACTAATGCACAAAGCATCTTAGCCACATACAATGGCGTAATATATAAATTTTGCGGAAAAGAAAATCCAGCTTGGCGACCCTACATCCGCTCCTCCTTGGAAAACGACCTCATTGCTGGTTACCACGAAAATTTAGCGCACAGTGGAACCGAAAAGATGATAGATTCCATAAGCGAACATTTTTATGTTAAACAGCTTGGTCGTAAAATCAGACTTTTCATACGAACTTGCCATCTATGCCAAGTAGGCAAATGCAAGAACACTGCGAATGAAGTTTCAGTTAATTCCATTGAATCCACAAAACCAAACCAATTGATCTGCGGAGACATCTTAAGACCCCTAGTGAGAAGCAACTTCGGTTGCCAGTTCATATTTGTGTTAGTTGACGTTTTTTCAAAGCTTGTTGCACTATATCCTATACGAAATTTATCTACTAGCATATGTTTGAAGAAAGTACAGGAATATGTCAATGCATACGGCAATGTTGAAGCTTGCTTGACGGATAATGCCAGTATATTTTCTAGTGCCAAATGGAACTCAGGACTTTCACAACTAAACATAAAGACCTTACATTGCTCTGCTTATAATCCTGCTTGTAATATATCTGAAAGGTATATTAAACAAGTCATTTCATACCTAAGACTGTTAACCCATAGACAACATAAGAACTGGTACAAATACCTAAAGCCCATTCAAGCCATTCTCAATGAAACAAAACACCACGTAACAAAATAGATCCCTTTGCAAGTCGTAACACACTGTAAAATAGACCCACTATTCAAGAACACCCCCCTGTACTACCGACCTGCAATAAATCTGAACTTGAAAATTGCAACGCTATTCTCAAACGCCTCCAAAGCAGATGGCTGAAGAGAAAACAAAAATCTAGGAGACCCCGCAGGAAATGGAACCCCGTTCCTGGAGATTATGTACTTCTAAAATCCCATGTGATCTCTAGTACACTACATAACCGTCAGAAGAAATTTTGCTTACCTTTCCAGGGCCCCTACTGTGTCAAAGCCAAGTTTGGAACGGACACATTCCAACTCACTCAAATTAAGAATCCTAAGAAAATTCTTGGTAAATATAGGAAACACGTCTTGTTAAAACCCTACCATGTTATGGCCCACAAATCATAATGCCACAGAAAGTTTGAAGCAGAAGGAGAAGTAAGAAGTTCACAACCTGGACTGAGATAAAAGGATTTGATTAAACTGACTTTATAAAATAATCAGAGTGATTCATACTTCTCAAATTAATGTTTTACCTAACGTCATTCGACGAATGTATTATTTAAGGTTGAGTAGAATATGCCCCCAATGATTGCTGAAAGACTATTATGATATGAAGCTTACAATATCAGATATTGTATGACTTCACAGCAATTATTACACTATAAAATATAAGTGCAATCCAATAAGTTTATTGCCATTATGGTGACCCTGTGTATATAGTTAGTATTTAAATAGGCACCTCCCCTCTGAGTATTTTACTGAAGAGTTAAAACATTTATTTGACAAAGGGAATCACACTATTATTTGAATTTATAATTAAGTAGACATCTAAATTTCGACGTATTTTTAATTTTATTTTATTGGAGCAGTACACAAAGCAATATTTACAAAATTATTTTATTTGTCAAAAAGAGAAATTATTTTACATAAATGTATGGACAGAAAATGACCCTCTCCCTACAACTAACCGAGTCAAGTTATTTAGCAAGTGAACCAAAAGAAAGTATAGTAAAGAATGAGTTAAAAATGTGAAGATTAATTTATTATTGAAGAAGTATATTGAAATAAGGTGAAATATGTGTGAATTAAAGATATGATAAAGGTAATAAGATGAAATATGAATGAATTAAGAATATGAGGAAAATAATAAGTAAGCGTATGGTAAACAAAATGAAAAGAGAACATTGAGTAAAGAATGTAACAAGGTACAGTATATGTTTACGAGTAAAAAGCGTAATAATGATAGCTACGAAATAAGAAATATGAGAACAAATGAGGAAATATGGTAATGAATAGTAAGAATATTAAGGAAGCAAAGAATATTTTAAGTAATAAATGAAGGATAATTTACAAGGTAATGAGAATAATGAGAAGAAAATAAAGAGTATTGAAGGAATAATTGAATAAATTAAGGATAATTTACAGAAATGGAGTAGGAGTGAAATTTGTGAAATCTGAGTATAATGGACGAAATAAGTAGATCAAATTAAGGGAAGAAAGACATACCCCACCATTTCACATCACCAATACATGGATTAACATCAAAAACCAGCTTAATAGAAGATATAACTGAAATTAACATTGCAACGTAAAATTTCAAGTGTATTTTACAATTGTGTTTATTTACAAGGTATAATTATGATTTGTATTTACTAGTGTATTAAATGGACCATGGACTCAATCATATGTGTACTACGACCAACGAGAAAAATGACTACTTCAAGGTAAACTAATATTAAGAGTGTATTTTATTGATTATAAATTCATATGTGTATGTACAATAATGGCAGAATTAATCAAAAGTTTAGATGATGTAAGGATCATAATTACTTAGAAACAAACATTAAAGCAAAGATAATTAATAAAAATATTATAAAACTGTAATACAACAAAGAAACTCCAGGAAATGATTTGAAGTGACGACGGAAAATTATTTTTAGGGAGTCGAAAAATTAAATTTTAGGAATTTTATTCAACACACGACATAGTAACTTTTAGGATTTTCAAATTGGGTATTACAATGATCGTAAAGTCCCGCTCGTATTGAGGTAGCTAGTCAATCTTTCGCGTGACTTTCCAATCATTGTGCGGACATTTGTTATCTTACTTAGTACTCCATTCCGCCGACAATATCATGCATAGCCCTCTCTCAATGTACAATAGGCATCCTACAGCTTAGTCTTCCCCACATAACACACCCAACTTTAAACATTAATTACTCCATAAAGGAAATAGCGACAACAAAACTAATTACACCAGTCAATAGCGGACAACATATACTACAGTTTCATATACAACACTAAATGTTTTATTAACCCTTTCTATCATTTTAATATAAAAACATTAATAACTCTTTCAATTTTCATCACACCAATTACAGACTAGTATCAGTAGAAGCAGAATAAATCACCCTATCCAGATAAAACAACCAATACTATGATAACCTTCAGTTATCAGAGTTATTGATACGAATACATAAACACGGCCCATCCTACTTCCGGTCTTACAGACTGGATGGCAGCAAGAAATTTTGACACATTTGGTAATTAATGACCCACGCTTCATAGCATCTCAAGCGCTGAGAAACGAACTTTATTTTAAACAGAATAGCAGACCAAAATCTTTTACACCAATTAGGAATAACTCAAACATTAACACAACCAATGAGAACTGTTTTCCCCCACTACACCCTAAGGAGATATTAGCACCACGGCCCCAGGACTCAGGATCATTCGATCAACAGACACAAGACTTACTCCACGACACACGAGACTAGAAAGACACAACGTAACATTACGCGTGATATAAATGGAATTGTAGAGAAGCATCGAAGCACGTAAGTTTATACCAATATATATAGACATTGATTATAATTGATTAAGTGAAAGAATAATTTGTGAAAGTTAAAAAGAATATCCTTTGAGTAGATTTTCCGCGCAATATAAATAGATACGACTTATTACATGTGAAAATAATTAAACGACGAATAGCGCGTAAGAATAACAAAGTAATTACTTATATAATATTTGATCTAGTTACAAAGTGTTGACAAACTTTAATAGACGACGAATCATATAACACAGCAGTGAACTTACATCATCTAACCTCAACAATAACATTAATTCTGTAGTTTAGTAAAAATCTTTTGGAACAATATATTTAGATCTTGAAATCACCTGAACTATTTTAATTCTCCTAAACTCCTAAGACCAACCCCCTAAGTTAACATAACCTCGATATTCTCTAGCCACGACCCAGATAAGAACTCTCATGCTACCTAGCCGGCATTCCCCACTTCTGCATACCAATAATAACACCCCATATTTTCGATATTGACATTACTAACATAAAATCAACGAACAGTTATAAAAGACTTCGCAACGTACAGCTGTAATTAACCAACGGTGATAAATGGCGTCCAATCTTTAGGCCAAATAAAGCAACTGTTATATGTCGTATTGAGATACCTTTGAGAAGGCAGTGCTAACAATCAAGACATCTGCATCTTCATCAGCCTGTTTCACTTGTATTCCAGCTTTTGGCAATTCATTTTTTAGAAATTCTACGATTCGCCTCTTGTTGTTTTCATTGGCGAGAAAAGTTTCTTGTGAACTTTTCAAAACAGCAGTTCTATCAAAGATGACACCAAGAGATGAACTTGCAGCCCATCGGAGTCTCTCACAATTCTTAGTGCTTGTTTGATTAGCGTTCGATGTGCGGAGCAGTGACATGTTTCCATTTTCGGAGAACTGTATCTGCTATAGGAAATAATTTTTTCAGAGGACACTGCAAAGTGTTCTTCTAAAAGAAAACGACGTTCCTTCCAAGTTAAAATGTTGTACCTACACCAACTTTTCTTATTTTCATTTTACATTGGTTTTTTTAGTCTTTTATCATTTTTTTTATTTGTTTATTTTTTAAATTCTTTTTATTGGCCAATGTGAAGTTACCGAGGGTCCCTGAGCCGTAGGCTATTCCCCTAGACAAGCTATAAGTTTTACATTTACAATTTGTATGTACAATTATTAATCAACTGTTCCTTTTCACTTGGCTGTGAAGTTTTTCTTTCGTCCTTTGTTACAAACACAATTACAACCCTGAACATACAAAAAGAAGTGAGAAAACAAAAATGATAAAGTTCTTCGCACTACACTTATTCACTCTTGTTTTTCAGTCTTCAGTCTTCACACATATATAAAACATGGTACATGGAATTATCTTCGCAGTTCTCGAAGCAACATAATGAATCTTCTGCTAAATTAAATCTGGCTAGATATGCTAAGAATGATCCGTGCTCGTTAGAAACTGCAATGTGGCGAAGTCCAGAGTTATCCAGGATTGTTTCAGTCGTTTGATGACACTCTGGAAGTCAATAAATTCTTGGAAATACTGTTTTGGTTGTTAATTACCATGTAATATTTAACTATAAGACAACACAGGTTTTACTGTGAGAAACGCCATTTAGAATATCCTAGGCAAAACTAGACTTTTCGTACCTTCGATAAGTTTCTGAAATTTGAGGAGTTGTAGATACCTCTGTATCTGGTGACCTATAATATGTATCAAAACGTTAAAATGCTCAGCTTGTTGCAAATTTACTCTAGTTTAAAAGTTATCCTTCGAAATTTTACTGAAGGTTTGGTCATTTAGAAGAGAGCGAGCAAAAACTAGTTGAAAGTTCAGATTTTTTTATTTTTTGCAAAATGTTGCTGAAATTCGAAGAGCTGTATTTCCGAAACTATTCATGGTAGAAAACTCAATTTGATCTCAAACTGTAGCAAATTTAGTCTACTTTTAGGATGGATAATAAAACATATTCGTCAGGTGCGCATTTTGGCAGATAATGGGGAAAAAACAGATATAAAATAGAAAATTTTGAAGTTTTTTCAAGATGGCGGCTCCGGCGGTAAAAGATTTTGTTGGCAAAATGTCAGAAATTACTCTCAAAACCATCCCAGACATCATATAAAAAAATTAGCTCTACCCTAAATTTTGCATCCATGTGGCTTTTTTGTGACAATTTGATTGGACTAATAATAGCATTACATATTACATTACATATAATTACCAGTAATACATATTAGAACAATATTAGTGTATGGTTGCATAGTTTTACAAAATAAGATATAACATTTAAATTTTACTATAAACATGGATATCTTTTAAATATAATATAACGTTTTTGAACATTTTTACATTGTTGAGAACTTGTAAGTTGTCTGGTATCTTGTAATTTTTCCTGATGTGATCAAAACGGAGGCATTCTGTGAGTATATGTGACACTGTCAGTGGAGAATTACAAGTTGTACATTGTGGTTCATTATCTCTTGTAATTAGGTATGAGTGGGTCATTTTATTGATGCTGCATAGACATTGCCATCTTGCAGATAGATCCTAATCATGGCCTTTGGATTATAGAAATACATTTTTATTGGGTAATTTTTTGTCATTTCATGCAATTTTATATTTTTAGGGCATTTATTTCAATTTTAGGTCATTATTTTGTCATTTTCATGTCATTTGCTTCCTTATTAAGTCATTTTCATGTACTCACATTGAGTGTGTTAACTTTTTTTCGTTGCTAGCGGTGCTGTCTTTGAAGTGTTGTTTGTTTAATGCAAGAAGGAAAAATTCGACATTAAAGAGTTGACATGTCTCAGTCGGAAGTGAGAATCAAAGAAACGCCAAAATTTTGTATTATATTACTACTGTTATTAGATTGACTTGGCACCAGTGTCTGCCACCTGCTTGGATTTGAGAGTGCAAACTACTGTTTACCCTCAATAAACAATGTAATATAATCCAGCAGACCACAAAAGGAAATGCCGAATTTTGACTCACCAGTGCCTCAGTGCCAGTATAAATTTCTGTGAGAGAAGAACATTCAAAACATTACAGTTATTTACAGTTTTTCTAATAAATGTACAAACTAGTCTATAACTTTGTGTGTACAATAATAATTTTTTATAAATAAAATATCAGTTTTTAGCTTTTTTTAATTATTAAGTCAAACTTAGTGTCATTTTATAGGTCATTTTTCAAATAATTTTAGGTCATCAGAATCCGGGCCCTGCTTATATAAATTACTATTGACGAGTTAAATAAATGCTCTGACAATCTGGAAACAGTTTACAATCTTTAACAAATCCCTCATATCATCCTTTATAACAAAATTAAGATGCTAACAGTAATAGCAGAACAGCAAATGAACTGTTTTTGTGCACCATTAAAATCATTATCCAAATTATGTCCCACCCATAATAGAGTTTGAAAAACATATTTTAAATAGCCTATTTTAAATCAATTTTAAATAATGCTTTCCATGTAGTATGGGGGAGAAGACAGAGTAAATTTTTAAAAATGTGCAGAACCAGCTCTTGTTCATTATTTATAATACGTAATAAAAATAGTTTTCATAATATGCTAGAATGTCCCACCCGTAATTATGAAATGGCTGCAGTACAACATTAAATTCTCCAACTAACTCACATAGGCCTATATCCCAGTATACTATCAGGCGTTCTCAATATGAGATACCAACCCAGTGGCGACTTATGAATTGCTATACAACCATTGTCGAACAGGGGCAGGGGTGCAAACCGGTCTCAAATTTCTAAAGAATTTTGTAAACAAGGAGTTTACACCTGTTTTCCCACTCTCGGTTAGACAATGTCAGTAAAAATCACACCAACTTAAACCTTTTGTATTGTAGGGCCTTTTCATTTTCTTACCATGTCTATATCCACGTCTGGAAACTGCGAGAAGTGCTTGATCAATGTCGATTTTCCAGCTCCTATGTTCCCCTCGATAGATACCCGAAAAGGTCTATTTGCATTCTTCATATCCATTGTTAAACTTCGTGATTGCAGTGATAGCTGTTTAGCAGAAAAAAAATAGTTTTTAAATATTATTCACAGTGTCAGTAGGCCTACAGTATAAAGAAAAAATACAAAACATGCAAGGTAGTAAAATCTTGGTTTCCCAATAACACTTGTATCAAACATTAATATTCAAATGCAATGACTATCTTTTCAAAGGAACCATAAATGAATGTACTTTTCGTGTCAAGTGTCTGAAAGAGTGATAAAATGAGAAGAAGAAAAAAGGTTTCTTTTCTACCTAGACATGGCAGTCTGAGAACATAAAATGATAGCTGGAAGGCAAGAATTACAACTGATGGTGAGATGCGCAGCTGTCTTCTGCATAGGTTTGCCCACTTTGCAAGTGGAAATAACGGATAATAGTGAATAACAGAAGTAAAAATAAAGGATAAATGCCAAAAATAAGTTTACTACTCATACAGCATAACAAAAGGTCACTTATAGTACCTACTGTATAAATATTCTCTATTAAAATAGTTATACATCATTCTACAAACAAAACAGTACAAACATTCCTGCCAATACAAAAAAAAAACCACACATTAGGAGAGGAGTTTAACACTTGAGAGATTACACTGATTTACAAACTGTTATCTTTTTAAATTCTTGCTGGTTAGCTGGTATTTGACAACAGATCATTTGCCTCTTTTTGTACCGTATACGTTTGCCAGTTTTTACAAAAGTGATTATGAAAATATCATACCAAAACAAATTTAAAGGAATCAATTATGGGAATTCTGGAAATATGGGATTATTTTGAAAAATATGGAACCTGGGATTTTCAACCAAAATACGGGAAAACACAGGCTGGTAAAATGACGGAGATGGTGAGGGAGGGTGTGTCATTCGCTCATACATACCGGCGAATAACACATTTATGCTAAATGTCAGCCTCTATAAGGAGATTGGCACATATTTCACGTCACCAAGGTGATTCAATACTAACATCACTGATGCTAACCTAATAGACATGGCATGGTAGATGATTTGAAATACCAAAATAGAGGATAATCGTAACTTAGTCCAGGGGTTATCATTGAAAATAAGTGTCACTAAATTCTTACAAAATACAGAAATACTCCAACCTAACCTAGGGTTATATTTAAAAAATGAGTCTTTGTTAGCAGTCTGAATGGAATAATTTAAGTTTGTAACAGGTTAGGTTAGGTTCGCTAAGCTAAGTTTAGTGACAGATAGCTCTAGTGGCAAACACCATAACCACCGTCAACATCTTCAGGCTGTATACACTGTTTCACGATGAGATTGATTCTGCACACCGTTCCCCCACCATGAACACCTGCCATAACCAGTGCAAATTAAGCCATTCTTAGAATATAGCCTATAAGTGCTCACTTCTTCGTGAGTTTCTTTCATTTTGAAAATTTTTAAGAACAAACTGAGTTCACACATGAATTCTATAGGTTCTAAGGAACATTACGACCCCAAATAAGTCCATTTTTTGTGTTTCTAAGAAAATAAAATGCAGTGTGCAGAGTGCCAAAGAATCCCCCCAAAAATTACTAAATTTTGTAAAACATAACCTAATCTAATTTAGGATTATCTTATAAAATATGTGTTACCGTACTTAATTTTTATAAAATACAGGATTCGGTACCTTACATACGGTAACCTAACCTAGAAAATAAGTGGTACCGGTACAGCAATAGCCTACATTTTTTATAACATACAGAATTATTAACCTAACCTAGGGTAATCTTAGAAAATAAGTGGGTAGTGTTGCTAATTTTTTTTATAAAACTCAGGATACATAGGGTTATCATAGAAAACAATGAAGTGTCATTAAATTTTTATAACAAAATTCTCTGAGACTGTCCTCCTAGACACATCATCTTCATTATCGTCAGCATACATGGGAAACCAGGACTTTCAATCAAATTTCTGCACATGAAAATTTGAAAAACGCATGTAAATGGTGCAGGAAACATGAGCTTTGAGTCATGGCACAAAAAGCATAGAGGCAAAATTGTTAGCGAAAAACCAATGAGACGCCGGATCTGAGTCAGCCAATGAGAATGATTTATGGTAAGCCATTGCTCTGATGCAACTTGGTAAGTAATGTGAGGAAGGTGCAAAGTGTAGCATCAACAAAACAAGATCCAATCCCCAGCAAGACAAATTATTTATTTTAAATCTCCTGGTGTAAGGGGCAAGGTTACCAGGTGGGGAAACCTCAACCTAGAAAAAATTATTGCAAAGCTCTTGGAGATCTGGGGTGCAGGCAGCAGGGCTTGGGGGGCAGAAGTCTATGAAGGTAGCCTATTTCCAAATAGGGTGGGGGCTCAAAGAAATTCCCATTGAGGGCTAGTTTGGCAAAAGTTAACAATTCAATGTCAAATCCTCAATCAAGATGCCTTTTGTTGACTATCAAGATTTTGATACTGAGTAGTACAGCAGTGATATCAACCAAGCCACTAAATTCTATTCTGTCAAGCTTGACACCATGTCTTTCATCAGGCAAGTCTTGCACCACTGAATTAGATGTTTCTCAATTCTCATGTTTTATGTTAGAAAAGCCATCAGAAGCTTTCTGATTTAACTCATATTTAACACATTTCTAGGAATAAACTGACTTCATACATGAGTTCTAAAGATGCTATAAAGTACATTACAATCTAAAATTTTGATTAGGCCTATTGGTTATTTCCACAATTAAGGTAGGCCTATAACTTAAATTTTGAAAAGTAAGTAGGCTATGTGCAAAAAAATAGTTTTATGCCACACACTAGGCTCGGCGAATAAGTACTTTATGCTGCGCACGGGCCCCACTTCCACTCATCAGCTGCCTTAGAAGGCGGGATTTAGGGTTTCGTCACAGAAGAGAATCGATGTGAGACATAATAAACCTCGCGCTATTCAGATATTGCTCCTAAACTAACACAACGTTCCTAACTTAACAAAATCTGTCACTGACCTCGAATTTACCTATCATTATTTAACTAAACAGCCATTTCATAAAATATGAGAATTTTTCCCTCAAAGAGAGAAGTTATAAAATTAGCCTATTGTAATTGGGTGGTCAAAAATAAGTTTAAAACCTCAAATTATATGAATTTTAAGGACTTGGGTGTATTTGAAGTGGTTTCATGTGTAGAATCTGTCGATTTACTTATTTATAGCGTCGAGTTACTTTTTTTTGCCATTTTTAGCATGATTTTAACACTCTTTAATACCAAGTAGTCAAGAGTAATCAGCTATGTCCATTTTCATTTGAGAAAATATATATCTTAAGGTACAATTTGGTATAAGATTAACTTCAAAAAATATGTGTGGTTAATTACTATGTAAAATAACAAACAAGGGAATTTTTGTCCCACCCGTAACGTCCCACCCGTAACAGTGATAGTTTTGTTAAATTATTATTGATGAGTTAAATAAATGTTCTGACAACCTGGAAACAGTTTATAATTTGTATTGAATCCCTCATACCTTCATTAATAACAACATTAAGACCCTAACAGTGATAGCAGAACAGAAAATGAGCTTTTGTTTTGCATCATTAAAATCAGTGTCCAAATTATGTCCCACCCGTAACAGATTTTGAAAAACAAATTTAAAATATTTAAAATAAATTTTTAATAATGCTTTGCATGTAGAATGAAGGAGAAGCCATAGTAGATTTTACAGAATGTGCAGAACAAGTTCTAATTAATTATTTATGACATGTAATAAACAAAAATAGTTGTTATAATTTGCTAGAATGTCCCACCCGAAATTATGAAATGGCTGTAAATGCAGAAGCATTTTACCCTTCCACGCCTTTCATAAAACATCGTTACAACATCGAGTTGCTGCATTTGGACTTAAATAATTTCCATGGCCGTCTTTACTCTTATGCCGATGATACCGTATTGCTATTTTCCGCTCCAACTTGGCAGGATACTTACAAATGGGCTAATAAGGGATTAAGAGTAGTTAAAAGTTGGCTTGACTGCAATAGGTTAGTATTAAATATAGATAAAACAAACTGTGTTCCATTCTCATTAACAACTGCTGGTACTCCACAATTAAATATGGATCAAAACTTGTGCGTAAGACTACATGATATCAACTGTGAATCTGATTCATGTACCTGCCAGGATGTGAAGGAGACAAATCAGGTCAAATACCTTGGTATTATTATAGATCGTCATCTGAAATTCGACAAACACATCACATATTTATGTACCAGATTAAGAAAAACATTATACAAATTTGTCTGTCTAAAACAATATTTACCGACTGAAGTCTTAAGAACAGTCTACTTAGCTCTAATACAATCTGTCCTCCAATATGGTATCATTGGCTGGGGGGGAAGTGGCACATCTGTATTGACTCCTTTGATTCTAATACAGAAGAGAATTATAAAAATTTGTTTAAAAAAGCCTATAGAATATCCAACAGAATTGATATTTCCTGAATTTAATGTGATGACTGTAGAACAAATTTATAAGCTCGCACTTTTAAAATACTTTCAAAAATACCTCAACGTACATGTATCGGATCCTCATAACTACAATACTAGAAGAAATAAAACATTGCCTTTAATAGAACCAAAATACTTCACCTCTTCTGGCTCTAAACATAGCATTTATTATGGTCCAAGACTCTATAACTCTATAATTAGGTCACATCCAAAAATAGTACATATGAACAACAAAAAATTCAATAAGTTTATCAAAAAATCTTATTTCATAGTTCAAAAGTTACTTCACTCTGTACATAGTAGACAATTAAGAACGATTTTATTTGTAATAACTCAGGGTTTCAATTTTTGTTCTTACTACTTTCCCTTTTTTCTTTTTACTATTCTGTTCTTTCTTTTTTATTATTATTTTTTAGGTATTGATTTAATATTATATTTTCTTTATGTATTTGTAATTTGTATTTTGTAATGTAAATGGCTGAACTGTGCCCGAGCACGAGCGCATGCTCATTCGGGTGATCTTGTTTTGTTTTGTATAAATATAAATAAATAAATAAAAAAAAACTGTCAAGGAAGCCATGGTACAATAGTGAGGTGCACGCGCAGGCTCGGAAGCGAGGGGAAGCAGCCAGCGGACGGACCTTGGCGGATGCACAACATAAGTCTTTTGCCACGTATGTAAAGACACACAACTGAAATAAATAATTGTACGGTAGGCTGGGTCCAGCCCTATCTCCTCGACATTACTTTTTTAATTTTTACAAAAGGAAACAACAAATAAAATGTGTCCCTAGGTGCAAGGATTATAACAAGGTGCAAAATTTTTTTGGGAAAAGGGTATTTTATGCCGCGCACAAGTTTTCCACTCCCATTCCTTTAACTGTGAAATATGATTTTTGGTGCAAGGGTCTTTTTTTTATTATGAAATTTTATTTTGTTGTTTTTAGTTGTGACATGTTTGGTGCAAGGGACTTTTATTATTCAGTGGAAGGGAAACCTGTGCGCAGCATAAATTACCGTTTCGCCAATTTTTTAACATATAAGAATACATCCTGTAATTCTCATACCTTAAAATATGTAATTCATGATGATAAGATAGAACTGACAGCTATGTTATCGACTTGACTTAGAATTCTGGGTAACAGGTTAACCAACATGACAAACCTCGCAGGAGATATAATACGGCACATTTTCGAAACGCGTGAATTCGGTATGCCCTAGTAAACTAATACCATTGTTCATAACCTAACGTACCGGTAACATAACATAACCAAACCAACCTAACCTAACTGCGGCAAAAGTCAAATAAAAGGTGCACTTTAAGCTCCGCCCACTCGATATTCACATTTTGTTTCTCAGCAAAGCAGGGCATCAACTATCCTTAAGCGGGGCTCAAGGATATAGAACACGTCAGATAAAAAAAAAATACATGCATGTTATAACAATAATATAGCCTACAGAAACTGCAAGCTGCCAAATTTATCCAAGCTGAAAATATTCCTCCAAAGTGTAGAAGGTGTGAGTTATTAAAAATTCCTTGACAGATGTTTTGAAAGGTTTGCTCTTTCTTTGAATACATAATAATTTAATGTTGTTTGGAAGCTTGTTGTATATCTGTATTGCAGAATAATAAGCACCCTTCTGAAAGAGTTTTAACGAGTTATTTGGTCTGTGTAGATCATTCATGTTTCTGGTAGTACGTCCATGTACACTGAAATTAGTTTGAAATTTATCAATATTATCCACTACATAACACATAACAGAATATATAATATATTGTCGCTGACACTCCCGACCATACCAAATATTATAAATGTGAGAGTGCCCCTTGTACCAAACATTAAAACTGTGAGAGTGCCCCTTGTACCAAATATTAAAAATTTGAATGTGCCCTTGTACCAGATATTAAAAATGCAAGAGTAAGTGTCTTGTACCCACAGGTTTGCCTTGTACCCAGCCGTTTGTCAGCCTGTTCATCCTCGAAGAATTCGCTAGATCATGGTATAAAAGGAACAGCTTCACAGAGGGTACGATGGGCGGGACATATCTCAAGCAAAGAATGCACTTTTGGTGAATCGGTAATATGGGTTGCGCACTCCTCCCCCTTCCACTCGATACTTGCCTCGCCACTTCCCCTATCCCACCGGCTGCTTCTAGCATGTCTCCTAGCCACCCACCGGCCGTTGCTCAGTGCCGGTAATAATATTTCACAATAAAAAAATACCCATGCACCAAACATAGGCTATTTTACAATTATAAAAGACGCCATATATATATGCTGCCAACAGAATATTTCACAATTATAAAAAACCAAATAAATGTTTCATAATAAAAAAGACCCTTGCACCATACATAATAATTCGCAATTATAAAAAACGCCGTATTGTAACTTAAAATAGGCTATGGCTTAATTGATGCAGGAAAATTCCCTTGCACCAAAACTGCTCTTTTCATAACTAACTAAATATACTAAATAGGCCTATCTCAAAATTATAAAAACTGATTCTTGCGTTAAAACTCATGAAATCTCCCCTAACATAACTCAAATATACGAAAGCCTCGTTCACTGCTCAACATTCACTCGTGGCATAGTGGTTAGGACTCCTAGCTATAATGCTAGGGGTCCCGAGTTCGAATCCTGGTCGATCCAAAATTTACTATTAGGAATAGGTCTCGAATAGGTAGGTAGGGTGAAGAGGAGGTGAGAGGAAGAGAGGAAGGAGATGGGAAAGAAAGAGAAGAAGAGAATAAAGAAGAAATAAATTATTTTTTCTGTTTCATCAGTTGCTTAAGACATGGCATCACCGTCGCTGCTAGTAGTTCAAACACCGCCGCTAGATGTCTCCCCCACCCAAAACCCCTATTTTCCAGGCGGGTTGGAGTGGGGGACTCGTGCACGGCCTTTGCTACAGTTTTCCCCTCCTGGCTATAATGCTAGGGGTCCAGAGTTCAAATCCCAGTCGATCCAAAATTTACTATTAGGAATAGGTCTCAAATAGATAGGTAGGGTGAAGAGGAGATGAGAGGAAGAGAGGAAGGAGACGGGAAAGGAAGAGAAGAGAAGAGAATTAATTATTTTTTCTGTTTCATCAGTTGCTTAAGAGATGGCGCTACTGTTGCTGTTAGTAGTTCAAATGCCGCCGCTAGGAGAGGGAGTTAGAGAGTTGGAGTGAGGGACTCGCATGGGGCGTAAAGTTCCGTTTTCCCACCAGGAGTCTTAACCATTACACCACGAGTGAATGTTGAGCACTGAAGGAAGCTTTCGTATATTTGAGTTATGATGGGGGGGGGGGGGTGTTTCATGAGTTTTAACGCAAGAATAGGTTTTTATAATTTTGAGATAGGCTATTTTGTTAGTTATGAAAGGAGTAGTGTTGGTGTTAGGGAATTTTCCTGCTTCAATTAAGCCACATTTTATGTTATAATACAGCGTTTTTTATAATTATGAAATAATATGTATGGTGCAAGGGTATTTTTTGTATTGTGAAATAGCCTATTTTGTTGCAAGGGTCGTTTTTTTAACTAAGAAATATTATGTGGAGGTGCAAGGGCCGCTTTTTTTATTGTGAAATATTAGGTGACATGTCAATTGCAATTATGCATTACCGGCGTTGAGCAGCATGATGGCATGCGCTGTTGGGAAGTGGGGCAGGCAGCACGCAGGAAGCAGCCAGGCGGGGAAGTGACCAGGCGAGTGGAAAGGGGAGCAGCATGGGGCGCAAAGTTCCATTTTGCCCTTGTTTTTTCCCCTAACTGCCACTAAAATCTAATCTACTTGCCACTGCTTACCTTAATGGGGAAAAACCAAATATCGGGTGCCAAATAGGCTCCTCCCATACTCGCTATCGGGACCCGCTCGGGAAGGAGGGGTTTAGGGCGGGGACTAACTAAATGAAACAGTGGGAGACATCTAGTAGGTAATGGTGGAATTAGTAGTAGCGGCGCAGAGACATCTGGCGGAAATAGCAGAAACACAAGAAAATTAATTTTTTTATTTTCCCCTTTTATCTCTATTCTCCTCTTCTCCTCCTCTTTTCCCTATTACCTCCCTTCTCTCCTTCACCCTACCTACCTATTTGGGACCTATTCCTATCCTAGTAATTTTCGCACCTACGGGGATTCGATCTGGGGACCGCTAGCGTCATAGTCCATCGCCTTGACCACTACACCACGAGTGCCGTTGCAATAAAAATTGAGAAAACTTCTAGCCTTTGTACTACAGAGACGTGTAATACATGATGAGTAGTAAGAATGATAATGTTCTGTATAAGTGTGAAATTTTAAAAGAGCCAACAGGGACTCAAGGGGAAGTGAAGTGACGTTAGCAAAGTACATTTTTTGCTAACTAATACAACCTCTCCTTCCCAAACCAACCTCTACCTTCACGTGGTGAGTCACGCTAAAGAGGCTCTGGTGAACATATATCCTAATGGTGCTTTGGTAATCCGTAAATATAATTTGTAAATACTTAGGTGGGTATATTTGGTACAAGGGGCATCTCGTATCTTGAATATTTGGTACAAGGGGCACTCTCGCATCGTGAGAATCGTATTTTCAATAGGGTTAGTGTTGAGTGTCAAGTGAAGGCGGACACGGTCGGGAGTGCGATCGGGAACGGTCGGAAGATCGGTGCGAGAGGTCGCCGGCCGGCCGACAGCTGCTGTCGCCATAGCAACGGAATGCGGGATGGGCGGAGCTTATTTGGCACCCGATATTTGGTTTATGCCCCTTAATGAAAGGACAGTTGGTATCCTGCTTCACTCAGAACCATAATATGGCTGGCATGTTTTACACGTAGTAAAAATGAATTGAAAGTAGGTAAAAATACATGAAAAAGTTTAAAATACGACTATTTGCGCCTCTTAATCAATTCTTTTAACAAAAGTAAATACATTTAATGACTTGTCGATTCCAAAAAAGGAAAATTGCAATGTCGAGGAGATAGGGCTCAGACCACATACATTCTTACTCAATTTAGGATTCAGTAGGCTACCAAAATTCAACTCTTTTTGGATGCCAGAATGTGATGTAAAGAAACTTTAGTTTAAAAAAAAATGTACAGGCCTACCATTTTTTTTGTGCGCGAGGTCAACCAGACCTACTGTAATAATTATGAGTGCAGATAAAAAAAAAAAAAAGGCATACATACCTTATTCAGTAAAAACACAGTGGAATAATTTGCCTGTAGACCTACGAAGAACCGGTATGTATCGTACCATTTCTTCAGGTTATGCATGCATCCATTACATTAATTGCGTCAATACGATTTTAGTCCACGGCATATAGCTTTTTACTTCTGTTTCATCAAGTGACTTGGAGTTTAGACTCATGCAGTTAATTCAGTTAACTTACTTAAGTTCATTTACACGAATCGAAAAGTACAAATAATTTATTTGCCGAAGAAGTCGAATCGCGGGAAAGATAAAGGAACAGCGAAATCAGTGGAGCCAACAAAAATGTCACAATTCTCTTTTGGAGAGATTTCTTACCTTTTTATGCCAAATTTCTCTCGAAGTTGAAATTATTCAATCCCTGCTGTTTAAAAGTATTACAGAAATGTTTCAAACTAAGAATTAGTTGTAACATAGCTAATTGTTGTAATTCTTAACGCTTTGGTATAAAAGCAATACAGACAGGATTTATAACTACACTAACTTGTTGTAAATTCTCATCTCATTACTGTAATATATTTCTCTGTATTCTTTGTAATATATTGACTGATCTATGAGCAATAAAATTTGAAATTTGAAAATTACGGGACTGGGAAGAACTGTTGACTCTATTTTCCAATACAACAGGCTATACAACAAGTTTTTTTTCTGTCTTTCTTTCTTTCTTTCTTCCTCTGCTTCTATTCAGCACAGAAAATTTTCCTTGCACCGAGTAGCCTACCGGTAATAAACAGATATGAGTGAGTTGAGAATAGGGTTGCCATACATCCAAATTAATTTCTAATGCCCTTTTTTTTTCACGTCTTGTCCTGGTTTCCCAAGAAGGCTCGGTCGGGACATCAAATGCCCTGATTTGACCTAAAAAGAATTTCTATGTAAGACTGGATCTAACCTGTAATCCTGCCGGAAGGAAAGGGGTGCCCCTCTATATAAGAGAGGGGCTGAGCTGATTCTGTCGCTTCTTTGGAAAGGCAGAACAACATGTCTGCATGTGTTATTGTTAGGTTGACCAGATGTCCGGCTTTTGGCCGGACTGTAAGGCTTTTTGCTAAGCAGTCCTCCATCCGGCGCGACTTTATGCCGGACGTTGATTTGTCCCCCTTTCCGAGACTCTGATGGACCGGTAAAGCATATTAATAAAATTTGTATTTTCTCGCATGTTCCTGCCAATCCTAAGGTTGGCACGCTGGCCGATACTATCATTTGTTTAGTTGGTGCCGCGGAAAAATCTGAATCTATTCCTAAGGATGGCACGCTTGTCCATACGATGATAGCGTAAGTTATCATTTATATAAATGCAGTTATTAACTAAAATTAGTCAGGGTTATACCATGTAATATCTGCTGTCCAGCCATCCATGCCCAAAGTTTTATACTATGCTAGATTACCGAAGAAGTGTGTCCTCCTTTCTAACATTTTAGAAATGGCCACCCTAGTTATTGTCATAATGCGTTTGCAAAATTTTGGCGGTAATATTCTGCCTTCATTCTTGTGCTTCAACTTGGCTTCACACCAGAGAAAAGCAGTCTTCCCCACTAAATATTTCATTCAGATTTCATAGATAAATTATGATAAAGGACCATTAATAGGGCCATGATCTCCTGTTCATGGTTGGTATTGTAATGTAATTTCTACGAGATTCATAAAAAAGACAATTTGACTATAATGTTTGGTATCATAAAATATGGTTTCCAGATTTTTTCAATAATTGTGGGGACACTTTGAAATTTTTATATATGAAATATTTTAGGGGAATGGATGGCTTAATTGCACTCCATTTCCTACAATACATAGCAGTTTATGTCTTTAATATAAAAATCAAATAATTAATATGCCAAGTTTTTTATTATAAGTCAATACAAACATATTTGATGTGACAACAGATAAGAATAGTGTTAAGGAACTCATTAATATATTAAGACAGTATAATATGAAATACACCAATTCTATACCTACCAGGGGCTTAGCATGCTTAGACAATATCTTCATAAATTTCTATTCTGAACATGTTACCACCTTTGTAAAAGATTATACTTTATCAGACCATAAGTCAATTTTCTTAAGCTTCAGCATACATTCAATGAGCAAATTGAATATCAATAGTAAAAATGACTCAAAGATAGTGATTACTAGACCATTGAACAAAGTTAAAATATCCAATCTGAAAGAATCCTTAGCCTCCTTTGAATGGCATATTCATCTCTATAGACCTGCTCACTTAGGTAGCCTGAGCTCTGCAACTACATTTAATAGATTTTTCAATACTTTTATGCATCTCTTTGATTATTGCGTTCCAATAAGAAAATGTAAAGTTAATTGTACTAGGTTTAAAAGAATGGGCAAAAAATCAAATAATCAATGGTACACTCCACAGCTGGCAATTATGAGAAAGAATGTTTTTTCATTGTTGAGTGTACATAAGAGTCTGATACTTCTAAACTGGCCTTTGTTAATATTAGGAATAAGTATAAAGCGACAATCCAGGAAGCCAAAAAGTTTTATAATTCAAAAATCATCAAAACATCAAGCAATAGTTGTAAAGCAGCATGGGATATTATAAACAAACTTTCCAAACCCAAGGTAACAGGTAATTTGACAGTTAGTCCGGATGATTTTAATGACTATTTCTTAAACTCTGTTATTGGAATCAGTAACTCTATTGTTAGACCATCAATCAATGCTACTGATTTACTTAATGAATTCCAAGCGGTGCCTGTCATTCACCCACAACAAAGTTTTAGATTTACTGAAGTAACTCCAGACATAATTATAAACATAGTAAAAAAATTTGAGCCATCTGACTGTGTTGATATATATGACATATCCTGTAACCTGGTTAAAGAGCTAATTCATAGCATTGTCCACCCTTTGACCTATTGTATAAATAAATGTATAATTGAAGGATTCTTTCCCCAGGAGCTTAAAATATCTAGGGTTGCTCCGGTTTACAAAAAAGGCGATAAAGATTCCGCTTCAAGTTACAGACCGATTTCTATTATCCCAGTTTTTGCCAAGATCTTTGAATATGTCATTTACTATCAGTTATCAAGGTATTTTGATAACAACAATGTGTTAAGTAAATATCAATATGGCTTCAGGAAAAGCAGATCGACCATTGATGCCATTGATGATCTAGTGAGATGTATTTATAAAGTCTTTGAAGACAAAGGTATTGCTCAGACCACATTCTGTGACCTAAGCAAGGCCTTTGACTGTGTGGATCATGATGTATTATTAAGTAAATTGGATTACTATGGCATAAGAAATAATAGTTTAAATTTATTGAGGTCATACCTATTGAATCGTCAGCAAATTGTTACAGTAAATAAAATTAAATCTAAAGTTGCTATAGTTAAAAAAGGAGTTCCCCAAGGTTCTGTCCTGGGACCGTTTTTATTTCTTATTATGATTAATGACCTTCCAGCAGCTGTCGATACTCATTTTGTGTTATATGCTGATGACACAACTTTTATAAATGTTAGTAATGACCTTAGTACTCTCAAAGCTCTCACTGACAATACAATGATAGAAACTACCAACTGGTTCAGGGCAAATGGTTTCCTACTTAATGAAGATAAAACTCAAGATCTATATTTTAATCTTAGTAACATGAACACACTGGCCTCAAATAACCCTTCTAGTGTTAAATTTCTTGGTATCTATGTCGACAATAAGTTAACATGGGAACAGCATATAACATATATTAGCGGTAAACTTTCAAGAGTTATTTATTTGTTACGACACCTTAAATACTACGTTCCAGATAATCACATTAGATCTTCATACTTCGCATTTTTTCATAGTGTTATTGCATATGGAATAATACTCTGGGGAAACTCCTGTCATGTAAATAGAATTCTGTTACTACAGAAAAAAGCTATTAGAATTATCACTAATAGCTCACACAGGGAACACTGCAAACCTTTATTTCTACAACACAAAATATTAACAGTGATAAATCTATATATATTTACTGTTTTAATTTACATAAAGAATAGACAGTCAGAGTTGCAGTATAGAAATAATATTCACTCCCACGATACTAGATCCAGTAGTCATATATACATTCCGTTCCAACGATTATCCAAATCTCTGAATAGTCATGAAATCATAGGACATAAACTGTTTAATAAACTATCTGTATCTACTCAACATACTCATATCATTGTATTTAGAAAAAGATTACATAATTGGTTAGTTTGTAACCCGTTTTATACCTTGGATGAATACTTCAATTGTAATAGTGTAATTTAGCTTAAAATATGTGTTATTTGTAACTTAGAACTTAGTAATTTAGCTGTAGTTTAATATTAATTCTATTTTTAGAACTTTGTCTATTGCTGTAATGGCCTAACGACAATTAAATTATTATTATTATTATTATTATTATTATTATTTTTATTTTAAATCAATACAAACATCTGATATCTGACAGTTTCATCCATTCAAAGTTTCTTCTTGAAGGGCAATGTTTATTTCACCTTGATCTGACACAATCTTTTTAAAGTATTGTGATACCTTTTTGTTGCTGCTTTTTCGAGTCATGGAGCTTTTATGTCTTTCAATTGCAACATGTTTAATGTCTGAGATTCACCCAACACTTCCAACGGTAAAAGATACTTCACATATTGAACAAAATGCAAAGTTTCCTTTATTCCTCTTCTCACAAATGGAAAATCCTTTAGTAAGTTTTCACTAACTAAACATTTTCATTTATTTGACAAAATCAGTAAAGATCACCTACAAACGGCACACATGTATTATACATATCATGTCTAGCATTCTTGAACCAATAACTCAACATTCACTTCCTACTGCCTACCTACTACACTGACCGGCAAAAAAAAAACGATCACTGTAAAATTTGTTGTAATTTTAAGATTAAACATAATTTTGATTGGATGTTTATACATTGTTGTTGGTGAGGATGAATTATTATTTTTATTGGACCATTACAGCATATCTGCTTTCTTCATATCTTCACTTTATCACGGGGGAAAAAAAAAAAAAAACCATTGCAATAGGGCGATTCCAATCTGATTATGTGCACTAGGTTGTCATACACATTGCAATGTGTTTCATTGTTGTATTGCATCATTTCCTTCCAAACTGAAAGGAAACTGTCTCCCTTCGCATCGAAGTGATTCTGTCAGTAAGTTTAGTTGAAATTATGCCTCTCAGTCCCGAAAATGTTGCCAAAGCTGTTGCTCTAATTAATGATGGACGCAGCCTCCGTTATGCCGCTGCAACCTTAGGCTCACCATTCACCACAGTGCAAGAGGCAACATGGGGAATTAAGTGTGAAATGTGTCATTAAATTTTAATCTTAAAAATGTATACAGTTGCTGTAATTTTATTTCAAGCACTAGGCCTACTACATAATTTTTATTTAAACTTAATTTTTTAAAATTTCTTTAAGTGGTCGGTTTTTTTTGCCTATCAGTGTAGTTCAAAAGAAAATAAATTGTATTCTTCTAAAGAGAATGCAATATAGGAGTAATATACAGTTCTGTAATAAATTTACAACACTATCAATAAAAATCCGGGGACACACCGGTAACTTACATATAAATATGGGGGCATTCCAGGGATGGATTTTGTCCTGGAACAGGTTTCTAAATCCAGGGACTGTCCCCAGGAAACAGGGATGTCTGGTAACCTTATTATAAAATGAATAATAAATACCGGTATGTAATATCTCCAAATAAATTTATGGGTTCTCTCTAGAAACAATTTCCAACTTCAGCACTGCTACAAGAAAATTATACCTACCATCAATTTGGATTTAGAAGGGAACACTAACTTACTACTCTACAATAGAACACATTCATAGGATGGTAAATATAATTGAAGATGACACGGAAACAAAACAGTATTTGACTGTTTCCTAGATATTCAGCAAACTTTTGGCAAAGTTTGGCACGTTGGTCTGTTATTAAACTATTAGTCACCCTTCCTCAACCATATTATTTATTACTTTACTAGTGTTTGACTTCAAGAATATTATTCAACTAAAATTTGAAAGCAATTTTCCAACTTTTATAACATAAATGCAGGTGTACCTCAAGGTTCTGTTTAGGTCATATACAATTTATACATCTTATTTCCCCATTTCAAAGCATTTACTGCTGGCTACTTTTGCTGATGACACCCACTATTCTTTCTTCACATGAAGATCCATCCAAAGCATCACTACATTCACAGAGAGAATTGAATGTATTGGAAGACTGTTTAACTAAATGGTGAATACAAGCGAGATCCAATCTGTGCACCTTACATGAATGTCGGCAGGGGAGGGCAAAGGGGGAAGATGCCCCCTCTGGATTCTGAAATATCTTATGTTCTCGTTAATTTTTTGGTATTCTATGCCTCTGTCAACCAGCAGGTGTAACAGGAAAAATAAAAAAAAAATCCTTTAGGCAGGCCTACAGGCTGAGGTAGATTTCAAAGTGCTTTTGGTTTAATTTATTATCGCTGCGCAGCACTAATCTTTTTTAGCCTTGGCATGGCAAACCTGCAGTAAAGAGGAAGAGCCTACAATCATTTGTTTTGACAACAAGAATAGGATATAATATTCTGGGAGGCCGTGCGCAAGATCAGCAATGAATAAAATTAGCAAAGGCGCTAAACAAGACAAAATTATGATATTATAATAATTCTTTTAAGTGTTATTATTTTCAAACATTAAAATCTCGCGTCATATGAGAGCTATCAAGAAACTATTTATTGATTTGTAGAGTACTCATCAAGAGCTTTTCAACGATACCCCACAATACGTGGTTTCAAAAGTTTCGAATTTTCATCCCCCGCCCCACCCCCACCCCCACCCTCACTCGAACCCCCGAATCGTTGGTGTCACTGTGAACTCCATAGGGAGTACTCTAATTTATTCAAACAAAGTTTCCCTCTATACTTTATAGGGGCCGAGATATACATTTTTAAAACTTTCAACCCCCTCCCCCGACCACCCCCTTGGGCCAATTTTGCTCATTAACGAACTTGTCCGAACTATTGGGCCTAGAAATAACATATTAAAATTTGGTTCAAATATCTTCAAAATTACGGCCGCTATCGTGTAAAGATATATATATATATATATATATATATATATATATATATATATATATATATATATAAATATATATATAAATATATATATAAATAAATATATAAATATATATATAAATATGACAATTTTTTTTGAACGGGCGGTGGTTTCGTACTTAGGGGAGCATGAAATGAAAGAATTTTTCGAAAATCATGACATGGTATCCATTGCAATAGGTAGATTTTTCTTCGAAATCTACCTAAAAAGGTGATATTGAATGATTTCTTGTTATGACACATTAAGCAAGAATGTATCAATATTTTCCAGTAGGCATATGTTAGGAAATTTTAAAAGACTCAGAACCATTCATTACATTCATATGCTCCATATCAGCAAATTCTGATTTGGTCTGAAAATTCTTGGACTTTTGTATGAAAAGGGAGAATTTGTTAGTTTTCATCACTAAATGAACTTGAAAATATGTTTTATCATTAAAACAACACATTATTTTTATCACTCAACTTCACATTCTTGCTTAATGTGTCATAACAAGAAATCATTCAATATCACTTATTAATAAGTGAAGTTGAGTGATAAAAATAATGTGTTGTTTTAATTTAACCACTTCACTGTGTAGAAGAATTATCGTATATGTTTTAGCATTCTTTTAACTTAAATATTATACCACATAAAACATTTTACCCAGCTAGGGAGATGGGTAGAAATATCTGCTTACTTACTGCATAAAATTACAGATCAGTATTATTATGAAACAATGATGAGTTTTACTGTTGGGAATTACAGCAGTAAAAATAGGTTTACTGGAGTAGATTTTGGATTACGATGGTAACTTTATGAAACATCACCACCACCACCACCACCCCATTGGCTTTACGGCCCTTCTAGGGCCAGTGCCTGCCGAACTATTGAAGCCCCCAACTTCCTGTCCTGTGTCTTTCTTCTCCAACACCTAACTCCCAATTCTCTAATATCCTCCTCCACCGCTTCCATCCATCTCTTTTTTGGTCTTCCTACATTCCTTCTCCAGCCAGGTTTTCCTTTATATATCCTTTTTAATAATGACTCCTCTTCATTTCTCTCTACATGTCCTAACCACCTCAGTCTGGAACTTTTTATTTCACCTATTAACTGTGGTTTACCAAATTTCTCGTCAATTTCTTTATTATTTCTTACTCTCCACTCACCATTCTCACAGACAGGTCCATACATTCTCCTCAATATCTTTCTTTCCCATGCCACAATCTGTCTCTCGTTTTCCTTTGACATACACAATGTTTCGGAGGCATACATTACTACTGGTCGTATCACCGTTCTGTAGATTCTCTCTTTCCCCCTTACTGATAATTCTTTGGCTTTCATTACATTTTATAATGCTCCATAGCATCTATTGCCGGCCTTAATTCTTTCTTGTATTTCTATTCCAACATCATTATCTTCTGTGATAATATTGTACCAAGATATTTATATCTTCTAACTCTCTCAAATTTGTGCCTTCCTATCTGTATATTATCTACCAAATTCCATTTGTCTTGGTTTCTTGATTTTATCATATATTTAGTTTTATTTTCATTGATTTCCAGTCCCATTTCCTTACCTTCCTGTTCTAGTTCCCAAAAGCTTGTCTGCAGATCCTGTCTTGACCTACTAATTATAACCACGTCATCTGCAAACGCCAATATCTGGATCATTCTATTGTGGATTGTACCGTTTGGGTTAAGATTTATTTTGCTGATCACTCTCTCTAATACTATATTAAACAATATGGTCGAGAGAGCGTCCCCTTGCTTTACCCCTCTATTAATTTCGAAATCTTCTGTTAGTTCTCCTTGTATTGCTATTTTACCTTTGGTTTTAGTAAGGGTCATTTGTATCAGCCTAATTAGTTTCCTTGGTACATGGAACTGTAATAGTGTTTCCATTACTGCCTTCCTGTTCAGGCTATCATAGGCTTATTTGAAGTCTATAAATAGCCAATGGAGGTCAATGTTAAATTCATAGTATTTCTCTAGTATCATTTTGCTATAAATATCTGGTCCGTTGTTGACTTCCCTTTCCTGAATCCTCCCTGGCATTCCCCTGTGATGTTGTCCATAGTTTTTGACATTCTTTTAGCAATTAATTTTGACAAAATTTTATACGTCATATCTAATAATTAAGTGGAAGGAAAGGAAATAGACATTAAATCCATGTCTGGGATATTAATACAAGTAAGAATCAGCTTGAAAAATTTTATGTCATACCCGGGATTTGAACACGGATCTCCAGCTTAACGCGCTGATGCTCTACCATTGAGCTACCATGTTGTCATGGTACTGGCATGTTGTCATGGTAGCTCAATGGTAGAGCATCAGCGCGTTAAGCTGGAGATCCGTGTTCAAATCCCGGGTATGACATAAAAAAATTTTTCAAGCTGATTCTTACTTGTATATCTAATAATGCTATTCCTCTGTAATTATTAGGCCCTACATATTGTTTTATCGCCCTTTTTGTGTATTGGGTGAATCACGGATAGATTCCATTCTTCCGGCATTTCTTCTTTTGCCCATATATTTTGAATCAGTTTGACTATTTCATTTTCTAATTTCTCTCCTCCATTTATTATTAGTTCTGTTGAAATTCCATTCTCTCCCAGAGCTTTATTCTTCTTTAGTTCATGCATTGCTGTTATTATTTCTTCTTTTTTGGGTTGGAATTGTTGTTCTCCTGGCTGGTGTACTATTTTAACCATTCCATTATTCCTCCTTAATTCATTATCGTCTTCTCCTAATAGGCTGCTGAAATATTCTAGCCATCTTTCCTTAGTCTCATTTTTCCCCCCTATCAAATTTCCTTCCTTATCTCGGCAAAAATTTTATCTTGGTTGGAAGCCTTTCTTGTAGATTTTAACACTCTTATAGAACTTTCTTGCATCACCTTTCTCTCTTTCATTTAGTTGTATTGTTAACTCCTTCGTTTGGCTTCTACAATCTTGAACATTATCTACCAAGGTACAGCTATTCCTATGCTTCTGTATTGTGCTTCAGTATATCAAGACACTCTGAATAAAAAATGGGTTCAAAAGAAATTTGCTCAAATTCAACGTGGATTTGCCCTTAGAATTACTAGGGCATACCGTACTGTTTCCACAGAAGCAGCATTGATCTTGGCTGGAATCGAACCTTTGCATCTCTCGGGCATGTTTTGGGCTAAACTAATAAACATTAAAAAGGGTCGCTTTATTCCAGAATTTGTTGCTCAGAGAGAAATCGAGCTTCCTGCGCACTTTCTGATGGCAAGACACCCTTCTCTACATTATGATAGAGTTCAGCTAACTTGTTCTTCTGATCACGATTATTATATTTTCACCGATGGCTCACAAACACCATCTACAGACCGAGAAACCGCAGTTGTTGGTAGTGCTATGGTTGTGTTCTCATCTAACGCTGAAATCACAAATCAAATGTTTAAACTTCCAGCTACTTCCACTGTTTTTCAAGCAGAGCTCCTTGCACTGAAAAAGGCTGTACAGTGGAGTGTCGATAATATGTGCAACGTACGTATCTTTTGTGACTCTCAATCTGCACTTTCTGCAGCGAATGATAAATTTAATATGAATCCTACAGCTGTTGAAATTAGAGAGACTATTTGCGCCTATGACAAACATATCTGTCTGGTTTGGGTTCGCGGTCATGTTGGTAATCAAGGTAATGAGAGAGCTGATGAGCTGGCCAAACTTGCTGCATCTTCCGATTTGGAATTTGAACATGTCAAGTGTCCCATCTCTTATGTGAAAAAAGAGCTGAAAGTTGATCTGCTAAATAAATGGTCCTCGCTTTGGGCTAATAGCATCAATGGCGCTGTTACAAGAGTGATGTACTTTCCTACAGTTCGCGACAGACTGTTGTTGAAATATTTTGAACCATCATTCGTTTTAACTCAATTTATGACGGGCCATGGTAAATTTAAATTTTACTTTCAAAGATTCCACATACCCTCTATTGATGGATATTTTTGTCCATGTGGACATGATGAACAAACTGTCGAACATCTTGTTTTAGACTGCCCATTTCATGGTTACAAGCGCCACATACTAAAGAAGCATCTAACTAAATGTAGTAAGGTTTTGGGTTATCCAATGATTGACTTCTTAAAAAACCAATGCTGTTTCTCAGAATTTAAGACATTCGTTAACAAAGTTTTTAAAACACTGTGATCAATTCTCACAGCTATTTCTATGAAGTAACTTTTTAATGTTTTGTGTTTATGTTCACTTTTGTTTATTGTTTACTGCCACATTTTAAAAATTTTCTGCATGTCATAATTATAACATACTTATTCTGAAACTATAGCCCTAGCATACATAGGTAAAATAGGGCTCTTGTACTTGGGGATTTAATAAATAAATAAATATTGAATTAATGAAAATCACATTTTACGCTATTTTAGCACTAAAAAATTAGTTAGGAAATTTGTTTACCATACTCTAGGACATGCCAATGTAAACAAGAAAATGTTACCTAAGTCGGGTGTCCACCCCTGGGAAATTTTTAAATGTTGAACTAATGTAAATCACATTTTACACTATTTTAGCACTGAAAAACTAGTTAGCAAATTTGTTTACTATACTTTGAGACATGGCAACTTAAACAAGAAATTGTTACCTATGTTATAATACTTATTACTATTTATAAGAAAAGTTGAATAACACATGGAACAGTGGACATTATGTTATGAAAAGAAAATAACTGCTATATCATATTTGACACACCAACAAATCTTGTTTAATTAAATATTTTTTTAAAAATACAAATATACAATTTTAGGTTTTGACTTTTGGGGGTCCATACCCCCTGAACCCCCCTTTCCTAATTCACTGTGAATTCTGCTTCCATGTTGTCGATTTTGTAAAACTTCTGCAATTCAAATAATTGTCTTAAAAGAAAAACACCTGACTATAATAATTATTAATATACATTTTTTTCCTTGCGCCCCCCCCCCGCCCCCGGGTATGGGCGCCCATGGCTGTCGAAATTATTCATCTTTATAAAGAATTAGAAGAGACCTTTTGAAGTTATAGAACTTGACTGTTTTTATTTTTAACATATAAAACTCTAATTTTGCAACAATTTTCAACCCCCCCCCCAGAAAATTCATAAATGATAATATTTTGCCCCCCCCCCAGAAATTTCAATGACGCAGTCTGCGTCTTAACCCCCCCCCCCTGTGGGCACCCCTGGTTATACAATAAGTACTGTTGAAGTGGACAACAAAATACAATACAATACAATGCAAATGAATAAAATATAGATGATTACAATACAATACAATACAAATGAATAAAACATAGATGATTACAATAAAAAAACAAATGAATAAAACATAGATGATTACAATGAAAATTATTAATTACTACAGGATTTAGCTTGCTTACATTGACTAGTCGAGACTATGAATGGAGTTGTTTTAGTTAAAACATTGAGTCTAAGTAATCTTTAATACTCAGGAACTTGCCATTCAGGAGTATATCTTTTAGTTTTCCCTTGAAAGTTTTGATGTTGGATTTTGTTATTTCTGGTGGCAGTTTATTGTACGTGAGAATTCCTGTGCGAGATATGCTAAGTAAGCTTTTGGTAAGTCTATGGCTGTCCAAATGTAAGTTATTAAATATTCTTGTCTGATGATTATGTATCTCAGCGTTTAGATTAAATTCAGTTTTATTCTTGTGGATGAAGAGTAACTTTTCGGATGTATTCGGCGGATGTCATTATTCCTTCTCCTTTCCATCTAGTCTCCTGCACTGCCAGAATACCTATTTTGTATTGTTTCATTATTGTCTTCAGGTTATTCAATGCCCCTACCTCCCGCATAGTTCTCACGTTCCAAGTTGCCATTTTAAAATCATGTCCTTTTCCGTGCTTATGTCGTCTCCTTTTGATCAATCCAGCTTCTATTAGTTTGGCTTTCTGAACTAAAATTTTTTTCCGGGATTGGGTTGTTGGCCCTATGCCCAACCCCAAACCCCCAACCTGGAGGACCAGGGACTCTTCTGTTGGGGTTACCATTTCTTAGTAGATTTTGTCCCGATAAGGCGCCGGACTGTCGCACATTATTAGCGTAGGTTGGGCTGCTGTTGTTCGTCAGCTCTATACACTGGATTTAGTAGTCATGCTATATCTACATCGTCATGACCCCAGATGACCAACCTACTAGTGGGGGGAGCATATTGGGTTGGATGTCTCGGGGATGGTGACCAGTGATATTGAGCTACTCAGTCCACCCAATATCACCAGTTGGAAAGGTAGGTCGATGTGTGGGGTCTGGATATACAGGTTGGGACAGCGATCTGCTGCTCCTGTTAGTCGCCTTTTACGACAGGGGGAGTTCCCGTGGTGCTATTCTACTCAAGAGTCCTGGCCACCACATGGGGAACTTTATGAAACAAATACCAGTAAAATGCAATGGTAATTGCTAATTGCTGACCGTAGACCAGCAGTTACCATGGTCATTTTTTATTAAACAGGCCACAAGAATACCTTAAACTGTAATTTGAAACTACCCAAACAACCCAAGAGCTTTGCACATTAAATGACAGTGCCATATGCCACCACGCCATATACTCTTAAACATTTTGCACCCCCAGGGTCATGTGTCCTTGGGCATTTACCCAGTCTTCCCATTGGCAACTGCGGGTCTGGAACAAAAAATTCTCTCATAGCATTTTACACTTGAGTAGTAGTGCCATTTGATTGTAAGTAGGATAACACAAAAGCACTTCACTTGCACAGAATAAAGATTTAAAGTAGACTGACCTGAAAGCAGGAACATTCCCCTGAACAGGGGAGGAGCTAGAGAAAAGCTTGCCACATCGTTTAATCTAATAAATAAGAATCATTGTAGATATTTTGTTCAGGCTGACCACATATTCTCAAGAATCATTGTGTCTGGAGTTATGTTGAGTTTGCCCCCTTAATAAAATTCCTGGCAATGCCCCTGGCACCTTAAATTCTGAACAATACCTGAACACTGTTCTCCTGTCATACTTTATAAGAAAGAAGCTCCTAAAAGTGAATCACATAGAGTAATTTTTACAATATCTTGCCAAAACACATTAAATAATTGAACATAAACAATTTAAACATGAATAAGTTCGTAGGCTTCCACGGCCGGTGTCATATATAAACCTGAAGTTAAAACCATTTGCCATTTTGCATAGCAGATTATTTAAGATTAAAATTTTGACACTCGAGATGTAAACACCAAAATGCAAAAATTTCAGGCAGTTTGTGGAACAATTAAAAGTACTTTTACAAACAAAGTAAGGCAAGAAACACAATTTATTATATTGTTAAAACTTTCCGGGCTCTGTTGCCGTGGTCCATCGGATTGCTTTCCGGACGTTTCGCCCACAACTGCGGCAGGCATCATCAGCGGTGAGTTCTGCTTCGGAGTTTCCTCGGCGAGGTCTTGCTGTCGACTGATATAGCAGCTGGATTTCGGCGCGTATTTATAGGCTGTTGGCTGCACATACTCGCACCGTTGCTTGCAGCTGATTGGTCGGTCGTTGTATCAGCCGTTTCTGGTTGGCTCCCTCTTTCTGTTGTACTAGGATCTTCAGATTGGCTGCTAGACTGTTGAATGGCATTGATACTATTTTGTAGTGCCGGATACCACACCTTGTTTAGTTTTAAGCCCTCTTCCTTTCTATTGAAGTTGTTTTTATGTTTATAGATTTCTATTGCCTCACGTTGTAATCTTGCTTGATAGGTTTTTGTAGTAGCCAAGATTTTAGTTTGGTTGAAGCAGATGTCGTGCTCGTTACCGGAATGTGCATGCTCCGCTACTGCAGATTTCTCGACCTGTCCCAGGCGGCAATATCTCTCGTGTTCTTTCAATCTTATATCTATGCTGCGTTTTGACGTACCTACGTATACAGCTCCACAAGAACAAGGAATCCTGTACACACCGGCAGAAGAGAGAGGTTTTCTGATGTCTTTGGCAGAACGTAGTGCATCTCTGAGTTGTAAAGTGGGCTTGAAAACAGTCTTTACTCCATGTCGCGCCAATGGCCGACCAATGCGATCTGTTACATTCTCAACGTAAGGCAAGAATGCAACGCCCCTCTCTGTCCTACGCTGACTGGAAGCGGAAGGTCTTCCAATTCTTGGCCGCGCAGCTCTTTTAATTTCCTGCGTCGTGTATCCATTAGCCTGAAGTGCGAGGTTTAAATGTTGCATTTCTTCAGGGAGACGATGCGGTTCACAAATCCGGTTTGCTCTGGTTATAAGAGTTTTCAATACTGCACGTTTTTGGGCCGGGTGATGATTTGACCTCTTATGTAAATGACGATCAGTGCACCATCTAAATGGTATACATCCCAGAATCCAATTCACTATGGAAAAAGAGAACAATGGACTACTTCCATTCCTGGATGTTTTGGTTAATAGGAATAGTGACGGAACTATAGGCCATACAGTATACCGAAAACCTACACACACTGATCGTCATTTACATAAGAGGTCAAATCATCACCCGGCCCAAAAACGTGCAGTATTGAAAACTCTTATAACCAGAGCAAACCGGATTTGTGAACCGCATCGTCTCCCTGAAGAAATGCAACATTTAAACCTCGCACTTCAGGCTAATGGATACACGACGCAGGAAATTAAAAGAGCTGCGCGGCCAAGAATTGGAAGACCTTCCGCTTCCAGTCAGCGTAGGACAGAGAGGGGCGTTGCATTCTTGCCTTACGTTGAGAATGTAACAGATCGCATTGGTCGGCTATTGGCGCGACATGGAGTAAAGACTGTTTTCAAGCCCACTTTACAACTCAGAGATGCACTACGTTCTGCCAAAGACATCAGAAAACCTCTGTCTTCTGCCGGTGTGTACAGGATTCCTTGTTCTTGTGGAGCTGTATACGTAGGTACGTCAAAACGCAGCATAGATATAAGATTGAAAGAACACGAGAGATATTGCCGCCTGGGACAGGTCGAGAAATCTGCAGTAGCGGAGCATGCACATTCCGGTAACGAGCACGACATCTGCTTCAACCAAACTAAAATCTTGGCTACTACAAAAACCTATCAAGCAAGATTACAACGTGAGGCAATAGAAATCTATAAACATAAAAACAACTTCAATAGAAAGGAAGAGGGCTTAAAACTAAACAAGGTGTGGTATCCGGCACTACAAAATAGTATCAATGCCATTCAACAGTCTAGCAGCCAATCTGAAGATCCTAGTACAACAGAAAGAGGGAGCCAACCAGAAACGGCTGATACAACGACCGACCAATCAGCTGCAAGCAACGGTGCGAGTATGTGCAGCCAACAGCCTATAAATACGCGCCGAAATCCAGCTGCTATATCAGTCGACAGCAAGACCTCGCCGAGGAAACTCCGAAGCAGAACTCACCGCTGATGATGCTGCCGCAGTTGTGGGCGAAACGTCCGGAAAGCAATCCGATGGACCACGGCAACAGAGCCCGGAAAGTTTTAACAATATGGACACCGGCCGTGAAAGCCTACACCATGTTACAATTTATTATGATTCTACTCAGCAATGGCAGTACCAGTGATACATTATGGAAGTGAATCATGGACCGTTAAGAAAAAGATAAAAGTAAAATACAAGCAGCAGAAATGAGGTTTTTACGTTCAGTCAAGGGATGTACAAAAGAAGAGCACATAAGAAACGAGAAAATTAGAGAAGAATTACAAGTACAACCACTTCTAAATCAGATCGAAAAATACAGAGAAGAATGGATGAAACATTTAGATCGCATGCCAGAGGAATGAATACTTAGACAAGCATTAAAGTACAGACCTAAAGGACGAAGATCGATTGAACAACCAATTAAAAGATGGATTGAACAGATATGAGACCGGAACAGGCAAAAGCCTAATTCTTGGAGGAGGAGGAGGAGGAGGAGGAAGAAGAAGAAGAATTTTGACACTGGCCATGAAAGGAAGCTATTGTAAGCTTTGTTTTCCTTGTAGATACTGCCCCCTCTTCTTTATATTTCAGGTAACCTGGAATACTGAGAAACTGATTGCAACCACTATCAGTGTGCCAAGACTTTCTGGGAATCCCCAAATGTTAAGCAAGATTGGGTAGAATATCTAATGACTAGTGAACCAAATACATCATTAACGATGTAAATTTTGTATTTAATTTATCATTGGTTGTGGAATGGTGAATAAAATCAATCAATCAATCAATTGTATATACTTTGTAATAATTTGATGAGACACATAATGTGTGTCTAGCTACGGGTACACAGTAACGAAAATATTTAGGTTAATATAGTATTTAAAAAAAAAAAAAAAAAAAAAACTGATGTGAAACACATAATTTGTTCTCTTAGGTTTTCCTCTTAGTGTAATATATTATGTATGACATTCTACTAATGTAAAATGGTTGTGAAAATAAAGAGAATGTCGTTACCAAATCGTATCGCATCCTCGAAGGATACACATCCCAAATAAATTCTTATTAATGTACTCATGTCACTTTCTGGACAATATAATTTTCTCACTTCACATTCTGAAAAAGAATAAGAGGCCCTATTGCAAAGAGCTCGTATTTAATTGTTTCAACCTGAAGCAAAGTTGTATTGTACCAGCCAAGACAGTTTTTACAGAGAGTGGGGGCTTACAACTACCCTTTAGAGATTTTTGCAAAAAATGTTTCAAATAAAAGGTTTAGTTATTAGTACAAGAACTCGTGTACAAAATTTAAACAAAATTGTTCAAGCCGTTTTCAAGAAAATCGCGAGAAAAAAAAACGAAATTTTCTTCATGTAAAGTGGCAATGAAAGTAAGAGAAAGTCGCCAATCTTCGTGTCACTTCCCTAGAAGATACCTAATCCAAATAAAAATAAATAAAAAAAATAGATTTTTTGTTCTGAAGCTAGGCTGTTCATAGACATACACATAGACACAGCCACAGACATGATTCAGGGTACCTCAAAACGTGTCTTTATGTTAAAAACTCAACTTCGAATTTCGAGGACGAACACAATACTTCTTCTACCTATAAATAGTAGGTAAAAATAAGAAAATTAGCACACAAATAGTGATGAAGTGGTATTGATGATTCTTATACAGGCCCTTATACAGATGAATAAGTAGAATCTGAGGGTTTCAGATGTGACTTTTGACCCTGGTATGCTGTGTGAGACACTCCTGAGATTACAGAGGGCATTTTTAGCTTGCCGTCGAATGAATTCATAAATTGTGCACAATGCATGTTCTGTAGGAAGTTTATTATTTTGAATTAATCAGGAGTCAAGAGTCCACCGCTGCTGTGGCTCAGGGGATGCGTACACTCCTCTCACGCAGCGGGCCCGGGTTCGATTCCTGGTCGGGACAAGCTAACCTAGGTGAGGTTTTTCCGGGGTTTTCTCTCACCTGTGAGACAAATGTCAGGTAACTTTAGACCCTTGTGGTCCCCGGATATCATTATCATCTTCATCCCCATCCTCGCCTTGAGTGTGTGTGTGTGTGAATGGTGTGTCTCGTCCTTCCTATGTGTTCGTGTTGTTTCGGAGGTGGCCCCGGCATTGGGCTGATCACTCATCCAGGGAGGCCCTCCATGTCCTTGTCTGGTCAAAAAAGTATGTATGTGATCCAAAGATAATCCCTCTCCCGACAGGTCGCGGCTCTGTAAGGCCCGGGCGGCTTGGGTCGCTTAAATCCTAACAGGGACAGGTAAAAACTACGATAAAGAAAGAAAGAAATTAATCAGGGCGAAGTAAAACGTTAAGTTCCCTCTAATGCGACCCATGTGATGACATATTATGGCATTATGGATAATTAAACATGTGACTCCGGATAACAGTTACAATATACATATTACGTAGCTTGACAAGCGATATACTCGTATTATGCATACGAAATATTCTAAGAAAATAACATGCAAAACACTACGCTAGACATAGCGGTTTCTAATGACTGATCCTCTCGTTTCAGAATTTCGTCTCCACAGTATCATAAGCCTATCTAGAAAGAAGGCGATAATACATCCACGTTGCCTTATAGTAGGCCTAATTCAGTACAAGATCACCATAGCAACAAATAAAGAGGCTGGTGAATGTCTATTTTGTCTACTTAAGATGAATGATTGTCCTTTTTTCTGGCAGAGCTGTTTACTCTTTCCAACAGAAATATATATACGTACCTAGGGAAAATGAGGGAGAGGAATAAAAAAAAAAAAAAAGGGAAGAAAGGCAGAAGGAAATAAATAAAAATAAAGAAAATAAATTGAAAAAGGAATAGAAAGGTAAGAAGGAAAGAAAGGAATAAAGAAACAAAGGGAGAAATAACGAAAGCAGGAAATAAATAAATAAACTAACAAAACGAAAAAAAACACACAAAAGAGAGAAGGAAATGAAGAATGATAGATCCAGGAAGAAAGAGGGGAAAGAGACAGTCTGAGAGGCAGAGGGATATATAGATTATTTTCTGAAACGATATTAATGAAAAAAAACTTATTTCGTGCTATAACCTTCGAGTTCTCGCTATGTAATTGTCACCTATAAAACTGCACAAGTACCATAACGAATATGTTTTATTACTTACAATACGAAATTACTAGTTAAACGCTTGCAGTTTCCTCATACAAAAACCTACTTTGCACTATTTAGAAGCACAGGAAAATCTTGATGTTCTTGTTTATTGTAAACATAACAGTTCCCTTAAAAAATAATTGAATTAGTGGTACCCACAATTAAACTTCTCAGTGAAGATCTACAATGAAACCGAATACGTCAAAAGCGTTGCTCATAGACATGCTCTCCACATTTCTGGGCACCTTATTCATAATCACCTTATACTTAATCTAGCAACTTTGCAAGATACCATACATGATAAAGATTACATCAGTCTACTTGCGATACAATCTTGCTTGTAAACTCCATGAATTTTAAATAGTGTTCACAGTTTTTACCAACACCTAGTACATATGCAACATTGTGTAGAAATGTGAAACTAGAGTTAATGTTACGACCTTGAATTTACGCAGACCGGCAATAATTCATTATATATGCTATTATACATAATATCTCGGTAATCGCCTAGAATACATCATGGACTTATCATATAAAAATGTGTAAACCCGTTTCAATTATTTTGTTCGTGCTGATGTACAAGTTTTGTTGACACTCCAGGCCATTTCTTCAGAGTAAAGGCAGTTTAGAAAAGTTTTATACAATGTTGGGCGCTCAATAGTGAGCTTGAAATCAGAAGCCAACAATAATAATAATAATAATAATAATAATAATAATAATAATAATAATAATAACAATAATAAAATCAGGTAAACTAATACAACATAGTGAAAGAATGCTTTTGTTTAGTTTAGTCAGTGATAATTACAATTATGATATACAGAAAATAAGTTATTTTTGTAATCTATCTCCGACTTATGTTCCAGATCGATTCATTAAGCAGGCCTTGCGGAAGAACAAAGGTCTAAAGTTTGATACTCAACTCATACTCATACTCATATTCGTATACACTGATATAAGAAATTATTAAAATATGTCAGGATTTCAGAAAATGCACTGGCAATTGGCAAAGAACTCCGCCTAATAACTTCACAGTAACATACCTTCTGTATATAAAGTATTCATGTAATACTCATTTCAGCTTGATCAACGAAATAAACAAACATCTGACTGCATTGGAGTCAAGGCCCTCATTGATTAAGCAAATCGGTATCGTATTATAGTCATGATTTCCCATTTAAAAAGCATGTGACATTTAATTAGCCGGTACCGGTCAACCGATCTGGTCCAAAATAAATAGGCTTCTTGCCATGGATGTTATAAATTCATGTAGCAAGTTTCATAAAAATCCGATAAAGCGTATTTGAGTTATCGCGCGTAGTAATGCTTCATGTTAAAAGAAGTGCAGATATTTAACCATGTGTTTTTTTCATTAAATTATTTGTAGTCGCTAAGAAGCCTGTGGTAATCTTCTTTTAAGCCAGGATGGCTGACTCGTTCTAGCACCGATGTTGAAAGCTATTACTCCAGGAACTCCAGGGAGTTTGGCGAAGAATGATCTTGTGTTCACTCGAATATAGTTTTGAAATTGAAGAATTCTTATTTTAGAATGTAGTTGCTGATTTAGAACAAACCACGAAGAATGTTGCTTTCCGAAGATATTCGTTTTGATGAACTTGCAGGCGATGGATGTGAGTGTTTCTTGATGCTCCCTACACTGGAGCTGCACATGTCATAATAGGGCGTACAAGTGAAAGGTATAGCAGAGCGTCTATTAATCAATGGATAGATTTTGCTCCGTCTAGCATAAGTCAATGAAACAGTTCACCTGCTTATCCATATGTGACAAATATCACTCGTGAAACAACTTTTTTATTCAAATTTTCCTAGAGATTTAAAAATTATCTTCCGTCGTCATAGTTAAAGGTTTATTAATATACTGGTATGGACAACAAAATGTTTAACTTTATTATTTATTTATTGCGAAACACACCTGTGTATTTACGTTCATTCACTATTGCCATCACACTTTATCATAGGCATTGCCTCGAGTGACTTGGACATCGCTGATACGGCTGTATTGCAGGAATGCGCATTCAGTTGTAACTTCATTCAAGGGTTTCAGTTTGTGTATAAAAAGCATAACTTATAACTAGGGACCGGATTTTTAGGTTTTTAAAAACACTGTTTTAGGTTTTCCATTAGGTGAAATAGTTTTTTTTTTTAGGTTTTTTGACCAAAATAACGTTTTTGGGTAGAATAATTGGTTTAACAAATTTGAATGTCCTACATAGGATTCAATACATAATACTTGTAAAAATTAACTTTAAAAAAATTACTTAAATTTGTGTAAACTTGCTTTAGGACAATATTACACAATCGAAGGAAGAAAGAAAGCATAAACAATGAAAAGAAGCAGTGAAAATAAGATTGCCTCATATTTCCTGGTTACAGTATATCACTAAATATCTTTCAAGATTCTCGTTTGTCGTATACAGCAGGAGCAACTTGGAAAACAACAGAGCAGACGTAGAAACCCGCGGGATGCAACGTCATAAAATGACAGAAGAAGAAGAAATTCAGATCGTCGCCAATACACTGCCGTAATAAACTCGATTTAATTTGTTTCGGCATAATTAACACGTCTTCTTAAAACTCACAGTGTGACCACTCAGTATGATTAACAGGGAAGTACTAAATGCAAACAAGCGCTTTAAAACACAGAAATCTATATCATTGTTCATACACTGCAACAATAGTTGTTCATACGGATATTTTAAAAGGGATACGCCGGTACTCTTGCACTTCCTCTCTTGATACTGTCCATCCTAGACGACAGTGGGTTGAACGAAACGCTGGTAGTATTAATTTCAACCTGACAAAAATTGTCTCTCCGTAAAATATCGATTTCTCAACTGACAAACAAAAAAGAAAAAAAAAAAACAGCCTAAATTAGGTATTTCAGGTTTTATATCCCGTTTAGGTATATTTAGGTATTTATACCCTATTTAGGTATTTTTAGGTGCCACAGAATTAATGTGGGTGAATCCTATGGACATGATTCGAAAAAGTGTATGAGCGCATTTTGTTTTGGAAGTAAGGAAAAAAATAGGTAAAAACCTAAGAATCCGGTCCCTACTTATAACAATCCTTCAAAGAATTTATTGGAATTAAAAAAAGGGAAGTTATAAGACAACCATCGTTTCGTACACATTCAGGCTTTGTCTTGCATGGCGGATAGTGCATTCTTGTAATAGGCTGAAACAACTGAATGCGTTCCCTGCAATACTCCCTCTTGTTCTACTCCAGAATTATTTGAAGTGAGCAATTTGTACTGATAATCTCTCTATATAGAAGGGAACGTTCGTATATTTATGTGTGGCCATTATATACTAAAAACTACTGGACCGATGTATACGCGGATTTTTGCAAAATGATCCACTTTGTCCGAAGAAGGTATTACTGAAATCCTCGATGTGACAGTAGAAAGAAAGTTAGGGTTCTAATTTCTGAAAATATTACACTAAATTCATTAAATGCAATTCGGTTCTCAAGACAACAATATTGTTTGCTGTGTTTACATGGAACTTTGGCAGCTGAATTTTACTGGGATTTGACATATAATTATAATTAGAGAGGCTATCAATGAAATTCATATATGTAAATCATTAACGAAGAATGGAATCCACGTAAGTAAATATAGGGCGCGATGCATCACATAAATTTCTCTACCCTAGGCATGGAGAATATATTTTTTTCACTTCACATTTCGATATATTGTTCGCACACTTTATCTTGAGCTAAACACTCCATAATGCTGAAAACCGTCCATATAAAGAAGGCTTCGCTCGAAAAAAATGAAGATCGCGACCCGTTCCCAGTATTGCCATTCCCCATTAACTTGCCGTTGAGGCATTCTTGAGCTACCGTAATTTTTTTTATTTGTTTACATAATATTATTCTGAAAATGACAGAATAAATCCAGGGATATTAGAAGAACAGTACTGGTGTTGTGGAAATGGTCGATATGTTGTATTGCGGGGACAACATTTTCAGTTGTCTCAGTCTGAGTTTGTGCCAACGATGGGTAGCGGGTAATGCTATATCAGAAATTCATCGGCGTAGGCCTTGTATTAGTTGAGAAATATGGATGTTTATTGAAAACCCTAAATATGTAAAAAGAGACAAATTAGGATGGACCATTTTTAGTCCTATTTACACAGTAAATTATTATGTTCCAGATTTTTGGGAAAGAATATGTGAAAGGGATATTGATTTACTTTTGATTTTAGCCCTGAAAAGGTTGTATTGCAATACGAAAGTAGGAAATAAAATATCCCTGGACAGTAATATGTTAAGTTACCGTAATTTCAGTTTCTTCTTGTCTCAACCCCTACCAGGCATGGTGTGTAAACGCAATGGGTTACAAAATTGTAAGTCCTGTATGAGCGATAAAAGTCATATCAAGCGTTTTCTGAGGAAATAGTTTGAGTGTGATAAGTCATTCTTCTTAGCTTCAAACTCTAGATCCCTACATATAAGGACTTATCATTTAATTTTGAATTATACGAAACATTCAATACCCGGGGACACCGGGCTTTTTTATATACCTGTATATATTATGCATATTATACAATTCCTGTATAGGCTAAATTTTAAACAAAGTCGTTAAAGCCGTTTTTGAGAAAATCAAGACAAATGAAATTATCTTCATGGTTACAAAAATTAAAAGCAAGTCGTTGTCACATTCGTGTCGCATCCCCGAAGGTAATACTCCCACATAACTTTCTTTGCCCCAAAGTATGGGCAATACACCTTTCATACTTCACATTCTGATATAGAACAAGGGCCCGTGTTCCAAGGAGTACGTATTCAGTTGTTTCAGCTTGATGCAAAGATTTGTCATACACCAGACAAGAATGAGTTTCTATGAACGGTGCCTCCTATTCGATAATAGACTCGTCCAAGGTTGAAAAAATTATGTGCTTCATATCTTTCAAGAAACAGTAGGCCTACTTACCAGTATCCATCGCTAGGAACTACTGTATAACAATATAAGCTAATTATGTTATTTCATCATTATAGAATGGTCTCAATCTAAAAGTGCTTTCAAATAATTCAATTTCAATACACTTTATTAATAAATTATCTATTAAATATTGTTCGTTAAATAGTCATTACAAATGCAACTCGTAATTTGAAACTCCCCTATAATAGTAGGCTATAACATACGAAAAGTGAGTATATATTCTGCCTCTACAAATTTAGTCGAAAGAAAAGTATCGTTATGTTAAATTAAAACTATATTCATTTTAAAGTATAAAGTAAATAGTAACTTAACATATATATTATGTATATTCACTTGTGTTTATTGCAATTCATTGCTAATACATTGTGCAATGTCTGTGGCAAATAAATATAAAAAATAAGAACACTGCGGCTCCGTCCCCGAAACAGCCAACCCGACTTTGTTTTGCAATTTTTCACTGTTGTTTTTAGTTAGTTGTCGTATATTTTGTTCATGATGCTACGTCATTGTGTGCTAAGAATAACAAAAAGATGGATCTCAGACTATATAATTTCAATTAACTTATCTCAAAATTTAATCTGAAAGAGCAATGTTCGTTATTCCTGTGTACCCTTCATATACGAGGAAGTTGTGCAAGATATCTTGCACTATTTATTTTCTCCAGAATAAGAGGCTTCTCTTAAATCCACATATTAACGAAATTATAGCCAAGAGACAAGAAGTTACAACACAGTGTTACTTTATTGCTCAATAGTGCGTTCGTTAACGAAATATGTAATTAAAGTCGGCTGTTGTGAAGATAGTTTGCACGTCTCATTATTTCGTTGTACTTCAAGTGATACCTTCAGTTATAATTTCTGCGTAATTGCATACTATATTACAAATCCATTGCCCGGCTTTGTAAATTGACTGTTTAAACGTGAGAAATTACTTCCTGCTTGAACAGTGACCCCAGTTTATCCGAGGATGAATGTGAAGAGAGCATTCATTTAAGTGATCTAGTAAAAATCTTGAAGGTCTACGAGTATAACCCAAGTGAACATTCTTTTACGGATTTTTTTGTGGTAGCAAATAGAACGCAATTTGTTGTTACTACCTATGAAGCAGAGTATTTTGTTACCAAGTCACGCTACAGTGCTAGTTAATGCTCTGATTAGAAAGAAATACAGCCTGACACGAGTGAATTTAATACAAATATAATTTAATTTAATTTATAGTTCCACACGTTTGGTAAGCATCCAGTAACAAGGTACAGTAATCCCTGTGTGACTGGTATTTATTGATCCAGCTAACATTTTAGGTTTAGGTATAAAAAAGTAATACCACATAGTTGTTTCTTATTAACAATTATTGTTATTGTTGTTGGCAATTTATTATAAATTCCGGCACACAGTATTCCAGTAAATTACAATAAAATTCCAGTCAATAGAATACGAATATTACGTATTTGTTTTACAAACAATTTAATTCTTGATTATAGAAAAAATCGGGTGCGTGGAACGCCACGCGACAGAAGTGAAACTTCTTTGGCAACGTTGAGAGTGAAATAGAGGAATACATATAATTATATCGAACGGAAGAAGGAATAAAATAAGAAATTCACTTTTTCGGCATTTCAAATCGAATACGTTTAAAACAATAACACAGTTGTGATGAACTAATGCCCAAACTATCATTGATCGTAGCCACTGTGTTTGTTTACATGAACGGGACGCTTTGGTTAAATTTCCGAGAACATTAGGGACGTGTAAACGATGCTCACGCAACGAGTAGAGCCATCTATAATGGCGAAGGGCTCACCACGTCACTAGCTCGAAGCAGTAATAGCCCTTCACTCAATGCCTGATACCTTTCCCCCGCGCGCTCCCGTGGACCCACTCTTTCGATAACAACTCTATGCTTGCTACGATTTTGTTCGTAACGCTAGAGCGTAATGCAACTTTGGGTTAGCTCTCGATTTGCTCCTAGCGCGCCTAAATAAGTTTCACTTCAAAATCGGTTAGGCTAAATCGAGACGCTGCCGCAAAAGGGTAGGCTACATATATCATCTTGTGCGTGCTGCCTAAATCTAACGTGCTCCCTATGAGACGGATACGTTCCGCCGAGGTCAAGAGGGGGTGGGCGAGGATTGACATCCCTGCCTACTGCCCGAGTGTCTTCACGCCACTTCTGGATCCTATGCGTCGAATGCCGAGACCGATGTAACTTTACTTGCGGTTTTAACAGTGGTCCCCTGACCCCTAAATGTTACATATGGTTCTAGCAAGTGTTCTCCTGACCCTTATGTAAAGTTACATGTGATTTTAGCAAGTGATCCCCTACAAACAGATGTAAGGTTTTCTTTACAGGTAACGCGACATGCGGTTTTAGCAAGCGACCTCCAAAGTATACACGTAAAAAGACATGGAGAGGAACATGTTAAAACTGCTTCCCTATTACAGGTATCAGTTTCAGTTGCAAAGCACTGCAATTCCACTAAAAGTTTCCCCTTCCCCTAAGCAACGTAAGAGGTACCACATTCTATAACAAACTCCCAACAGCCATAAAAATATCCAAGAGAGAAAATTTAAGTTTGTCCTAAAGAACATTCTTATACATAAAGTATTAAATTCACTAGATGAATATTTGTAGGCCTAAATATTTTTAGAATCAGAAAAATAACTATATAATGTGATATGTAGGCTACCTAGTTTTAAATAATATTGTAATTAGGCTTAGTTTATAATGACATGTAATATAACAGCATAGTACGTAAACTTAAGTAGCTAGTGATAAATTATATATTTCCTGTATCTCTAGACGTAAGTTCTGTACTTCGGATCCTCGAAGATTATTGGAGTACCGGTATATTAATTTATAGTCTGTAAGATTGAAACCTGGCAATGCCAGAAACTTCTACAAAGTCTATTGGCAGCAAATTATTATAATATTAATAATAATAATAGTAATAATAATAATAATAATAATAGTAATAATAATAAATTATTATTAGAATTATTAGAATTTATTATTATTATTATTATTATTATTATTATGATTATTATTATTATATGTATATGGAATAAAATATCTACGGTTTCGGATTGCAAACTATTGCAATGGAATATTGATTGCATAAATCAATGGTGCAATTCAAATTTTATGATCATTAACACCACTAAGACCCAGAGTATGATATTTAGCAGGAAAACAAATCAAATAATATACAATTATCGTCTTGGCCAAAATATAATAGCTCGTTCAGAAAATATAAAGTATCTGGGAGTGTACTTAGACTCGAAATTATACTTCCATGTCCACATTGACCATATTTTCACACAGGCTTTAAAAACTCTTGGACTAGTTCGATTAATTTTTCATAATTTAAAAAGCATAGAGTCATTAATTACTCTTTACAAATCTTTAATTCGTAGTGGCTTAGAATATTGCAGTGTTGCATATAATAGCATTACTGTATCTGACAGTAATAAGCTGGAACGAATACAGAGAAAATTTGTTTCCCTTACACGTAGTAAGTTTAACAGAAATCTGGACTATGAGGAAGTACTTAAGCTATTAAACCTGGAAACATTATATAATAGGCGTATTTCAGCAGATGCTAATTTCATAGCTAAAGTCTTTCGTGGGGAAATACATTGCAAATCAATTTTAGATAGCATAGGGCTCTCTGTCCCCTATGCAAGAACAAGAACAAGAAATCGAACAATTTTTGCGGTACAACAGCCATATGAAATCCCTTCTAACAGAATGGCTATCGCTTGCAATGCCCTATTTAAAAATTCTGATATATTCCACATGCAATGATTATTATTATTATTATAGTTATTATTATTATTATTATTATTTTGTTGTACAACAACCTTACACAGTTTCTTGTTTCATATTGGCCATTGTTTTTAATACGTTGTTCAGAATTTCAGATATATTCCACAAGCAATGATTCCAAAACGCTAAAATATTTTTAAATATAAGTGTTTGACCTAGTTTCCTTAAACCAGAATGGTTTCATATCAAATCTGTAACATATGAACAGAGACATTCCACCACTTGGAATGTGATGACTAGTCTAAACATGCTGACCTCACAAAATTGATCAATGAGGCTTACACAGCTGACTAGACATACTTACAAGTCATATGTCTTATTATGAATCGTTATGTAATTATGTTATTCCTGTCTGTATGTCTCCTATTATTATTGTATATCATCATCATTGTTATTCATCATCATCAAAAACATCATTCATGTATCATCAATCCATATTATATAAGAAGCCTACTGTTTAAAATTTGTAAAAATTGTATGTAGCTTCTCTAAATAAATAATTGAAATTGAAATTGAAATTATTATTATTATTATTATTATTATTATTATTATTATTATTATTATCTCACTCTCTAGAATTTGGTTTCTGTTATTGAAATATCAATGATAGATTTTATGAATACCTTAATTTTGATTGTCATAAAACGGCTTTAACGATTTTGATAAAAAATCTAAATATCGAAACTCTTACTCTGGATAATGAAACAGCTTTTTTTTTCTTCTATAAGATGACTTGGAGATAGTTTACTCGTGTTTGTTAACTATAACCCTAATGTACCTTCGGGTAAAATAGGGTTCAAAAAACTGTATAGGCCTATTCAATAAATAAATAAATACTCGTGTTTGTTTTAGAATTTTCTTGGCGCTCTTAACTATGGAGGAAGATAGCCTACATTAGAAATTTGCAAAATAAAGCTGTAGAAACAGCTAAAAAGAACACTTCTTATCCAGCAGAACGTTTACTTATTGCCTATAATAAAATCAGGTAAACTGATATAACAAAGTGCCAGTAAGTTTTTGTTGAACCAATTATAATTGCAATTATGATATGCAGAAAAATGCTTAAACCAAGTTTTGCAACGCTAAATTTTTTTTGAGTGGGCCAACGGGAGTTGGCCACAAGAAAATACGTAAGTATAACAAGCTTGTTTTTATTCTGTTGCTTATTTATGAAAGAAATAATTTATGGTTTAGTTATTTATAACTATCTCATTACAGCCCTGCAAGACTATACTTTCAGTCTATAATATTCAATACTTATTTATATATATCAAGGGAAGCATGCGGACAAAGGCCAGGGCAGTAGATCTTCACTTCAAATGCCAGCAAGCTACAGAAGAGGAGGGACAAAACCAAGAAGGAACCAAAGCCTACAATAATTAATGTTTTCCAATAATTGAATTTAATTTCAGAAAGAAGTTGAACAAGAGTAACATCCAATAAATATAAAATACATAAGTATAATAATAATAATAATAATAAAACAATGGAAGGTAAATTCTAAAATTAACTATCATACAACAACAAGCTACCAATGACTAGACTCTACAGCGGAAAGCCACTACATATATCTCTATAATTGATTCTGTCCAACAATGTATACACAAAATTAATAATAATAAATTATTTAACAACCCTACCATTTATTCATATGTATGCCCTATCATGGATCCAATCCAATAATCTCTTATAAGCAGGGGCAATCCAAAGCAAAAATGCAAAACATTCAAAGGTCATTAAGTATGATTAAGTCACTACTGATCATTTCCACTATTACAATTAGTTTATTAATCCAACTATTATACTGCAGATTAAGAAGCTAACAAAGGGATGTAACCTTTAAGGTAAGGTTATATATATATATATATATATATATATATATATATAAATCTATATAATGCATTTATGCAATGTCAATCAACAAGAAGGAAAATTTAGATATAAATGTAACACTGTAATGTGCCAAGAAATAACTCCACCCAAAAATAACTACCCTAAAGTGGAGTCATACAATAAGCTCAGAATAGGCAATAAATTTCCAAATTTACATTTAATAAGAATACCCTAAGATTGAGAAGGTAGAATGAAATAGACCAAGTTAAACTTCAAACTTCAACTAAACCCAGAAAATGTTTGCTCACTTTATGATTACCTCGTTTCAAAAACATTTAATAATTCTAAATATCAAGGGATTCCTAAATGCCAAATGTAAAGATCAAAGGAGGCTGGAAATAAAAAAATTGGAGCAATGGCTTATATATATATAGTGACTCAGATATTCCCAAAGCCCCAGAAATCAAATTAACAATCAATTTTCAAACTGCCCTACAATGGACTACAATTGGTGTTCACGCAAGCTAAGTGTTTTGTCCAGCATATTTATTATGTGCAGTGAATAGTTTTAATTCAAATCATCCGCCAGGTGTTCTTGCGCCAAGTATTAAGTTGAGTAGGCGTATATTTCATCATATCCTGATCACGAGTCTTTGTGTCGGGTATTCCCTCTTTAAAGACGCCTCGAAGAGCGTCAGGAAGCCTCATCAGTATTAAGCCTGCAGTTACACGATCAAGTCACGGTCTGAAACTGCTCCGGTTCTAGTAACAAAAGCCAGTTCGCGCTCTTTGTATTTTCACTAGAAATCATTGGAATAAAACTTCCTTATAAGTTTTATTAATTTCAAGTAAATTACTTATACATAATTTACTTATTCGCCGTATTACAAGTTCATTAGATTCACTTATTAGTTCCAAGTAAGTACATAGCGTGTGACGTCATCACTCACCAAGAAGCTATAAAACGTGAACAATCAAGTGCTAATAACTTAAAATACATTCATTCTACAACAAATTTTATTACCGTTAAATTGAGATATAATTCATTAGTAAATTACAAAATTTACTAAATTACTTCTAGTGGTGCAATCCGGTTCGCGCCAAATTCCAATTCATTGTTTCAACGTGTTTATTCAATTATTATTCAGTGTTCACCTATTATTTCTTCGAGTGATTACAAGTATTAATAAAGTGCAAGTATTTCATTACATTCTAGATTGTTTAACCAATATGTTTCCTTTGATCTCTGTACCCAGTGTCCTCGTGATATAGTCCCTTCTTGCTCTAAATGGTCCTCCGAAATTTTATACTTCTCACATGTACATTGTTTCATCCTTACATGAAGCTACCCTATTAATCTATCCTGCATTTATCCTCTCACGGATATTATCGTCCAATCCCTAACATTGGTCCTCTCACGAGCCTGATCTCAAACATTGGTCCTTACGGGCAGGATCATATTGGAACAATCATATTTACATACTTGTATTCGCAAATACCGTTTCTCGAGTTCGTCTCATTCATCTGTGCTTCCGCGTCGGTCAGTTCGTGAGTTCCAGCAACCCTGAACTTCGCATCGAAGACAGCATCATAGCAGCAGTGATTCGACTCATCGTGGGATTCCGGTCACTAGCGAACTTCAAGAAAGCAGTGAACAGTTAATACATGCATCATCGTGTAGCAGTGGTAGAATTTCAAGTTTCAATTACAAGTAATTTATCATCTCATCATGGAAAGTGAACTGAGAGATTTAACGAAGAAAAGGGGTTTTCTTAAAAGAAGATTCACATTGATTCAGAAATATTGTGACAGTGTTACAGAAGAAGTAGACGTGTTTAGACTTAAAGCTGAATATGACAGTATTCAGGAGCTATGGGACAAGTTTGAGTGTTTACAAGCTCAAATTGAATCTCTAATTGAAGCCGAAGATGAAATAGATTGTCATATGCAGTATTATGAAGAGATACGAAACAATTATCAAGTGCTTAAAGCAAAGTTAAGTGGTCTTCTATTTCTACACGAGCAGCAAGTGCATAGTGCGAACTCTGTGAACAGTCAACGATCTAATCACAGTGTTAACTCTCATCACACATGTCAATCTTCTGCTTCACAATGCAACAATAGAAATATACAACTTCCAAGGATTCAAATTCCTGTATTCAGTGACTAACTTTAAACACTATCACGACACTTTCAGTAGTTTAGTGGTGAACAATGATTCATTGGATCCCATCCAGAAATACCATTATTTGCTGAGTTCTGTTAAGGGACAAGCCCACGCGCTCCTTCAGAATCTTCCAGTCACGAATGAGAATTTTCCAATAGCATGGAATTTATTGTGTGCAAGATATGATAATACTCGAGTTATTGCCACAGCTCATATAAAAAATCTACTTTCATTACCAATAATGAAAGATGAAAATGTTACAGACTTGCGAAACTTACTAAATCAGTTTCAAAGCAATCTTAACGCCATCGAAGCTCTCAATATTGAAATCCCATTACACGAAGTCATGTTCATTCAATTAATATTGGATCATCTTGGTGAAACTACACGCAAGGAATGGGAAAGCAAAATTGACTCACAAAGGTTCACACCGCTTCAAGAGTTGATGAACTTCCTAGAAGCCAAGGCTCATTCTTTAGAAGTGCTATCCAATTCTAACAATGTGTCAAGCCCATCCAAAGAAAAAAGTGAAAGACATACACAAAAGAAATCTGTAAAAACGACTCGTCAATCTTATGTTGCCATCAAAGGTGATACATGTCCTTGTTGCAAGGAAAGTCACAATTTATATAAGTGCGACAAGTTTTCACAGTTGAGTGTAGATCAACGTTGGGATTTTGTGAAAAGCAAAGGTTTATGTGCAAACTGTTTCTCCAACGGTCACAAAAGAGACCATTGCAAAATCAAATCATTCTGTAATTGTGGAAAGGCTTCACACAGCAAACTGTTACATAATAACACACGAGACAGTAAAAAGGCTCCTCGACAACCACATCAACCGTCTGAATCTACAGATAATGTACCTGCTAGTTATTGTTCGATAAAAGAAAATTCCAACCAAAGGGAGATTTTATTAGCAACAGCAGCAGTGCATCTTGAAGATAGACAAGGAAATGTAGTGTTATGCAGAGCGTTACTGGACTCAGGAAGCCAATTGAACTTCATAACTGAAGGTTTAGCCAAGAAGTTGCAGCTGCCAACCACAGATGTCGACACTCAGATACGAGGTATTAATGGCACCTCTTCTTGCAATCACAGTGTTAAGGTTAATCTGCGATCCAGAATCCAGAATTTCCAGGCTGAAATGAGTTGTCTAGTAATCCCTCACATTGCAAACAAACTTCCTTCAGTCCGTATTGATCCCACAAAATTCAATATTCCTAGTGAAATTTCATTGGCAGATCCTAAATTCTATATCCCTGGTGATGTCCAGCTTCTCATTGGTGCTAGCTTGTTTTACCAACTATTCACTAATGAAAGAATAGTCATTCCTAATAACCCTATTCTTAGTAACACGGAACTAGGTTGGATACTTAGTGGAACTATTCCCAAGAAGGCAATCAAATCCAAGAAGGTCACATTCGCTCAACACAATTTATTTGTGACTGTTGATAATGTTGATATACAGTTAAGACGATTCTGGGAACTAGAAGACTTTCCTAAACCAGTGTTTACTAAAGAAGAAAGGGAATGTGAAGAGCACTTCGTACAAAACACTATTCGTGCAGATGACGGTGCTTTTATAGTGCAATTACCCAAGAATCGATCTGAAGACTCCTTGGGAGAGTCCAGGCAACAAGCCGTAAAACGCTTAGAGCATCTGGAGCGAAAATTCCAAACCAATTCTGTCTTGCAAGAAGACTACAGGAAGTTCATGCAAGAATATGAAGAATTGGGACACATGAAAAGGGTTTCACTCCCTCAGCCAGGTGAAAAATGCTTTTATTTACCACATCATGCTGTGATAAAACCATCATCCACCACAACCAAAACCAGAGTCGTATTCGACGCTTCTGCAAAAACATCTTCAGGCAAGTCCCTAAATGACATTCTGAAATTAGGGCCTACAGTGCAAGATGACCTATCATCAATTATAATTCGTTTTCGAACATATAAGTATGCGTTCTCAGCTGACATCTCTAAAATGTACAGACGCATTAAAATGAACGAGAGTGATCAAAATCTTCAAAGGATTGTGTGGCGTTCCAGCACAGATGAACCCATACAAGATTATGCATTAACTACCGTGACTTATGGTACTAAATCAGCTTCATTTTTAGCCATAAGATCCCTGCACCAGCTGTCAATAGAAGAAGAAACTAAATACCCTCTCGCTTCACAAGCAGTCAGGACTTCCTTCTATGTAGATGACTGCCTGGCAGGACATGATAATCTTCAAGAAGCTCTACGCCTTCAAGAAGAATTAATCCTCATGCTTGACAGTGGCGGATTTCCACTGCGAAAGTGGTGTTCCAACCATGAAGCATTGCTGGAATCTGTACCGTCATCTTATCGAGAGACCCAGTTGCCTCTGTCTCTTGATAACAGTGAAAATGCACATGCCCTTGGTTTACTATGGCATCCTGCAACTGATAACTTCCAGATTCAATCCCATCCTTCTCTCCAAACTCATACTCGAGTTAAACTTACCAAGCGTACTATCCTATCAGTCATATCATCCATTTTTGATCCTTTAGGCCTTGTCAGTCCTATGGTTATCAATGCCAAAATCTTCATGCAATCATTATGGATTGAAAAGCTTGGCTGGGATGAGGAGGTACCTTCACACATAGCAGAGAAATGGATTGAGATCTGCGACATTTTAGGTACAATACACACGATGCGTATTCCACGATTTGTTCTCACACATGGTACCCTTCAAGATATACAGATCCATGGCTTCTGTGACTCTTCAGAAAAGGCCTACGGTGCATGCATATATCTCCGTTCTGTGAACATTGAAGGTGAAGTTACAATTAACTTGCTATGTTCCAAGTCTAAGGTTGCCCCTCTTAAAAGGCAAACCATTCCACGTCTTGAACTTTGTGGAGCATTGCTGTTATCTAAACTGTACAACAAGGTGTTGAATGACCTTAACATTCAAACCTCACAAAATTATCTATGGTCAGACTCAGTTATTGTTCTGTCGTGGATAAAATCAGATTCACGAAAGTGGAAAACATTTGTGTCCAACCGTGTGTCACAAATACAAGAACTTTCTGAAACAGCAGCCTGGCGACATGTTTCTACAGAAAACAACCCAGCTGATCTCGTTTCAAGAGGTGTATATTCTGAACAATTGTCTGATATTGATTTGTGGTGGCACGGTCCTAAGTGGTTGGCTCATAACACAACATTATGGCCGGAACAGCCAAAACAATTAAGCCCTCCAGATTCCTCAGAGCAACTTACTTCCATCTGCCTGGCAGCTACTGTAGTAGAAGATAGTTTTATTACAAGATTCTCTAATCTCAAGCGCCTGCAGAGAGTTACTTGTTATATGTATAGATTTATTTCTGCCTGCCGCCATGAAAACAAATATCATGGACCTCTCGCAGCAGAAGAATTACAAAAGGCTCTACAAGTTTGTGTTAAAATTGTTCAGAAAGAAGCTTTCTCTCAAGAGCTGAAAGATCTTAGCAACAGCAAGCAAACTTCAGTGAAAAGCTCTATCCATGCATTAATTCCATTCCTAGATCAGAACAACGTTATAAGAGTGGGTGGACGGTTGGAGAAATCAGATCTTACACATGATGCAAGACATCAGGTTATATTGCCATCCCGACATCATTTAACAGTTCTGATTGTAGAATATGAGCATCGCAAGCTATTACATGCTTCGCATCAGCTGCTTATAGCTTCATTACGACAAGCCTACTGGATACCTAGTATTCGCAGAGTAGTAAAATCTATTTTGCATAGATGTCTCACGTGTTTCAAGCTAAAAGCAGAAAGTTCTCAACAATTAATGGGAAATCTTCCTAGCTATAGAATAACTCCTGCTAGACCTTTTCTCCGCACCGCAGTCGATTACGCTGGACCCTTCAACATAAGATATGGGGCTCCACGCAGTAAAACTACTGTAAAAGCTTACATCGCTATTTTTGTCTGCTTGGTAACAAAGGCCATTCACATTGAATTAGTTTCTGATCTAACATCAGATGCCTTCATAGCAGCCCTACGAAGATTTACAGCACGTCGGGGACTCTGTAAAGAAATCTTCAGTGACAATGGCACTAACTTTGTGGGAGCAAACAACAAATTAAGGGAGCTCAGATTGCTATTGCAGTCAAGAGACTTTCAAACTACAATTCAAAATTTCACTGCAAACCATGATTATAGCTGGTCGTTCATTCCTCCAAATTCTCCCCATTTCGGTGGTTTACATGAAGCAGCAGTGAAATCTATGAAGTTTCATCTCAAGAGAGTTATGGGAGCTCAAATTCTCACATATGAACAGCTTTCTACGCTTCTATCTCAAATCGAAGCGTGCTTGAATTCTAGACCACTTGTTCGTCTAAATGATGATCCAGCTGACTTGTCATACCTTTCTCCTGGTCACTTCTTAATTGGAGAACCTCTCACATCTCTACCTTCACCTCCTCTTACAGAAGATAAGAGGTATTTAGAAAAATGGCAGCTGTTACAAAATCATTTGCAACACATATGGAAACGCTGGTCATCCGAATATCTTCACTCACTACAACAAAGGCAGAAATGGACCTGTTCCAGTAACAACATTCAAGTTGGTACTGTCGTCATCTTGAAGGAAGACAACATTCCTCCTCTTCAATGGAAGTTAGGCGTGATCACCGCTACTCATCCGGGAGAAGACGGCTTGGTTCGAGTGATTACTGTGCGCACTTCCAGTGGTGAATATAAGCGGCCCATAGTCAAAGTGTGTCCTCTACCCCAAGACGAGTAGCATATGACACTTTCTATGATCTTATATTCAAGATTCTCCACTTGAAGTCCATTTCTCATCTATCTCTGTAACAAATCGTATTCTTGCGAGATGTGTTACATGTATTTTTCTTTCTATCAATCTTGCTATTTGAAAGACCTCTCTCTGTTTTTCAGTTCAAGAGTTTTGACCTACGCTAGCTTGAATTTCTTCATGTTGACATTCAGTTCAAGGGGATAAAATGCTTTGTCATTGATCAGCTCATTGTCTATTGTCCATTTTTTTTCCTTTGTAGCACTTGCCTTTTGCTACGTAGATGTATTACTCCTTATATACCAACAACATCCAATAATCAACACTTCCCATTTCTCCCTTGTGCTTGTATTATTGATGTTTTGGTGTCCCTTATCTACATTAGTCCTCGGTCATAGGATCGCAATCCTAGCCACAACTACTACATGGTTTATATAGTCTTTGATCTTGACGTATGATGTCTGACTCCTAGTCCTCATACATTAGATTACTAGGAGAGCCACTACTTACTACATGGGTTTTATGTGCTTTGAGCATACTGTATGACTGATCATAATAATTGTCATACTTATCTTTGAAGTTCTACTACATTTCCATTTTCTACATTCTATGATTACTTATGAATTATCGTTATCATTCATTGGAATTCTCAATCACCATGTTCTTGATAATTGCCTACATTCTTTTATAATTATCATGTATCTTTTCCTTATTCCAATGCATACTCCGATAGCAATGTTCAATCCTATTTATCTATTGAAGCTTTTCTTTGTGTCGCTGCTCGTCTTGGGTCACACTTGGCTACCTTCAAGACGTCTTCAGCTTCACTTGAACTCACATGTCTACGTATCTCCTCTGATTTATATTGTGTGTCGTGTGCTTATACGTAAATAGTGAAATCAGTGCTTTCTATTCAATATCATATTCTTGCAATATATGTAAGAAGTAATTTTCCAATACATATCACAGGTATACATCCAATTAGAATCAGTGCTTGTGTTGTGTACATACAAGTGTCTCTCTATTATAGCTTGCCTTCCTGTTATGTTTTTATTGACGTTAATAGTCAATGGCGCGGAGTATGTTCACGCAAGCTAAGTGTTTTGTCCAGCATATTTATTATGTGCAGTGAATAGTTTTAATTCAAATCATCCGCCAGGTGTTCTTGCGCCAAGTATTAAGTTGAGTAGGCGTATATTTCATCATATCCTGATCACGAGTCTTTGTGTCGGGTATTCCCTCTTTAAAGACGCCTCGAAGAGCGTCAGGAAGCCTCATCAGTATTAAGCCTGCAGTTACACGATCAAGTCACGGTCTGAAACTGCTCCGGTTCTAGTAACAAAAGCCAGTTCGCGCTCTTTGTATTTTCACTAGAAATCATTGGAATAAAACTTCCTTATAAGTTTTATTAATTTCAAGTAAATTACTTATACATAATTTACTTATTCGCCGTATTACAAGTTCATTAGATTCACTTATTAGTTCCAAGTAAGTACATAGCGTGTGACGTCATCACTCACCAAGAAGCTATAAAACGTGAACAATCAAGTGCTAATAACTTAAAATACATTCATTCTACAACAAATTTTATTACCGTTAAATTGAGATATAATTCATTAGTAAATTACAAAATTTACTAAATTACTTCTAGTGGTGCAATCCGGTTCGCGCCAAATTCCAATTCATTGTTTCAACGTGTTTATTCAATTATTATTCAGTGTTCACCTATTATTTCTTCGAGTGATTACAAGTATTAATAAAGTGCAAGTATTTCATTACATTCTAGATTGTTTAACCAATATGTTTCCTTTGATCTCTGTACCCAGTGTCCTCGTGATATAGTCCCTTCTTGCTCTAAATGGTCCTCCGAAATTTTATACTTCTCACATGTACATTGTTTCATCCTTACATGAAGCTACCCTATTAATCTATCCTGCATTTATCCTCTCACGGATATTATCGTCCAATCCCTAACATTGGTCCTCTCACGAGCATGATCTCAAACAATTGGTTAGAAAATATTATGTTGAAATATCAAATGTAATTTAGTGTAACTATGCTTATTCTTAAAACAGCAGAGAATTTATTTTGAATAATACTGAGTGATTTTCAAAAAGCACTACCATGAACTACCATTGCTTAGAAAATGTTAAGTTGGAATATCAAATATAACATAACATAACTAGGCTTATTCCTCAAGCAGCTCAAAATTTATTTTGAATAATACTGAGGGATTTTCAAAAAGAACTACAATGAACTACCATTGCTTAGAAAATGATAAGTTGAAATATCCAATATAATTTAATGTAACTAGGCTTATTCTTCAAGCAGTTCAATTTTTTTTAATAATACTGAGTGATTTTCAAAAGGCACTACCTTGAACTATCATTGCTTAGAAAATGTTAAGTTGAAATATCAAATATAATTTAATGTAACTAGGCTTATTCTTCAAGGAGCTCAAAATTTATTTTGAATAATACTGAGTGATTTTCGAAAAGCACTACAATGAACTACCATTGCTTAGAAAATGATAAGTTAAAATATCAAATATAATTTAATGTAACTAGGCTTATTCTTCAAGCAGTTCAAAATTTATTTTGAATAATACTGAGTGATTTTCAAAAGGCACTACCATGAACTATCATTGCTTAGAAAATGTTAAGTTGGAATATCAAATATAATTTAATGTAACTAGGCTTATTCTTCAAGGAGCTCAAAATTTATTTTGAATAATACTGAGTGATTTTCAAAAAGCACTACAATGAACTACAATTGCTTACAAGGAACCTATCACTACCCTCATATCGAAACATGGCTCAATATTTTTACTGGGTCATCTAGATGCTGTAAGAAGTCCACGCTCCAAAAATTAGTTGCTGGCTTCAACTTCAAGTACCCCGAAATGCTTTGCAAATATCTTGGAACATATAGGGGATATAACATGGTAATCTAGATATGGGACTGGACAACCCTGACTGGCGGGAGTATTACGTCATCCGTTCATTTTGAGAATGGAAGTCCATATAAACATTGCACTGGTATCATTCCGCCCTTATCTGTATTTGATTCGTCAACTGTTAGCCTACGCCAATCATCTCCTTCCCGCGGACAACGAAAAATTTCTAGTAGGCCGTGTTTCCTTCCATAATAAATATCCACTAGGGCTACTTTCAGCTGTCATATGCGTTAAAAACAAAGACATGTTTATTTGCTTATTTCGTTGTTCAAGCTGAAATTGAGTGCTAAATGAATAATGGTATGTACAGAATATATACAGAATATTACTGTGAAATAATTAGGCCTACGTACATTAAGCGGAGTTCTCCGGCAGTGGCGTAATTCTCAAATCAGAAACATATCGGAGCAAGCCTTCGAACTTTCACCTAATTATACACAACAATGCCTCTTGCAAACTGAAGGATTATATTACGAATGCCACGTTTCGCAATACGCTGAAACATTTGTAATAAGTTAATATTGTTATCTTAATAGTTATCGTCACATATTATTAGTTATAAATTATATAATGTAGTACCGCACTATATTGTAAGAATGATGTGTGCTGCGGTTCAAATCACATGCATTTGTTTACATGGGCTTGGATTCGAAAATGAAAGGATCAAGCTTTGAACCTAGCTTCTATTGTTTGTCTAGTTGCAATCAAATATACAACTCAGCGATCAAATTCTGTCTACAGACAAATGTGAAAACATGTTAAGAAGAATGTGATAATGACGCGATTATTTGCTGTGCATGGTGATGAACTTGTGTTTTAATCACTGCATCAACACCAGTCACTTCTCTTTTGTTTTCGACCGTCAATCGTCTCCGCGCATCCGGAACTTCGAACTGCAGATAAGGGTTGTCCAACTTCTCCCACTGCAATGATTCAACCCGACATTTTCCAGGTTCGATTTAGGGTACTTGCAGTTGAAACCAGCAGCTAATTTTTGGAGCGTGGACTTCTTACGGCATCTAGATGACCCAGGAAAAATATTGAGGCATGTTTCGATATGAGGGTAGTGATATGTTCCTTGTTAGAAAATGATAAGTTGAATATCAAATATAATTTAATGTAACTAGGCTTATTCTTCAAGCAGTTCAAAATTTATTTTGAATAGTACTGAGTGATTTTCAAAAGGCATGAACTATCATTGCTTAGAAAATGTTAAGTTGGAATATCAAATATAATTTAATGTAACTATGCTTATTCATAAAGCAGCACAAACTTTATTTTAATAAGGAAATGTCAAGTAGCATATAAATTAATCAGTTTTCAAAATAATTAATCAAATGGGAATTTTAGTGACAGAAAAATCTGACTAACAAATGACAATGCAGAACTACACAATTAGAAGTGCCATGGAACGCAAAATCTGACATGTAAGCAATATGAAAAAGGAATAGCAAATATTTAACCAAAGCTAACACAAGTATATTTTATAGAGAATGTAATTTAAATAAGCCAGATAAGAAAGATGCAACAAATATAAGGTATAAAGCACAATATATATATATATATATATTAATTAAGTTGGGTTCTATATGTATAAAAAAGAGAGCTGAATTTTATGAAGGCTAAATATGCCTAAATCTGAATGGGAATTATTATTTGTTCTAATCAAAGGGAAGACCAAAAACTATGAAATGAACTCAGTAATATTTAAGGACAGAAATATCAAATAAAGCCTAGAAGGTTCTGGATGTAACAGAATAATTAAGAGCAAGGCATACTATCTTATCTTGGGCAAATATCGCAGATCTGAATTAACAGTATAAGAAAAATTAATATTTCCGGAATATTTAAGGCAATGAAGGGAGGTTAAACAGAATTAAACATGGCAACCATGACACCATGATTTTACATATGAGAAAATGCCGACGGTCCAATATACATAATTTCGACCTAGACAAATACTGTAATAGGCAAAATGCCAAATAAGCTTACCTCTTTTAATATGCAAGAATAATGCTACAGCAAGGACTATAGTAACAATTTAATATCCAACGTGTAGAATATTCCAAAATAAAGTTAACATAGTTATCAAAGAAATCTAACCTGTACGTTATATGACGTCATCACTCAGCTCATGAGTTGAAAACCCTTTTGAGCGAGTCCAAGTGACGTAGAGCATAGGCTTGTGTAGTGACAATGAATATTTCATCATAGGCAAAACTTTCCATTATCGCTTGTAATAGAACCCGTAATACATCTTGGCATTAAGCAACACTACATATGGCATGTCTCTATCAAGACCAGTTATACATGTATATCTATCACAACTGTCAAATATCTACAGTTTTATGTGTGCACACTTTCCTACTGATTAAAACATTTAACTGAAAAACTAGGTTTCTTCGTGCAGAAGGCACCTCTTACATATATTGGTATTATACTGTAAATGCATAATGTCATGTGCAACTTACAGTGGACGACGACAAGGCTCCCTCCAGCTGACAGGGAATCGACCTTCACAAGGGAAGTGCCAGCAACGATCTGATTCCGCTGACGAGCGTGGGTTAGTCCTTGCCGACGCCATGCAGATGGCAGCACAGACACCAACATCGAAAACAATTGCAGCGAGAGGCAGGGAGATCGCGGCAAAATTCAACCACGTTACAACTCTCCCCTCTTGCTGCGTCAGAAAAAGAATTTAGAAGAAATTATTTTTTTGTAAGGAACAGACATTACTTAAATGTTAAACTAGAACAGTAGAAAATGAGAGACACCTTGAGTAGAATTAAACACATGATGCAATATTATCACACTAAAGTCAAAATGCAATAGCTCTGTATAACACAAGCATAACACTTTACATGACCCTGTACCATATATTGATTATAATAGAAAGCTTGATAAGTGCTTGGTCAAATAGTCATAAAAATGGAATACAGTTTATGTTTGTGAAAAATGTTTATCTCTTGAAATCTCGATAGTGTTCATTTAATCCCTTTCGTTTTATAATTAGACGGAACCATCTTCAACATTATGTAATAAATGGTATTAAGACCTCAGCCTTATATTGGCAAAGTTCTACACAGAATCAAAGCTAAATACCTTCAATTAGGTAAATTTTCGACGACACTCACTCATTAAATTCTTGATAATACTAATCATTGAATATAGACTAACTAGTGTTCATGAGCCAGACTTGAAGCAGAAGGACAGATTAGTAGAAATATATCACAAAACTCACCATGGCTTGTACGCATAATACAAAATTTTGCAATCACTCACAACCATATAGAGCCAGATGTCCAGATGTGGCAATCAGGTCGAGAGAGCACAGCAAGGCCTATTCTTGCAGCACACGCTACATGCCAAGTACACTTGAATGAAGAACGGCTGGGAAAGACTGAAGAACTGATGAGTAGGCTCAAAGATACAGTACTGCTGGAGAATAAGGTAGAACGTGACTCCGGCCAACCATGTCGGATGACAAAATCAAGTTGGGGCTGCATACCCCATGAGTCAGGTATGAGAGTTGTCCAGGGGTACAGCGCTATACCCCCAAACAGGCCAGCAGGAGCACAGAAGAATCCACGTCCAGCCAGAAGCGTATGGTGCCATCTTCGGTGAGTGTAGGCTCAGACACATGAAACATAATGTCGAGAAATATGAGCAATTTTGTCCAATGCACAGAGGGAGGGGGCCTAGGACCACCCATCAGAGCAGGACTTTAGTATACAAGGTTGAATCGAAGAATGGTATAATATAAGGGAAGAATGTATATAGTTCCAAGCTTCCACTGTTTATTTGAGCGTCATGATGAATTAGTATTATAAAAGTCAATGCTTGCACTTTAAATCTTTCTTCTTGAAAAACATACTAATAGTGACTCTTCACTGGTAGATTAAATTAACTTCTTGTCTTATTTAGGTTATGTTATTTATATTCTTATACAATTTATAGAAATCATCCTCTTTTCATGATTTAAATCAACTTTGGTTTATGTCTTTCAATTTTGTTTTGTAAGGGGCCCCTTGATTACAGTTTGAATCGTCGCCAATGGAGGGAAACACATGCCTCGTCGTGTAAGTTGCACTACCAAAATCAAAGTGAAAGGGAAATGTTCATACTGAACGATTACAACAGATTAACCATACTTTATAAGATTGCAAGAAAGAGGCAGACATAAAACTAATTGAGTATTGCACCACTCCTCCGGCGAGTCACCAAGTCGAATATTTACCTGGACTTCCTTTCTCTGCTACCGGCGCCGGGTCCATCCCAGAGGATCTAAATAAGTGTGACTAAAAGGAGAACCGGAGAAAGAGGCAACATATTTAACGAAAGGCTACGAAATGAAGTTTCGATGCCTTTCGCATTTAATATGTTCTCTAATCAAGTCATAAAACATAAGGAAGCATAAGAAAGAGAAAGGGTTTATTTTACAAATCGGCTGAAGGCCTTAATACATACATAATATCAAACTCAAAATAAATAATAACCCTTTTGAATTTAACATAAATTCAAAGAATAATCAGTTCCTGGAAAGACGTTACACAAAAAATTTCAATATTGAGTTTCTCTTTACATGAAAATTTACATTATAAACACTTTAGACTTACTTTTTACAAGAACCAAAAAAACAGCTTCTCCATCCACGGAGTTGTGGTTGAAGAAGGCTCACTCTCCTCGCACAATGGACATAGACACAAGGTTCAGGGATAATAAACAACACAAGGAACAGAGGTACACAAGCTGAAGGCAACCGATAGAGATATTAATTAAAGCCATCATAAACACAGAGACGAAACGGGCATCAAGTTTAGAAAACACCGCCTAGCACATTTACACATCGGCCTGAAAGGCTTAATTCAAACTTAACGCATTTCACAATATCCGAGAAAATATATCAAAGACAAGTACATACCTCTGAATAAGGAATCCTAATTGAGACTGAAGTTGCATCCCACTGAACCAAGGAGTCGCCGGTCGATGTCCATCGTCCGATAGAAAGAAACAGAAAGAAGACACCCAGACGGAGAATCCGAGAAGTGCGAATGAAGCCTAGACAGAGAGTGAGACCGATGCACCATTGTCCTCTATCTTTTATACATAACCAAGCCTTTTGTTACGTCAGTGCTCTTAACAATATAGAAACACTCTACAATCACGGGAGAACCAAAGTCTCCCTATAGCACAAGTAACAATAGATAAAAACGCAACAGATGCCACGACAATATGTCAGTACGTGGCATCCTGCATTAAACCAAAACTAGATGACGCAACACAGCGTCTTAACAATCTGCAAGTACAGGGCCGACTATAATATGTTTGTGACATAACAAGTAGAAGAACAAAGCCTCCTACATAATGATTTCTTCTCCAAAATTTATATTAATAAATTCCGTGCGCCAAGTGATAAAAACTATTTTAAAAATAAATTATTGGCGCAGTATATACATAGTAATGCCAAGAAAATTCACATAGGATAATGGAAAGGAATAAAAGAACTTAACACTTCTTTAATTGGGATATGTGACAACATCTCCTAGATTTATCAACAACATGTTCAACTAAGAAGGTGACTAAAAAAATCTGGGGCAAAAAGGTGCATGGTGTAGAGTGGCCTCCAGCATTCCCGGGTTAATCTACGGTGCGTTGGGTTTCCCTCAGCATCCGCTCGCATGACGTCGTGATGTTCCACCCTGCTGACCGTCGTCCTCACGATGCATCCTGTGTGCCCCCCCGATGTGATCTCCTAACACCCCCATGATTATCAGGGTGCTAATACTAATAAGTAAATACACCATTCTTTCTATTCTACACCCGTTTATTCACTATTTCCCGCTATATCAATAAATCTATACATATATACACAACTTGGAAAATACACAGATCCTGACTACATGGTTGCAATTCCCTGCGCTCCTTGCGCTGGCTACCTTTTTAACACACGCTTACATTCTAACATAAGTCTCCTCGCTATTCTCCACATCCGTGGAGTCTTGACTCAGCACATTCCTGGCTTACTTCGTCTTCTTCTTCTTCTTCTTCTTCTTCTTCTTCATCGTTTTTGTTTATAGACGCTACTGCCTCTAAATGAAAGATGGCTCCTGCGTCTCTCGAAAGGTAACAAGGTCTACCACCCGTATCAAGCGGCTGGCGATATTCTGGTGGCGTTATTTAACATGCATGGTAACCTGCTGGGTTAAACTGTCATTTTTGTTTTAGTTATATAACGGAAAAGAGCTTTTGCAATGTGTATAGATGGACTGTATAATAAGCTGTCCATTTTTATAGGTCCTTGTGACGTATGTCGCTTCAAGAAGGTGGCAATTTGTGGTCGACGATATTCACATCCAAAGAACATATGGTCTATAGTTCCTACCTGCCCACACTCACAGTAGGGCGTGGGGGAATGTTTAATGGTATATAGATATGCGGGAACTTGAGCTGATTTGAATTTTATTCTGTAGTAATACATTATGGAACGTTGTGGTATAGCGCGTGCTTGCTTAAGAAATTTTGTTGTTGTTAGCAATTTAGATGTTTCCAATATACCAGGAGGATTTTGAACAGTGAGATCTGAATCTAGGATATGTGTCAATTGGTGAGCAAAGTCTGAGGGAGGAGTGAGAAAATGGTCAATTATTACTTTGGCTTCAGATGTTCGGGCTAGGGCATCTACTAGTTCATTACCCGGGATTCCAATATGTGAAGGGATCCACGTGAGGGTGATCTGAAAACCTTGATTGACGAGGGAGTAGAGGAGGGATTTAAGGAATATTTCATACACCGAGTGTCGAGCAGAATAATGTTTAGATAGGGAAAGTAGAGTGGTTCGACTGTCAGAAAAAATATGAATACGATTGCATGTATTTTGTCGAGCATCTTTGAGAGCTGTATAGATCGCAATAGTTTCGGCAGTAGTAATAGCCATCTGGGGATGTAGTTTCCATGTTCTGCCATATCCTTCACACCAGTTGAAGTAGGCAGCGCCTGTATTATTAAAGGTCTTGGACCCATCAGTGAAATAAATTTGGGTGGGAGATTCTTTGGTCATCATGCTGGAATATTCTTTCCAAATCAGAAGGGGAAGGGTATTTGAATGCTGAAAAGTAGTAACGTCAATCTGTACATCTGGTGGAAGGGATTGTCGTTCCATAAGGTAAATAGGATTGACTGGGGTTCTGTAGATCGAGGGGAAACGGGTAAAGTGAACATAAAAGTCTACCAGATCGTCAGTATTTGGAGTTTGAGAATGAGGGTAACGTATGCGTAATTCCGATAAGTGTTGGAGTTTAGGTAGGAGGATGTTATTACCGGTTGTGAATACGTTTGCCATATAGGAAGAGGCCTTCTTTCTACGGCGAAAAAGAAGATCAAAATAAGGAAATTCATATTGTAATAGTATGCGAGCCGGTTTACCATTAATTCGAAATATTATTTTGTAAATATTATATATTAAAGACATGTATTGATTAATGGTGGATTGTGTAAGTTGGGAATGGAACAGAGAGCCATAATCAAAACGCGAAAGCAGAAGGGGGGTCACAAGATTAAAACTGATCAGAGGATCAGCACCCCAATATTTACCGGTGATGCGTTGTAAGAGATTAGAGAATTTGTGGGAAGATTGTAGTATATGTTGAAAATGCTGATTGAGTGTGTTTCGATAGTCTAAATGGATGCCCAGGAAAGTAATTTCTATGGCCGCCGAGAGGGTGGCGTTAGGTAAATGTAAAAATAGTTTTCGTCTGGGATGTCCAGGTTGGAATATAATAAATTGTGTTTTAGTTAGATTAATATATATGCCTAGATCGTTCAATGCACAAATACAGTCGGTGGCATCAGACTGAAATTCTTGGAGATCAGAGTCTTGTGTGGTTCTACTAATAGGTCTATACAGACAAACATCATCTGCATATTGTAGAATTCGGAAGGGCGTTGAAGTTGGTGGTATTATATCCTGAATATAAAGGGCGTATAGAAGAGGGCTGAGAGAAGAACCTTGTGGAAGACCGTGGGTGGAAATCCGAGTGATGGGATTGTGATATTTGGTGGTAAGGGACAAAGTGCGAGGATGCATCAAATGATATATAATGTGAAGCAAAGAAGCTGGGAAATCATATTTGCGAAGTCTATGGAGGAGAAGGGAAATATGTACTTAATCGTATGCCTGCGTTGCATCTAAAAATAACGCGGCAGTTCTCCGACGAAGTAAGAACGAGATGTGAATGTCTGTCATGAGAGTGTAAATGTTAAATTCCGGGTTATAGTGTTTTCGGAATCCGAATTGAGTTTTAGGCCACATTTGATTACGTTCCAAGTAAAATGTAATTCGATCAGCAAGAATTTTTTCAAATGTTTTACGTAATGTAGAAAGTAAGGAAATGGGTCGATAATCTTGTGGAGAGTATCCTGGCAAGCCAGGTTTTTTAAGCGGGACAATGTGAATCTGATTCCACTGCGGAGGGGTAATACCAGTATGGAGAATAGTCGTGAAGGTAGAGGCTAGCGGGAAAAGGAAACTGTCAGGCAGATTGCGTAAAAGAGAATATGATATGTCATCCGACCCCGGGGCGGAGGTACGGGTTTTGTTGTTCCAAACATGTTGAATCTCGGGAATTTGAATAGGTTGAAGTATGGGATGATGTGTCACGCAATCAATGAGAGGCAAATTAGGCACCGGATCACGAGCCGTAGGGGGAGCCACCATTTGCAAAAACTGGGATTGGAGATCGATGTCTCCTGCCAAAGGTGTGAGTTCCGCAATATTGTTTGAAGTTTTATACCAGGCAAGTTTTTTCCATATTTGGGATGAGGGGATATTTTGGTTAATTGATGTGCAATAAATCTTCCAGGATGTTCTTTTGGCTTTGTTGAGGATCTTCTTTGTTCTTGCCTCCTGCTGTTTATATGCCATATAGTTCTGGAATGTGGACTGGTTTCTGTAAGTTCGAAGAGATGCCCTTCGGAGAGCAATCGTTTCTGCACAATCCTTATTCCACCATGGAGGGTGACTGCTGCGAAGCTTCGGGTGAATAGTATATGGATGATACTGATCGAGATAATTGGTGAGCATTGATTCCAGATCTTGATATGATAATGTGGACGGATCAGATGTCTCTAGTAGGTCAGAGATGTATGTGGATAGAATATCAGGGTTCATCTTGCCAGTTCTGTGCGGTGGAAGAATGGTGTTTAGTATGGCAGAGGAGTGATTGATGTGAATGTGGAGCGGAAAGTGATCACTATTACATGTGTCATTTATACGCTCGATCCGTATGAGATTACTAAAACCTCCAGAAGCAACTATTAGGTCCGGTGTGGAGTCTCGTTGATTAAAGTTTCCTAAGCGGGTGGACATCTGGGTGTTTAGAATTGTCCAATTATTTGTGAGACAGTGAGTGATAAAAGGGTGTGAAAGACGACGCCAGTCTGCTGTTCTGTGGATATTGGGGATGTTAAAATCACCACATATCAGAATGTGTTTTCAAGCGGTGGTGGAATAATGGAGTTCCAGTCTTGAGCTGAAATATGGTTCCGGCTGGAATTGTAGACACCAAATAATACTATATCTTGGAAGGTGATGTGAACCAGTTCAAGGAGTGGAAAAGGTACAGAAGTATTATCAAATTGATTAATTTTGAGCTCATAATGAATAAAGATCGACACTCCTCCTCCTTCCTTGTTGCGGTAATGATGTAATGATTTGTAGCCAGGTAGAGAAAAATGGACTTTGTCGTCAAGATGTGTTTCTGTTATGATAAGAAAATGATATAATTGTGTGCGTAGCAATTGTAATAATTCATTTTTCTTATTTCTAATACTGCGGGCGTTCCAGTAGAGAAGATGCACATTGTATGTGGTCTTCATAGCGAGATGTAGCAATTTTCCAGGTTATATCGCTATTGATTGTTTATGAAATCAAATCTTTGATTTGAGATTTCAGTTTTTCCAAATCCCCTTCCAATGTTCAGGGGCCTCACTTAACATTTTATTTATTGCAGTGAGTATAATGTATTTTGGTGGAGGTAGCTTAGATGTTGAAGAGGTAGTTATGTTAGTTGCTCGCTGAAGTTGCGATGTCTTAGGCTTACCCCCAGAGGGGAATTTAAAACAGTCACTGGAGGATGTTCTCTGAGAAAGAACGGAGGATGCTTCCTGAACCCTGGGTAGAGTAAAAGCCTCTTGTGGGCTATGACGTCTGAAGCTGGGAGTCGATCTTGAACCTTGCGCTTAGGTGTAGTCGTCTTGGAACTGTTGAGATCCGAAAATGAGCCGGGTGAATTCTCTTCCTTAACATTAGAATATCCATGTGATGCTTTTTCTTCAAGTAGGGGAAATTGACGAAATGGTTCAAAGGTGGCAGGCACCTGTTTATTAAGCATCTGAGCATAAGTAGACCGTCCTGATGCTATTTGACGGGCCTCGAATCGAGATACAGGTAAGGATTGTAGTCGATCGTTTATCTGCATTTCTAGTTTATAAGCTGGGCATATGGTCTTTTCCGTAGTTTTGTGTGCGCCCTTGCAGTTAAGGCATTTCAACTCTTGGGTCTGACATTTGTCTGTCGAATGATCCTCCCCACAATTAAGACATTTTAAGGTAGATTTACAGAATTTAGTTCTGTGATTAAATCGGCCACAGTTAAGACATAGAGCCACGCGTTCCTTATATGGCACCACAGGACATAGTTGGTGATACAGTTTTACTTTCTGAGGGAGTGTCTGGCTGCGGAAAGTGATCTTCACTGTCTGGGTTGGAATATACTTTATTTGACCTTGTTCGTTTGTAATTTTCCGATTGAAGCGGTAAACATTTGTGACTTGATATCCCTCGGGCACTATGAGATCCTCTTGGATTTCTTCCGGGGTAAGAGACGACTCGACTCCCTTGATAATCCCCGCCGTAAATAAATTATATGAAGGGATAAAAGATTGAGTATTATGTAATTCGTCGAATTTAGACTTGAGAAAATTGTTAGCAGCATGAAAACTGGCAAAGTGAACGTCGATTTGTGTAGAATTCACTTTATTCCGATATCTGACGTCATAGTTCTCTTTGAATAACCATTTACCAATTTTCATTGGGTGCATATTTCCAATGGTATTTGCTTCATTTTTAACCGTTACAAAGTAAGGTCCTGAATCGGAATGAACATAACGGTGTTGATTTCTAGCACTTGGTTTGGATGGCTGAGAAACGACGTTATCTGTCAAAGTGTCCTTCAACTTTACTTCTAAATTGTTTTAATAACACTGAGGGAATCTGCCGCCACATCAACGTCCATTAAAGGCTGTGGGACTGAAGGATTAATTGCAGATTGCTCCATGACAGTTTAAATTGCAAAAGTCTGGATTTTAGGAATATGGTATGTGTAACCTCCTCTCCCGGGGAGTTAAAGACCTATTCACTAGGTGTTAAGCTAAAGCTGTTTACTTACAGTTTTTATACACAACACTATTCACAATATCACAATAACCCAGCCGGTTACCACAATAGTTTTAGCTAAATAAACGCAAATAAAAGTGAAATTGCAACACACGACTGACTAGGTAATTCAACGATCCTAGTTCAAACAAATTAACAACACAGAAGTCAATATAATAATCTGCTAAATGCACAAAACAAATAAATTTAACGCCACAGAAATAGAACACTATTTAAACTGGTCGCCATTTTTACCGGAAGTGTATTCCTGGCTTACAGGAAATACACCAGACTTCAAGTGAACTTTGGAACCGGGGCTGCCAACTACAGCCTTACAAATATCTCCCCCTCGGAGAAAATGCGACCTCGCATTTGGAAAAAAAATCTATAAATTTAAAAAATCTGGGATAGTAATTAAAAAAAACTAAAAATCCAAAATAAGACTATCATAGCCCAAACAATAACCAGAAATAAAGTGAAAAAATCACATCCATAAAACACAAAAAAACTCTGGGATCAGAAAAAATGTATGACGGATTAAGAATATTACTCAACTTTCCTACCCAATTAGTAGAACATTAAATAGTTTGCCAACAATTACCTTGACACCTGTTACACATTATATAATATTCAATACGAATACAAGCTTCTCATTATATGGGACACACACAGCAAGGCTAAATCGCAGAGATAACATGAGTCTTCATTCAGCAAAATACTTTACCGATAACAGATCAATGTCATCTACCTCATTGCAACACATGTGCATAATCAACAACAACAACGAGAAAAAACTAAGATACACATTAAGAAATATAACTCTGGAGATCTCCTTCACATATGGTACCGTAATACTAATCCACTTGGTGACGTCACCGCTTGCATCTATGAACCATGAACCTATCCATCTGGACTCTGTACTTAATTTCCTTTACCTTCAAGTGCCAGGGCTTATCATATTATTCAGCACTTTCAGTACTCATACTGATTAAGCCACTCTCTCAATACACAGGAGGCTTGCTTCACTGATATGCAATTTAAAATTCTCATTCTCCTTAATGCAAGCATCACTTGCTCTTACTGTAATTATCAATTCTATTGCCTCATAAAAATCTTCCCACAAAAATTAAAATCTATTTTTCTCCTGTTATAAACAATGTGGGGGCTTCTTATCTGCTAACAGACTAATGACTGTTCTATTCCCATAATGCCGCATAAACTTACAATTACATTCGGAGAGCAGAGGTCACTGCGAAAAATTATGAGCTTTTTCACTTACGGCCATAGTAACAGATCGAATAGATTCGCGACTCTATTTGACACCGTTCAATGGCGTGAAAAAATCAAATACCCCACACTATTCGGCAGAATGTGAACTCAACATCCAAATCTCAAATTTCTAACAAAATGTCATTATAAACAAAATCATTCTTAAACCACTCATCAATTAACTTGGTGTTATGAAACACCTCTACTATATATCAGTAAAAACACCGTTATAAATCTCTGATCAATTTATACACTAAATTTTAGTTAACGAATAGAACACCATTACCGAGATTGCCTCCTCTTCCTAGCATTTCCACATCTGTTGCAACCTTTCTGCTAAGCTTTTAACTTCTGGGTGAGAAATATGCTGACCTGTTTCCGTCACATCACCTAGCAATCTCATAGGGGGCTCATCCCCATTGTCTCATGGGTCCTATTGTTGTACACCGTCACCACATATGGTAGCAAAAAGTCCCAATCGGATTGTTTCTGGTTAACATACTTCCTCAAAATGTTAAAAATCGTACGGTGTACTCTTTCACACCTCCCGTTTGCATGCGGGTGGAAAGGAGTAGTCCTCAACTTAGTTATGCGTAATAATTGACATACTTGGTCCATTAATTCTGACATGAAGTTTGCTCCCTGGTCACTGAGTAAATTATCTGGGGTGATAAATTTCAATACCCATTCAAACACAAAAGCCCTTGCAATTGTTTCCGCCCTCTGATCAGCGAGGGGTACCATGACTAAATACCGACTGAAGTGGTAAATTATGGTCAAGACATACTTATTACCGGTCTGCTGTGTTTTCGGGAAAGGACCACACACATCGACCGCGACTCTTTCACCTGGCCGCCTTACTTCTGGTAGCTCTTGTAGTTGCGCCCTGCGCCTCTCCCCTTCGGAATGTTTCTTACACACAATACACTTTTTCACCCAGTCGTTAGCTTCTCGTCTTCTCCCGGGCCACCAATACTTCGTGGCTACTCGCCTATTAGTTGCTTTCTTTCCACCATGGCCCGCTAAGATATGATCGTGACACTCCAACAGTACATCCCTTCTACACGACTCTGGTACTACCAGTCGAAAACCATCCTTGGCCCTTCTACAAAGCAATCCATTTCTCACAGAGAATTATTTCTGTTGCTTCCACTGTTGGCACATCTCATCCTTCGTTTGTTCTTCTTGAATTGCATCTTGTACGGACAGTCCCAAAGGGCACAACCTCCTGGATAGTCCATCCGAATTTCCATGTTTCTTACCAGGGCGATGTACGACCTCAAAATCATATTCTGAGAGTTTTAACGCCCATCTTGCTAGCTGTGCGTTCTCACTAGTTTTAGTTAGGATACCCTTTAAGGCTGAATGGTCGGTTATCAGGGTAAATTTCGGTCCTCCTATCAAATAGGGGCGAAAGTATTTCACGGCCCACACAACTGCCAATAATTCACGCTGTGAGACGCTATAGTTTGCCTCCGCTGATGTCAACTTTCTGCTGGCATAGGCTATAGGGTGTTCACGCCCTTCTCTAATCTGTGACAACACCGCCCCAAGGGCCTTATTGCTCGCGTCAGTGACGAGCACAAAGGACTGAGAAAAATCAGGGTAGGTTAACACTGGGTCAGACACCAACGCTTCCTTTAGACGGTCCATAGCTTGTTGTTCATTCTGGCCCCAATTAAAGGGCACTCCCTTCTTCAAGAGTTCAGTCAATGGATGTGCGATAGTGGCGAAATCCTTTATATATCTACGATAAAAATTGGCCAACCCCAAAAAACTCTGTATGCCCTTAACATTCCTAGGAGCAGGAAAATCCTTGACCGCACTCACCAATGCTGGGTCAGCACGCACACCGTCCGCCGATATCACATGGCCAAGGTACAATAATTCGCTTCTTGCGAATTTACATTTCTCATAAGATAAAGGCAAATTAGCCTTTCGCAGCCTTTCAAGAACATTTCTCAGATGTACAGCGTGTTCCTCCATGCTTTTTGACATAATCAATATGTCATCAATGAAGACTAGACATTGATGGGGGGTTAACCCTTTCAGGACTAGGTCCATTAACCTTTGTAAACATGAGCTGGCGTTCCTTAGGCCCATTGGTAATCGTACATACTAGAAATGCCCTTGTGGCACATTGAAAGCAACTTTGTGCCTGTCCTGGGGATCTACTAAAATTTGATGAAAACTAGATGTCATATCTAAACTTGAACAAATTTTGCACTGTCCCAGATTATCAATACATTCCTTTATATCCGGGAGTGGGTATAAGTCTGGCGTTGTCAATTTATTCAATGAACGAAAATCGCAAGTAAAGCGATTGGGCAAGGGGTGCCATCCGGTGATTTTTTTCCTCACAATGACTACTGGTGCCGCCCAAGCTGATTCGCTCGGCTGTATAATCCCGTCTTGCAGCTGGTGCTCAATGAACTCTTGTACCACGGGTTTCAAATGGTGAGGCACCCTATAGGGTCTATGGTACACTGGCTTAGCATTTCCTGTATCAATGCGGTGCTGGAGTAATTCTGTAGCGGGCAAGTTGCGATTTCTAAAAAGCCCTACATACTCTTCTAACACTGGTTGGATGATCCTTTTTTCCCTTTCAGATAGGTGGTTTAGTGAATCATTGAAATTTACATCCTTCCCATAATACACCCTTAACTCCTCTTGCTCTGTTTCTCTTAAATCCACCTCGGCTGCGTCACATAATTCATAAGTTGCCAATTTAGTCCCTTTAATTAATGTCCCCTCAGCGTCACTGGAATTAACCAAATTAAGCACAGCTTCTGGTCCTCGGTTTACACTCCTGGCAATGTATATTCTTTTCAGATCCAATTCCGTATCTTCTACTGGTTCTATTAAACATAATTCTTCTCTGTGGGTACTATAGACAGATCGTCTCCTGGGTGGAAATTTTACAAACCTTCCTGAATGGGGTGGTATTGTAATTTCTCTATCCAGTCTGAGAAATCCTTTTTCGCTCTCAATTTTAACTTCCGAAAAAATTTTCTAATTCTGCGTTTTTCAGTCCCAGTCTATTGGGTCTTAGCCCAATTACTGCCGAATAATTACTGAGGAAATCCATTCCCAAAATTCCGTCGAATTCTTCTGTGACAGGGTCTGTGACGTGTACCTTTAGGTCATATTCATAGAATCCTATCTTCGCCTTAACAGTGACGGCACCTTTAATCTTCAAGGTCTGGCTGGTCAACCCTACAAAATTCACCCTCTGATTTCCCAATTTACACGATTGAATATCTTCATGCCACGATATTGTGGACTGCGCTCCGGTATCGACCATAAATAACATCTCCTGATTTCTATATTTTATGGGTACCAATAGTAAGTTATCCCCGGGCGCTAATGGAGTCCAGTTTTCTCTTCGCAATACTGGGGTAGGCGTCTCGTGTCGTTCGCCTCCCATGACAGCAGTAGGGCAAGTCCTTCTCCCCTTACATTTCTTAGCTCTATGCCACAATCTGTGGCATCTATAACATGTTACGTGATGGCTTCGAGGTGCTCTAAACACTTGTTTTACGCTCGTGTCTTGCGAACTCCGGGATGCGCTCTCCCCACTCTGTTGGAAATTCCTATAACTTTCCCGTTATCACATCGAAAATTTCTTTGATATCTTCCTCTGTTATATTTAGAATTTTCCTGGTCCCCTCCATTGGTATACTGGAATTTATTCTGATAGCTGCCTCTATTGGATTTGAACTCGTCCTGATCATTCCCACGGGGTGCGCAATTCTGCGTGTTATCCACCCTATGATACTGGGTTTTATTCTGCTTGCCCGCAAAAATTCTCTGGGTATCCACTCTGCGGGGTGTCTGCCTATCAGCCTCTTGAATTGCGATTGCCTTACGTATTGCTTCCTGAAAGGATTCTGGGAACTGGAGTCGGGTCATACGGCCCACTTCTCCTCTCAACCCACCCAGAAATGTATCTAAAGCCCGCATGTCCGCTTCCTGTTTCAATATTCTATTGATTCCTGCGTCGTCGGTTAGCTCATATGTTCCAGAATTTATCTTGCTTATCCTGTCCGCGAACCCTTCTATGCTCTCTCCCTGGTACATTCTTAGTGTCGATAATAATTCCCTGTTGTGTCTAGTGGTAGTCTTATTCCTATATCGTTCCAGTAATCCGGCTTTAAAATCCTCACAATTGCTTGCCTCCACACATGTTTCATCTGTCGTTAAGAAATCCCACGCTTGATCGATTAATTTCAATTTAACTATTATCATTTTTTCTTCTCCCGTCCAGTTCGAAATACAAGCTGCCTCTTCAACCTTCGCAAAAAAATTACGAATATTCTCTTGGGGGCCTCCTCCATAGCTAGGTATGCTATTTATTATATCAAAGTCATACTCAGGGGTGTTAACAAGCTCACTTAGACGAGCATTTTCCTCTTTCAATGCATCTCTCCGTCGTTCCAGTTGCCCTACCCTCGCCCACAAGGTATCCATTGCTTCTTGTAAATTAACATGAGTCATGGCTATTACTTGCCCGCACAAAGCTAGAAAATAAATAATTATTTGTTACCTGGAAACAGTTGGCTCCATACTCGGTGGTATTACTCCATAGCAAACCACACTTCACTTTTATACTAAATTCTTCGAGTATGCACGAAAAAACACATTTTCTTTAAAAAAAATGAGAAGAAAAAATCAGAATAAAATATACAGGGGAAAACAAACTAAACTCGGCCACTTGCGGAGTTCATGACCTTATCTCACCACACTTTCTCCTCTTTCTTGGTCATTGCAACGCGGCAGAAGCCCGTCGCGGAAGATAACCCTTCCCTCGGAAATTACGGCCTAAAACTCATGGGGTTGCCGCATCCAGCACTTCTGACACCATTTGTAGAGTGGCCTCCAGCACTCCCGGGTTAATCTACGGTGCGTTGGGTTTCCCTCAGCCTCCGCTCGCATGACGTCGTGATGTTCCACACTGACCGTCGTCCTCACGATGCAACCTGTGTGCCCTCACGATGCATCCTGTGTGCCCCCCCGATGTGATCTCCTAACACCCCCATGACTATCAGGGTGCTAATACTAATAAGTAAATACACAATTCTTTCTATTCTACACCCGTTTATTCACTATTTCCCGCTATATCAATAAATCTATACATATATACACAACTTGGAAAATACACAGATCCTGACTACATGGTTGCAATTCCCTGCGCTCCTTGCGCTGGCTACCTTTTTAACACACGCTTACATTCTAACATAAGTCTCCTCGCTATTCTCCACATCCGTGGAGTCTTGACTCAGCATATTCCTGGCTTACAGGAAATACACCAGACTTCAAGTGAACTTTGGAACCGGGGCTGCCAACTACAGCCCTACAATGGTGCATATACTTAAAATGCAGAAATCCTTTCTTTTAACAAAACCCTACTGAACAGGTCCAAAATTGGAGAGCCAAAGAGAGATGGGGCAGAAGACAATTGAGGTATGCGCATAAATACAAAAGAAAATTCCCTACAACTACCAAACCTCTGCGCTGCCAATCTTTCAGACATGCAGACACACCAAACAGCCCTGTGTACTCTACAGGTACAGTTCGGCTACACCAGAAATCCCCTACCGAAACACCATAGAGAAAATCCAGATGACAATAAATAAATTCCCGGACCTGAACAGAAGAAAGCCAATAGAATACGAATAAAATGTATATGTAGGGCATATACCCTCCCCCTTGGGCACTTGAAGACTGCTACCATGCAACGCTAAATTTTCTTTAGCTATGAATATAATAATCTCTTAAGTAATGTAAGCTTGCTTTTATTCTGTTGCTTATTTATGGAAGAAATAATTTATCCTTTAGTTACACAGGTCTGCAAAAAATTTTTTTTTTTCAGCTGCATGAGATATTTTTACTAAATTATATGTTTTAAAATGCACTGATTCCAAAAATGGCATCCATTTTCCCCTATCACGTAAGGTTTTTTTGCAAAACTAAAGGATACACAGTATTGGTAAAAAGCACTCATGTATTAAGATGAATCAAACATATTAATTTTTACAACAAATGAAACATCATTTTGTGACATTTATTCACAATTTTATGTTTATTCATATTTTTTGTGAAACCTTTTCTTCTTCTCTTTGATGCTTCGCCGGACTCATTTCTGATTTCCATCTTTGGTTTCCCGCTTCAGCATCCAACAGTAGTCCGCAAGCATATTGACATCCCATCTTCCTTGGTACCGTCTCTCGATATCACGGACATCCTGGTGAAACCGTTCACCCATTTCTTCACTGTAAGCTCCCAAGTTTTCAGGAAAATAGTCTATATGGGAGTGTAAAAAATGAACCTTTAAGCTCATCTTGCATCCTTGAGCTTTGTACGCTGCCATCATACGATGCACAATGGTTTTGTAGTCAGGATCCTTAGTATTTCCCAAAAATCTTAACACTACACCCTTGAACGATTCCCAAGCTTCTTTTTCCTTCTCATTCATACTTTCCACAAAGAGGGAGTCGGATAAAAGTTTTCTTATGTCGGGACCAGTGAAAACTCCCTCTTTCAACTTGGCTTCAGACAGCTTCGGGAATTTAGAACACAGATATCTAAAACAATTCCCATCCTTTTGCAGTGATTTTACAAACTGTTTCATAAGCCCCAATTTAATGTGAAGAGGGTGCAATAAAACCTTTTCTGGTGGAACCAGAGTCGTATTGATGACGTTTTTCTCGCCGGGTTTTAGGGTTTCTCGCAGTGACCAGTCACTTTTGGTCCAATGCTGCTCTCTGGCTCTACTATCCCACAAGCATAGAAAACATGGGTACTTTGTATAACCTGACTGCTGACCCAAAAGCATGGTTAGTATTTTGAAGTCCCCACAAACCATCCATTGATGGTCTTGATATTTGATTTTTTCTAGAATAATGGCCAAATCGTTATAGTTTTCTTCCATATGCACCGAGTGTCCCATAGGGAGGGATGCAAAAGTATTTCCATTGTGCAGCAAGACTGCTTTAAGACTAGCTTTGGATGAATCAATGAATAGGCGCCATTCAGATGAATCATATTCTACATCAAAGCACTTCATGAGCCCTTGTACATCATTACAAAAAACTAGATGTCCCTCTTTGGAGAAAAACTGAGTAAATTCTTTCTCTCGGTGTCTATACCACGAAAATGAGGTACCAGATGAAAGAAGGTTTTTCTTTTTTAGTCTCGAACCTAGCAATTCGGCTGCATCTTTTGATAGACCTAAATCTATCATTGAGTTCACTCTGAGAAAATAGTTCAGGCCCCTCGTCAAAAGAAAAATCTGAGCTAGATTCGTCCTGGGGAGGTAATGTGTCTTCGTCCTCTGACTCACTCAAGTATTCATCTAAACTGGAAGGTGGCTGTGGGATTGGTATTTCAGAGCTATGGGGCACTGGACGAATAGCTGAGTCAAGGTTAGGATAAGATATGTTCTTTCTATTTTTTTGTATTAAATCCCTTTACATATACTGAACAGAAATAGCAATTGGTTGTATGATTTTTCTGCTCACGCCATATCATAGGAATTCCAAAACGAAATGAGTTTTTCTTACCCTTAAACCACAAACGAAGATCTTCCTCACATCTTCTACACACCTTGTGAGGGGCCCATGGTTTATCTTGATCCCCAAGTTTTAATTTGAAGTAAGCAAAATAAACCTTATTCACAATATCATTAATGTTTCTCTGTTGACGTTTCACAGTGTATTCACCACAAATAAAACAAAAGCTATCAGGAGACATAACACAACCTCTTGGAGCCATGATTACGAAATAGAAACAACATCACTGTTCAGTTTGAAAGCGATGTGTCTACTGATGGCGGCTCTACTTTCATGTGCGATACTGAACTTCTTTGACTTGTGCCGCCCCCCTCCAACCACTCTCCCATAACAGTTAACATTATATATTGTATAGATAAGCTATAATTGAATAAATTAATGTAAAAATCAATTGTTTATGAGAATTTGTAAGATAAAATACCGGATTTTCAATAAACCATAAATTTTATGAAAAATAAATATAACCACTTCATTTACACAAAAAATGGACGTGATAGAAGTTTTTTGGTATTTTTTTAGGTATTAGGAAGTAAAATTCTGTACGAAAATTAAGAGACATCCTATGCAGTTTTTTAGTTGCAGACCTGTGTTATTTATATAACTATCTCATTACAGTATATCAAGTTTCATGAAAATCCGATAAAGCGTATTTGAGTTATGGCGGGTACAGACACACGGAAGGACAGACAGACAGAGAGTCAGACAAACAGACAGACAGACGGACAAACATTTTTCCGTCCCCCACACACAATCTCATAAAGTACCATACTGGCACTTAATAAACAGTAATTGTCGAGGTACAAATGAAGAAGTCTGACTTTCAATGCACAATATATGAAGATTATATTATGTAATGATTATTTCTGTTATCGTTTTACAATTTCAAAACGAATAAAATCAGGTAAACTGATATAACAAAGTGCCAGTATGTTTTTGTTGAATCAATTAAAATTGCAATTATGATATGCAGAAAATAAGCTTTTCTAATCAGATTAAAATCGAGCAGCGTCAGCAGAACTACAGATTTGTGATACCTTGACAATCGCGCACTCACATCCATGAAAAATCGGCCGGCTCCGAGATTCGATCCGAGGACCTCCAGAATGCGAGTCCAAGGCGCTACCATTTGGCCAAATCAGTCAGTTTGACGGTGTCGTTTGATAAGCATAATAGTGTTAACTGTGAAATTATACCGGTAGACAAAAGTTAAAAAACATGTGACCTTTAATTAGTCGTTACTCTGGTACCGGTCAACCGATTAGGTCCAAAATTAATAGGTTTCTTACCATGGACGTTGCAAATGCGTATACCACGTTTCATGAAAATACGATAAAGCATATTTGAGTTATGGGGCCTTTTGTTATATAATACCATAAAAATGCACTAAATTGGGCATTATTCCGGTACCGGCCAACCGATTTGGTCCAATATCAACCGACGTCTTCCTGTGGACATTATAAATGTGTATACTAAGTTTCATGAAAATCAGATAAAGCGTATTTGAGTTATGACGCTTTTAAATAAAAACACTTAATTGGGTTTGACGCCGGTACCGGTAAACCGATTTGGTTCAATAACAATAGGGTTCTTCCCATGGACATTATAAATGCGTATACCAAGTTTCATGAAAATCCGATAAAGCGTATTTGAGTTATGGCGCGTACAGACACACGGACAGACATACAGACGGACAGACATTTTTCGTCCCCCACACACAATCTCATAAAGTACCATACTGGCACTTAATAAAATCAGGTAAACTGATATAACAAAGTGCCAGTATGCTTTTTTAATCAGTGATAATCACAATTTTGATAGGCCAATGCAGAAAAGTAATTTTTGTAATAGATCTCCGAGTTAAACTCCAAAAACAAAATGCGCTGGCAATAATAATAATAATGATGCAATAGGCCTTCGATACACTAATATGTCTGTTTCAAGTTTAAAGCAGCCTTAAAGGTTATGAATGAATAAAAAGTCAATATGAAATCTATCTGTCAGTAATTACATTAGGTATATTGCTGCACAGGAACGAATAAAAAATACTCATATTACAATATAGCCTACTGTATATATCGGTAATCTACATACCCATAGAATGCACAATATAATATCAACATTCAAAGGCTACTTGTTTTAAATCTTTTATTTACATTATTTACATTATTATTTATCATACACTGACATCGTTATGAAGAAACGAATCAATCAAGGCTGCTATCGGGAAAATCCAAAAACAGGGTGCATCTTGGGATAGTTGTATCCCGCCCCACCCACCCAAAATGGTGCACTTTCTTATATACCACGATCTACCGAATTCTTCTGTCCTCGTATTATGTAGAAACTCGTGATTGGATGTTGGAGGTGTGACGTCATATCGCTAGACGACTGGAGACAGGCTGAGAAACCTCGCGGGAAGTATAATGACAGTATACAAGGTCAGTTGGTACAAGGCACTTGCGACAATAAACAAGGACAGTTGGTCATCCTTTTTCGCTAAGAAACAAAATACATCACACAGTCCGTGCAAATGTGAATATCGAATGGGCGGAGCTTAAGGGGCCACCTGTTTTTGGATTTTATTAATATCAACATCAAAGGTCTAAAGTTTCATCCTTAACCTTCATTCAAACTCGTATACATGATATAAGACATTCTTAAAATATGTTAACATTTCACAAAATACACAGGCGATGAACTCCACTTAATGTATGTAGGTGATGTGTAATCGTACCGGTAGCGATAGTACGATATTACCTCAAATTATTATTTCTCTCTGTGGATTCGGCTTTCCCCTTGAGAAAAGCTAAGCTCTTGAAAATTCAGCTTTTCCTTTGTAGATCAAGTCTAGTGCTGTGCTGTAGTCTGGATGAGGATGATCAATAAGTACAATATATTTACGTAACTAATAACAAAAGAATGCTGTAGTTTATTTCCAAATAACATATACAGTAGTTGTAGCTTGCTCGACGTTCAAGTTTATATTCCCAATCAATCACAAAAATTCAGAGTTTCTATACCAATGAGTACGTGACAAAAACAGCATATTTTCGGTGTGGGTAGAGAGACGGAGGAAGCTTAATTGTTATTTCAGCAAAGAATTTGCTTGTTTAATTATTATTACTGCCTTAAAATTAACATTAAGAAAAGAAAAGGAATTTGCTGAAGAGTGCTGCGTGGTCTTAAAGTTCATTTCTCCTTGCAAGTGGAGCGGAAATCCTTTACATGCCGATCAATGCGTGCAATACTGACACTCTTATATTGCGTCTAAATTTATATTCTTTCGCAAATTCTCTACAAGTATTTCTCTAAATAAAATTATTACAAAACTTTATCTATCTTATTCCTTTATATAATACCCTTACACGACACTTCCCTCCATAAAAAAAAAGTTTGAGGTTATTGTACCTCGAATCTTTTTAAATCTTTACTTCTGACCAATGAATTTGTCGTTTGGAAGTTAAAACTGTATCACTGGATGTGGTTGCTTCTTCCTCTCTCTTTACAAACATATTTTCTACATTCTCATTTAATTTTGTTTTGGAAAAAGATGAAATAGTTGACAATTCTATTTCATTTACATGTTTTGACAATTCTTGCTCAAGTTTAACATTTTTCTGCTGGTCACGTTTTTTTACAAAAATCATTCATGCAAAGATTAGGTTGCATTGCATGAAAAATTGTTAATGTACATGATCTATATTTGTTACTATAACAACACAATAAAATCCATAAAATTATTATGCCTATTACAATATAAAAATACAACCATATGGAATCAAAATAGATTCTATCATTTTCTTCCATTGATTTCTTTCGTTCTTCTTTCATAAGCATGGTTAACTCATCCATGCGATAACCTGTATATTTTAAATCTTTTAAATAAATAAAATGTTAAAAATGGTAATTCAATTGATTTACGAACCATAGTTCCTGTGTTGGTAAATCAATACAACATGACGTATTTCATAAAACAATTTAAATCACATCGTGATGAAAATTTTTATAATTTTTTCTTTTAAAATTATTCCTGAAATCTTTGCATCTTTAATAACATTATTTTACCTCTTCTCTTTAACTTTTAAACATATTTTTATTCATACATATTCATGTTGAAATTTCATCTTTAATTATTACATATTATCTATATTTCACATTTGACACATAACAATGTAGCACATATACCTTATATGTCAAATAGCATGTGTAGCACATTTTGCACATAACAATAAAATGCGACTAGATAATGGATTCCATGGAATATTTTTTATAAAAACCTGTTTTAATAACATTGTACCGACCTCTAAAACTTTTTGCGTAAAAAAAAGTTTATGTGTAAATATACATTCTTTTTCTGGTATATAATTATATATTAATAATTCTCTTTACAAATATATATATTATAGTATTTGGTTGCTTACATGTTTTAACATATATTTGCTGACATAATATAAATTTATCTGATGGTAAATATGCATATTTAAATTTTAATTGATTTGGTTTGCCTAGATATATTGAATATATTGATATATTGGTATATTGAGTAATATTACTATTATGGATAGTGAGTATTACTATTGGAAAATAAAAAACATAAAAACGGGATTGATTAAATAAAATACTCGAATTTCATTAACCAACTTATTTTCTTAAAAATAAATAATTGGTTCTAATAATTTAATGGCTTGATTTTGGTACAACAAATGGTATAATATATGTATAAAGTCCTTTATCGTGTAATATAGCATTTACCTTTTAATAAATTATCATTTGTAACTGAATAACTCCTAATTAAGTATGTAAGTATGCTTCAATTAATAAATCAAAACTATGTTGACATTCAAAAATAAAATTACTTAAGTGTCCTATCCACGATGAACACATATTATTTTCAAATGCATTAAATTGTATTTAAAACACACAAAAATGAAATTGGTCATTTACGCAACTGAAATATTTAATGCAAAAATAGTGGCTTTCACTATTGATATTTATTTCAAATTTAATTGCAATATATTTTCATTTTGAAATTCTAAATTTCTCAATATATTTTTCAATTCTTTCGAAGTATTTTTCCTACAAAAATAACTCTTTTACTTCTATGTGTATTCAAAAAAATGTCTGTCATTTCACTAAAAACTTTAATTGATCTATTTATCAATATTCCTTTTAAATCAAAATAAAATAAACTTTAATCACAATCTTTAAAACTGTATCATGGTTGATCTGACATAAATTTACATTTCTTAAGGAAACCTCTCCATTTTGTTTTCGTACCTTGTAATTTAATACCTTGTATTTTCGTTCCTTGCATTTTACAGCAAATATCCTTTCTAATATTACATCTTAAATTTGCTTGTCTCGCATATCCTTTTTAGGATTGTTACATCTTAAATTTTTTTTCTTAACTTGCTATTACATTCAAGTATCCTTTTTAGGATTGTTACATCTTAAATTTTCCTTAACTTGTTTTTTACAATCAAATATCCTTTTTAGGATTGGATCTTAAATTTTACTTAACTTGTATTACAATCAAATATCCTTTTTAGGATTGGATCTTAAGTTTTACTTAACTTGTATTACAGCTAAACCAGTAACAGAAGAGAGATTTTATTATACATTTTGGCACGAACCTATTACACAAGGTTTCGTCCTACCATTCTCATAATGGATACATTTTTCTTTGTTTGTTCCTTTTGAACAACAACCTGGTTACACCTTACTCTAGTGTACCTAATTTCTTTTCTTTGTTCCTCTTGAACAAAAACCTGGTTACACTTTTACCCTAGTGTACCTAATTTCCTTTCTTTGTTCCTCTTGAACAAAGACCTGGTTACACTTTTACCCTAGTGTACCTAATTTCCTTTCTTTGTTCCTCTTGAACAAAGACCTGGTCACCCACCTTTCACCATTTTGAACGTTGTTCCCTCTGGACACAACCTGGTTTCTCTTTGAACCTTTTAAACTTTTGAACATGCATGTTCTTAACTTTTTACTTACTGTTTTCTCTTTCTTTCTTTTAATCAAGCTATTCCTAACATCTCATGCTGGAATTTCTATTTTACCTTACGAACATAGTCATCATAGTTGTACACAATTTCTGGTTTTTTTGTAAAACACTCTGTAGGTTAGCTTTCCTACTAAATATAACTTCTTAAAAGGATTACTTTGAATTTGTGTGGGGAGTTGCATGTAAATACTGCCAAAGGAACTCATCTGTTCCATTCATCTTGTTTGTTATTACAAAAACATCTTAAATATTCAACTAATACTTTATAAAACTTCTCTAAACTACCGTTTGACTCTGAATGGTACACGCTAGTTTTTTTTTACTTTTTCTATTTCTAACTTACAAAGTCTTTTCATTAGTTCTCCTATGAACTGTGTTCTTTGATACGTCCGTATCACCATATCATATTTTAATATAATTTAAATAATTTCAAACAATATTTATTTCCTTGCTCTGTGGAATAAAATCAGCCTATTATATTTAATGCGATTTTATTTCATAAAAATTTACTTGTATCTGCTTATTCAAATGGTAACTTTACTTTTAGTGTCACATGTTTATTTATTAAACAAATAAAACAATTCCTAATATAATTTTCTACTTCGTAAAACATGTTTTGGCTAATTACAATATAATTTAATTCTGTCATGCGTTCTTTGGAATCACATAAGACCTCTTATTAAATCTTCCTGCATTTCCTTTAAAATTCGTATTTTTCTTTCAAGTTATGTTGTTAATGAGATGAATGAACTGAATGACCTTCTAAGTCTGCAAATGTAGTTGCCGTTCTGTTATGTATGCTGAATAAACATAAATTCTGATCTCCTCTTCTTGAGACAATGAATGCAGATATCTTAACTTCCGCTGAATCATGGCTTTCTAAAGATGAACTGGTTTACAAACAAATTACTCGGGAATTTGTTTTTAAATTAAAAAGGTACTGAAGAAGAATATTTCCCAGTGAAATTACTTGGTTTAGTTTAAATAAACATTTATTATGCAGTGATCACATATCAGTATTCTGTAATAAATTATTTAAAGTAATTTTTCTTCTTCGTAGACTTGTTTTCTCAGTTTTAAATAAATTATTTAAACAAATATACTTTGGTGTTTTCCATTCTCTTTTGCCTTTTGAAACTTATATTTCAAGTAACTTATCTCATGTTAATAAGCTATTTATATATATATATATATTTTTTTTTTAAATAAATGATTATGCTATTCGTTCCGAAATTTATTCTTATAATACTAACATTTATGTAATGTTCTTCAAACAAATCAAATTCGCACATCAAAAGCTTTGAATAGCTTGAAATATATCAAAATTTTAATATGTTGTTTCTTCTGCTAATCATATACATATTATATAATTTTAAAAATTTTAAACACTTGGTTAATCAAAGCTTTTTAACTCTGTTGATTTTTTTTCTTTAATTTTATTAAAAACTGGAGTGTTTGATCTAACCTTTTAAAATTTACTGTCTACATTTATAGCTTTGACAATGCCCTGTACTTAATATACTGGCTGTAAATAAATTATTATTATTATTATTATTATTATTATTATTGTCTGAATTTATCTGTTGTTTATCAGAATGGTATATTATTTCATATTCATATTCTTCTAAAATATTAAATTTCTAAAAATCTAATACAACAAGTAATGGGAAATTATTATTATTTTTATTATTATTTTTATCTAACATCATTTAAACTTATCAGTTTACTTCTTGTTGATGTCAAAATCTTTCAAAATGATTGGTCTAATATCAGCGTAGGTGTAACAATATGTTGTTTACTACCTTTTATCTCTGTTAATCTGTTGCCTGAAAATCTAAAATATCATTGGAGTATTCACAAATTTGTTTTATTTCATCTGCTCCCTCTTTAATGTGAACTAACCTTAATTGCGTATTTAATGCTTTAATTTTACTTCTTATTCTTAAATATTGAATAGTCTTTCAAAAATATCTAACCTATTTAACCTAAAAATCTGTTAAATCACATTTATCTTCTTTTAAATTCAGTATTAAACAACTAAATTCTTCTCTTCTTATATTACTTACAGTATACTACTACTCCCTCACAACAATATATATTATTTAGTATTTGTTTTTCACAATACCTAATTCTTTTCTCTATTAAAAAACTGAGCAAAAGTTTCTAAATATCCTGGTAGTTTTGCACAAGCATTCTGTTGTAAAGTTACTTTTACTTTATTATTCTTTTTCAAATCCTCTCTTATTATTACATCCTATGCATCAAGTAATTTTTCCTTTACTTAAATTTTACTTATTTCTTTCTCATTGTACACTACCCTTAACTGTAAATTATTCTCTTGTAATTGAATTACACTGTAATTTATCCTTCTTATTTATTCCCTTCTTTTATTTATGAGACTATTTCGCCTTACTAATGACTACTGAACTAGTGTCAAAAGCACTAATCCAACTCCATTTAGCAAGTCCTCGAACGTTGCGTAAAAGGAAAATGGATTTAAATATTTCTTTTCTTTCTTGATTAATCTCTTTATTGCTATCTTTCTTCTCTTTGTATAGTCTGGCCTGGACCTATACCTAACTCTACCTGGGTGAACACATGGCTGAGCAGTTCAACTACTGTGATTCCCTGGTTTGTGGACTGAACTATCTCATGTCTCACAATGGTGCGGTGACCTTTTACATGTGATTGCCCTGCAATCCTTCATAACGTGTCCAAACTTTTGGCACTTATGACATTGTATCGCTTAAGCGTATACATTTTCTTTTTCTTACCATTGCGTTAAGCAACTGGTGATCTCTCATCTTTGTTCTGTTTGGTTTAAAGCTGTTTACATTGGATCTGCGCTCACTCTCTTCTGTTTTAGTTCCATCAAAAATTTCTCAAAATTAAAGCTTAACTGCTTCCCGTATTACATTATTAAAATTACCGTTAATAAAAATAATTTTTAATAATCTGATTATCATCTTACTTCCACCTGACGATAAGTCAGCTCCTCATGACATTGTAAATTTTATTAATGCTGTCTAGGGCACTCGCAATCAGCTGTGCTACTTCTTACCTTACTGCATTACGTTCTCATTTGGACTTTGCCTTCCCTGACATAACTGATTACAATAATAAGCAAATGTTCTTTAACCGCATAATGTGTCTCTAATTTCTGTTTGACGTCATTCCATGTCAACTCATCGTTATTTCTGAAACTTAATATTCTTTTAGATTCTACGTTATCTTTGCAAGTACATATCGGAATAATGTTCTCTCTTGTGCCGGTTCTACCAAAGTGTATGCTGACTCTACGTTATCAATGAAATCATTAAGTTCTTTCGGATCTCCCGTAAAGCCTTTATCAAATAGTTTTGCTGCTGCCGTTATTGTTAAAGAGTCCCTATGCACATTAACTCTTAAGATTGTTTGTATTTGTGCTTCCAGCAATTCTATTCTATCTGCATTTTGTGGAGGAACCTGTCCTTCTAATTGTTCTTCCATAATTGAAAAACAATTATTAATGAAATAAATAATATATTTTATTTATTTATTTATTTAATAGTTTTTATTATGAATTTAATTATTATTATGAACGTTACTACTATTTTTTACTTAATATTTCTTAAATTGGCTAATGCAGAAGCAGATCGCACATCCAATGGGGGATTTTACGTCGATCTACTGTATTACTTACTTGGTGAAAAAATGAAGAGAAGACAACACACCTCGATGCGTCACGGACAAAGCGCTGTCACACAGGCGGGATAGAGCCTGCTTACCGAAATGGCGCCTCCATTCTGGACTGCTAGTCCTCGAACCTCAGAATGGTTCCGGCTGTGAAAGGTGTCCGCCACTGATGCCTTCGTCTGGAAAATACCGGGGTTTCGGGTATTACCAAGCGGAAAGAAGTGAAGACGTCTCCTGGTCCCTCGGGTAGAAGAGTCCTCGGAAGTGAAGAGTAGAAACGTTTATAGGTATTCTATAGTTGTTATCGTTACGCCGTTCTCCATAGTTGTTCTGCAGCCACAAGTTTTCTGTTTTCTATCTGGTGTCCAAATGTAGTCAGAGATCTTGATCTAGGAGGATCTTTAGACAGGTGCTTCTTCAGGTATAAAATTTCTCTCCATCCAAGCGAAGATAAAAGTTGTAAAGTTGAAGTGTAGACTATCTACAGTTGATGAATTAAATCAATGAACTTATATCCAACGCCGCTGCCACCATGATGTGTAATCGTACCGGTAGCGATAGTACGATATTACCTCAAATTATTATTTCTCTCTGTGGATTCGGCTTTCCCCTTGAGAAAAGCTAAGCTCTTGAAAATTCAGCTTTTCCTTTGTAGATCAAGTCTAGTGCTGTGCTGTAGTCTGGATGAGGATGATCAATAAGTACAATATATTTACGTAACTAATAACAAAAGAATGCTGTAGTTTATTTCCAAATAACATATACAGTAGTTGTAGCTTGCTCGACGTTCAAGTTTATATTCCCAATCAATCACAAAAATTCAGAGTTTCTATACCAATGAGTACGTGACAAAAACAGCATATTTTCGGTGTGGGTAGAGAGACGGAGGAAGCTTAATTGTTATTTCAGCAAAGAATTTGCTTGTTTAATTATTATTACTGCCTTAAAATTAACATTAAGAAAAGAAAAGGAATTTGCTGAAGAGTGCTGCGTGGTCTTAAAGTTCATTTCTCCTTGCAAGTGGAGCGGAAATCCTTTACATGCCGATCAATGCGTGCAATACTGACACTCTTATATTGCGTCTAAATTTATATTCTTTCGCAAATTCTCTACAAGTATTTCTCTAAATAAAATTATTACAAAACTTTATCTATCTTATTCCTTTATATAATACCCTTACACGACATAGGCCTAATTATTTCAGAGTAATATATCTTCTGTATATAACAGTATTCAACTTGATGAGCGAAGTAAACATCTGACTAGTTTGATAATCAATGTGTCATGGCTCACTATTGCAAATTCCAAGGCTGTAAAACGATATGTTGTCAGAATAACAGATTTGCATTTGTTAAATTTGTTATAATATATTACCATAAAATAGACACTAAATTGGGCATTACTCCGATACCGGTCAACCGATTTTATCCAATATCAACAGACGTCTTCCCATGGACATTGTAAATGCATATACCAAGATCATGAAAATCCGATAAAGCGTATTTGAGTTACCGCGTCTTTAAAATAGACACTGTAAGCTCATAGAGCTTAGAGCTCATTTATTATAATTTATAGCAAATACTAGTAATAAAGTCTCCCCCTGGGAGTTGCAAGACCTTGTAGTTGGTGGGAGAGCTTGCGTGATCCTACGACCCTATGGGCTATGCCGGCGGTAGCATAGCTACTGGTAGGGCCTCCCATGCCGGAGAGGCCATAGGTGAGGGTCCAGACGAAGAAGCAACTCAGAAGAGGAGGTCCAACGGTGCTGAAGGCAGATGAGGAGTGAGAGTCCCAATGGCGGAGGCAGCGGATGAGACACCTCATGTTAGGGAGGGGCAGACCAGGCTCTGAAGCTGAGGTGGAAGCAACTGGTCTAGGGGAAGAAAACCAGAAATCAAATTACCTGGCCCTCCAGGTTGGGGGTTGGGTGTGGGGTTAACAACCCCACTGCCTGTCAAAAAACAATTGTTGCGAATCCTCAAAATACAGAAACTGGACGGATTGTGTATAGACGACCCTGCAAGGATAAATGGCTACGATTTGGAACATGGAATGTGCTATCACTGTATAGAACTGGTGCCCTCAGAAACCTTATGTGTAACATACAAGAATATAACATAGACATATTAGCCCTACAAGAGATACGATGGCTTGGACATGGTATTATGGAAAAAAAGGAACACAGTATGTATTACAGCTGTCATGATAAGACACACCAATTTGGTACTGGGTTTATTGTGAATAAAAGGATGAAACATCTGGTCATTGACTTTCAGCCTATTGCACCAAGGCTATGCAAACTGCGTATTAGAGGAAGGTTTAGAAACTATTCTTTATTCAGCATCCACGCACCAACGGAGGAAAAGAATGAAGAGGAAAAAGATTCTTATTATGAACTTCTTGAAAGAGAATATGGAAAATGCCCCAAACATGATATTGTGTTGATGCTGGGGGATTTTAATGCTCAAGTGGGCCAAGAGGAACACTTTGCACCCATAACTGGAAAACATAGTCTTCACAGAGAAAGTAATGGAAATGGAATGAGACTAGTTGATTTTGCAGTCGCAACTGATATGGTAATAGGAAGCACAATGTACCCACACAAAAAGGTACATAAAGGAACGTGGATTTCTCCTGGTGGAACCACGGTTAATCAGATTGACCACATTCTTATTAGTAGACACCACAGGAGTGACATGGAAGATGTACGTACCTTCAGAGGAGCTAAGGCAGACTCGGATCATTACCTAGTCATTGCCAAATTGAGAAGCAAAATTAATAGTAACTACAGATTCCAGAAACCAAATATATTAAAGAAATATGATATAGAAAGGTTAAAAGATGCAGATATTAAAACCCTCTATCAGGAGCGGATAAAGGAACACTTTGAAACTGCTGCAGAAGTCAATGATACAAGTTGGAGGGAATGTAAGCGAGTAATAAAAGATACCGCGGAGGAAATAATTGGTGAGGTAAACAAGGAAAAAAGGAACATATGGTTTGATAAAGAGTGTGCTGAAATAACTGAAAGGAAGAATAGAGCCTACAAGACAATGATCAACAAACACACCAGAAATACTGTTGAAACATATAGAGAGTTAAGAAGGAATGAAAAGCAGGTGCACAAGAAGAAAAAGAGAGAGCATCACGAAGCTAGGCTCAAGGAAATAGAAGAGCTACATACTCAGAATGATTCGAGAAAGTACTATCGCTTAATTAACACTATGAGAAAAGGATTTACACCAAGAATATTAAATTGTAGGAAGACCAATGGGGAATTGACAGACAACATAGAGGAGGCTCTGGAAAGATGGAATCAGTACTTCCAGGAACAACTTGAAGGTGTAGAGAATGGTGTTCATAGTGATAAAGAGGTAACACAAGGAACTAATCCAGCAGGAATAGATAATGGCGAAATGGATCTGCCTACAATAGAGGAAGTAGGACTTGCTATCGATAGGCTGAAGAATAACAAGGCACCTGGGCCTGATGATATAAATGCGGAATTAATTAAAATGGCAAAACCAGCTCTCCTGCAAAGGCTTCACAGGGTCATTTGTGAAATATGGGAAAAAGAATGTTTACCTAGAGAATGGGAAGAGGGCTTGATTGGCCCAATACATAAGAAAGGAGATCCATTGGACTGTTCAAACTATAGGGGTATCATGCTGTTGAATATAGGATATAAAATATTCTCCAACATATTATACATGAGATTACTGCACTATGTAGAAGAGATAATAGGAAACTACCAGTGTGGTTTCAGAAAAGAGAAGTCAACCACCGATCAGATACATGCATTAAGACAGATCCTACAGAAGACCCGGGAGTACAAAATTACCACACACCATCTGTTTATTGATTTCAAATCAGCATACGACAGTATAAAACGGGACAAGTTATTCAGTACAATGGAAGAACTTGGTATTCCAGAAAAGCTTGTAGCTTTCACAAGAGCATCTCTCAGCACAGTCCGATGTAGAGTTAAATTACAAGGAAACCTTTCAGAACCATTTTGCACACAGAAGGGTCTCAGGCAGGGAGATGCCTTGGCATGTTTGCTGTTTAATATTGTGCTAGAAAAGGTCATTCGAGATTCTGGAATTGAAAGGAGGGGCACAATATTCCATAAATCAGTGCAAATTTTAGCATATGCTGATGACGTCGATATTATTGGAAGATCTGAAAGAGATGTTAAAGAAGCATTTACTCGGTTGGAAGTTGAATCCAAACAGATGGGACTCACGGTAAATGAGGAAAAGACAAAATATATGGTAGTGTCAGAAAACCCAACAAGATCGAAGTGTCTTGAGATTGGTGAGTATAAGTTTGGAAAGGTGACTGAATTTAAGTATTTAGGCTCCCTGATAACATCAGACAACAAAGTTAGTGCAGAAATCCATAATAGACTGTTAACAGCAAATAGATGTTACTACGGACTTAAAGGAAAGCTAACATCACGTCACATCAGTCGTAGTTCTAAGTGCAAAATGTATAAGACCTTAATAAGACCAGCGTTGCTGTATGGCTCTGAAACTTGGGCTTTTGGGACCACTGACATGAACAGATTGAGCATATTTGAGAGGAAGGTGTTGCGGAAGATTTATGGAGCAGTCAATGATCATGGCTGCTGGCGAATAAGGTACAACCAGGAACTATACAAACTGTTCAAGGAACATGATGTTGTTAGTGAAATCAAAGCAAGGAGAGCGAGATGGTTAGGGCATGTTTATAGAAAGGATGGAAATGACCCTTGCAGAAAGGTGACCTTTACTGAACCTTATGGCACCAGGAGAGTAGGACGACCCCCACTGAGATGGTTGGACGAAGTAGAGAAAGACGTAAGGGAAGCAGGAGTCAGAGGATGGAAGATGAAAGCAGAGGAACGGGTAATCTGGAAGTGTATCGTTGAGGCGGTCAAGGCTGGAATCCGGCTGTAGAACCAATGAAGAAGAAGAGACTAGTAATAAAGTATTAATACAAGTCACTAGATGGCACTAATGCCAGTTACTAGCAAACAGAATTCTTGGCACGCTTGTACCTCTTTATTTACACTTAGATAAAGAAAATAACTATTGTACGCAACATTATAATAAGCAAAGGAATAATTTGCACATTCATTCCTTTTACTATTAGCTATTATCATTAAATTCAATAATTAATGTGAATTAGCAGCAGAATGCTGTTTTGCCGACATCGATCAGATATCGATTGCCAGCTTGGTAATCGATAATACTCTTAATTGCCCCTATAGCCAGAATAGCGTAGAGCGCTAAGAGCGGACTATCGATTGTCTATACTTGCCTTTAAGGATAGTATACTGAAAAGTTAGATTACTTTCCATAAGAAATATATTTATTTTTCCACAAAGGCGTATTGTTTAATAAAACAAATGCTCATATATATTTTTCTGAATGTTTCAGAAAGAGTACTGATGTTACCTTATTTAATAAAAGCCTGCTTTTGGATGGAAGCATCTAGAAAGTTCCAGATTAGCTTCCAATCGAATTTATGAATGACTCCTTTGTAAGATGATTATGTGAACGCATTTTGGCCGTTAGACTTCATTCACTTCTTCATCAACCTTCGCTTCGTAAGGGCGTAGCCCAATTTAGCAAACAGACCACAAGTCTGCATATATATAGTAGTACAGTTACAACACAGCATCTACGAGACGACAGTATGGAAACAACGCAGATACTTAACACATAGCCAGTTTGGAGACTGGAATTGTAGCAGCCCTGGAACATCGTGGAGCGTAGTTGCAGCCATTGGAGGACTCACTACTGGCCACCGTTCAGGATGATTTACTTCGACTCCACAGTAACCTCATCATGTAACTACAGCAACAGCAACTGTACTTCCCCTAGTTAGCCATAGTCCGGCTAATGCATTCACATTCTCATCAGATGCAGTCGCTATACAAGTTAAGTACTACATATTTGATATATGGTTAATTTCACAAAAGTCCAGAGGACTTAGCAAATTTGCTTGCATACAAGTAAAAACTGCATTTATAATTGTCCAGGAGTTTTGGCATACTTGCAGCTCCTCTTGTCCCTACGAGCAGTCCAAAGAAGCTGCCGTAGTATCTTTGAGTATATATAGCTCAATTAATACACATTGTAACTTGTTAATTCATCAATAAAAACTAGTACTGTTGTTTGTTAAGAACATCATGTCTAATAAACGAAGTGAATAACCTCAAAGTTTTCCTAAAATTTCCAAGTGTAATAAAATAAATACTAATTAATAATAAGCACAGCTAGAAGAAAGAAGAGAAGCAGCAGTCTACTAGAGCAGAAGAATAAAGTGACAATTCTTATTCTCCATTATTCCTGCTTCCTTCAACATTCCTGCACTTCTAAGCCTACATATTTCTGGATTATAATCCAGTGGTCCTCCGAAAAATCCTATAGCAAATTCTGTTAGGCACACCAGCCTACAAACACTAAATTGGGTTTTACTCCGGTACCCTCAACCGATTAGGTCCAAATTCAATAGGTTACTTTTCATAGACGTCATAAATTGGTATACTAAATTTCATGAAAATCCGATAAAGCGTATTTGAAATATGGCGCCTTTCTAATATAATACTATTAAAAGAGGTACTAAATTGGGAATTACTACGGTACCGGTTAACCGATTTGGTCCAATATCAATAGGGTTCTTCCCACGAACATTATAAACGGGTATACCAAGTTTCATTAAAATCTGATTTAGCGTATTTGAGTTATCGCGCGTACACATACACGGACGGACGGACAGACGGACAGACATTTTCCCGTCCCCACACACAAAACTCATAAAGTACCATACTGGCACTTAATAATGGATCTATAGGCTACGTACGAGTGAGATATCAATCGAAATAATTTTTCACCCCGGTTTGACGAATTTGAATAACGTTGAATATTAAATAATTTTCCTAAAATGTTTAATTAAAATTTGTCAGATTTTCCATTTTGATATAGACTACATTATGGCTTTGACACAAACGAAAGCTATAATACCACCAAGAGACTAAATCTAAAAACCAATGACTTTCACAGAGAAAGACAAATTAATTAATATGAATATAATATCAGGTAAATTGATGTAACAAAGTATGCTTTTGTTAAATCAGTAAAAAGTTAATTGGAATTATGGTATGCAGAGAATAAGTTATTTTTGTTATCGATTTCCGAGTTAAGCTGCAGATCGATTCATTAAGCAGGCAGAACTTATGGAAGAACAAAGGTCTAAAGTTTGATACTGTACTGGATATTGTCATCACCCAACAAAATATATTCCAGAGTCCGTAGGAGAGAGTACAGGAAATAGAAAACTACAAAAGAATTCAAATTTATGCATAACAAGGGCTCTTGTATTTTATTGATAAAGCCAATATTTCATATAAACAACACACATCACTTGAAAAGTGAATAATTAGAATGGTTCTTAAGTACACAATTCTTTAAAACATTAACATTTGGCACAACAATAAAGCAGAATTTAGTTATTATGTCGTATGATTCCCGATGCTTACGCAATCTTGAGATTGGGGGAAATGACTTTAAAATCCGGTTGGGTTATGTAATCCATTCTATGCGTGTTAACTTGCATACAACACATTTCCGGAAATAAAGCATAACAAGCAAAGCATAATAAAATAACTCAAGAAAAGCAACGAAGTAAATTTAAAGACAAAAAAAATTATATATTTATATAAAAAACTAAAGTAAACTGAAAACGGAACCTGAACTAAACAAGAGCCAAAAAAATTTACATGACGTTAAATATAAAACGAAAAAACACAAGAAAAGAAGCTTAAGGCAGTTACATGATTAGAAAATTAAGTTCAGACCATACCTGGCATATAATGGCCAATTGGCCTGCTGGAGAAATTCACTGTTTAAGGTTACATTAGTACGTAATCACAGAGCGCAGCTTCAAGTCTATGTGCTTCTAGGTAGGAGGTCCTCGGCGATCTGATATGGCCGAGAATACTGAGCGCTAAACCTTGCCGAGTGACGGCAGCGCCACAACACAGAAGAAACGTTAAACACGCATAGAAGTGGATATCAGAACACGCATAGAAGTGGATATCAGAACACGCATAGAAGTGGATATCAGAATATAACAAATGAAATATAAATATTAAGCATTAAATAATTAAGTAATAAATAAAGAAATAATTACAGAAAAATACATAAACTGAATGATTAGAATTAATAATAAATTGAACAAATAAATGACAGAGTTTAAGAATAAATCAAAACCGGAAGTATAGTGACGTAACGGAAATGAACAGCAGAAAAGTACGTAATAAGTGAATGTTAGCTAGAAAACACAAAAAAATACCAGAATAGATATACATATACAATAAATAAGTATTAATAGAACAAGAACCATTTAATAATGGTTCAGCCTCGCACAGCCACCCAACAAAAATCTGAACGATTTTTGTTTGTAATTCACACACAAAATTTCATTTTTAACACTCCAAAATTCTAAAGTTTTCTTGATATAGTCCTATACAAGGGTGTAAATTAATATATGGGAAAACCATCGCGCGCACAAATTAAAGTTTAACCAAGCACACACACACATATTTTGAAAAGGTTCCAACAGCACACTATCAGAAGACACCATGTAGAACATCCTTAGACAAAGTTTAGCCGCCACACAAACTGAAAATTTCGTTTTACGAAATCTGAATCTTCATAAAATACATCATCTCATATCAGGCCACAGTCTGTATGAAAATATCAACCGGAGCGATGGATAGTTTTAGGATGGAACAATTACTAAATGGAAAGAAAAAATAATAAAGATGGACATAGGTGTAAGGCATACTAGGTTGGTATAGGTTGATCAAGTCTATAGTCAACATCACGATGCCACAAAATTTCACAGGCGTAAGTGAGAAAACACCAGAGCAGTTCAAACTTGAAAATAACAGAATTACTGACAAAATTACAGGATTGTAGATACTTGCAAAGTCCATATGCAAATATGCGTAGACTAAATATATGTAGCCACCAGGAATGTTCACTGGTATACTAAGGTGCTATTGAGTTGATTGTAGAATGTGTTGGCACATATAATATAGACTGTAAACTTCACTGTGATAGATGGCGTATCCATAGATGTAGATTATCATACAGGCCTGTAATACAGAGAGTCCATGAAGAATGAAGAATGCAGGTCGGCTACACAGAAGAATTCGCTTCTATCATACTGAAGTCGGACTGCATGGAGACACAGTCAAGAAGAATCGCTCAACGTCTTAGGCGTACCACAGAAGTAGAAGCGGTGAATAGTGTGCGAGTCCCCAGGCGTGACATGCATGCTCCATCGATAGTGCGACGGGGAAACCCTTACAAATACAGATAGCTGTGCGAGACTTCATAAGTAACATGCACAGACATCATCACTGGCCAAACTGAAACATAGAAACCAGCGGCAGTATTCTGATACACAAGTTTTTCATTCCCCCCTTTTTTATCAATTTTTTTTTAATTCCCAATAATATTTTCACTTAATAATTTAAATACAAAGTAATAGTTGGTGGTGGTAAATTAGAAATCATTATAATAAATCTTAAGTAAGACCAACTTTGAAAATATCTAATTCAATAAGATCAAATTTTACTCAGAACAAGTGACAATTTTATGAAAGCATTAATTCTTTCAGACAATGCATATTAACTACAAAATTGGAAAATTACATTTATGTAATTATTATATTAATCCAATAAATTTTATTATCATAGACAAATACAGGGCAAGTTCTGCAGAATTATTAAATACCAACTAATTAATTAATTAATTAGGCAGAAACGTCAAGAATAAAGAAGCTAGATACACGTCTAAGAACAACACAAATGTCCACGTCCCGCTGCTGGACGTACCCGAATCCCGTCCAGAACGGTACGAAGACAAAAGTCAAAACTCAAACCCAAAAAATGGGTAAGGACTGCCCAAAAATAACCGCAAGAAAATCTCATGACTACAATATTATAGAATACAGTTGAGAATAATCAAAATACATATCAATTAATTTAATAATTTAGAAATGACCACCAACGAAACTTTACAAAATCACATGCCCAAATTTAATGTAGGCCTACAGATATTATATTTAATGTGCCCAAAAGTTTTAATAATTCATATAAGAAATGGAGCTATATGTATTCACTCAATATGAATTTTATGATAACCATTTTATCTTTTCAAAAGGTCACTTTTGCGTACCGGTATATATCTTTTTTCTTTTCAGGTTTTGTTTATTTGTTATAAGACCGCCGAGGAAGCATTAAATATTCCAAAGCACAATATTGGTATGATAGGAATATATTATTTGATAAATGCTCACATATAGTCTCATTATTATTATTATTATTATTATTTTACAGTGAACTCATTAATACTTAATTAAGTAATATCAAAAGGGCATCAATAGCATTTGACAATAATCTCTCATTAGAATAAATTAGTGAATAATAAGATAATAAGTTAATTAATAACTTAGTGAATAAGTTAGATAATAACTTAAATAATAATTTAGATATATTTTATTTACAAATTCTCAACAACGGCCATTAATTTCAACAATAACATCGGTCATAATTAACAATAACAATTATCCAGAGGAACAACAATTAACAGTCCCCGAAAATCACAAAATTGTTTTATCACAATTGAGAGAGAATAAACAGGCGAATACTAATTCACCAAGCAATTTTCCATTTTTTTGTTTATTTTTTATGTCCTCTTTTTTTTCTCATTGCCCAAATTCATGTGAAGCATGATGCACAGGATGGTCTGAATTCCAAGATTAAGATAAAAGGGAAGCTTAATAAAATATCAAAACGAAACCCAGGAAAACAAAAAATAACAAAACCAAAACAACCAAAAAAAGACAAACAAAAAAATAATAATAGAAAAACGAAAACAAGCAAAACGGAAACTCAACAAAACGATAGTCGAACGAACTCGAAAACGCGTACGGTTACCCACAATACAGGGACAAAACTACAATTTAATAAAGCATGTATAAAAAATCTCAACAATGAAAAATTTTGAAACGAAAACTACCAATCGCGTGTTCGAGTTAGAACAACCGTGGGGCTAAGAGAAATTTTGTCTAGAATAAACAGGAGATATTAGAACATCTTTTAGTATATTACTTTTTTGGTCATAATAAAAATTGTTCCACCAAACTTTGAGAAGCAATAATACAAATATTACTAAATACTTTTATAAGTTTAATAACAGAGGTATAAGCTTAGCATTTGAATAGAGCATAAGCCACATGACAATAAATGTGTTTAGTAACATCATTTAGCTTTATTTTTATTTCAAACCCTTGTTAATTAAATGCTCAAAATAATACCCCTAACATATATATATTTTTTGCTTTTTTCCTTTTTGACATGACCAAAACCCTAGAGCTCAGGAACCTGGGAACGCAAACTCCCATACTTCTGTCCCCACAACAGAAGCCCCTGAGGGAAACAAAACAAAACGGAGGAAATGTGTATAATGCAAAACACCAAAGCAAATTACTGAGGCTTAAGTTGACTCAAGTGCGCCCTAGAGGAATTTCCTTGATCATCACACAACACAACAGACACCGGGCTAGTAAATTTGTGAATTCTAAACGGACCTAAGAACCTAGGAGCCAATTTAGCCGAAAATCTGTTACCAGCGTTACTTTGCGGGTGATTTTAAAAAAAAAACAACATCACCTACCTTAAATGGAGAAGGAACCCTACAGCGATTATATTTCCGCTCTACAACTTCATGACTCTTTTTGAGATTGTTATAGGCTCTTTTCCACCTTTTCTTAATTTCGGCGGGATCAATGTCGTCCGGAAGGTCATTTAGTGACCATAAATTGGAAAGCGGACAATTGGGCTGGAAACCCAAAAGCAAACTGAAAGGAGTAGTTTTGTGAGATTCGTGCGTAGCAGTATTGAACGCATATTGCAGCCATTCCAAATTAGAATCCCTGCGAGCCTTACACATGAGAACGCCGTCCTTCAACAAGTAAGGGGCTACGGCTTGATTGCGCTCTATGGTATTAATAATATCAAGCAACACAGGATCTGCCCTCTGAGCCTGCTTAATAGTCGTAAAGGAACTCGGGATATCTAATAACAGAGCCCCCAATAAGGCAGAATCAAAACCAATTTGAGAAGCATTAGGACTAGGCGGAGGCTCTTCTTCCCCAAACATACGAGACAAAGAATCAGCGACAACATTCGCTGAGCTACGTATATGAGATACCTTGAACCGAAATGCAGATATCCGAAGAGCCCATCTAGCAATTTTCCCAGTCTTCCTGGGACGCCCAAGAACCCAGCTCAACGCTTGGTTGTCGGTCTCGAGCAAAAACTCAACATGTTCTAAGTACATGCGATACTTTTCAATACCGAAAAGTACCGCTCACGCTTCCAGTTCATACATAGACAACTTGCATTCTTGTTGAGTAAGGGCTCTAGAAGCAAAGGCAACAGGGCGGCGACCCTCAGGAAACTCCTGGAGCAACACAGCGGCTACAGCACGGCCACAAGCATCCGTTTGCAGAATGAAAGGGCGCGTGAAGTCCGCCATAGCTAACACAGAAAGGTTGGAGATCTTTTCTTTTAAACACTCAAAATCCCGCTGTTGGTCTCGCCCCACAGAAATGTTACCCCCTTTTTCCTGAGAAAATTTAAAGGAGCACACAGATCTGCACACCCGGGAATAAATTTGGCAAAATAATTGACCATGCCCTCAAAACGAGCAACACCCTTAGCATTCTTGGGGACCGGGTAGTCTCTAATTTTTTTAGTACGGTCAGGGTCAATAGTGACACCTGACGGAGAAATCATATGACCTAAAAAGGAAAGTCTTTCAGCCAGAAAATTAACCTTAGCAGGTTTAACGGTAAGTTTAGCAGCTATTAATCTATCAAAAACTTCCTGAATATGTTCCAAATGTTCCTGGTAAGTTTCGGAATAAATTATAAGTTCATCCAAATAGTGGAAAACATACTTGAATTTTATATCAGAAAAAATACTGTCCAAAAGACGTGTGAGCACCTGCGCACCCACAGCAATACCAAATGGCAAACAAGTGTATTCATTCAAGTTCCAGTCAGTATTGAATGCTGTTAAATGCTTGGAACGCTGAGTTAATGGTATTTGGTGGTACGCACTGTTAAGATCAAGACTGGTAAAAAATTTAGCTCGATTAAACCAATGAAAATTGTTATGCACATCAGATAGAGGAACAGATTCTATAGAAATTTTACTGTTAAGTACCCTATAATCGACCACCGGCCTGAAATCATTACCAGGTTTCGGAACCAAAAATATTGGACTAGAATAATTTGACTTAGATGGTTGTATAACGCCTTGTTCAAGCATATCCTGAATTTTCTTTTTTATAACCTGCATCCTAGGCGGGGCCAGACGATAAGGGGGAAGTCTGACAGGAGCCTGATCATTCAGTATGATATCATATTCTATAAGGTCAGTCAGCCCTAACTGGTTAGCAAGAACATCCGGGTATTGTTCTACCAACTTCATAACACCCCTCTTCACACCAGAAGAAAGATGTTCCAGTTTTATTTCCGTCGAAGGCTCAGTAGCAAACAACGGATCACTGGTAGCAGCTAAAGTCTCATAGCGACTGGTGTAGGCTTCCAGATTGAATGGCACTTGGGCCTTCGGGTCAAACCCAAAGCGCAACACTCTTTGGCCTAAGTCTAATGATATACTGGCTTTAGACAAAAAATCCACTCCTAGGATAACATCAACAGCTAAATTCTGCACAATAAAGAACTGGAATTTCCAGGCATATTTATGACAAAAAAGTTGATAAGTGTCAAATTTAATTTTATTCTTTAAAGCAAATTCAGCAGATATTAATGAAAATACACATCCAGAGTCTAGAAGAGCCAAACACGAAATCTTATTTATGAAAATCTGAAGCATCGGTAAATTATTAAAGGTTTTAGCCTCAAGACCATAATTGTAATTGGCTAAAGCGAAATGACCCTTGCTTAACTGACTACGAGAAGGAAAATCCCCTTTGAAATTGTTACTTCTAGAATAACTGTCAGTAGTATGATTACTATCTCTCCTACGCCAACATCTCTCTTTAACATGGCCAGGTCTATTGCACCAATAGCAAAAATAGTACGCTTATTGCCACTCCTAAACCAACATTGTTCATTGACATGGCCTGGTTTATTACACCAACTACAAAAGGCGGGTTGCTTAACTCCTTCGTTAACTAGGTTACTCTCAGGTTTACTACCTAACCCCTTATATTCACTGTTAGCGTATTCAGGCTCAGCTTGTTCAGTATTATCTGCCCTAAGAGTGTCGAAATAGGCGACCGCAGTCAGATGAGCGCATAAAATATCTAATTGATCAAAACTACATGGCTTGGACTCGAAACTTATCATACTTCTAGTACGAGGTGACATACCATCAAGAATATTGTGGACAACTTCAACTTCCGAATAATCCAAAAGAAAAACAGCAGCATATTGTCTAATGCATTGTACAAATTGAACAAATGTTTCTTCCTCGCTCTGTACTCTATAATAATGTTTTTCAAGAAATGAAGCCTTGGCTCGTGGAGAAAAATAGAATTTTATTAAACCCTGGTGGAATAAATTCAAATCTCGTCCTTCCCGAATGGCTTTACCGACCAAAACCTTCAAAGTCCCTTGCAAATAGGCATAAAATAGCCCTAATACTTGAGTTTGATCGAAAGAAAATATGGCGACTTGAGTTTTAACTTCAGTAATAAATTTTATGAACTTCACCACTTCTTCCAATGAACAGTCATTAAACTGGTCTAGGCTATCAAAAAGATTCCCCAAAGGATGCGGTAATTTAGAAAAATGTCACCGAAAGCTCTGTGACATTTGACCTGAACTACCCTCGTTCACAGGTACAGAAGAATTCGGAACATTCATATTTTCTGAGTGGGCCAGATCTACAAAATTTTCCATAGTCATAGGCACAGAAAACCCACGCAAATCAAAAGCAGCTTTAAGCAAAGGAATAATAAAAATATAAATGCATATAACCTGTTTGAATGCCATCTGTATCAAAACCGTATAACGCCCAGCTAGTGATAAAGGCTAATAATAAAATCCATCTTACTCAACGCATCAGGGGAAATCACTGTACTCTCCATAAGAAATATAGTTCGCACGCACACGAACCAACTACCGTGATGCTACCACTACTGTACTGGATATTGTCATCACCCAACAAAATATATTCCAGAGTCCGTAGGAGAGAGTACAGGAAATAGAAAACTACAAAAGAATTCAAATTTATGCATAACAAGGGCTCTTGTATTTTATTGATAAAGCCAATATTTCATATAAACAACACACATCACTTGAAAAGTGAATAATTAGAATGGTTCTTAAGTACACAATTCTTTTAAACATTAACATTTGGCACAACAATAAAGCAGAATTTAGTTATTATGTCGTATGATTCCCGATGCTTACGCAATCTTGAGATTGGGGGAAATGACTTTAAAACCCGGTTGGGTTATGTAATCCATTGTATGCGTGTTAACTTGCATACAACACATTTCCGGAAATAAAGCATAACCAGCGAAGCATAATAAAAGAACTCAAGAAAAGCAACGAAGTGAATTTAAAGAAAAAAAAATATATATATATATATAAAACTTAAGTAAACTGAAAACGGAACCTGAACTAAACAAGAGCCAAAAAAATTTACATGACGTTAAATATAAAACGAAAAAACACAAGAAAAGAAGCTTAAGGCAGTTACATGATTAGAAAATTAAGTTCAGACCATACCTGGCATATAATGGCCAATTGGCCTGCTGGAGAAATTCACTGTTTAAGGTTACGTTAGTACGTAATCACAGAGCGCAGCTTCAAGTCTATGTGCGCCGTCACGGTGGCTCATGCTTAGCGCGTGGGCCTGGCATGCTAGCGGTCCCGAGTTCAAATCTCGGGGCCGGCGGGCGTGTCATTTGTGGTGGACAAAGCCGTGACCTTTGGGGTTTTTTCTCGGGGATCCTCCCGTTTCCCCCTTCATTCATTCCACCAACACTCTCCACTTCAACTTCCTTTCCCCCCTCATTATCATCCCGTTCCCCTTTACTGGTTTTCGGGCCAGCTCCTGGTGCAGACTCTGCTGCGGGCCTCCCCCGTCCTGCCCCGTTGCTTGTGGTCAAGAGTTGCTGGTGGTGTCCCGTACCTTTGGGGCTCTCAGAGGGACCCTGGGTTAGTGGCGCACGTCATGGTGTGCCGCGCCTATGGGGCTCTTGTAGGAGGGACCCTGGGTACGGTGCACGTGGAGTGGTACCTGGTCTTAGCTGGATGTAGGGGAGCTCCGTGGGGGCTGGTGGTGGAGTCTGTTGACAGGGGGGCCTTAGGGCATGCACATCATTCGTTTCCTAGGGGGTGTACAATGGGCCCGCCCATGAGGCCTACGTGCGCGAGCCCGTCAGGGCTCAGCCCCTGAGCCGATAAGATAAGATGTGCTTCTAGGTCCGAGGTCCTCGGCGATCTGATATGGCCGAGAATACCGAGCGCTAAACCTTGCCGAGTGACGGCAGCGCCACAACACAGAAGAAACGTTAAACACGCAATGAAGTGGATATCAGAACACGCATAGAAGTGGATATCAGAATATAACAAATGAAATATAAATATTAAGCATTAAATAATTAAGTAATAAATAAAGAAATAATTACAGAAAAATACATAAACTGAATGATTAGAATTAATAATAAATTGAACAAATAAATAACAGAGTTTAAGAATAAATCAAAACCGGAAGTATAGTGACGTAACGGAAATGAACAGCAGAAAAGTATGTAATAAGTGAATGTTAGCTAGAAAACACAAAAAAATATACCAGAATAGATATACATATACAATAAATAAGTATTAATAGAACAAGAACCATTTAATAATGGTTCAATACTTAACCTTAATTCAAACTCGTATAAACTGATATGACATTCTTAAAATAATTAATGCATCATTTCACAGAATACACTGGCAAAGAACTCCACTTAATGTATGTAGGCCTAATTATTTCAGAGTTTATATCTTCTGTATATAACAGTATTCAACTTGATGAGCGAAACAAACATCTGAATAGTTTGATAGTAAAATCTTCCAATTTACTTCGTTATTATCACCGTATGTCTCAGCTTAAATTAGAAAGGATGTGTCATGGCTAACTATTCCAAGGCCGTATGTAAAGAGTGTAAAACAATATGTTGTCAGGATAACAGATTTGCTTTTGTTAAATACTTAATAATATATTAACATAGAACAGGCACTAAATTGGTCATTACTCCGAAACTGCTCAACCGATTTTATCCAACATCAACAGACGTCTTGCCATGGACATTATAAATAAGTATACAAAGTTTCATGAAAATCCGATAAAGCGTATTTGAGTTACCACGTCTTTTAAATATATACTAAATTGGGTTTTACTCCGGTACCGGATAACCGATTTGGTCCAGTTTCAATAGACGTCTTCCTATGTACATTATAAATAAAATCAGGTAAACTGATATAACAAAGTGCCAGTATGTTTTTGTTTAATCAGTTATGATTGCAATTATGATATGCAGAATACAAAAAAAAGTCGAATTGGCCAGTTTCGGGATTTGCACCATGGGACTCCAGAATGTGAGGCCAATATGTTACCTTCTCGGCCACCTGGGTCAGATTAACGGTCTAGTTGGATAAGCGCATGTAAAGCAATAGTGTTATGTGTCATAGCTAACTGTATTTTAATTTCCAGAGGCTTATAAGATCACAGTAAAACAATAGGCTATGTTGTCATGATAACTGATTTGCATTTCATAAATTCTTTCGAATACGTACATTACCATAAAATAGGCACTAAATTGAGCATTACTCCGAAACAGGTCAACTGATTTTATCCAATATTAATACACGTCTTCCCATGGACATTATAAATGTGTATACCAAGTTTCATAGCGGTAAAGCGTATTTGAGTTACCGCGTCTTTAAAATAGACACTAAATTGGGTTTTACTCCGGTACCGGTCTACCGATTCGGTCTAATATCAATAGACGTCTTTCCATGTACATTATAAATGGGTATACAAAGTTTCAGGAAAATCCGATAAAGCATATTTGAGTTATCGCGACTTCATATATATTGACATAAAAGGCACTAAATTAGGCATTATTCCGGTATTGGCCAACCGATTTGGTCAAATATATATAGACGTCTTTCCATGGACATTATAAATGCGTATACGAAGTTTCATAAAAATCCGATAAAGCGTATTTGAGTTATTGCGCCTTTAAAATAGACACTAAATTGGGTTTTACTCCGGTACCGGTCAACAGATTAGGTTCAAATTCAATAGGGTACTTCTCATGGACGTCATAAATGCGTATTCCAAGTTTCGTGGAAATCCAATACAGCTTATTTGAGTTATGGCGCCTTTTTTAATATAATCTATTAAAATAGGCACTGAATTAGGCATTACTCCGGTACCGGTGAACCGATATGGTTCAATATCAATAGGGTTCTTCCCATGGGCATTATAAATGTGGTTTTTAAATGTCATGAAAATCCGAAAAAGCGTATTTGAGTTATGGCTCGTACAGACACACGGACAGACAGACAGACAGACAGACAGACAGACAGACGGACAGACATCTTTGTCCCCCACACAATCTCATAAAGTACCATACTGGCACTTAATAAGTATACAAAGTTTCATGAAAATCCGATAAAGCATATTTGAGTTATCGCGACTTTCTGATATATTACCAAAAAAGGCCCTAAATTGGGCATTATTCCGGCAAACCGATTTGGTCGAATGTCCATAGCCGTCTTTCCATGGACATTATAAATGCGTATACCAAGTTTCATAAAAATCTGATAAAGCATATTTAAGATATCGCGCCTTTAAAATACACACTAAATAAGGTTTTACTCCGGTACCAGTCAACCGATTAGGTCCAAATTCAATAGGTTACTTCTCATGGACGTCGTAAATGCGTATAATAATAATAATAATAATAATAATAATAATAATAATAATAATAATAATAATAATAATATTTATTTATCTGTCATTAAACTTATGCAAAGTAATAGACATCATCAGTGTAAAAATTCTAAAACTATTAAAACACCAGATCATCCAGATTTGTCTCATCGAACTCCTGTATAGTGTAAAATGCCTTGCTTTTTAGCCATTGCTTAATTACTGTTTTAAATCTTTTAGAATTAACAGTTCTAGCATTTAGTGGGAGTTTATTAAAAAGTTTAATTCCAACATGCTTAAAACTATTCTGACTTTTATTCAATCTTGTAAAATTAGGGACTAAATTGTTTTTATCTCTTGTTTCGTATTTATGTTTATCTGAACTAATATTAAAATCATCATAATTATCTTTGACAAACTGTTGCACATGTAATATGTAAAGACTAGTCAAGGTTATAATGTTCATTTCAATAAAATGGGGTTTGCAAGATTCAGTATTTTTGATGCCCTTTATTACTCTTATGATCTTTTTTTGCCAGAGAAAAACTTTTCTGGCAGCAGCAGAATTTCCCCATAGCAATATACCATATTGCAAGTGAGTATGAAAGAAGGCATAGTATGCCTTAATGACCAGGTCAATATTGGTGTATAATTTTAATTTCCTTATTAAATAGGTAACCCTCGATAATTTTACACAGACGGCTGCTGTATGAGTGTCCCAATTTAACCTTTTATCCAAATTAATTCCCAACAGGTTTACATATTTGTCATTATTGCCATCATTATTATTCAAACTAAAAACAATTTCCTCAGTTTTATCTTTGTTAATAGTTAATTTGTTAACTTCAAACCATAGTTCAGATCTTGTAAAAACATCCTGATTCAACTGCTCATTCATGCCAGAGTTACTATTTGTTGTTAAAATAGTCGTGTCGTCCGCATATAAAATACATTTGTAAGGCACAAAGCTAGGCAAGTCATTAACATAAATTATAAATAAAAAAGGATCCAAAACTGATCCTTGTGGTACACCACTAAGGACTTCTTCAAGTTTGGACACTTCTGATTTGAATTTAACACATTGTAGCCTATTGGTGAGGTAAGATTTCTTAAGCCAAAGTTCCTTATCACAAATACCATAATGCTTAAGTTTTTCAATAAGTATTTCATGCGACACGGTGTCAAAGGCTTTGGTCAAGTCTAATAATAATGCACCAGTACAGATTCTATTTTCGTAACCATCAATTATGCAAGAAACTATTTCTTGAACAGCCTTGACTGTACTTTGTCCTTTTCTGAATCCATACTGTGATTCTGTTAGCAAATTATTATGCTAAAAGTAAGCTTCCATTTGTTGCATAATAATATTTTCTATTATTTTTTATATAACAGGCACCAATGAGATGGGTCTGTAATTACATAGATTAGAGTTATCGCCCTTTTTATAAATAGGTACAGTTACTGTAACTTTTAGACAATTAGGATAGGTACCCTCTTGTAAGATCAAATTAATTAAATAAAACAGAGGATTAATTATTAAATCAATAATTTGTTTCAATAGATAGTTGGAGAGTCCATAGTAATCTTCTGATTTAGAATTCGTTAATTTATTTATTACGTTTATAATGTCTTCAGCAGTAACCAGTTTCCACTTGAACACTGTATTTTCAAGGTTAGGTTTACTACTTAGAGTCAACAGCTCCTTTACCTTATTTATATCAACTACATCATTGTTATCTTGCTTAATTAGCTTAGTTACATTAATAAAATAATGGTTAAATTCTTCAGCTGTATTGGATGTGTCCTCCAAAGAGATTTTATTTGATTCTAGTTTAGTTTCTGAATTAATTACTTTCCATGCTGCTTTACATGGATTATTAGACTTTAAAATATAGTCATCGTTTGCTTTTCTTCTGGCAGCCAGAATTTGTGATCTATACAAATGTTTTAGTTTAGCATAACCCTCTTTATACTCGACTTTAGTTTTTGACAGGTCATGATTCAGTACAAGTAATTTCCGCAATTGTGCTAATTCAGGAGTGTACCATTTTGTAGTAGGCCTATATATTTTACTTGTTTTAGTAGTTTTAATTATCGTTGGACAACTGTAATTGACATATTCTGTTAAAATATCTATAAAACATTTAAATAAACGTTCTGCTGAAACAGAATGATCATAAACCCAAAGGTTCCAATCTAAATTAGCTAAATTATTTCTTAAATCACGTATGTTATTTTCATTCATCTTCCTAGTAACTGTAGTCATTGGAGTAACAGAAATTTTAGATCTTAGTATTAATTTTAATTGTAGACCTTTATGGTCTGATAAATGAGGGTCTAAGACATCTAGACTTAAAATATTAGCTGTTGAGTTTGTTAAAATATTATCCAGGCATGCATCTAACTTGGTAGGATTTTCATTAAGACAATAAAAATTGTAAGATGTCAATATATTAAGAAATGCCATTGTTTTAAAATCGGTACACCTTGGGTAAATATTAAAATCACCAAATATAAAGATAGTTGAGAACTGAAGCATTGATACAAAATTCATACCAGTCTCCATCTTATTCGTAAACATTTCAAAATCCGAACCGGGCACTCTGTATAAACATATAACAATTACTTGAATTGTAAGAAACTTAATCGCTGAAAGTTCTTTTCATCACAAAATCTTCTTACATCTAGTACTTTGTACTGTAGTCCTAAATCTTGCTTAACATAAATTGCTGCACCACCATAACCCTTAGTTCTACAATAACTGATTGCTAGATCATATCCTTCTGGAACATAAAAATGCTTTTCAGCATCGCAGAGCCAATGTTCATTTACACAGAATATATCACAATTAATGTGATAATTCATAGAGCTTTTTTCTAATTGACTGAATGTTTAAAAAGAAAAATGTCAATAAACATTCAGTAGTGTACAAAAGTGAATGATTTCCGTCTAAATTTAGTCACACTGTATCAGGTTCAGTGAGAATTTGTTCAGGTCTCAATCAACCGAAAAATTCTGATACCATGCACTCTATTGGCCACATGTCTTCTTTTAAGAAATCATTAAAAAACTGTTCCTCCATTTCAATATGAAATGAGGCATAAGATTGATGTTTTGTTTTCAATTTAGACACCTTAATAGCTTTCATATTCATGTTCTTAATATGAGAACAGATGTCAGACGAAGTCACATTAGGTTCCAATCGTGTTAAAAATATGGCTCTCGAGCGATAAGAGTTTGACACAGCTTTCAATTTTGTATTTGTACATTGACCAAAGATTAATTTTTTATCACTCTTTTTTTTTTATTGGAATTAATACAGCATGTTCCATTGCTTAAGTGCTGCAATACTACATGCTATGTCTCATTAAAAAAGTTAAGTATATACAAATATCTACAATGTTAGATACATTAAATCATTAAGGTAATAGTTTCTGAGCAAATTCCAATAATTACAACTTTCTTATAAAATTCTATCATTGTACAGCTGTGTTATCTAAACTTGTATTATTATTAACTATAATGAACTGAAGTCTATTGCGTGTATAAAGCGCTTAAATGATGTATAGTGTTTCACAATGAGTTGATCTGGAGGAACCGGCCATTGCCCGTGCTTGATTGAAATGTGCTTTTTTAAATTGTCTCTCTGTTGTTGGAGTTTACTGCATCTGTATAATAGGTGGTCTACAGTTTGGGCCTCTTGAAGACAGGAGCACGTGTCATCATTCGTTATGTGGAATCTCTTCAGGTAGGATTTGGTTATTCCATGTCCAGTAACTATTGCTGCGATTGGTGCTGTCATTATAATCCTTTGTCTTATTCTCTGACGAACTGACGGGAAGAAGGCCCTACAGGTAGCTCCTTTAGTCGTGTTGGTCCAATCCGCCTGCCATTTTGTTAGACCTTCTTCTTTAATTTTTCGAACTATTGCAGTTTTGGGAATTTTTGAGTATACCGGTTCTGTATCTTCTTCTCCTGCTGCTTCCTTAGCTAGCTTATCTGCCATCTCGTTACCAGCAAATCCCACATGGGCCTTTATCCATCCGAAATGTATTTTGTGATCCTTGAGTTTTCTTACTAAGTTCCTGATCTGCTCGATAAGGTAGCTGTGATTGCGGTTGTTCTGAAGTAAGTCCAGGGTAATTTTACTGTCCGTATAGATTGCTACCTTATTCTCTTCGAGTGGGATAGGTAGCAACGCCTTTCTTAGCAATATCACTATAAGTCACTTTTCCACCCACACCACGAACGGAGCTAGACAATTGTTCATTCTCTTTCCTAATACCACGTTCAATTTCAGTATTTTTAGGCTGCGTAATTGCCTTTTCCTCAACCAGAACTTATACCAAGGTTCATGAAAATCCGATAAAGCGTGTTTAAGTTATGGCGCCTTCCTAATATAATCTATTAAAATAGGCACTAATTGGGCATTGCTCCGGTACCGGTGAACCGATTTGGTTCAATATCAATAGGGTTCTTCCCATGAACGTTATAAATGCGTACAGCAAGTTTCATGAAAATCCGATAAAGCGTATTTGAGTTATGGCGCGTACAGACACACGGACAGACATACATTTTTCCGTCCCCCACACAATCGCATAAAGTACCATACTGGCACTTAATAAAGCAATAAAATTAGGATGTAGCCTATATTTTATATACAAGGAAAGTTGCATGGTTCATGGCTTGTGCGGACGGTTAAATTGTAACCCTATTGCATAGAAGATGGTAAGTGCACGGAATAATATTGATGAATACTGGAATTGCAGGAGGGAAAAGGCGAAGGTTAGTTAAAAACTAAACATTAAATAAATTGTTCCCTATACATGCCATGGAGACCCAGATTTAAGCTTCCAGATTTCTAGACAGTCGGCACGTGAAGGTAGTAAGGCTGTGAGCCTAAGCACCGGCCACGTTTATCCCTGATTGCTCCGCTCAATTCTGTTAGAGGCTAAGTCGACCCCAGGGCAATAGTGCAACCAGAATGGAAAAAATTCCCTCATCAGGAATAGAACCCACGATTTTCCAGCTTGTAGTGCTGTGCCTAACTACGCCACGGCGTACCCCAAGGTTATTTCTATCAGTTCACTAGAATTAGGAAATCATTGGATTAGTCCTTTAAATGTGTTTTTGTCCTCAAAAGACGATGCTCTTATGGACGTTTAGATTTGATCAATATGGTGAGTGGAATACTTACAGATACGTTTGGACTGATACCGATACCTCATTCATACTATTTTATTATTATTATTATTATTATTTTCCTTTCGATTAGGCCAGCTTAGGACCACGTGAAACAGTTGTCTTCTTCTCGTCTCCCCAAATCTTCTTCATTCTTTCGCGATGTTGCTGTTTCCGTTCTTCCGTCCATTTTCCATTTACTTTCTTCTTGGGTTTCTCTGGAAATTCGCCATCAAATATTGCTTTCCTAAACTTTTCTCTGTTTGCAATATCCTCTTTTCTGATATTGAGTAATTTCAAATCTTCTTCAACTTCCTTGAAAAATGCTGGTTTAGTTTTTTACTTTTTTACTTTTGTTTGGTAAGTCTGTCTCTTTCCATTCTGAAAATATGACCTTCGAATCTTAATCTTCTTTTCCTAAAAGTATAACCTATTTATTCTGTTTGTTTGTATAACTCCTTTTCTGGTCTCAGTTTGTATATGTTATTCTCCCAAATTGGTCCCATAATTTTCCTTAAGATTCTCTTCTCTGTTTTGCTTATTCTTCTATCTGAGAAGGTGTTTTAACACTCTGTTGCGTACAGAGCTTCTGATAAGATTACAGTTTTATAATGCCTCAATTTAGCATTTTTGGATAATGATTTTTTGTTAATATATTCATTGTTGCATGGTATGCTTTTTCCATTTTGTAAACTCGTGCTTTCATGCCCTCCTTTTCTATCGCTGTTGCCGTTATTACTTCACCAAGGTATTATTAACCCTCTTGATTATTTTATTTTATTTTATTTTGAGATATTGTAATTTCTGCAGGTGCATTTTTTGTATTGGTGATCCATTCTGTTTTTTCATAAGATACTTGTAACCCAATTTTTGCAGAACTTTTTTCAAGTTCTTCTAGTTTGATCTTTCCTTCTTCCGGATTTTTAGCAAGTATCACTAGGTCGTCAGCAAAGGCTTAGTGATTTGTAACAATTTGTTTCTTTGATGGTCCCATTACAACTGAATTATAGATTATTTTCTCTTCCAATATTCTGACCAATTCCCTCACAACTTTTTCCAGTGCATTTTTTGTATTGGTGATCCATTCTGTTTTTTCATAAGATACTTGTAACCCAATTTTTGCAGAACTTTTTTCAAGTTCTTCTAGTTTGATCTTTCCTTCTTCCGGATTTTTAGCAAGTATCACTAGGTCGTCAGCAAAGGCTTAGTGATTTGTAACAATTTGTTTCTTTGATGGTCCCATTACAACTGAATTATAGATTATTTTCTCTTCCAATATTCTGACCAATTCCCTCACAACTTTTTCCAGTGCATAATTGAATAATATTGGGGAGAGTCCGTCTCCCTGTCTCACTCCAGTTGTAATTTCAAATTCTTCTGACATATCCCCTAAGAGTCTGACTTTTGAGAAGGTGTCCGTCAATGTTTCTCTAACAATGTTAATAGTTTTGGTGTCTACGTTGAATTCATTTAATATTTTAAAAAGGGACTCTCTATGAATTGAACCGTAGGCTTTTTTGAAGTCTACAAATATTGCTACTATATCTCGTTTTGTGCCTTTTGTATTGTTGAATAAAATTGATTTTAAATTGAAGATTTGTTCAGCGTAGCTTCTTCCTGGCCTAAACCCTGCTTGGTACTCTCCTAACTCTTTTTCTATGGTTGGTTGGATTATGTTTAATAGTGCTTTACTCAATATTTTATATATCACAGATACGAGTGAGGTCCCTCTGTAGTTGTTCGGGTCTGTCCTATCTCCTTTCTTGTGGTGAGGATGTATTACAGCATTTTTCCAGTCACTTGGGATTTTCTCACTTTTCCAAATTTCCTTAAACAGTTGTTCAAGTTTATCTATTAGACTCCCTGGGGCCAATTTTTGCATCTCTGCTACTATGTTATCCTCACCACTTGCTTTGTTGTTTTTCAAGGAACTTATTATTTCTGTAATTTCATTTTTGTCTGGAGGTTCTGAAGCGAGTGCTAGATTGTTTGTCTCATTGAAATCAAAAGTTGGTATGGTATGGTATGGTGCATCTTTGTTCTTATATACATGTTAGATGCATTATCCATAGAATAAATCCAACGCACGGGCCTAGACGGCCGTTCGTGCTTTTACTATGCACAAGGCAATAACAAACAGAAGAAGAGAAAAGTAACATTAATAATACAAAACAATATAATACGATAACTTATATAATAATGCTATATAAAGATGAAGAAAAGAAAGAAGACAAAAAGTTGTATATGACAATAATAATAATACAATAATAATACAATAGTAATACAATATAACCCATAATAATACGCAGACAAAAGATTACTCCCCCTGCTCCTCCCTCCCATCCTTTTCTACCCTGAGCTGTCGGACTTTAGACATGAATTTACCCACCCCTTCGGAAAATTTTGTGTCACTCAACAGCTCGAATATGGCCATATGACCTCTTCTAGAGACAACAAACGAGTCTGGCAGATATCGTTGCCTAAGCATCTCAGTGACTTCACATTCCGAGAGAATATGCTGTGCTGTCTCATCCTTGTCACATAGTGGACATATTCTGGTTCCTTCTGCATTGACGCGTTTCAGCGATTTCCAGGCTCCTAGACGAAACCAGGCTAAACCCGTCCTGCTTTCAGCGCTCCCCTCATATAGATATATTTCTGTTCCCCAGTTGGTTTTAATCATTGATTGGATCTCCAGAGCAACCTTGTCCCTACATTCCCCTTCCGTTATTTGCCTGTCAATATCTCTTAGACGATTCCTGACTTTCCGCCAAACATTTCGTTTGTTCCTCCTGCCTCTTTCGTTTATAAATCCCATGCATATTTCTTCCAAGCCCCTGCGTATTCTTCCCGCCCACGTTATTTGGTCTCTCAAATTCAGTTGTTCCCTATAACATATTGCCCTGATAAGAGATTGATCTCCATGCATAATCTTCAGGTAGTATTTTAGTGCCTTTATCCTGCAATCTATTGATACCCTGTGGCTCCCAAATTCCCTTAGAATGCCACCCCCACTATCTGTTTCAAGAAACCACTTTGCACTTGGTTAAGGGTTTTTTTCTAGGTCCGGACAATTTAGGAGCTTCTTGAAGTACTGGGCTAAGATTTCTTGATTGTCTTTATTACTTAGCATTATTTTACCTTGTTCATTTTTAAAGTTAATATTAAAGTTGTTGTTGTTGTTATTATTATTATTATTATTATTATTATTATTATTATTATTATTGGCCTTCATGGCTTGAATGGTAAGCTGTGTCTTAGGGCAACTTGTGTATTCAAGCAGCTTCATTTTTATAATAAATGATTTCTTCTTCTATTATTATTTCAGCTGTAGTAATATTCCTTTTAGCTACCAATATCAGGAGTTCGGGATCTGTGTCTATACAGTAGGGTAGGCCATGGAACCATTGATTGTTAATTGGTTCTATTGTTGGTGTATTTATGGAGTAAATTTCGACTGATATTAATTTAAATGGATATGATACAAGATGAAACGGTGAGGATGATTCATGGTATGTAAATATCCAGTTCGGCATTTGCCTTTACGACTGGGGAAACCATGAAAAAACCCATGTCACAATGGCCTGCCACGGGATTTGGACCTGGGAACCTCACGAATGCGAGTCCAAGACGTTACCATCTGGGCTACCTTGCTCGGTTCATAAGTATTGACTCAAATCGTGCATAGATTAAGGAATTTTGACAATATAAAGGTTCATAAACTTATGTATAAGCCCAAGTAGGCTATGAACTTACATACACAAACAATGAATCTACATGCATTTTTAAGGTTATCGTATGTGACTGTATGCAATACGACTGTATGAGAGTGTATTTAATTACTTGCTAAATGTGTAAGTTAACCTTATGCAATACGACTGTATGAGAGTGTATTGGCGAAAGATAAGAGTAAGTCGCCCCTTATGCCTGTTGCTCACGGTCAAATTTTTTCATTAAATTTATTGTACAACTAATTTAACCAAACGTGTAGTCAAATGCCTCTTGTTAACGGTCAAATGAGTCATCAAATGCATGCTAGCAAAATATTCTCCCTCTGTGGTGTAAATTTCGTAACATCGTAGTATTACCCTGCCACCTAGTGGTAGACTCCTGTACTCTAACAGTCTTACTAATAATCCAGTTGTAACATTTATACCAGGAATATACACAGCTGAGGAGAAAAAGTGTACTAATAATCCTTGCATAAGGCTGAATGTGTGCAACGCTTTACACAACCTGGCCCCCTTGTATAAACTTGACGTAAATAATCAAGATGGCCGATATCCGTAACAGCCGGTCGTTTCGTAGATGTCTGAGATTGAATTTTGAGGCTACGCATATTCTGAGCTGCTTTTGCGGAATTATAAACATTGTTCCTTTTTTGCGGGACATATTTCCATACTTGTACCCATGATTACAGCTTTCTGAAAACAATATAATGAAATACTGAAACTAGAATTACTGTCTGCAGACGATGCATCGTTGTTTGCCCGCTGCTCCGACAGATGGCGTTCAGCAGTCCCTTCATAGCCAGGGGCTAGTAACGTCACGACTAGAGTGACGTGTTTGATGACGCTACCCGTACAAACCCGGTGTAAACCTCGGCAGTTACACTGCGTTTATTGGTAATACGGCTTATGTAGAACTTGTGCGCAGAACAACCAAACAACCGTTCAACGCAGATATAAGCAGCTTTTATTAGTAAGGCTGTAAATGTGTAAGTTAACCTTAGCATTTGTTAAAAGGGACTTCGCACGAGTTTGCCATAAATGCTCTTCTCTTGTTTATCAACTCATATTAAAAAGATGGCTACAATTAGTAATTGTGAAATGTAAATATACCCAAGTCATAAGGTAAGCAATTGGCTTTCGTTCACCTAAAACTCAATAACACAAATATGAGAGAGTATGTACAGGATGATTTATTTCAATATGAGTTTAGGAGAGATGGTAGTTATCAGTGTCAAAAAATCGATTTTTTTTTCTTTTGCTCACGTAATAGAGCGTAGTTTTCTGGACATTTTGGTATATAGGTCTTATGTGTTGCGTAATTATTAATAGCCCTGGAGCTTTCTAAAATGGATAAAATAACTTAAGGTTAGAACATGCATGTAATTTTCTTTTCGCTCTCCTGAAAAATTACATTTTTTGTACTTCAGGTACCATTTTCTGAAAAGCTATTCATGCTAAAATAATGAAACTTTCAGGAATTCATTATAGATGGATAAAAAATCTCCCTTAGCAGAATTATGAGAAAAGTCTTGACTATATAGAATTTTCAACCATTTTTATTTAAAAAAAAAAAAAAAAAAATTTAGTCGTGAAGTTTTCATGCATTTTTCATGCAGTAATATTGTACATATTAGACTGATTGTGTTAGGGTAAATAGTAGAACCTATTGTTAGTAATTTCCCGAAGTTTCACAAAAATCTAAGCTACAGAAATTGAATAAAGCGTACCTATGTCAAGGGAAGTAACTGTAAAACTAAATTATCACCTATTTGTTAAAAAATTCTTTCCTACCAAACAGTAAGTTCAAGAACAACCATTCTCTTCTTATTTTAAACTACAGAGTGCACTTGCAAAGCATAAAATATTATGGGTTCTTCAACATAAGCTATGTTTTCTATCATTTTGCCAGCGTTAACTACCATCTCCTCTTAATGAGGTTCCGTGAAGCTTTTAAACGTTAGAGTTCAGCATAGCACTGTCGAAACACATTACCCATATTTTCGAATCGTCTCCATACTACTTATGTTCTAAAATATTTTAATTAATTTCCTTCTTAAATATCACTCCACAAAGAATAGACATTTCATTTAAGAAAATGCTCAACTCCTTTCTTTTAGCAAACTGTTTTTATAATATAAACAATGTCCATTCTTTATAAATTTACATATTTCTTTATTTTCAATTAAACTTTATGTTAGCAAGAATAAGTTATATTTATTCACTGATAAATTTTCCATGTACAGTAAAAATGTAAATTTAAATGATTCAAACGTAGAATGTTAATAAAGTGTATGTTTGTAAAATGTAGCATGTTTAAAATATTGTGATATTAATTGTATATTGCAGATTTTAATGTAGTAAATTAGTAAAATTTAAGAAATGTTTATAAAAATATGTGTTTGTATAATGAAAAACACTGTATTGTGTAAGCAAACAAACTAATTCCACGTGCATTTATGAAATTTGTAGGAACCTGATTTTTTGGTGAAATAAACAGGCTGATTTACGGCGAAATATTCAGCGGGAGTTAACGTCTTTTTATTTCGGTGAATATTTCACGAAATAAGTTAGGCCTATTTTATTGACTAGATCTTCTACATATGACTTTGAAAAATCCTTTATTTAGGCTACGTTAATAGGCCTGCTCAAATATAGCGGTCAGAAATACAGTCAAAATTATAAAAAAATAGCTATAAGAATACATTTTAATTTCAGTATTGAAAGATAAAAAATGAATAATTACACATGTGTGGGGATTTTTTAATTTTTGGATCATTATATCGTGGTATTTCAACTTTTATTTTAACCAAAGTTCTATTGTTTGTATCACTTCGTCCATGTGGAAGTTTTTGTTAATACACAATAGCCATTTGCAAGTGTAAGTGTTAACCACATTCCATGAAATATGGAATCTGTTGAATGCCGCATCACTCCATTCATCTTACAAATTCTGTTCTGCATTTTTGCGGTGACCATTTCTTACATCGTTAAAAGGTTAATAAGTTAGTGAAAAGGTTAATAAGCAAAAACTTTTAAAATACGAGTTTTACCAAAACTTAATACTGTACCTAAAGATGATTAATGGCCTATTAACCTGTATCAGCTTGTTAGACCGCAAAAGAAAAAACCTAAATAAGTGAGAATTTCCATTTTCATCCAAACTAGAAATACAGTATCTTTAGATTTTATATAATTGAATCGAATGGGAAAGCTGCCGGGTAGATACCTGAAGAGGCGGTATCGTATTAATATATTGTAACATAATTTTTAACTTATAACTGATTCCAAAATAAAAATTTCCTACTTCTACATTGAAATTCTAAAAATATTTTTTATAGACTTATCAAGAATCCGATAATTTTGTACAGGCCTAATCTTGAGGTTTTCCTCTTAGCTCAACGCTAGCATTTATACCTGATCCCTAAATTCCATTGAGATTCCATTGAGATCGTAGCGGTTGCGATCCCCGATGAGGTCGTTGGGTTTTTTTCAACTGGCTGGTGACACTATGACCCCAGGGTCGTCTTAACCTCTAACAGAAATGAGTACCAAGAGCAAATCTGGGAATAAGGCTGACGCCTTCATGTACCGATTGTCTAATAGTCTGGGAGGCTCAACCTCCTGGAGCCCTAAGGGTCTTCAAGTCCTGAATAGGGATCACTTTACTTTTTTTAAGTTTTAAATAAATAGATAATACTGGTATAAGTGTGTATAAACATACATATATAATTACACACACACACATATATATATATATATATATATATATATATAAGCCTAGGTCTGCCTGGGAAATGTGCGCTTTACCCGACCAGTGTGGGTAAAGCAAGAGTTATAAACAAAATTTCAAAATTTCCTTCACTTCGGGCTTTATCCGGGTAAAGCGCGACCTACCCTAATACTTTTCTACCCTCATTGTACGGTAGTGGTCCAAAATAATTTAAATGTATGGTTGGAGCCTGTAGTAGTATAATATTTTGGTTTTGATAAAATCGATTTTTATTTAAGTCTTATTTTATAATCCATTGCTCCAGTTACAAAATGTATTACAATTTTAATGAAAGTTTTTTAATAAATACAATTTATAAATTAGTTATAGGCCTATTGTGTGAAAGAGTAGTTAGACTTTATGGTTTTAATGCCTCTTAAGATTGGTCAAATATTGCCAAATTGACTTAAAAACAATAATAAATACAACCGTATGACAATGGCCTATGCGTATGCCTGTTGGTCAACATTGTACTAGATAATTATATTATCGTGGATGTACATGTTAGTCCACCGCTGTGGCTCAGGGGATGCGTCCAATCCTCTCACGCAGCGGGCCCGGGTTCGATTCCTGGTCGGGACAAGTTACCTAGGTGAGGTTTTTTCCGGGGTTTTCCCTCACCTATGAGACAAATGTCAGGTAACTTTAGGCCCTTGTGGTCCCCGGATATCATCTGGCCGTCATTATCATCTTCATCCTCATCCTCGCCTTGTTCTGAGTGAGTGTGTGTGTGTGTGAATGGTGTGTATCGTCCTATGTGTTCGTGTTGTCTCGGAGGTGGCTCCGGCATTGGGCTGATCACTCATCCGGGGAGGCCCTCTATGTCCTTGTCTGGTCAAAAAAGTATGTATGTGATCCAAAGGTAATCCCTCTCCCGACAGGTCGCGGCCCTGTAAGGCCCGGGCGGCTTGGGTCGCTTAAATCCTAAAAGGGAGAGGTAAAACTACGAAAAAGAAGAAGAAGAAGAATAAGAAGAATAAGAAGAAGGATGTACATTTCCATTATTCATGTACTATAAATCCTTAAACCCTTTTTTCGTATGACTCGATTTCTTACGCAATATGTAAACCCTGTTGGACCTCATGGAAAATAGTTTCCATTATGATTAGTCTTGTAATACATTTTCTTGTACGAAATTCTGTAATTCTACAAGAAATTAAATTTCTTTCTTTCTTACAAATACAGGATAAATAATTATATCCAAAGCGATATATTGCTAAGTTAAGGGTGAAATTTATTATTTCATTCCAAAACATCATAGTGGAAATGGTAATTCACAGAATAATATATTTTTATGTAATCTTAAAAAATATATAATGCTATATTTATATTTATTGTATTGCCTAAGCACAAATACAGGCATTCTGAAGTTTAAAAATTGTCTGGTGATAAATGTGTACATGTATATTCATTTGTGTTTATTGTAATTATTGCTAATAGATTGTATAATGTCCGTGGCAAATAAATCTATTACATTCTATTCTATGATCCTGGTGCAATAGGGAAGGTGAGACGACTGTAGTCCTATAACTTTTCCGGGTATAAAAACTATGTTCATGCAGAATTTCAGCTCTATCAGTTTAGTAGTTTTTGCAACAATTTGGAACAGACAGACAAGAACCATTATATTTTTATGTGTATGATATGGTTATATATATATATATATATATATATATATATATATATATATATATATATATATATATATATAATATTCCATGTGTCTATCTATTGTTCTTTCATGCAAAAAACTTCGCAGCTGTTAGATATGTAATTTTTCACCAACATTGTTTTTCTACCCAGAAAAATCGTTATGTTTCACCGTTTCAATATGATGGATTTAAATGGTTTGCGGTAACAACTGGTATTTTCCTTGCCGATTTTTAGCGTTATCAGGCTATGGCCAAAACCCTGTCAGGCCCGTTTCTTTGTTAATCCACAAAGAAAACAAAATACCCAGGAGTAATCTGTCTACAAAGTCTACGAAAATCAGAATAATATTGTCAGTACGACGGAATGAGTCTTATCAAGTCCAGAAACAGGGAGTAAAACTACATGCTGCAATTCATGACGTGTGATCTAGCGAAACACCGGAAGAACAATATGCATAAGTACATTCTGGAGAAAATAGCTGTAGATATTGAATACAAGTCCATTCTTTAAATTGTGTCACAACTGTTCCCCGAAAAAAGTTAAAAGAGGGATAAAGAAATTAGAAAGGACCTATGGTCACTTCCTTGTGGCACTTCTCGAGCAAGCCTAAGAACTGTGCAAAATAGTTTTTTTTCATCCTACGAAGGGTTGGTAACCAGCTAGCTTGCTATAAAACAATTAAAAACTAAGCATAATTTGTGAAGCAATAAGCAGACCCAAATAGACCGAGGTCAAAGCGGACGAGTAAGGATTGGCATCTCTCTGTCTTGCTGCCATTTCTAGCCACTACAATTCGATCAGTGATGACTAATGGCCCCCAAACTCCGATCACAATCGAAGGAACGCAAATACCATATGTAAATGAGTACATATACCTAGGCCAGATAATATCCTTTGATTACGGCATGGAGAGGGAAGTACACAGACGAATCACACAGGCATGGAGAGCTTTCTGGTCCCTCAAATTTGTGCTTATGGATGAAAAAAATACTCAGCAGAACACTAAGAATAGAAGCTCTACAATCCTGCATCTACCCGGTGATACTCTATGGCTGTCAAACATGGGCGCTGACATCGACACAGAAAAAGCTGCTACAAGTATGCCAAAGAAAAATGTTGAGAAAAGTACTAGGCACAACATTGAGGGACAGAATCCCCAATGTTACACTACTCCAGTCAGCAAAAACGACAGATATCGCTCACCTAGCAGAAAGCACTAAATGGAGATGGGGCGGCCATGTTTCAAGGTTGGTGGACGATAGATGGACCTACAGGAGTACCGTATGGGATCCCAGACAAGGAAGAAGGCTGCGCGGCAGACCAAAAATGGAGGCGACACAAGTACACAGCCCAAACATGTCAATCTCACCACACATCCCATCAGGATGTACATAAGGGCACTATTAGGTAAACACATCAAACAAATGGTTACCAAAATTTGGTTTGACCGGAGGTGATAAGCTTCATTGCTTGGCACTCCGGGGGTAAAGGGAGGAAAAAAAAGACCAAAAAGGAGATGGAAGGACTTCTTCAAGGATCAAGTGGGCCAACAATGGACCAGGGTAGCCAAAAGAAGAAATGAGTGGAAAGAACTGGGGGAAACCCTGAACAATACGCAAGACTAAGCGCTCAAGACTAAGGGTGGCGTGCACCAAACTCATGCCATTTACTCTTTTAGTAAACCTTACTTCTTTAGTTCTAACTACTTTAGTAAGCTAATATTTTAGTAACCGTACTCTTTTAGTAAGGACGGCGTGCACCAACCAGGAGTAAACTAAACTCGGCGGCTTTCAACATAGAGGAATGTACTAAAGAAGTAAAAATTTTATTTACTCCCAGAGTAAATGAACTTACTCCACAAGAGATGGAGAGCACCAACACGGAGTACGTTACTATTGTAGTAAGTTGTGGAGTAAATAAGGCCAATATTTACTCCTACTCAGGGGGTGGAGTAAAGTTGTGTAGTAAGTGTGTTCTGTGGCATTTGCGTGAGTTATGAGTTACATATCACATTAAATGGATTACATAGTTCAAACTGAGGATAAGTTATTGAGATGATGAAGGTGGTATACCAAAAATGAGAGTTGTGGCAGGAGATTTAATAAATATTAAGCGAACCACACCTAGTAGGGCACTTAATAACGTAAATAATTAAGCTCATAAATCCTTACATGAAATTTTGGCGTTTGGAAGAAACGATGTCAGATTCTCACTACATCCATGTGATTTCAGCCAGTCAAATGTGAAAATATCATTGCGGAGAGCGATCCAACTAGGAAGACGTCCACCAAAGGTGAGAGGGAGAGTGAGTGGAAGGGACGTTTGCATTGCATGGTACAAGGAGCGCAAGTGCTCTCAAATATCTTCCTAGCTGGATCGGCCTTTAGATGCTGCAGTTCTCCCTAACTTTGGGTTAGAAAACGACGATGTATTTCAAGCTAATCCTATAGATATAGATATCGGCGAGGTATAGTATATTTCAATAAATGAAAGCCTCCGTTCTTGGAGCTACCCAGAAAACACTTCCCCCTGCTACTTAACCATAGAGATTACTGAACAATAGGTGATTCTCATTGTTAAACGATTTAATGTAATTAATGTAAATTAATTTTATTACATTACACTTCTATAGCTTAACTTAAAGCACAACATTGCGAATGCCAGAATTATAATAATAATTATAAGAGCTAAAATTTCAATAGTTGCACCCGCAGTGTTAATGAATAATATGTCCTTTTTTCTGACCCAGGTGTAAAAATGTCCAAACAGGCCACATCGGAAAAAATTTGACTGACTCTAGGATTAGCGTACATTGAGAAGGAGTCACATTGTAAAACCATTCCTTAAAGACTCCCCAAGTCTCGAATGGTGGAGTGAGACGAGACTTTCATGTTTGGGAATAAACTATAGCAGATGCTGCAGTCTATAGTATGCTGCTGACTATTTTAATTAACCCTTTGGACAGGAAAGTGAGAATCATTATAAACTATATAGAATAAAATGCCAACATGAGTGCCGAAAATTTTTTTTAAGAAGGGAGGTTGAAGCTGCACAGGATCTAGAGTAGTAGTCACTGAAATTATTTTTAAACACACAACCATCTACATAATTATTTTGGAGTTCATAGCTTCCGGAATATTGTTCCGCCATTTTTTGTTTAAATATTACATTTCTCAGTTGTAATATTATTATTTTTATAAGGTAATATTTTTTAAGTAAATGTTCTGTGCATTTGAAAAATGACAGAAACATAATGCCCCTTATTAGTTTTGTTATCCTTTTTATCCCCCTCTTTTTCATGATTTTGTGTAATACTTCTTATTAATATTGTTAAACAGTCAATAAGTATTAATAATTCATTATAGTGAGATTTATGATAAACAACTGTAGAATAATTGATTTATCGTTTTTGGGGAAGAATATGTAACTTTAGGAAGTATAAATATTTTAATATATTTTAGAACTTTATTATTATTATGAGAGAAATAATTATAATATTGACAGTGAATCAATTATGAAAATCAACTGGAAATTCCAATTGTTTGCATTATAATACAGAATGAGTTTGCAAAAAAATTGTAATCACAGTACCCTAACGTAGGCTACTAAACTGAAAATATTCAATTGAAGGAATTAAAATTAGTAATGAATAAAACATTACTATTAGATCTATTTTAAAACATGAAGATTGTCATTAGTAATATTTGGAACAACCCAAATTCATATTCATTGTTTCAGCGAACCTTTCCTTTTCATTATCTGGCACTTGAATAATACTGGCAATTGAAATGCACGTGTTCTGCTGCGCTGCACTAACGTTTCTGCTCTGTTCTGCGCAGAATTCGACTACTTCTTTAGTAAATCGTTTATTACTTTAGTTACAACTAAAGAAGTAACTATCGATTGAGCTCTCCAACACCAACTAAAAGAGTAAGTTACTAAAAGAGAAGCACTAAAGTAGTAAATCTAAGACGGGAACCTGACGCAACAAAAACCGGTTTGTCTGTCTCACTCTAGCACATTACTCGTATGACTTAAAGAGTGAGACAGATGTACTGGTTCTTGTATACTTCAGGTCTCCGTCTTAAATTTACAACTTTTGTTTGGTTTACTCCTGGATGGTGCACGCCACCCTAAGGGTGGCGTGCACCAAACTCATGCCATTTACTCTTTTAGTAAACCTTACTTCTTTAGTTCTAACTACTTTAGTAAGCTACTATTTTAGTAACGTACTCTTTTAGTAAGGGTGGCGTGCACCAACCAGGAGCAAACTAAACTCGGCGGCTTTCAACATTGAGGAATGTACTAAAGAAGTAAAAATTTTATTTACTCCCAGAGTAAATGAACTTACTCCACAAGTGGTGGAGAGCACCAACACGGAGTACGTTACTAATGTAGTAAGTTGTGGAGTAAATAAGGCCAATATTTACTCCTACTCAGGGGGTGGAGTAAAGTTGTGTAGTAAGTGTGTTCTGTGGCATTTGCGTGAGTTATGAGTTACATATCACATTAAATGGAGTAGATAGTTCAAACTGAGGATAATTTATTGAGATGAAGAAGGTGGTATACCAAAAATGAGAGTTGTGGCAGGTGATTTAATAAATATTAAGCGAACCACACCTAGTAGGGCATTTAATAACGTAAATAATTAAGCTCATAAACGTTTACATGAAATTTTGGCGTTTGGAAGAGACGATGTCAGTTTCTCACTATATCCATGTGATTTCAGCCAGTCAAATGTGGAAATATCATTGCGGAGAGCGATCCAACTAGGAAGACGTCCACCAAAGGTGAGGGGGAGAGTGAGTGGAAGGGACGTTTGCATTGCACGGTACAAGGAGCGCATGTGCTCTCAAATATCTTCCTAGCTGAATCGGCCTTTAGATGCTGCAGTTCTCCCTAACTTTGGGTTAGAAAACGACGATGTATTTCAAGCTAATCCTATGGATACATATATCGGCGAGGTATAGTATATTCCAATAAATGAAAGGCTCCGTTCTTGGAGCTACCCAGAAAACACTTCCCCCTGCTACTTAACCATAGAGATTACTGAACAATAGGTGATTCTCATTGTTAAACGATTTAATGTAATTATTGTAAATTAATTTTATTACATTACACTTCTATAGCTTAACTTAAAGCACAACATTGCGAATGCCAGAATTATAATAATAATTATAAGAGCTAAAAGTTCAATAGTTGCACCCGCAGTGTTAATGAATAATATGACCTTTTTTCTGACCCAGGTGCAAAAATGTCCAAACAGGCCACATCGGAAGAAAATTTGACTGACTCTGGGATTAGCGTACATTGAGAAGGGGACACATTGTAAAACCATTCCTTAAAGACACCCCAAGTCTCGAATGGTGGAGTGAGACGAGACTTTCATGTTTGGGAATAAACTATAGCAGATGCTGCAGGTCTATAGTATGCTGCTAATGCCCGATTTCACCGACCTCGGTTAGGGCCGTTTAATTAACACCTAGTAGTTAACCAGGCATTTTCACGAATTTCCATTTCATCGAGCCCGGTTACGAGTTAAACGACACTAACCGCGAGAAATTAGCTAACCGGCCCCGAGCGAACGTTTAAGTTGCTAACCAGGAGCACACCGCATACTTGAGTGCTTACAGCTGTATGTACTCCTATAATATCCATGAGGCGGTGTCTGCTTCTGCAGCATTCAAGATGGAGTTGGATGACTATTTATTGTATGCTAGGTACCTCTTCAGAGGAAATATCGTCTAAAAAAGGAGACAATTCCCAACGAACAAAAACTTTCCCGTGTCTCCAAGAAATCGACTGCCGACTGCGCTACGATTCTATGCCACTGGATCTTTCCAGGATGTAGTTGGTGACACCACTGATGTAATTAAGAGCACAGTGTGTAGTAGAATTTATTTATTTTATTTATTTATTTATCTGGTATGCCCCAATGAGCTAACAGCTCAAGGGAGGGGCAGTCCTTACAAAATAACAGAACATGAGATGGACGGCATCAGGATATATAAATAATATGGTACAATGTGTGGTAATGGGTGATGATGAATGATTGTGATGAAGATTATGAACATATCCACCAAGTGTCTGAAGCAATAGCTTCTTTAGCTCCTCGCTTCATCAAACTTCCTTCGAATCTGAGGGAGCAGAGGGAAGTAATGGAAGAATTCTACAGGATTCGAGGCTTCCCTGGTGTCTTGGGTGTATTAGATTGTTGTACCCATGTCCGGATCCAATCCCCTGGAGGAGAAAATGGGGAACTTTTTCGGAATTGAAAAGGTTATTTCTCCATTAATGTGCAAACTGTAAGCGATTCAAACCTCCTAATCAGACATAGTTGCAAGATGGCCTGGTTCGACTCACGACAGCACCATCTTCCATGAATCTTGACTGCGAGCACGTTTAGATACCAGGGAGGTACCTAATGGCTATCTTCTGGGTGATGGAGGTTATCCATGCAAGTCATATTTGCTTACACCTCTACAAAACCCTGTCACTCAACCAGAGCAGCGTTACAACAAGGCCCACATCGCAACTAGAAATGTTTTTGAGCGACAGTATGGTGTGCGGAAGAGGAGATTATCTGCTGTTGCCTTGGGTCTCAGATGCCACATCAGAAATAGGCCTACAATTATAGTTGGAACAACAGTGTTGCACAACATTGCTATTGCAACTAGAGAGAATGAGCCTGTGGGTGATCCTGAAGCTGTTTGTATTCAGCAACTCCGGCAGCCAACAGGGACCTAAGGGGAAGTGATGTGATGTTAGCAGATTACATAAACGCTAAAGAGGCTCTGGTGATTGTAACTCTGATTTGGTACAAGGATCGCTTTTTATTGTAGTAATTAGTGCATATGATTTGGTACAAGGGTCGTTTTTGAGAACAGTGCAATATAACAGTGAGCTGCATTGCTGGCATTAAGCAGCTTGATAGCCAGGGTAAAGGTTGAAGTGAGCCGTCACCATTGTAATGCCCTGGATATTAGGCAAGAGTAGGCGGAGCATCGGAGGCGACAATTTATCTTTCGCCACATAATTTCAAGATATGTCCTCTTATAAGACACTTCAGGCATTTTGCTCAGATTCTAGTGCTTGATGTGAAAATAAGTTAGGAATACTTAAGTTTCTTTTTAAATCTTCAGTTTAAAACAAACACGAGTTCCCAAAAATAGGCTATATAGGAAAGCTAGGTCAGTTCTGTCAAGATTCATTGTGTTCCAATTCTTATGTACATTGTTTGACTTGATTGTTGTAAGATTACATGGAAACATTTTATACCAGTACCACACCTTTCTTTTTCTTTATTCACCAAGGCCTATACAGTTCATGCTATATGAAGGAAAATGGGTGGAGCTTCAGCGGGGCTTGCTTGTACGAGTAGCAAATGATAGCAAGGTAGCGTTTCCCAGTCAAGGTAACTCTGCACCTAACAGGAATGTAAGGCTGTGCAACTTCAATTGTGTATTAATGGAAAAGAATACCACCTTATACCCTCAGTGGAAAGATTAATTTTATCAAGAAAGCGACAAATCAGCACTGCAGGGATTGGCACACACCATTTTCCGTTGTATAGCATGAGTAGTAGTAGTAGTAGTAGTAGTAGTAGGCCTAGTCCTTTGAGTCTGGGTGTAGACTCCTGGTGATCCTTATTTGGATTTACTAGGCATTATGTTTAATACAGGAGTGGTTTGCCATTGCCTTCTCCCGTGCTTAGTGGACGTTTGTGCATTCCCTGTTCCTGGTTCTCACTTCTGTCAATTTCCGCCATTCTTTCCTGTCCTTTACAATGTGGGTAATGGCTTCCCAACTTAAATTGACGGTTTTCTTAACATCATCTATCCAGCGTGTTCGAGGTTTTCCTTGTTTCCTAGATCCTTCGACAAGTCCAATCATGATGTCATGTTCCAATGATCCTTGATTTCTCATGACATGCCCAAAGTACTGAAGCTTTCTTCTAACTACCATGGCTTCCAGCGACCTTGTGGGTTTTATGTCTTCCAGGACATAGCATGAGACATATAAGTATTTTAATTTAAAAGCATGGAAAATGGCCAAACTTGATATATTATTCTTTAGAACCTATAGATTCCATTTATAAGCACGTTATAGGCTGAATTGTATGAAGGTTCTAAATGTAAGTAAATTCTTGAGGAAGTAGACTCAAAATTCACATGCCATTATATCAGCTGGCCGAAGTTCTGTTGTTAATATCTGCCCCAGATTCCCCTCCTGCTTTTTTTCTGTATAAGAGGGGGGGGGGGGCTTAGCCCTTCCTCCCCATTGACTACCTTCCTGCTTTCCACCAAGAATTTCAAGAACAGTAACTTCATACCTGGAATTTTTTTATGTATTATGTGCTCCATACTTCGAAGACTTAATTCCAATCACCATGTTCAGAATGGCTACTTCAAATTTGTTTATTTCTCCTGTTTCTACAACTAATAAAGCAGCAAGTAGGCATAGTTAATAAGTATCTTTTGGTTATGTTTGAACTACCCCAGGAAACAGAAATCACTATCCCACACTCACTCCTCACATTAAAAATAATAAAATTACAGTAGATTTCCGCTAATCTGGATTAACCTTAATATGCATATTCTGTGCTGTAATTAAAGTTTGAAATGGGTAAAACTATAAAAATGTATGGTTCGCTCTATAATTATAAGTTTTGCTAAACTTATGTAGGATTAACCAAACGAAACATAGGCTATTTTGATTAAAATGCAATTTTGTCTAAAGTTATTTCCACTGTTAAATATAACCAAACAAATAAAATCAATTAATTACTCAGTGGATCTTACAAATCCTTCACATATCTCGTCCTGTAGATCCTGTGTTGAGCGGGGCTCAAGGATATAGAACACGTCAGATCAAAAAATACATGCATGTTATAACAATAATATAGGCCTACAGAAACTGTAAGCTGCCAAATTTATCCAAGCTGGAAATATTCCTCCAAATTGTAGAAGGTGTGAGTTATTAAAAATTCCTTGACAGCTGTTTTGAAAGGTTTGCTCTTTCTTTGAATACATAATAATTTAAGGGAAAAACCAAATATCGGGTGCCAAATAGGCTCCTCCCATACTCGCTATCGGGACCCGCCCGGGAAGGAGGGGTTTAGGGCGGGGACTAACTAAATGAAACAGTGGGAGACATCTAGTAGGTAATGGTGGAATTAGTAGTAGCGGCACAGAGACATCTGGCGGAAATAGCAGAAACACAAGAAAATTAATTTTTTTATTTTCTCCTTTTATCTCTTTTCTCCTCTTCTCCTCTGCTCCTCTCCTCCCTATTACCTCCTTTCTCTCCTTCACCCTACCTACCTATTTGGGACCTATTCCTATCCTACTAATTTTCGCACCTACGGGGATTCGATCCGGGGACCGCAAGCGTTCTAGTCCATCGCCTTGACCACTATACCACGAGGGCTCGTTGCAATAAAAATCGAGAAAACTTCTAGCCTTTGTACTACAGAGACGTGTAATACATGACGAGTAATAAGAATGATAATGTTCTCTGGTGAACATATATCCTAATGGTGCCTTGGTAATTCGTAAATATAATTTGTAAATACTTAGGTGGGTATATTTGGTACAAGGGGCATCTCGTATTTTGAGTCGAGTGAAGGCGGGGACACGGTCGGGAGTACGTTCGGGAACGGTCGGAAGAAGATCGGGGCGAGAGGTCGCCGGCCGACAGCTGCTGTCGCCATGGCAATGGAATGCGGGATGGGCGGAGCCTATTTAGCACCCGATACTTGGTTTATGCCTAATTTAATGTTGTTTGGAAGCTTGTTATATATCTGTACTGCAGAATAATAAGCACCCTTCTGAAAGAGCTTTAACGAGTTATTTGGTCTGTGTAGATCATTCATGTTTCTGGTAGTACGTCCGTGTACACTAAAATTAGTTTGAAATTTATCAATATTATTCACTACATAACACATAACAGAGTATATATACTCCCCTGTAAGAGTGAGGACTTTTAATTTTTCAAATAGCGGTTTACAAGATTCCCTTTTTTTCTTTCCACATATTATTCTTATTGCCCGCTTTTGTAATCTAAATATTTTCTCCCTTTGGGAAGAGTTGCCCCAGAATATGATCCCGTACCTCATTACCGAGTGAAAATATGCAAAATATACCATTAAGTAATGCATCCTGTTTTAATATATTATTCAAAATTCTTAAAGCAAAGCACGCTGAACTCAGTTTTGGACTTATCATTTCTATGTGTGTCTTCCAGTCAAGATTTTGGTCAATTTGCAGTCCTAAAAATTTTTTAAAAGTGTATCGTTCTTGAAGCTCAATTCGATCTGAATTCTGTTTTTCCGATACCTATAGATCATCTAATGAAGGCTGAGTTGTACTGTAAACATACTTTTGTATCCTTGTGCATAAGCAAAGCGGGCGGGAGTGCACAATCAAAACAAACACGAGACTCTGTCCTGTCCTCTACTTTCCTTCCTGCGCAGCTCAGTAGAAAACATGGGTTGGTCATTCTTGTATAACGGCCATTATTATAACGATCATATTATGTAGAAATAAATAAGATTCAAATATAATTGGTGTAATAAACTCAAATTGAAAACCTGTTTATAATTATATCTTGATCATTTTGATAGATTTTTAACGTTATTAAACTGCTGGATTAAGCGGGTGAGTTTAGTGTTGCGGTCAAGACCACGTGCTTGTGCTTACATTGCAACTCAGCTTTCATTAGATAAACTGTAGATCTAGATAATGACCATAAAAAAATTTACAAATGTTAAGAGAGAGAAAGAAGTTTATTTGCATGAAAATCTAATTGCAACATAATTATAAGGTTTTGTTCTCATTCCACCAGTAGGTTCAGCTTTTCTTCTGCTATTTCTAGTTTTGTTTCAAGAAGAGCCAATTCCAGCCTATGCATTTCTTCTTTGTGAAGAAGATCCTTTTCTAAGGACTGCTGCTGAAGCTCTGCTGTTGTTCTTATGGCTTCTGTTGTCGTACGATGATTTCTTTTTCTCTGTGTAGAGCTGTTATTAACCAATGGGTGCTGTAAATACAATTGGACGTTGTTATACTTATTCCTACTGTGAATTATACTTTAAATATGTACAAAAAATGGGATACAGCAGCAGAATTCATGAGTAGCAAATATATTAACTTGCCAGCCCTCCGAAACTGCAAACTAAACAATTAATCACTAAAAATATCTTACTACTGAATTAATTTAAATTTGAATACAAGTCTTGCAGAAAACAAGTCATGCTTCTGTAATCCAAGTGGAAAAACTGAGAGATATTATTATAGGGCACCGGTACCACAATAAATTAAAGCTCAAATAAGACATAGCATCTAGGCTATCTTTGTGTAGGATTATATTTAAGTTTTCCTTAAATTTTATTTTAAATTACGTAAGTTTGACAGCTTACCTTGCTGTAAGTGGACAAGGGTGTTGCCTATGGAGACTACTGTTCTCTTATCTGGCCACCCCTCTCACTCCTTCCATCACAATCATCATCCTTGTCACTCTCGTAAGAAGTCACCATATACTCTCCCTAAACACAGAAAATATTCAGAAATGAGTTATTTTTAATCTAAGCCTCCACTTGCAATTGCTAATGTCGCGATTGTTCAGAACCGTAGCAGAATTATTTCTGTTCTGGTGTCTATGTAAAAACACTGCAAATGTCTGTCAATTAATCTACTAGGTGGTGATGGACTAATATTAGCACTGACTGATACTGATGTACCGTACGGAGAGACGGTTTTCCTTAATAAAATATTGGGCCTATTAATTTTAATACAGTAGGCTATTATTGATGTGTAGTTGGATATAACTACTGCCATTTAAACCTTCCCACCTGAAGCAGCAAAGAGCGAACGTGCAAGCAGTTTTAATGACATCTATTGGAAAACTACTCTTATACAAGGAATCATTACTATAGTGTGTGCACCATTTATTTTCTACGACAGCTATTGTTTGTTTGCTGCAACTAGAAATTGAAAGTAGAGATCTAGCCTTAAGGGTATTATATACAGTTGGCTCCATGCCGTGTTAATTTTTCTTCTTAGGTCTAAGAATGGCACAATTTGAGGTTGTAATTTTCTTGGAGTTCATATATAAACTCACTTTGCCCCTAAAAAGAAGCCAAACATAAATAAATCATTTAGAGGTGTTTTCTTAAAATGCCTAGATTCCATAATCACCTTACGTTTATACGAAGATTCTAAATATAAGTAAAATCATGAAGTGATACAAATTAACCTACAATGGTACTGCGAACAGCTGTTAAATCATCATTCCCTTGTGATGTTCTATTGTTGGGCTGAGAGAGGGTCCCCTGGGTGGTATTCAATGCTCAAAAACCAAAAGGTGAAAACGTGGTCTCTGGGGTTCAGTCCTTAATGAAAGCTTTCTACCAGATACAGAAATTTGATACCTGCACCGGATCCCCTTCTTATTTTTCTATACTGGAGGCTGGTTAATTATAGGTTGCATAACCAGCCAAAACACTCATGCAGAAACAAAGCAGTGCCATACTAAACCCACTACCTCTAACCTAAGTTTATTATTAGCTAAACTAATGTCACTGTTTACATTCTGCATGAAATTCACCAGATGTTACAGCACAGGATATGTGGTCCTTACACTGGTTGCCAAGACGGATAGGCTGGGTACAATTGACTGGCTTATTTTGATTTCATCATAGGCTACAATGTTGCCAATACCTATACATGTAGTAGAAAGATGTTTGGAACAAACTAGGTTTGGGAAGGTAAAGTTAACTTAGCTAAGGCTAGTTAAGCTGAGTGACAGTCAGCTCTAGCGGCAACACCATAACCACTGTCAACATCATCAGATTGCCTACGCTGTCTCATAGTGAGATTCATTCCGCACACTGTCTTAATCACCTGCCATAACCAGTACATATGTATATTATGCCATTTTTAGGTTATGTAAGCACTGTTCATTTTTAAAAACAAACAGATTTTAAATATGAATTCTATAAGTTCTGAAGAACATAACCTCAAATATGGCCCTTTTTCTTGATACTAAAATAGAAAATACCGGTACAGCTTGCATAGTGCCAGAGACTTTGCACTGTTGTTAACTTAACATACCTTAGGATTCTGTCATAACCGGTACCTGCCATTTAACCAAAAACTAATTCCTCTGCATGTAAAGCTGTTGGCAACATCATACAGGCTACACACGAATGATCACTTGCAGAAATTGGGAGAGATGCTATGGACTGCATAACTGCAAGAAATATATCGAGCAGGACTAAAGTAGACACGATTTTAATTAAAGCAACTGAATGTATGATCGTACTCACAATAGCTATATCTTCCAGCTCATCAAGGGTACCTTGGCTGGTACTTCCACCTCTACTTTGATCAGATTCTGAAAATAAAAGAGTTCAGTAAAACGCTACAGAAAAAAAGGACATATTCCAAAGTTTATCCGAAAATACCTTCAAGCATATTCTGTCACATGTGAATAGGCTTATTTACCTGCTGTCACCCCATATCCTGCATCACAATCATGGGGGCTTACTAGACAGGTATTTTTGCTCGAAATAATGCCCAGCATCCTTTTTGGGGTTTTCCACTTCGTGAAGTTCAGAAGGTGGAACAGGACCACCCCCCAGTTTTATAAATTTCCACCTTCACATTTGCATTCGTCCTCCTTGCCCTTCTTTTTTAAGTTCTCGTATGCAGTTTTCAAATTTCCATAATTTCTTTCTGTGACACCTGTGGATAAGCAAAAGTATAACAAAATGCGAAAACATAGAAGGAAACAGTACTTTGTTGTTCAATTACCTGGCACAAAAGATGAACTCAACGCATAACTTTCTCCAACTTTCTTCTTTTTGTTTCAGAGTAACCCCATCCGTCTGTTTATTTTCTGTAACTGATTTGTGTTTTTCAATCAAATCAATCAGCACAGAATTCTCGTAAGCGCTGAAATTCGGAGCCCGTGCTCTTTTAATTGGCTTTCCTTCCAATCCTTCCTTGGGTAATATTATTTCACAAAATCAAAACAAATCTCTCCGCTACGATAGTGGCCGAAATATCAACACATCAGTCACTGCCGTCTAAATACTACAGACGAATCGCTCCAATGAGGAATAATGGCGAGATGAGCAGGCGGCAAATAACCGTGGATTCATAACCAGGCCAAATTGTCGGTGCAACAGCTTTCGTCTAACCATGGTTATTGTGGTCAAGTAACCGGGCATCCTAACCGAGGTCGGTGAAATCGGCCATAACTATTTTAATTAACCCTGTGGACAGGAAAGTGAGAAGCATTATACACTATATAGAAAAAAAATGCCAACATGAGTGCCGAAAGAAAATTTTAAGGAGGGGCACTGGAGGTTGAAGCTGCACAGGATCTAGAGAAGTAGTCACTGAAATTATTTTTAAACACACAACCATCTACATAATTATTTTGGAGTTCATAGCTTCCGAAATATTGTACCGCCATTTTTTGTTTAAATATTACATTTCTCAGTTATAATATTATTATTTTTATAAGGTAATATTTTTTAAGTAAATGTTCTGTGCATTTGAAAAATGACAGAAACATAATGCCCCTTATTAGTTTTGTTATCCTTTTTTATCCCCCTCTTTTTCATGATTTTGTATAATACTTCTTATTAATATTGTTAAACAGTCAATAAGTATTGATAATTCATTATAGTGAGATTTATGATAAACAACTGTAGAATAATTGATTTATCGTTTTTGGGGAAGAATATGTAACTTTAGGAAGTATAAATATTTTAATATATTTTAGAACTTTATTATTATTATTATGAGAGAAACAATTATAATATTGACAGTGAATCAATTATGAAAATCAACTGGAAATTCCAATTGTTTGCGTTATAATACAGAAATAGTTTGCACAAAAATTGTAATCACAGTACCCTAACGTAGGCTACTAAACTGAAAATATTCAATTGAAGAAATTAAAATTAGTAATGAATAAAACATTACTGTTAGACCTACTTTAAAACATGAAGATTGTCATTAGTAATATTTGGAACAACCCAAATTCATATTCATTGTTTCAGCGAACCTTTCCTTTTCATTATCTGGCACTTGAATAATACTGGCAATTGAAATGTACGTGTTCTGCTGCGCTGCACTAACGTTTCTGCTCTGTTCTGCGCAGAATTCGACTACTTCTTTAGTAAAAATCGTTTACTACTTTAGTTACAACTCAAGAAGTAACTATCAATTGAGCTCTCCAACACCAACTAAAAGACTAAGTTACTAAAAGAGAAGCACTAAAGTAGTAAATCTAAGACGGGAACCTGACGCAACAAAAACCGGTTTGTCTGTCTCACTCTAGCACATTACTCGTATGTCTTAAAGAGTGAGACAGATGTACTGGGTCTTGTATACTCCAGGTCTCCGTCTTAAATTTACTACTTTAGTTTGGTTTACTCCTGGATGGTGCACGCCACCCAAAGTGTTAAAGTTCAAGTGTACATGACGCTCAAAATCACGAACAACTTCACTAGCGCGGAGCAGTGGCGGATCGTGGCCGGAAAATTAGGTGAAGAGGAAAAAATGCACATGCTTATGTTAATAACTGAATTCACATATGTCTTGTAAACCAAAACAATCCTTCGGTAGCCCTTTAAGGCTGCAAACTTGTCGGTGATATCATCATAGAATGGCTGCTTTTCTTCTAGCTGCAGTAGAAGTTCTTTCTGAATTGAAATATTCGCTAAACAAGATAGGTTACTTGTCAGGTTAGTTAGTATCTGGCAACATTTTTTATTTTTCATTTAGTAGCCCTACGCCGTGATCAGACAGCTGGCACAATGATGATTTGATCTAAAACAATGCGGGTAAGAATGTAGTTATTATTTATAAAATCTGATACATTTTATTCATGGAATACTCTTAATAAATCCCACTCGAGAATATGAGTTTCATGAGATAAATTCGATCCTGCTTCTCCGCCGCGAATCTATCTATGTTTATTGTAATTATTATTCTCCTAATCAGATTATTCAGAATATTCCATTCATGCGATGCGGACTTGGTATTGACTAATAATCTTTAGAAATCGACCAATGACTGTTGTTTATCTTATAAGTTAATATGCTTGCGAGGGTCGGAAAGATGCAATTTTACCTGATAAACTTCAGCTCGTTACTGGATACTTCAAGGTATTAATGCGCAGTCTTTAATATGTTCCATGTCGTATGATTACCTATGAAAAAATATGCATTGTAGGAATGAAACGTCATGATCCACGTTCTCTTCGGAGTATAAACTGGCAAATGGATTGGGATTAGAAGAACAATTACTGTGTAATTATACTTGTAGTGTTCAACGTATTAACATCAAGGCTGTGATGGATAATATATGTGCTTAATGAACCCTGTATTCAAGTGCAAACGTGCCCACCTGTTTCTCCGAGCTGACAGTGTGAGGTACTGGCGAAGAAAATGCCTGAACAAGAGGGGTAGTCTGTTCGCGTCGGTATGGGGACGTGGGATAAGCGAGATCACTGCTGCTTGCCATCCTTAGTGGATCCTTAGCCAATTTTAGTGGATCAGACTACCCATGCAACCGAGGGAATGGTAAAGCAGTTCCATTTCACCACGGCCGACTTGAAGCACTTGCAGGATCTCAGTGTCTCCTAGTTTTGACACCAGGTGGTGGCGTGGCGGGCAATTCAAAAATACAGATACATTTATAGTAAAAACCAACATTCGTGATATGGAAAATAAACTTTAAAAATACGTATTGTAAAGGAAAAATACTGGTGAAGTGCTACTTCACCTACTTCCCCTGAATAGCCGCCACTGGCGTGGAGTAGCTCGCCGTATTAGATAAGAGGAGCTAAACCCTTCTTGAGAGTCCTTTGCCTTACATGGGACACGATAGGCTTATTTTATTTATTTCATTTACAAGTCGATCGGAGACCGAGGTAATGTTTTCGCGACATGTAGCTTCAGCAAGTGACCACCTACGGTCTAAAAATATTCATAGGGTTGAAGCGGGTCCCCCTATGGTTAGGTTACCACTTTTTATATCAGCTCCTACCTTGTCTAGAAGATTTACAGGAGCCGGCCTCGACTGCTCAGCGTATGCACCAGGGGTTCTTCTTATCTGCAGGTACTGGTTGGGTAAATTGATTACTTCAGGGTTCTTAATACTATGCTTATTCAATGATGACCCCAAAGTTGACTGGTAAGAGTATTATTTATTTATCTCAAAAATCACTTAAGTTCGTTGCAAAATTATGGAGATGAAGTGTGAATTTCAGGCGGGATAGAATAATCTAGCCTCAATATAGAATGTTTTTATATGACGTTCGTGTCCTCTGCTTAATACAGGAGAATGTCTATAAAATCCGTCGACCACTGGTACTTACTTGTGTTCACTGACTCTACAAATTTGGTATAGGCTATACTGCAGCCTTACCGCAAGTTCCTACGTAGTCAAAGATAATACTTAAAAAAATACAAATAGTGACGGGGATCAATCCCAGATCACTAGGTATCTTATTAGAATATAGGAGAAGCCCTTCGCTTCCCTATATAAATATTAATCAGAAAAATAGGACCCCACGATAACCGTGTGGTCCGGCAGAAAATCGAAGTACTCCCGTAGTCTGTGACGACTAGCCAGGAAGTGTCGTTACAAAAACCTTCATCATTATATCCATCCATCATTCCCCACTTCTCATACACAACGAATAAAAACTTATGTTACTACATTTTACAGCATTTTCAGTTGTCAGATTGTTTTTCATTGGTTATTGAGTTCCACGCGTCTAACGCTATGGCAGTGAAGCTGCTTGGAGCTCGGTTTTCCTCCTATTCTCCGTACAGCTAGACAATTCTGCTTACAGCTATACAAAGTTAGTTTTCCCGTAATCTTTCGTGGAACTCAGCTATTCAGTGCGTATTAACCTCTTTCATACATTTTTAGTTCAATAGGGCCCTGTTTTTAGTAACAAAAGCTGTCTGCAGCTCCCTGTGGTGAATGAATACAGAAAGTGGATTTTGCTTGCAAAATACATGGAATTCTGTCTGAGACATTTAGTATTTTAAAGTTTAAGATTTTATTTCCATTCCCAGCTACTATTAACTTTAACATATTTTATACTTGTAACCTTTTAATATAGTATTTCAGACATGTGATATTTGTAATCTGACTATTGTTTTTAATTAATGTAATTTACTTTGAATAATGTTTAAATTGATTTAGCACGTCATGATACTGGTGTTTATCTGGTTACCAGGATCGTGACCTTATCATATTGCCCAAAAGAATTCATGATAAAAGTTACTGTTGGTAAATATAGCTTTTTGAATGTAATTCTTTTTACGCTCCTGTATTTATATTTACACCTTAGTGCATTTACCTTGACTTTTACCTTCAGTACAGTGACAATAACAGTGGCTCGGATTTGCTTTCATTCATTCATGAACCCTTATACAAACAGATGACCATTGATAAGTCAGTGACACTCCTTTTACCTGGTACTGTTATCTTAGCCTAGATCTCTTCATCCAACATTCTACTGCACACCTCCAGCACCATACAAAACAATTGAACTGACCTGACCATTACTTGAAATGCTGCATGTATTACTTGAGTTACATCACTCAAATCATGTAATACTAATATATAAAAACAAACAAGAACCAAAACACTGTATACTAAAAAAAATGAATTAACACTAACTTTTACTATTAACTACGATATTTGCTAGATAGATCGCCATGGATTTATGAATTATGGTCGTCCATTTAGAATTAATTAACAGAAATAAAACACTAGCGGGATTTATGCGCTAACTGTCCCAAAACTTATACACATATTCAACAACAATATATTTTTCGCTAGCGGATCTATTTTGCTATCTCGTCCGATATATTTTACACTTGAATGATTTCACTTGCAAAGCCTACCACACACGCATTAACTTCTGTCGGTTTTCTGCATACTTACAAGTTTTATCATACAACATTCTCAGTACCTTTTTCTTACGAAACGACATCTTTCCGTTCCCTGTTTATACCTTTCCTTATTCCTTATTTCTGAAATGATATTCTAACTTCTATACTCCTACCAGTTCATTTAGGCTAATATTAACTTATCCTATTATTAATGTTAATTACTTGGGTCATATCTAGTACATCTTTAGCGGTTCTGTGAGGATCGTGCCTTCCTCTATTAATTTCTTTAATTTTCTTATTTATCCACAGACAATAATAATGTATTCTGAGTTTTAATTTTCAGTTATGCCATCTAGCAGCATTTTATAGATTACTGTATTAGCTTCTTCTCTGATCAATAATAGTAATGGCCTACTCATGATATTATATACTGGTGGAAATAACTTGTCTTTGTTTTGCTCATTTAATAACGTGAGATTTTTCACTTTTCCTCCAAGAATTTATAGAATTTCCGATTCGCCCGTATCAACTTTACTTTTGTCCTCCTATTCCTCCTGATAATTATCTTGATCATTTACATTTGTTCCAAACATATTTCTCTCGCAACCCTTTTAATTCTCTTCCATATAAGTGATATCAAAGTCATCGACTTCCGTACATATTTCGTAATCAGCTCGCGAATTTCCTATCGCTGCCGTCACAACATTAACTGGGTTACGTTAACCTACAGTTGTACTAATTACTGGGTTTCGTTAACCTACAGCTGTACTAATTAATCTTTCACTTATCATATCACTACTGTCATTGAAATCTGCTCAGCGGCTAGACTTTCAACTATAAAACATTTATTTTCGGTCGCGAGTTCATCTTCGGAACAGCTCATATGATCATGTACATTACAGGTTAAAATAGGACTTCTATGATTTTATTATTATCATTGATTTTTAGGCAATTTTCCTTGAAATTCAAAATTCCTTAGTATTCTTGAAAGGTTCAAATCTTATCATTACTTAATGGGTTATGTTTTTGACAACAAGCATATAGATTCCAGTTTTCCACTCTCCAATATTCAAGGTACCATAATTTGTTTATCGATCTTATATTTGGCCTTGCTAATAGCCGTAGTACAATATAATCCTGCTACATTCAATTCCTGTATTTTTACTTTATTATCTTTAATTTCATATTAAAATCTAGAAATGGAAGGCACTTCCTTCCCTAAAAATATCCTATGACCACCTACTACATCTTAAATTAGTTTAAAGATCCACCTGGAGTTCCGTTACTCCCTTCCCTATTTATGTCACTTTGATTTGTACGGAATTCACAAGCCTCGGGGTTTACTGACTGGCGTGTTTCTGCCACGTGTCCCTGATCACAATCTTCACTCGGTGAGAACCGTACATATCTTCCTTCGATCAGCTGACCATTTCTTACATTGCTTTCTGTATTATTGGGGTCATTTTCCGAGAACGATATGTGGTTCACTGACATCTGCTGGGGGCGTGTTCCGTTCCTACCGCTATCATTATTACGTGAAGTCTGACTCTGCTGTTGACCTCTAAAATTATTATTGTTATTTCTCTGGTCATTCCTACCATTTGAATAATTATTACTGTTATTATTCGGGCCATTTCTACCATTAGAATAATTATTATTCCCGGCTCTATTATCCCTATTATCAGCCTGGCCTTGGTTATACCTTGCTGTATTCCCAGTCTGATTAGGATTATTCCTACCGTTTCCATAATAATTCGTCCCATTATTTTGCTGGTCCTGGCTTCGATTCCCTTGATTATTTCTTTCGGTATTTCCATATCTCCTATCACACCGACTCCCTTCTTCAAATTCTGTTAGTAAATTCAGCATTTCGGCATAAGTATTTGGTTTAGCTACAACAAAATGGTTATGAATATCGGAGCTAAAGTGCTTCATAGCTAATTGGATGACTCCTTTTTCATCTAATGACCCCTCTAATGACTTAGCGATTTTTATTAAGCGCATTAAATATTCTGTCATAGTCATGTCACCCTTATCATTGTACCTCCCAGAGTATAATTCTGTCCTGGCCTTACTCTGCCTACTTGCACCCCAATATCTTTCCATGAATCGCTTTTTGAACTCAGCATAGCCTATTCCTTCCTCTAGTACAAACTGGCACCAATCTTTGCACCGCCCAATTAACCCTTTTTGAATAACGATCATTTTATATTCTTCTGGTATGTTTTTCAACTTAAAATAGGTTTCCATATCAGATATAAAGAGATGTGGATTTGATAGATTTTCATCGTTATAGCGGGGTAAAGCCCACTCTAATCCAAGGATTTGATTTAACGGCATATTACTCTGATGCACCACGGGGTTAACAGTATGGTTACTGAGACAGACATCGCTTCGCATTGTTTCAGAATCGTTGCTAATACTGGGAGTTCGTTGCTCTCCGTTATTTAGTTCATTTATAGGCAAAGTTGCCGCATTTAACAGATTTACCGTTGGAGAACACGCCTCTCTGAAATTAGCATCGCTTCGCCTCAAAGAAGTGTCACCACTAACCTTATCTATTTTCTCTATAACATTGGTCATTTCTTTTGTTATAGTATTTTGCACATTTACAACCTTATTAAGTTCCTGGTTTAATTTGACCTCTATTTCCTTAACCTGGCCTTGAACTCTGTTACTTAACTCCCCTAAATCATCAGAAAATGCCCTTACTAAGAATTCCTCCATATTCTTATTTTTTTCTTTGATTTCCTTCTGTACTAAGCAATAATTATCTTCAATTTTCTTATCAATTGAATTTACAGTTCTGGTCAGTTTTTGTCCTACTTCCCTCTCTTGATTCAAAAATTTACTTTCTACATCTTTCTTATGAATATCAAGTTCGCTTTCTACTTTACTCACCCTCTCATTTACTTTAGCATTATTTATTTTACTTTCCTCAGTCAACTTATCAATTCTTTCATTATTATGCTGTAGCTTTTCGGCAATTTGATCTACAGATTGCTTAATTTCACTTGAGTTTCGTTTGATCTCATTTGCTAGTTTCCTACTTTCTTCCTTATTTTCCTTTGAAATCTTTCCCATTAATTCCTTTGAATTTTCCTTCATGAATCCCATGAGCCACGAGCGCAATCCCCCATCTACCACTTCCTGATTATTCCCTACAGGTCCTACATTTTTATCGGCTACCTGATTTGTTTCTGTCGGCCCTACATTTTCATTAGCTTCTTGAGCTGATGGCCCCTCACAATCATGGCTAACCTGAGTATTTTCCATACTTATTTCACCACTATCCTGTTCTATTTCCCTAGTTTCTGCATTTATTATTTGTTCCATGTCGTCATTTGAAAGCAAATCCTGCCCGTTCTGTGATTCTACTTCTTCCATTTCGTGAGTAATAGTTTTACCACTGCGTAAAGTTATCATTCCTATCATTGACCTAATAATTTTCACTGCACTGGATAAACACTGGTATTAAAGACATGCACACTTACCTTCATGTACATATAATAATAACACTCAGACATAAATGGCACTCTTACAGTTAGCAAGCACATATATACCCTTTTACAACTAAATTTTTACAAAGAATTCTATCTTCTTTCTCGTTTCCTATGCCCGTTCCTATTCTCCTCTTCTTTCTCTGCCCGCTCCTATTCTCCTCTTCTTTCTCTGCCCGCTCCTATTCTTTCTTCCCTATCTTGACTGTTCAAAGGGGGGTTTTTGGGGTGATTTTCTGCAAACACTAGCTGAATATCTCGCGTTTTTCGAGCCCCTTACGTTGCTGCAGTGTATGTATAATGTTTGTAAGTGTCTAGGGAGGTATATTAATTTTCCAAACCCCACGATATAGTTTTTTATCGAGCCTGAGTTGGTTGCGCCACTATGAAGCGGGTCCCCCTATGGTTAGGTTACCACTTTTTATATCAGCTCCTACCTTGTCTAGAAGATTTACAGGAGCCGGCCTCGACTGCTCAGCGTATGCACCAGGGGTTCTTCTTATCTGCAGGTACTGGTTGGGTAAATTGATTACTTCAGGGTTCTTAATACTATGCTTATTCAATGATGACCCCAAAGTTGACTGGTAAGAGTATTATTTATTTATCTCAAAAATCACTTAAGTTCGTTGCAAAATTATGGAGATGAAGTGTGAATTTCAGGCGGGATAGAATAATCTAGCCTCAATATAGAATGTTTTTATATGACGTTCGTGTCCTCTGCTTAATACAGGAGAATGTCTATAAAATCCGTCGACCACTGGTACTTACTTGTGTTCACTGACTCTACAAATTTGGTATAGGCTATACTGCAGCCTTACCGCAAGTTCCTACGTAGTCAAAGATAATACTTAAAAAAATACAAATAGTGACGGGGATCAATCCCAGATCACTAGGTATCTTATTAGAATATAGGAGAAGCCCTTCGCTTCCCTATATAAATATTAATCAGAAAAATAGGACCCCACGATAACCGTGTGGTCCGGCAGAAAATCGAAGTACTCCCGTAGTCTGTGACGACTAGCCAGGAAGTGTCGTTACAAAAACCTTCATCATTATATCCATCCATCATTCCCCACTTCTCATACACAACGAATAAAAACTTATGTTACTACATTTTACAGCATTTTCAGTTGTCAGATTGTTTTTCATTGGTTATTGAGTTCCACGCGTCTAACGCTATGGCAGTGAAGCTGCTTGGAGCTCGGTTTTCCTCCTATTCTCCGTACAGCTAGACAATTCTGCTTACAGCTATACAAAGTTAGTTTTCCCGTAATCTTTCGTGGAACTCAGCTATTCAGTGCGTATTAACCTCTTTCATACATTTTTAGTTCAATAGGGCCCTGTTTTTAGTAACAAAAGCTGTCTGCAGCTCCCTGTGGTGAATGAATACAGAAAGTGGATTTTGCTTGCAAAATACATGGAATTCTGTCTGAGACATTTAGTATTTTAAAGTTTAAGATTTTATTTCCATTCCCAGCTACTATTAACTTTAACATATTTTATACTTGTAACCTTTTAATATAGTATTTCAGACATGTGATATTTGTAATCTGACTATTGTTTTTAATTAATGTAATTTACTTTGAATAATGTTTAAATTGATTTAGCACGTCATGATACTGGTGTTTATCTGGTTACCAGGATCGTGACCTTATCAGGGTATACTGTTAAGTTCCGGAAACGTTTGGTGGAGATGGGGTCATATTTTTTTTTTAGTATTAGGCCTGTATTTTCTTACTACACGACAATTATTAATACGAGTAATTTTCAAATTAAATAATGCAATTACTGAAAATATAAAAATACTTCGCTGAATTCCAGCTGAGGTAGTGACAAGAAACATAATTTGGCATTAAAAAGGAGCATATAGCTAAAAAGAGCTTTTAGATCAAAAGTACAAATTTTATCGATCACATTTAAACACAACGGTTTTTAGACCGTACTGTTTTGATTAAACTATAAAAGCCTTTTTCAGGAGCTGGATTTTGCTGTCTGATAAAATACCATATTCATGTTTTCAACAGAATGTTTTACACCAACAGATGGAATTTCTGGAAGCATGTTAGTTTTTCTAGCCATATATTTCTGAGATTTACGCAACCATTTGAATTTATGAACTTAATGCCCCTTTGAGAAATGACGAAAAAGTAGGCAAAACATAATAAATGAACTAAATTACTAGAATGTAACTAAAACATAAGATATACGGAATGAAGCAGAAGGTATGAGCTAATGAGTAAGTTAAGCAAAGGATATAGGCCTACGGCATATACCTGCATATACCCTCGACTACACCACTGTCTACAAACTGATTTTAAAGACGTAACGTTTTCATTACATGGAACGTTACAAGTGGTTTCAGTATGTGCTTTCTACAGACCGATTTTAAATATATTTACACGTCAAAAAGACCTTATTCATTAAATTCATTGTTCACGTCTGTAAGTTACGTATCCATAAACTTTATCTTGGCGTAATTTTTCTCTGTTGCAGTCACTGTCCTTGACAAATAAATAACGTATTACATTTTTTTTTTTTTTGTTTTTTTTTTTTTTTTTGTTTTTTTTTTTTTTTTTGTTACATGATGGCCTTGTCTCATTCTACCGTCCGAGGCCCGGGGTGTCTTTGAAGAATGGTTTTACAATGTGTCCCCTCCTAATGAGGGCATATTTTTCACTAATCCCAGAGAGAGTACACTTTCTTCTGTTGTGGCGAGGATGGCCGTTTTACACCGGATCGGGCAAAATAAGATATATTATACAGTAACAAAGCGAGTGCAGCTAATCTACACGATACACGATACTGGAATGAACAATTTCCAGAAAAAGACAGAAACCTGACAATATTATTTATTTGCCTTCATTCAGAGTCGCTTGTTGTTCACTAACCTCTACAGTTAAATAGCAAGGGGAAATGTTATTTGGGAAGCTCCAAGATCTGAGGCAGTCGAGTTTTTCAAAATACCATACTTTTGCACGTTAGTGTACTTAATGTTGTTGGATTTTATTAACACCTATGGCAATGAAGTTGGCTGTGAACCTTTAGGGGTGGGCGACTTCGTCGGTAAGACAATGCCCCCGCTCCAGACAATCTGTCATGGCAATAAAACAATAAAAATCTCGGCTCTTTGTACATTGACCATCTATCATAAGGCATTGAATGAATAGGAGAAGCAGCTGCAACTTTTTCTGGTTAGTTGATCATCCATGAACCAGGTTCGCAATTCTTTTCTTCGTTTTAGCACTTATCAAAGCAACTTGAAGTTGGACTTGCAGAAGTGCATCTCTAAAGTGGTTACAGAGACAGAATCGAGTTCATCGTTTCCTCATGCCACAAGGGTAAGTCAAACTTACAGATTTTTTTTCTGTTTATGTGCATTGTATTTTTTCAAGAAAACCACATTTATTAATATAATTAGCTTGTAAATGTATATATAAGCGATCAGACTATAAGGCTGCTGCTTGTATCACACGTAGTGATCTTTCCCATTAATAAAGCGGAGTAATAAACAGCTGTAGCAACTTCCTTGCAAAAGAAACTGGTTGTGTATGTTGGTATCAAAAGTGACTGCAATGAGTAGCTTGAACTCAGCAAAACATGCTATTCAAATCGCAACATACAATGCTTGGCAAGCATAATCATTATTTGGAGAAGTTTATTTGTTAATACATATAATTAAATGCAGGATTTCCATGTAAATGCATGTTTTATACAGCTTGTCTATAAGCTCGTTGCAGTTCTCAAACTTGCTAAATATCCATTTCATGGTTTAGTGACTCCAAATAAGTATACTTTTCCCGTGCATATTTTCAAGTTTTGGCATTTTTATGGACAATTGCATGCATAATGCACAATATTCGGAAACGGCAGTAACTAAGGTGGAGTCTATAGGGATTATTGAAAACACTCATCACCAATCTGATATAGCAATGTAATGCTGAACGATTAAAAAAAAAAAAAAAAGTATTTAGGATCTGCATAAAGGGATGTGGGTGACAGCTAAACTGGACAAGGTTATCGATGGAAATCCTGATTATGGATTTTTGTGTTCCATAAAAAATATTTGTATTGAAAATGTTGAAGACAAATAATTTGGCTTCACTTTGTCTCAATATACTTGAAGCTTGCACCTGTCACTTCTTGGTAACACGGAAAAATCATTTTCACAAACATTTTTACAGCTAAATATATGGATATCATTACTGAAAATTGGGATAGACCATTAGTAGTAGCCTACATTGTGCCACTCGAAAATAAAATGTAGGTTTTAATTCTGATAGTGCATATTTGTAGTGTTTTTTCCTCCATTATGCATATCTGGTAATTTGATGGTGCATGGATGCAAGCATATTTTAAGATTCGATAGTGTATATAAATTTATCTTTACATAAAGGTACAGTGGTATTAATCAGAGGTGGCAGTCAGATGCGCGTGAGAGAGGTGACGCATGTAGGAGGAATCATGGGGAGGGGTAAGAATGTTGAACTGCTCTAGCGGGAGAGGAGAAGCGATTGTAACAAGGTCTCTTGTTTCTTCACTGCATTATACGATCTTACCGCTCTGAAAGCAACGACACAACTAACCCATACACCCCTCCATGCAGTACGAATGTTTATTGAACTCGTCTGCATCTACTGAGCATCCATGCTTGGACTGCCACGTCTGATTAATACCACTGTATGTGGGAAACACAATGCATAACATTGTACAAAATTGCACCTTACTGTATAAAAATTGGTTTGACCATATGACTATTTAGCTAATGAATCAGTGACCCATCAAGTAACAGAATATGTGGAATTGCAACCAATAGCAAGTATGTATAATTTTATCGTTTTATTTTTAATAATTTCATTTTTATCGCACCTTTGAGCACTTATTTTTTTTTGTCAATTCACAAGAACAGAACACTGAAACAACTTCCTACCTGTAGCTTCTTTTATTAAAAACAACTGTTAATAGATAGTGGACACGATATGAGCAAATCATTACCTAAAAGCTTAAAAGTGACTTATTAGGTTGATTTGTGATTTTTCGAAAGAAACATTTCTGAAAAAATTATAAGTTCTACACTTTTTATGAGATTTATTTTTTATTTTTGTCCCTAATTCTACATCCTTAAATTTTCCAGGTCTTAAAATTATTATTTTCGAGTGCAAATATATTTATTTGTTATTCATTTGTTGCAAAATTTCATTGCAAAACAATTTTCAAACTTCTCAAAGTTACAGGTTTGTTTTGTTGACAGACAAATTATCACTTACTTTGCAATCAAATTAAGTATTTATATCAGAAAAACCACCAAGAGGTAAACTCTGTTTTCTTTAATTTAATGACATTTAAGAAAGAGCTATCTGAGAAATCGCGTTTAGCTATTTTCGAGTTTTAAATGTAAAAGAGGCTAGTATTTTAAATAGTTATATTGAAATTTAATTGGAAAACTTTTAATGAAAATCAGAACTTTCTAATAGAAATAGTAAATTCTAGTATTGCCTAGTTTATGCTAGTAATACTGAATGGATTTTTTGAAACTACTTCTAACTAAGCAAACCTGGTTTTAATGTAGCCCACTATTTTCATACATACGTATTTGTATACGTATATGTATGAACAAATACACATATTCAGGCTGAAAGGGGCATACGTGCACTGCAGGGATTATGGACATAAAGATTTTACACGTAAAACACAATGTAAAAAATTGCGTTATACACTTGATGTAATAAACTAACATTTAATTGATATTAACAATTTAAAATAGCAACTCTTGAACTGAGTTAAAGTTTCGTTATTCTTTGGTCGCTAATAAACGATATGAAAGTGTGCAGTAGGGATGGAATATGGAAAGCAAAATATCGATATTGATATAGATATAAAATCGGTTACTAATATCAAATACTATAGAGACAATACAGGACACTTTGCGATATAGCGGGGGACAATATTTTGAGCACCATCTAGCGGCCCAACCTGCTACTACTGAATACAATTGCAGTATCTAGATACATAATAAATGTTAAACAGTTTTTAATAGAAGAGCCGAAATAGCCAGACTCGGCATGTTATGTATAAGGGGTATCTACCTATGGCTCAGAATAGCATATTACAGTTTATATATGTTTTGAATATTTTAATTTTGCCCCAAGTTTCTAGGTTGTGCCACCAGGAGTGCTGCAAAATCTGTCCCCCATTTTTTTAAATTTGTTTATTAACTGCATGTCCCATTACAATGAGAGTAATACTACATGCACTAATTACTAATATTACATTTTAATGCATATAATATACTGTCTTTTATCTTCCTTATTCTATGGCTGGTTACTGTGGAACTTATTCATTACCTTATTAAAACTAAATTTTCATACTATTCTTTACAATATTATTTAACATGTAGGTATACTCTATTTATATAATATTAGTTAATCTCCTGTATTTCTGATATATTAGTTAACTACTTGTATTACTACTTCATTCTTTTACATCTTATCTAAATCTATCGAATTAATGAATGAGATTAGTTCTTGTGTATAATAGCGCATTAATTTGATTTTGTCAAATGTCCATTTTCCATGTTTACTTATCATATTGTTCTTAAAAATTTGTCTTTCCCTTTCAAGTTTGATACATTTAAATAGTAGGTGATCCACTGTTTGTTATTCGTTTCCACACGTACACATAGGACTGGTTGTTATATTAAATCGGAAATAGTATGAGTTCATTTTCCCATGGCCTGTTAAGAAGCTAGTTATTTTTCCACTTAGCGGTACGTTTATTTTTAACCTGTCTTTTATACTGGGGAGAAACGTCTTTGTCACTGTACCGTTTTTTGTACTGTTCCATTCTTCTTCCCATTTATTAACACTTATTGTCTGTAGTTCGTTTAGCACTGAACTTAGTGGTTTACGATCGTAACTCACTGGTATGTCGTCGTTCCCTGCAGCCTCTTTTGCTAGACGGTCAGCTGTTTCGTTACCGATATTCCCGTTGTGTGCCTTGATCCAGGTAAAGTGGATTGTCCAATGTTTTGCTTCCAATTCTCTAGTTTTTTCTCTGATTGATGCTATTAAGTGAAGTTGATTGGTTGGATTTTTTAACGAATCTAAAGTTATTCTACTATCTGTATGGATAGCTGCTATTTTTTGGTCGTTAGGACCGTGCTGATCTTTTTCTAAATATTCTAGGGCCTTTAAGATCGCAAGCTGTTCAGCCTGATTGTTTGAGCAGTGTTCTTTTAGCCTATATTGTAGCTGGATGGCTGGTTTTTTATCGACAAATATTGCTATACCTGCGCCTACTCCTGTGTCTCCTTTGCTGCCGTCAGTATAAATGTCCACTCTGTATTCTATGTTATCTTCCTTTGTTTTTATGGTGTATATATCAGCTGGATGTGGCCATATCGAATAGTGTCTTGGCCTTTCAATCGTGTCCTTCTGGTTTCCTTTTTTGATTTCATATAGTGTTGCCAACTTTTGCAATTCTAGAATTATTGGGGTAGTGTTTGTTAGCGTACACAATGCTTCATATGAAGTTGTACGGAATGCCTTTGCTATTTTGATATTGATTAATCTCTGTACTCGCTTAAGTTTTGCAGCATTATGTTTTTTATTAATGGCCTCACTCCAGACTGGTACTCCATATGATAGAATTGGTAAGATAGCACCTTTGTAAATAACTCTCATTACATCGTGGCTCAATCCCCAATTTATTTTTGCCGATTTTGCCAATGAATGTATGAGATGAGTACATTTTTGGGTTACTTCATTGATATGTTCTTGGAAATTAAACTTCCTATCAATTATTATGCCAAGATACTTTATACTTTCCGATTGTGGAATATTCTTGTTATTCAGAAAAATTTTAAGATCAATTTCTACTAGTAAGTGTCCGGTATTGTCTCTATAGTATTTGCTAATATCCATAACAGTATTATATCGATAAGAAAACATCGATTCTCGATAATATCTAAAGTTTTACTAAGATAACGAGTTTGTTCCTAGAGCACTCAGAATCCGCACGCATGTGCACAACTAGGCTATGTGTTCATGTTTTCGGAATGCTCTAGGAACAAACCTTCTGTCGTTTAATGCAAATTTGTACCATATAGTGCTTGTTGTTGTAACTTTTGACGAGTAAGTGTAACTGAAACGCCCTTGTAGCAGCAAAGCTCTAATTGACTACCTGAAATGCTGAAAATAATTATAATTAAACGTTGATAGCCATCAATTCAGCAAGTTACAATTATGTTTTCATTTGATTAACTTTTAACTTGATATTGTCTAAAACTTTGTTTTTGTCATTTTTATAAATAAATAATGTTATAACAGCGCATTCGTCCACCGCTGTGGCTCAGGGGATGCGTTCAATCCTTTCACGCAGCGGGCCCGGGTTCGATTCCTGGTCGGGGCAAGTTACCTAGGTGGGGGTTTTTCTGGGGTTTTTCCTCACCTTTGAGACAAATGTCGGGTAACTTTAGGCCCTTGTGGTCCCCAGATATCATCTGGCCGTCATTATCATCTTCATCCCATCCTCGCCTTGTTGGGAGTGAGTGTGTGAATGGTGTGTCTCGTCCTATGTGTTCGTGTTGTCTCGGAGGTGGCCCCGGCAATGGGCTGATCACTCATCCGGGGAGGCCCTCTATGTCCTTGTCTGGACAAAAAAGTATGTATGTGATCCAAAGATGATCCTCTCCCGACAGGTCGCGGCCCTGTAAGACCCGGGCGGCTTGGGTCGCTTAAATCCTAAAAGGGAAAGGTGAAACTACGATAAAGAAAGAAAGAGAATAATAGCGCATTCTTAAGTCCCTCTCTTACTCTCGATTTTATTCTCGTTAATGAATTCAGAGAAAAATTATATTACAAAGAGCAATATCGATGTCACGAAATTATCGAAACTGAAATATCGATGTATCAGATATAATAAACAAGATGTCAGTATTTCGATAATATCGATATCGATATCCCATCCCTAGTGTGCAGTGGTCTGCTGCCGCGATTCATTAGTTGTAACTTTACGTCCTACTTTTTAACTTTTTGCGTCTGATAAATCATTGAACTCGTGTACTTCTGCTAGTTCGTATTTATAATTCCTCCATCACAGGAAAACGTCGATTGATTTTAAGTAGGCTTATTCTTTCAATTTTTGTTTCGCATGCTTGTAAGCCTGATATTTATTGTTATCGGCAAGGTTGTCCAAAATAATTATTATTGATGCACACGATATACTGTGAACAAAACTATATTCTTGTCGATAGTGCCGACAACAAGTGTATAGTAGCTAATATTTCCGGTTCACGTGCAACGGTAGCTGAGTTTCTACATAATAATAGACTAGATTTCTGCATAATCGGGTTGCAATTCCTCTTAAAATGTATGCAAAATTTATAAAATGGAACAAAGTTAAATATGTATTTTACATGTATTATGTTAATTACGTGTATTGCACGTATTTTACTTGGTAAGAAGAAAGTTTTTATTTTATTTTATTTTTTTTATTTTTTATTTTATTTCATTATTTGAGGAAATGCAGAACATCAGATACATGATGAACATGCATATAATTATTTTGTTGCAAAATTTGGGGTTAGGCTAAGGCTCTTTTTGCATAACACGGCAGTGCATTAGTTAGAAGATAAGTTAATATATATTTTACAAGGTAGACAATTTTTAATTAACTTTGCTCCACCTATAATTGGTATCGAGCGATTTTAAATCTTTGGAATTGGATAATATGTCTTCATGGACAACATCGCAATACTTTGTTTACAACAACGAGGTACAGATATTCTTCTACAAAAATCTTCAATGCCTGCGTGTCATTTGAGAACTAAACCCTGACTTAACTGAGTACGCGGTACGCACAAGACTCATAGGACTAGGTTGGAATACATTTTGGAGCCTTAAATTCATATTGTCAGACAAGTAACGAAGTACAAAAATGAGAGCAAAGATCCTGAAAAGCTCATACTTTCAGTCCTAATAGGCCTATATGGATGTCAAACTTGGTCACTTACCTCAGAAGGAAACGAAATGTTATAGTTTGTGGCTCAAGTTTGCGACTCTGATAAGAAAAGTTAAGAATGTTGGAAGGGGGAAACTTCCCGTTTCCTCCATGGAAAATGATGCTTTTTGAACTGGCTCCACACCACTTGACCGGTTACTTAGGAGGATTGCTACAACCTGTTCTACATTTCCACTTTTAAATTTACCCAGTTTCCAGAGTCGCAAAGCTATGTCACTATCTGTACAACTCTGCCAGAAAAGAATAGAAAGGAACGTTCTAGGCATCTTCTCAAAGACAAAATTGTGAATGCAGACTTTCGAAAGAGAACTAACAAGACAGATGTTATCACCGTCACTGGACTTTAAAATATAAATAGGCAGGACACGTCAAAAGAATTGACCAATCCAGTTGGGCCTACAGGATGACAAGACCCCAAGGATAGGAAAGACGATCCAAAGAAGATTAAAGACGAGATGGGCAACTAACTAACTAACTAACTCCGTGGCGCTAACATCCCAGAAGGGACAAGGCCTACCACCCGACCGCAGCGTCATCTACCATAGGCAGACGGCAGGATTGGGGGGCATGTGGTCAGCATGCCGACACCCACGGCCGTTATTGGTGGTTTCCATGACCGGAGCCGCTACTTCTCTATCAAGTAGCTCCTCAATTTGAATCACCAGAAAAATCCGAGGAGGTACCTGGGATTGAACCCGAGCCGAAGGATCTGTAGTCAGCGACGCTAACCACAAGACCACGCCGACGACATCAAAAGGTCGGCAGGTAGACAATGGACTCACTGGGTACCAACAGACTGGACTGAAGACAACCGGGAAGACGGACAGAGAGCAGTACGACGCCTACAGCTAATCCCTAGGGCTAATTCCTGAGAACTGGAAGACGCCTTTGACGTAGATTTATTTATTTAATACCACAACTGCTGGCTGCTGACGTTTCTGCTGAAGATGAAAATAGCTACATTTATTGTCATTCTTATTTAGCCTACTATTAAAAAAACACGTAAACATAAATGGAACAAATTAGCTATTGTTTTTACTTGATGGTTACGTAACGCAATTTCAATCGTTTAGGCCTACAAACATAAGTAGCTCTCTCTCTCTCTCTCTCTCTCTATTTACCTGAGTTTTATCTCCCTCTTGTAGGTAAGCCTATACTTACGCGGGACACGCCGCCCGGACTTACAGGACCGCGACTCGTCGGGGGAGGGAGTTTATTTGATTAGCATAAATACCTTTTTACCAGACAAGGATATGGAAGGCCAAATGCCCAATGAGTGATCAGCCCAATGCCGAGCTCATCTCCGAGACAACACGAACATAGGACAAGACACAACATTCTCACACACATTTACTTGAAAGAAGGCGAAGATGGGATGAAGATGATAATGATTGTCAGATGATACCCGGGGACCAGAAGGTCCAAAAGTCACTCGACATTTGTCTCACAAGTGAGGAAAAACCCCGTGAAAAAAACTCACCTAGGTAACTTGTTCCGACCATGATTAGAACCCTCTGCCACAGCGGTGGCAGTATCAACATATTATGAAAAGCTTGTACTCAATGAAATGACAGGTATTAAGTGTCCACATTTCAACTTCATTTTTGTCCAATGAGGAAGAAGTTTTTAATTTTTTCTAAGTTGGTCCACCTTATGCCCTCACTATAGCCTAGGATATCCAGGGAATGTTTCCAATAACAATTTACAATATAATGATGTAGTCCTTAGGTTAACGTGTAAGTTACAATAACAGCCAGTAAATTATTTCTTCTATGCATATGCATAAAATCCTATTTACAGGAGTTGTCGTATAACCTTTAAAAATACTTATAAAATAACTATAAACAATTAAAAGATACAGTTTGTAGTTTCACTCAAAATGAAGTATTGTCTACAAATTCTTGTAACTTACATTTTATCACATATTAGTGAATGTGTAACAGGGCTCATCCTAGTGAATGTATGATAAGACTCAACATATTCTGGTTTTAAAGACTGACGCTATAAATATAGCGGAATGAAGTATATAGAAGAATTTGTAGACAATACTTCATTTTAAGTGAATCTAGAAACTGTATATTTTAATTATTTATAGTTCTTTTTAAGTAAGTTACTTTTAAAGGTTATACGACAACTCCTGTAAATAGGATTTTATGCATAGGCCTAGAAGAAATAATGTACTGGCTGTTATTGTAACTTACACGTTAATACGAGGCGCGTCCATAAAGTTAGTTTCCCTGATACCATTTACAGAAACAAAACACATTTTCATGGACTATATATATTCCAACAAATACGGCAAGTGTTCAGCTATTTTTCAATATACTCGCCACCGGAATTGAAACATTTCGCCACCGGTGTAGGAAAATATGGAAATCACTGGGAGCGAGGTCCTGGCTGTAGTTCGGCTGGGAGGTGTTTAAACATCCACCCTAAAGACCGGAACTCGCTCCCAGTGATTTCCATCTTTCCCTACACCTCAAGAAATGACAGGGAATGACAGAGAATGACAGAGATATGTTTGTCACACAGTGGTTTAAATCCCTGGTGGCAGACTTGTACGACACTGGTATTCAAAAGTTGCTTCCACGACATGACAAATGTTTCCATTCCTGTGGCGAATATGTTTAAAAATATCTGAACACTTGCTGTATCTGTTGGAATACATATGTCCATGAAATTGTGTTTTGTTTCTGTAAAGAGCCCCAGGGAAACTTACTTCATGGACGCGCCTTGTATAAGGACTACATCATATACTGCAGCGTTTCTCAACCTTTTTGAACCCGAGGACCTCTAAACTGTCAAAAAATTTTACGGATCCCTAATTTTACATCCTATTTTTAAAAGAAGGCCTATATTCTTAATATTTGGGGTATTAATTATAGGTCGTATGTTTGCGGATCATCTGCACCATCTTCGCGGACCATAGGTTGAGAAACGCTGATATACTGTAAATTGTTATTGGCAACATTCCTTGGACATCCTAGGCTATAGTGAGGGTATAAGGTGGACAAACTTACAAAAAATAAAAAATCTTTACAATGTCGCCACAGAACTAAGCAGTATACTTGTGGGAAAACCTTTATATAGCCTCACTAACGAAAAAATCAGAATGGAGCATTTAAAAAGAATACAAGGGAATAATTTTTTTCATATTATTGTTCGCTTTGATATCCGATCTTTCTCTCTAAAATCTCAATACCCAATAACTTGACAACAAATTAGGCTCAAGTATCAAACAATTTCTATTAGTTAAAACATTATTCAGATACCAAAATACTAACGTACGTGACATTTTGTTTACCTTCACCCTAAAGAATATCCTATTAAAACTGATTAACTTCTAGCCCTTTCACTATATGTATATAGCCTATATATATGCATACTGTATAATCAGGATATATGTTTATATTATGTACAGTACCGCGTCTATGGTTCGATGGTTAGTGTTGCTATCTAAAGTCTGACCGTTCTAAGAAGGAAACCTGTAGTAAATAAAAACCAGTACATCTGTCTCGCTCTAGCACATTACTCGTATGACTTAAGAGTGAGACAGACGTACTGGTTTTTGTTTACTTCAGGTTTCCTTCTTAGCTCGTCTCGGGTATAGAAGATCTGGGTTTGTTCCTTGGCATCTCCTTGGATTTACTGATGTAGGGAGACCTGGAACGGTGTATACTCAGCCTCTTGTGTTTAACCAAGGAGCTAATTGGTATAGAAATAGCGGATCCTGTCATGAACCCAACCCTGATTTCATATGAAAGATGTAGAAGACATAGAGATTAGATGGTAGGCCCTGTCTTTATAAAGGATGTTTCAAATTACCAGTATGTAATAAATTCTATATACCTGCTTACAATACAATACAATCACGTAAACAGTCACACGTATAATATATCTTTATTGTGCTTTATATACTCTCACAGGGTTATAGTTAGTGGAAACGGGCCTTTTGACTTATATCCTATGAAATTTTTTTATTTATGACATATCTTAATAGTGTGCTAAGCTAGACAAAAGATGTACACGGGTCGAAAGGAACGAGGATGGTAATGTTCGTGATGGTGATTATGATGTTGTAAATATTCACGATGGTGAAGATATGAAGTCTGAATATTAACTAGTTCTGTGGAATACAAGCAAACTGGACTTAGAGTCTCGCCCGAGAGAAGAGCTTAATCTTTTTTGACTAACAGCAGTGAAGTTATTAGACAAAACAAACACTTAAGTCGTTAAGTTTCCAGACGTTTAACCTCCTATTTTCTTGTGTTTCCGTTTGCAAGTCTGCACGGTGTTTGCATTAATCTTCTCTCCCCCTTTATTAAGAAACTCAAACTCTGCATTCTAAGTTTATAGTTCAATATTCGCATAATTAATTTAGAAGAAGTAACTTTTGATTCCACATAATGCAACTGGGGATTACTAAAGACGTCTGAGACACGTAAATGACATTCGTTTTCAATTACTTGAGAACACAAGTGCTTACATTCCAAATGCTTAGGCATAATCTGTAATAAGCTTTTGTTTTTCGCATCTGTTATTTTTGAAGATATAAATATTGGACTTACAGTCAATTTACGATGTGTACGTCTTACATCTCTCAATCCTATTCTAATCATTTCGTTCTCCTGGATTTTTTTAATTTCAATGTAGTGAGTGATGGTACAGTTAAGTGACTATTCACAGCGCTAGAAAACAAAAATTATTGTAATTATAATTGAAAACATGTAATATATTTATGTATATGTTAGTTAAAGGAATGTGCGCTCAAATAGCTGTTCTGTCATTTTAACTTTTGGAGGAAGTTAATCATTATTATTTCATATGAAATTCCACGTTCTTCATTAGTTAATACCTTTACTTTCCCAACCTGTACTAAAGGTGGAGGAAGTATTGTAGTCTACCCTGAATTTCAATGTTGTAATATTCTGTGGATTATTACACTTAGTTAAAGAGGTTTATTCCAATGACTTAAATGATTTTAATAATTAATATATCAAATACAGAACTCTGTTACTTCATCCGTGTGTAGTTTTCAACTAATAACTATGTTTCATGAACGAATTAAACTTAATTTCTTAGCTCAAAATAAAGGTTGTTGTCTGTTGAGCTGACAGTTTTAATTATACATTTTATTTTATTGACCTAGCTCAATGGTAGTCTACTGAATCATGTATTATAACACTTTAATTTCTTAACTTAATCATCATTTTGGTCATCTTAACTTCGTCTGATTCCGTGTTACTCTTGGTTTATTCTATTTTGATATATACCCCACAAAGGCATACTATACTAAGTCATAGCATTTCAGCTTCATAATACATCTTACTCTCATTTATCGAACATGGAATTTAAAATTCAGTGTTGAGTTTTCAGCAAAAATACAAGTTTTGAGATCCTATCGAATTAAATAAAAAATAATTTTCACAAACATGTCTGTGTCTGTATCTGTGGGCCTGTGAATCATAAATCATAAAAATATATATATTACATTTCGGTTAGATGTTGTGACAAGAACAAGAACATGGGGATGCGACATGGAGATTGGTGACGATTTTCTCTTACTTGACGCCACTCGACATGAAAATTACATTTTTCGCGATTTTTTTCGAAAACGACTCTAACTATTTTGTTAAAAGTTTGTACTTGAAGTGTTTTTTTTCCTCGCAAAAAATGCTCAGGAGGTTAATTTTACGCCAGTCCTGTATCTAGATTATATTAAATGCACCCTGAGACGTGTGTATGTATGCTTACTCCTCCGAGACCCTTTGATCTAGAGGTCTGAAATTTTCACCATATTTTTACCATAACCTGGGGAGTGTCTTTAAATTTCATCTTGACAGCACAGTCGGTTCGGTTAAAATTAAATTTTTAATTTTGTTTAAGGTTATTTGTTCCGTTTTATGCAGGCCAGTACAGTCATGGTATGGACTGCATACAACGTGCTCTTGCGGTGATGGATTGCATAGAATGTATTCTTGCGGCGGTGTTGCGAAGTTGTAGAGTTGTGAGTGCATCGATCATCCCTGTTTTGAATCTCAGTGCTGTGTTATTGTTTACACATAGTAGTAAGTTTATTTATTATATGTGCAGAGCTCAGTGTTATGTCATTATTTTCACTTAATGGTAAAATTATTATTTTTCCAGCCCATGTAACGGGCTTAATTATCTAGTTTTAGAAATCAGGCATAGTGAATAATGCAGCTTCGTGAGAGGCTGAAACAATTGGATATTATGCACTCTCTGCATGCGACCCCAAATAATTCTGTATCGGAGAGTTTAACAGTGTAAAGGTTGCATTTGGATTATGGCTTAATTTATTAGTCCGAGTTTTTCACTTAATGGTATATTAAGCAACCACACGCTGAGGTACAGTATGCAAAAAATTTCAAACAGCACTCATCCATTTCATCAATAAATAGACTATAACCGGAGACACTAATACTTAAACCATCCAGCAAGGTTTCTTCTAACTCTGATGCTGAGGTTTTAGTTATTCACGATGTAAGACCGCTACGGCGTTTTATGTTGTTTTGATTCATAAATTTTAATAGGAAAATAATTTTAGTTCACATGTGCTTAGAATAGCAATTAAACCTCTTTGGTAATTTCGTAAGTAGCGGAATTCAGGCTCCCTTGGTTGGCAACAATTTGTTTGGAAACAAATTTCATAATAAATTAAAACAATAATGAACATACTTTTAAATTTGCTGAAAACTAAATCGTGATAAATTCGTAAAGAAATTTAGATCCTTCTTGTGGATACAGAATAGGCAAATAACGAACTAATCTGAAAAAAAAATCCTTCGCTATGATACGGAGTTGCGAACTTTAAATGATTGGGGGAGAGATGAACGTCTTAAGTAATGTTTTCAGCGAAACTAAATAGTGTTTTGGCTTAGCATAAAAACTTTTTAAAACTTTAAAACTTTCATGTGAAAGTTGACTAAAGTCAGTTTTCCATTTAATACTCTTGGAAATATTTTGGTCAAATGTCAGCTCGAAAGGTGATTATTAACAACTATCTTCTGAGGCAATTTCAACTTTATTAATATTTCAAACTTGTGCGAAAAGGGATTTTGAACAAACAAACAAAAAACTTAGGAACAAAAACAAGAAACAAGGGCAGTTGCCTCACTAACTGAAGGTCGGTCTTATTATAATTATTGTTAGTTTAATTTTTTTGTGGGTGGGCGGTCTTGAAAATTACTTACAAGTCATGTGGGTCACAAGTGAAGAAAATATTGAAGACCACTGATCCAGTGGACAGGAGGTGTCCCAATTTTTTAGACTTGGAGAGAAAACAGGGTTCTCAGGGTGATACAAAAAAGAAACAAAGTCATTACATAGTTATAGAGTTCAGAAAATATTACTTCACAAAGTTATTTAGTACACTTATTCATTAATACCCATTCCACTAGAATGTTGTTAGGTTTCAGCTCACGATACTTTTAATATAAAATGTTAGAATATCCTGATGTAGTATATAATTTGCTTAAAGTAGTTAAAAAGCGTATAACCATCGGAGAAGGGTTTTATTTTTCTGTTACTAATTAGTAAACCTGACAAACACAGATGTGTAATATATTTCAGAATAAACTGAGTTAAAACCAATTATCCAGTTGTTTACCCTAGTTTGTAAGGTTAGTTTTAATAATAAAAAGTGGTTTGCTGGAGCTTCGGATATTCCGTTTCATAGTAGTAATACCAGGCTTCTACTTTACTCTTTTGTGAAACACGTAGGCTCCCAACATTATAAAAACATCCGTTTGAGGCAAATACAAAACTAAACCAGAGATTCTATTAAGCAAGAATCATTGTTCACGGTAACAGTATAGGGTAAGTCTATTATTTAAACTAATGTTATTATATTTATATGCCATGGGCGTCGAGTTAATGCTTTAGAATCTTTCTAAGAAATACAATTAGCTTATTACAAAGTAAGTTATGTCTTGATAAAAGCATTCATAAACTAATATCACTAGCGGGTTATAAGTTCGAAATCAACTAGAAAAATGTTTGTGGAATATAATAGGTGGTTTCCATGAGAGGCAACTTTACTACGTGATTAAATATCTTCATATTTTAAAATAATCTATTAAGCTTATAACTTCTCCTTTACGCGATGTTTACGACGACGCGTAGGTACGTCAATAGCATGAAAATGTTATTGAATGCGTATATACAAATTAATATGAAAGAACATTGAAAAACTATTTTCAGAAGAGTCGACAAATTCTTTAAAATCGTCAAGGTAATCGTCTCTCAGGTATCGATGCACAATAATTTTGAATTTGTTGAAGTATAGGCTAAGTCGTGTCTTATGTGGGAATTTATTGAACTTGGCCAGGATAATTGAGCTAAACCATTTCTTTGAACAGCTCTTTTTTAAATTTGGCTCGGAAAATTACGCTATATCTAATATAAGTGATAACTATGAATTAGGTTATATCAGTGTTCTTATTCGACCGACTACCTGGTATCTCGATTAGCGTTGCTGACTCGGATCCGCAGATCTGGGTTCGTACGCCGATGGCTTCTCGGACTTTTCTTTCTAGGGAAGTCAGCATCGTGACACAAACTGGGTAGCTACCTAATAAAGAAGTAGCGGCTCCTGTTCAGTAAGCCATCAATAATTTCCGAGGGAGTCGTCATGCTGACCACATGCCCCAATCCTGCTACCTGCGTATGGTAGATGACGCAGCGTTCGGATGGCAGGCCTTGTGTCTCAAAGGGGTGTGGTTTAATTAATATTCTTATTCAAGCTTTTTCTTCATTCTTAATTAAACATTAATATGTATAAATTCATAATTATAATGCTTTTCTTTAATAAACAAGGATCAATTAAGTTATATAATTTTTCTCGCCAATCAGTATTCGTGTAGGGCCCGAAACCTCTTTTGATGAATGAGAACACTGTATATAGTTCTGCTAGTCCCCATGCGTAGGCCTATACTCCGTAAAACATACTATTGTTGAATGCATTCAATTTATATAAAATCACAGAATTTTGTACATGGTTTATTTTTCGTACCAGATTATATTAATATTAGCTGTGCCTGAGAATTTCAGATCTGCATATTGAGCTTTTTAATCTCAGGATATTAACATGGTTCCTGGCTTAACCTATGCCCTCCTTGGACAATTCCATAGGGGCTGAATTGAACTGTTGTCATGCTATTCCCAACGAACTTCGACACTTTAATAATTCTCTCTCTCTCTCACTCTCACTCTCACTCTCTCTCTCTCTCTCTCTCTCTCTCTCTCTCTCTCTCTCTCTCTCTCTCTCATTGTTCCAGTCAAAAGTCTCGAGCACCAGTTTAGAGTTAATTTCTTATTTATTTGTTTGATCAAATAATTACAATATATTATACCTATTATGTGCTGAAAACTCTCTTAAACTCTTATAAATAAACATAGCCTATTTGCAAGTCCCCAGTCGAGCAAAACTCTTGTTTTGAGGGCTGCAATTTTGCATATCTGTTAGTAGCGGCGCCAACTTGTATGGGCCCGTGGCGCTGAAGCCCACCCAATAATTTATAGTGCATTATCGTAAATATTTATTATTATTATTTATATTGTTATTATTAGTAATCATGATTTATTGTTTACTCTGGCAGTGCCAATTTCCACGGCACCCTCTGAAATACCTTTCTAAGCTTTGAAAAGTGGTTACATTTTTGCTTTCGACAGTGTCCTAGGAAAGACACACTCACCACACTCATTGCTGTTCTGAGTATGCCTGTTGCCCTAGCTACGCATAGCGGGGAAAAGTGGATTTAGATTAAACTCGTGATGAATTTCTAGAGAAGTGCAGTCAAGAGAAATACATTTACAACGTGCCGTATACGTCAAAATACTCCATGTTTCATTTTACTATCTACCTAAGACCAAAAAAAATTAATACAATTATAAGTATGGGCCATCCACCTTGGCGGCCGGATTCAATTCCCGGAAAATTAGTGGATTACCTTACTGGGTTCAGGACTGGGTGTTGTGATGTTCCACTCATGAAGTAAATGTAATTGATTTTTATTAGAAATACTGACATATCCTAATTTCTTGTATCGTTCTACATTTAGGCCAATGTGTAGACATTTCAATATTATATAAGTTAAGTCAACTTCATGAGTAAATTAAGAGGCAGTAGTGTGAAATTTTTAATGTCTTTGAGCTCACCCAATGTTTTTCAAAAGTTGGCGCTCTGTCTGTTAATAATCTAACAGGAAAAATATAAACATATATACTAAAATGAAAATATTATAAAGTATAAAGAGTTAAACAATTTTCACCAAAACAAAATTATATTTTACAAATAGGTTTATATTTATGTTGGTCATCTAATATATAAAATTGAAAGTGTGTTTGCTTATATCTATGTTATTGTATGTTACTGTATGTTATTGTATGCTATGTATGTTATGTATGCTATGTATGTTATGTATGTTAAGTATGTTATGAATGTTAATGTATGTTATGTATGTTGCCTATGTATGTATATACGTACGTAGGTATGTATGTTCCCTATAAAAATCTACATGCTTTGACCAATTTGCACGAAATTTTGAATACATACCTATTTATACCCTGAAAGAAACGCAAGAAATATTAAAATTCAACCAAACCACCCCTGCCCGTGAAAAATTATATAATTTCTGAAAATATTACACTGAATTCATCAAATGCAATTCAGTTCTCATGACAACATAGTTGTTTGCAGTGTTCACATAGGGCTTACGAAGTTGCTTGATACAGAGCTTTAACAAACAATTTAATTAAAGAGGCTAGCGATATAATTCTTTTCTGTAAGCCAATAATGAAAAATTAAATCCATTGTCTACCCTGGCCATGGACAATATAACTTTCTCACTTCACACGTTCATGTAGAAAGTGAGGTCGTATTACGGGGAGAGCGTATTCAGTTGTCTCAGCCTGAGTTTGTGCTTTGTGCCAGCGATGAGTACGAGTGTGCTATGTCCTATCCAGTGATATGTTATTCATCGCTGTAGGCTTTGTATGAGTTGAGAAATAGGGATGTTTATTGTAAGCCCTAAACATGTAAAAAGAGACAAAATAGGAGGGAGCAATTTCAGTATTATTATTGTCCCGAGTATTGGGGAGGAAAGTGTGAAAGTGATTTTGATTTACTTTTTTATTTCAGCCCCGAACCGGTTGTAAGGAACATGAGAGTGAGAAATAAAACATCCCGTAAAGACAGTAAAATTTCATGTTACCGTAAATTCTTTTTATTCTTATTTCAACCTCTACCAGGCATGATGTTTAGAAGCAATGGACTGAAAAATAATTCTATGACTTTTATGAGTGATAAAAATTTATATCTATACCAGGTGAGGAATAGGCTCTATGCTGGGCCACCTCTGAGACAACATGAACACATAGGACGAGACACAATGTTCTCACACACATTCACTCTGAACAAGACGATGATGGGATATCGGACGACCAGACGATCCTTGGATCACAAGGGCTTGACATTTTTCTCATAGGTGAAGGAAAACCCCACCTACGTAACTTGTCCTGACCAGGATTGGAACCCGGGTCCGCTGCGTGAGAGGAGCGAAAGCATCCCCTGTACCATAGCGGTGGACATCAGAATCTCGCTCTCTCTCTCTTTATCTTTCTCTCCTTCTCTCTCTTTCTCTCTCTCTCTTTCTCTCTCTCTCTCTTCTCTCTCTCATTCTCTCTCTCTCTCTCTCTCTCTCTCTCTCTCTCTCTCTCGTGTACGGAATGATTCATGTAACTTCAGAAAATAATAAATAACATAATTTCCGTGAGAAAATTTATAAAGTGTGTGTTAATTAGAATGCATAAAGAATATTAAAACTATTTATAATTATTTTATAAATAGAGCTTCAATTTGATTAGCAAGTAACATCTATCTATATTAATAAAAATGAATTTACAAAAGGGTTTTTGCCGCATCAGTTGACAATGGCTCGACCAATTTGGCTGATTTTTGTTTTGTTGTGTTCGTAATTGTCAGGACAAGGTTTGTGTGAAAGAAAATTTTTGGAAAATCCACGGGAAAAGTCGGAAATTTGAAATGAAGCAGAGTTAGAAAGTTCTGCTGTCAATTGTTTACATAACGAAAGTATTATTTACGGTGTTCACATAGGGGTTTGGAAACTATATTATTATACTGGGCTTTAACAAATTCTGATACTATCGATGTAATTAATACATTATTTTGTGAAAATAATTCTTGAAGAATAAAATCCACGAAAATAAGGCAGTCACATAACTTTCTCTACCCTCGACATGGAAAATATCATTTTCTCACTTGACATTTTGATGTAGAATAAGCGGTCATATTGCAGGGACAACTTATGTGTGTGCCAGTGAGTATATCGGAAGTCGGCAACAAATCCTATCCACTGATACGTCACTCATACCTACAGGCTTTGTATTAGTTGAGAAATAGGCCTACGGATGTTTATCAGAGGCCCTATTTCTGTATAAGCAGAAATCTATAAGCATCTAAAAGAAGACAAAATGGGATGGAACATTTTCAGTCCTACGCGCGCAGTATATTATGTCCCAGGTTTTTGGGAAGGAAAGTATGAAAGTGATATTGAATTTCTTTTTTACTTCAGCCCCGAAACGGTTGCATGGTAATATGAGAGTGAGAACTACAATTTTCTGTCAAGACAATACAATCTTATGTAACCGGAATTTCTTTTTCTTCTTATTTGCACTCCTCCCAGGCATGGTGTGCACAACAAGCAATGGAATGCAACATTCAACATCCTGTATGAGCCATGAAAAGCTTTATCTACCGTTTTCTGAGGGAATAGTCTGAGTGCCATATGTCGTTCTTCCTCATTTCGAATTCTACATACATTATTTTATAAGGACCTAGAGTTTCAACATAGAAAGTCCTCCATAAGTTAATTTCATATTACAAAATACACAACCCGGGCGACGCCGGGCCATTTAAGCTAGTTTTATATAAATGTTAGTTTTAGGTAAAATATGCAATTACCTTTAAAACATACGACCATCAGCGCGGACTAATGGTTAGCGTTTCTGGCTACGGATCCGCAGACCCGGGTTTTTCTGAGGTAGGGAGGTCTGGAACGGGGTGCATTCATCCTCGTTATAGAAAATGAGTTATTTGATTAAGAAGTAGCTCCTTCAGTTTCGGAAACAATCAGTAACAGCTGTGTGTGTCTGTATGTTGACCCCATACCCCAATCCTGCTATCTGACTGTGGTAGACGACGCAACGATCGGGTGGTAAGCCTTGTCCATTCAGGGATGTAGCATTACGGACTTTAATTTAGTTTTTTTTTTTCGTCTGGTAGAACGTAGATCCACATACACTGGCTTATATAGATCCTATGAATGACATATTTATTTTAAATTTCCTAACTTCCTCCATTTAGAGCAGGCCTGTCCAACCAGCGGCCCACGTGCCATATGTGGCCCTTGCAAGTTGTTTTTTCGATCTGCGGAACAAATAAAAACTATATAATTAATACACCGATAGTATGAAGTTACCATAAGTTGCAACTATTAGGGTCAAATTTAGAAAAAAAATAATTTGTCACATTTTAATTTTTTCAAATATCGTCTAATGAAATAGATCTGTATTTTGTGAGAATATTGAATTGGATATTCTAGAGTTTTCTTTAAGACTCACTGATTCTGAGAACAAAGTTTCTTTTTGTAATGATCCCCTGAAAATGAACATAGACTATCAAAATTTCAACTTTAACTGTATGAATTTCAAACTGATCCTGTTCCTCAAGACAGAAAGAAAAAAAGTCAGACTTCTTTCAGATACCAAGTTTCCCAGCTGAAAGATTTTGATCTTCAAATGTCTATGTTGTCCACCGCTGTGGCTCAGGGGATGCGTCCAATCCTCTCACGCAGCGGGCCCGGGTTCGATTCCTGGTCGGGACAAGTTACCTAGGTGAGGTTTTTTCCGGGGTTTTCCCTCACCTATGAGACAAATGTCAGGTAACTTTAGGCCCTTGTGGTCCCCGGATATCATCTGGCCATCATTATCATCTTCATCCCCATCCTCGCCTTGTTCTGAGTGAGTGTGTGTGTGTGTGAATGGTGTGTATCGTCCTATGTGTTCGTGTTGTCTCGGAGGTGGCCCCGGCATTGGGCTGATCACTCATCCGGGGAGGCCCTCTATGTCCTGGTCTGGTCAAAAAAGTATGTATGTGATCCAAAGACAATCCCTCTCCCGACAGGTCGCGGCCCTGTAAGGCCCGGGCGGCCCTGTAAGGCCCGGGCGGCTTGGGTCGCTTAAATCCTAAAAGGGAGAGGTAAAACTACGGAAAAGAAAGAAAGAAAATGTCTATATTTAGAAGCATATGCCTTGGAAAAGCACATTTTCGAATGAGGAATTTATAAACAATAAGAACAGGAATTTCCTCAACAACTGTTCTTTGTTATACCGGAGATAAGGAACTACTAATCTTTCAGCCCAGCTGACTTTCTCTCAATTCATTGAGTTATGTTCATTAAAAAGATGAACTGGTGTGACAAAAATTAGATTTCGCGAAAACAAACTTTTTCTCTTTATTTGTCATACTAAGTTATTTCAAAATTATTTACAACGTCTACCAATGATGAGTGATAAATGCTCTTTACATGTGAAAAATTAACTGGTTAAGTTAAAAGGCCTACGGATCAAAATTAAGTAATTCTGGTGCGGTCCTCAAATTGTCTAAATAAATTTGATACTGAGTTCCTCTGAAGATGGATGGAACTGATTTAGAGGACAAAGTATATAAATCGAACAACGATAAATTTAACCAACAAAAAAAAATAATGGAATAAGTGGAACTGCTGTCATTGTTTATACAGATGGTTCCTTAGAATATAAACTGGATATTTCATTTCGAGGAGAGATACGGTCTGCACACTCCTTGAGCTATAAATAATCACTGTAGAACTTCATAAAGTGATGTGTGATCGCTAAGAATTTTAGATTACGAAGTGGAGGATTCACACTACCTGAGAAGGTAATATATTTTTCAGTTCATAAAGGGAGATGAGAATTTAGTTTTTTGTTATAAAGCTTTTGCTATTCATGAGAGAAATTCAAAGATTTGCACCACCTCAATTTTGTGGTCCCGATATAAGTGGATATTATAAGGAACTACCCCACAATGAATGCACGAAAGTGTGAAGTAACATACACTCCCGGCGATGGCATTGAATTTTTCACTCTGACTCTACATTTCCCCCTTTTCTATACACTCCATTGTTTTTTCCTATAGCGAGATTACTTGCATTTCTCATTTTTGACGTGTAACGCCTATAAAATCGGCCTTATGAGTGGGTGGCAACTTCTAAAATTGCATGTAACGGAAATACTCGTAGAAATAATGAAAAAATGACTGGAAAAATGAGTGTAGCCTCTGTATAGCACCGCATAAATAGAAGGCTTTCACAGTGGTCGAGATTAAAAGCAAAATGGTGGACTTTCGAGGCAATGTAGAAAAATTGTACATCGACGCTTAGAATTAAAACCAAATTAATTATGGTTTATAAAGTTGCGAGCCTAATTTTAGTGGCAGTCATATGGGTTTTAAGTTTTCTCTAGTTGAAGGTGTTAAAAATGACTGGATTTCTGCAATACAATTCCAAATAAACATTCAGTGGTAAGTACTAGTTTCTGTACTTCTCAGTAGGCCCATGAACTCAGTAAAATCTGAGAACAGTAATGAATAGCGTATAAATCTGTTACAGATTAGGGCTACGCGGGTATAACCACATAGACGGGAACAGCTATTCTTAACAAACGCATACAGATTAGATTATGGACACGTGAATACAGAATGAAGAAATCAACGCCATAGCCGGGATTTGAGCCAGGATCTTCGGCTCTCCGTGCTGATGCTCTAACCAACTGAGCTACCATGGCAACGTGCCGGTAGAACATTAAATTCTCCAGCTGACTCACAATCCCAGAATAGATTATATTAATTTGTTATGCATTAATTGCAGGTCTGTTAATTTCATTTTAATCCTAATGGAATGAGGAAACATGCAGATTTTCATTGCGTACTAGATTTAGACGCACGAATAAGACGTTGCACGTATCCTGCGGCTGCGTCTCCAATAAGCCTAAACGAATTATCTTCTTGCTCTTAGTGAAGAAGTTTATCTGTAACAAAGTTCTCTTAACAGGAACTTTCGGTTGCTAGTCATCACTTGTGTATATATATCTATGTCTAGTTGTATACAAAACAAATAGGCCTAACCTAATTTTACTTTGTTAACGTATGGTTCAAAGTTAAAAATTCATTTTCGAAAAAGTTAACAGAATTTAAAAATAATCACCTTATCTTTATATTTGGATTAGATAGCTTTTGGGATGTGACACGAAGATTGAAGACTACTTTCTCTTACTTTTACTATCACTTAATGTGAAGAATTTTTTCGCGATTTTCTCGAAAAGGGCTCCAACGATTTTCCTGAAATTAAATAATACATGTTTGAATCGCAATTATTGGAGAAAAAATAGTTTTCGAAGCTCCTCCCCATTCAATTATGCCACACATAATAATGGACTGTATTAAGTTACACTATTAGAAATTCAAGCTAGACCACATCCCCATACAAATGATACAAAACGAAACCAAACAAATTGTTTAATTAAACCTAAACGTTTTACGTCTTCAGGTCTAATTTTGGTCCCAGATTATTCAACTCCATTCTTAAATATAACTTTGAATTAATTAATTGGAACAATTACAAATGTAAGTTAGTAATTAGGTTTATTATATAAATAGTCTATTTATTTTTCACGTTTCTTCTCTTAAAAGTTTCCTGCCTAATCTTTTTGTAAATGAATGTAATTAATTGTAGCTTTATTTTAAATAATTTGTATTTTTATTACCTATATCCATTTCCGAAGTGGATGTCTCATCACCCGAATCGTGGGTATCTCATTCAGGTGGTACTACTTTCAAAAAATAATGTAGAATTTTCTTAAACAAATTCTTCATACGTAACATTTATTCAAGAAAATAAATCAATTTTCAAACTTCAGTCTGGCATTCATTCTTTTGCAACGGATTCTTCAAACACCTTGGGCGTAATGGCGACCGCTTTTAATTACAGGAGCATTTTATGGAAAGGACAAGTAGCGCGAACTTGAGAACACTAATTCATTTTTCCAGACGCGGTGTTACTTGCATAGTGCAAGATAATGCATTATAGAATGCAAGGCCGGTGACTCTAAGAATTGCGCAATATCGCAGGGCGGGGCTGGGTTCCTGTCTATTGATGTCATAAGCGGACGTTGAGAAATGAACGTGCAGTTTTCTGACGCCAGCTTTTCAAGTGTAATTGCGTTACAGCTGAAACAAAGCAAACAAAACAGTCAATCCCCTTTTAAAACTGGTGGTTGCTATTTCTTGCAACGCTAAAACCTTCTGAAATAAATAGTGTTGGTACGAGAATTTGAAGGGAACATTTGGTCGTCCAGAAGCTGTGAGACGACGGTCCATACAAGGAAACGTCACCACATGTCCAAAAAGAAGTGGGAAAATGTAAATGGAACGCATAGTCCTAGCATACAAAAGTGGAAAGACACATTTATTTCATCCCAAAACAAACGTGAAAGAGTATAAAATGATGGCAAAATCTAACCCTTTAATGCTATATAATTTAAATCAAGGATTTCCCCCTCCATAGGCCTATATTATCTTCTGAAGATTAAGTATGTACCCAAAAAGGGAACCTGGACATGTTACCTCAGTCCACGATGGTAAAATGATTAAATGTATAATATTCCCAAATACCGTCAGAAGGATTAGGCTCGTTGAAATATCCCTAATCGAGGAACGAACTCACGACCATCTGCCTCAACAACTGCAATACTGTGTAACCCAAGATTGTCTTAGAGAGATTGAAATTAGCAGAATGCTTGTAAATTTTAATTCAATTTAATTTATTCTTCAGACAAGGTATTCCGAAGAGTTTCATTGGATTCACATTGTTTTCTTCAATGATAGTATATTCTTTAGTTTATAATGTGTAATTTATTTTTGACTTACATCACCCACAGCTCTTTCTCATTTCACTTTAATAATAATAAACAAACGTTTTTCTATACATATTTTTTAAGCATATTTAAACACCAGTAATAGTGATTAATAAGTATTCAGATATAGCCTAAACAACTTGGGAAAGAGAGAATTGAAAACTTGTATTAAAGCAGTCCTTAACGATTGATAAAAACATAACTGTTCACAATATTCCCTAGCAAAAGGTCTGTACCACTGCCTTCTATATAAATAAAGAAGGCAGTGTCTGTACACACTAGGGATGGGATATCGGAAGCAAAATATGAATATAGGCTAGATATCGAAATGAATATCGGTTACTAACATCGATAACAGTATAATATCGATAATATCGAAATTTTTATAGTTCATGAATGCGCAAGTTTGACAGTTCGCTGCACAACGATTGAGTGAACTGTGTGTTCGTATGTTCTGAGTGCTCTAGGAAAAAACCTACTATAATTTAATGCGCGTTTGTACTCGTACTCTATAGCGATTTAGAGAATGGTTTGGAATCATTGCCTGTTGTTGTTACTTCTGACGACGAAGTGTAACTGAGATGCCCTTGTGGCAGCAAAACTCTTATTTACAACCAGATATGCTGAAAATAAGTGTAGACTAATTACACGTTGATAGCTGTCAGTTCAAATATTATACTTCCGTTTTGATTTTATTGATTTTTAACTTAATATTGCCTAAAACGTTGATTTTGCCAATTTTCATGAATAAAAATGTTATAATAATAATAATATATATATTTTTTAATATATATTTTGACCGATCAGTAAACACTATACAGGCCATTGTTAAACTCTATCAGCCTTACTAATAAAAGCTGCTTATACCTGCGTTGAACGATTGTTTGGTTGTTCACCGTGCAAGTTCTGCATAAGCCGCATTACCAATAATAGGTGTGTAACTGCCGAGTTTGTAAGTCCAACGTCATCAAATACGTCACGCTTTTCATGACGTTACTAGCCTCAGGCTATGAAGGGACTGCTGAACGCCATCTATCGGTGTAGCGGGCAAACAACGATGGATCGTCTGCAGACTAATTGTAGTTTCAGTATTTCATTATATTGTTTTCAGAAAGCTGTAATCATGGGTACAAGTATGGAAATATGTCCCGCAAACAAGGAACAATGTTTATAATTCCGCTAAAGTAGCCCAGAATGTTTCATAACAAGTTACCTTAAGAATGGATGCATAACCTCAAAATTCAATCTCAGACATCTACGAAGCGACCGGCTGTTACGCATATCGGCCATCTTGATTATTTACGTCAAGTTAAACAAGGGGGCCAGGCTGTGTAAAGGTTGCACACATTCAGCCTTATGCAACGATTATTAGTACACTTTCTTTCCTCAGCTGTGTATATTCCTGGTATAAATGTTACAACTGGATTATTAGTAAGACTGTATAACATCACATAATAATAACCTGTTGAGGTACGCCTTAGTCAGTTCCTCTAGCTAAAACACAAATTGATAACAAAATATTTTCGTTTAAGTCCCTCTCTCACCCTCAATTTTGACAAAATCGATAATAGGCTATCGAAGAGCAATATCGATATCACGATATTATCGGAATTGAAATAGGCCTATCGATGTCAAAATATCGTAAAGAAAAATATCGCTATCGATATCCTATCCCTAATACCCACAGCGATGTACAACAAAGTCATTTCTATCATGGTTTGCTTCATACGTCAGGCGTCAGAGGGTTCATTTCAGATTTCGTGAAAGGGACCATAAATGATTAAAGGAATAGCGTGTCTGTAAACTGAAACTGTGTCCCATAATCATTTAGCGTCTGAAACTGGTTGTAAAAGTATTGTACCATATCCTTTTGATCGAGAAAATTAAACATTTGTAATGTATGCACTAATTTAGGCCTAAACATTGGAACTGATATTTTCTTTAGTGGCTGTTAATATTTTCGTACCGATAACATAAGACATTACCTTTATTTTGTACAATGACCTTCCAATTGAGCGGGTTTTCAGTAAAATTCTCCTGCACTCTGCGAGAAAGGAAGAGGGAGAGAGAGAGAGAGAAAGAGAGAGAGAGAGAGAGATGAGAGAGAAGAAGAAATATGAAAAGACAGAGTGAAAGGGAGAGCGATGGAGAGCAAGATAAAGGGAGGACTATAGAGAGCTATAGCAAGAGAATGTAATGAAAGACAAAGGATAAAGAGAGAAGGGATAAGAAAAGAGATTTAAAGACCTAACGATGAAAATAAAGAGAAAAAGGGAGCTAAGAAGACATAAAAAGGCAGGTTCAAAGAATGTTAGAAAAAAAACAGTAGACGAAGGAAGGAATAAAAATATTTTTAATTACAGAACCGTACTCCAGATTGCATGTGTACATTACGTGATGAATGGCAGATCAATGGTTCTTTCTATCAGCCGTAATGTACAATATTTAAAATATGGTGTGGTAATGATGCCCGCCGCTTGGGACGACTGAAGCCTGGGGATGAATAATTAAGTATGTAATGTGTGTGTCTTCGAACTCAGCTGTTTGTACAAAATCCCAATTCGCTATAGGCCTACATCACTGTCATTGTTTTGATCTCCTAACTTTTGCTATAGTAATTGTTTAATCTTGATGATTTCCTTAAGATTACTTCATCCAAATTGATTAACTCGATCTTATTGTCAGTACGTATATCATTCATAATCTCTCTGCCATGCTGAACACTTCATATACAAAATAGAAGTGGCGCGTCTGGCAGTGCAGTACATCCCTGATTAGTACTCTCGCTTAATTCTTCTTAGCCATTAGTGCACTATTTTTCTCTCTCTCTCTTCCACACACCTATTATTTCTGCAACTTCTAATTATAGGTTGTCCAATAACACATACAGAGATTTATACACACTGTTGCACTTCAGACAGATGCAGGTTTTTGCGTCTTGATCACGTATACCTAATTATATGAACCTCAGTAATAACAAATGCTGTAATAATATTGATGAATAAAATAATAATAATAATTTCCAAATAATAATAATAATAACAATAATATTTATTGTCAAGCATAATTTTACATGCGATAGTACTTATATCCCTGATTAGTCCAGGTGAGGAAGCTAAAAAAGAATAAAGTAGCCACTTTCTCTACGGGATAATAAAGTGGAAATTAATAGGAATTCACTGTATATGTTTTTTTTAATCAGTTTATATCATCGTGGTAAAAAAATAGTTAGTTTTAGTGTTTTTTATTTTAAGAAATAAAAAAAAAATGGCCCAAACGATAAAATTGGTTAAGAACATTTTGCAAGAAAATCGAAAAGCGCTAAAAATCGAGATCTTCAACATTTTATTACTCGGCTTGTATGTACCGTAGAAATTATAGCTATCTGTGGCACCGACCTGTGGTAAAAATTGTATCCAAAAATATCTTTAACTTTTTGAGAAAATCGCTGAAATGTGAAAACAGGTGTTTTGCTAACATATATATAATTAAGGAATCGCGCACAATGTGCATTACCTTAACCTTAGTCTACTTACAAACACCCAGTCCTGAACCCGGGAAAAAATCCCCGACCCAGCCGGGAATCGAACCCGGGCTGCCGGAGTGGAAATCAGGCGCGCTACCGACTCACCCACGCCACGACGACGGACTTTCATCTTTTACTGTGGGGTATTTTTTGATAAAATATACCCCACAGTAAAAGATGAAGTCGGATTTTGTTCGTCAGGTGTTGATGGCAGCAGTGGCAGTCTCGCTTTCGTCCTTATAGCGTTCCCCCATCACGCCGGCATTTCCCCTCCATTGGCTCCTCGGCGGCCCGAGAAGCCGAATAGCCTAGTGTTCGTAGTTGTTTTTTAAGGGTTTATTCGGTTTTCACACACTATTATTTTTAATAGGGTTGTAGAGCAACAACTCGCGAACAAAAAGCGACTTTAACATTTACTGTGGGGTCATTTTTAGCCGATTTTAGCAAAACACTTGTTTTCCCATTTCAACGATTTTCTAAAAAAGTTGGATAACATTTTTACCACAGGTAGGTGTTACAGATAGCTACAATTGCAGTCCTGAATAGATATCTCTACGATATTTACAAGGCGAGTAATAAAATATTCAAAATCGCTATTTTTAGCAGTTGTCAATTTTATTGCACAAAGTTATAAACCGATTTTTATCGTTTGGGACGCATGTTCTTCGTCTTTTCAAGCTCTATATATTGCTATTTTTCGTTTTTCCCACATTTTTCTTTTTGATACCTTAAATTCGAAAAAAAGAACACATTTTCACGCCTTTAAATTTTTTCTCTCCATTTTGCTACAAACCGGGGTTTTCCAAACAATTTACTATGAATTCCAACATTTTTCTCCTAATTATAATAGACAAGGTGGCCACTTTCACTTTTTAAAGAAATTATTTACTTTGCCTGGACTATGATGTAACGTAGGCTATGTACAGAGATGTTTGTACGTCTGAAATACAAACAACAACAAAAAACAAAGCAAAACCTATAACAATTCCATTAATAACGAGCAATTAGTACCCTTTTTAGGTTTTTCTGACGGGAACCTCCCATATTGTTCTAACTCTGAAAATGTATTTTCCTATTATTTTGTCTAAGGATTTCAGCGTTATGTGTATTAATTAATGAAATATAAGTAATATATTCATTAATATTACTGAAGTATGATTCAAGTAACTGTTTTCTGAACTTACTAGTTCCATTTTTTAATCAAAATGTGTTTGGCATTTTATAGCCTAGCTCTATTATCAGAATGTACCCTAAACTCTCAGAATACCCTGCTACTAAATTTAATAGGCACATAAAACATTATCTGTAATTTTAAATGTTAGCTTTTCTAAGATATTTATGTTTGATTCCTTTTAAGTCTTTATTCTTAACATTGTCATTTTTTTATAACTTATATCAAACTATTCTTTTTTCAATCTGTTATTAAATCTCTCCTCTTTCTTCACTCTGATCTTTCTGGTACTGCACCCTAGCACGAGCAGTCTTGCTAATTCGGGTGTATTTCTCAATATATTTAGGCATATTATTTTGTACTAGAAGTTGTTACAGAACAAATCTCCCCTTGACTGACAATATGAATCCTACAGCATAGTCTTCCCACATAACACACCCGACTTAAAACATTAATTAATCAATAAACAAAATAGCTACAACATAACTAATTCGATCAATTAATAGAGAACAACACCCCCTACATTTTCATATACAACACTAGACATTTTATTAACTTTTAATATCATTTTAATCGAATAACATTAATAACTTCTATAATTTCCACCGCACCAATTACAAATTAACATCAATAGAATCAGAATAAATCGACCCATCGGACTAAAACATCAAATACAATGATAACCTTCAGTTATCGTAGTTATTGATAGAAATACATTTTAGCGTACCGCCCATTTCCGGTGTTATAGACCTAGTGGAGACCCATTAAGTTGACAGCCCCGAAATTAATTTCCCAAGCTACTTTAGCGTCCTCACGCACTCAGAAACGAACTTTATTTTGAATACTCAAGCAGGCCGATGGATTCTAAACCAATGAGGAAAAACTTAAAGAGACAATCAACCAATCGCGATTGTTCACCCCACCACATACACTGGAGACATTATCAAAAAGCCCCAACAGAATAAAAACACATCAGGACATTAGACCGACACACTTGACAGAGAGACTTCTCAACACCTCCGACGGCCAATCTTACGAGGACATGGAATAACTTTGAACGACAATTGTATATTTAGCATCAAGTGAATATTATCCGCGCATAATAAATAGATCACGAATTAATAAGTTTACATCTCTGCGCGTAGTAAAGTGTCAATTTATCTATAAAGCTAGAAATTGATTTATTAAGAAATTACCGTTGAAGTGAAAGATAAGCGAGTATGGAGCGTATCTAATAACACTGCCCAACAATGAAAATGTTTCGGGGTAAAAAATAGCTGATTCTTATGTATTTCCACCTGCTGAATTAAAAAATCACCATAGAAATTACCGATTAGCTCATGGTTTGGAGATACTTTGACATTTTATATTCTCTATAGTCAACATTTTCAGTTTCGGGAAAAAAAAATTGGGATGCTGGCACACTTGTCAATTGTCAAAATACAACAGCAATCTAGCTGTGGGTAAATTATAAACGTAAACACTATTGTTTTGACGGTTAATTTTGTATTGTATTATGCCAAGGAAATGTGTAAATTTAGTGAACAATTTTTGTTACATTTGTGGTGAAATATCATTTTCAACGCAATTTGATGCCTCTTGCGAAGACTGCCTGCCAACATTATTTTGGTACGAAGATAGGGGACCAGGATAAGGCATGGGCCCCACACATATGTTGCAACTCATGTTCAGTTTTATTATGAGAATGGCTGAAAAATAAAAAAACGATCAATGCCTTTTGCTGTGCCTATGGTTTGGCGGGAGCCTACAAACCATGCAGGTGACTGCTATTTTTGCTTGACTCCGCCTATAAAGCAACAGTTCAATACCCAAATCTTCTATCTGCTACTCGACCTATTCCACATTCAGACACTTTACCAGTTCCTACTCCACCCCAAAATTATGAGTTGGAAGTAGAAAATGAAGGCAGTGTGGAAGAAGAAGAACTCAACAAGCCTTCAACATCCCGTGACCCTGATTTTGAAGTAAAAGTTGATCGACCGCACTGATTAAGCCAATCGGAGTTGAGTGATCTCATTCGAGACCTTGACTTGTCACAGGAGAAGTCAGAACTTCTAGGGTCAAGGTTACAGCAATGGAATCTTCTTCAACATGATGACAGGGTCTCCAAATACAGACGTCAACAGAATCTGCTTTCTTTTTTGAGAAGAAAAACAATCTTGTTTTTTGCTGTGACGTTAATGGTTTGATGAAAAGTTTGAATTTGAAGCATGATCCCACTGAATGGACGCTATTCATAGACTCCTCCAAGCTTAGTTTGAAAGCTGTATTGCTTCACAATGGCAACCGTCTTCTTTCTATTCCTGTTGGTCATGCAATTCACATGAAGGAGACTTTTGCAAACATGAAAGCCCTCCTCGACTCAATCAAATATGCTGAACATCAGTAGAAAATCTGTGGCGATCTAAAAGTCATTGTTGTACTCAGGGAATGCAATTAGAGTACACTAAATACTGTTGCTTTTTATGTAAGTGAGACAGTAGGGATAGGAAATCGCATTATATTCAAGCAGATTGGCAAGAAATCTTAACTCTAGTGAGAAAAATGTCGTTGCTGAGCCTCTTGTGTATTCAAAAGATGTTCTTCTTCCACATCTACATATCAAGCTGGTTTTGATGAAGAATTTTGTCAAAGGCATAAACAAATAAATATTTGAGAGATAAATTTTCTGGACTAAGTGATGCAAAAGTCAAGGAAAGCATCTTTGTTGGGCCACAAATACGTCAACTTGTAAAGGATCCTGCGTTCGACCTGCTTTTGGAAGGGAAAAAAAGGAAGCTTGGGAAGCTCTCAAGGGAATTATGCATGGATTTTTAGGGAATAAAAGAGATGATAACTACATTCAGTTGGTGACATTACTTCTACAAAAATACCATCATCTCGGATGCAACATGTCCCTAAAAATTCATTTCCTCCACTCCCATCTCAATTTTTTCCCACCTAGTTGTGGTGCTGTCAGTGTCGAGCATGGAGAAAGGTACCATCAGGATATTTCTGTGACGAAAAGGAGATATCAGGGCCTCTGGAATGAAACAATGCTTGCGGATTACTGCTGGTTTCTGTGTAGGGATGCTCCTGAACTCACAAGAGAAAAACCAAAAGATAGCGATCTCATGAAGCCACCAATTGATTCTGTGTAGATCCAACGACCTGGTACGTTTTCTTTAATAAATTTAGGATGTTAACTGTAATTAATAAATAAAAAAGATATCACCTTTAATATTGTTAGCACATTATGTAATTAATATTTATAAATGTTAAATTTAGCGTTCTCTTAATTCTTTAAATTAAAAACTTTTACCTATTGTTTATCTCAGAAACTAGAGCTAATAAAAAAATGTCTTTGTCATATTCGTTTTTCTCAACCCAAAATTAGTAAGAATTGACTCATGAGGTGCAGGAAACATTTAAAAATTATTTTTTGTTGGGCAGTGTAATTAGTCGCCCGAGTGAATAAGTTGAATAAGTGAAACATAATATAATTATAACCAGTCCGCGCGGTAATAAATAGAAATCGACGAAATATAAATTATTTACATTAAGTGAATATTGAGAAAGAGCGCGTAGGAATAACTAAGTAAGCAATATTACAATTTTCTGACATTGCGACAAAGTGCTTGACTATTACAATCAACGACTAAAAACTACAGTAGGCCTATTACAAAGTGAACTTACATCATCTAAAAACTCTATAATATTATTTCTGCATTTCAGCTACTACTTATTGAAAAGAATATATTGGCATTGAAAATACCCAAATATTTTACTTAACCTACAAAATCCCAAGTATCTACCCCCTATTATTTTCTTGCTAACCCCGATATTTCGCTAGCCACGACCCTGATTAAGAATCTCATGCTACTACTACCCCTGAGCAGCACCCCTTATTATTCACCCCTTAATTAAAAATCATCGACTTGGAAATTTAACGAATCTCGACATAACCAATATTAACGATCAGCTATAAATTGGCATCCCAACAATTAGGGGCAGTCAAAGCGCAGCTATAAATTGGTCTCCCAACTTGGGGCCAACTAACCAGACTGTCGAACGGCTATAAAGTTTAAGGACCTGCATTACCAGCTGCCGACAATAATTATTATTCCTCCCGATACGTGACTTCCAGATAGCTTAAATGGAAGATGTCTTGTAATACCACCGCTGAATTGCTATCGAGAAGAACGCAGTGAAGTTTTGCATTAATCGATTTGTGAAATTCTATTTCACTCATATGTGAGTCTAAAATGATATTTTTTTGTAAATTAAATCTTCTAACATCAATTCTGAAATTCAGGTGACCGGGAAGCTTCGGAGTGCTGCCATCTTGTTTCAACCAAGCTTCCCCAACTAGCAGTTGGTAGTTTATCAGCCACTCCATCCTCCTGCTAGCCAGGGCCGTAGCTAGGAAGTGGCTAGGTGGGCGACCGCCAAGGGCGCAGGTACGAAGGGCGCAAAATTAACCATGAAAAATCCCGCCTTTTTTAGGCTGGTGCAATTTATCAAGCAATATAAATTCCACGTTAGTGGAAGAAATCTTTCAGGTTATTAAAAATTAATGCACGTGAACTATCTATACCTATAGCATAATGAATAGAGGAGAAAGTGTGATGACTGGGGTAGTTCACTGGTTCCGCCGCTAGGTAGCAGTTACTCTGCTTGAGATTCGCGGGAGCAAGATTACTACGGGCAGTATAGGAAAAATTGCAAACATTCTTAAACAAAATAATACATTAATATGTTTCAAAATGACTCACCTTATCTAAATTGAATTGTTAGATACTTTTGACAATTTTCGGGCTGCTTTACACGTCTTGGAAGATCTCATCTCCATAAATAAACATGGCCGTGTGTAACAGTAATTTCTCAGATTGCAAGAAGCTTGACCGTAACATTTCGTTCCACATCTTTCCAAAAATCGAAGATGTTCACAAGCAATGAACAATTATATAATATAGGTATGAAACAGCCAAGGGATGATTTGATCTAATATTTTGTTGCCTAGAAAATAGGGTAGAGGGTATGTTAGTATAATTTGATGAGAATTTGTTAAAGAATGTACATTTGTAAAGAAATAACAACGTATAATTAGGGTAGAAAACAGCTAAGGGATATTTTATAAATTAATATTAATATTACATTGTATAGAATATTACTGAGTAGGCTATTAATTTGTATTAATATTGTATTAATAGTAATATTATTTATATTAATATTAATTTTCTCCTGGCTGTATGGGGTAAGTTATGTAGGTGAAACACGGTCAAAAGTGTAGATCTGTGTGCAAATTATGTGAACAGAGATAATATAAACTATGGATGGTTTGTGAATTTCAGGGCACGGAAAATGTCATAAGCAGCACTACAAAAATAGGGCGCGTGATCTTTAAAATTGGCGTCTCAACATCCGATAAAGACGCACATACGCAAAAATTGTTTTGCAATGCATTCTACATATATCACACAATATTCCAAAGCATTTTCCCTGATTTTTTCATTAAAAAATTAAATCCTCTTGCCTTAACTACAGCCCGCTATTTGCTCAAACCCTCGACTATTCGCCGTCGGCTGTAAATGATGTACGTCTTATGTTGTTAAATTATATTATTAAAAAAAGGAACAAGATATTAAACTAATAAGACATTTGCTATGATAATTATACATAAAAATTACTAAAATAAGTGAACAGAAAATATGATAAATAATTCAATAAATGCATAAATAAAAGTAGTGCAGATTTACTAAGTTAGAAAAAAGCTTCATTTACTCCTTTTCCCCAGCGGGTCAATCTTGCAGTATGGGCACAGTAGTCAGTTATTATTGAGTCCACAAATAAATTATGTAAAAATTTTTACGTTTGTTTGGATAAGCAGCCGCGAGGACTGTCCACGTGTCTGGTGAGTAGGTAGCCACGGATGCGCCACGTGTCAGTCATGCTCTCCAGTGGTGCTTGTCAGGTGGCAGCTTTGACGACAGTTAGAAGCATCACAGCCACGCCACGCTATAATCCAAGTGCATCTCAAAGAACATGGCGCGGGTCAGGTCATAGCTGAATATTTCCAGAGCCATCATGGCTAGCAGTAGTGTTTTTAATTATAATGAATGCAACCAACAGTTCAATAAATGTTAATAGGTGTTATTCAATTATTTATTTTGGATTTGTTTAACGAACACACTGAACCAGCATGTTTTTCCTGGCGCACAGACGTTCCTAGGGAAACGCTCCGAACACGGTCGGAACATTGATCCTCCTGGGCCGGAAATAAGTGTCGTTAATTCGAAATAAGTGTCGTAGAATTACGTGGTCCTCCGGTGTAACAAGTGAAGCGGAAATATACAAATCAGAAACACTGACTACGCTACAAGATCATCTCATCGAGGCTAGGCTACACGGCGGCTCCACAACAAGGGAGATTTCTCATCACAGCTTTAGTGTTCAGGTCAGTCAATCCTTGTAATTTTCCTTCTGTCCTCCATCTACCATGGAGTCAAGTGAGCGGGATAAGTTGGTCAAACAAAGAGGCATAATAAAGGGTTCTTTGACACGCATAGGCAACTTCGTGGATAATTTTGTGCATGGTTCTGATGTAAATAAATTACGCACTCGGTTGAAGCAGCTACCATCCCTGTGGGAAGAATACTCAGCAGTCCAAAGCAAGCTAGAACTGAATGACGACGAAGGTAACAGTGAAGCCTACGAGAGAGATAGGGAGCAGTTTGAGGATAGCTATTATGACATAGAGGCTAAAGGAACCACACTTATTGAGAAAGGCGTTAGTGCTAGCGAGAACAACGATGCATCTCAACAATCTCATTGTTCTCCCGCGGAAGTTAGACTGCCAGTGATTAACCTCCCAGAGTTCCACGGTCAGTATGAGGCATGGATACATTTCCATGATACGTTTCAGGGATTAATTGTAAACAATGACAGGCTGTCCAACATACAGCGATTCCACTACTTGCTCTCAGTACTTAAGGGAGAGCCTCATGACTTAATTCAGAACCTACCTATTTCAAACGATAATTTTATAGTCGCATGGAACACTATATGTAAGAGGTACAGTAATAAAAGGTTAATTGCCACACAACACATAAAAGCCCTTTTGTCCTTGCCAACTTGTCATAAGGTTGCAGCTTCAGATCTCAGGCAATTAAATAATCACCTAACGAACAACTTAAATGCCATTGAGTTCATGAAATTGGAAGTACCTTTACATGAAATTCTATTGCAACAATTAGTACTCGATAAACTGGACGCAGGTACACGTAAAGAGTTTGAGATGCAGGTCTCCGGTGATTCCTTCCCCAAGCTAAGTGAGGTATCTGCATTTCTAGAAGAGAAAGCGCAAGTTCTGGAGCTTATGCTTGCAGCTCGTGACCAAAAGGGAACCTCATCCAGTACCCCAAAGAGTAGCCAACCTAGGGGTCCCAGCAAACCACCCCAAATGAACTCTTATGTTGCAACTAGTGATGAATGCAAGTATTGCGGTTCAAATCACCCGTTACACAAGTGTGACGCCTTCATTAAATCTACAACCAGACAACGTTATGAGTTTGTTAAAAACAAGGGTCTGTGCTTCAACTGCTTCAGACAGCATGGAGTTCGTTCTTGCAAGTCGGGCAACTGCAGACTATGCAATCGTAAACACCATACATTACTCCATTTTGACGTCATACCACAAGCCATGAACGATGCCTCCCCGTCCAGCAACAGTAGTAATGTTGATAATGGAAGTCAGAACAATTCAAGTTATTGTGCTCTGAAATTCAAGAAGCATTCTCAGGTCTTGTTATCCACCGCTATGATTCAAGTTTTAGACAGTGATGGCCGCTCGCAGCAATGCCGCGCCTTGCTGGACAACGGATCTCAATCTCATTTCATCACCGAGAGCCTTGCAAAAGCACTGAGGTTAAGGCGATGTAAGAACACTATTCCAATTAATGGAATTAACAATACCGCAGTGACTACATCACAGAGTGTCGATGTGTGTATTCGGTCCAATACGTCGAGCTTCCAAGCAACAGTTACATGCTCCATACTCCCACAAATAACTGGCAACATCCCGGCAAGCAATATTGATTGCAGAGCTTGGAACCTGCCTACAGACATACAATTAGCGGATCCAAACTTTAACAAACCTGGGCCTATAGATATGCTCATTGGAGCAGAGTTATTCATGCATTTGTTACTCGAAGGCTATCGAAAGAACAATTATGATCTTCCCGTCCTGAAGAACACTGAGTTAGGGTGGGTTTTATCAGGACCTATTAGAATGTCGGATCCTGATAATGATGGTTCAGCAACACAATCAACCCTTTTCGTCAGAAAGGATTGTGAGCTAGATACAAAATGGAAAACATTCGTGGCAAACCGCGTCTCGGAGGCACAACAATTAACCATGGGGGCTAATTGGGGCCATGTTCCGTCCGAGAGCAATCCAGCTGACAAACTTTCAAGGGGAGATGCAGCATCTAGTCTTCAAGGCGACAAGCAATGGTGGCAAGGACCATCTTGGTTAAAACAAGATCAAGCAAACTGGCCTAACCCCATTCCTGCCTCTGTAATGGATGAAGTACCTGACCAACGGACAACAACGCAATGCCTCGCCAGCACTGTTCTCAACGACATCACTACCAGGTTCTCCTCACTCCATCGATTACAAAGGGTGATAGCATATTGCAACCGGTTCTTGTCTAACGCTAGAAGGAGGTGCACCAAGATCACCGGAACACTGTCCAGTGAGGAACTGGAAACAGCCTTGGGAACTTGTATAAGGCAGACGCAGCACTTAGCGTATGCAAAGGAGATAGAGGCCTTAAAGACAAGTTCGGAGGTATCGCCGAAGAGTCAAATAAAGAGCCTCAACCCATTTCTCGATGGCCATGGTATCCTCAGAGTAGGCGGGCGGCTGAACAACTCTCTGAAGCCTTTTGCAGAAAAACACCAAATCATACTGCCTCCAAAGCACCACCTTACAGAACTGATCATGGCTGCGGAACATGCACGACTCCTTCACGCTGGCTGCCAACAATTAATTGCGTCGCTACGATGCAAGTACTGGATAGTGAACTTGAGACAAGTTGTTCGGCTCATCATCCACAAATGCATGAGATGTTACAGGCTAAAGGCCTCGGCAGCATCACAGTTCATGGGACAACTGCCAACCCCACGGGTTACACCGTCCCGACCATTCTTGAACACAGGTGTGGACTATGCCGGTCCTCTCTACATCAAGCAAGGTGGCACAAGGAGCAAAATGAAGATCAAGTGCTACGTGGCGCTATTTGTTTGCCTTGCGACTAAAGCGGTGCATCTGGAGTTAGTACGTGACTTAACCTCACAAGCCTTCATTGCCGGTCTACGGAGATTCACAGCCAGAAGAGGGAAATGTGCCAACATCTACAGTGATAATGGCACCAACTTCGTCGGGGCAAAGAACGAGCTAGAAGAGTTAGAGAGGATGTTGAAATCTGATGAGACTAGAGTCGAAATCGAAGACCATGCTGCTCAGGAAAGATGTAGATGGCATTTCATCCCGCCAAATGCTCCTCATTTTGGTGGTTTGTGGGAAGCGGGCGTCAAGTCCATGAAACATCATCTGAGAAGAACTGCTGGAAACGCAAGCCTGACGTATGACGAAATGTACACCCTGTTGTGTCAAATCGAAGCTTGCTTAAACTCGCGACCGCTCACTAGGCTCTCGGATGACCCAGACGACCTTTCGTACCTTAGTCCTGGCTACTTCCTAATAGCAACTCCCCTTACATCCATTCCTGAACCTGACTGGATTGTAGATGCTCACAGTCATGTCTCAAGGTGGCGCATCATCCAGTCACTGCAGCAAGGATTCTGGAAGCAGTGGTCCAGCGACTATCTTAATAGTCAACAGCAGCGACCAAAGTGGAAAGACAGTCACCCAAACCTGGCACCTGGCACCTGGTATGGTTGTAATCGTCAAGGATGACAATCTTCCTCCATTGTCGTGGCGACTAGCTGTCATCAAGGAAGTCATCCCTGGGAAGGATGGGCGAGTCCGGACAGCTATCATCCGCACTAGCAGTGGGACTCTGAAGCGTTCCATACACAAACTCTGTCCATTGCCAAATCAATGATTGGCATACTTTTGTTCTCTTTTTGTTTTAGAGTATGTTGCTAGTGATTCTAATGTATTTTTAAGAATCGCTAAGCACTTGTTCATTTCTTTATTATTTTGTAGTTCACAAACTCAAGTTTAGTGACATTGACGACAGCCTGAAAGACTGATGCAATAAGGCTGCATAAGTTTATGACCTCAAGATCAGATTGAACAATTGAACTTTCAGAAAGATCTGTCATTATCTATCACCTCTTGTTTGTGTTTTTTGTAAATTTTTTAAATGTGATACATTTAGGTGTGGCGGTATGTTTGGATAAGCAGCCGCGAGGACTGTCCACGTGTCTGGTGAGTAGGTAGCCACGGATGCGCCACGTGTCAGTCATGCTCTCCAGTGGTGCTTGTCAGGTGGCAGCTTTGACGACAGTTAGAAGCATCACAGCCACGCCACGCTATAATCCAAGTGCATCTCAAAGAACATGGCGCGGGTCAGGTCATAGCTGAATATTTCCAGAGCCATCATGGCTAGCAGTAGTGTTTTTAATTATAATGAATGCAACCAACAGTTCAATAAATGTTAATAGGTGTTATTCAATTATTTATTTTGGATTTGTTTAACGAACACACTGAACCAGCATGTTTTTCCTGGCGCACAGACGTTCCTAGGGAAACGCTCCGAACACGGTCGGAACACGTTATTGCTGGTATTTTATGCAAAATATGCCTGCTAATACCTCAATACCATTCTGATAGCTTTAGCTTTAGAGTAATTACTATTACTCGTTAACCATTATAGATATATAGGTGGTACTCAATTTATAAAAATATCCAAATATTTCACTAAACCTTACACGCTTGATCTCTTTCTGGACACAAAAATAAAATAATAAATGTCGCATAGTTAAATTTGCTTCACCCTCCAGCTGATTGTCGTCCTCAGTGCTACTACTGTCGGCAGGATTGATTACAAAGCGATCAACAATGGCATCGCTCATACTGTTACATGCTACATGCAAAAATGACTGACCATCTATATTATTACAACAGAAAAAGCCGAATGCGCAGATCTCAATTCCTTTTGTTATTACTATTTTATTATAAATTAAGTGTGAACTAAAATTTTTTATTTTAAAAATGTTTAGTTTTTTAATCACACAATGTATTAATGTACATTAAAATTAATTTCTGTAACTTTACATTGAATAATATGTGTTGTGATCCGCGGCCGATGCACGCTCTGCCAGCTGGCAGTACACATGCTGTTTGTTTTGATCAAGTTCCCTTCTAAGGCCGGCGCTGATATTATAGTCGCTGCTATTAATTTTAATTATATTATACTGTATTATTATTAGGGCCCGGATTCTGATGACCTAAAATTGTTTGAAAAATGACCTATAAAATGACCCCAAAATTTAAAGAAAATGACTTAATAATTATAAAGAATGACCTAAAAACTGATATTTTATTTATAAAAATTTATTATTGTACACACAAAATTATAGAATAATTTGTACATAATTGTTAAAACCTTTAATTCAGAGAGGATGTTGTAGGTCTAAAAAACTTTGATTTTTGCTGTGAATATTCTTTCCTTACGGAAATTTATACTGGCACTGAGGCACTGGCGAGTCAAACTTCGGCATTTCCTTGACTGAGACATGACAACACTTCAACATAGAGTGTGTCATTCTTGCATTAAACAAACACTTCAAAGACAGCACCGCTGAGGACGAAATAAATGCCCTAAAAATATAAAATTGCATACAATGTCAAAAAATGACCTAATAAAAATGTATTTCTATAATCTAGAGGCCATGATTATGATTTATCTACAAATTGGCAATGTCTATGCAGCATCAATAAAAAGGATGACATGTCATTAGAATCCGGGCTCTGATTATTATTGTATTTTTTAACTAAGCGATTTTTAAATTAAACAGTGAAACAATATTAATGTTTGTGTTGTTTCGTCTCTTGTTGATGTTGGCGTTGCTTCTGTTGTATAGGTAAGAGTGATTTCAGTAAAAAAATGTGCGAACTAAAACTACCATGACCATCATAGCTTAGTCTACATTAGGGCCTATTAGTTTTGATCTATTAGGCAGTGGTTTTTATAAGAAATGGGACCCAAAAAAACCTTCTGCAAGCGAATTTAAGAAAATCAGTTTTACAGAAATTTAAAAAACTTGTTCATTTGGAGGGCGCAGATTTGTCAAACTCGCCAAGGGCGCAGAAGGACCTTGCTACGGCCCTGCTGCTAGCTTAGCTGGGAGTTGACTTCCCAGACAGATTTTGTCAGGAGATCACAGTACTGGACGCAATTCTTGGCCAACTTCCAGATAGGTTCTCTATCTGGCAGATAAATATGATATCAGGTGGTCATCGTACAGGCCCTAAGTTTTGTTGTGTTTTTGTTTCTTTTAATAAACAAATTTGAAATAATAATAATAAATTACTTTGATCTATGTATTATAACATTCTAAGCTTCATATAACCAGATAGTTTCTTGTTTGTATTCTTTGGTTGTTTAGACTTTTATCATGATGTGAAACATTGTGTACCTGAGAAGGTAAAGATCTTTCTAATCAATAATGGCTATAGTTATGGTATAAAAAGTAAGTTTAAATTGGTGCATCTTATAGGAGGTGCATTAGAGTAAAAAAAGTATGATGAAAAACATAACTTCATCTACCCTTAATGTATTCCAGTGTCGTGTACACGGTTGCATTGCATTAAGTTGTTTCCAGAGTCATCGAAAGTCGCATTATTATTTGCAAGACAAGACTTTAAAACTTACATTTATAAATGAAATGAGCTGCTTCAGAGAATTTATTGGGGGAAATGTTGCAAATAACAGTTTTTCTAAGATAGTATTTTTTCATTCATTTTCTGTTCATTCAACCATAGAGGAAAATCGATCTTCGAGTCCCCAGGGCCAACAACTTAATTTATCGCAAACATTACCCCATAAGTGTATCAGTATTTCAAACCCAAGATCAGTGACAGGGAACTCAGTACTTTTGAAGTGAAACTTCTTTAGCCGCGGTAGGGTTAAATCCAGAACTTGTGTCACGCTCAAAAATCGTCACGAAATTAGTGTCACACTCAAAATCGTCACGAAATTAGTAAGGTGTGACGGAACGGACTGCACAGAAAGCAATCAACTCAATGATTAGGAGTAATCAACAGCTATACGATTTAAAGGACAAAATAAAATACTCTAAGGGGAAACTAACGATAGAAGGTGATGGAAAGGACATTTTTCAGTCCTAGTACGAGGACCTGCAAACGGGAATAGTAGTAGTAGTAGTAGTAATAATAATAATAATAATAATAATAATAATAATAATAATAATAATAATAATAATAATAATAATAATAATAACAACAACAACAATAATAATACTTGACAATGGCAATAGACAATTCCTAAGCAAGCTAAAAAAAATCAGATCCAAAATTTAAAAAGTCCAAAATTGCAAAATTAAAAAAATCAACGATCCAAAATTAAAAAGTCCAAAAATCCAAAATTTAAAAAATAAAAAAACAAATATACAAAATTTTAAAATTTTAAAATTAAAAATATTTAAAAATCCAAAATTTAAAAATAAAAAATGCAAAATTAAAAAATCCAAAATCGAAAATTAAAAATAAAAAATTAAAAATTAAAAAATAAAAAATCCAAAATTGAAAAAATCGAAACTTAAAAAGACGAAAATAGAAAATTAAAAAATCCAAAAATTAAAAAATCCCAAAATTCAAAAATTCAAAGAATCAAAATTTAAAAAAATCCAAAATAAAAAAATTCAAAGATCCAAAATGCAAAATTAAAAATATTAAAATTTTAAAAATTAAAAAATCCATAATTGAAAAATCTAAAAATTAAAAATTAAAAAATAGATAATCCAAAATTTAAAAATCCAAAACATAAAAATTTCAAGATTCCAAAATTTTAAAAATCCAAAATTAAAAAATCCTATATTTCAAAATTAAAAATTCAAAGATCCAAAATTTAAAAATAAAAAAATTAAAAAATAAAAGATCCAAAATTAAAAAATCCAAATTTCCAAAATTAAAAAAAAAAATTAAAAATCCAAAATTTAGAACTAATAAAATCCAAAACTTAAAAATCCAAAAATCCAAATTTAAAAAAATAAAAAAATAAAAAATTCAAAGATCGTAAATTAAAAAATCCAACATTCAAAAATTCAAAGATCGAAAATTTAAAAATCAAACATAAAAAAAAGTCCAAAAACCCAATATTAAAAAGTCCAATAATGCAAATTTGAAAAAATCCAATAATAAAAAAAATTAGAAAATAAAAATAAAAACAAGTTTCACTTCTGTCGCGTGGCGTTCTACGCACACTTTTTTTTATTATAGGACCGCCAACAACCCCGAAGTACCCCAGTCATATCCCATCCCTCCGGTCCCAACAACGTTTCGGCGAGTGGTAGTAAGTACCATGCAACTATAGGTCTACACTACACTCTACAATCTTGAAAAATCCCTTGGCAGCTATCGGTGCTCACGTGACTGTAATGGGAGGGACAGGTAGCTCCTTGCAGCAGTCCGCCAGGCACTATAGATCGTCTCAACCTTAAAAGACAATACAGGTCTTATGCAGCGCACTGCTGTCATATCTACTCACACACAAGGTCAGGCACATGATGTGACAAAGCTCTTATACAGACGTGAAAAACCACGAAATTTCCGATATATTTGTTTGTTGCATATAATAGTTATTGCAAATCATGCCCTGCAGATCGAACGACGGTATACCCATCTTTTCCCTTATTTTCAACCTTATTTTCAACCCCCATTAATAATATTTTCTCTACACAAATCTATATTATCTGAACAATATCTACAAAATTTTACACATGTACCCTAGAATTGGGTGAAAAGTCTATGAGACAATAATGTTCAGAAAACCACCCCTTATGAAATTGTCAAACCCTATTATGTGACCTCTAAATAGATCTACATTCTTTGAACAATTTTGACCAAACTTTACACACAGACCCTATAGAACCAAGTACAATTTTAGGCAACGTATATTTTGGATGAAACCACCCCTTAAATCTTTCAACGCCTATTACAAGACCATTATTTAAATCTGCATTATTTTACCATTTTTTACGAAACTTTAAATATAGAACCAGGGGAAAATTTTAGGCAAAACTAATTTTGGAACAAACCGCTCCTTAAATGTTTCAACCCTTGTCATATGACCTTTATTGAACTTTATAACCTTTCACTAATTGTTACCAGCCTTTGCACACAGAACCTTTAGAATGAAGAGAAAATTTTAGGCTAAACTTTTTAGAATAAACCACCCATTAAATGTTTCAATCCCTATTATATGACTTTTATTTAAATTTACACTCTTTGATCTATTTTTATCAGACTTTATACACAGGACCTATTGAACCAGGAACAATTTTAATAAAAGTTAATTTTGGAAAAAAATACCTCTTAAATGTTTCATCCCCTTTTACATGACCAAAATATAAATCTACATTACTGACCTATTTTATCAGACTATACACACAGAACCTATTGAACGAAGAGAACATTTTAAACAAAATTAATTTTGAAGAATTAACTAACCCCTCAAATGTTGCAACCCCTATTATATGGCCTTTATTTAAATGAGGGCTACATTCTTTAAAAAAAATTACCAGTCTTTACATACAAAGCCAATAGAACCAGGAGAAAAATTTAGGCAAAAACTAATAATTTTGGAAAAGAGCATCTATTAAATATTTCAATCATATTATATGACCTCATTTAAATCTACGTTCTTAGGCCAATTTTTGCCAGATTTTACACACAGAGCCAGTAGTACTAGGAGAAAAATTTAGGAAAAACTAACTTTGGAAGAAACTTCCTCTTAAATGTTTCAACCCCTATTATATATGCTTTATTTAAATGTACAATTTTTTTGCTTGCTCGCTCTTCTAGGATTTTTTTTTGGGGGGGGGGGGTTCTCAGAGGACACTTTTTTTTTTCTTTCTTTTCTTATTCTATCTAGTAAACTTTCTGAACAGCCGGTAGCTGATGTCTCTCTAACTGCCAGGGTTACGTTCATTTTTTTAAAGAAATAATCATATATATTTAGTACTTTATTTCGTTCTTCACTGTGTAGTTTGCCAATTATACGATTTCTAGTTTCTCTATTCATAATTAATATAATAAGCATAAAAGTATATTTAGAATGCTGCGCTGGGGAAAAAACTGCGATAACTCATGAATGCTATGTGATACCGAGCTCTGGTTTGTTTTAAAAACTAATTAATTTATTTATAAGTATTTCTTCTCGCTTAGTCATCAAAAGTCAGAAACGAAGTAGGTTAGTCGCTACCTAACATTTCTGTGTTACCATCCGAGAATTTTCAATCAGCACGTAATAAAAATAATTATAGCTTCCTTCTTGTGCAAAATTTATTGCCAAGGGAGATACAATATTTAATATCAACATGAGGCAATCCAAGGAAAAATTCTTGATCGATTTTGATTATTGGTTTTTGTCTATCGCATGCGTGATAAGTTATTTCTCTGAAGAAGTATGGACTTCCGCCAAAATAAAGTAATTATGAAAAATAGGCCTCATATTAATTATGACTTCACAATTGACATCACCAGAAAGATCGGAAAATTCTCTATACGCAATCACGTTATTACATTTACAACTCTGAATTTTCAGGAAAATTGGCAACATTGGCGGGATAGGAAAGGACGAAGCTAATTGCAGAACGTATGAGTGCAAGTGCAAATATGTACTACATTTAACTCCATACTGTCTTTTAAGGTTGAGTCAATCTATAAGACACTAGTCCTTTTCTCTTTCCAACAGTGAATCCAACTCAGCGGAGTCACCGTAAAGAGACCCGTCTGAATACGAGTCATCCCCTACACTAGAAAACTCCAAGTGTACGTGTGCTTCATAGGAGGCTACCTGCACATTGCGTTTCGAAGCACTACTGACCCCCACCACTAGCACCATGAGCGGCAAACACACGTTCTTTTCTAGCTTGTAGAACTGTATTCCAAATATAAAGCATTGCAAATATAAATTTTTGTTAAGAAATGAAAATAAGAACAAGCATAATGAATTAATTAGCATTAACGACTTGTGAGAACCGCCAGGCGAAAGAAATCGATCGTTATCAAGGACCGCTTACATGACCATGCATAAGAAGAAGGCAGTGCACCTAGGTAAAATAGTAACGTAATAAAGTTGGCATACTTGAAGCCTTGCTTTTCGAACAGATGTATGTACTTAATTATTGTGACAAAGCCAGAAAAACCTAGAAACTGATAGGAGGAGTAAGGCAGAAAGAACTAGAACGACGGAGTCTGGAAACATCGTGGCCCTAGTGGGCGGGCGGCAGACGAGCGCACGTGGGCACGAGCGCCAGTGGGCGTGACAGCAGCACGGCTATTGGACCAAGCTTCGGGGGAAGGCCTGTTGGGAGGAGCTCGCGCTATGGGGTGCGCCCGCGCAACGCAGCGCACATTCCAGATTCCACGCGGGCGGAGCTTTCCAGATCTCGACTCGGGAACATTCGACGGGCCTATATAAGGGCGGCGAGCGAGCAGAGTCAGTCAGTTCAGTGAGGAGAGGCAGTCAGTGAATCGGAGTTGAGAGAGTCAGTGAATGAAGAGAGTTCAGTGTGAAGAGTCAGTACATCAGAGGAGAGACAGTCCGTGAAGAGTCAGAGGGTCAACGAGGGAGCAGTCAGAGAGGCGGTCCGTGAGTAGCGGCGAGCGTCAGCGTCAGAGGGTGAGCTGGACGGAGAGGATTGATCAGCGCGGTCTCAAGTGAGTGTGTCTTGGGAAGCTGAGGAGCCAGTGACCGGAGGGACCCGAGAGCGGAATAGCTAGTCAACGGGGAACTAGTGACCGGAGGGAAGGGTGAACGGAAGAGCTGGTGAGCTGATCTGGGCTGAGGTAGTGCCGTCCCGGGGAACTCGGCGCGACGGGAGGATCGCATTGCGGCAGCGAGGACTGTGGAGTTGACCGGCGCGACGTGGGATGATCTGGATTGGACTGGAACAGTGCTGTAATTAGGACTGAGCACAGTGAGAGTGAGCACTGAACAGGACAGTGAACTGGCGAATAGTCTGGAGTTTTCTGGCTGTATCGACAATTGTTGTAGGAAATAAAGAAACCTCCATCCTTCAATTATAAACTCGGTGTTCTCATTTTGAACCCCGACGAGCCCTTGTTACATTATTATTTATTATTGTTTTACGTAAGTTTGCCATGTTTTAATACTGGATATAAATCCGTTCACATGCTTCGTGTTGCATCCCAACCCAAATCAAATATGATAATATTCACTTACATCACTTTCTTGAAAAGAAAAGAACGCCTTCAGAACGAAAGTCCGGCACATCGGAGACGGTCAAAGGTGAGACTGTTGGTTGTGTTGAGCGACAATTATAATTAAGTGCTGATAAATTTATTAATTAACAGCCTCGCTCGACTTAACTCAGTAGTGTGAAAAATTACAGGAACAATAGGGTTTTGCTGTATTATTAAGAGCCAAAGACTCACGATGCGAAAACAGACAAGTATTATTAACATTATTTTATTGTATATTGTCTATTGTTTATTGTCTTTGTCTCTGGCATTGCTCGCCAATGAAAATGTCTAACAAAATGGTGATAAACACTGATCGCACTTAGGTGTGAAAATGTTAAGGTCAGAATTACTTACAGTATGCGCGAAGTTGGAATCTACTGGAAAATCTACATGATAACCTGCAGTTAACCTCTTCTGTAGGTCCTCGTGACCAGAGAGGCCTGCTCCAGCGTCCAAATAGTAGCGATGTTCAGACCGAAGTGTTTGGTTTTCACAAATTCAGGTTTTCTTAATTATAATTAACCCAATGCCTCTCTAAACTCGATCCAGGTTGTCCAGAGCTTGTGACAGCTTAAAACACTTTTTTTTTCTCTCGACGATCTGTTAAGCTTAGAAGGCAGGGCACTTTTCGTTCTAAATCACTTCACTTAGAAGAGTGGAGGCTGCTATCCAGCAGAGGAAACTCATGGACAAAGAAGAAGACAACACCGAAAGTGACAGAAATCAAGAAGGAGAGAGTAATAGAAGTAATAGAAATAGAATGAAGTAAAATCAAAGGGAAAAGGGGATGCAGTAATAATAGAAATAGTTCAATTGTAATCTAGATAAGCAGATGTTATAAGTTATAGTAGAAAGCTGAAGCGCTCCGTCGCATGGAAATAAATATTTTATCATGAATTCCGAAGAGTTTAGGTAAAGTAGAAAGTAGTATATTTCTTTCAAGCAGTAGTTGTAGTTCGTATTAGTTGTAAATCTCTACTGCTGGACAGCAGCAGGAAAGACAATAGTTGTACTTTTTCAGTATAAAATGTACATGTTAACAATATTGGATATTTATGTATTAAAGTCACAATCCGTGGATATTGTAAAATTGGAATAATAAAGAATAAAGGAAAAAAATAAAATCTGTGGAACACGTAAGTCTTGGCTTAAATACTCAGATTCTACGATATATGCTACACGGATTTTATTTTATTTTATCAATTTTTTACTGAGGAAGGTTTGTGGAAAATATCGCCTTACTCATAATTTTAATTTTACGTCTTTTCTTAAGAGACTAGGAACAATACCTCCCTAGGTTGAACAAAATAAGCAACAGTATCTTGCCATTGTGATCTACGATGTCTATTATGAAGGCTACCTTATCCATTGTACTTGCACGAAGTCACTATCTGCCGGGAATTTCTGAGCGGGCCCACTGACATCTCCGCTGTTATTTCTGTACGCTTTTACCGAAATGTTTTGTCTATTAGAAATATTATTCATCTTTAATATTGTAACAGTTTAGTTAATAATGACTTCACTAATGCATTTATTCTAATTTATAAATGTCCCATATAATATACTGATTAACATTGATTTTATTATCACATTTATTCCAATTACAAATGTTCATTATAATGTTTAATTAGTATTTACTTTAATATGACAATTATTATTAATAAGCACCTTGCCATATGAAATCATTACAAAGGTTAAGTTGCTGAACACAACTGTCGTTAAGACGCCGTATTTCAAGGGGTGTGTATTCAGCTGCCTCATCCTAAGCCTATATTAATAGCCACGCAAGAATTACAGGGTCTGAGTTTCCATGAATGGTTACTGGCTTGTAACTATCCTTCAGAAGAAAAAAATGTTTCAAATAAATGTTTTAACTGTTCAGCCGATGTCTCATGATCCAATTTTTTGGTCCAAAGAGTTGTATCAGGTAGCATTTCCATATAATATTATTTCCGGGTGTACACACAAGAGAGCGTTTTTTTTTGTTCAATATAAACCTACTGTCAGTTTTTTTCCCCAAAACGAATATCGATAGTTACTACAATAGACATTCTTGATTCAAGATGTCTTCTTGAGAGCAGTGATATGGCGGTTGATATGCACCACTGGTAACATTTCTGCCAAACTTTTTCATAATTTCTAGAAAAACTCAAAATTTATGTCGGTTTTAACAATGGTTATAGTTGTAAATTTAAAGTGTGCGTTAGCGTTTGTTAGAGTAGGATTACTTCCACAAAGTCTCTGGCCTTGAAGACTAACCCAGCCAGCGAGTTTCTCGTTACGTCTCGTTACCAGCTTGCGCGGATTCGCTGCGCGTAAGATCAGTGAGCTACTGTTGAGCACAGAGTGAAGATCATGCAGCATATCGCCAGTCGTAGAAAATACTATAATAGTTGAGTGGAGGGATAATGCCGCAGCGAGAGAGACAGACAACACGTGGAGTGGGATAGGAGAACTGAGCCAATCAGGGTGCAGCTACCTCTCCTAGGCAGGAACTCTAGGAACGGTGAGACTCGCTCCTAAGGTATATATGTAAAAACCCAGAGACTTTGTGGAAGTAATCCTACTCTAACCTTCTTGGCTCTAATATTTCATTTTGCTTTCTTGGTTAATGCTCGCTGTTCGAATACTGGCAGCGCAGAGAATGAGGTGTAATAGAAGAATCGGCCCAAGTTTCGGCTGAATCCAAAAACAGGGCGCCCCTTAAGCTCCGCCCACTCGATATTCACATTTGCACGGACTGTGTGATGTATTTGGTTTCTTAGCGAAGCAGGGTGATTAACTGTCCTTCTATACTGTCGCAAGTGCCTTGTACCCACTGACCTTGTATACTGTCTTAACTGCCTTGTGCCCACCTCATATCTCCCGCGAGGTTTGTCAGCCTGTCACCGGTATCTAGCGATATGACGTCACACCTCCAACGTCCAATCACGAGTTTCTTCAAAATACGAGGACAGAAGAATTCGCTAGATCGTAGTATAAAAGAAAGTGCACCAGTTTGGATGGGTTGGGCGGGATACCACTATCCGAAGGTGCCACCTGTTTTTGGATTTTCCCCAAGTTTCTACATTGTGCAGTTCACGCGGAGAGAAAATGACACTCATTAGTTGATTTCATATTTTTCGACTTACAAGGTTTCTATTCCATTGCATGCAATACAATGGAAAATATAGGATGAAATAGTGTGCAATGGTAGTCCATATCATACTATCCAATTTGACGATTTGTAAAAATTTAATTAAAAAATTGGATCGTGGGACATCGGCTTTAGTAAGTATAACAAACTGTGTACAAAATTTAAACAAAATCTTTAGATCTGTTGAGAATGTAGCGAAAAATGAAGATCTTAATGTAAAGTGACATTAAAAGTAGAGAAGTTGTCGTCAATCATCGATTAGATATCTAACCCGAATACTCATTTTCTTTTTTAAACAATTTTTCGTATTCGAGCTATGCTGTTCACAGACACACAAAGAAAGACATGTTTCTGAAAATATCATCTTTGAATTTAGGGGACCTCGACTATCCTGTTCCAATGATGCGGAAATCATCTATGGGTATTAAAAAACTTAAAATCTTTTTTACGGAATTGACTAGCCTCAGTTGTTACTGAACTATTTTCGCATGCCTATGAAAGTACGGAATTTTCCCATAAACCGTGAAGATAAACTTCTGCACTTAGCAATTCTAAAGTAATAGAATAATAAGGACAATAATAATAATAATGTTAAAATAATAATAATATCCTAGTAAATTAATTAGAGGGAATAATAAAAGTGTTAAAACAGTCGATAGTTCGAAGTGGGAGAATCCAAAGAAGGCAGCAGGTGTCAACGGGTCCGTTCATCACCGTATCAAGTACCCGTAAGTACGCCAATCATACGCCTATTGAGAAATTTGCGGCCTAGGAGGTTCAACAGCCCATGGTTCAAACCGTCTGGTTTAGCCGAGTCAGTACGGTCCTAGATACTGTACCAGATGTGGTCTCAGATTTATCCATCAGATTCAACCAGGGTCGGACTGGCCATAGGAGCAATCGGGAGAATGCCCGCTGCGCCGCCCTAGTTTTCGTTAAAAGGCGTTGGTTGACCGGCGAATAGTATTATTATTTTTTGTTTTCGTTTTTAGAAACTGAAAAATAGTAAGAGGGGTGAAAGCTGACCGTTCAGCTGCAATTTGGGTCAACATAAATGAGAAACTTTTCTGATGGCCATTGAAGAGGAAGTTTTAGAATGCCTTTACCACGATTACAATATTAATGACGAAGCGAAAAAATGCACTGTTGAAATATCTTCTGGTTGTCTAATATAAATATACACTTTAGTATTCTCTACCTGTGTGTAAAATTTGTTGTAAGTTATTTCTATAACAATAAACCTGAAGTTTTAATCATTACATTATACGGTTTGATATAAAAAATCTTAGCTCTATTTGGAATTTTGCTCAGCATAGACTAAAAAAAATAGAGGAAGTCACAAGTAGCCCTATTTAAGGAATTCTGGTATGGATAATAGGCTACTCAAATAAGTACAACATGTCACTATATTTTTTCTTGTTCTTACCTGTTAGTATGGTTGAAAATATCGACAGTCATTAAAACACTCATCTTATAATTTTGTGACGAGTTAATAGAAGTGGGATGTGAATGGGTGAGGGAGTAAAGGCGTCGGTGTTCTCTGGATGCCAGAGTCCTAGTCCGACCCTGAATTCAACAGGCAATGACTTTTCCACATTCACAAATAGGTTAAGGTAATGGGAATCGAAACAACTTCTAACAGTAAGCTACAATAAGCACCCAGAAGTCAGAAGTCGATGGGGGGTGACGAAACGCTAGGGTTCAACCTGACATTAACTAAACGAAAACCTTGAGGATCTCCATTACATTTTTTGCATTGCAGATCGAAGTCATTGTCATGCAAGTTGATTTCATCATACTGTTATGGCAGTACCAACAACACGAAAATAACAATAGACCTAATTATTGTCATACAAGACGACTTATGATGACATAGAAACCATTTCCAACAGTACTTTCAATTCAAGGTCCCTCTTCTTCTTCTTGCCCTAAGATTTACCTTCCCCTTGTAGGGATGGTTATGCGGCCAACGCTATCCGACCGCGACATGTGCTAATACAAGGTTACCGGTACCTACTTTTCTAAATACGGTATAAGCATTCCTTGAGTTTAGAACTTACAACCTAGGCTAGTTTTACCGAAATGGCGGTTGCCTCTATTTAAAACTCTTTACATTAAGCCTTTAAGAGCTAATATTAGGTCTTAACTAGCAACTCGAGCTAGCTCAAATGTAGCTAGATTCATAATGTTGGTATAATTATTTCAGAAATTATTTCCAGTGCCTAGTGCGTTTTCTCAGCCACAGTACAAACAAAACTATGACACGAATGACTTTGAATTTTGTTGGCATAAAATGTTTTATCTACATTACATTTATATACATTTATGTATATATTACATAAATCATACACTTATGGTTGAATCAAATATCAGTAGAAAAACTTACATAATGCGCTACATATTCATGATGTACCTAGGTAAATGTAGCATGCACTGGCGTATAGCCGTACAGATTAGGAATGGATTACAGCGAAACCACATTCAATCTTAAAATTATCCGCCAGGAATTGCATTATATTAGGCCCATTACTTGCACATAGGTAATGAGCGTTTGGGAAAAAATAATATTGCGACTCACCCGACTCCCCCACCACTACTCTCTTAACGGGACAGCGAGGAAAGTAGGGGTTTAGGGTGGGGAGAAACCTAGCGGCGGCATTAGAACTACTAGCAGAATAGCGACGGTGGCGACATCTAGTATGGAAATGGTGAAAGAGAAAAATAATTTATTTCTCCTTTATTTTCTTCTTCTCTTCCTTTCCCGTCTCTTTCCTCTCTTCCTCTCACCTCCTCTTCACCCTACCTACCTATTCGAGACCTATTCCTAACATTAAATTTTGGATCGGACGGGGATCGAACGCATGACCCTTAGCATCGTAGCCAAGAGACTTAGCCATTACGCCACGAAGGCGAGTTGAGCAGTGAAGGAAGTTCCGATATATTTTAGTTATCTATTGCGTTAGCGAGTGTTAACGCAAGAATCGTGTTTTCTAATTTTGAGATGGTTTGTTTGTTATGAAAAGAGTAGTGTTGGTGCAAGGGAATTATTCTGCATCAATTAAGCCATGTTTTTTGTCATAACACGGCGTTTTTTAAAATTTGGAAATATTATGTAAATTTCGATTTTTTTTATATTTATATAATTGTGAAATATCCTGTTGGCATGAAATATTATGTTTGTTGCAAGGGTTTTTGGCATTTTGTATTTTTTTTTATCGTGAATTATTATTTTTTTATCATTTGTGAAATATTATGTTTGTTGGTGTTGCAAGGGTATTTTGTTATTGTGAAATATTATTTTACCTGTTTAAAGATCGTGAAATATGTTTGGTACAAGGGTATTTTTTCACTGTTCGATATTTTGCATAATTTGTGAAATTTTATTTTGTTTTTTATATTCGTTTTTAAAAATTGTGAAATATTATGTATGGTGCAAGGGTCTTTTGTTATTGTGAATGTTTTTTTTTCTTTCAAATCGGTGTTTAAAGATCGTGAAATATGATGGTTGGTACAAGGGTATTTTTTTAATTGTTCGACATTTTCTATATTTCGTGAAATTTTATTTTGTTTTTTATAATCATTTTTAAAAATTGTGAAATATTATGTATGGTGCAAGGGTCTTTTGTTATTGTGAATTTTTTTTCTTCTTTCAAATCGGTGTTTAAAGATCGTGAAATATGATGTTTGGTACAAGGGTATTTTTTTAATTGTTCGACATTTTCTATAATTCGTGAAATTTTATTGTTTTTTATATTCGTTTTAAAAAATTGTGAAATATTATTTATGGTGCAAGGGGCCTGTTTAACACAGCAAGCTGCATTACCGGCGCTTAGTAGTGGTTGGCATGCAGCGGGGAGAAGATGCGCGTGGGAAATGCGCAGTAGGCGGTGAGGGGAAGCGTGCGTGCAGGCAGGCTGGCGGAGAAAGCGACCGCGCCGGTGGAAAGGGGAGCAGGGTGAGTCGGAAAACAGCTCCTTGCCGAGCGTTTAAAGTGAACAGTATCAGTGGCGGTTTCTCCTATAGTGCTGCAGTGCTACAGCACACAGCTTCTTTTCTGCTCGTCGTATAATGTTATTTTCAAACGCAATACTATATTTTCTTTTACTTAGATTTTGAACTTGGCGCGTCCACGCGAGAATTCCTTAGCTGACGTTGGAGAATGGAAGTCGGTAATGTGAATATTATCTTTCCCGCTCCGTGAATGCATTTTGAAAACAGCTCTTCTCTTGTAGGGTGTGACGTCATGCTTAAGCTTGCCTTTATGGCGTGTAAACTGGTTTCAACATACAGAACGGGCTGCCGCTGAATTGCGTTCACGAGATTTTAAGGCGACTCACTGGAGCGCTGTGATCTCGCCACAGATATAGACACAAAACGACACTTGCCGCGACATCTCTTGGAATAACTTATAGTTGAAACTGTAGTTCTGGTTTTAGCCACTAGAACAGATTGAAAACAGAACTGAGTGTTTTGTATGAAAGAAATGATTACAGGAAAATTGATGGAGCTGTTCCCCTACTATGATTAAAAACAATTTGGTAGGAACATTCTCCGAAATAACAAAGCTTCTCAGGATTATAGTCACCACTCCTATTACCACAGCAGAACCAGAAAGATGCTTTTCTACCCTGAAAAGGATAAAGACACTCCTAAGGAATACCATCACAAGAACGTCTTACAGCTCTGGCAATGCTTTCCATAGCAAAAAAGATGGTTGCAAACATGGATGGATTCTACACGAAAGTCATCGATAACTTCTGTAAGAAGGAACGTCCCATGGACTTAATTCTGAGACAGTAATTATTTAAGTAAGCCTAAACTAAACTCCGTGGCGCGACATCCCTGAGGGGATAAGGCCTACCTATAGACAGATGGCAGGATTGGGGGCATGTGGTCAGCATGCCGACACCCACGGCCGTTAATGGTGGTTTCCATGACCGGAGCCGCTACTTCTCTATTAAGTAGCTCAATATTTTAAGTTTGCTGTATGAAATGGTATTTGCAGCACACTCTCGTTTTGAGCCACGAGCCGCTACTGAACAGTATTCACATTAAAAGTAATTCAGAGAGCAGTCTGCAGAGTGACCACAGGTGCTGACTACCTCGTACGGATGTAGAACTAATGAGTGTTTGGAAATCATGAAATTCAGCGACTATGTTTATTGCATGAAAGAAATATTTTTGTTATCTTTAGAGCATCATACCAACCCCCTAATGAAAGGACTTGCTCCATAAGTATTTATTTTACAACTTGTCACTTCTGGTGATAAAAGTAGTAAATATCTTAAATAAAAATAAAAAAAGGTAATCGGTAGCCGTACAATATTTTATCATTTGCTTCAGTTGATATGAATCCAGCCTATAACTTATAAGGACTTTGGTATATCAAAATGGGACAACATTACATAGGCCTAAATCTTACCCTTCTAGTTGAATCAAACATGAGTCGGGAAAAATGACTTAAGTATACAATAGTTTTTCACACAGATATTTCAACATAAATATTATGGAAATTAGGGAAAATCTTTCCCTGTCTTGTTCCATGGAGTCTCGGGTTTGTGGCATCTTGGCATAATATAATATAATATAACACAAAATAGTTTTTAACGATAACATTAAACAAATTATACAATAGTCTTCCCCATGAATTAAAAATATTTCAACACCGGCATTTAAAAAGACAGTCAGATTACCATTGGTATAAAAACCTTCTTTACGATCTGACTCCTCTTTAATAACAGAATGCTTTAATATCAATATAACTTGTATTTTAACTTGTAAAAAATTTGGCATAAATCAAATAGAAGTCGCCACTTATGCTCCGCCCACTGCGTTGCCATGGCGACCACCCGCTTGCTCACTCGGAACTCCCGACCGTGCCCTCACTCGACACTCCCGACAGTACCAAATACCAGCTACCAACCCTTGTACCAAAATGACAACCCGCTAGCTCACTCGGCACTCCCGACCGTACCACAATCACCTCAGCATATAGTCTAAATAATGCATAACAGTAACCACATAGTTAAGTGCGCGAAGCGGAGGCGTCAGCCGTAGCGAAGCACCCTTGCATTTTCGAATAATGTACGATACACTGTTTGTAGGTTTCGAAAATGTGGCATATTATATCTCCCAGAGGTTTGTCAGCCTGTCACCTTTTGTTTAACGGTATGACGTCACACCACCAACGTCCAATCACGAGTTTCCTCGTAATATGAGGACAGAAGAATTCGCTAGATCGTGGTATAAAAGAAAGTGCATGTGAGGATGCGGTGAGTGGGTACATTCATTCCAAGGTGCGACTTATATTTAATTTTTCCCAAAAATTAACTCAGGCACCACTAGCCTATACATTATAAAGATGTACTGACAAATGGCGATCATTTTGCGTCATAACAGTAATCATAGCCTTCTGTAGTACTGAATGTTAACCTATGCTTTCGAGAGCAAATCAAAATACTTCGGAGTACCGAACACAAACATAAACATGCATCGAGTGAATTTATCAGTAGGTTTAAAGTTAAAATGGATAAGGAAATTTTCAGTGAATATAGATGGTTTCCATAAAAAATATCGTAACACACGGATAAAAATCCTTATATATTACATACAGCCTTACGATTAATTTTATACCTCTGCTTTTATAGAATTTTTGAGGTGACGCTATTATACGGCAGTGTTTTGAGAAAACTTCAAAACATAACCAGATTCTTCTACCTTGCAATGTAAAGTGATCCCTGTACAGATCATGAAGACCCTGAAGGTGATAAAATTTTAAGCCTTACGCACCGTCAGCCTTTACCTCCAGGGTCCTATTTCATAAAGCTTTACAGGTGTGTGACAAATACGACAATTATGTCAAGTCTGACAAATTTGTCAATATGTCACGACAATTGTATTTTTCATAAATATTACAACTTTTCCTTACATTACAGGCAAATTAATGTAAATTGTCAGACTAAAAGAATCCATTTCATAAACGCGACAATTTTATGTCAAACCTAAAGATTACTTTAGTACACTGTAGATGGCTCTCACATACGTGTCTCAACATCGAATATGATACCTAAGCAATTGATTATTACTATCGAAAATAATTGAATTATATTTCTCTTTTAATACAAAGTCACTGAAATTGAAAGTTAGGTTAATCCATTTCCTAAAAACACTGGGTATAATAGTTTCATGTCTATTTCTTCACCACTTTCACTACTACCAATATCACTACTACTAGTGTTCATTATTAACAAGACAATTTAGCAAGTTTATTAACAAAGTTTAAATCACAAGAAAGTTTGCCAAGTTATGCCACACATTTACATAACCTACTCTGTTGGCCTACATATGAAAGATTGCCTGTCACTTCTGTAATGACAATTCTACATTTTTTGTAAATTTGTAAATAAGTCATCAAAAATTAATGTTTCATAAATGATAGGTATCCTAAGATTTGACATATTTGTCAGACTTTTACCTGTAAACTCAAAAGTTTTGAGAAACAACAGTATGTAAAATTGTCATACAAATCTACAAAATTGTCATGACATTTATGTAAAGTTGTCAGCTTTTATGAAAAACACAATTGTCAAAATGTAAACCTGTAAGACAATTTTATGTCACCTGTCACCTGTAAAATTGTAACTTTTATGAAATAGGGCCCAGGATTGCTCCCGGTACGCATTTGTGTGAGAAAATGAGTCGACCGTAGAGCCATAGTGACATCAGAAGGATTGGCCAATTGAAAAATCTCAATGGCATCTTCGGGGATCGAACTCGCGACTTCATGTTTATAAGGTACCTTCTACATTGGTACGTTTTCACATAAACTAATGTCAAAATATTGAACTTTTACAGCTTATTCCTAAAGAATTTTATTTTAATTTAACATAAGTAAAGGTAAAGTGATTCCTGTATGGATCATGGAGACCCGTAGGCATTCCGACAGGTTGGGGCTCCCAAATTGAGACATCGACACAGGAAGGTGGTAAGGCTATCGGCCATACGCACCGACCGCTTTTTACCCCCCAGGAATACTCCTGGTATTCATTTCTGCTAGAGGCTGAGTCGACCCCAAGGCCATAGTGCCACCAGAAGGATTAGGCCAATGGAAAAATCCCACCGACCTCGTCGTTGTGGTGTAGAGGAAGCGTTCGCTCTCCTCACGCAGCGGGCTCTGGTTCAATTCATGATCGGACAAGTTTCCTAGGTGAGGTTTTTCCTCACCTGTAAGACAAATGTCCGCGGACATCATCTGGCCGTCATTATAATCTTCATCCCATCCGCGCCTTGCTCGGAGTGAGTGTGTGTGTGCGACTGGTATACTTCGTCCTATGAGTTCCTGTTGTCTCGAAGGTGGCCCCGGCATAAAGCTGATTGCCCATCCAGTGAGGCCCTCCAGGTCTTTGTCTGTTCAAAAAAAAGTATGTCAGTGGTCCATATTAAATCCATCTTCCAACAGGTTGCGACATGTTCCTCATAAATATTCCTAAAACGGGAGAGGGTAAACTATAAAAAGAGAGAGAAAGAGGGACTTCAGGTAACTAAAGAACCAAAAGTACTGAAATCATTTGAATGATTGAGCAAATTTCATTGATTCTGGAGCCTATTTTACAATTTTAGGCCATATTTTTCTGCATATTTTGCCCTAATTATTAGATATCTTCTTATTTTGAAATAAAGTATCCTTCAAATTTCTGATACCCTATAAATTATTGTGTCTGCTGCGGTGGTCTAGAAATAGCGTGTCCGCCTCTAGATCGGAAGGTCGCGGACGAGGATTTTTCAGGACGTAAAAATCCTGGGCACATAGTCCTCCGGGAAGGACTTTAAGCTGGGAGGGGGCCGTGACGTAGATTTACGGCAGGTAAAAGAACCTAGCCTAAATTAGAGTCTCTGGCCCTTTCCCGTCCAAGTAATACCTTATTTTCCGGGAGGGTTGTGAGGCGATGGGCTTACCACCTGTCACTCTGTCCTCTATTGGGAAATAAGCGTAACAAAATTTTAAAAATGGTAACAGTAACCTCCTCTTAGAGGCCCTACGCTTCATCACTGGGAGCAATATGAAATACGAATAAATTATTGTGGATGGGAAACAAAAAAAATTGCAGGGGGGCCAAAATTTTTCGTTATCCTGGAGAGCTTTTTATGGAGATTCCATTCTCAGAAAAGCAATCCGCAGAAACGAACCAGATTATTCTTAAATTCTATTAAGAATAAAACCAACTCCAAGGTGTTTCGTGCAACGAGGCATACCCCTGACCCCATCTTACTTATAAATATCTTCGGGGCATTATGGAATATGTGAAAAGTGACAAAATCTAGCACAGGTAAAGAACGTGGTCAATTCACGGTTCATGGCTCAGTAAAATTTTCCAAGTGCCTCGAGGGACCATAGAATAATCTAAACACAAGTGATCGTGTAACTGCAGTTACAAAGGGTTTGCGGTGTCCTAATGTCCCCACTCCTTAACCCCCTTAAATCTTCAGGCAAGGAGCGGTGGGTGGGCGTGAAAGATGACTCGAGGTCAGTGTACGATTGGCGAGCGAATGGAAATATACAACTGCATCGAGAGGAAAAAGGCAACGTGCATTCGACAAGGTAAGCTGCACCATCTTTATTACATAGGTAACCAGATGTCTGCATTTCACAGGATAAAGTATCCTGCGGCCCGCGTATTAGACTGAAAATCTTATCAATATCCTGGTTTTTGTATAAATCATCTCGTGAAAGCTCCTACGAAATTAAATTCGACATCAAATATACAATAAACAATTTCACCATTCCTGCCAATATTTGTAACGTGCAGTACTTATGAGTAGTGTTCGGATGTACATGACATGTCAGTTTCGCCCGACTTTCATTTCAGTCAAGCATGTCATATATTTGCATATTTAGGTCATTTCACAGTTTTGGTAATATTTGTCATATTTATTTATTTAAAGTCACATTCAGATTAGATTTGTGGACTTGATCTTGTGTTTAGAAGCTTTAAATGGTTGATATTTTGAAGAAGAAAGTCAATATTCGGGATTTTTAGCAATGTGTAAAATCAGTGGTATTTTGAGCGGCGATAAAGCTGTTTTGGATGAAGACGTCCCACAATCAGATTAGGCCTTTAGCGAATTGACTCTGTTCAAATATGCTCCCATAACGTCTTGTGACGCTGAAAGGTGGTTCTCACGATACGAGAATATTTTGACTGAAAACTGGAGAAGATTCCTGTTTGAAAATTTCAAGATGCACCTAGTAATATATTGCAATGCTGCAGCGTTATAAGAGAAAACAAACTTTACTTAAAAGCTAAATTGCATGATTAATTATTCAAATAATGTTAACTTTTGTATAATTCATTAAATATATGTTGTTTGGTCTAATTTTGTCTTTTATTTGGGTCATATATAGCTACTTTCAAGGCCATACTGTATGGCAAATTTCTGAATTTTTAAGGTCATAAACATTCGGACCATTCGCTTGAAAGGGAATGAAAACCGATGTATGCTTGTTTGTTATAAATAATTATGTAACGACTATTGTGAACTGCTATTCGGGCCTGTAACCGACATCTGTGTGCGGATTTTGCCTCACAGGATACCTTTCACATGCCTGTGTAGCCTATCTGAAGACATGGGACTTCCGCAATTGCACACATAGATGCTTAGATCTGAGCCGGGATCGAACCCAGAAAGGTTATACACATAACATTTGAACTTGATTCTCCCCCTCTTGAATTTATAGAATCTTGTAACATTGATAATTTTCATTTTTGTTACATATGTCCATTCTGAGTCTTGTAATTCAATTCATAACATTGAAATTGGTAATCAACAGAAATAGTAATACTAGCCTAATTTGGTTTTGAATGAGAGTATTTTTAATTAAATGCAAATCTGGCAATTTTCATTTTAAGTTACATTCAGTAGTAACCTGTCTATGTTTTGTATTCTTTTACGTTAAAGTGGTTACTGCTATAAAGCTTCCTTTATGATCTAACTTGTTAGGTTAGCTAAGACTATGGTCTAGCTTGTTGGACCCTGCTATTTGAATCCGGAATTCTAGACCCTGTTCCACAGAACTTTTACACTCGTATTATTCAAATACATAAAAAAATTAGTTAGTATTAATAGTTTTCTGTTTCCTAGGGAATATTTTCTAATAATATTGGTGATGAGTGAAGGTTTCTCCGCTCTTACAATATTGGTGATGAGTTCTTGGCCCTAAATTGTAATCTTAAAATTTTAGAAAAATTAATCACACTGGTTTAATTATCAATTAAGGAAAAGTATACATTAATTTCATAACAAAGGAATTTTTGGCGTAATACTAATATTATTAGTAATGTTTTATAGACTGCAAAGGTAATAAAATTTATTCATAATATTAGGTGTTTTTCTATGGGTGTATTTGGACTGATAAGTTATTCTCAAATCCATGTAATACAGATTTCGTGATCTTAAAATTTTAGAAAAATTAATCACACTGGTTTAATTATCAATTAAGGAAAAGTATACATTAATTTGATAACAAAGGAATTTTTGGCGTAAGATTTTAGAATTTGAGGTTAGATTTTAATAAATGGGCCTAAATCTACTGCTATCTCGAATAAGTGATTGATAGGTTTATTGATTTCTCTGAGCTAGTTATTAGGCAATCAATCCACAAAAGAAGTGGGTCATCGAAAAACAAACAGAAAAGTATCACATTATTCAAAGGCAGAAAGGTGAAAAAAGGTGTCATCACGTATGCGAATAATGAGATTAAGTACATTTATGAAGGTATACATAGGCCGAGGTGCTTTTAAGTAGAATAAAGAATGAGATAAGAAGAAACAAAACACATCAACAGTCCAGACTTAACCTCCAAATCAATCAGTTGACTATGGAACTAATAACATTAGTGAACAGATTTGAGGAGCTTGTTTCCAAAAGGTACCAAATCCAAAAAATTCGAAAAATGAGTTAAAGGTGGCAGCACATTCTTAACTAGCCTAACAATCGTAATCAGTGGTTAAAATCGCCAAAAAGTACCAAATCCCATTGCTAGAGGGCTTGAAAGATTGAGTTTTGTAGCAAAAAGTACCACATCCCTCCACAGTTTCATGACAAAAAGTACCAAATCCTTTCTCACGTTCCATTGGTGAAATATTATGGTCGAACAATTACGTAATAGAGCGTTCTTGCTTCTCATTGGCTAAGTGACATCACATGCCTGTAGTTTCTTGTAGAAAAACTTGTCCACAAACATAGAGCTAAAGCTTTCTTTCAAAATATGAACCAGTGTCTACCAGATGCCTGCTGACAGGTCCTTTGGCATTGTGGAGAAAAAGTTAAGGAAAATAAAAACCATCTTATTACCCGAGCAATATGATGGAAATTTTTGCAACTGTAGGATCAGTTCATGTTCTAGGTCCTGATTTTAAATGGGTGAACTGGCATTCAGTGGCATTCAGTGCCAACAACTTGAGTGTGGAAGAAAATGGCCGTGAAAATGTTTCTGTTTTTTATTATGAGTAGGTACTTTATTGTTTATATGAAGCTAAGACAAGCTCCAGAAACTTGATTCTGTTAGTTGTGTATTGTTGTTTTTAAAATCAAGTAGGATCAAGTAATTTTTGTTTGTTTTGCTCTTGTTTTTTATAGGTGTATCACATTAAGTTATAATATAGTATAATTAGCTGCAATTAAGGATATTAGGTAGGCCTAATCAGTTTAATCTGTTTTAATGAGTTGTAACTATTTCTAAAATTGACATTTTCATGCCAAAAAGTACCAAATCCAAGTTTGTTTTGTTGATAAACAGCTTAATAATGAATGAATATCTTAGTTTCTTATGTAAATATGATTCTTAGGTCTATCTGCATATGTAAGGAATGAATTATCGATATCAGTATAATTTATCAACTGTATAACGTTTTTTTCATTTCCTGTAAAATTTTTTCAGATGGATTTGGTACCTTTTGGAAACAAGCTCCACATTTTGAGTAGTGTACATATTTCTATGAAACAAGATTCTTTCAACTTTAAGTAATAATATTGGATCTAATATTATTAACTGGTATTATTAGCAAGTTCTATGAATCAGTGTGGTGCAATTCTTTTTTAATCACGAGCTAGAATCTTTTCCCCTAAACGGTATAAAAAACCAACGTCATATTTTAGGATTTTAGATGGTTGTTGGTTTTATTATTATTATTATTATTATTATTATTATTATTATTATTATTATTATTATTATTAACTTAGAAATATCAATATAACGTTACCCAAAATATCAGTTTGTACTATTTTTGCATCAAATAATTATTTAAACAGGAAATTAGGAAGCCGGGACTGAAATAAAAAATACTTCATTTGTTATTAGAATTGAAATTTATACAATAATGAAAGATACCTCGAATAATTAAAATTCCAAGTTCCAACATTACTGAAATACAATTTTCGATGTTCAAAATTTTTTTATTTGCTAATTCACAACAAATCGCATCAACGTGCACGTTATACCTAATAATTATATATTTATTATACCATATAATTTTTATAATTATATAATTTTAAATATAACTTGCAGTATTTTTTATATTTTCTTAACATTTTAGAGTTTTATGTACATAAAATGACTTGACGCGTACCATCGAGGGCCCGAGAAGGCGCTGTGGACCGCGAATGGTCACCAGTTAGGCCATACTGCCCCAGATAAAAGTGAAAGAGGGAGGGAGAGAAGAGAAGGAGAGAGAATTAAAACAACGCTTTTATTGTTTTATAGACATTGATATCGACGGAATTATGTCGGAAGTTTCCTCCCGAGAGTGAATGTGCATGTACGTAGTTTAATGTAGGACAATAATGAATGTTGTAGAACAGAATGTATGCTATGGATATGTATATTTTACATTGACTGCAGACTTCGATCACTCTGAGCAGTAACAGGTTAACCTTTTACTGATCATAAAAGAGTAGGCTAAAGATATTGATTGTTTCAGGGGCTGACGGACAATTTATCAATTTAAACTTGAATAAAAAATACATTAATTCATTTTTTAATATAATTTCGCCAGTTATTTTCACTCTTGTCCTTTATTTTTGTGTTCATATTCATTTTTTAAGCTTTCCTTGGTAGGCCTATAATCCTAATGACCGCCGGCGTGGTCTTGTGGTTAGCGTCGCTGACTACAGGTCCATTGGCCCGGGTTCGATCCCTGGTACCTCCTCGTATTTTTCTGAGGTAGGTCTGGAACGGGATGCACTCAGCCTCGTGATTCAAATTGAGGATCTACTTGATAGAGAAGTAGCGGCTCCGGTTATGGAAACCACCATTAACGGCCGTGGGTGTCGGCATGCTGACCATATGCCCCCATTCGTGTCTCTGTCTTTGGTAGATGACGCAGCGATCGAGTGGTAGGCCTTATTCCTTCAGTGAAGTAGCGCCACGGAGTTGTTAGTTCTATAAACCTAATAACATCATTAACTTATTGCAAAAATTATTCTGAGTTTGTATCATATGCCAGCATTTATATCCTTGGTCCAGTGTATAATCTGACATTGCAACGTTTGTTTCTTTCATTGAATGTCTTCAGTAACTTACATTATATATTGTAATCTGTTTTGTATTATTCTATTCTCAATCGTTTTAAGTTCATTTGATTTATTTATTTAAGTTATTTAATTTTTTTAGTTATTTCATTCTACAGTAGAATATGTATCTTCACCTCTTGGTTAAGTTGTATGATCTCTTGGTTTGAATTTCATTGTTTGATAAATGGAAGAGAATGACCTTTAGGCCTATATGATTTAAATCTGAAAATGTAAATAATAAGATACTATAACGGTACATTTGGAAATATCACATGATGTGGATGCCACACAGAAGAGTGGAAAAATCAGCAGTAAACTGCGAACAACAAGCCCGTAAAATTCTAAAAGAGAGAGAACAATTCTTGGGGTAGAAACTTGAAAGCGTGGCCTTTACCTTGATCATGATTACTAAACCTTGTAGTCCGTAGATATAAATCTCTGAGTAATTCATTAATTTTACTCTCCAGTAAAATCGTGATTTATGACAAAATCATGCTTGCTTATGTCTGAGTTCAGTGTTCGTGATTGCAGAGCTTACTCTCAATCGGTGACTTGGCCATGGAGAACAATGGATTAGGGCTGGGGAATGAGCTTCAGAGTACTCAACCTGTTTTTATCCACCTGCTTAATGTAACCCCCTAATCTCTTTGATAGATTCAGAGTAACTTGCCTTTAGATTAGTTTCTGCTGAGCAATATGGGCGCTCCATATGCGCAGGTGCATCCATTTTGCATGTGGTTTAAATGAGCTGTGTTCATAGTTACAGGGAAAAAGAGGGTAAGTTCATTCTGTTACTTTTTAGTGGAGTATCTTTTTTTTTTAATTAATTTCTGCTCATTGTTAGTTAATGGTTTGTAATCATGTATGCTATTACAAATGTTCCTTGAAGACCTTTGAAAAATTCATTGTGCATTTCATGTTAGTGGACTTATTCACTTTTGTTACCTTTACACATGAATCACACAAAGTAATTAAATTGTATTACCATATGCTTGTAATCGCTAACGTAGGGGACTTTAGCAGTTCTAGTGTAACTTTTAATATTCTTATGTTAGACAATAGGAGAATAGTGACATTGTTTTCTACTTTTAACTCCAATGTTAAAATATGGTAAGTTAATTTTTTCACTGCTACGAAAATACACAAACTCTTGGTGGGTATCGTCTCCGAAGGTATGTGGAAAAATACATTTATTTCCCTTGACGATTAAATGCAAGAAAAGGAGGTTTGTTAGGAGGAGTAAGCAAATTTATCCGTCAGATTCAACCAGGGTCGGACTGGCCACAGGGGCTGCGCCGCCCTAGTTTTCGTTAAAAGGCGTTGGTTGACCGGCGAATATTATTTTTTTGTTTTTTGTTTTTAGAAGCTGAAAAATAGTAAGAGGAGTAAAAGCTGTCCGTTCAGATTGAGATGCAATTTGGGTCAACGTAAATGAGAAACATTTATGATGATGTCCATTGAAGAGGAAGTTTTAGAAAGCCTTTACTACGATTACACTATTATTGACGAAGCGAAAAAAATGCACTGTTGAAATATCTTCTGCTTGTCTAATATAAATATACACTTTAGTATTCTCTACCTGTGTGTATAATTTGTTGTATTTCTATAACAATAAACCTGATGTTTTAATCATTACATTACACGGTTTGACATAAAAAAAATCTTAGCTCTATTTGTAATTTTTCTCAGCATAGACTAAAAAGACTTAGAGGAACTCATAGGTATTTAAGGAATTCTACTATGAATAGTAGGCTACTCAAATAAGTACAAAAATATCACTATAATTTTTCTTGTTTTTACCTGTTAATATGACTGAAAATATCGATAACCCGTGTAGTTCTGCTAGCTTGTAATTATACTTTTTACCACAGTAAAATATTTATGGATTTTAAATTTCAGTCTTTCTATTTGCGACCTTATAATTGTTTTTGGCGGCAAGAAGGTTCCTTATTTATATTTTCAAATTTTATACATCGGATACAATCGTCTCAGGCCTATAAATGCCTGCCATATAGGAGTTTTTACTTTGGTCACTACAAGGTTATTTATATGTTCTGTTTCCAGATCAAGTATCTTAATATATTTATTAAACAGTCTTTTTAGTGCCCAATCCTGATAAACAAAAGATTTAGGAAGAACTTTACGGGCAAAGTTTAAAATGTCCTCCATCCACAGCGCACTGGCGATACTGAGTCTTTTTTTTTAATCATTATATCCCGAAATCTGATTCAGGGACCTTGTACGGAATCGTGGGATGAGAGCCACAACTCTGGTTTCCATTGCCTTCCGCAGAAATATGGAAGACCCCACCAAGTAGTCTACTAGGATTTGAACCCGGGAACACTTGCCCGTAGGATCAAACGCTAGTGTGCTAATGGGAGACCTTGAGAAACATTACGTAACACAATTCATGTCGCTAAAGGTGTGTGAACAAAATGTGTACACTGTAAGATGCAGAAGTTACGCTGTTTTCAAGAGATTTGTGAACTGAAGAATTTAGTTGTTGCTTTCAATAGGAACACTGAAGCTTACTCTAAATTCCTCAACTGAAATTAAGTTTTCATGAGACACACATATAGAACTAGTTTATATTATTGAACAAGATCATTAATATACTCTTTAATATGTAAATACCTATTGCCAATCTTAAAACAACACAATAGCCCCTAGGAATCAACGAAAACAAAACACCAAAATCAGACATACCAAGTGCAAATTATAGGGACAAGAGACCAAAAATGGGGTCCAAGCCCTTGTCTTTTTAGGGGATCAAATTGTCAGAAATAATTTGCCATTTTGCCCTATGCAGTATGAAAATATTGAAAGTTTGTGAAAAGGATATAATACCACAGTATAAGTATTAATACAGTAAGGAAACTGTGTGTTAAAAGTCCTATGACAACTTGTTAGCTGGGCGACACTAGCGCTCCATGCGGCGGTTGAGTAAAACTGCATTCTCACCATATAAAATAACTTGGGAAAATGCATAAACACATAACAAAATATGTTATAATAAGAGAAAAAAATCTTCTTTCAAAACTGAATTTTAAATTTAAGAAACAATGAAGCATGTATTATATTTTAGTTAAGATCAGGCACAATTTTTAAATGCCACTTACCTGTAACTTGCACTGCAGTTCCTAGGGCTATTCTTATTACAAGTTTTAATAACTTCAAGATGATTCTTGGAAAACCAATTATAACTCATTTTTATTTTTAAAAGTAGCCTAATATTACATTAGAATAGAAATGTCATCATTTTACAAAAATAATACAATATTACATAAGATACAATACAAAATTCAAATAAAAATATAGGTTAATTCTATCAATATTTCTCAATTTCTAATACTCCAAAACTGCTTTTAGTATACAGTCGGTACAGCAGTTTTAATTAAAGAATTCTTATTGGAATTCATAAACTGGCTGTTTTCAAAGTGTTCCAAACATAGGCGGCAATTTACATTTAAATATTTTACAGTTTTTGTTAGTAGGTCTTCTCGCCGACTATTGATGACCCATTTTTTACACCTGAAATCATTACAACAATTGAAGGTAGATCGAAGCCGTAAGATACAGAAACAAAATACAATCTCAACAATGAAGTTGAGGACGAGCAGTGTGACAAACCTATATTCAAAGGTCACTCTGTAATATAATTTATAACTTAAACGTTGATTTTAAAGGTGGGAAAAACCTTGGACTAGATACGCTTCTTAACAGTAGCCTATTTTAGGTAAGCCTATTGCTTGCCTAGGTTTGGATAATGATGTCATGTTAGTTTACTGTCGCAAACACCTTAATGGCACATGTATCCGAGAATTTATGATGTAAGATTATATTTTCGTCATCTTTACGCCTACATCGTGTTCGAGAAAATAAATATCGTACCGCCTGTAAAATCGGCTATGTGCACTTTTTTACGAAATTGAGTTATGTGCACTGATATTCCTTAGCATTGATCCTTACAACCGGGCATGTGGATCTTTGATTGTCAGGTTTGTGCAAGCAAAGAAAAAAAATCGGCTACATGCTGCAAAATGGTCATGTGCATTAGAGCTCACATAGCCATTCTTGACTGCCAACACGGCACACATGTTTGTATACATAACCAGCCCTGACATATACATTACAATGCACATAGGAAATAAGCTGCACCGCAGCAAATATTGTGTTATCTTAACGCGATCACAATACGACATCCTAAATATTGTTATCTTTAACCGTGATATAGACTGCTGACATTTTCATTTCATTAGTAGGCCTATCTATTGTTAGAAATTACAACATAATTAAAGATAAAAATATTACATTAAAGTAAATGTAAACATAACCACACCAGAACATGTGTCAAGAGTAAGCCAGCAGGCATACAATAAATATTACGTATTTTTCTTCTTACCTTTCTGGATCTTTTGGGAAAGTGAAGAAATGCAATTCAGGATTTCTTCCTTTATTGTTACTGCAATTTATAGCAGAACAATAACATCCTTTCCAAACACGCATTGCTATAAAAATTCAAGACTCCTATTTATTTCCATTCTTCCCGCAGTAGTGATTGTAGTATTACTCAATGGCCGGTAGGATCGCATGGAATCTGCGCGCGCATGTCCGTATGGCAGAAAAACGGACTGAGTTTCTTTACTGTATTAATACGTATACTGTGATAATACCTTCAAAGTAAAGGCACACGATTTCATTTTAGCTAACCTCTGAGCTGTTCGGTTGCATAGGCATGAAATCGACACGAGAGGTAAATATAAACAGTTTCATCAGAAGCATTGTCGAAGAAATGAATACCGGTAGTCTTTCCTTTCTCTAACTATTTCCCATCCCTGATTAAAACCCTTAATGCTACATGTAACAGTGAGTTCGACAATCATCACAGTTATTAATAGTAAGCTCGTAATGTTACATAATTCGGCGGTTATTAATGACAACCGGTAACTCGGAAAATGCTGTGGATACACAGTGTTAAGAAGACATAAGCTTCGCATAAACTACGTTTTATAGTTTTTATTTTATTAATTAACGACATATGATTTTCTCTATAGCACCACTCAATTCAAGGGAGTTAAGGAGGCAGGAAGGTCGACAAAGATTACAGCTTTCATTCACATGGCACATTATAGCGGAATTCAATTTTTTTTTTTCAATGTTCGGTTTCACATTGACTCGATATGGGAACCATATGTAACTCAGCATATCAAACTCTTTCCACACTCTTTGGAGCATATCCTCAATTACGGTGGTGGCAACTTCTTCAATCCCAAGCTTCAGTTTTTCTTGTTTATGTGGGAAAGATTGTACATAGGCCTACACAGAATCTTTGATGTATTCTCATGGGAAGAAGGTATCCGGGAAGTCGTCATGTTTACAAAAGGCAAACTGTAGCTAATGTGGAAACTACGAACAATTACAGTAAAATCCAAACAAAATCATTTTGATTAGCCTAGATATATATATATATATATATATATATATATATATATATATATATATATATATAAGCATATATTTTGAGGTTTCTGTGCAATACATTAAGACAAGTGTTACCGGCTTAAGGACACAGATAAGGGGGACAGGTACTTAAAAACCCTTCTACACAAAACGTACTTGAACTTGAACAAAGCGATGAAACGGTTAAGTAACATAAGCCTTCCTACATATTCCCGTTAGAGTTATCTCCATATAATTTTTATTAAGTGGCAAAATGGTCCTTTCTGAGAATGTGTGGTGGACGGGAAAATGTCTGTCTGTCTGTCCCAAGATCAGTAAACTATACAGGTTGCGTATCATACAGGGATAGACCAATCGCAGCAGTTGAGTGTGTGACGTCACCAGATTCCAAATCTCGCAATTCCCAGTTTTTACTCAGTCTAGAAAATTTTACACCGCGTGATTAAACTCGTAACCTTTAATTAACCCTTGGTCGGATTCCTGTGAAGTTTGTACAGAAATAATCTACACACATCAGCCCTACTGCTGGTTAAAACAGAGCCTTAAAATAGCGGACACAAATGTGTTTATTTCATTTTATAAACATCACCCGTTACACAAAATTCATGGAGGGAGAAGCAAATTTCACTATGCGACAATTTTTTGTATTTTTGTGTCCCGAAAAAACTTCAAGCGAGAAAGTTTTAGTGAAATAATTGAATTTTAATACAAATGAAGTTCCAGCCCTATACCTCGAATGGTTTACGAGTAATTGAGTGGTAATTATTCCGGGCGCTTCACTTGTCGGAATGATTTGTGACGACCGTGAAATGTTCAGGAAGAAGCATATTTGACTATGCGACAATTTTGTTTATTTCTGTGACCAGAAAATGATTCAATCTTGTAAGCTTTAGGGAAATATTTTAATTTTATTATACATCAAGTACCACGTTTATATCTTGAATGGTTTACGAGTAATAGAGTGGTAATTACTCCAGGCGCTAGGGCTATGGGAACGGTACAGAGGTCTTTTTGTTCTATAAAATAGACCTACTAGCAATTACGTAAAAATCCTTAAATATTTTAGTCGTGGACTCAATAATAAAGGATATTAACTGGCTACTTGTACCCATACTGAAAGATTGACCCTTTGAAACTAAATTATTTTGGAAGACTTCAATAGACGCCGGCCGTGAAAGCCTAAATACTTAATTAATTATTTTAAATAAATTATTAAATTATAAAAAGAGTGCCGACATGAATACCTATAACAATATAAGTGAATAATAGTCGCAAAAAAATTAATAAAATATAATTTAGCCTGGTTAAATCCATGGGCACTTTACTCCGTGATCTACCGAGAGTTGTGAATATTAATCTTCAATAATTTCGTTCAGAAGAAACGCCAAATATTGCCTTGCTGCACTCTAATTTCCATTCCTCAATAAAAATACGCTTTCCAGTGCAATTAATGAATTAATGTTCAATAATGATATTCTTCGCAGGTACCTTTTTATTTAGTCATCCCGACATAGCTGCGCATATAAAGCCAAACAAAGTTCTGTAGTCCTAAAAGCCCATGTAAATATGATTAATAACAATTACAATAATAATACTAATAAGAATAGTATAATATATTATTTACATTTTCTCTTAGTTTTTTTCCCTTGGTAAATTCAGCAGTTCAGCTTTGAAATCCCTTTCGTAATCCTGCCCCGTGAAGTGCAAGGAACAAACTCTACTTGTATCAGGATTCCAAGAATCATTTCTTCGGCAAGCAACAATCCATTGCTTGCGAACATCTTTGATTTTTGGAAAGACGTGGAACGAAATGTTACAGTCAAGCTTCTTGCAATCTGAGAAATTACTGTTACACACTGGAAATTACTGTTACACACTGCCACAGCACATCTCTGGCCCGGCATAATGGTTCAGTTATTTGCACATTCTAAAGCACTTTCTAATTGTACTATTAAAAACTATATGTATTGGTAATCTCTATCCTAAAAGATTACGGTCAAGCGGCCGAGATAGTAGGTACAAAATCAGCGGATACCGTGCTCTCTACTGTCCTGCTCGAAGCGCCAAATCATTCCGACAGTCGAAGCGCCCGGAATAATCACCACTCAATTACTCGTGAACCATTCGAGATATGGGGCTGGAACTTCATTTGTATTAAAATTCAATTATTTCACTAAAACTTTCCCGCTTGAAGTTTTTTCGGGACACAAAAATACAAAAAATTGTCGCATAGTGAAATTTGCTTCTCCCTCCATGGATTTTGTGTAACGGGTGATGTTTATAAAATGAAATAAAAACATTTGTGTCCGTTTTTTTAAGGTTCTGTTTTAACCATCAGTAGGGCTGATGTGTGTAGATTATTTCTGTACAAATTTCACAGGAATCCGACCAAGGGTTAATTAAAGGTTACGAGTTTAATCACGCGGTGTAAGATTTTTTAGACTGAGTAAAAACTGGGAATTGCGAGATTTGGAATCTGGTGACGTCACACACTCGCCTGCTCGCCGCACCCCCCTGTCCTATAAACTCGCCGGAATACGCTACCTCTGTAGTTTACAAGCCTTGTGTCTGTCCATGTATCTGTATGCGCGATAATTCAAATACGCTTTATCGGATTTTCATGAAACATTTAGTATACACATTTATAGCATCCATGGGACGAAGCCTATTGATTTGGGACCAAATCGGTTGACTGGTACCGGAGTAATTCCCAATTCAGTGCCCATTTTATGATAATATATTAGACAGAATTTATCAAATGCAAATCAGGTCTCAATTTCATTTCATTTCATTTCATTTCATATACGCTACGGCTTTGGAAGTTGGAATACAGTTAGCTTTGACAAGTAACACTACCCACATATTCCTTCATATATTCTTATCGAACTTTAGACCTTTGTTCTACCGTAAGTTCTGCTTAATGAATCGATCTGGAGCTTAACTCGAAAATCGATTAAAAAAATAACTTATTTTCTGCATATCATAACTGCTACTATCACTGATTAAACAAAAGCATTCTGACACTTTGTTACATCAGTTTATCTGATTTTATTTTTATTATAGGCCTACTACTGTAAATATTATCTTTTAATTACCTATTTAGACATATTAAATAAATTTTCAGTTTTTCATGTCATATTTTCATAAATTTAAGATCATTTTATAGCTCATTTTCAAGCATTTTAGGTCATCAATTTTCAAGCCCTACTTAGGCCTATCACTAGGGCCCGGATTTTTAGGCTTTTATAAATCCTGTTTTAGTCTTTTAAACATAGTTTTCTTTTACGTTTCTCAGACTATTTTTTAATTTAACTTTAACAAGTTTAATAAAGGTATTCCTCAGGTTCGCGAGCGACCCCTGGTGATCCCGTAAGGGAACATTCTCAGCGGTTTTGTTGCCGGGGTGCGCCAATCTCCTACCTACTTAAACCTAAAAACACATACACCCAGTCCTGAACCCGGGAAAGGAATTTTTCACTACTGAAAAATCCCGGAGTGGAAGGCAGGCGCGCTACCGACTCACCCACGGCGGCACACATTGAAAAATATGTTAATTCATTTTATTTTTACTTAGATTTTCATGGTTCTGAACCACAAAACTATAGGAATACTTTTTGCTTACTCCTGTCATTTCCAACTCTACCACAAACTCAACAAGAACGTTTTTCAATTAATCAATTAACTTTTAGAATACTTCGCTTTCGACATCTTGCTTGAGCAAATAATGTGAATAAATGCAAGTAGCCTATAAGCTTCCTAAGAATGCCTTTAATTTGCATCTAAAGAAACCGGAGATTTCGGTTCACTGAAGAATTCCCTACCCAGACACTGGGGGACAAAATTACAAAATGCAATCCTATATTTTGTCTTACAAAATAATCCACTGGCAACAATGAGCAAGATGCAAAATGTAGACAGATATAGTATTTAAACATCAATTTTAGTAGAATTATAATTAGATTAAATTGTTATAATTATTATTCTTATTTTATCGTATTTCACTTGAAAAACAGTTTTAGCCACTTGAGTTTTTAACGTCTTATTGAGATATTTTTAGGTTTTATAAGGTTGGACTATATGACTACCATGACAATGAAACGGATAATGTTAAAATGACACAGTTAACTAGCAAGGAACAAAATAGTTTAAAATCTAAGAATCCGGGCCCTAGTCATCACAAACTGATGCACTGTACTGTACAATTCCAATAATAATTAGACTGTCTCTATGCGTATACATTTTTTCAGTCGTTTGGAGTGTGGATAAAATCGTAAGTGTACTGCATTCATGTTCTAGTTCAATAATTCATGGTATGTTACAATGTTATGAGTATAAATATTACTAGTCTCTATCTTTCCTTACCCAAAAGGAGTTCCATGGAGTATACAAAAAAAAATGTTAGTCTATCCGAATATCTGCAGCCATTTTAGTTCCGATAAGCAGGAAATTCATCTTGTACTGGCCGCATGGTCTGTAAGCGCGTCCTCAATTGCTAAATGTTACAATATAAATCATATTCACAAAAATCAATTCAGCCATTTGTTTAGCTGCAGGGCTTATATTATACAAGTATATATATAGAGAGTACATAGCTTACTTAGGGTAAATTCAGGTGAGAATGCCACGCTTTTTTAAATGCTCTGTAACTTCAATGGATTTTCAAGACAATTCGTGTGCAAAAAGTTCAATTAGGTCGATGGAAGTACACATTCACATAATTTAGTGTTTTATGGAGAAAAAATAATTTAGGGTGAGAAATCCCAACATTTTAAAAAATGGCACGTTGGCCGTTTCACCTGAGGTGTCTGGGGGAGATTGCCATAGGTCATAGGGACCGTTTGCCATACCATTTTCGAAGCTCGGAAGTACAGCTACAAAGTAGAAAGACTAGGTTGTTGTGCTTCTATAAATATATACGAACAAAATAAACTTAATTGTTAAAAATAAGTTATCACAACGTAAAAGTAAACATACTCTCGAATTAAGAAAAGAGAATCAGTTCTGAGTAGCCTAACTGAAAAGTTCTGATAAATTTCTGAAAAGGTGACTAAACTCTACTGCGTGCCCCTACATCCGATGGAGGGGAAGGGTCTACCATCTAACCTTTACATCACTTACCTCCATCTTTCGATTTCGTTAGTAGATGACAGGAGTGAGAGCACCTGGTCGACATGACGACTTCCTTGGCCAGTATTGGTGGTTTTTTACCATATCCCTACTGTACTTCTTTATAAAATAGATCTTCAATAAATTGTCCTAACTAGGCTGATTGCATCACGTTCCAGATTACACTATTTTAGAAAAATTCGAGAATGTACTGGGGCTGGAACAAGGTCCGCCACCTTCATGAGCAATTCGAAGAGGTCTCGGCATAATCCATATATGCTTGACCCATTCGCGCGATAACAGGGATAGACCCACCTCTGCATTAAGGTAAGTAGTGACAGGTCGATTCTACTTTAGGGGCATTTAGGTTAGGTTAGGTTCGTTTGGTTAGGTTAGGTTTGTTTGGTTTGGTTAGGTTAGGTTATAAACAGCGATATTAGTGTAGTGTGTTTGTCAACCTGTTACCCAGAATTCTACCTGCTCCGCTGGTGTGACGTCAGAGCTCTGACGTCCAATCACGAAAATTTGTATCGTTACGGGGAAGGTAATATGGCAGAGATTTGACTATTTTTCGCTAGATCGTGGTATAAAACAAATTGTAATGTTTAGGGCGGGCGGGTCGGACCAAATCATTTGCCAAGATAACATCTCCTCTCCATGTAACTACGTATAACAAAATATGTGATATTAGGTGTTTTATGAAGGGAATCTTGGTTTTAAAGAATGGGTCAAGTATGTGTGGATTTTACCGAGGTCTCCAAAACACAAACATTGGTTGTCCCTTATATTAGTCATCAATATTCCACAGATAATAAAAACGTAAATATGAAAGAAATGCAAGATTATGAAGCCACCTTTGGCATACAAACACAAGTCCAATTCACTTTCTAAGCACATGCATAATTTTGAAATTGAATAGAAATTTTTTTAAATTAGGGATACACTATCACAATAGTTTTTATTTTCATTCATTTTTCTGGATTGGATTTTCAAAATCAATTCATTAAAGTATACGCACTAATATGTTCGTTTATTATTTAATTTCCCGAGCAATAAAATAATCGAAGTCTTGGATGTCCAGTTTGATAGAAATTAAGCTCAAGTAAAAATTTGTACAATTCAGTTAAGAAAAAATCAAAAGTTCTCGAAAATACGGCTCTTAAGTCGTTCGCTGGCTCTTCCAGAAAAAAATGGGCCATCTCTCCCATTTGTAAAGGTGAGATGGCCTTTGTGAATAATTAAAAATGGAGAGGTTTAGAACAGAATACCAAATACAAATGAAACATTGTAAGGTGCGCTCACCTCATACAATAAGTATCGTTTAACTGGTTACCGTAGTAACAATCCGGACTTCTGCTTGTTCATTCAACATACACAAAATCGCGGATTTGTAAATATAAGCAGCTCAGGTGTTCAACAATCGACTCTTAATACAAAAAGCTTACCACCTACCAAGTTACTAGTACATTCAAATAATTACGTTTTTCGGCTGAGAAATCAGAGCGATTGGTCATATCCCCCGCATGGCCTTCTCTCCCGGAATTACCCGGTACCCTTCACAAAATACAGGGTGCGGCAAAACATCCTCCCTATTTTAAATTTCAAATAAAAAACAGATGTATCAAAATAAATATATTGTATTAAAATTCTGATATCTACACAGTGGGAATTTAGGGTTTTCAGTATATTACATTAGTTCACCTCACTGCATAGGTGTAAATAGACCTTAATCCTGTCTCCGTGCTCTTAGAGCAAGGTTCATCATATCATTAGACACTATATCTACGCCGCAACATTCGCACAAGATGGGACTAGCAGTCAACTTGTGTTGCCATAAAGACAGAAAAAAACAAGTGATAAACAGTCAACAAAAACTGAATGGATATTGAAATCGCGGAATTGACATTCAGTACAGTATCCAACCATGCCGTGGACTGGAGAAGAACGTGCTTACGCTGTGGAATCATTTCTGGTAAACGGGTATTCCGTTGTCGCTGCCCAGCGTGCTTTCCGGATGCTTCCAAATTCCCCCTCATGGTGCAATTCCAGATCGGAAAAGCATTACCATTTACCTTATGGGTGTCAAACTTTAGCAAGTGATAGGCCTAACATGATTAAAACGGAAGGGGAAGACCACACACGATCACTAGACCTTACACCCTGCGGGGATATCTTAAGGCTGAGGTGTTTAAACATCGGCCGAGGATTTTGCCAGCCTAAGAAATGCAATACAGGAAGAGATTGGTCTTATTCCTCAAGAAATGTTGGTTAGATAGATGGAGAATTTCCGAAGTCGCATTCAACAATGCATTGTTAGTGAAGGACACCCTCTTGAGTAACACATTGCTCAAAACATGAAACTTCCCACTGTGTAGAATCATTCATGTTAATACAGCTTCTTTATTTTCATCCATCTGTTTTTTATTTTAACTTTAAAATAGGGAGGATGTTTTGCCGCACCCTGTACATCCTAAAAATTGTTATTTATAGGCCTAACCGGAAATTATTCATACTTGTATTTCAAAATTGATATTGCTACTATATTTTGTTCTTATTAATGTAGTTTATACATTATGTCTACGATCTTTTTGGAAAAGATTAGGTTTTTCGCTTCATCACACGACCACGAAACACATATTTACGTGTACCATAATATTCAAGTGCAGTAGAAACTATGGGCGAGTCATCTGTAGCCATATTAGGTATTGTAAATTTTACTTGACATTTCATAAGGATTACTTTAGCCAAAAGAAGAAATATTTTAGAAAATTTTAGAAAATTACGTTTCGCCAGTTTGTTCTTTTTCATGAACCCACACACTAACAATGAGACGTTCCTCAATCGTATATTTGCTTGTATCCGCCATTGCTTACAACACAAACATAACACAGCGTTTCACATCGACAACAATCGCCTAATAAACTCGCGCGCAAGAAAAATCTGGCTTGTCACTAGAACACAACAATGTCCTTGCTGTATCGGAAAATTTACAAACTAATGCTACAAAACGTATATGAAGGGGGTAAATATTCCTCTCAGCCTATGACTAGTTTTTAATTAGTTTTCGGTTTCGGAAAATGAGTTATTTCAATATAAACATTATCCGATCGCGACTTTTGGCCCACTCTATACATGTAGCTAATAATTATTGTCTGCGTCTTTTCAATATACGGTTATCTGCAGTGTTTGGAAGAATCCACTTACATTTGTTTCTATTGACTTACCATGCAAGCTAGTGAACTATAGTTTTAATGGAAGTAGAGTGGGTTAGTTGATATATTACAACCAATTTCACATGATGGTACGTTATACATGTAGCTAATGTATTACACAGTTAATATTAAAAAGGAAAATAGACATATAAGCCTATCTCATACTCTCTAAATAAATACTCGAAAGTTAATTTATGTACCATATTACCATGTATATTTTGACACTAGCCAACCTTCAAAAGCATAGTTATCATTCCATAATAAAATAAAGCAGTTTAATAAGTTATGTATTTCTAAATTAACTTGGAAATAAAGATAGAAGAAGAAATGACAACATTTCTGTGCGTTTTCTTCAAAAGACAAATATTTGAAGCAGGATCAATAAGCAATATGAACGACACAAAAAATACACTGTTAGCAATAGCTCTATAAGCCTTTTTAAGCAAAAAAGCATTTTTACAAAATAAATCAAAAGCTGATTATATGCAGATTATTATTAATGCTAAATTAAAAAATCAGATTCTCCCTACATTAGCCTACATATTCATCGCTCTTCTCATCATCTTCACCTTCCTGCATCAATGGAAATACGATCTCATTCGTCCTGAAGTGTACCTCCCAAACACTACAGAGCTATCACTATACTTCCGACCTTCCGGAAAACTCCAAAAGTATTGTCCTTGTCCACAAGCAACTGAATGAGTACTAAAGCGAGTATAATCTATTTGGTCCATAGCAGCCTGGTTTCAGATTAAATCACAGTACCCCACTTCTCTACTTGATCATTGAGATACGATATTAGTGGGCTATGGACAAAGTGATGCGAAGTGATGGCGTTATCTCCACGTGATTTCTCTCGTGCTTTTGACACTGTCGACGCAAACGTGCAAAACTTTTAACTGCAAAAATGAGCCTCCGAACGTAAGCACTGTGTTTCACTCGATAATCGGCACCCTCAGAGCGTACCGTGAGGTCAGATGTGCCGCAGGGTTCTGTTTAGTCCACTGCTTTTTGAAAATGAAATCAGACGTGCAAAAGTGCAACCTGCGAAAATGAGATCTCTTCAATCAATGCAATAACCACATGGGTGCAACCATATCAAGCTTCGTCGTGTTCAGAATGTTCTTATGCCCATAACATTTGGTGATTTGTTAATGCTTCTGACATATTTTAAGCAGGTATGTTGGCTTCGACCAAAAGGACACGATTACTACATTCACTGTCCTTACCGTATAAACTCCTTTAATAATAATTCTACACCTCATTACTTCCTCTCGATGCTCATTGCTGTTTTCCCATCACAATCGCGATCTCAAAATAATGGTGTATTGTCAATTCCACTCCTGCTAGCATCTCTGTAGGTCTACTCCATTTCATTCACTTTAGTCACTATCTTTGATTCGTTTTGATTCGAGTTCAGGTTTTTTTATGTCTTATCCATTATAAGTTAAGGCGGTTTTCCACCAAACGGACTAGTCAAGTTTTTTTATTTGTTTCCGAATTTTGGCAACACAAACAAAGCGAAACAAAACATAAACTATTGAACAATCTTTTTCCACTAAGTGGACAGATATTGGTCTAGGAGATATCACTGGAAAGAGAGTTGTAGATCAAAACGTTAAGTAGTATCTGTAGCCCACTGGCGGAGTACTAGTGTTTTATACGAAAGGTCGTGAGATCAAACCTGACTAGAGGCTCTTTCTTTTTATTCATAGAATATATTACAATTATAAGTTGCCAATAAGAGTTCAAACATTTATTAATTTTGTATGAGTTAAAAATGTGGCTTTACCTTTTCCATTATCAAATATATTTTTAAATATTTAGTTTCTTCAGACTTCAATCGTTGCGTATATATTTTCATTCATACTTGAATAATGGTATCCTGTACCTTCTTATTATCGCCAATGAACAGACTCCGTACTCTATCGTTCATTATCTTTGACAAAAAAACATAAAACAAAATGTTCTCCTTGTAAAGTGTTAGATAAAACCATCGTGTGGTATTCCCACTAAACATTTAACTCAATGTAAAATGCCGCTTTGATACAGCTTTTTGTTTTCGATACATAATGTTTTAGACACACATTTTTTATATTTAAAATAGTTTAGGATTCAGGGGACTTAAGTAAGGTATTTATGCTGAAAACTCAAGACACATCGATATAATCTAATGCCCATAGGCTACATTAAATCACCTAACTCATTAGGCACTTAATATAAAAATATCTTATTAACACACAGCCTACATAAGGATACATTTTAGTAAATAATAATTAACATTAAAATAAATTCTAACACATGCGATAGCACTTTTCAGTATTAACCATGTAAAAATGTAGACAGTGCCTTTTAATTCACAGTTATTGAAAAAATAGGTTTTGTATTTTTCTTTCAATTTCACTGTTAAGGCATGACCATTGTATGACTTAGAATTTTTACTGTTAAGACAAATAAGTGACTAAAATGTATAGAATACTATAAGATAAAAAAACTACTTACATGAAAGCACTTTGTTACAGAATATTAGTTCATATTATTTTCAGTAATTTAGTGTAGTCCTAAGGTAACGACCCTTGAAAACTGTGGACCCACAGTTCATAATTCAGTTCTTATTATGTAATTAAATCATCTTGAAGTCTGAAGTGAATCTAGTTTACTTAATCTGAAAGGAAGAAAAATGCTTTGTCAGGAGATAATTTTTGTGTTGATTATCCCGAGTTAGTGTCAAGTGATACTCTTTAGTTTAAATTTGCTTTCATTGTAAACATAAATATTTTCTATACACAAAAGCTTTGTTAGTTGATATTAGGCATCCATTTTTTCGTTTGAAAATTTGTACGTAGTATTCATTGTATATTGAAACTTAGGTCTGATAAAATAGATAGGCCTACTGTTAGGGAAGTTTGTGAAAATTCCTCAGCATTCTGTATTTTGAATCAAATTTACATGTCTTGAAATTCAATTTTTTTTTCCTTTTCTGGTCTTCACTTCATTAGTTTAATTACATAACCAAGTAAATTATATTTTAATACTAAAGAACATATTCATGGAAATTTTAAGTCATAAATGCATACTGTATTTTATTCTGCTACATAGGCGATTTTAAGTCCTTTAAGACGATTGTCATACTCATTAAACGTGGTTTAAATACAACTCCAATTTCCTTGTGTGACTATATTTTCTTCATTTGAATTTTGTAATTCATATCTTCTGAATTCCATAAACTGGGATGCTTGCGAAAAACATAAATTAAACCGACACTTTCTCCATTGTTTATGCTTTTCTTCATTCGGTCGTTTTACTGCGCTGAAGTCTGCCTCACTAAACCTGTTTCATGCTATGCTGACCTTTTCTACACAAATGTAAAAACAGTTGACTTTTCTCGACTCTCAAAACAAAAACAAACAGTCTCGCATAGTGTAGCGGGTAGCCTATGGGTTCTTCAACAATTTATCTGACGCCTCTTGATTTTTGCCTGGGCTACATCAGATCAAATGTTTACTAAACGATGATAAAGGGGATATCCTGGAATTTAAAAATCAAATTCGAGTAGTTGTGGAAATCATTACGCCAGAAACTTTGCAACCAGCATTGTTCAGATCAACTGTGGAGTTGTAGGGATTGTGCCTAGACATGCAGGAAAGTCATGTTGAATTATATTGATTCCACATACTAGGGAGGATTTGGAGTGATCTGTATTGGTTTCCCATAAATAAATATGTTTTTTCTTGAAAATGGATCGGGACATATGAATCACCCTGTACTAAAATTCACTCAACGTGCTATTTTATGTATTTTATGGTTTACTAGTAGGCCTATATCATTGTTCTTTTAGCTTCCCGATATTGAAGGTTCACCATGGTTACCTAATAACAATAAATGTATACAATATTTCAAATGTATTGTACAGCATAAACAACTTATTTTTACGATAGTCCATAAGGTTGCTGTTCCGTCTAGCATTCGTGTCTGGCCGGATTTGAGGTATCAGCTGGTTTCGCGAGGTCATTCGCCGTGTTGCTATGGCAACAGGCTTGTGACTTCGCTTGTTTTATTTTCTTGTTGTGTCTTCAATATAATTTTAAATATGTTTACTTATCTGTTTGTTCTTTCTCCCATCAATTCTCATAAGAAATAACATTTGACTGTCGCATCTTTCATTTTTTGGATAGTCATGTTATAATCTCCAACCCAAAGTTTCAGTCTGATTATTTTTTAGTATATTTTATTCATAATTTTGTGTTTTTAAAGAAACAATTCAGTTTTAAAGTAATGCTATTAATTCTCTTATTTATGTTTTAGTATTTTAATGTAACTTAATTGATTTATTTCCAAGATTAATTATTTATTGTTTTTCTTGGCCAATGGGATTCTTGCTTTACGTCACATGTCGTGACGTCTGTCATTCTTGCTATTCATTCTTATTCTCTCGTTCGAAGCTTTCGCCAGGCTAGTTTTCAGTTCAGAATTCTGAATCTAGTTATTATTGTCGAGCTGGGAATTTGAAGTTTCCCAGCCCTAGTTATTGCAGAGACGCAATTTAATACGTTCTTCAAAGTAATTTATTTGTGATTCAATTACAAATGTGTGAAGCCAAGTTTTTTACTTCCCTGATCAAACCGTATGGACTTGAATGCGTAACTCATTAAGTAAAAGGATTTACTGTAAGTACTGCTGTGAAGTGAATATTTCAGAGTGCTTAATTTTAGTTGCAGTGTCGAAGCAACATTTAAAGGTTCTTATTCTCGGTCGAAGCAGCAAGTCGACCTTAAAATAATTTGCTGATAGTGCGCATTCACTTCAAGAATAGTGAAATTCTTTCTCAGTCGTCCGAGCAAGCGCGACTATAAAAATTGCTCTGCTCTGGTCCTCCGAGCTATTCATCAGTCTTATAAGGCAAGCATGCCTTATTTTCCAGAAGGAGCTTACTAAGTCGTCTCCCCTTGACTTCATCAACATTTCATCTTCTTCGGCACCGCTAGGAAGAGGAATTTATTTGTAAAGCAAGATACAAAATTCCATCTTGTATTTAAAAGGGTCTGCTTATCATTTTGTCCATTGTGCTCTTTGTATCTTTCAAGGGGCTCAATAAATATGTTTTAAATTTGACTTAGTGTAGCATCCTTCAAACCGGAGAGGTTTCCCCGTGTCCCTATTTCGCCTGCGAGCTACCGTGGGAGCGGGAACATCTCTTTGTGGTTCCTCCGGGCCTAGATATGACCCAGAGGCCTATGGTTGAAGATGCATTGATAGTTAGTGACCTATAATTAACGTAAAGTAACTATTCAATTCACAGTTTGAATTTGTCTTGGTCACTTATTTCAGAGACCTCAGTGATTAGGCACAATTCTAGTAATTCTTATATATCAATCTTGTTCTCCCGGCATAGTTTGCCGCCGGTGTGAGACGCTACCATCAGTAGCCATCAGTAATAAGTAGTTTAAAGTCAGTTGCTATAAGTATCTGTGGTTCTCCTCCGCATTGCGTTTGAGGGAGGTCTCTGACAGATTTCAAGTAAGTTTTTTGTACTTTCTTGTAAAGTGTAAACATTTACATCTGTGTACTTACACCTGTACAGCTACACACTATTTCTTTGTCTACTCGTTTGCTCCTATGCGGGCAACTCACTCCATTCTTATAAACAAACCTTAATTTGTCATTGTTGCACCGGCTCTAGGCGGGCAACCTATTTAATTCAGACATTGTAGAAGCAAGTCGCTATGTCGAGTCCAGACGGTTTGACGGCTCTTAAAGCCAAGCGAGTTCCCATTAAGGCCCAGATTACGCGGCAGGTTAATGTCATTAGTAATTTAGCCATTGAGGATATCACATATCCTGAACTCAAAAAGTATGAGTCTAAGTTAGACGAACTTGCAGCTAAGTTCGACCTTGTGCAGACTGAAATCGACGGTGTGGATTATTCTGATGCTGAAGAAGCCTATAGGGCAGAAGTCGACGCCGTCATTTCCAGAGGCAACTCTCAGTTGTGTAAATTTCTTCAGGCCTTATCTGACAAGGAGGCCCTGGCCCAGCAGGCCCTTGCAGAAAGGCATGCTCAGGCCCAGCTCGCCCTGGCCCGTGAGGAAGCTGAGGCTAAGAGAGCCGAAGCCCACGCCCAGGCCGAAGCTGCCCAAAGGGCTAAAATAAGACGCTTCGAGTACTTGCAATCGCAATTTCTGCGTCAAATGCAGATTATGCGAGAGTACGAAATCGAAGATCTCACTACGCTTCATGAGGCGCGCATTCGCCGCTCTGAATTCGTAGAGATCTTCAAGGCCTATAAGTCAGATTATGCTCAGGTGGCCATTGACGAGGCCTACCAGGATCATGAATTCGACTTTCACGCAGTGGAATCTGATTATTATAAAGTCATCAGTTTCTTTGACTCCATGATAGCTGAAAAGAAACAGCTATATGAACCCGAGCAGGCGCAGACTGCCAGTCAGCGCTCCTCGCTCGACCCTGTCACGCCGTTGTTACCGAAACTCCCCGAAATCCGTCTTCCTCAGTTCAATGGGAACCCCTCTGAGTGGATCGAGTTTCGTGACACTTTCTCGTCGTTGGTAATTCAACACAGGCACATTTCGGACATGGACAAGTATCAGTACTTGAAGTCCTGCCTGTCATCAGAGGTTAGTACGGTCATTCAGAATATTCCTGTCTCTGCTGCGACTTTCCAGGTGGCGTGGCAGACTTTGATTGATAGGTTTGATAACGACCGGCTAATCGCCAACACCCATCTGGACAATCTCTTCTCTCCCCCTCAGATTGAGAGGTATTCTGCAGAATCCCTGCAGAAATACCTGGATCATTTTATAAGCACGGTACATGCACTGAATTCCCTTAATACAGAAGTGGAGTTGTCAGATCTGATTATTACCAGAATTATCATCGACAAGCTTCCGATGAACCTCATCAGAGATTGGGAGTCATCTGTCAAAATAGGGAAGCTCCCTACTCTCAAGGAGTTATTTGTCTTCTTGGAAAGCCGAGTTCGCATACTGCAGATGACTGATGCTGCCACGAAAAGTCAGGCTGCTAAGTCAGTTCCGAGCTCTCCGGCTCCTTCCAAGTCAAAGTCTTCTTCTTCGAGGCCTAAATGTCTCTGTTGTCGTACTGCGGTGCATGACCTGTTTTCATGCAGCGACTTCAGGAGCATGACTTTCGCTCAAAGAGACCAGTTTGTTAGAGACCGCAAACTGTGTCGCGTATGCCTGTATAGTCAAGGGCATGCCAACAATTGTAGGACTTTTCAGTGCAGGAGATGTGCTGGGAGACATAGCACATTCCTCCACGACCCGACTAGCGATAGTCACCAGGCTGCCAATACTGCAGGTGTTATGGCTTCTAGTCAGACCCAGCAGCGCTGCTTGCTTCTTACTGCTACTGTCCGCATCCTGGACTCAGACGGCTCGCCTGTTGAGGCCACAGCCCTCCTGGATAGCGGTTCAGACTGCAATCTTATTAGCGACAGGCTGTTTAGGCGTCTTGGACTAGCTCCTCATGCCTAGCGGACTACGCTAGCGGGAATTTTGTCCACTAATGTTAGCACACATAAGCTAACCAGCATTACGATTCAGTCGCGAGTGACTTCATGGCGCTACAATGCACAGGCCATTGTCGTTCCGGAGATTTCGGAGAAAAGGTTCCCGAACTCTTTCATTGAGACCAAAGACTGGAACATTCCTCCGAATCTTCCCTTGGCTGACCCATTCTTTAGTCGTCCTAAGTGTGTCGATCTACTTCTTGGAGTGGAGATTTGCGCCCAAGTAGTGTGTCCAGGGCAAATTTCCACCTGTGAGTTACCTATGATTCAGAACTCGCACCTTGGTTGGTACTTCGCCGGGAAACTGCCCTCTGCGCCTTTCCCTTCACAGCGTTGCCATACTTCCAATGGTCATCGACGCCGATCCACGACTAAGCGTTATCTTGAAGCAAGCCCCAATGAGCCTGAATGCTCGGAGACTATGTCTTCTAATTACTCAGCCTTCCTAACTGCTGACCAGTTAGTGAGTAACCAGCTTTCCCGGTTCTGGGAGTTAGAACGAGTGTCTAACTCAGCCCCCTTCCCTGACGAGTCAGTTTGTGAACAGCATTTTGCTGCCAATACTCAGCGTGACTCCGATGGGCGATACATTGTAAAGTTGCCCTTTGTATCAGCTCCAGAATCCCTGGGGAGCACAGTGTTACAAGCCCAGAAGAGATTCTTCTCATTAGAAAAAAGACTGTCTTCAAATGAAACCCTTCGAGAGGAATATAACAGGTTCATGGATGACTATCTGAAATTGGGTCACATGAAGCCTGCCTCTCGAAATTCACTCGGGAAATATGAGTATATTATCCCGCACCATCCCGTCTTGAAGCCTTCCAGCACCACGACAAAACTCAGGGTAGTTTTTGATGCTTCAGCGAAGTCTTCTAACGGGAAGTCACTCAATGACATCCTTGCGGTAGGTCCGGTGGTGCAACCTGACCTCTTCTCGATCCTCCTACGCTTTAGGTTTAATCCAGTGGCGTTCACAGCGGACATCGAGAAGATGTATAGACAGGTCTTAGTCCATCCCGACCACCAACCTCTCCAGCAGATTTACTGGAGAACTTCTGTGTCAGACCCTATCCAGCTGTTTGACCTAACCACGGTCACTTATGGCACTGCTTCTGCCTCCTTCCTGGCAACCAGAGCTCTTAAACAGCTAGCCATCGACGAGGGAAGCAAATTTCCTGTAGCAGCCTCCATCATAAACAATTCCATCTATGTCGATGACATAGTGGCCACAGCTGCTACGCTGTCTGAGGCCAAGGTTATTGTCTCTCAGCTGAGAGAGCTTCTTCCCCTAGGTGGATTCAATCCTCGTAAGTGGAGTTCCAATTCTGTTGAACTGCTCCAAGACGTTCCTCCTGAGCTGCGGGAGTCTCTCGACCACAGAACCTTTGGTGATTCTGACACCTCCTCCATAAAGGCGCTAGGCCTCATATGGCAACCTTCTGATGATATGCTCAGGATCGAAACTTCAGTCGATCCCTCCAAGCCATTCACCACCTGTTCCAGAAGGACATTGCTATCTTGTATAGCCTCTATTTTTGACCCCCTTGGTCTAATATGCCCTATAGTGTCCTACTGCAAGATTCTGTTCCAATCTTTGTGGAAGGAGACTACTTCATGGGACCAGCCCATTCCTTCTGCGGTCGCCGACAAGTGGCGCAAGATTCACAACCAACTTCAGTTCATCTCCAGCATCGCTATCCCTCGGCTAGCATTACAGCAGAACTTCTTATCTGTGCAGTTGCACGGTTTCTGTGATGCTAGCGAGGTGGCATATGGCGCCTGTCTGTACATACGATCTACTAATCACCTCGATAAGGCCAAGAGCTGTCTGCTTTGTGCCAAGTCTAGGGTTGCCCCTTTGAAGGCAACGACTATACCTCGCCTTGAATTGTTGGCAGCTCACTTGTTGGCAACGTTAGTTCACCGGGTGTTACCTGCGTTGCAACTTTCTATAAGTTCAGTACACCTGTGGAGTGACTCCAAGGTTGTACTTGGTTGGTTAAACCATTCACCTTCTAAACTTAAGACTTTCGTGGCTAACAGAGTCGCGGACGTCCAAGAATTCACTGCCATTGAATCTTGGTCGCATGTGTCATCTAAGGACAATCCCGCTGATCTCATCTCTAGGGGAGCCACCCCTTCTGACCTACTTAACAACTCTCTGTGGTGGTCAGGCCCTTCTTGGCTTACTGCCGACTCCACTCAGTGGCCCAGTTTGCCCACTGAGCTCGAGTCTTCGTCTCTCCCAGAGGTGAAGATAGCAGCGCTAGTCACTATCGAAACCTCTAGCTTAAGCCCATGGCTGACTAAGTTTTCACACTTGAAAACAATCAGGGTCATGGCTTATGTGCGACGTTTCATTAATAATTACTTGAAACTCAAGTCACCTGTCAATGGCCCTTTGTTGCCGTCAGAGCTTACTGAAGCTTTGCATTCTTGCATTAGAATCATTCAAAGGAATGCTTTCAGAAAGGAAATTCAAGCATTGTCTTCCTCGCAAGATTTGCCTTCTTCTAGTAAGATCCGGCAACTATGCCCCTTTATTCAGGATAACATCCTGCGTGTAGGTGGACGTCTAAGTCGGTCCAACCTACCCTTTGACAACAAGCATCAGATATTACTTCCTGCAGAGCATGCTTTCACCAGGCAGTTAGTTCTCCATGTGCACTTGCATCTAGGTCATGCAGGACCTCAGCTAGTCATCTCACACTTGCGAGAGTCGTATTGGATCCCTTGCATTCGCAAGCTGGTTCGCAGTGTACGGAGGCGCTGTAGTGTTTGCTTCCGCTTTGAGGCTCAGGCTTTTCAGCAAAAGATGGCTGATCTGCCTCCTGAGAGAGTAAATCCTCTCCCTCCTTTCACAAACTCTAGTGTGGACTACGCCGGTCCATTCTCTCTCAAGTTTGGTGGCCCGCGGTCCAAGGTGACTACTAAAGCCTACGTTGCTATTTTTGTCTGCATGTCCACGAAAGCCGTACACGTTGAGCTAGTGACTTCGCTCACCTCACGTGCCTTCCTGGCGGCATTGTCAAGGTTCACAAGTCGTCGTGGAATTCCAAGTTCAATCACTTGTGATAATGGTAGAAACTTTGTCGGAGCCCACGCCGACCTGCAGAACCTCTCTAGGCTTTTGATGTCATCAGAACATCACTCCGCAGTGCAAGACGCCACTGCGCATTTGAACATTCATTGGCGTTTCTTGCCTCCTCACTCTCCACACATGGGAGGGCTTCATGAGGCGGCAGTACGCTCTTTGAAGTTCCACTTGAAGAGGATGTCCTCGTCCTGTAAGTACACTTACGAGGAGATGTCTACTGTTCTCACACAAATTGAGTCATTCTTGAATTCACGTCCTTTGATGTCGTTATCTGAGGACGTGGATGACTTTGGATATTTGTCTCCCGGCCACTTTCTTATTGGCAAGCCCATTGTGTCGGTGCCCAGTCCTGACTTCTCTGGTGGGTACAGCCTGCGTTCTCGTTGGAACCATCTTCAGCAGATGGTCACTTGCATTTGGAAGAAGTGGTCCGTGGATTATCTCCACACGCTACAGCGTCGTGCAAGGTGGCACAAGGCACTGCCAGACGTTCCTTTGGGTACCCCTGTATTGGTTCTCGAGGACAATGTACCTCCTCATAGGTGGGTGCTTGGTCTGGTGCACCAAGTACACCCAGGCCCAGACGGCCTTGTCAGAGTTGTCACTGTGCGCACTGTCTCAGGCACTTATAAGAGGCCCCTCATCAAGTTGGCTCCTCTGCCTGTCAGTGAAGAGGGACAGTGACACCTGCTTTCATTCAGAGTGCTGATGCCGGACGCATCCCACTCCACCGATTTTGACTTTCTTGCGACTTGATAGTTGTTTTGGCCTCGAATCCTTGCATTCACGAAGTTGCTTGACGTCACATTCTGTTAGATAATTTCACGAGCGAAATTATCGCGGGCAATATGTTCCGTCTAGCATTCGTGTCTGGCCGGATTTGAGGTATCAGCTGGTTTCGCGAGGTCATTCGCCGTGTTGCTATGGCAACAGGCTTGTGACTTCGCTTGTTTTATTTTCTTGTTGTGTCTTCAATATAATTTTAAATATGTTTACTTATCTGTTTGTTCTTTCTCCCATCAATTCTCATAAGAAATAACATTTGACTGTCGCATCTTTCATTTTTTGGATAGTCATGTTATAATCTCCAACCCAAAGTTTCAGTCTGATTATTTTTTAGTATATTTTATTCATAATTTTGTGTTTTTAAAGAAACAATTCAGTTTTAAAGTAATGCTATTAATTCTCTTATTTATGTTTTAGTATTTTAATGTAACTTAATTGATTTATTTCCAAGATTAATTATTTATTGTTTTTCTTGGCCAATGGGATTCTTGCTTTACGTCACATGTCGTGACGTCTGTCATTCTTGCTATTCATTCTTATTCTCTCGTTCGAAGCTTTCGCCAGGCTAGTTTTCAGTTCAGAATTCTGAATCTAGTTATTATTGTCGAGCTGGGAATTTGAAGTTTCCCAGCCCTAGTTATTGCAGAGACGCAATTTAATACGTTCTTCAAAGTAATTTATTTGTGATTCAATTACAAATGTGTGAAGCCAAGTTTTTTACTTCCCTGATCAAACCGTATGGACTTGAATGCGTAACTCATTAAGTAAAAGGATTTACTGTAAGTACTGCTGTGAAGTGAATATTTCAGAGTGCTTAATTTTAGTTGCAGTGTCGAAGCAACATTTAAAGGTTCTTATTCTCGGTCGAAGCAGCAAGTCGACCTTAAAATAATTTGCTGATAGTGCGCATTCACTTCAAGAATAGTGAAATTCTTTCTCAGTCGTCCGAGCAAGCGCGACTATAAAAATTGCTCTGCTCTGGTCCTCCGAGCTATTCATCAGTCTTATAAGGCAAGCATGCCTTATTTTCCAGAAGGAGCTTACTAAGTCGTCTCCCCTTGACTTCATCAACATTTCATCTTCTTCGGCACCGCTAGGAAGAGGAATTTATTTGTAAAGCAAGATACAAAATTCCATCTTGTATTTAAAAGGGTCTGCTTATCATTTTGTCCATTGTGCTCTTTGTATCTTTCAAGGGGCTCAATAAATATGTTTTAAATTTGACTTAGTGTAGCATCCTTCAAACCGGAGAGGTTTCCCCGTGTCCCTATTTCGCCTGCGAGCTACCGTGGGAGCGGGAACAGTTGCAATTTGGAGAATTATATTGTTGTTAGTGTCTGAGGTGAAGCTATAAAACACAAATGCCTGAAGAAATCAGGCTTTCCATTTAAATCGAAGTCCATATTTTCTTAAAATCAGGATTTTTTGCTATAATATTGTATGGACAGAATACTTCATTCATAAACACACCGAAACATGAAAAAACACAGTCCATTAGAAGAAATATTCAGGAGGTAAACAATATCCACTAAAATGGAAAAGCTATCAAAGTACTTACATACTAATTAAAGTAATTTAGGCTAGTCTGCCTCACTTTTTGTGTCCATAGTTGATCTCCTACCCTTGGGTTGCGACACTACAGTTTAAAAAAAGGTTAGCACTGTTCAGACAAAGTTTCCACAAGAGCATGACTGCAAGTATAAGCAAAACTGCAAATATGAGCAAGACTGCAAGTACTGTATGAGCAATACAGAAGTATGAGCAAGGCTGGAATATGAGCAAAACTGAAGTATGAGTAAGACTGCTAGTATGGGCAAGACTGCTAGTATGAGCAAGACTGCTAGTATGAGCAAAACTGCAAACATGAGCAAGTACAGTATGAGCAAAACTGCAAATAGGCTATATGTATATGACTGAAAATATGAGCAAATCTGAAGTATGAGCATGACTACAAATATGAGAAAAACTGCAAGTATGAGCGAAACTGAAGTATGAGCAAAACTACAAATATGAGCAAAACTGCAAATATGAGCAAAACTGCAAATATGAGCAAAACTGCAAATATGAGCAAGACTGAAAGTTTGATCGAAACTGAAGTATGACATGACTACAAGTATGAGCAAGACTGCAAGTATGAATAAAACTGAAGTGTGAGCAAAACTGCAAATATGAGCAAGACTGAAAGTTTGAGCGAAACTGAAGTATGAGCATGACTACAAATATGAGCAAAACTGCAAGTAAGAGCAAAACTGCAAGTATGAGTGAAACTGAAGTATGTGCATGTCTGCAAATGAAAGAAAACAATGTTATAAGATTATTGTAAAAGAAGATCGTGACGTCCTAATCCGTGACTTCAATTTACTTGGAGGCAAAATAAGTAAAGTTCGTACTTCTGTTCTCTAGTACCAGTTTTGCCAGTGAAACGCAGAAGATCATGGAAAGATGAGGAAGACAATCATGTCCAGGACCATTCCTTCAAGGTAGGTGTACAAAGGGAAGGGAAAGCTGTTAAATTCTATTCTGTAACAAATCCTTCCTAAATCTAGGCCTACAGGGCAAATAAAATTAGTTTTTTTTTGTCTCGTGAGATAATTATTTTATTAAATAGGCTAATTTTATAACTCTAAACCCAGTTAGATTTAAAGTTTTATGCACAACTATGTGTTTTTTTGTGATAAGTTAGAGGGTAAGTAAATATATAGGTCTATTGGCAATGTTATAAGTAATAATCTTTTAGAGAAACATAATGAGAAAGAAACTACAACAGAATCACTCCTTCCAAGGTTGACGCTCACTTGCCCGAGCAGACCGACCAGACCGACACGGAAAATAATAGTTTGCATGTTTCTTGATGGGTGAACGCTTACCTACCCGGCCAGAAGCACCGTCCTTCCGCGGAAGACGGGAAGCTATTCTTTGGGTCCGATTCGAGCCGAAACTTCCGATGCTTCGGATGGGGTTCGATACTATTCGTATGTTTTCGCTAGCGTTCGGATGACCACCCCTATTCATTTTACTCATTTAACCTTCAAGACTCGAGCTGGTCGCAGCTCGCTACCCTGTCAGTGACACTGGGCACTCAGACTCAAGAAAGCTTCCTTGCTCTAACATGCATTTGTGTGATTCCTGCTTCAGAAATTGGTTATTTACACTAAAAATCTTATGTGAAACACTCACATTACTTCCTTTACCCTTCGTATTAAAGCATAAAGTAAACGGCTTAATTGCAGCAGTTCGCTTTCAGTTGTCTCAGCCTCATGAATGTATTATTCGCGAGGCAAGACTTAAAACTAGAGTTTGAGTATGTGATGAATGGCTTATAACAACACTTCAATCAATTTAATTTTTAAAATGTTCAAAATAAAGTTGTAGTTTCTAGTATAAGAAGTGTCTCGTGTTACAAAATTTAAACAAAATTGTTAGACCCGTTTCGAGAACAGAAATAAATTGCTCAATCATGTAAAGTGGTAGTAAAAGTAAGAAAAAGTCATCGTCGATCTTCATATCACATCCCCAGAAGATAAAACTGAAAAATAGAATTTTGTTTTTATATGAGTTTTCATTCTCCAGCTGAAGAGTTCTCACAGACTTACAAAGGCGTATTTCTGAAAATTGTATTTTTGAATTGAGGGGATCTACAAATGTGTATTATTGTTGAAAACTCAACATTCAATTTCATGGTCGAGCATAATACTTCCTCTATCTACAGTATTTATGGTATGGGTAGAGGAAGTAAATGGATGGAATAGCACAAGCATACGCAAAGCCAAGTCGTACAACAATAAATTTTTAAAAATTCAATTACTGCGAGAGATGTGTTAACGAATCGGAAGTAAGATATTTCAAAACTTTAAAACCAAACATTAATATTTATTTGTAACGGTATACCTACTAAGAATAATCCTGGTTACTTTCGCATGTGTTTTAAATAGGACCATTAAAGTAATGCACGTGTACAATACTATTCAATATTATCTTATTACATATTTAATTATTGAATAGGGTATCCATCATACTTCATCACCTCTAATTCATGCAGAGTTTACTTTTGCAGTTAATGTTGGTATAAAATAAAGCTAAATTTTTCAATTTTTATAATATCAGTGTTGCTTACCATTTATTAGATATAACATGCTATATCAATATTATAAACAGAGTGGGCCTACAATGGCCATAATAATATTAATAATGAATTATTAACTAATGTGAAACAGCATAGATAAAACTAAAGGTAAGTCAAGTGATCCCTGTATGGCCCAATCAGAACCATATGGTTTCCAGGAAGTTAAAGCTCCCGGATTGAGACATACCGCACATGAAGGTGGCAAGGTTGTCAGCCCTATGCACCGGCCGTTATTTACCCCTAAGAATACTCCTGGTACTCATTTTTGTTAGAGGCTGAGTCGACCTCAGGGCCATAGTGCCACCAGAAGGATTAAGCCAATTGAAAAGTCTCAACGACCTCATCGGGAATCGCACCCGCGGTTTGTAACGCAGTGCCATAACCACTACACCACGGCGTACCCCAGCATAGATGAAAGCTTGAAGAAATTAGTCTTTACGAAAATAATTAATAATCACCTCAATGATAGGAACAATATCATATGAGAGGATGTATTATAATATTAAAGATGTGGAATGGTTCAATACTATGTAATTTGCAAATTTATATGAAATATTGAAGAAACTGAACCATTGCTGCACCCCACTTAACGACTGGCGCTTGAGTGATTGATGACGGACCAGACAATTCCGCATAGTGAGCGTTGAAACTGCCGCGGAAGACGGACGGCTACTGATTTCTGTTCGGTCTGCTCGGGCAAGTGAGCGACAACCTTAGTCTTCGTTTTATAGCGGTTTAGAACTTCATATTAAATTTCTCTGAAAAGTGAGAAAGGTGCCTTTTTTTCTGTTCCCTCCAGGAATTGAAGATCGCAGGTACAGATGGCCATGAAGTCGTCATGTCACCTTACAATCTCTTTATTTTGAAATATTCATATAGTGTAGTTTATTTAGTTAAATTTAGTACTGTCATAGGTAATCCCACGAGATATTACGAATTTATCGAACTTATCTGATGAAACTCGTAATTCCGAGTGAAATTTATTAAGACTAATCCACGAATGAAATATGTCAGATTATATAAATGAACATTACTTTTTTACTTGTGTTGTTTAAAACCAAATCACCATGGTATCAACCAGAGTGACAATTAACGGGGGGAGGGGGAATTCCCTGGCTCGTGAAACTTTTTAAATGGCAGAGAACAGCAATATATTTCCCTGCCAGGAAAAAATTATTTCCACCTCTTCTTCTGTAAATGATATTTTATTTCTGCATATCTGCATATATGAATTTAAGGATCTGCATATTACATCATTGTAACTACCGGTAAATATCTCAACTACAGTTACTTGTTATTGTATCGTATATGGTACAGTAGGCCTATGGGTTATATTTATGTACCGTAACTAGGAAATTATATTTACTTTTGAATTTTCAGTGCCCGAAGAAGGACGTGAGTTAAATGTTTCCCCTCTTATGAAAAAGCTCGTTTCGCACCCTCGTGTCAGTTGTCAGATTACGGCATACTAAAAGAATGAACAATCTAACGTATTTTTTACTATGCAGTAACCAATGCCACCAACAGCGAGGATGAGAAATAGTTATCTAATCTAATCAGGGCGGAATAAAACACACGAAATGGCTTGCTCCGAATCAAAATTGTGTTTTAATCAATGTACAGGTAGGGGAAAAAAGCGGACCGACTCTTGTAGCTGATTTCAGAGCCTTGTGATACATAAATAAATGTAAGAGATGTAATGGAAACGTCTGTTTTCACAAGCAATGCAAATTACGTGAAATTATTTCTCAATTCAAGCAATTTATCGGCTGTAGAACAAATTTCAATACATTCCCTGCTATCCTGTGAATGTCACTAGGCATCCGCAGTGGCACATATCGCCAACTTAGATATTTTAGTTGGTCCGCTTTTTTTCCCCTACCTGTACATTTAAATTGTTTAGATTTCCAAATAAATTATGTTGTATAAAGTAAGGTATTATAATCCTATACATTGGCAGGCAATACAGATATGTGACCTAATAATCATTGCATATTGATTGATACCTTGACGTATCCAGTAACAAGCTGACGTTTTTCATTGCGACCCTTGCAAGCATATTATAAGATAAACGACTGTGATTGGTCGATATACGAGGCACTGCTAAACGTGATGGTCAAAATGAGTGGAATAGTCATAGAAAAGAGTGTATACGTTCCTAAAATAGTTTTTTTGGGAACTCGTTTTACATTACCCCAAAAAATTACACTTTGGAAACTCGTATCATAAATAACTATTACAAGCAGAAAATACAGAAATATAACATGAATTTTACTATTCTACATTAAATTGCCTAATTGAGAATTGAAATTATAGTTCTCGAACGTTCTTGTTACAGTCATGTTACCGGACGTAAATCTAGACGCCCAATTGAGGCATTGAAATATCAAAACTGCTAAGTACCAAATGTAATGGCCGAGTGCACCAACCTCGGTATTCAGAATACCGCGGTAAAGTTGCTTAGTTTACCCCGGTAAAGTCATACTTTCGTTGCATCGTGCTCGGTTTCGAGTTTTACCGCGGTAAGATGCTAACCGTCCGTGAAGGAGCTGTAAAGTGAGAAAACCGTGGTTTCGCACTTCTCAAAATGGCGCTGAATATGTTGTATTTGCGATATCTAGAACTGTTTGAGCGTAATGAAAGAGTTGCTGGAGAGTTGTGGGATCCATTTGAAGAACTGGACGACGTTTCTTTTCAAAGAAGGTACCGGTTAAAGAAGGAAACGGTGACATATCTGTTGGAATTACTTGGGGAAAGATTGCAGTTCCCAAGCAGAAGAAACTACCCCATTTCGCCTCGCAATCGCCTACTCGTAGCGTTGCGATTTTATGCTACTGGGACATTCCAGTGTGTCATAGGAGATGTATGTGATACCGAAAGAACTACGGCATGCCGAATAATTCATGAGGTATCGGATGCCATTGCTTCACTATCGCAGAGATTCATAAAACTTCCATTGACAGGCCTCGAACAAAGGGAGGTTATGGAGGACTTCAACAGAATGGCCAGATTCCCTGGTGTTGTGGGTGCCTTGGATTGCACACACATTAGAATCCAGTCTCCTGGAGGGGAAAATGGAGAACTCTTCAGGAACAGGAAAGGGTATTTTTCTCTGAATGTACAAACTGTCAGTGATACCAATCTCCTAATAAGGGATATTGTGGCAAGGTGGCCCGGATCAACACACGACAGTACTATTTTCCACAATTCTAGACTGAGGGCCCGTTTTGAAACAAGGGAACTAGCCAATGGGTATCTGTTGGGTGATGGTGGGTACCCATGTAAATCATACCTCCTCACGCCTCTTCAAAATCCAATAACTCCAGCAGAGCAACGGTACAACAGAGCCCATATTGCAGGAAGAAATGTTGTCGAGAGGCAATATGGAGTATGGAAAAGAAGATTTCCAGCATTATCTTTAGGGCTTAGGTGTAAGGTACAAAATATTCCTAACATCATTATTGCCACAGCTGTGTTACACAACATTGCCATAGCAGCTCGGGAGGATGAGCCATCTGAAGATCCTGAGATCAACCGTATTCTACAGCAACTGCATCAGGAACAGCAGCAGGTTGAAGAAAATATGCCTGTACAAATGCCTGATGTCCACCTACATCCAAGGGAAGATGATAATCCAGGACAAGTTACAAGGCGGGCAGTAATCAACAGGCATTTCACCTAAATTGAGGTTTAACTAACTACAGGTATGCATTTGTTTAACTAAACACTATAATTCAATAATTTCAGTATTTCAATTCTTGATTTGCTATATTTCCTTCTGTAGGTACTGGAATTAGTTATTCTAGCCTCTCCTTATTTGTCTTAAGTACTGTACCGTTACCTAATTTCATGCTTTTCTCTTTCAGGCAAGGTCTACCCAGGAGAGCTTCTGCAGCACACGGTAACTCTGGATGGAGGAACTGCTTCAGATTGCTAAACTTGGAGCTCTTGATGATGGTTTATTGGCAGATGTAATAATCATTGCCATTTTCCACCTGGTCTATGTAATGTGTAGGCTGCAGGAATTTCATAGTTTATTTTGTTTAAACAGAGAGGGTCTTATTCAGCTTCTCATTGTAGGTAGCTTTCATGTGTAGCCTCTACCATTTTCTATTAGGCCTATGCAACATGTACAGGTATTTTATAGTTGATTTTGTTTAAATAGAGAGGGTCTTATTTAGCTTCTCATTGTAGGTAGCTTTCATGTGTAGCGTATAGCATTTTCTATTAGGCCTATGCAATATGTACAAGCGTTTTATAAATGATTTTGGTTAAACAGGAGAGGGTTTTATTCAGCTTCTCATTGTAGGTAGCTTTCATGTGTAGCCTATACCATTTTCTATTAGGCCTATGCAACATGTACAGGTACCGGTATTTTATAGTTGATTTTGTTTAAATAGAGAGGGTCTTATTCAGCTTCTCATTGTAGGTAGCTTTCATGTGTAGCGTATAGGCCTACCATTTTCTATTAGGCCTATTCAATATGTACTAGCGTTTTATAAATGATTTTGTTTAAACAGGAGGGGGTTTTATTCATCTTCTCATTGTAGGTAGCTTTCATGTGTAGCCTATACCATTTTACATTTTTCAAACATTGTGTAGCCTATAGGCCTATGCAATATGTACAAGCGCTTTATAAATGATTTTTTTTAAATAGAGAGGGTCTTATTCAGCTTCTCATTGTAGGTAGCTTTCATGTGTAGCCTATACCATTTTCTATTAGGCCTATGCAACATGTACAGGTATTTTATGGTTTAAACAGAATGAAGGTTTTTATGAAATTTCTTCTTGTAGGTATAAATTTTTGTTTTGTTTTGTATGTTTGATCTGCTATCAACACTGTATTATCCCTCTTAGAATTCTATGGGGCTCTTAAGCCAAAATAATAGTTCAATAAATATTCATACCTAAAGTGAATTCTCAGAGAAATTATTGTTTAAATAATTTTATATATTGATTAAAACATGGTGCCTATAGCTCCCTGGTCTTGTTTCCTATTTGCATTTTGATATAGTGTGGTGGTTGTCACTATGTTTGAGTCACAATCAACTTCGGCAAAACGGTAATTTATGCCGCTCACAGGTTTTCCTTCCACTGAATAATAATAAAAATCCTTTGCACCGAACATAATATGTCACAACTATAAACAACAAAATAATATTTCATACTAAAAACAAAAGACCCTCGCACCAAAAATCATATTTCACAATTATAGGAGTGGGAGCGGAAAACTCGTGCGTGGCATAAAATATCTTTTTCCCCCAACTTTTTAAAAGAAGGGAATCATGTACCTGCTTATAGGTCATGTCATATATGTTTAAATAACAAGCCTTTGAACAGGGGTAATGTGCTACAGCAAACTGTAAAATCCTACTTACCTTAAATCTATCCTAATTTTGTCCTCCCACCTACATCTAGGTCTTCCAGGTGGTTTTTTCCCTTCATGTCTCCCAGTCAATACTTTTGTGATATGTCTTTCCTCCCCCATGCACGCAACATATCCAGCCCCTTTCATCCTCCCTGATTTGATTACCCTTGCTATATCCGGTAACGAGTACAGGTTATGAAGCTCGTTGTTATGCAGTTTTCTCCTGTCCCCATTTTCATCTCTCTTAGGCCCAAACATTTTCCTAAGCACCGTGTTTTCGAACACTCAGATTATGTTCTGAACTTCAACTTGAACCCTTTCACTGCTAACTTGTTATTCACTGTGTAAACTGGTGGTGCTGAATTAATTTAAAAATTTTTGTAATCATGTAAATGGAGAAATTGTCAGTTCTTTCTGAAACAAGAGCACAGCATACATTTATTGAAGTTTAGATTGATTTATGCAACCTTGGGATTGCCTGCATGTCATCACAACACAGCAGGTTTATAATGCATTTTAATGCTGGTGCAATACATCTGAAACATTAGCTACAGATTTCAGTCCAAAGAGAACTGATTATGTCAGGATTTACATAATAGACACTATATGCTGACTCATCTTGAACCATTCCCACGGAAAATTTATATCGTCTATTGCATACAAAGTTGTGCCTAGCACATGCGTCAACAGCACAGCCAGCAGGGATGTGCGCTGCCGCATATGTGTCTGTAGCAGTGAAAGGGTTAATATATCATGTTCATAATGACTGTATAATCTTATATATGTTCAGGTAGAGAGACTGCAGAAGTTGTATTGCTTATACGTGGTTCAAGCTAAAGAGCGTTGCTTTCTCATCTTTCCCTCAATCAACTGCCAGAATACCAAAGTAAATCAAACATTATTATAATACTTCTCATGTTGTGCCCAACGGGCTCTTAGGTGAGCAAAAACTAACAATTGACTTCAATGCTATTGTAACAATGAAGGAAATCAATATATAACATGAATTTACACACACAGCTGGCTTGCAACCACTGTGGATACAGGTGAAAAAGGGAAGCTGACCATACTATCTTCTGCATATCACCAGTAGAGCCTTGTGGCTTGAAACGAGTGTGTGTTGCAAATACTATCTCATATAGCCAACTTGATATATTAAAAAATGATTAGTAGGCCTACAATTACTGCCTCATAGTGAAGTCCAACGTTCCTTCTTACTGCAGACGTTATCAATAACTCATGTTGAATCCATCCATGTTTGCATTTATTTTCTCTGTATAGAAAGCATTGGAACAGCTGTAAGACTCTGCAACGAAATTAATACCAAGATACACGACATCGTGGATGTTTCTTCAATCTCCTCGTTGAAAATATTTGAGGCAATATGTTTTTATTTGATGTCGAAGTGTCTCTGTATTAATTTTGTTGCAGAGTCCTTGGCTTGCTGAACTGCCTTCATTAGACCCGGCATAGTGACTCCCACTCTCTTGCCAAACAAACATTTTACACGATAAAACTATCAGAAACACGTTTGCGTGCAAAAAGAACACACATAAGCACGTTGTTTGCTTGACTGCTCCTGCACATGCGTGCACAGTAGGTTCTTCCTATATTTAGTCACTTGTCAAATTTCCTACATTGCTGCTGGGTGCGTCTCATTCAGTTGTCAACCTCTGTTGGGTCGCTTGTACAGCGTAATGTCTTTCGTGGCTAAGATCAGAACTATAATTTCATCTACTTTCCAACAGATGTCGAGACAAGTATCGTTTCTATGTCAAGCAAGGTCTTGTTACAGAACAGCGTAGTGCGCAGTGAGACTTGAAGTAATTAGAAAAGCTTCAGTATCTCATTCGTTACACGCCCTTGCAGTGCTTTTTTCAGTTAAAACTGGCATACATTCAAGCTTGGGTATGACGTCACACCCCTACAAACGCAGTACTATTAGAGAATCCCATGCATGGCGGTAAGGGAAGTATTATACATTACCGACTCTGACATTCCAAGATACCAGGAGAGGAATTCTTGCCTGGAAGTGCAAAGTCCAAAATCTACGTTAAAGAAAATACAGTATTGTGTTTGAAAAAACATTACATGGCGAGCAGAAAACAAGCTGTGTGCTGCAGCACAATAGGAGAAACCGCCACTACATCCCACTATAGGGTCTTTTGTATGTACCGTCTCTATGACTATAATTAATGTGCTAGTGTTCTGACATTTAATTTTTTAATGTGAACCATAGTACGTAAATATCTAATCAGACATTTACCTTTGTGACTGGAAAGCCAGGAAAAAACAAAACAAGTTTTACTGGCTGGACATGGGGTACAACATTGCTACATTCATCTAAATGCCAGGGATAGTGATAATCTGGGATGTGTAGTAAGGTGAATGATAATGTATTTAACTATAATTCCAACATGGAAAAAAAAAAATTTGTAGCCTGTGCTTTTATTAAATTAGAAGTGTGAGTTTAATCTTTTCCAATATTTCAAGGTTTCATTCGCTATTTTCTTTTTCATTTTGATTAATTCCAATTTCTCTTTTTTCAACTGCATGGTGAGTTCATGCTGTTCTTTCTTCTGCATGGCTTCGGAGTTCATCGTAGCTACTTAAAGGACTGCAGCACGCGATATTGCTTCAGTAGCAGTTACTTTTTGCCTTTTGGCTGTTAGTATCTTCCTGGATACACGCTGAAATAAAACATAAGGAAAAAATAAATTATGAATGTAAGGTTGACAGAATGAATGCTTTGTTCTCACCCATCATTTGGGCCAAGAAGACATTTAGTGCAAGGATGGGCACTAAATTGAAGGAAAGTCTAAATTGTACGGTTGACAGACACGTACTCTTACTTAACCTCTTAAATTAGTGATTGAATAAATAGTGAACTCTTTGGTGATCCTGGAACTAACTACAGGGTCTTTATTATAAGTTGAGACGGGGCAACCGGTGTTTTCACTCTCCGCTACGGAGTCCGCATTAGCCGTGGGTGGAGCGCGCGCGGCTTCCCTGCTTAAAGTGTAGGCTATATAAAGTATTACATATCTTACCTTATAACATATGTTGTGTAACCGATCAGTTCATATGGACTTATATAAAAAGAGGAATCAAATATAAGAAAATACATTTCACGGACAATATTTGAACTTCCCGCAACATTATCGACTACTAAAAACTACCATTACGCCTAGACTATTACAATGACCATAAAACGAATTACATGACAAGACAGAGGACATTTACACGAACAATTTAATATACAACATGACCATCTGAATCAAAAGACATTACCAGCAATTACAAATAATTAATCAAACGATTAATTATTAACACGACAACATAGAAAATTACATCATTCAACGCATAATCAAGAAAGCTATACAACTACACTTATTGCAGACAATAGTGACAATTACTTTATGAATTATTAACTAAATAAGGGAATACAATGAAGTGAAGGCGTGGCTTTTTGTCTGGAGAAGTCCACTGTCGCCAGCTATTAAAGTCAAGTTGATGGATACGTTTCTCCCCAAACCTCAACCCACTTTAACGACAAATATTTCAAACACTAGCAGACGACTTAGCTAATTTCCAATCACAAGAGACAAAGCCTACTGACTGAACCAATGGAATGGCTAGAATATTTTAACACCGAAACATATTAACACGAACAGGAGCGACCAACAGAGACTTGAAGACATCTATTCAACAGCGACGGACGTAATTTTTATAGACTAAACCGGAGTTAGAAATATACAGTGAAACAGTAACAAGTACTAATATTAATTTTATACCGACTTTTAAATAATACGGTCGAGGATAAAGATATATATATTGGAATAAGACAAGATTATAGATATTATTTTTCGTATTGAAAAGTTAAACGAATAAATACCGCCATAAGATATATAACCTAAAATTCCTGCAATAAAACGTGCAGATGTTATAAGTATAATAATATAACCTAAAGTAATTTTGGCGACGACGAAGCAAATAGATAAAGACATTACTGTTTTCTTCCTCCAGACATTTTAAGAAATTAACAAATTAAGTGAAAGATTTTCGGACAAAATAAACTTACAAATATTATTCAAGTTCATTATCAATAGACTTCAAATTTACGACCTATAATCCCTTCATCTTATATCCTATTTTAGTTTTCGTCGAGCACGACCCTGAAAGAGATCTCGCTCTACCAACTGAGTTAGAAATAGCCGGACATAATATATTCAACGACCCCTACTGACAATTATACATTGGCACCCAACAGTCATAAATTAGCACCCAACATTACGAACAGTTATAAATTGGCACCCATTTTGACGTTAATCATTTCATCACCCAACGAACAGTTATAAATTGGCTCCCATCTCAGGGCAGAATTTTCGAAACGAAATAGGATATAGGAATTAGGCCAACAAAAGTCGAAAATTTTTTTGAAACGACACGGGGATAGACGAAATTTATTAACAAATTAATTCTTCGAAATAAACAGCAATAGTGTATAGACTCCATGTGGATTACCAACAACATCAACATTCACCATCAACATTCACCATAAACCCTCCACTCAACTGAAAATCTACACCCCCGCCCCCCCAATTCTACAAGAGATCAACACCCCTCTTCAGCTTGTGACCTCCAGTCAGCTGATGGCCATTCCTAGGCTATTGACCGACAGACAGCTGCAACAACAGAAGGACTAGGGTATCGTTAAAATTTTTTGCTTATACTTACAGAGTTCACAGAACAATCATATTTTTTCTCTTTAGTTTTTTTTTTTTATTTGTAAAGGCTTAAAATAACTTTAAATTATATCCTTTCAAGAAGGAATGACTTTTTAGACTTATATTTCAGTAATTATTTTTCAATTTCACATTTTTCTATGCGTTTACGCAATAACAAAATTAAGATGTCTGTGAAAACTGTACAAGTAGTAACATGTTCAAGTGACCCAGAACCACAGCATGAACCCCCACACCCAGTGTCAAATGATCTTTCTAGTTTGCAAAGCAGTGAATTAGACAATAGAAATGTCAATGTAAGTGAGAATTTAACAGCAGGTGTAATATCCCAGTCAGCTGCTCCAACAGATACTATGTCTTCTAACCCTGAAATAGCCACGGTAAATGTCAATGCATTACAACAAATTATGAATGCTATAACTTCTCTGGCCAGTCAAAATACTGCGCTAACTGAAACAATTAACTCATTGCAGACTGAAAGTAACAGTCAAAACACTACGCTAACTGAAACCATTAATTTAATGCAAACTGAATTAAACAGTCAAAACACTAATCTAACTACAACCATTAATGCATTACAGACTGAATTTAACAGTCAAAACACTACGCTAACTGAAACAATTAATTCAATGCAGACTGAATTTAAAACTGAACTTAATAATCAAATGAATTCATTGCAGACTGAATTTAACAATCAAAACACTAATCTAAACACAACAATTAACTCATTGCAGACGGAATTTAATAGTAAAATGAATTCAATGCAGACCGAATGTAATAATCAAAATACAACCTTAACAACAACAATAAATTCAATGCAAACAGTACTTAATACTCAATTAACTTCACTACAGACAGAAGTTAATGAAAACTTGAATTCAGAGCTAACAGCTCAAACTAGTAATCTTACTCAATTAATGCAAAACCATAGACAACAGGTTGCTGAGGAATTAATGCAAATCGATTCCCGAGTAACACAACAGATAGCATCTTCAGAAAATATCTTAACTGGACAAATAGAAACTGTACAGACAGAGGTTCGTACCCAGGTAGATGGAATTCGAAATCATGTAAGTGCAGTAGAAAGAGAAGTTAGGAGTAACAACACTAGATTGGTATCCCTTAATTCGGAGTTGGACAGATTGCGTCATAGGTTACGGGATCAGGAAGATCGTACAGAGAGTACAGTCTTGGTCTCTGACCGGGGCGAAATTGCGTCAACTTCATCTGCTCTCCTAGACACGCCTACTGATACACCTATCATTCCCCCTCTACCCGCAAGCTTACCAAGATCCAATAACGGATTGAACCATCACACTGCAGGTAATTCAAATCCAAATAATAATAATAATCATCAAAATTTCAACCCCAGTAATCAGATTGGATTTACCCTTAGTCAAAGCGACTTGCCTCTTCCCACGTTTGAGGACAAACAGAAGACTAACCCTGTCAGATATTTGCGCGAATTAAAGACATTTTTCAACTTAAGAAATGTACCCGAACAGTTAAAAATGATCATGGTATCCAGGTCATTAAAAGGTAGTGCAGCTCGATGGTTCAATGTTGTTAATGATACGCTGGAATTGAATATGCAGACATTCGAAGAGTCCTTTCTTCGAGAATTCTGGTCAATATCAGATCAAGAGAGATTAAAAGGTCAGATTTTTCATGGAAGTTTTGATCGTAATAGCGGCCAAACCTATATGGAACATTTTATTTCTTTATGTGATTCAAAACAGCTGTTAACCCCTAGTATCGAAGATGAAGTCTTCATCAAAGCCCTCTGCTTACACTATCCGTTTTCAATAAAGAACAGTTTAATTGTTGCAAGCCCCAAGACAATCCCTGACATGATAGCATTGTTGAAATCCCTACAGGAATCCCCGTTTCCACCACAAAAGATAAATAAATCCCAAGTTACCAACACTAATCAAGGCCTAAAAAGAAACATTAATTACGTTCAAACCAAACCCAACCAAAACGCTTTTGGATGCGAGACGCGGACAGGATCTGCCCAGTTGTGTGAGGAACAACAACAAGTAAATGAAAACGAGACTAATGTTATCCATGAAAATAGCTCGAATAGCCCAGGACAGTTCTGGAGAAATACGCCATATCAGAGAGGAAATAGGACTTCTTATTGGAGGAGTAGAAATTTCAGATATCGCCCTTATTATTTCAACAATGGCAGGAACTACTCAAGCTACAACAACGGTTTCAGAAACAACAATTCCCAAGACCAAAACTACAATAATAATTACAATAGCAATAATTATAATGGCTATACAAATAATAACAACTTCACAGGCTCAAATCAGAACAATAGGAATAACTATGGCAGAAGACCATACAATGGAACACCCCGATGGTTCCATAGAACTCAATACAATCAAGGATTTTTCCGACCAAGTTTTCGAGGTAGAAATAACTCACGCCGTGGACTAAACCGATATGCAAATAACAATGGACAGAATAATGAAAACCAACATAACACAACTAATAACAATCATGAAAATGGCAACAATGACCACCAGTCACCACCACCGACGGTTGTTTTAAACGACTAAGGGCACCATTGGAACCTCGCAAAAGGGGCCCTGCAGTTCTAAGGAACAATAATGGAGGTACAGCTAATAAAGTCATGAAACTATCAGATAAAGCACTCAGGTCAGCACCACACTCAGTACAAGACTCTAAAGCCTACAAACAAGCTTTGTCAACAACTGTTACACAACACAAACCCACTACACTTAGTAGAAAAGGATTTTCTAATGCCGCCGTGCATGCTGTAAGTAGCATGGTGTGCCCGAACAATTCAGGATTTACTGGTGCAAAACATAATAAAATTTCAGTAAATAACCTGAATGACACTAATATTGATTCTGTTAACAATAAAAAGGAAAACCACAAAACAGGACATCACAACAATGCAATGATTCACAACAAAGAAATAGTTCGTGATAAAATTGCAACTATACATGACACTGCTATAACAGACACACTTTCTAAAACTAGCAACACAACACCCCACATTCTTACAGACAACAATGCAGTGGACAACAATACTGTCATTAACAATGACTATACAACAACTGATTTTCACAACAATACAGACATGATCACGCCCACAGATATTACTGTAGGCATCTTACAACGTAGTGAATTGTCTCAAGACCCAAATAAACCCCCTACTATTGAGGTATTGATAGGTGAAAATCCCTATCAAATTACTCTCGATACCGGATCAGATGCCCAAGTAATGTCGCAAAACACATTCTTGGAGTTGCAACGAACTCGAGCAATTACACAGATTTTACCGGTATTCAAAATGTCTGCACTTCTCGCAGCAGGCAAGACAAGATTTAAAATACGACACCAATGTTTCGTACCTTTAAATATAGCAGGTCATACAGTGGAAGTACTTTTCCTTGTAATAACAGGGCTAAATTTACCATTGATTGTAGGCAGTGAAGTTTTTAGACAGCTAGAAGCTATCATTGACTTTAGAAACGAAAATTTCAATTTTATTGGAAATGACAGGCAGGAGCTTACTGTACCGTTCCGGAGGCCAGCCCCCCTTCCATTCACAGCAGGCGACTGTAACCCAGACCTGCAGGAAGAGACGTTCTTTGTTGAGGCTGTAAATACCTACCCCCAACCCCTCATACAGCTTACACAAGACGACCATTCACAACAACCACTCACTCCACTTCTGTCTTCTCAAACAGAACATAATATACAACACTTAACTTCAGAAGTGGATGTAAATATTCAACACATTATGACGAGTTCTGAGATAGATTCGCTTATATTGGCCAAGGTAAGCGAAACTCAGGGCTTAGATACACACGCTCAGCAAACTTTATTAGGTATACTGAGAAAACATAGAGATTTGTTTACCAATAAGATTGGAAAATGTAATCTCTATACACACCAAATAAACCGACGCTCTACCACTGTAATACGACATAAACCGAGACCCATCCCATTGAGTTTAAGAGCCAAAGTAACTGCTGTGATACAAAACATGTTGGATCAGGGAATCATCGAGGACTCAATGAGCAATCATAGTAATCCCCTCTGTATAGTAATAAAGCCCTCAGGAGATATTCGCTTAACGATTGATGCTCGGACCCTCAACAATGACTGCCAGGAGGACAACTATAAGCCGTTGACTTCTGATGAGTTATTATCTAGAGCAAAAGAAGGAGATTATTTCTCTTCAACCGACCTAAACTCAGCTTTTTGGCAAATCCCTTTAGACTCAGAATCACGCGATATGACCAGTTTTAATTATCAAGGACGGCATTTCAGATTTTGTCGCGTCCCGTTTGGCTGTCGCACGTCTTCAGCCGCACTGCTACGTGCGCTAGCACTAACTTTCAATTGGAGCAGCAACCCTTTCATAATCCCCTACCTCGACGACATTTTGATTGCGTCATATTCAATAGCAGATCACATGGATCACATAGACCAAACCTTAGACAAGCTAAGAACAGCAGGATTCACCCTTAATATCTCCAAGTGCCATTTCTTTCAGCGAGAGGTAAAATTTCTCGGATATATTATATCCGGGAAAGATTTCCGTATCGACGACGAAAAGGTGGCAGCCATCTTGCAAATCCCAGCCCCTAAGAATCAGAAACAATTACGATCTTTCCTTGGTGTATGCCAATATCAGGCCAGATTTGTACAAAATTATGCCCAAGAAATTTTTCCCCTAAAGCCTCTTTTGCGGAAGGCCCAGAAATGGAAATGGACAACGGAACATGATGCGGCCTTCAATAAGGTTAAGCAGCTGTTCGCGGAGTCCATCCGACTGCAAAAGCCAGACGATTCGATTCCATATTTTATAGCCACAGATGCCAGTGCCCGTGGGATCGGAAGCATTTTATTCCAGGTTAAAGACGGCGAAAAACGCCTAATAGCCACCGCAAGCAAAGGCTTGAACACCACACAGTCCAGGATGTATCCTACCGAATTGGAAGTATACGCAGTTTATGAAGCCTTAAATAAATACAAACATTACATTTATAATCGCAAAGTAACAGTATTGTGCGACCACATGAGTCTGAGTGTTATCAATCAGTGCAAACTGAGCAACTCCAGAGTATCCAGGTTTATCAGCGCCATATCCCGATATAACATAGAAATACAGCACATAAAAGGATCTGATAACAAACTTCCCGATATTCTTTCTCGTTTGCCTAGCCATCCAGGCATAGCCAGTATGGAAGGACAGGTTGAGAAAGAAGTCAAGATCATGAGAATCACTGTCAATGACAAATATAAGCTCAACAATAAATTAGCAAATTTAGTGACACTTCAGAACGACGATGAATACCTTTCATCTATTCGGCCTAAGCTGCAGGGCATCCCCGATTCAAATTCCAATCCGGCATGCGGCCATGATAACCAGAAAACCATTGCATTACACAATAATGTGATATACAAACTATGCGGACTGGAAACCCCTACTTGGAAACCATACGTACCGAAAGCTTTGGAACATGACATAATTGCAAGCTACCACGAGAACTTAGCTCACAGCGGTACTGATCGAATGATAAATGCAATCAGTGACCATTTTTTCATTAAACAGTTAGGACGAAAAGTGAGACTGTATGTCAGTACCTGTCACTTATGTCAGACTGGAAAGAATAAAAACACCGCCTACGCCACTGAGATACATTCTGTAGAATCAACAGCACCAAATCAATTAATATGCGGAGATATATTGGGACCCCTCATACGCACTAACTTCGGTAATCAATATGTTTTTGTTTTGGTTGATGTATTCAGCAAATTAGTAGCCTTGTATCCCATAAGAGATTTATCAACAAAGATTTGCTTAATGAAGATGCAAGAATACGTCAATACGTTCGGACAGGTATCCAGTTGTCTGACAGATAACGCCTCAATTTTCGCAAGCCGGAAATGGACAGATGGCTTAAGTAGGATAGGAATCAAGACATTACATTCATCTAATTATAACCCACAAAGCAACATTTCCGAACGATATATCAAACAGGTTATATCTTATCTACGCTTACTCACACACAGACAACACAAAAATTGGTTTCGTTACTTAAAACCTATACAGGCCATATTGAATGAAACGAGACACCAGGTCACAAAAGAAATTCCTTTGGAAGTAGTAAAGCAATGTAAAGTTGGACCCCTCTTTTCAAACACCCCACCTGTTTTGAACACTTGTGAGAAATCTGACATTGAAGTGTGTCAAGCCATTCTTCAAAGGTTACAAAAGCGATGGTTGAAAAGAAAAGAAAAGCCACGCAAGAAAAGAAAGAAATGGGAACCCAAATTAGGAGACTATGTACTACTAAGACAACATGTGTTATCCAACAGACTTCAAAACAAACAACGTAAGTTTTCTTTAATCTTTAGAGGACCATTAGTAATAAATGCAAAATTTAGTACCGATACCTTTGAGTTAAAAGAAGCCAAGAAACCCCATAAAATTGTTGGCAGATATCGTAAACAATTATTGAGACCATATCATGTGATGTCACGGATTGTATGAGAATCAAAGCATACGAGGTAAATTTTGCTCTTAATCAATGAACTGGAAACGAAAAAGGACTACGAGAATGGAATGTAAAATATTTTTGCGTGAACCCTCTCAGATCTATGTTTCATTTTTACGTTAACACAACGAATGTATTAATTTAAGGTAAAATGATGAAGCCCTCATTTTATAAGTAAACACTGAAAGACAATAACGATACAAGAATTACCTCATATAATGAAGTGATTTTTGCAGTGTTTCCTTGGAGACGAAGAAGTGTTTAGCTAGCCTTTTTCCGACTAAAATTGTATATATTAAGAAGTGAAGTGCAGATTCCCCTCTGAATTATACTGAAGGAAATGAAACATCGATTTGACTTAGGATAATCATACTAGTATTTGATTTAAATATATAAGAAAATTTTAGTTACACTTATTGAAAATATTGAATTAAGTTTTATAATTACACATTACACTTTGGTTAAAGAATTAAGATTTATAAATGAATAAGTATTTCACTATCATGCATATTCAATTTAGTATCCTCCCTACAACCTCACACCAATCAAATATAAGGTATAAAATGAAAATCAAAGAGATAAATAATGAGTTATGAAAAGTGAATTTATGAGTGTGCAAAGATTATGAATAATTAAAGGTAAGAAATGAGTCGACGATGAAAAATGAGAAAAGTATGACAAGGAAGGAATCCACTGTCAAAAGAGTGAAAAAGATCACTAATGAGAAAGAAAATAATAAAATGAAGGTAAGGCATGCACTTATAATAATCATGCTAGAAAAAGCAGATTGACATTTAAGAATGATATTATTGATTGTGTAGGAGTAAGAATGCATAAATTTGTAGTAAACTTGAACATGATATTACGAAATAAGCAAAATAAATTTATTTGAATAAAAAGGATACCTGAAGAACAGAAGAAAGAAAATAATACGTTTTTAGATTGTGTAATTAAACATAAAGTGTGAAGTGTATAAGTAATCAAATCCCATTGTGTGTTAAATAAAATTTTATGTATTTAACGGTAAGTAATTAAGTGTAATTAGTAAAATTGTTTCATTAGGTGAAGAACAGTGATGTACCAGAAATGAGTTACAACCAGTCAAGATGACTATTATCAAGTAATTCAATGTAACAAAGATTTCATTTTATTAGGTGAAAAGGAAAGAGAAGCGTACTACAAGTGAGTACAATGAAGTAAAGAAAGGAAGATTATCAGCTGATTCAATGTAACAAGTGTATGATTTAACAATGTTTATATTTTAAGAATTTTAATGTGAAAACTATATTTTTATTCAGTCGACGAGGAAGAACACAGATAAAAGATAACAGATAATAAATTACAAAATATTCATCATTACAAAATCAAAATAACTAATTGATATACGAACTGACCGAGAAATTTTGGATGCGAGACTAACGAAAAATTTTTAAAATTATTTATAAAACTATTTTCCAAATACCAATTACTTCATAATTTTAATAATTATAGCGTTCGGACATTTGTAACCGATCAGTTCATATGGACTTATATAAAAAGAGGAATCAAATATAAGAAAATACATTTCACGGACAATATTTGAACTTCCCGCAACATTATCGACTACTAAAAACTACCATTACGCCTAGACTATTACAATGACCATAAAACGAATTACATGACAAGACAGAGGACATTTACACGAACAATTTAATATACAACATGACCATCTGAATCAAAAGACATTACCAGCAATTACAAATAATTAATCAAACGATTAATTATTAACACGACAACATAGAAAATTACATCATTCAACGCATAATCAAGAAAGCTATACAACTACACTTATTGCAGACAATAGTGACAATTACTTTATGAATTATTAACTAAATAAGGGAATACAATGAAGTGAAGGCGTGGCTTTTTGTCTGGAGAAGTCCACTGTCGCCAGCTATTAAAGTCAAGTTGATGGATACGTTTCTCCCCAAACCTCAACCCACTTTAACGACAAATATTTCAAACACTAGCAGACGACTTAGCTAATTTCCAATCACAAGAGACAAAGCCTACTGACTGAACCAATGGAATGGCTAGAATATTTTAACACCGAAACATATTAACACGAACAGGAGCGACCAACAGAGACTTGAAGACATCTATTCAACAGCGACGGACGTAATTTTTATAGACTAAACCGGAGTTAGAAATATACAGTGAAACAGTAACAAGTACTAATATTAATTTTATACCGACTTTTAAATAATACGATCGAGGATAAAGATATATATATTGGAATAAGACAAGATTATAGATATTATTTTTCGTATTGAAAAGTTAAACGAATAAATACCGCCATAAGATATATACCCTAAAATTCCTGCAATAAAACGTGCAGATGTTATAAGTATAATAATATAACCTAAAGTAATTTTGGCGACGACGAAGCAAATAGATAAAGACATTACTGTTTTCTTCCTCCAGACATTTTAAGAAATTAACAAATTAAGTGAAAGATTTTCGGACAAAATAAACTTACAAATATTATTCAAGTTCATTATCAATAGACTTCAAATTTACGACCTATAATCCCTTCATCTTATATCCTATTTTAGTTTTCGTCGAGCACGACCCTGAAAGAGATCTCGCTCTACCAACTGAGTTAGAAATAGCCGGACATAATATATTCAACGACCCCTACTGACAATTATACATTGGCACCCAACAGTCATAAATTAGCACCCAACATTACGAACAGTTATAAATTGGCACCCATTTTGACGTTAATCATTTCATCACCCAACGAACAGTTATAGTTGGAAGTGTCGTCCTTCCTGTGTTATACAGGCATTGTATCTGGAAATCACATTCTGGCTGACGCGAGTGAGTTCTTCCACTGTATGCCCCTAATTTCATTCGTAATGTTTTCTTTCAGCTCCTCCAATGTGTGAGGATTTGTTCGATAAACCTTATCTTTAAGAATGTGGTTTCCAGATACAATGCCTGTGTAACACAGGAAGGACGACACTTCCAACATAATATGTTATAAGGTAAGATATGTAATACTGTATATAGCCTACACTTTAAGCAGGGAAGCCGCGCGCGCTCCACCCGCGGCTAATGCGGACTCCGTAGCGGAGAGTGAAAACACCGGTCGCCCCGTCTCAACTTATAATAAAGACCCTGTATCTTATCATAGTGAACATGTGTGGATTCATTCTTTTCTTTTGTGTGTGATCATGTGATGTTATATGATGGCACCTGAAGTTCACAGGTCTATCGGGATTCTTTGACACTGCATGCTGTACTTCTTTTTGAAACATGAGAAATGGCAACATTTGAGGTTGCAATGTTCTTTAGAACCTATAGAATTCACATATAAACCCAGTTTGTTCCTGAACACCATGAAGAAGTGAGCGCACTTATATAATTCAATTTGGCAAATTTGTATTAGTTAATCACAAGATTCGACAAGTGGTCATGACATGGAGAACAGTGCACAGAAATGATCTCATCATGAAATAGTGTAGGCAACCTGACAATGCTGACGGTGGTTATGGTGTTGATGAAACCTAGATTAAGTCACAAACCTCATGCTTATTCTTCCTGTGTGTAAAGCTATTGGCAGTATTGTACAAACAATCCAAATAAGTCAAACAACCAATCAGTGTGTTGGTAAACACTCTACTTGAGCCTCAACATTCATCGTGTAGTGTTGAAGAAGACCCATATTTTGTTGTGTATGCCATGTGAATAGTCATGTTAATTTTCATATCTGTCTTAAAGAGGTTATAATGTTGGCACACAGTTATTCATTATTCCAACAGTAGTTGTTAAGTAAGCCTATCGCTTCTAAAATAGCAGTGTTGGAAAAAAAATAGTAAAAATAAACTGGATACAGCTTCCGACTCATATGAATTGCACGTAAGTAAAAGAATAATCAATAATCTTTTAATATAGGCACCGTCACTGCAGTCTTGTTTTTGTAGTTCCACTGCCTGAAAGTAGGATCATATGAGTGCACCACTATAATCGAGAGGAATGTTTTTAAGGAAATGCTCCCACATTTGCTTTTGTATTCTGAAACAGTCAAGTCTTTTTCAACTCCCATGCCTTTTTCTATTTTCTTTACCCTAAGAAAGGTTTAGCTATTTCCTCGCTTCTGATTCTAGCTCTTGTAACACATAGCTTGCTCTACCAGTACCTTAACCATTAGGCCTAAATTTCCTATTACTTCTCACCTCTGATTCCAGTTCTGGGAACACTCACATGACTTTCTCTTTTGTTACTCTGTAAGAGAGATTCTATTTTCTGTAGAAAAATTGCCACATTAAAATGTTTTTGTTTTGTGTTAGATTCACAACTTGTCTGGAGTGACGCATTGACACAACCTGTACTAAGTTAACTAGAGCTCTTTTTCTGTTGATAAGATTGAAGATTGAAATGCCTGGTGGTTTTGTTAAGTTTGCCTACCATGCATTCTTCCAATCGCATGTTGTATATGGGGTCACTCTGCCAAGGTTCATCAGATTTTTCTGCTGTAAAAGAAAGCATTAGACTACTGTGTGATGCAGGGTATCTTGATCACTGCAGGCCATTGTTCTGTCAAAAGGAAATTCTGTTAAAATCTCATACATGCAGACCTGTTTTTTAGAACCGAAATTCTCTTCATAAAACACATCACATGAATTTTGTTATAGATAAATAACACATTACGACCCGACCGAGCCCCCCCACCACTACGAGAAACCTAGCGGCGGCATTAGAACTACTAGGAAAGTAGCGACGGTGGCGACATCTAGTAAGGAAATGGTGAAAGAGAAAAATAATTTATTATTCCTTTATTCTCTTCTTCTCTTCCTTTCCCATTTCTTTCCTCTCTTCCTCTCACCTCCTCTTCACCCTACCTACCTATTCGAGACCTATTCCTAACAGTAAATTTTGGATCGAACGGGGATCGAACGCATGACCCTTAGCATCGTAGCCAAGAGACTTAGCCGTTACGCTACGAAGGACAGTTGAGCAGTGAAGGTATATTTTAGTTATCTAATTTAGTTGGCGCTAGCGAGTGTTAACGCAAGAATCGGGTTTTCTAATTTTGAGATGGTTTGTTTGTTATGAAAAGAGTAGTGTTGGTGCAAGGGAATTTTTCTGCATCAATTAACACGGCGTTTTTTAAAATTGGGAAATATTATGTAAATTTCGATTTTTTATATATTGTGAATTTTTTTTCTTTCAAATCGGTGTTTAAAGATCGTGAAATATGATGTTTGGTACAAGGGTATTGTTTTAATATAATTCGTGAAATTTTATTTTGTTTTTATAATCGTTTTTAAACATTGTGAAATATTATGTATGGTGCAAGGCAATCATTAGAGTAAGCTGCGGCTTAACACAGGAAGCTGCATTACCGGCGCTTAGTAGCGGCCGGCAGCGGGGTAGATGCGCGCGGGACGATGCGCGGTAGGCGGAGGGGAAGTCTGCCTGGCGGAGAAGACGACCGGGCCGATGGAAAGGGGAGCCGCTCGGGTCGCAAAGTGTTAACTTCCCATAGATAGTTGTGTGGAGATGAGATGTTGTCTTTACGAATGATTCGGTCCAACCCACCCACCCTAAATGATACACTTTCTTTTATATCATGGTCTAGCGAAAACTTGCTTGTTCTCCGCCATTTTTCTGTCCTCGTTTTATGAAGAAACTCGTGATTGGACGTTGGGAGGTGTGATGTTATAGCACTAAACGGGCTATGATTGTGGATGAACGGGCTGACAAATCTTGCGGGATATAATATGGCACATTATCGAAACCTACAAACAGTATATCGTACTTTATTCGAAAATGCAAGGGCGCTTCGCTGCGGCTGCCGCCTCCACAACCATGCACTTAACTATGTGGTTAGTGTTATGTAGGCTATCTGTAGACAACTTGTCATCTGCTGCGACTATATACAAGAAGGACAGTTGGTCACCCTGCCTCATTCATAAACAAAAAACACACACAGTCCGTGGAAATGTGAATATTGCGTGAACGGGTCCGCGCCATTTTATTATGCTGAAATTCTTACTGTATGTAATGTATACATTATGCAATAGTTGCTAGCCATTCAAGATAGAGAGGCTAACTTTAATATTACCAAAGAAGTACATTAGTACTCTACTAGACACTGTCAAGACCTGTATATGTTACAAGAGCAATGAGAAGTGACAAAATATCAAAATTTATATCACTCATCATTAAGGCAGAGAGAGAGTTACAAGAGCTGGAATCAGAAGAATATATAAACATTCAGGTTTGGCAGTGATTATTTAAAACCATTTCCTGACGACCTATGGTACAGTAATGCAGTCATGGGATCTTACCTTCAGACACTGCAACTACAAACAGAAGACTGCAGAAACAAAGCAGAATTTGCAGTCAGTGGCATATAGGCCTATTCAAAGGTTACCAAACAACCAAATCATATCAATTTCCATGTTTTTTTCTCCATAAATTTGCATGAACATGTGATCAACACACTGTAGGCCTACTGTAATCACATGGCAGTTGTGTTGATTTTTATGTCTATGTTATTGCATTAGTATTGTCAAGTATTCCTAATAAAATGTGAACAAAACAGACAAGTTTCTCACCTTTATGCCAGATGGTTTTGGAGTGGGAGCATCAAATTGACCTTCCACAATCCCACAAAAATCTCCCTAAAACACAAAAATAGACTAAAATTTAGTAAGTGGAATAAGAAATTATAGATTACATATCTTTCTAGGGGCCCTTACTGCTTAGTTCCTTATAAACTGAACTCACATTAACCATGCTCTCCAGGGTCTCAATCGGGTTTGAAGAGCTAGCAGCAGTGCCAGACAATGGATCTACTTCAAGGGTACCACTTGGAGTTTGTTCTGAAACAGTTTAAATAACATGTTTTATTGACAAAACAATTTGTATGTATTCTTCAGTACGTACTTTCCTGTAGAGAAAATTGTGCAAGATATCAGACTTGTAAGGTTACATGAAGCTAGCCACCTCCACACATGCAACTAATTCTATGATATAAAATTAATTACCTATGATCGTTCCATAATAATGGTCCGAATCGTATGGGCTTTCCAATGTTACATTGTTATCTGATATAACTTGAAGCACCCTCCTATCCACATCGCCTAACTTAGATGATTGAGCAGGCCCACCCCCTGTCTTATACAGCTAAACCTTGTCATCAGCATTGGTTCGCCGTGCTTTTCTTTTCAGATTTTCATAACTTACACGCTTTTTAAATTCCCTGCTGTCCTTTGGGTAGTACCTGTAATTTACAGAAAAGCTTAACGTAAGTTTACTTTTATAACATTACATATACATCTATAGGCACACACCGTCTATCATGAGTTAACTTACCAGGAACACAGCCAAATTCTTGGGCAATCTTTTCCCAAGTTTTTTCTTTGGTTTTGAGGCTCACGCCATCCGTTTTTTTGTTTTCTATTATTTCCTTGTGTTTTTCCACCAAATCCAGCAAGACAAAATTTTCATGTCCACTACAATTTGGGGCCCTTGTACGTTTAGGGGCTTTGTTTTCAATGGAGCTTTCCATCACAAAACCAGTTCAAAACACGAGGATATACAAAACAAAAATGGCCGGCTGGTGATGTTCACGTGTTGTTGGAGGGGATGGTCATGGAGAAAACAAGTAATGGAACAGGAACAGCGCACAAAACAAATAACAAATTCCTCTATGGGATGACTTCGTAGCACAGTAACCGCAATATTTCCAAGCATTAGCAAACCGCGGTATTTTAGCAATGGTGCACAGAGATTTTGAGAATACGTTTAGATTAAGTAGTTTACGTTTACCGCGGTAACGAAACGGCTGAGAAAACCGGAGAATGGTGCACTCGGCCATAAGAAATTTAACAAATCCAGATATTTTATAAAAAATAACGGCAGAATTAATCCTTTATTACACGTTGCATAATATTCTAGTTGTAGGCATTACATTCTTCTAAGTACAAGTATGAAAACATAATGGTGGACATAATCCCTGTAACAGTATTTCTGGGAGCTCTACTTAAATTATACAACAGAGTGATTGATATTGATACGATTTAAGTAATTCAATAGATTAAGTAGTTGAATTGGGATTCACACGTTATGTGGACTTATGACGAATATTGCGTTAAAAACCATTACGGAAGTTTCAATGGCATGGTCCTTGAATATTGTACGCCTTTTTCTAAAGAAAAGCTATGTGACAGGATGTATTGGCTCATAAAAGAACTTTCTAAAAACCCTTCGCTTCTCAAAATGAAGCCACGCTAGCTATTAAGATTTTAAGATTCTCAAGCGTGGGATGCTATTTTTTAGCCTATCAGCGATGTTCTTATATGCTCCTAGGAAAAGGGCGCGAACCTAATTACCACTTCTGGACTATTTTCTCCACAGTGTAGTAATATCAAAATTACATATAAATAGAAAGACTACTTTTTCTCACCCCGATTTAGGATCAGTGTGTGGCACGCGCAGGGGGCGCATTCGCCCGAGATAATAAGTAGGGACCGGATTTTAAAGGGAATTCCTTTTTTTATATTTCATCACAAAACGTGATAAAATTGAAAAGGACATTACTGAGTAAGTTTCAACTGCAAATGACCTGGTTTTAACGTCCCTTTTTTCCCTTTTTCCCTTCTTTTTTAGAAACTTTCCCTTTCCAGTACCTTTTTTGCTAATTTATTTTGAAAAATTCGTAAATTACCCAGTATTTGGTAATATGAAAACATTAAAAATTGTTTTCACTGATTCACCATTGACAAAATAATTCCTCCCGGCAGAATTGAACGTTACAGGGAAATCACAGGCTTGCCATTGCCTAAGCTTCCAATTATAACAAGGTGGGGAACATGGATTTCGTGTGCTATTTTCCTCTGTGAGAATTTCAACAAGATCAAAAAATTTCTTCAGTCATCAGATGTTACAGAATTAGCAGCTGTAGAGCAAGCAAAGGCTTTACATAAAACAAACATATATCTCTCTGTTGAATTTTTACACTCTCTTACTTTTATATCCCTGTTTTCTCACCTTTTTTTGGCAATAATTTACCCTTTTCCCCACCTTTTTTTTGGCAATAATTTCCCCTTGTTTCGTCCTTTTTTGGGTGAAAATTTTCCCTTTAAAATCCGGTCTCTAATAATAAGTATAGTCGAGTTCGCGCCAAGGTAGTACTGAATTAAGAAAGTAATAGATATTTACCGTGTGTAATTTAACATAGCGTGTGATTCCCTGTGTAAGTTACAATTTATTAATTAACAGGAAGAATTTGATTTATGGTAAACTTATATTGCAAGTGTTTTGTATTGTGGAAACTGACGTAAGATCATATTACCACCTTTATGTCCAATACAAAATAAATAAGCATACAGTGAAAAGTGTTTCTAGTGCTAAATGTGACCCCCACATATCCCTAAAACAATAGTCTCATGAAAACTCTCCGACTGAAGCTCAGCTGGACCGGGACATCGGTGGACTTCTGTGGCACGACATCGAATACGGAAGGACACAGGTATGCTAATTGCAATTCTTAGTGAAATCTTGAATCAGCAATTAATACCCACTGAAATACCCTGAGAGACAAATTAGTGACCTGATATAATTGTGCCTGGGCCCACCGACGCTCGCATCCCTATAATATAAAGCCACATGGCTGACTCACTCACTCACTCACTCACTCACTCACTCACTCACTGACATTAATGTTTCCCCACTTCCAGATGAGCTAGAAACTTTAAATTTGGTACACGTATAGCTTTTAGGCTGTAAACCACAGGAAAATTCCAAAAAGTTTATTTTTTTTTATTTTTAGCCCTAAAAACCCTCCGAGAAAGGGCACGACTCGGCACACCGATATTAATGTTTGCCCACTTCCAGATGAGCTAGAAACTTGAAATTTGGTACACATATAGCTTTTAGGCTGCAAACCACAGGAAAATTCCAAAAAGTTAAATTTTTAAATTTTAGCCCTAAAAACCTAGCGAAAAAGGGCTCGGCTCGGCTCACCGACATTAATGTTTGCCTAATTCCAGATGAGCTAGAAACTTGAAGTTTGGTACACGTATAGCTTTTAGGCTGTAAACCACAGGAAAATTCCAAAAAGTATTTTTTTTAATTTCTAGTCCTCAAAACCCCCGAAAAAGGGCTCGGTTTCCATGGCCACGGTATTATCAAACAGTGTTCACGTAGGGCTCTGAGAGTTTAGAAATAATTATTTCCGTAAACCTAACGGGGTGGTCGAGATAGTAACGTCTTGGACTCGCATTCTGAAGTCTCAGGTTCATAATAATTTAATCCAATTAACATGTTTTTCTCCAGATTAACAAAATTTTCTTCTATCTGCTAAAGAAATTTCATAATTTATATTCTTTGATTATAACTTGGAGATGAAGTCCCGCATTCTTTAAACATATTATAACCAATTTCACTTGTTTTTTTCCTATGATTTCCATGGTCGTTAAGGCAAATAAAATGCCAAATTGAATATTTACATACCATGAATCTTAGTCGCTATTTCATCTTGTATCATGTCCATTTATATTAATATCAGTTGAAATTTACTCCATAAAATACACCATAAATGTATGTACACTGCCAGTTGATCTAGAAAACTTAGACTTCGCAAACGGATACATATTAGCTTGCAACCGACGGGAACATTCCGAAAAAATCCCAAAGTCTTATTTTTCAGGTTTGTTGTGCCAAAAAAGGTAATATTCCATAATACAGGAGACTAGATACACGCACTCTATCTCCCATAGATCTTTTAAAAAACCTTTCCCGAGAACCTCAGTGGGGGTTTGGGGGCGGAGCCCCCAATGGGCGAAGCGAGTATCAATTATAATATTAGTGGCAACATTTCAAACGATATACAGTAGGCCTACTAAGAAAAAAGCTAAGTGCCACTTGTTTACCTTTCCATAAAAAACGAGCAAGTTTGAAACTTATTTTAAGAGAACTATAACATCTAGTGCAACAAAAACAAATGTATTAAAAGTCTTAACACTAGGAATCCCTTTTATTGCAATGTCTGTGGCAAGTCCTTGTGTTTTTTCTTCTGGCAAAAAATCTATCATCTCAAGTAAGTTAAGTCTTTTTTTCTATACTTTGATCTTTCTGCCATCAGTTAACATCTCCCTTGATTTCTGACATTTTTAACAGTCTTCTTACGTTTTAATATGCTAACTCCAGACCATTCTTCCTGTGCACTAAATGATTTCTTGATACTTATTACTGACCCTCTACCCGGATGTTATCAGTTGGAACTGCTTAAAAGCAGTGCTTATTTTCTGGGGGTACTCGGGGTAAGTTACGCAAGATTTTTCCAGTTTCATGTAGGAGACAATCATTAATTTCCACAATTTTGAAATTTGAATAAATTTGTGCAGAACTATTAAAGTGATTATACGCAACGTTTGCATTAAAGTTGTTATTTTTAGTTTGTTAGCTATTGGCCCTACCTATTTTTGAGAGGTGGTGCCTGACATTAGCACTGCGATCAGGAAAACAAGTGAACGCTACAGCACCGTTGCAATGATAACCATGTGCTAAAGAGTTTGTTGTAACCTCTATTCAGAGGACTAAAATAAAAGACTATAAATTGTGTTCCCTAACGCGTTTGTGAAATGTGCAAGAAACCCTGTGAGCGTCCCATGGGCTTAATAGCAGCTTACAGGCCGAATTGATATGTAGGCCTATGAACTAACTCCACCTCAGAGGATTTAAAAGCCATCCAGGCTAACCTTACGCATATTGTCTGCCATTCCACTTTCTTTCAAAATATGTGGATAAGTCCGTCAAGTCAAGTCAAAATCGAGAGTACCGCTTAAATTTTCTTTAGTAAAAAAAGCACTGCTTAGAAGTATTATGAAACTTCGCCCGATTGATACGGGACCTGCTACGACACAAACCATGTTTGTGAGCAACGATCCTATTTTTGACAGAAAAGGTAATTAGCACTTTGTTATTTCATAACCTCAATTTGCAAGCCTAATTTCATATCGTAATTACACAGAAAGACGATTGTTTAAAACTTTTCGCAAAAACCATTACCGCCTAATTACCGGCACTAAATGTAAAATTCACTATTTTTAATCGATTGTTACTACATGTACCCTACTTTACAGAAAGTTGCATAGAAACAGCGAACACCGAAGCCATCCAATGCACACAGTTAGCAGATTCCTTGCAGTACGTATGAACTTTCTAGATACCGTTACCTAAAACACCATTCTTATCCCTATTGTATTAATAACTGACGAAAATTCAGACTTTTAGTTTAGTCAGAAAATACATCTTTAATTTCATTTATCTTATTATTTGTTCTGTGAACAGTAGACCTCGCGTCCACGAAAGATCTAACATCTGCTCTCCATTTTGGAACGAAATAAAAAAAAATCCTTACACAAATTTCGTTTTAAATGACTTCAAGGAATATTCATGAAAAATTGGAAAAAAAAATTAACAACACGTTTAGTTGTCACTGCGTATCAAACAAACTTTTAGAGAAACAGAAGAAATGCCGGTAAACCATGAGTTGCTCAAAAACTGTACTGGAACAAAATTGCAGAAAATTTTACACTCGAGAGTGAAGGTAGTTTTCAAAATTTTATAGCATGAGCCGTTTGGATAGAATTGTTCACAGAAGCTGAACATTACATGTACGGAACCATTAAAACATCTACCACCTTGAAATGAAATCTAAAAATTAAAATCTTACACATTCGTCTTTTTAATTACGGTGCTCGTAGGCCTACTTCAAGAAACAATTAGGCCTATGCCCAATTTTAAAAAATCGAACTACGCGCTCAGTCGTAACTGCGTAGCACACGAATTTACAAACAGACCCAAATCCCGAACTTTTGAGTTAAAACAGGACCTCCCTTCACTCTGCCCATTAAGGAAGAAATAAACCATAAAATTTGTATGGGCTTCATGTCTCTATCTCTCGGGCGACCGAAACTCTCGTGTTTGTCAGAGGCCCTCGGGTTTCTAACCTTGTCGCTTACTGGGCATAAACATCTAGGCCTACACATTGCCCTTGAGACTTAAATAACGGTTCGGATCATTTAAAAAATAAATAAATAAAACATTTAAAAAAAGCCCTTTCAATGTTTGAATCAAGCTATTTTCTCTGTTCTATGTTTCCAGCCGTTTCCATGAAAGAAATATCAAGAAAGCAGATTTCGGAAGCGACAAAAAAAACTCTTATTGTGCAAAATTAATTTTTAAACCCCTTCCTCATAGCCGTAACGGTGTAAACTATAAAGTAAAAAGAAAGAGTTCCTCGAATGGTCATTAGAATAGAAACAGTATTATGGCCTGCATTCTTGTGCTTGTTCAGTACTTATTCTGTTAATTGCGGCATTTATGACTCACCCACTTGAACATGATGGCGCATAACTGTTCTCAAATTCTTTACGCTTAAAGAATAAATACTTTTTGTATGGAATGCCTTGCCAATAAAAATATGTACGTAGGGAGATACTATTTAATAACAAATACCACATATTCCCTAGTGTGCATGTCATTTGCACATTTATACTTGTAAGGAGCGATTAATACACAAGCAGTGATTATTATGAATGCTGGTACAATTGCTTATAGTTTCATTGTTATGACAAAGAAAATACAATTCATTAAATAAGTATAGGGCTATAATATTTGTTACGTCTTATAAATTGAAATATATAAGTAATAACACATTCGAAGGAATTTAATAATAATAATAATAATAATAATAATAATAATAATAATAATAGGCCTAATAATAATCACAACCAAATGGTCTTATTATGATGAATGGAGCAATGGAGGAATGACAAATCGCATGGAAAACAGGAACGCCCCAAGAAAACCTGCCCCAACCCCATTTTATCCACCACTAATTCCACACGGATCCACCGAGATTCGAACCCTGGGTCCCAGCGGAGAAAAGCGAGTGGCTTAACCACTCATTCATGGGGCGGCCGTAATAATAATAATAATAATAATAATAATAATAATAATAATAATACTTTATTTTATTTTGTATGGTAGAGTTAAAACAAAACGGTCTTTTTCTTTCATTCAACCAAGTTGACTACAAAATGCATTTATTCTAAAATAAATAAATCCAGTAAAAATGCAAAATAGTAGCAATAAAATAATATACATTTGGTATTGCCTAGATTAAAACATTAGATAAAAATTAGAATCCAGTTCTCAATTGATTAAATAAAATCAAGTGAGAATATAGAAACGAAAACAAAGTGGATTCAACATTATATGTAATTGTATATGGTTGTGTAGGTATATATTATGTAATAGAATATGTTATTTTCTTAGAACTCTATGAAAGTGAAATTTGTGTTTAAAAATGTCAGATAATTCACTAAAGTTCTTTTTTGTTCGACTATTCTGTGAGTCCCACGCAAGAGTTGGCCAATGATGGGTTTCTGCGTCGCGGCGGACACAGCTCCAACTCCCAAGCGATCGGGTGAACATCTACTCAAAGAAAGCCGCGATCGGTGTAATGGTTCAAGTTCTCACAGTTACAGTTGGAATTACAATGAAAATAACCACGTACCTCATCACAAGAGGTGTTGGAAATGTCCTCCTCTTGCATCCACACAACACTGGCACCTTTTTAGGAAATTTTCTTTCACGCGCATAAGTTCAGCTTCCGAGATAGAGTTCATTTCTCTTGTGATGTTGTCTTTAAGTTCTTCTAATGTATGGGAAATTAACCTATACACTTTATTTTTCAAGTTTCCCCATAAATAATAGCCACATACTGTTAGAAGAACTTAGACAATATCACAAGATAAATTAACTCTGTCTCGGAAGCTGAACTTATGAGCGTGAAAGAAAATTTCCTAAAAAGGTGCCAGTGTTGTGTGGATGCAAGAGGAGGACAATTTCAAAATCTCGGACAATTTCAACATCTCTTGTGATGAGGTACGTGGTTATTTTCATTGTAATTCCAACTGTAACTGTGAGAACCTGAATCATTACACCGATCGCGGCTTTATGTGTGTAGTTATTTCACCCGATCGCTCGGGAGTTGGAGCTGAGCCCGCCGCGACGCAGAAACCCGCGTCATTGACCAACTCTTGCGTGGGACTCACTGTATAATACGCTTATTACGTATGACGTAATGGTATCATACTGACACTCATTTCGACACTAGTGTGGAATCGACTATTATCGAACATAGAACGATCATAAGACCTTGAGAGTAGTAGCTGAAATATGCGTAATAAATAGCCTGTATTAAATAAAACCAATTCTGCTCGTGTTAACTTTAATATAATATTAAAATGAATTCTTATCGTGCTGTAATAATCCGATGGTTTGAAAAAAAGACTAACGCTGTAAGCTGCCATTTCTCGGAGAAGACATGAACTACGTCAACCAGCCGATGCGAGGGTCAGCGCGCTGAGGCGTAGCCGGTTCGTTTGAGTGAATCTAAAATCTCAACATTTAAACATTTAGACTAATTATGGTCGAAAAAAAACAGTCGTATGCAACTTGCCTACAATGGTAATTAAGATACTCGAATGAAAATAATGAAACTTGCGTTGCACGTTTCATAAAAAAAACTCCTATCTCAATAAATGCCATTATAGGCTTGTTGCATAATGTACCTAGTTACTATTTTAATTCTTAATATCTTCAAAATCTGTGTAAAATTAACTAACCTACAAATTTTCCTTGATTAGATATTTTATGGTTGTCTATTGGTTAATAAAGTTTTTTATTTATCATTAGACGAACACATTTATACCAGATTTATACATTTATACAAGGTTCATGGTCACACACGTATTGTTCGACAAAAAATTATAGAACACCGAGTTCTTTGAGAGAGTCGAGTCTAAAACTTCGATCCTGGAAGTTTAAAGGGGAACTGAACTAAAAAATTACTTATATATTTTATTTACAAATGAGTAAGAACTCTGATTGTGTATTACTATGGCGAAAATAAAAACTCGATCCAACTTACGGTTTCCGAGTTGTAGCGCTCTATAGCAGCGCTCGTGACGTCACCTGGCTAGCTCGGGTCGGACAGGGAGCATTTTACACGGAACAGCCCCAACACAACATAATATTAGTTTTATTGTTGCACTCTTTATTGTTGAGTGTCCATTGTTGTAATTACACTTCTCTCCTACAGTAACTCGCCTCATCTCATCATATTAATTTCTTTGTTTGCATTCTTCATTCACAAAGTTAATCCAATCTGAGAAAAGTATCTCTCATTTCCGCTTTTGTAGGTTTGGTTTTGTGGAGTGAACCCATATTGCATGGTATGTCATTTCGATCAGTAACATCTGGTATTACATACGGACACTTCAGAGATGTGTGTTCAACATCATTGACAGTTTTCTTTAAAAGATTTTGTCTCCACTCAAATGTTTTCTTGTCGTACTTCCTCTTATAGCTAAACCCAAACTCCACATGATCATGAAAAATGATTATAAATTGATTGTTTCCATTCATGAATGACGGAGGATTTCGGCAAATTGTTAATATTTTTCATTAGAGATTTAGCAAGGCGCCAAACATCAAATTCATGGTGTAGGCCTATGTGTGAAAATTTGTTTTTCATTAAAGCTCTAATGTCTGTCCGTTAGGAACAATTTAATAGGGAGTTTCTCATTCCTTGTGCTTATTATTTTTTCACAAGCAGCTCTTTCACTGTCACCAGCTACAGTTCCTCTTTGTACAATTACAAAATCTAGTATTTTATTCCTTGCTAAATCCATAATGGAATACGTCACATACTTGGCAGAGAAACCAGGTGAGTCATATTGTCCATCTCCACATAAACGTAAATTTAAATCACTCATATCATCTACATAGTTAGCTTCTTTTTCTTTTAACCACGTTTTGTGTAGACCTACGGAAGGAAATATAAATTTCTTTACAAGCCTATAGAAGTATGATTCAGAAAAAAAAGAATAGCTTAATAGAATTTGAAAATAAGCTAATAAATAATAAAATATTAATCCACATAGGTACATTCCTGAGGCTATGAACACATTACTTTTTAAACTTCCACCTATGCTTCCAGAAGACCACTCGTATGTATGCCCATTCACACAATGAGTTTTTATTCGTAACATTACTCCTCTCGTTTCAACTTTACGTTCATTAACTGGAGCGCCACATGTATGGCATATACTGAACAGTGTAAGAAGGGCACTTACTATGCCACCAAGTTAAATCTGCACGGCGATAGGGGAAGTGTTTTAGCGCTAGTGTAGCTCAGCTACCACTAAACGGAAGGGATGTAGGGGAAGCAGTGGGTGGCGAACACCTGCGAAAGATCATAACGTGGTTGCCAGATTATTCATTTGGACAATGACTGTCGAAGGTGTCAGGTCATTTAAAAACACAGCAATTTTCAGAGCCCCTCTTCCAGCCAAATAACCCAACACAGTGGACAGGAAGTGGCTGCGTGGCGGCAGGGGGTGTTCCTTCAACAGATCATTTCTACGCATTTTCCCCAGTAGGGACATGGTTGCCAGATTATTCATTTCGAGAACGAGTGCCGAAGGTGTCAGGTCATTTAAAAACACAGTAATTCTCAGCACCCCTCTTGTAGCCAAATGACTCAACTCAAAGAATAGGAAGTGGCAACGTCAAAGGAGGGAGATCGAGACGGAAGGCACATTCCTAAGTGCGGTATTCCACTATCCAATTCATTGGACAAGAACTTCACGAAGAACTTGTCAGGCGATATTTGAATCAAAGAAGCGCTAGTACACTACATCCAATAGCTTTGACCAAAACCAGTTTTCTCTGTATAGGGAAAGCGTGAATTTCGAAGATTAAATCATTAAAAAATTATTTATAATGGCATTAGTTTATTAGTTTCATATCAATGTTTTGTAGCATAATTGCAGAGATATCTAATGACAAGGAAGTCAGGCCGAATCGTTACTTTCTTTAAATTGAAGGTTATGTTAATGATGCCACGAGTTTAGGTTCGCTTGCAATGCCAATATTTATATCTTCTGGTATATCGCTTTCGAAATGTGGCTTAAATAGTATAAATGCTCTGCCATGAAAGTACTGTTTGAATGTTTTGTGATTTATAATGCGGGTCTGCTCAATAGCCCACTAAGTAAAAAATGCAGGCATACAGAAGGCTTGATTTTCGATGGTGAATCGTAAAACAGTATAAATAATGGCATAAATTTATTCGTTTATAAATGTTTTTGTAGCAGTGACCCCGCATTTGAGAAATATCTAAATGACAAAATCAGGCTGAATCATTGTTTACATTGGTTATGTGAGACGAGTTTAGGTTAGCTTGCAGGATTTTTTAAAATATATCCCTATATTACTAATATAGCATGTAGTACCGGCACATCATTTTTGAAATGTGGATTAAGTTAAATACTGAATAATCATATTTAGGCCTACTTGAAGAAAATGTGGTATCAAACTATTTTGGTGCCGTTTATTTCTCAAAACAGTCGATGTTTAGCCGCCATTTTGGACCCCTATGCTATGAATGCCGGGAAATCTTTGATCCAATGTAACGACATGCAGAAAGTCTTCAAATGCTCGTCCAATACGGTTTCCTTGAAGCAACGGGCGGCCATTTTCTTTTTTCTAGACAATTTGATCAAATAACTTGGATAGTGGAATACCGGCCTAACATATTTTCTGCATGCAGAGATAGCTTGGTGGCGTAGTACATAGACAAACACAAAATAATATTTTTCCGACAAGTTGATATTTTCTATGCCATCTTCTTCTCCATCACTAGTGATTTCATCGGGGACGTAATCTTCATCCTTTTCATCCGAGGTGTCATATTCATCAAAGTAGTTCATATAGACAGAATTTGCAGCTCTATAAATTTCTGTACCTATCTCACACTGTATTTCTGCGTCAGTCTTCAACTCTACATGCATAACTCTACACGCATACATTCATAAACTTGTGTAGCTTTCTTCTTTAGAATCAGTTATTGAATCAACTTATCAATTAATTCCAACATTTCCCTCTTATTGAAGTAATTAGACTTCCTTTTCTTAGGAGAAGGAATTTCTTTACTTCCTACTAAAAACTTTGAAGGTACCGCATTGTCTTTTAGTCTAGGGCACCTGAATTTTTCATCCTTCAATATTCTGATTTTTAAAATATCCGATTCATTAAAATCATCTTCTTTAAAATGTTTTCCACATACTGTAGAATTTTTTGTTGGAACAAAATTTTTACGCTTCATGCAAGAAACCCATTTGTTGTATAAACGTCTGCAAAGGGAATGCATAGTAACCAACATTTCTATTGACACCAGAATTATTTGGAACAACCGTAAGCACTTCACGCAGGCATCTTCCCTTAGCCTAAGGCCACACGGGCTTGTTTCCGTGCTGCGGCTCTGCAGGAAAACAAACAAAATATATAGATTACATTGAGAGATGTGAGACGGGCCACATGGGAGTGATTCATCGCAGAAAAGGAGTCATTTTGCTGCGTCTTAAAAGTTGCCCGCTCAAGGAATGGGCTGGGGTCCATTTGTTTGTTGGTTTTCATGCTGACTTGAGTGGCCACACGTGCATCCTTTCAAGCAGCTGCTGCAGTTGTGTTTTCGCCATAATTTCGATTATCAATCTTAATAACAATGGGACATTTAGATAGTGAATTAATTATACTGGAAGTACAGAAACACCCTTGTTGGTACGATATCCGGGTTCATGATTTCAAAAACCGGAGATTGATAATGAAAACGAAACTAATATCGTTAAGTGAAATATTGTTTTAAGTACAATGTTTGGAAAATTATTCATAATTTATTCTTCCAATTTTAAGGAGGGACGTAGGGTTTTAGGAAATAGTTCATACTCCTAAAGTATTGCAGCCACAGCTATGAAAATTTTTACTCTCATTTGGTATGTTATGGTAATAATTACGGCAAGGCAATTGATGATTTTGCATCATTTTTATATGAAAGTTAAAAGATAGCTCGAATATATATAAATGTGTATCATTAAACAATTTATTAAATAAAGGCAATTAGTTTTTGCATTTTTTGCTTTATTTTGCACTTTTCGTCATTTTCAAGAGATAGGTAATTTTTTGACAATTTTAGGTCTTTTTTCATTTTCACGTCTTTTTCTGCATTTTAGGTCATTTTCGGTATTTTTCGCCATTTTAGGTAAAGAAGAGCTTTTCCACAAAGGCTTACAAACCGTTTCAGGCAGCAGACAGTAGTTTTTATTCGAGAATATCCGTCAAATATACATAGTTCATTTTAATTCAGGTTTATTGTAAACACCATATCAGTTTGTCTTGTAGCAGTAAAGAATTATTTTTTCTTTCCTTTTAAATTGCACATATTTTCTAGGGGCAATTAGATGGGCACGCCAGTTCAGAAATGATTTTTTTTTTCGCTATGGGTGTCCAGGTTGTACACATTTACTTTTTTTTAGTAAGTTTGTTTTATATTGTAAATTCATATATAACACACTGTCATCCGTTAAATTGTTTTTAGCAATTCATTACTTTAAAAAAAAAACTAAATATAAGTAATAATGGAAAATGTATTGGTCATTGTTAAAAATTTTGTAATTTTTCACTATTTTTAGGTCATAAATGCATTTTTTATTTTGCGTTTTTCCACTGTTTTATGGTAATTAAATGCCTTGCTCTGATAATAATATACCACTTAAAAATACATTTTTTTGTCATTAGTTTTTTTATTTATTTTCTTTATTTTAAATTTTATCGCCACACTTATACACCTTTTCTATGGAATCCACTTAATGGGTAACTATGAAACTTTGACATCTTAATTTTGGTTTGCAAGGCCAATAATTTATTAAATTATTAAAACTAATTGAAACCTGCTTACTTTTAAAGGATCCATAAAACTTTCTATTCAGACACTTTTTAAAGTACTTTCCATTATCTACTTTTAAGAAATCTGATGTTCGATATAAAATTTGTGTTAAAAGTCAGTCCTCTTATTAATGCAAATATTAATAAATGGCTACATCAAAGTTCCGTTCCAAGGAAATGTTCATTTATTTGTTATCAAAAGTTTCATGCAATTATCTCGAACAGTTTCTGAGAAAAAGGTACATAAGCATTGATAAATGTGGGGGGAAAGCGTTTAAAGTTACTTATTTTTGGTTTCGTTTTGCTGGACATTCAAAGGAGCACGGGAGAGTAGGCTACTGCATAACAGAAATGATGATTCGTCCATATATTCCTCGCAACCAACACCTAAAACAACAACCGGAATAAACAGACCATGTTTGAGTGTACCTTTCTTCTTTATTTGTTTACACAACATTCTCAGCGTGAGGAGAAGCTCGTGTGGCCATGAGGACTGCAGACTTTCCGACGCGTTTTTTTCACGCAGAACCACAACATTAAAACAAGCCCGTGTGGCCTTAGGCTTACACTACACAATAAACAATAATAGGGAATACAAGCCCGGCACCTTTCAGACAATAATGGAGCAAGCCAAACACAAACTGCTGACGGCGCGGCGCGTTAGCCGCGTGACGTCACAGCCTTGCAACAGTATAATTTAAATTGCTCACAGAATGAGAATGAGTGAACATAAAAAAAAAACAGTTTTCGACTCTGCACTTAGCGAGAATCATATTTTATTTCAACATAAAGTAAAAAATTTCGTTCAGTACTTTAAGTTCAAATCTTAGAGTCAGCCAATTGGCCAGAAAAATATTAAAATCCTGCAACCTAAGCCTAGAATGAAGCGTCGATGACAACACGAATGGAAATAGAAAGAAAAAAAACTTGCAATATTTCTAAATGAAGGGAACTATTATTAGCAGAATATGGTGTATTGCTAAGGGTACGATTATTTGTATCAATTATAATAATTGCAGAAGTATATCTATAGTTCTGTTTTATATACGCATGCTATGACTACAAGGAAAATGTTTGTTGTGATACACTCACATATAAGAGGCCATATTGCAGGGAGTGCGTTTTCAGTTGTTTCAACCTTACGCGAAAATGTAGAAGAAAAAGACCGATTTTGTGCATATTCAGACTGGATTATAACTACTCTCCCCTTGGCCTTCCTCTGGCTATAAGCCTGGCCCGAAGGTAGGTCTAGACCCGGAACTAGAACGTGGGATGAATACCACGATTCGTCCAAGGCTCTTTCAGGCAAGGATGATGCCGAGGAGATTTGACATTGCCCCTGGCGGGGTGGGAAAAACGAACAACACAACATCTAATCCTGATCTATAGACCGTCCCAACCTTAAAAGACAGTATTGGTCTTATGCAGCGCACTGATGCCAGATCTACTCACATCACAAGACCAGGCACATGATGTGAAAAAGCTCTTAGATAGGCGTGAAAACCTCAAAATTTGTTTGTTGTATATAATAATTACTGTAAATCGTGCCATGCAGATAGAACAACGGTACACCCTCCTTCCCTTATTTTCAACCCCCATGAGTAATATGTTCTCTATAAGCCCAAAAATCTACATTCTTTGACTAATATCTGCAAACTGTTACACATGTTACACATGTACCCTATAGAATCGAGTAAAAATTCTACGAGACAATCATTCTCGAAAAAAAGCACCCCTTGCGAAATTTTCATTCCCTACTATGTGATTTTTTACAAGTCTACATTCTTTGAACGATGTTTACCAAACTTTACACACAGACCCTATAAAAACAAGAGAAAAAAAGAGGCGAAGTTAATTTTGTAAGAAGCCACCCCTTAAATGTTTCTACCCCTATTATATCACCAAAATTTAGATCTACATTCTTGACCTGTTTTTAATAGACTTTATACACAGAACGTATAGAATCAGGAGAAAATGGTAGGAAAACTAATTTTAGAACAAACCACATTTTAGATGTTTCACCCCTATTTTGTGATATATATTTTGAAGCTGAATTATTCCACCCCTTTCGATTTATTATAAACAATAGTTAATTCATATTTATTCGAATCATTCAAATTATTATTATTATTATTTCGGTATCAAAATTCTCGTTTAGATTATTATTATTATTTCCTAATTCCAAATTTGAAATCTTAACTGTAAAAGAAACGTATATTTCGAAAATACAACGTACTAAATTCATAGTTTTGGCCCGCGAATTGTTTTAACCAATAGAACTGTTTTACGTAATGAAAAATACAGCCAATAAGAGAGAAGCATCCTTTAGCCGCGAACCTAGCGTGGTCAGGAGCTCACTTCCACCATATTCGCCGAGGAGAGCAGACCTCCGTACGTTGCTCTTGTGGAAAGTCGCGGGAAATATTACCTAGCATAATTGCGATTCTCACTAAAGCCACTTGTAAAACACGTATGTATATTATAAAAGATAGCGTGTGAGTTTTCATTTACTTTGTGAGAAATAAGAAAACAGAAATACACGTAAGTACTTGATAAATGCAATTGAAGTGGTGAATTTACACAAACATCTACGCAGAACACAGTTAATTTGAATAAATGCCGATATAAAATGTTTATAGTGAAGTTATCATTTATAGAGACATAACTAGCTATAAACCAATCCCTCAGATGATTCGTGTGATACCCTGAGCTACAAAAGCCGTGGAAAAGATATAGGTGCAGAACTGACGGAGCCCAACAGAGCATCGAAGTAAGTACATTTCCACAACGAATCCAGCTCCCAACAAAACACTCAACCAAACACCCATCTCAATTTGTCTCCCCAATCCAAGCACCCATATCAATTTGGCGCCCAACGTGGGGCAATCACAATATCAATTTGGTGCACCAACGTGTGGCTTTTTAAGAACAATCTAACTGTGTAAAGACTCTGTGAACAAATATTCTAATTGGGACATTAGCAAGCAGATTGCGATACACAGAATTAAGTGAGAATCGTTAGCTAGGTACGGTTACGCGCAACAATCACCACGCCATCACGAGGTCAGCCCAGGTGTTCGACATCATGCAGTAGGCAGCAGCTGTGACCATCCAACATCAACCGCCAACAATCAAGTTCCAGAATGAAAGTAATTGTAAGAAGCCTGTGAAGCCTGCGAAGCCTACAAATAAAGTAAGGTGTTATTTTTATGATTATAAATGAAACTCAGAGGCCGCGAAATAATGTCGCCACAGAAGGAAAGTTCAGATGTGTTAGAAAATGGACAGGACTTGCTAACTAGTAGCGAGATGGAAGGTATTGTAGACAACATAAGTGCTGATAGTAGTTTACAGTTAGTAGATGAGATTGTTACTGATATGGAAGTTCAGGTCGAAACAGATGTTTCCGTTTCAAATGTAAACGTGACTAGGCGCGAAGATAGTGAATCTTCAGATGACCAATTAGAGAACTCAATTAAAAGTTTTATGCAGCAAATGTTCAATAAGCTTAGTAGTAAAATTGAGGATGTTAAGACAGATATTAATGATGTTAAGGCAGACATAAATGATGTTAAGAATGATGTAAAAAGTGACATTAATAAGGTTAGTACTGATGTAAATAATGTAAAAGCAGATGTAAATGAAAACATTAGTCTGAAGTTAGTACAATTGGATGAAAACTTGACAAAGTTGAAAGATGATCTAAAACAAGAAGTGGTAAAGGAAGTACAGGAAAGGCTAGGTGATTTCAAAGAGCAGGTTAATAATGACGTCACCGTTGCTCTAGAGAATATTCAAACTATTGTAAATAATGATATATCAGAAGTAAAAGAGGTTATTTCAAATGTTAGCACTAACTTGCAAACAATGCAAACAGATGTTTCTAATACTAGTGAGGAAATGAAAGTTATTGTAGCTAATGTGTCGGAACTAGACAATAGTGTGACTCTTATGAAAATGCAGATGAATGCTTTCGACGAAACATTGTTAGGTTTTGCTAAGATAAATGATGAGGCTAGAAATGACTTAGAGAAGAAGAATCAGCTGTTAAAAGTCAAACAGAAAGACATTGAAATACAGATTGTAGAAGCGCAAGAAGAGTTGACAGTGTTGAGTAGGAGAGTACACAAAGATGAAGAGTTACTGACAAGTAGAATTTGTGTATTGGAAAATAGATTAAATGTTCCTGTAACTTCACCTGTAATTAATGATGTGAATGTACCTCAACTGGGAAACAATATGAATAGGAATGTCGTTGAAGAAACTTACTCACAGTTACCATGTAGATCTCCTAGATGTCAGGAAAGGATAAACAGTCATAATGGTTCCCAGGTGCAGGATATTAATGTACCTTTGTCCACAGGAGTTAGTCAGTTAGGCACAAATTTTCCTAGCTACCTGATGAACGAAATTAAGTTACCTGTTTTTGATGAGAATAATAATACCAATCCACAAAATTTCTTAACTGAACTTCACGATTATTTTAGGTTAAGAGCCATTCCGCCTAACATGTACATGATCATAGTAAGAAAGGCATTGCAAGGTAGATCTTTGAATTGGTTCAATTTGACTACAAATGAGACTACGACATTTGAAGAATTCAAAAGAAATTTTATCAGTAGATATTGGAGTTTATCCAAGAGAAACAACATTAGGATGCAGTTAGCTAATGGTGTGTATGAGCCAGAGTCAGGTCAGACGATGATTGACTATTTTTTGGAAATGGCCGAATTAGGACGACAAGTAGATCCTCCACTAAATGAGTTTGAGTTACTGGAGACTGTTGTAAATCACTTTCCAGAGAATGTGAGACTAAATCTGATAGTAGCAAAACCCAGAACTTTTTCTGATATGTTAGAATTGCTTGCTGCTTTTGAGCAAAGGAATATTTTCAGGAGTAGGCAGAGCTATATGAATTCAAATGATAGAATGTACCCTCCCACTAACAGGCTTACAAATTCTGGGGTAGGGGCAGAAGGCAATGCAAATTGTGACAGAAGTTATGATGCTAGGAATACCTACAGAGACCCTATGCCTAATCAAAACAGGAATAATCCTAGGTATTTCCAGAATAGATCAGAGAATAGGCCATATAACAGAAACAATAATGGAAGAAATCAGATAAACCATGTCACTTTCAATAGGCAAAACGTTGGAAATGGTAATCATCCAAATTCTTGGCGAAAAATGCCATGGATGAAGAATCAAGGCTATCGTAGGAGGTACCAGAACCGTACTTATAATAATAATAATAGAGGTAATAACAATAGCAATGATAGTCAAGTTAGGCCAGGACAAGTAATTAACAATGGTAAGTGGCGAGTCAAAGGTGTTGAGACTCAGCAAAACAGGCTAAATCCTAGAGCCAGGCCATTCAACAGTAATACACGTAGCGAAGATGTACCTGATGACGTTGTAGAAGTCCATGATCAGGAAGATAATGGTAATGCACAACAGTTAAACTAACAAGCCAATATCTCGAGGGTTCGGATGGTGTTGGCGCAAGTTTAGTCAATTCAGGCAAACGTATAGAACCCATAAATAGCATTCAGACACAAAGAAGCTTTTCAGATAATAGGCCTAGTGAAGAAAAGAATAATGCAAGTAGAAGTGAGGTTATTATGGATCCTCCTAGAATAAAAGTAGTGATAGGAAATTATGAGACAACTGCGTTAATAGATACAGGTTGTTCAAATAGTGTAATAAGCGAATGCTTATACAATAAGCTTATTCAAAACAAAGTGAAGTTAATTTCTATTCCTATCTGCGGATTATCTTGCACAGTAGCGATCAAAAGAGCAAAACAATCGGTAAAATTTCAATGCATGTTGGATGTCAAAATTGGTAATTCGAAATTTGAAATATTTTTCTTAGTAGTCCCGAAATTAGTTACAGATATTATTATTGGAGTTGATGTTTTTACGGAATACAACAGTATCATAAGTTTTGAGGATAACAACTTAATATTAAATTTACAAGGAGACAAGATGAGCATTCCCTTCGACAATGAGCTGAGTATAAGAGATGCGTCTAGTGAGTTAGGTGGCAACGATATTCCGTATGAGACGTTTATTGTAGAAAATATTCAGATAAATGATATGATGATTCATAAAGTAGGCCCTTGCTGCGATGATATAAATAATGAGGTAGAAGTATGTAGATGTATGACATTAAATTGTGATGACTGCGCTGATAGGTATGAAAATAGTGTTGACGGAGATGTCAACATAGGGCAAGTAGAGATAGGTTATGTCTGTACGAGGAATGTAAAAGAAGCCGACCCTAGCGCGAACTCTATGACAATGAATATTTTGAAGTAGAAAGTTGATATGGCTCACAATTTAAATGAAGATCAACGTGATAGGTTGTTATCGATATTAATAAAGAATAAAGAAGTATTTTCCGAAAACGTGGGACTTTGTAACATCTACGAGCATAAATTTGACATCGAACCAGTTGATGAATTCACTTATAAGAGTAGACCAATTCCGATTGCATTGAAGAAGGAAGCTGATATGACAATTCAGAAAATGTTAGATTCAGGAGTAATCGAAATTTCAACCTCAAAATACGTAAGACATTGCATTGAACATCCAAGAAGAATTAATCACTTGCTATAGTAAAAGATAGTTGTGTCAAAAATAAAATAAATAATTAAAGAAGTATTATGCAGCGTTATTGTGTCAAAAAAAGTAAGAGATTAATAAGTTGAGAGATTGAATGCAAAAGAATGTGATTAAATAAAAAAAAAATTGCTTGATAAATAATTAATATTAAATATGTGGTTCTAACTTAAGATTGATTAAGCAAAGAGAGATAAGCTGAAGTTAAATAAAATGGTTGAATGACTAAACTGTGCGAACGCAATCCGACACCGAACCCGAGAATGTAGAAATGTTGTAAATAAACTATACATATATATACCTATGATTCAAATATAGAAATTTAAGGTGTTGCATATAGTAGAAAAATAAGATGGATTGAGCATTGATGTTGATGTATATAAAATGTTTATTATTTAAGAGGGTTATGTTTGTGTATAAATTGTTTATTATTCAAGGGTAATGTTGTGAAGTAATGCAACATAGTGTGATACTGTATATATTTAATTGTTTGTCAAAAGTGAGTTGTATTTGTATGCTGTATGCAAACATATTATAACAGTGATTTAGGAAAGAGAATTCGTGCAAAGGAATAAGATAGTGATATTTTACAGACGATGAGTGCCTCGATGTAAATAAATTTTCAAGTATGGACGATGAGAATCTCGACATATATATATATTTTCAAAATGTTTAAGAATTCTCGATATATATAACTAACAAGAAGTGTTGTCATATACTAGACATGTTTGTTTTTCAAGAAATAATTTTCAGAGTTAAGAATGTTTAAATAGTATTTTTCATTTATTGTTCGAATGTTTGTCATTTTTTTAAAATATTATGTTAAAAGAATGTCAGGGTAATACAAACCTGATTTGATTTAATTTGTGTATATCCAAATAATCTTGGTCATATTCATTTAATTCAAGTTGTAATGTTTAACACATACACCTATTGTTACACTAACATTTATCATCATTCACCATTTCAATGATTAATTTAGAATTTTTACTAATCCAAGCGTAATTTAAATTTAATAAGAATAAATATTCTGGGGTATGATGTGTTAATTTAATTATTTACCTTTTCGGACATAATTAAATTAACACAGGGGCATTTTGAAGCTGAATTATTCCACCCCTTTCGATTTATTATAAACAATAGTTAATTCATATTTATTCGAATCATTCAAATTATTATTATTATTATTTCGGTATCAAAATTCTCGTTTAGATTATTATTATTATTTCCTAATTCCAAATTTGAAATCTTAACTGTAAAAGAAACGTATATTTCGAAAATACAACGTACTAAATTCATAGTTTTGGCCCGCGAATTGTTTTAACCAATAGAACTGTTTTACGTAATGAAAAATACAGCCAATAAGAGAGAAGCATCCTTTAGCCGCGAACCTAGCGTGGTCAGGAGCTCACTTCCACCATATTCGCCGAGGAGAGCAGACCTCCGTACGTTGCTCTTGTGGAAAGTCGCGGGAAATATTACCTAGCATAATTGCGATTCTCACTAAAGCCACTTGTAAAACACGTATGTATATTATAAAAGATAGCGTGTGAGTTTTCATTTACTTTGTGAGAAATAAGAAAACAGAAATACACGTAAGTACTTGATAAATGCAATTGAAGTGGTGAATTTACACAAACATCTACGCAGAACACAGTTAATTTGAATAAATGCCGATATAAAATGTTTATAGTGAAGTTATCATTTATAGAGACATAACTAGCTATAAACCAATCCCTCAGATGATTCGTGTGATACCCTGAGCTACAAAAGCCGTGGAAAAGATATAGGTGCAGAACTGACGGAGCCCAACAGAGCATCGAAGTAAGTACATTTCCACAACGAATCCAGCTCCCAACAAAACACTCAACCAAACACCCATCTCAATTTGTCTCCCCAATCCAAGCACCCATATCAATTTATACCTACAACCTTTGACCAATTTTTATCAGACTTTATACAAAGAACCTATTGAACCAAGAGAAATTTTAACCAAAGTTAATTTGGAAGAAATCACTCCTTAAATATCGCAACCCATATTATATAAATTTTATTTAAATCTACATTCTCTGACCAATTTTTACCAGACTTTACACAGAGCTAATAGAACAGAGAGAGAAATTTAGGTAAAACTAAATTTGGAAAAAAAAATCACTTAAATGTTTTAATCCCTATTAAATGACGTTTAAATCTACATGCTTTAGCTCATTTTACCAGACTTGACACACAGATAAGCAAGACTAATAGGAATTTCTGTCTCTTCTTATCTCAACCCCACCATCCATGGTCTTTAGAAGTAATGGGGTGCAAAATCCCAAGTCCTTGGATGTGATAAGTCGTTCTTCCTCTACGGCCTAGATTTTGAAAATTAAGAGGCTCCCTCTAAAATTGACTTCGAAGTATAAGCAAAATACAAAACCAGGTGACGCCGGGTCCTTTAAGCTAATAATTTATAAATGTTAAATTTATTATTAAATTTAATTTAGATAATATTATTTACTATTGTTGTTGTTATTGCTATTATTATTACAATTATTATGTTATAATAATCAAATTTTAAAGAATATAATTAGATTAGGAAAGTAATAGTTAAAATACATTACCTTCCTTTAGGCCTGTTCACTATCCTCAGGGAGTGGTATTATTCCTTCTCAAAGAACCTTTCGTGTTTTCTTTTCTTATTCTATACAGTACACTTTCTGAACACCGTGTAGCTTCTGCTGACTCTTTAATTGGCTGGGTAACGTTCATTTTCTTCAAGAAATAATTAAGTATATTTAATACTATAATTCGCTCTTTACTGCGCAATTTGCTAACACTACGATTTCTAGTTTCTCTATTCATAATTAATATAAAATAAAAATAAATATAAAATTTAATTTTTAAAATCACAAAAACCACACCATAAGTTAAACTTCACTACACAGATCACATTATAACTCTGAGCTCTGAAGAAGATACGATCATCTGAGAAACATATGAGTAAACAAAATCTGTACAGCGTTGAGTCAGGACTGCCTGATTGTCGAGCTCGGGAAAACTGTGATAATTTATTAATGCTACATGATATAGAGCTCTGGTTTGTTTTAAATACTTTCTCAGACATCTATAAACATTTCTTCTCGCTTAGTCACCAATGTAAAATAAAAAACAAAGTAGGTTACTCCCTAACTAACTTTTTTGTGTTAACATCCGAAAATTTTCAAGCAGCACTTCATAAAAAAAAAAAGCTTTCTTCTTATGTAAAATTTATTGTTAAGGGAAAGAGAGTATTTTTTATAAACATCAGGCAATCCCAAAAAAAATTCTTAGTCGGTTTCGATTATTGGTTTTGTTCCGTTATGTTTTAGTTCGTAGCAATGAGTCTTGCAAGCCGTAGCAATTTTGTTAGGACTAACCATTTATGTCGTGTATGTTACTCTTCAAGAGGTCATACCAAGGCTTGCAGCTCGTTCTCTTGCAGAGTGTGCGGAGAGAAACATAGTACTCTTCTTCACGATTATAGTGCTCAGAACGAGTCACAAATATCTAATACTGCAGGGATTATGTCATCCTCTCATAATCATCAAAGCTGCTTACTTCCTACTGCAAATGTGTTTGTGATAAACAAGTATGGTCAACCAGTAGAGGCCACTGCCCTCTTAGATAGCGGCTCTGATTGTAATTTAATCAGTGAAAGGCTATTTAAACATTTAAAACTATCTCCTTGTCAGCAGCAAGCAAGGCTGACTGGAATATTGTCGTCTAAAGTAAGCACACATAAGCTTGCTTCTATAGAAATCAGGTCCCGAACAACTCGATGGTTTTTTAATACTGTTGCTCTTGTTGTTCCGGAGATTTCAGAATCGAAACTTCCAAGATCTCCAATTAATGTCACTAACTGGAACGTTCCGCCTAACCTTCAACTGGCCAATCCCGACTTCAACACACCTAACTCTGTAGATTTGGTGTTGGGTGTTGAGGTTTTTTCACAGATCGATTGTGTGGGCAACATTTCCGCACCTAATCTACCCATCATTCACAACTCTCAACTGGGTTGGTACTTTGCGGGCAAGCTGCTCCAACCTTCTTCTCCTAGGTTGTCTGTCCGTAGGTCCAACAAACTTACATGTCATAAATCTAAGGATTTTAATAAAGGAATCCCTGATAATGTGTCTGTTCAATCAACGCATTACTCAGCGTTTGTGAATTCAAACCTGCAAAAGGTTTCTAATGCATCTCGCCAAGCGAGTTCAAGATTGACGTCTCTTAAGAGACATTCTCTTTCTAATCCTGTATTAGCTAAGGCTTACAGGAATTCTATGTCCAAACACTTGAAGTTGGGACATATGGAATCCGTTGGTCAGGTTTCCAACGAGAATTCCGACTACATCAAAACTCACCACCCGGCGTTAAAGACTTCAAACACCATGACAAATTCACCCTGGCGGAGTCAGTCTGGTTCAAGTTGCAAAGGTTCGTACTGCCACGAATCTTTATGTGCAACCAATTGTCAATTTGGCACCAATGCCATTCTCAGAAGATGACAAATAGCTTAGTCATTCTCTGCATTCATATTTTTCAATTCATTTTAATTATTTGTTCTCATGTTTGTTTTTATTTTTTATTCTTTTTCTCTCTTCTTTAATTTATTTTTAAGTGACATAACTCCACATGTAATTTTTTTTTTTTTTAATTATGCCACAAGTGTCATAATTTGCGGGCAATATGTTCCGTTATGTTTTAGTTCGTAGTAGGTCATGCTTCTGTAATTCGTTTTTAGCAGGCCTTGCTTGCTATCTTGTTTTTTATTTATAATTGAACAAATGAATTTCAAATATTTTTTATTTATGGGTATTGTAATATCAAAATTATATTCTTTTTGTGTCTTGTATCCAATCAGAGACTGGATATTTTGTCATATTGTTTTGATAGCCAATAAGGCTTTACTTTAGCTTCATTCTTTTTCTTCATCAATTCAAGTCAACTGTGTCTCATTAAGACATTAGTTCTTCTAGGCTTTAAATGCCTATTCTTCTTCATAATCAATTCAACTACTACTCATAAAGACATGAGTTTTCTTCTTGGCTTATCAATGCCTATCTTTACCTATCAGATAGATCTGGTGGTTCACTTTCAATAGCTGAAGCAATCAGCTCTTCGATTCACATTAAGGTTTCATATGCCTTATTGATTCTGAAGACTACTAACGATCTAAATACTATTATCACCCATCGTGTGATTCATCGAGTCTTCTTCCTTTTGGTGTTGGCGTCGCAAGATCTCAAGCTAACATCTTTAACAACTATCAAAAGGTGGTATTTAATTAATTCAAAGGTACGTCATTTACTACTTAATTTATTTGAAGAACAATTTGGACGTAAGTTCATCATTGAACTAATATACGTGTGGTTTTGATCGAACTGATTAAGCCATCTCAAAGATATTTATGACCTTTAACTAAGGAATTTGTATTAAACATTGTGATATCTACAATTTCATCAGTGTTTATGAATAATAATATTATATACGTCCAAGGAATCCAGAATTTATAAACTGAGCATGATTTATGTATTGTTGTTTGTGACAATAAATTGTTACATACCAGAGAAATCTTTCTAAAATGTATTGGGCAAGTTTGGCTTATCTATTTATAGTTTAAGTCTCTATCTCAAGAAGTGCTACGTCCTATGAATCTTGTATACAGTCCGCTTGCTCTCAGCTTGCCCGTACAGGTTTCTTGTCTATCACGTGATAAGTTATTCATCTGAAAAAATATAGATTTCCGCCAAATTAACGTAATTGTGAAAAAATAGGCCTCATATTAATTATTTATGACTTCACAATTGACATCATGAGATAGAGCGGAAAATTCACTATAAGACCTCTCAATCACATTATTACATTTATCACTTTGGAAAAATGGCAACATTGTCGGGATAGAAAAGGACGAAGCTAATTGCAGAACGTACGAGTGCAAGTGAGATGCAAATACTACATTTAGCTCAATACTGCTTTTTAAGGTTGGGACGATCTATAGGAAGAAAGTCTTCCACTACTGAAAAATCCCAACCCGGCAGGGGCTGAACCCGGAGCGCGAAGATGGAAGGCAGCCATGCTACCAAGTTCCCCAAATCTCCACAAGTAGCGTTTAAATATTTCGCAGTGACTATTGAGCTTATGAATCAATTACCAATCCAGAATATGAATATGTGAGAATTAACCAATCACAAGTGCCTATCGTCATAATTTTATCATTTTACTTTTATCCCTTTCATTTTATCGCACCGACGCACTTCTTTATGTAAATGTGTATGGACTGAACACTGAAACACCTTCAAACCTGTAGAGTCTTTGATTTAAAGCAATCGTTAAACTCAACAATTGGGTACCTTATACTCGTATATAGGCTAAGCTACGTATGAGCAAAGGGGATATCAAAATAATGTATAATTTTATGTATGGTGAGCTATTATAATTCTCATACAATAATAATAATAATAAACACAGTTTTAAATACACTAAGTGCTATTAGTGACACCAGAGAGTTTAATCCAAAAAATAAAACAGTTGATATAAACGGAAAGTGTTGGTAATATACTGCAATCAGCGGGATTATCGCGATACATCGAATGTTTTTCCATCGGCTAATAATACGACTCGAGATCCGTACTGTCTCAAGATAAATATCTCTCGCTATATTACCTATGATTATCTTTCTATTTACTCAAGAATGTAATATGAATTAATTTAAATTTCATATGAAAATAAAATTTTTAATTACTTAGATAAAAAATGTTTAAAAACTGTCAATGTTAGAGCAATGAGCAAAATACATTTTATCTTCTAGTATGAGAGACAGTTTTAAGCAAACATTCATGTCTTAAAAACATACTGAATAATGGCATCGGTTTTAAATAGCCTATGTAGGCCTACTGTAGTTGTGGGAAAGAACGAGAAATAGTTCTAATCTGTGGAAGTTAACTAATATTCTGCTAGTGCATAATTTGGACCTTCCTCAAATCCTATTCTCTATAGCAGTGGAACTAAGAGAAATTTAATATGAAGTATCAAGAAAAAAATTATAAGCACTTGTGCTTGGAATGTAAGTATTTGCACATAAACGGGAAACTGCGAGAGGTAGGCCTAGATGCTTACATGAAATTTGAAGTTTAATGTAAGCACATGCCGGCACATTTATGGTCAAAAGTACCTAAAATAATGAACAGCCGGCTGCAAAAAGGATGAACTGTTTAAAGTTAGGTTCCAGATACGATACTGCGCATGCTCGTCTCGTCATCGCCTGCATACACAAGACAGCGTACAACTAAACTATTGAATGGTTGTATGTTGTTTAAGAGCCTGATATTTGTTATTAAATCGAATGGAGAATTAATTCTGGGTACACTAGTCACACTGTAGCAGGGTTGTCCAACTGCAAGTGCCCCAAGGGCCGTTTAAAAAAAATGCTGTTTGGAGGGCCGCATTATAAAATACTTCGTATGCAACTTTATCAGTGAGTTTTAATAGGTATGGTATAGAAAGGAAAAACGCGGTGGTGTTATTTTAATTTATTAAAAAAATATCAAGTTACAAAAAAATTAGTGGAAAATTTGAGGATGTTGGTTTTCACTTATTAATGCATCAATATTAACTTTAATATTTGTAGTTGGTAAATGAAGCAACTGAGTGACTTATCAGAGAGGGAACATCCATATTTTGACATTGTAAATTTCGTATGTGAGTTTAATTTATACATTTAGAGGCCCGCTCCGCGGGCCGAAAAAAGTGAGGTCGCGGGCCTCATGTTGGCAGCCCTGCTGTAGAATTAGATAAGAATATCGTTTGAACAACACAAAATCTATTGGAGCATGTGAAACTAAAACGAACCTTAATTATTTTAATTATACGTTTTTGGTCATACATAATAATAGCAAACGGATAAGATACCAATTCCATAAAGAGACCCGTTCTTCGTGTTGCTTATGGCATTAAGTGTTAGAGAAAATAAAATCTGCTTATTTATTTCAGTTTTTTTTTTTTTTTTTCAGGAAAATCAAGTGAACATAACATTGTTTATTGCCAAGTTAACGGGAAGTGATCTCACACTCTTTGGTACAGAAGGCGGAGACATTCTGTCCATAAAGAAAACATCGCAGCAATAACTGTGAGTTCCTTGTGAACCGCTCCATATTATTCATCCACATTTTCAACATTATATTTTTCAGTCGAATAATAATAATAATAATAATAATAATAATAATAATAATAATAAAGTTGTTTATGGAAGGTCTTTACCACTATCTTAAACAATACATTTAATACCTTGTATAACTTGTGTAGAAATTTAGGTTACTCGGATATTTGATACGAACAGAATACACGTTACTCGAAAACACGCCGGCCTCCTTAGCCGCGGTAGCTAAGACCTTGGAGCTGTGCTGAAGGAGGCTGTGGGTTCGAGTCCCGCCTGGAGCATGGGTATCTGTGTGCAATAAGGAAAAATTGAAAACAGGGAAAAACAAACCGGTAAGCAGGATAAATAATTCAGGGGGAAAAAACAATTTGGTAAAAAGATTAGTATGTTTTTCTCCAACACTCTAGCTCAAGCACACAACGTCGGACGAGAGATTTGGCGTCACTGCCTTGTCCCGCTATCTCCCCGCTTTCAAACGAGCCATTGCTGCAGCTCCTGAACCTTTAAGTGTCCGAGATAGAGCTGTTTGAAATGGATCTCCCGATTTCCGTCCCCGCCAGGTATTAAGTAAGGTCTCCAACACTGTAGCCCAAGCTCACAACGTCGGACGAGAGAGTTGGCGCCACTGCCATGTCCCGTTATCTCCCCTCTTTCAAACGAGCCATTGCTGCAGCCTCTGAACCTTTTAGTGTCCGAGATAGAGCTGTTTGAAATGGATCTCCTGATTTCTGTCCCCGCCAAGTGCGGCCTCCGCGAACCCACCTCGCACAAACCTTATGGAACATCAATTTGTCACTCAAAGCGGTCTGTATGGAACCTTTAGAAACGTCAGGAAGCAATAAACAAAGTTCACGAGTAGTGACGCGTCGATCTTGTCGCACCAATTCATCGACTTTTGCCACCATCTCATCTGTGACGGCTGATGTTGGTCTCCCACTTCATTCTTCATCATGAATATTTGTCCGGCCCTGTTTAAACTCATGAACCCATTTACGCACATTTTTTATGTCCATACATCCCTCTCTATAAACTTCGCAAAGCTGTCTGTAAATTTCAATCGGCGGAACTTTTTTTGCAGTAAGAAACCGTATAACTTCGCGTAGGCGCACTTGGCGGGGACGGAAATTGGGAGATCCATTTCAAACAGCTCTATCTCGGACACTAAAAGGTTCAGCGGCTGCAGCAATGGCTCGTTTGAAAGAGGGGAGATGGTGGGACATGGCAGTGGCGCCAAATCTCTCGTCCGACGTTGTGAGCTTGGACTAGAGTGTTGGAGACCTTACTTATTGACCAACCCTCGTACAATTTGTACTCTGTAGCTATTCGGTTATTCGAGTACATTGTGCTTCGGTTACAGTCTGAGCCCTAGTGTAAGGGCGCAAGGCAAACACACAGAAGCATACAGTACATGCTGTAGATACAGATAGTAAGAATTAAATGCAGTGGTATTAATTGTCTGGTTAATTCACATAAATATCCAGATAATTGCAAATAATATCGTGTTCAAATAACAGTTAACAATTTTATCTCCTCTGCAGTTAATTGTCTGTGCTGTTAACTGTTATCCGGTTATTTGTTCTAGCACTGCTCCATAGAAATTTAATTTCCTAACGAGTAAAAGTCCTATTTGCAAACTGCTGGTACATTGTAAAATCTCAAGCATTGACATAATAGATAAATGCCAAATGTTTGTATTACAAATAATAAGAAAAATTCTTTTTTTCGTCATAAACCTGCAGCCTCCCTTTATTACCTCCGGAATAGGACTGAAACCTGCGCATTGCAATTGCACAGGAACTGGTTCTTAGGTCGTTGTCATGGCGCCTGTCAGAGTAGGCAGGTGGGGGTGAGGTAATGGGGATGAAATGCGACGCACTGTAGAGAGTGATTTTAATACCTTAAGTGGTGGAGGAGGAGAGAGTGTAACAGGTGCGAGAGACATGCATAATGAATGTTGTCATTTGCAATTGATTGGAATGCATAGCAGAAGAGGCCACCTGTGGGGTTATGCACCTGTTGCAGATCGATTGGTCTAGACGCAGGCTATTGATTAGCTCTAGCGCCCCAACACCATCTCGGATGGATGTGCAATTCACTTGGAGGTCAAGGGCTTCTAAGTGTCAAGGTCATTTTCCCTTCGCAAGGCCGCACAACACCAGCCTCGTCACGGAGCCAGGCATTCCTCAGGCGTGACAGTATTGACGAAAAAGTGTCACCTTTATCGGCTCAGTGTTCCACTCTCGCGTAAGTGGATTACAAGTTAAGACGACTTCTTCCCATACCATCGTTTTTCTACAAACGAATATAATAGCATTGTTCCCTAATTCGAAAATGTTCATTGGTTTTGGAGTATCCTCTTTGCGGTCTCCAAACGTGAGACGTGGTCCTTTAACACTTCCAGAAGAACATAATCAGAAAGTGTTCGAAAACAGGGTGTTTAGGAAAATATTCGAACCTAAGAGAGATGAAAACGGGGACTGGGAAAAACTGTTTAATGACAAACCTCATAACCTGTACTCTTTACCGAATATAATAAGGTTAATTAAATCACGAAGGACGAGATGGGCTGGAGATGTTTCGCGCATGGGGGAGGAAAGACACATCTAAAAAATATTGACTGGGAGACCCAAAGGGAAAAGACCACTTGGAAGACCTAGGAGTAGGTGGAAGGAAGGGAAGTACGATTTAGCGTATTATTGTATTCAAATATCTTTCTTGTATTGAATGTAAATTATTATTTCTGTGGCATGTAACGGACTTTATTTATTCGTGTGGGGGCGCTCGTTTAGTTGCGCGTAGGTTATTTTGCGCATTCCCAGGTTTCCTTGTTTTTCTTATTTGATGAGCTAGCACTTGCTAAGTCTGTTTTTATTTGCAAGGTGCGATTTGTATTTTGTAGCTATTCGGTTATTCGACTACATTGTGCTTCGGTTACAGTCCGAGTCCTAGTGTAGAGGCGCAAGGCAAACAAACACACAAGCATACCAGTACATGCTGCAGATACAGAGAGTAAGAATTAATGCAATGGAATTAATTGTCTAGTTAATTAACGTCAATTTCCAGATAATTGCAAATAATATCCAGTTATCTATGTGTTCAGATAACAGTTGACCTTCGAGAATTCTCTCGTGTTCTAAGAATAGCAAGAAGTTCCTCGTTGAAGCGTCTCCTATACTGGATGATTGGAATTCATAATGATTTGATTTAAAGTATTATATTTCATCGTTTTCTAAATTACCTTTTCGCTGTCAGCTAAATTCTAGTTTGGGTTTATATATCCTAATATAGTACTGTACTTTCATACACGAGGAGATTGGAAACTTAAAATTACAAATTTAGTATTGTTCTCTACGCTGGGCGCGGGAGATTTTAAATAATTTATTACAAGAGAAGTCACTCATATTAATGAATTGTTATGGGCTAAATCCAAAAGGGATATTTGATGAGCATTGATTGTAGCTTATTTCATTGCATAATATTATATGGCCTATGTAATGAAAGGTTTATAATGCCTGAAGTTTCGCAAGTACGGAATGTTTCAAATTTATTCATAGTAATTGATAAAGGATAAGCCACCAGAATTGAACTGATCTATTTCAAACTAGAATTAACACAATACTAAAATACAGTTGGGCAATTTAGCTGAGAACCCTTATTAATGTTATTTGACCGTGATTTATGTGATAGTATCATGTAGTTGCCTATTCCCATTATATATTATCAATAGGTGCAGTATTTGCCATTATAGCAGACTTTCTACAATGATATCCTTTATTTACAGGATTATCATTAAACCCAAAATGATAAAAAATTCCATTTGCAATTATATTTGCAAGGTAGACTACAGAATTTATCGTAATGAAAGATGTCATTTAATCTGAGGTTCACTAACCTACAAGGGAATTCAAGATTACGTCCTTCACTTTTTAAGTACAGTCAGATCTCTCAACCTTTATGTGTACATGCAGCTTTATTGTATTTAATTATCAAGGATTAAAATTGTTACAGTATAGGATAGGATAGGATCAGTCCTCTGAAGGGGGAAGGGGGGTTGGGAACGACCCTAAACACTTCTGCCATTCGGCCCATTCTGCCAACCACCGGTAATGAAATGATGTACATGCCCAACGGCCCCCCGTCAACAGACCCCACCGCGAGCCCCCACGGAACTCCCCCTCATCCAGCAGATACCTTTACCATGCCACGCGTGCCGCTGCCTCGGTACCTCTTGGGATATAGATCCCCCAGGTTGGCGGCACACCAGCCACCAACTTTATGACCACAAGCCACGGGGAGGACGGGAGAGGCCCACAGCAAATTGTTACAGTAATTCTGTCTTCTTCTTCTTCGTTCACGGGTTAAACCTTGTTGGTTCGTTCCGGGTCCATTTATTACCGTTGCTGTTTCCATCTCTTCCTTGGACGTCCCTGGTCTCCTTTTCCATTCCTCGGTTGAAAATTCAGACTTTTCCAAGGCATTCTAATGGGGTCCATTCTACAGACATGTTCATACCATTTTCTCCTAGACTCTTCTATTTTATTTGTCAATCTATCACGAATATCTTCACTTCTTTTTTATCCATCAATGTATAACCTGCCACAAATCGTAGGTATTTCATTTATGCAGCTTCTATTCTTTTCAGTATTTGTTTATTCAGAGTCCATATTTCCGAACCATACAATAATGTAGGTACAGCCAGTAATTCATAAAATTTTAAATGTGTATCCTTCTTTACTTTCTTTCCCAATGTTCTTTTCAGGGTCCCACGTATATATTAAAATCTTTGTAGTTTATTATTTATGTCTTTTTCCCTATTAAGTCATTTCAAGACACCTAGATAATTAAAATCTTTTACTTGTTCTAGTGTTTTTTTTTCCGTTCAGCACTATTTTTGTTCTTATAATTTCTTTGCTACACTGGGCCATAACTTTTGTTTTTGCTGGAAAAATGTTTAGCTTATAATCATTTGCAACCCTACTTAATTTGAAAATGACTCTTTGTAACTCATTCTCTAAGAAGGTCATTATAGCTTGGTCGTCAGCAAATATAAATGTATCCACAGGGATTTTATTAAAATTGTTTGAAGCCAGATGCCATTTCCTGACAACATCGTCATATACAGAGTGTTTCAAAAATACTTTTACAAACTTCGGGCATGGGTTCCTTACACCAAAAGAAGGAAAAAAGTTTATATGAACATAGATCCCATAATTCTTTGTTTTCTCGTTAGGAACTGTTCAACACATTCGTACATTCATAACACGTCAACACACAAAACTCATAACCAATGCTCGAAATGTCCTTCTCTTGCTTCTAGACATGCATGCACTCGTCGAATCATGGACTGTCACACCCTTTCAAGTACTCCGGGATGGTGTCGAATGGTTTCGCAGGCATCCATGACACATCGATGAAAAGTTTCTTCATCCGGGATGTCTGCTCCATAATCCAATAATTTAAGGTGCCCCCAGAGAAAAAATCCAAAGGATTGAGGTCGGGAGAACGTGCCGGCCATGGACTGGCCCTTCTCTATCTACCCATCTGTTGACCTGTCATGGAAACCTGCGAAACCATTCGACACCATCCTGGAGTATTTGAAAGGGTGCGACAGTCCATGATTCGACGAGTGCATACATGTTTAGAAGCAAGAGGAGGACATTACGAGCATTTGTTATGAGTTTTGTGTGTTGACGTGTTATGAGTGTACCAATGTATTGAACAGTTCCTAACGAGAAAACAAAGGATTATGGGACCTATGTTCATACGAACTTTTTCATTCTTTTGGTATAAGGAACCCATGCCCGAAGTTTGTAAAAGTATTTTTGAAACACTCTGTATAAGTTGAAAAGAGTGGGTGATAATGGACACCCTTGTCTTAATCCCTGATTTATTTCAATTACGTGTTTTGATTTTTTGTTCCTAGACTTTATTTTTATATTAGTACTTACATATAAGCTTTGAAAGCCCTTATAAAATGTTCTGGAAAGCCTTTTCTCGTTAATATCTCCCAAAAGGTTTCTCTTTCTACCCTGTCAAAAGCTTTTATATGTATGTATGTATATATTTGGCCCCTTTAGGGGGAAGGCGGGTTGGGACGACCCTAAGCACTTCAGCCTTGCGGCCCATTGAAAACTTTTATAATATATATATATATATATATATAATGGTAAATTGAACTCTTGTCTCTTTTCAATTATCTGTGCTCCCGTGAATATACAATCTAGCCAGGATCTTCCCTTTCGGAAACCATTCTGTGCTTTTAGTAGAAGACATTCGGTTATTTTCTTTATTCGGTTCGTTAATATCCTTGCGTACAGTTTATAGTAACTATTTCTGTCTTTTTTTATTATCAATGTTTGTGGGAGTTTTGCCATACTGGTTCCTTTGTAGTTGTATCCACTGGCCTCGGGTACACCCAGTTATGCAACTAGGAGTCATACATACCTGGAAAGAAGAGAAATCTAGGTGTAATATTTATTAACTAATTTTCATTGAATAAATAACTCTTCTTATTTATTACATTCTTTCATCAGCTTATTAAGTGCAATTCAATACAGCTTTCTTGTAGTTAATATTGTATATGCTAATTGATATTCAATGTACTACGATATTCTGGTAAAATTTATTATAATAGTCTACTATAAATGAATTATAATAAAAAAGTACTGTATATCAATTCAGTTCAGTTCAGACCGTGGGACCGTGCAGACGTGTTTGTGTGGTAACGGAGACTTGTGGTGGTAGAATGGGTCGGTCCAAGAAGAAGTCTCCATCCAACGAAGTGGAATGTGAAACAAACAATGAGGTTGTTGTAAATGAGATAAGGAAAATGTTTGAGGCGTTCAAACAGACCATTCAGAAGGAAGTGGGAGAGATTAAAAAAATCTATGGACTTCATCTCCAGCAAATTCGACACGTTTTGTAGAGAGCTTGCGGAAACAAAGGCAGATTTGAGAGCTACAAAAAATGAAGTTGAGTGCCTGACACGAGAAAACCACCAGTTGCGATCTGAGCTCAATGAACTCCTGCAGTACTCACGCAGAGACAATGTTGTGCTGTTTGGTATTCCTGAAACTAGAGATGAAGATGTGTACCCAGTAATAGATAAAGTGTCGGAGGTAATTAATGCTAAGGAACATGTACAGGACATCAGCATTGCAGATCGGTTACCTGCCAGACCAGGGAAATCGAAACCAATAATCATAAAATTTATGAGGAGGAGGAGCCGGGACGAATGGATGCAGAAATTTAAACAAGCAGCTAATGGTGACAGCAGCGGGCCAGGACTGCCATTGAGTAAAATCAACCCTCAAAGCCTCAACTAGGATCGCCTTCGGCAAGATTCACTGCAGGGGACCATCTGACCGTCGTGACAAGAAATCTTCTCAATGAAGTTAGAGATGCCGCCAGAGCTAAGGGGACGTCACATCTCCAAAGAGTCCCAGGCCAAATTGTCAATAGTTTGAGAAGCCTTAAGAGAATGAAGGAAATGTAAAATAATTATAGTTATAGGCCATTGGTGGCCTGCATGAAACGGCATCATCTGCACAGCTCCGTTTATACCAGTTTGTCTGGACAAAAGATGGGAAAATTCTTGTTCGAAGGGATGAAAGAAGTGGTGTCTTAAGAATAACGTCTGTTTCAGACATTGAATAAATGGTGCAAAAATATGTTGCACAAACTTTCTCGCATATAGGCCTACGTGTTAAAGGCTGGCACAGAAAAAAGTAAATTATAGGGACAATTAAATTTTATTTATTACATTTTCATAAAACTAAGAAGTATCTCGAACGGAAACCATCAGAGTCGATCTTCATGTTTAATGCTTTTACCGTGAAATAATAATACTAATAATAATAATAACAATGAATGACAGTAAAACTGCATATTATTAGTACTACTAGTACTACTACGGGAAAATTCAAATATAAGTCGCACCTTGGGATAAATCAGCCCCACCCAACCCACCCACCAATGCAGTTTCTTTTATACCACGATCTAGCGAATTCTTCTGTCCTCGTATTATGAAGAAACTCGTGATTGGACGTTGGAGGTATGACGTCACACCGCTAGACGAGAGGTGACAGGCTGACAAACCTTGCGGGAGATATAATATGCCACATTTTCGAAACCTACAAACAGTGTATCGTACATTATTCGAAAATGCAAGGGCGCTTCGCTACGGCTGCCGCCTCCGCTTCGCGCACTTAACTATGTGGTTAGTGTTATGCATTATTTAGCTATATGTAGAGGTGAATACAAGGCATTTGCGACAGTATATAAGGATAGTGGGTGCAAAGCACTTGCAGCAATAAATAAGGACAGTTGGTCACTCTGCTTCGCTCAGAAACAAAATACATCACACAGTCCGTGCAAATGTGAATATCGAATGGGCGGAACTTAAGGGGCTTATAATTGAATTTCGCCACAACTACTACTACTACTTAGGTTATATTGCACGCAACTGCATGTAGGTTATATCACGTGTTTAGTATTAGTCTATAGTAGCAACTGATTCTATTGTTTAGTGATGTCTTCTTTTGTGATATTCAGTTTAAACTATTATAATATCCAGTGACGTAGCGGCGATGAGTTATGGAAAGTAAGCATGTCCTACAAACCCGGCGTTTGCCTTTGCGAATGAGGAAACTATGAAAAACCCAAGTCAATTTGGGCGGCCACAAGGTTTGATTTGAACTCAGGACCTCTTCCCTGTTAGCCCATATCACCTCGGTGTAATTGGTTTTGGTGTGTTCATTGCGACTGAGCTAAACTGGTTGCATTTCACAACAATAAGTGTACATTAGGCCTATAGTTTTCTTGTTACTAGGGGCAACAAAATGTCATTCATATTTTAATTGACATGTATGTTCTGAAATTCGCATTTAAGCCGTACTTATTTCGTATTTATCTTAATATCTATCAAACGTATAAAGAAATGTGTTAAACAAAAAATGTTCATTTTAATTTTCTCTACAATTTTACTGTGGTAGGTTTTCGTGTATCGCCTACTGTAATGGATATAATCTAGAAAAATTGAAAATGGATACGAGTAAAGTACCCCTTAAGTCATTTTTGCAGAAATACAGATATAGCCATTTTATTAGTCATAGATAAGAGTTTCCAATTTTAAATTTTTATTAAAATCGTTAGAGCCATTTTTTCAAAAATCAAATTTTTAAAAAAAGTTTTCATGAAAAGTCCCCTTAATATTTCAGTTGTAAAACTAAATTTCTGGGCGGCTCGACAAAATTTCGAAAAAGTCCTTAATTCAAAAAATGAAGTAAATACAATGAACCGTTTACCCGCTGTGCTTGTCCACAGACAGACGGACAGACAGACAGACAGACAGACAGACGTCAAACCAAAAACACGTTTTTTCGGTTTCTAGGCATCGAGAAACATGCTTTCCCGGTGTTAACTCGATTTCGATTTTTTGTCACGATCACAATACTTTCTCTATACTACGTATAAGCGAGAAAGTAAAAGCTGTAAATAGGTCTAGTCGTGATTAATCCAGTTCTAACACTTAATTATGGATATTGATATCCTAAATTACATAGATAAAATTAATAAATCCACTGATGTTTATGAAGAACAAATATGTTGTAACAATTTCGTTAATAACTCTCATCCAAATTTAAAAATTTTCGATTTAAACATTCCAAACGTTAGTAAAAAAATTCAGAACTGTGCACATTATTGCAAGGATTCTCTTTCCCTTTTGACGTCACGATTTTATCTGAGATTTGGTTAAATTTTATTGGAGGTTTTGAAATTAAAGGCTATAAAAAATTTATCAAAATTAATGAGTACAGCAAATGTGACGGAATAATAGTCTTTTTTAAATGTGATATTAATGTCACACTACTGGATATTGATATAGCAGAATCCAATTGTTTAAATTTTACTTCTCAGTATTTTGAAATAGAGTCCACACTAATCGCTCTCTACAGATCACTGAATAACTGTGTAAATGAAGATTTGGAAAGATTTTTAGTCAACAATAAGAATATAAATAATCACGTGGTTTCTGGGGATATTAATGTATACATTATAGAAAACCACTTGAAATTTTTAAATGCTGTTACTAGGCCTGCTTCAGACTCATGTCTTGATCACATATTCTTATCATGTATTCTATTAAAAAGCTCTTATTGTACAGATGTTATTGTTTCGCTTAAATCTGTGATTGATTCCTCCAACAATGGGTGACAATTTCATAAACCAATTAAGTAATAATTATAATTTTAAAAATGTAAAAACTGCTGTCTTTGATGACCTCGACTGCTGTAATAATTTCATCCGATCCAAGCAGCATGACTTTAAATTAATTCATTTAAATATACGCAGCTTAAATAAACACTACCTGGAACTCTGTACATTACTGCAAAGTTTATCATTGGATTTCGATATCATTATTTTAACAGAGTCCTGGTTGAATCATGACACTGGCTACGAATTACCTGAATATAAAAAAATTACAAAAATTAATAAATATAGTAAATGCGATGGCTTAGTGGTTTATGTCAAAAATAGTTTAAATGTGACAGTAGAAGAAAAAATGGTCATTGACGAATGCAATTCAATTCATCTCAAAATTAATTATGAAAATAATCTACTTATGTTAACGGCAATTTACAGATCTCCAAATTGTTGCAAAAATACCTTTCTTGATAGCCTAGAACAATTCTTACGCAATATTAAAGAATGTAAAAAACATGTCATTGTTGGAGACATTAATTTACAGATTCTAGAAGAAAATATCGACTTGTTTGGAAGTAGATATACAAATATTTTACATGAATATGGTTTCGAAAAGTATTTAAATTCCATTACTAGACCTGCATCTAATTCTTGTTTAGATCACATATTTTACAAAGATCGATGTAATGGTAGTTTCCAACCCGGAATTTATAAAAGCTCAATTACTGATCATTATGCAATTTTCGCCTTGTTCTAAATTAATAATTCACCTTCCGGCATAAATGTAAGTTCTTCCAAACAAATTTATGAATCTGATATATATACGCAAAAGCATGTAAATTCTAACAAATTAATTTATGAATTAGAAAAAGAAACATGGATAAAGGTATTGGACTGTAATATTGCTAATAATAGCTTTCGAATATTCCATGAGTTGCTGCAAAATTATGTAAACAAATGCACATATACTGACAATAAAAAAGTTCCTTGCAAATTAAACAAAATCAAGCCATGGATCACGAGAGGAATAATTTTGTCTATTCGGACAAGGGACAAATTGGCAAATAATATTAGGAGAAACCCTACGAACGAAAATCAAATATTACATTTCAAAAGATACAGAAATATATTAACAAAAGCTATACGAGCCATGAAAGTTAATTATTACAAAAATAAATTTGAAATACATAAAAATAACGCGAGAAAATTCTGGTCCACTGTCAATGAAGCTACTGATACTAATTCAAATAATAAAATTCCAATCTTAGAAATCATAAATGAAAAAGGACAAAATATTAAGAAAAGTGACCAAATTGCAAATGAATTTAACTCCTTTTTTTTTTTTCAAAAATAGGAAAAAGAATCACTTCAAATATTAAGTTAGCACCAAACAGCATCCCTGAATATAAAAAATGTATACCACAACCTGCTCAGCTTTCGTCAATGTTTCTTCTCCCTGTAACCCAAGATGAAATCAATAAAACGATAATCTCACTAAAAAATAACGTTGCCCCTGGTACGGACGGAATAACAAACAACACCTTGAAAACAATTTCTAAATACATATCGAAGCCCCTCGAACATATTTTTAATCTTTGCTTATCACAAGGAACTTTCCCAGATGATCTTAAAAAAGCTGTGGTAGTACCTATATACAAATCCGGAGAAAAGCACAGTTTAAATAACTATAGACCTATATCCTTACTCCCTAGCCTATCCAAATTGTTAGAAAAATGTATAAAAAATAGATTGGTGGACTTCTTAAATAAAAATAATATATTAAATTCAAATCAATTTGGTTTTCGAAATAACTTGAGCACCGATGATGCCATAATTAATGTTACAGGAAAAATTATCGAAGAATTAGATGCGGGAAATAAAAGTCTAGGTATTGTTTTGGATTTGTAAAAGGCTTTTGACACTGTAAACCACAAGATACTTATAGATAAACTAGAGCAAATTGGAGTAAGAGGCACTGCACTAAATTTATTTCGGTCTTATTTACACAATAGAACGCAAATAACCAAAATTAAGGATCAGGTTAGTGGTGTCAGAGAAGTGGATACTGGTGTGCCACAAGGAACAATTTTGGGCCCAATTATTTTCATTATTTACATAAATGAGTTGCTACATTTGGACTTAAATAATTTCCATGGCAGTCTTTATTCTTATGCCGATGATACCGTATTGCTATTTTCCGGTCCAACTTGGCAGGATACTTACAAATGGGCTAATAAGGGATTAAGAGTGGTTAAAAGTTGGCTTGACTGCAATAAGTTAGTATTAAATATAAATAAAACAAACTGTGTTCCATTCTCATTAACAACTGCTGGTACTCCACAATCAATTATGGATCAAAACTTGTGCGTAAGACTCCATGAAATCAACTGTGAAACTGACTCATGTACCTGCCAGGCTGTGAAGGAGACAAACCAGGTCTAATACCTTGGTATTATTATAGATCGTCATCTGAAATTCGACAAACATATCACATATTTATGCACCAGACTAAGAAAAACATTATACAAATTTGTCAGTCTAAAACAATATTTACCGACTGAAGTCTTGAGGATAGTCTACTTAGCTCTAATACAATCTGTCCTCCAATACGGTATCATTGGCTGGGGAGGAAGTGGCACTTCTGTATTGACTCCTTTGATTCTAATACAGAAGAGAATTATAAAAATTTGTTTAAAAAAGCCTATAGAATATCCAACAGAACTGATATTTCCAGAATTTAATGTTATGACAGTAGAACAAGTTTATAAGATCACACTTTTAAAATACTTTCACAAATACCGCAACGTACATGTATCGGATCCTCATAATTACAATACTAGAAGAAATAATACATTGCCTTTAATAGAACCAAAATACTTCACCTCTTCTGGCTCTAGACATAGCATTTATTCTGGTCCAAGACTCTATAACTCTATAATCAGATCACATCCAGAAATAGTACATATGAACAACAAAAAATTCAATAAGTTTTTCAAAAATCTTATTTCATAGTTCAAAAGTTATTTCACTCTGTACTTAGTAGACAATTAAGGAACGATTTTATTTGTAATAACTCAGAGTTTCAATTTTGTTCTTACTACTTTTCCTTTTTTATTTTTACTTTGTTCTTTCATTTTTATTATTACTTTTTTAGATATTGATTTAATTATATTTTCTTTATGTATTTGTAATTTGTATTTTGTAATGTAAATGGCTGAACTGTGCCCGAGCACGAGCGCTTGCTCATTCGGGTGGTCTTGATTTGTATAAATATTTGTATAAATAAATGTTGTTGTTGTTTTATATGAAAAAAAATTACGTTTAACTTGCTTTCGTTACTACCATCAGGTATTAATAAACTCTGTAAGACAAGGAATGTAATATAACATAGCCTGTGTAAATAAGATTAGGCCTAATAACAGAATAGAATCTCAGGTATTCGTTCCAGAGCTAAAGTTTCATACAAATATATTAATATAATTAAAAAGATTAAACTTAACACCGAAACAAAATAAGCATTTCGGAAATAAAACATTGCAAGCATTCATAGGACATAATGTTTGCGGCCTGATCAAGTTATAGTATATTGAGATATAAGGATAGGAAGTATGTTTTGACAGAATCGAGGAAAAAAAGTTGTAAAAAATGAGACGAAGTGAAGTTTGTTTTTATTTCTGAGATTCTGCTACACATTTCACATTTATTGCAAACAATCTTTTCTACGATAGTGATTTAGCTAATAATAAAAGTGAAAATAATTAATCAGTAGCAACAATTGTTCTGAAGTTGCAAGGGGTACCAATTTTTAAAAAAGTAGTTCTATTTTAATCTTGGTGGCTATCGACAGAAAGATTTCTTAGGCGCAGACGCAAATAGTTGCATCGTACTTAGCTCCTGGGAATTAAATCGTTAAAGCAATATTAAGAAATATACAGGAAGTAATGACACAAGCAATATTGAAATAGTAAAATGCAACTAGCAAATATGAATATAGTCCATGTCATCAATAACAGATGTAAAATAAATTGGCTTTGTAATAAATGAACCACAGCAAAGAAAAAACACGCAGGTAGGTTAGGTCCAAGGCTGGTGGTTGGGTCACCGATACTGGTTGCTGGAAATTTGAGTTGGCACCATGGTAGCATGAACGGAAAACAGATACTTATTAATTAGGTAATTAAGGGAGAGAGGGAAAATTAGATTATTATTTCTTTCTTTCTTTCTTTTACCGTAGTTTCACCTCCCCCTTTTAGGATTTAAGCTACCCAAGCCGCCCGGGCCTTATAGGGCCGCGACCTGTCGGAAGAGGGATTATCTTTGGATCACATACATACTTTTTTGACCAGACAAGGACATGGAGGGCATCCCCGGATGAGTGATCAGCCCAATGCCGGGGCCACCTCCGAGAGACAACAAGAACACATAGGACGAGATACACCATTCACACACACACTCAATCCAAACAAGGCGAGGATGGGATGAAGATGATAATGACGGCCAGATGATATCTGGGGACCACAAGGGCCTAAAGTTACCCGACATTTGTCTCAAAGGTGAGGAAAAACCCCAGAAAAAACCTCACCTAGGTAACTTGTCCCGACCAGGAATCGAACCCGGGCCCGCTGCGTGAGAGGATTGAAGATTATTATTTCGTATGACAAAATTCTGCTATAAGCAGCCTCATTTATTCGCAGAAAAGAGAAAAGGACACAGTGATGGACGCTGAAAAGTGAAGATAGAAATAGTACTCGTGTGCTATTCACTCGTAAGGCACTGCACTTTTGGACCAGTAACTGTAAAATAAAAATCATTTAATAAAACAATTTCTGAGTAATTACTCCCAGGTGTAAACTGATAATATACATGCAAATGAGATAAGCAAACTGTTATCACAGATGTAGAGTAATTATTTTGTAAGCGCCATCTCTACCGATAAACTTAACCTAGGAAACAAATTAGTTTGATTAAAAAATGTTAAGATGTTTTAGAAAAACTAGTCATGCAAATAAAACTGATAAAATAGACAATAACCACGCAAATGTACTAGAATGTACGCCTACTAACAAAATATATTCTGAAATATGAGTTATGATTAATATACTCTTTTACTGTTAATAACATCCATCTGTTAAATATCTTTTGAGAGCTGATTTGAAGATTTTGTATAAAATTATTGTTTTTGTGGTATATAATCAGGGAGTTTATTATAAAGATTAATTCTATTTTGTTTGAAACTTTGTTCAGATAGGCTTGAGATACATAGTGTTTACAGTCATGTTGTGTTGTACTGTTGAGCTCGATCAATACAATTATTTTATAATAGCTTTATTCTCAACTTCTTTTATTTATCTCGGCTTTCGGTTACACGGAACCATCATCAGGACATCTTGATTTGCAGAGTCAAATTTCAGAGCAATAAAACTGTTTCACTATTGGCGTCATTGTTAGTTAAAATCGCTAAATCTTATAATGTTCTTAAAAGACCGGTAAAATTCACGTTTGTATTCTTTTTCTACCGGGTGAAAAAGAATACAGAAGTGAATTTTACTGGTGTTTTAAAGATTCTTTTATGCCAATAATGAAACAGTTATATTCTTCCTAAAGGATGAACGAAAGTTGAGGGTGATTTTCTAAACTTCAAATTTGAAATCCTAAACAAAAAATTACAGTTTCAAATTCCAGTTTAATATCTCGATTTGTTCCTGAGATATTAATTAGTTTATTGATTATTAAATACAAATTTTAATATATTTCCTCCGTAATATTAAAATATGACATTCGTTCATGCTCGATTTACGAAACTGATAACGGATTTTTAAAAACCTTATTTATATTTTTTTGTTAAAAATATTTTACACAGGAAAATGAAAAGCTTTAAAAAATTCACGAATAATTCTAATTTTTTCATTAACTAAGGACTATATAAAAATTGTATTAGTAATTTTGTTGCACACATTGTTAAGTCCATTATGATAATATATCAGAGCAGTATCTCAATTTTTTGTGGGAAAGAATAGATTTTGAATTTGATTAAAAAAACGTAAAATTTCGAATTGAGGAAACAAGCGATTCAAGTTTGCATGCACTGGCAGTTTAATTTGCACAGCACTTGCAATATGATCTCAGCAACACCTTTCCGTGACCTAAACGACATAAAAATGTACAGTTACACTTTAGGGCCTGCTGGATATTTTACGTTAAAATCCAAAAATAATTTGTTCCAAAATTGCTAAACCAATACTTCTGTCATCCCTTAAATTTGACTCTACAAAAAAAGATGCCCTGATGATGATTCAGTATAACCGAAGTACAAATTTAATTTACTTTAAGATACTCATAGGTTTTTTCTATTTCTAGTATTATACTTGTTTATCTCCGAATTTTGATTTGATTTGGGAATGTAACGATCCCATATGTGTAAAGACTTCATAATATGTATAACATAGGGATATGGTAATATTTTTTTTTAATGTGGCTTGCAGCTGATGGATAATGATATATATTTATTAACGATTGTAAAATAATTCTAACACAATGAGTATTCGCTAATAAGTAGCTTTTATTATCCAATATTTCTTCCATTTATTTCGTGAAATAGTCATCATAAATGCAACGCATAAGTAAAATGCTTAGGTGCGAGGTTATGAGCCACGAATAGTTATTCAGCAAAGCAAACTAGTTCACAAACATACGCAGTATTGCACCCTACCATGAAACAAACATGAAAATTGCATAATATTTTATTAAGATCGTATCTTTTAGTGTCCTTTAAAAACAACGTATCCATCTTGAAGAAAGTAATCACCATGTCACTAAAAATATGAAAACTTTTAGAAAAAAGACAGTAAACTGCATGACGGATTACCGACTTTATTCAACCACATTCAAGCGATTTCTTCGCTTACTGAAATATTATATTTTCGAACGCTTCCGAGTAACTACGAATATTCAGCCATCTTGTTCATGTCAAAACAATCTCTTGCAATATCTACTATAAAATTTGAACCTAAATACTAAACGTAAAATACTACCGGAACGCTACCCGCAGTACCCGTGAGTAAGTATGGGAAAGTATCTAATTTACTTTTATCTTACGGTATAGGATTTTTATGGGTTAGGTTACAATAAAGTAACTGTTTCAAGTTTTGACCTTTTATTTTCAATTTACAGATCGTACTTTACATTGGACTTATTAGAAAATTATCTGCAAAATTTTATTTGGTTTGCTGTAAATATTATTACTGCCTAATTTTATTTTACATTCTATAAATTTCTATAAATAAAAATAAATTAAGAAGGTGTTGTGATTTTCATGTGACATAATTTATAAAATTATATTTTACTTTTGTCAGTGTCAATTGATTGAATTATAGGATACTCGTTTCATTGCAATGTTTTTGTGTTATTTTTCTACATTTTTTTTAAATTTTAGAAGTAGTTTGCATACAAGCCTAATTAAAACTAAACAAATCTGGTTTTATTTTGTCACCAAAAAGGAACAACATTTAAATTTTTTCTTCACATTTACAATAAGAAAATCTGTACTAAAAGCCGTTTCTTTCTTTCTTTCATTCATTCATTTATCCATCTATTCTTTATTTATTTATATAGTCTATTATATTATATACTTATTATTTAGTTATTTTTTAATTTTAATTTTTACTCAATACGTTCTATCTACCTATCTTTTTTCTTATATAAAATTTATTTATTTATTCACTAATTTTATTATTCTTTTCAGCTCTATTTCTTTCTTTCTTTCTTTCTTTCTTTCTTTCTTTCTTTTTTTTTGTTTGCTTCTTTCTGGCTTCCTTTTTCTTCTTTATTTCCTATTAAAGCACATTCGCAACTTCCCTTAAGAAATTTAATTAACATCTATATGAAGATTATTATGAAATGGCAAACTCATGTGTATTATTTTTTATAGTGTGACATAATTAATTTAGTGAAATGAAATCATTATTGCAGAACAAACATTATCTCATCCCAAAGAATAGCACAGATGTGAAGTTCTCTCCTGTTGGGTAATAATGTTAAGGATGCCATCGGCATGTTAAATTGGCAGCAAGTGTAAGTTTGTGAAGTAACATTCTAATAACATTTATAATCCGTTTATGCGCACGAATTACCACTTTAACGCAATTTTGAACACCGCGAAAGTTTTGCTGAAGTTTATTCAGTTCGTTTCTGCTAGTGAGAGTGAACTCCTTCTATCGAACATCGATTAAAGGTCCATTACACCCACCGGAGAAAGTGGATTGCTCTAGTGTCTAGTCTTGTAGTCAATAATTTAATATAGCATGTAAGCTCTTTCAGATTCTATTGTCGTGGCGAGAAACATCTTCGAAACTTGGAATGGGAGGCTGTGAACTTTCACTTTCTTTTACCCTGGATACAGAAGGTAAGGGAAACATTATACTGTATATATTTTATTTTCTCTACTCTCTGACATAGACCAATGACGTCTAAGAATATAATCAGAGAATCACGGCAGTGAGTTATACAAAACAATATGGAGAAGGTGTTATCACTTATCACATCCAAAGAGAGGCGTTTATCGTTATTCATTGGTGACAATTAAATTATTCTCTTTCAAAAATGAACCTTTAGATCTGTCTTGGTATGAAAAATAAAGCGCCTTTTTTAAACCGTAGTTACATAAAATACTTATTTATTTTAAAAATATATTTTTTCTTGATGTATGCAGAAATATGTACTTTTTGTTTCATAAAATAGTAGAACCTATGAACCTATGAACGTCTGATGCACATGAAAAGTATACAGTCTTGACTGTTCCTTGGTATGTTAAAAGGGCGAAAGTCCTGGGTATTTGTAGTTCTTACAAATAAGTTTTTTCTTTGAAAGTGTAGTGTAATAAGGTAATTTTTTAATTTATATGTAACATGATAGTTTTTTTCTTACTATTCCACCTAAACGGAAATAAAGAAATAAATAAAATAAGTAAATAAATAGTAAACAATAAGCGCTCAGCAACTATCTCATGTTCCTAATTTGATTATCATTTATGAATCGTTATGCGGGACAAAAATAAGAGATTTTTTTATTTATTACGAATTTAAAGGAAACGATCATAGCGGCAGTGATTAGTGTTGTGAGGTTAAGGTATCATTTATTGTAAGCATTTGAAGTATTACCTAACTTTATGGGCTTTATTTGCAGCTTATATTATTTATATTACTTTGTTTAATTCGAAAACTAGACATAACAAAACTCGTGGTTTTCAACTTCCTTGGATACTAATCGGTCAGTTGAAAAGCACTCGTTGCAGTACGTATTAAAATTTGGGAACTTGTTGTTGAACAAAAGGTTTTAGGAATAATTGCCGAATAGGAACATTTATAAAACTGATTAAAAAAAATTAGAAGGGACAGTACACGATGCCAAGGTAAAAAGGCCAAAAGACTTGAAAATTTATACAATATGGTATTGAAACATCAATTTCAAATTTACTTTTTAATTATTCGATTAATTATTTGGATTAGTATTTACTATGTAATTATAATAGCAACAAGATTCTGTTTGCCATGATACTGTAATAGGTATTAATAATCTGTCCACTATAAAGAATAATCTCATGTAACGTCAACAGAAACAATAATAATCTATGGAAGCGTGAATACATATTATCCACATCTGTTTCGAACGAGTTGCTTAATTTAAATTAATTTATCATAGGTGATCCCACCAGAGAGTATGAGTTTTCGATAGATTTGCAAGAACGAAGTTCGAGAAAATCTATCTGATGAAACTCGTAATCTCGGGTGGGATTTATTAAGACTATTCCACGAATAAAGTGTAACAGATTACATAAATAATAATTGATTTCTTACTTGTGTAGTTTAAAATTAATCAGTATTCTGTCAGCTGTGATATCAAGACATACTAAATGACCGAATGAGTTGCTAGATTCTAACCAATGTTACCAATATTGCCTATGAGAAATATCATAATTCAGATAAGCTAACATCAGACCATAATAAAAGCACACCAACTAGCTTGCACGGAATCGAAATTTTGATTTTAATCAAAGTACATTTTAAATTATTTCAATTTACTAATGAATTATGGAGTTTAAAATAATGTTTTTTTTATTCTGTTCATTGGCAGCATGTAACGTATTAATCATTGCATATTGATACCTACATTTCCAGTAACGAGCTGATGTTTTATCATAGGTAATCCCACGAGAGTTTACGAGTTTATCGATAGATTCGTGACTGCGCAACAGGAGCGAATTTATCTGATGCAACTCGTCAACTCGAGTTGAATTTATTAAGACTATTCCATGAATAAAATGTAACGGATTATGTAAATAATAATTACTTTCGTGCTTTGTTGTATAAAAACTAGGGCTGTACCGGTTAATCGAATAATCGGGCCGATTAATCGATTAAATATTTAATCGTCGATCAATTACATTTTGCGATTAATCGGATTAATCGGTTTAGTCGAATTCTGAAAAACTTTTTCGAGAAATGGGTCAAATAACCTAACTCCTTTCTCAGTGCCGAGTGAGAGAGTTTTTAGTGCTGCCGGTATTATTGTAAACAAGCTACGATCGTGTCTTGAACATTCAAATGTCAACAAACTCGTGTGTCTCAAGTCTTGGCTGAAAAAGTAACCGGAAATGTAAGTTTTGTATATATTTTTTCACTAGTTAACTAATAATGGTATTCATTAATTCAGGATTTCTTCTGATTATCTGTAGTGTAGTAGTTATTAAACGTGTAAAACAATATTAAATGTACCCTTTGGTTTCGTTTAAAATACCGACCTGTTTGTCGATTAATAAGTCGATTAATCGGTCGATTAATCGATTAAAGTCAAGCGTTAACTCGATTAAAAATTTTAATCGATTTTCAGCCCTAATAAAAACAAAACTAACAGTTGTGAGATCACGGCATACTGTGAATCAACCATCTATGAATCGATTCGAGCTACCCTGGTATAATCAGCGCTACCAATGGTGCATAGTTAACCTCATTCAGGTAAGCTAACAGCAGAACAGAATAAAAGCACACGAACTGGCTTCCACCAAATCGAAATTGTGTTCTTAATCAATGTACATTTCTATTATTTCAATTTCCAAACAAATTATGTTGCATAAAATAATCTGATTTCATGCCGCTTAGTGGCAGCAGTGACTATTAATCACTGCACACTGATACTTTCGTCTCCAGTAACGAGCAGCTGGTTTTACCGCGATAAAATGCCATCCTCACGATTTCTACAAGAATATTGTAAGATAAACGGCCATGATTGGTCTATATCCGAGGAATTGCTAAACGTTATTGGTCAATACCAAACACGAGTCGTATGGATGGAATACTGTAGTCAATGAAAACCAATAATTAATTATTCATTAAAAGAACATACGTCCACTGTATTTAGCTATCTTTATGAGAAATCATATAATATTCAAGACAGATTTACAGGAATGCAAAGTGAGTAGAGAATGTTAATTCTGAACGGAGCAGAAAGTTAATAAATGCTTTAATATTTAGCAACTGTATTATAAATTGCTTAAATACTTAAACCTTTTAAACAAATACCGGTAGCAGGCTTGTTCCTACTCACAAAAGTATTGATGGATCTTATTTAAAAGTGTTGTGAGCATTAAATTACTATCGGTTACAATCACCACCGGTACTGGACGAAAATGAATGGTGGACGTAAAAACTGTGGACGAAATGTCCCTGGACAAACTGACTGTGAATCGTCAGAATATTCCAATTCAATACAGGATTCTTATTGGCCTGAAAATTATCAAGTATTTTAAACGTCGATTTAAATATATTAAACGTATGTTTAAATTCGGCCTATTACAGTAGAGCATCGATTATCCGAATACCGATCGACCGAAACATCGGTTAACAGAATGCGTTCCAGTCAGCAAATTCAAATTCGCGCGGGTTTATGTAGAAGTTCCGCTAGTGCTGTAGTGCTGGGCCGGCTGGTTCAACAGTTTCCCCCGCGCTTGAAAGGAAAAACAAAAATTGAACTTATTTTCTGAACTGTAGGCCTACTTTAATGGCCATTTTGAACTTGTCAAACTAGGCTACTCAGTTCTGTGCCATTTGTAAGACGTCTGATACAAAATATATAGTTTTACATTTCATATCAGTGTTTCTTGTTTCATATTGTTTCATATCGGTTATCCGGAAAATCAGTTATTCGAACACCCCCATCTCAATTGTTTCGTATAATCGATGCTCTCTTGTACTCCACTTAAAATTACGGTTAATAGGCCTATTGGATGGATGCACAATGCACATAGCCTTATCACTGAAGACAAATGTTATTTACAATTGATATGAATATATAATGTACAGGCCACCTTATACTCTCAATTATAATGAAGAAATATGACCTAATCTTTTATTTATTGATATTCATTCCACGACTTTGGTATGTCGTCTAATAATAAAAATTCAGTGAATATAATAAATTATAATTTATGATTTTTACAGTATATTTTTTAAAAATCCGAATTATGTCCGTGAACATAGGCGTCGAGTTATAAAATGTTAAATATGTATTGAACTAATTAATTTAATTATAAAATGTTAAATACGTACTAAATTAATTTTGTTAAATTAATATTACAGCACTTTATAACTTGATGCCTATGTTCATAGTAATTAGGATTTTTGACAATTTTAAATATTGTAATTTACAATATAATCGTATACATTGAATTTTTATTATTTGACGACATACCAAGAGCATTGCATGAATAGTCAGATTTATTCATTATAATTGAGGGTATAAGGTGGCCTATATATATCCATATTTGTAAACATCTCCTCAACAGAAAATGAAATAAGGTCCCTGATGAGATTATGGCCAGGTTGGTGATATGGCCAACTGGCGTGTTTCGAACGACGTTCGTTTGGAAGACATAGCGCTAGCATGGTCTCCCAGACGGGTCTCTAGAGAGTCTGACTAATTTTAGTTGTGAGTAAGCTCAGAAAACGGCATGGAGCCGTATTTGCTGGTGATTGTGTTGTTTGTAGAACTGGTTCTTATTTATCCGGTAAATTCGAATTTACCGAATGTGATTTTAGTATGTAATTTTAATTGTTTGATTGCTTATAGTGCAGTTTACTATACTGTTGCAAACAGTGATATCGAAATGCTATCTACTTTTACCAGCAACCTTCTTTTTAGGACTTTTGAAAAATCATCCAGGTTGTTAAAAAGGTCACAAAGAGCTGGTGCTGTGCTGTTTGTTGTGAAGATGAAGAGAAAGTTATGATACTGTGTGGATAATAAGTTCGGAGGAGTGTGTTGGACTCGCCAAAGAAGATAAAGACTTGTTGATTTGTACAAAGTACTTAAAATAATATGACCGCCGGCGTGGTCTTGTGGTTAGCGTCGCTGACTACAGATCCGTCGGCCGGTTTCGTTCCCCGGTACTCCTCGGATTTTTCTAAGGTAGGGAGGTCTGGTACGGGTACACTCAGCCTCGTGTTTCAAATCGAGGAGCTACTTGATAGAGAAGTAGCGGCTCCGGTCATGAAAACCACCGGCCGTGGGTCTCGGCATGCTGACCACATGCCCCCAATCCCGCCATCTGCCTATGGTATATGACGCAGCGGTCAGGTGGTAGGCCTTGTCCCTTCAGGGATGTAGCGCCACGGAGTTTAGTTACTTAAAATAATATAGAAACAAAGAAAAGTACATATTCTCCAAAGCTAATTTTCAATAAATTGATTTGTTTCATTTTAAAATATATTTTTGTAGTGATTTTCCAAAACAAATGTTCATTTTGTATTTGCAGTAACAATTTCTATGAAAATTAGATGTTACATTGAATAATGCTTGAAATCATCCGACTTAACATCGACAAGACGTTAATGGCCATGATAACTTCACATGCATTTAAATGAAATATTTTATTATTTTTCTCCTTCTTACTAATATGCCATAGTACACATTTCCACGAAAATTTTATGAAAATTCCATGAAATGTTGCCAGAAAAGTTCTAAGAAGCTTACCATGACCACATTCAAATCAGGTACCTCATAATATATTATAGACATTTATATTATTTAGTTACGCTTATTTTCCTATAGAGGACAGAGAGACAGGTGATAAGCCCATCGCCTAGATGACCAGTTAGAAGAAACTTAGGTATTATTTGGGTGTAAAAGGGCAGCGGAATTTGGTCCAGACGCTCTAATTGCGGGATAAAAATCTACAACACGAGCTTACGATTTATGGCCCCTGCTGGAGGACTTCGACCCATTCTTTTATGTACTGAACAATCCATCGACCTCGGACTGGTTTGAACCCGCGATCTTCGGATTCAGAGGCGGAGACCCTACTTCTACATTACCAAGACCGACAATGTTAACATTATTATTAAGTAATTATGCATTATTTAAATACAAACTACATCCGTTTAATACTTACTTTTCAAACTTGGCTACATTTTGCAAGGTAAATACAAATGACGTAAACATAATGGGACCTTAAAATACAATTAGGACAAACAAATGAAAAAATTAAGTTCAAAAGCAGATTATCAATAATTATGTGATAGATTCCTTGAAACATTTATTTTTACAGATAAAGTGCTTCCAATTCTACAGACACTGAAGTTTCTTTAGAATCCTGGCGGTTGAGACTCATGGATTTTTATATAATAATCGGGAAGATGGGAAAGTTGGCAGGCTTATGGAGCGGCTGCCTTTGCCCCAAGACTTCTCACCCCAGGGTCATAGTGCCATGAAAATACCAATTGGAAAATCCACGATCACATCTGTGTTCGAATCCCGTACGTTTCAGTTTGCAGCGTAGTTCTTTAACCTGCTGCCCACGGCGTACTCCATTGTATGTATTAGAATAATTAAATTATATTTGCATTTCGCATAAATGAATATACACTGATATATACTGATTTTTTATTGATAGTTATACCATCTGTGGCACCTATTTTTCAATCTTGATCACAATTTGTAAATAAACTGTTAATCTTACATTAAACGACCACTGATAGTTCCATTAAAAATGGCACAGGAGTAATTGCTTAGTAAGAACTACTGTCATTAAATACCTGGATATCCAAGATCAAGGGGTAACGTTTGTGCCTACAGTGCAAGCGGTACCGGAATTAACCCTGGAGGGGACCAACAGATTTCATAGAGCACGTGGTGGAACTATTGGCTCTGACTCGTGACTCAAATCAGTTCGTGGTTTGTGTCTTTCCAGATGATGTAATTTTATTTTAGTAAACGTTTCTCAATATTCGTTCTGGAGAGGACTATTTAGCGCTTATTTGAACTTTCCTGAAATCCAACAATTTTCGCGACATTTCGTGAATTTAATTTGCTTAATGGTGATATCTTAAACACAGCTAAGGAAAGCTGTTTTGTAAAATTTCGCTGTTACCAAAAATAAGATCTTTAAGTGATCCCTCGGCACTGTAAGTTACTTTAATCTAACTGATATTCTTCTTTTCCAGTCTTCCGTAAGTGGTGTGCCGCCACAAGATGCAAGGTGTGAAGTGAGCATTCTTACCTATTATCCCGTCCTACGGAATTGTCAAATTTTATTTTTTAACTTTATCCCAGTTTCTGTGTTTCGAAAGCTTGCATTTAATAATCTGTAGCTACACTGACTAAATAAGATAATGCTTAACTATTCTTTTTTATTTGCAGAGAACTTTTATGCATTCTAAGAAGTTAAATTTAAATTATTTACTCACAGTTATCACATTGTAGTTTTGCATAATGATATTTTCTATTTCTAGCCCCCTACCCGCTGCCCTGTGTGGCTCTTTTTCCACAGTCTTGAACGAGCGTATCCCTAAAATTACGTGGATTAGTAAAACTTTATCTGTATTTCATTATTGTATATATAAATTATTCACTTCTTCCGTTTGAAGACAACTTACAGGAACCGTCTCTTGAAAACATTTTGGTTGGCACTAAGGAGTGGACACCCAGCTATCTCTGAGATGACAGTAAATGTTTTATTTAAATTTTCGATTACCGGTACATATTTGTGTGAACGTTTTCAATGTGGAATTGTTTTTGATAAGTGATTTTGGAGGATTATATAGGAATCGAATTCTACTTGAAGGAAGTCTGAATATTCTTACCTTCAGTATCACTGATGTCCAATTCTTTTTAATGTCATATTTGGATTATTAACTTCGTCTATTAAATACAGTAAGCGAAGAGATGGAATTGCAATAAAAGTTACAAATACGAAGTTGATTGAAATTAAAACATCAGAGTGGCGTACCGTGTTGAGTCATGGATAGTTCCATTTAACGATGTTGCTGGGTTTTGGGAGTACCACAAATGCTAAAAGGTTTAATCTGGAATCGTTCAACTTATCAACAGCTGAAGAGCAGGTAGCCTTACTATCCAAAATATCAACAAAACGGGAAGTACAGATCGTGAACTTCAGGTCTGCCGGTCTGCCACGTCACAAAACTACGGCCGCCAGAAGATGACGGGAGGGGTTATTTGCAATTTCCTCATGCGTGCATGTCATAACAAAAACATTAGTTATTTAAGTCAAATGAGAAGAAAACTAACCAGTGCAGGTCACAGCGAAATTGATACCATCTGCCTTCCTTAGTCACTATAACTATCATCACTGTTATCACTACTGCTTTCATCACTATTCACTTCGCCTAATGTTACAATTAATTGATCTACAACTGAGTCGATGATACCTTCATTTTCTAGACTTTTTACGCTTTCACAAAGAGGTTTTCATGCATCATCCATTGTACTAAACTTTTCTTCGCATAACTGTCTAACATGTTGCGTTTTAAACGTGACATTTCTAACACCAACATACTGTTTCATTTCAGCCCAGATTCTTTCTATTGTATTTAAATCCGGATGATACTGGGGGAGACGAAGTACAGAATGACCGTAAGCAGCGCATATCCGATCCATAGAGAATTTCTTTTGTGCTGGTTTATGACACAAAATAAGTTTGTATAATTGTGGTTTGAGCATGCTTTCATCAAAATCAATATTATGTTCATGAAGTCAGGCAATCATATCACACTTTTTGCTATTTGCATTTGGGTCTTTATTGACTTGCACGTTATGATATGGTGCATTGTCTACAATGAGAACAGAATTTGGCCTCAGATTTGGTATAAGTTTTTCAAGTAACCATTTTTCAAAATTTGTAGCATTCATTTGATGATGGTAGTCTCCACTGGCTTGTGTCGACTTCCATATCAAAAGTGCATTCGGAATAAAGCCATTCTCACCCCCAGCGTGAACTATAATTAAACGTTCGCCTTTCGAAATTGGCTGATGTAGGCCTTCATTAGTGTCATCATTCCATGAATTTCCAGTTACGTGAGAAGAAAGAATATACTTTTCGTCCATTTAAACAATAGGTTTTCCTTCTTTTCTATATTTTGCAATATTTCTCAGAAAAGAAATTCGTGTTTCCCTGATATCGTGTTTTTGTATTAATATTTTTTCTATTTGTTTTTGTTTTCCTCCACCTGAATCCTAAATTACGCAAAATTTTCCTTATAGGCCTACTCGTTTTCCCGCCCTCGTAATTTATCTCCTCCTTTAGTTTTTCACGAAGTGTTTCTACAGTTGGAGCGCATTTTTCAGTCTTATAGAAATTATGTACTATTCGTCTTACAGCACATTCATCAAAATTATCTAGCCCCGTCACTGTTTTTTTTACAGTTACGCTTTGTACTAGGCGTACTGAACGTCGATGGAGACGTTGCAGCGGACGTCAGTTTCTCTCCTCAATTTTTAATTTTACGTATCGTACGTAGGCCTACACCGTAGCAGAAGCTGTTCTTTCCTGTACTTTTCTTAGAGGGATTAAGATTTCGCCATAAAGTTTAGGACATTATACACTACTTCTCTTGTTTGGCTATGCACGACTTTGCCATTAAGTTTGGATAATATAGGTGGCATTTTTAGGAAAATCTAATGACACTACACAAACAAATATAACTAAATATGCTTTCAAATAAATCACAACTCCGGACCACTACTACCTTCTATGATACGCACGCAAGCAATACTAATGGCCGAGTGCACCAACCTCGGTATTCAGAATACCGCGGTAAAGTTACTTAGTTTACCCCGGTAAAGTCATACTTACGTTGCGCCGTGCTCGGTTTCGACTTTTACCGCGGTAAAATACAATCCGGCCGTGAAGGAGCTGTAAAGTGAGAAAACCGCGGTTTTCTTTCCAAGATGGAGAACAGCGTAATGGATCATATTTACGATATCTAGACCAAAAGCTAATTGAACATAAAGAATAATGAGAGACACGTGGGGTCTATTTGAAGAATGAACGATGGTGCATATCTTTGCAAATACTGTGCTGTAACATCGATTGAAATGACCTTCCTTTCTTACCTCATCCAAACCAGGTCCATCGAGTAGGCTAGTGGGCGTAACCACGATTAGTACGATTAGTACAGTATTTATGGTGTTTGAATTCAAAGTTTGAATTCAGACGACATATATACGCAATATAATATTCCATTTTATCCTTATGAACATTTATTACTGAACAATAAGGCCACAAATAAATGAAATATGGCAAAAACCAGTGGGCCAAGGACAAATTTAAGTGAATGGCTGCATGCATCACGATATAGCCTGTGTATCGGTATATAGGGTATGATATCAATTTATCATACCTGCACGTACACGAACATAATTATAGCAGCCCTTTCATGGCTATGCACATGATTTTGCACCTAAAATTTCTACTAGTCGTACGGGAATAAAAGCGAGGCTTTGTCGAACTCAGAGCAGAGATTTCATGATGTTGCTTTGCCTTGGATTGCACACGTGTGAGAATTATTATTTAAAACATCAATGTTATTTTATTGAAATGTACAGACAGGTGGGATCTATTTGAAGAATGAACGCTGGTACACATCTTTGCACATACTGTGCTGTAACATCGATTGAAATGACCTTCCTTTCTCCCCTCAACCAAACCAGTAGTAGACAAAACCAACTCATTTCACGATTGGTACAGTATCTATGGTGCTTGAATTCAAAGTATTAATTCAGACGACATATATACGCAATATAATATTATCTTTTATCCTTATGAACATCTTTTTATTGAATAATAAGGCAACAAATAAATTGAATTTGGAAAACCAATAGCCTAGGCGTGCCATCGTGACTGGTAGACGTGCAGAGAGAGAGAGAGAGAGAGAGAGAGAGAGAGAGAGAGAGAGAGAGAGAGAGAGAGAGAGAGAGAACCTAGCGGCTATGGAAGAAACCATCAATGAGAATGGATTCGGAGCGGAGTAACCGCAATATCCAAGCATTAGCAAACCGCGGTATTTTAGCAATGGTGCACAGAGATTTTGAGAATACCCCGGTATTACGTTTACCGCGGTAACGAAACGCCTGAGATAACCGGAGAATGGTGCACTCGACCATAAGTTGTCTCGACCGCATGTTTTCGAACCGATCTGAACAACCCTCCCCAACCCTCTGTATTCCAAGGAATGTTTTGGCCTGCAGCCCTATTCTGTAACTTTTCGATTTGTCAGCCGCTCGGCGCGAGATGTTTGCTATCGGGATCTCCTCATTCCGAGTCGATCGAAATGTTGGCTTGTTTGGTATTCTGTAACATCAATCGAGATCATCCACTTCCGGTGAATATCTCAAAACGAAATCGGTAAGCTGTCCCGAAGGTAGCCGAAGCATTAGTGACGTACAGGTGACGTGTAATATTGTCACTAATGCAAGTTTTATCGAGTCTGTGCAAAGTTAATAATGGATTAACAGTGAAAGTGCAATGAATATAGTTCTGTAATTATTCTGTGAAAGCATGAAAATAGTGATGCGTGTTATTTCAAGCGATATCGTCTCCACAAGATAGAATCCAGTTTTCAGTCGTTTGTAGTCTTAAAATCACTGCCTTCTAAACTGTATTAATCGTATATACACTGCCTGTCCTATACGGCTAATTTTGCGTACTCTGCGACATTACAGATGGCAGCACCTTTCACACCCAGACTGCTTCTTGTTTTTTGCTATGACATTGTTGATTATGTAGTGCTGTCACGGCCGTCTCATAATCACTGCCTTCTAAACTGTATTACTCCTCGAGACGGCGGTGCTCATAATATAGTCTATCAATGCGTCTAATTAATTTACATTTATTTTAATTATTGCTCCAAAATTCCATTTCAAGGTAAGTATCATATACTGGAATAATATTACGTTCTAAACAAATAACACAAGTATCTGTGTCTGTTTAATGCTTATTTTGATTAGTGATTGCTGCAATCTGGGTGTGAACTGTGTCGCCTCTACTAGATAAATTAGGCAATTTAACAATACTCTGAACTCCATGTTAAAATAAAGCATAGGACAGGCAGTGTAATTCTCGAGACGGCGGTGCTTAAAATATACACTTCTCATTGCCAGGTAATTACGCATGCATTTTCCTAACTATTTTTGCACAAGCTGACTACATAGTACACTATATTATGTCTAATTAAAAGCATTTACTAAATGACTTTTATTGGGTAATATTTGCTAAAGTAGTATTTTGTCGTACTACGTCTGTTCTATTTATTGCAGTATTTGTTTATAGTTCTGCATTTAATTTAACAAAAACAGTGATTACAGAAATGATTAAAAATATGATATATGTTTGCTTTGAGATTAGTCTAGTTTTTTAAACGTAAATTACTGCTAGTATAAATATGACACGCCGTAAACAATTCAAATAGTTATTGACCCTTCATATGAAATGTTTGGGCACCCTTGGCCTATATTAATTTTTTCTTTATTTCGGAGTTTAGTTGACATAGGTTAAATACATGTACAGTACATTTTAGGAATGAATACAATATCATCTGCTGTTTGTTTTATTCGTAGTTTGTTTTCTGTACTTAATGTTCATAATTATGGCAAGAACACATTATACTGGTAGGGAATTAGGGTTGACGGTGTTATTAACGATTAAATTATATTACGATTAAAGAAAATTAGTAGGCTACATACAGAAGGCCATGGTCATGTCTAGCAGTTGTGTCTGAAGACAGGGATATGAAGTGTGTTTTTTTTAACAGTGGCATGGTGTTTGGATGTATATTTTAATTTATGGAAGAAAGAGGAATTTGTTGTATCTATGTGACAATATTCGCAGAACATTTTGTACGATAGTTTGCAAAATATTCAAGAAAGAAATATTGCCAATTTGTGTCTGGTTGTTTACTGGTTACTAGGCCAGGAAAACAAACTTTTACAATATTATTTGTACATGTGAACATATTATATTTACTAAACGGGAATCAACCTGCATACAGCCAGGAGTCATAGTTTATCTTCCCATGATTATGTTAATTCTATAGACATGTCAAATACCCCTCCAAATGATTTGAGTTCTAATTCTACCACTAGCACAGAAACTGTGACGAACCAATTCACCAATATCAGTGAAACCCCATGTCCACATTGTGGAAAATATTGCGCAAGCCACAGAGGAGTAGCAATACATATAAGCCGGTCTCATCCTGAAGTGCACAGAGGCCGTTTGGTCGAAAGACAGGCTCATTCTAAACAAACCCCTTGGAATAACACATCTGCAACAGGTATCGGTAATAACAGCAATGAAGCAGCAGTTACATTTGGAGAGAGGCAACACTCATTGGATCTAATGGCTCCCTTCAAAAAGGAGCTCCGTACATGGCATTTACAGTTCAAAAATTGCCAGAATGAAAATTAATTTTATAATTTAACATCACAATTTGCAGAGTTTCTTGCAAGTTCGATTGTACTGCTGCCAGGCCCAAAACATCCAGCCAGTAAATACTATGCTATGCGGAAAAATAAGAAAAACATAAACACGCAAAGGAAATATTCCCAAAATTCGAATCCCCAGAGAGCCACAGTGCGGGACAGGGAGAAAATAAGAAACAAATATCTCTATCAGCTCACGCAATACAACTATTATAACCAAAGGCGTAAAGCAATTAGATCAGTTACAGAGATAGATAAACCACAATGCAAAATAAATGAAGAGAAGGTATACGAAGAATTTTCTTCACTTTTCTCGGTACCAAATGACTGTCTTAGGCCTCAATACCAATCAGAGCTCAATGAAGCAGAAAGAATAGAACTTGACGATATTTATTCAACTACAGTGTCGAAAGATGAAATCATCAGAGCAATGACTTCTATGGCAATTGATACTGCCCCCGGACCAGACCATGTCTTAATGAGAGTTCTTAAAGATGACACAGCAACTGATATTATGGCTCTCATAGCTACAAGAATGCTTGACACAGGAGAGGTACCACCTTGCCTCCAACAAGCTCGGACAATACTGATTTATAAAAAAGGAGATGTGAGCAATATAAAAAACTATAGACCTATAACCATATGTTCTGTAATTAGAAGGGTCATCGAACGGGTTCTAGATCGCCAGCTCAGACAATTTGTCCACTTCAATGAACACCAGAGAGGATTCACCAAATCACCTGGGACTTTAATTAACACTTCTCTACTTCAGTCTGTCCTTACAACATCTAAATTACAGAACGGAAATGCAACCATAGTCTTTCTTGATATTCAGAAAGCTTTTGACAATATTGGGCACCTACACTTAAAAAACTCGCTAGAGTCTTCGTCTATCCCCAGGAAATTAGCAAGCCTAATTTTAAACCTCCAGGCTAATAATGAAACAAAAATCGAAGTCAACCACAAGAAGACTAAACCAATTAAAATAAGGAAGGGTGTTATGCAGGGATCTCCATTATCCCCTGCCCTTTACAACTTGGCCACAGACCATATTTTAAACGAACTTACCGAAGAGGCAATTGCCAAAGAATATGGTTTCAATCTAGTTCCCGGATTACAACCCCTCACAGTTCTTGGATTTGCAGACGACACCGCTATTATAGCTAAAGATGAATTGTCAGCAGTAGAATTGACAAAAATGACTGTTCAGCACTTCCTACAAATTGGATTAAACATCAACCATGGAAAGTCGGTTGCTATCAACATATCAAACGGGAAACTAAAGAGTGGCCACCTAAATATCTCTGATGATATTAAAATTACTTGCTTGTCATCTAAAGATTATGTGCCTTACTTGGGTGTAAACTTTTCAGATGAACCCATATTGAACCAACTAGAGATAGTACAAAACCTTCGAACAAAACTTGATCTGTTAACATCCTCGCCACTTTTACACCCTGATCAGAAGTTTTGTATTATAAATACAGCAATATGCCCATCTCTAATTTATACATTCCAAACCATTCCACTCAATAAAATACCTCATAGATTTCTTGCTGACCTCGATAAGATGATTAAAGGAGCTGTAAAAGAAATATTACAGTTGCCTACGGACACTCCAGATCATATGATGTATTCCTTTAGGAAATTCAAAGGACTTGGATTATTCAGAACACAATGGGAGGCAGCACTACAACAGATTAATGGCTTACGGTTATTAAATAAATCGCAAAACTCTTTCATCCTGAACACCAGGAAACTGAAAGAAGAAGGCCTTTCTTGCCTAGATCGACTAAGCATTAAAATGGAAACTTCTCTAATAAATACAAAAGAAAACTTCTTGGATGCAAGAAAGGTTAGAGATTCATTGAGAAACACAGAATTTGACCTATGGTGCCAGCTCCCTCAGAAAGGTAAGGGCGTTATCTTGTTTAAAGAGTATACTCCAGCTAACAGATGGATTTACCACCACGAAGGCTTAACTTGTTCGGAGTGGAGAGATGCAATTAAGATGGTTGGCAATGTAACAGCAGTGCGTGCCATTCCTGGTAGGAGCCTAGATAATAACCGTTGTCGACACTGTCACAACGAGATCGAGACATTAGCTCATGTTCTTGGTTCTTGTCACCATGGTAATGCACTTCGCAATGCGAGACACCACTCCATCAGGACTGTCATTGCAAACGGTCTCCGGCAAGTTGGCTATGTAGTCCATGAAGAAGTTCATGGTTTAGCAGAGAAAGGAAGTGTTCGACGTATTGACATTATTGCCTACAAAGAGAACTCTGCTGCTGCTTACATCCTCGACCCGACAATAAGAATGGAATCTCATTTCAATCAGCCTCAGGAGGTTCATGAAGAGAAGCAAGCCATATATCAGCCTACAACACCGTATTATATGGCCAAATACAAACTTAAAAAAATAGAAGTCATCGGTCTTCTGATTGGAGCACGGGGCAGCATTCCATCTTTTTTCGTGACTGTGTGCAAGAGACTAGGGATTCCTAATTCCACCATTCTACAAGTTTCGAAACTGGCACTGAAGGGATCTGTCTCATTATTGCGCCATCACTTGTATAATTGATTTTTTTTAAAGTTATGCATTATCTACTTCAATTATGATACAATTATTGAATTCGTAATATCTGGTAACTTCTAACTTTAAGTTGAATTTTTCTCAAACTGTTGGGTGTGTTATACTTCATTGTTAATAGAAGCACAGTAAGCTTTGTCATTTAGGCAATCTTGTAATCAAGAAAGCAAATAAAATAAAAAATAAAATACAAATAATATTTCTGGCCATGATTTGTAAGGCAAACATAACCCTACATTTTTACATATATTATTTTAATATGTTTTCATTAGTTTATTAAGTTTTAACTATTTTAATTAGTTATGCTTATGCATTAATAACACAAATTTAATAGAATGACATTGTGCATTGCTTTCCTTCGTTATTTATTTGACTTAGAAATTCCCAATCGAATGCGTGAGACCTCTCGGCAAGGATTCCGATCAGCCGCCATTACTATCGGAATAATTCCGATCGCTCGGAATCGGAATGGAGTTACATAATAGCAAAACATGGAAAAATGGTTTCTTCGCCGATTCCGAATCGAAAACTCAAACCGAAGAGTTACAGAATAGGGCTGCTGAGTTAACGGACGTCCAGAGGCAATCTTGGAGTGCGCGATCTTGTAAATTTGTCTGCTACAACTTCTACATTCATTAATCTATAGCGGGTCCGCACTTCGATGTTGAGCGCCTTGTATAAACCACTTGGTTTATACTAAATTTATATTTTTGAAGTTGCTGCGATCCACTCCAGCTAGGCCTATCGGTCTCTGAGCAGTTGACTCTATTATCAGGGCAGAGAGTGAAGATCAAATGATATTACTTATTATTTGAAATAATATCCGCAGAATTCAGCTGTAGTAATTATTTATTGCAAATAATTAGAAATTGTCCACTAAGATGACCAGTTTACAATGTCTCGTACAAATAGTCCTTATCGTAAATTAATGCCAGATAGATTTTGCTACGTGGTTATAATGGCTCGCTTAAAAAATGGAATGTCAGATTCCAATTAATTACTGTTGAACAATGAGTTCAAGTTTCCACTATTAGTTTCTCAGTAAAATTGTTTAAGTTGAATCACTTATATGACTGGCAAAATTCTAAGTTCGATTAATTGGCTGTGCGTAAAATTTCAAAGTTCAATTAATTTGTCGCGTTGAAATTTTCTAAGTTCGGTAAATTATACTGGAGCAGATTTATAAGTTCAATAAATTTTTCTTCCGAAAATTTCTAAGTGTAATATATTCTTGAATTCGCCGCGAGGCTGATGGTGATGTAGACGGCCGCCACTAGACAGATGATGTACACGGCCCACTGCCGTGAGACAGAATGTTAAACAACACACTTCAATAAATTAGCATCGACTGCGGAGAAATACAATTATGATCCCCTCCATTAATTGCCATTGGTGGATCCTGGTCACCTAACCTTAAAACTTACATTTAACTTCGCGATCTTCATTACCAATCGCGAATTATATTAACCTCCAAAATCTCCAACTTTCCCGATTTTACCCAAGATGAGAGTCTTTTGTAATACCACTTTACTGATAAAATCTACTTCTTATTGTTCGCAGGCCATTATACCGCAGAGCTATTAGAAGTCAAACCTAGGAACAAAATACTGACTTCCAAAATAGATCAGTGCACCAGCATTGTGTAAAGAGGGTCACTGTAACAATACACAGTATATACCTGGGCTTGAGATTTTCAGCTTTCTTGCTGTGAGAGTCACCTGAGTATGGGAAAATCCCAGCTTGCCTGGCTTCTCCCAGTCACTGGCTGCTATTACTAATATGCAATAATGAATTAAAGTTTATTTATTTCTTAATGTTACTATTCTTAATAAAATGAATGTTGCTACTGTTTATTTTATAATGAGCTGAATCTTTTGATACTAAACACTAAGTATGTATTACCAGTTATTAGTTATATAAAAGTGAAATAAAATTATGAAGTTAAAAATTGTGTTAATTACTCTCTTTAATCTAATGCCGATCTGCTTGGACCGCCTTAAATCTGAATTGATTCTGTGATACTAGCTTTGAACTAAAAAATATTAACAAATTCAGTCCTGGTGTGGTCTTTCGTGATTTTAATGGTTTGGGGATCGATCAGAACTATATTGATAGATCAGTTAATAATGTATTTTTTAAATGGTCAGCCAATATGAAGTTACAGAGCGTCCCTGAGCAGTTGGCTATACCCTTGGCCAAATTACAAGTTTCACATTTTACAATCAGCCCTATAATAATTAATTTTTTTCCATCACTTGGCTTGAAGTGTTTCTTGCGTCCTTATGCGTGTTCATGTAAATATCAAACGACCAGTTTATATATATATATATATATATACTGGGTCCATCCTGAATCTTCCTGTTTCTCGCCAGCCTACGCATGATAAGAAAAAAACTTGTGAAACATGAAGACTGATTTACATCCCTCACTACTCCTTATGTCTTGAATAAATTTTATGAGTTTCATCTAACAAAGTTCATTAATAAACATAACACAGTTGTAATATTTCTGCGAATGTCTTAATAATATTTTACATCGAATCTCTATAACGAGTTAACTTTTCGTAATAAGCTTGTTTCTTTTCGCAGGGGCCTTCCATGATCCAAGTGAAACCAGCGTAAGCAGTGTTAAAGCAGAGTGGAGCCAACTTCTATGAAGATTATAAGATATGAAAACTTGAAATTATAAATATTATATAATAGAGAATAACACTTAATTCTCTTGCAGGTAAGGTATTACAATTTTGTTTGTTATGTTTATTTAGTGATGGTTCTGTACTTTTACTTACGCCTGTAACAGTCGACAGTGTGTTGAGGTAAAGAAAATCAAACAAATCCACATAAGTTTTCCTCTTTAGAGTATATGCTCATAACCTTAGTCTCTACTATCTGCATTGAAAACTTAATATCTACGACTTTCATGCCCTTTGATCGTTAGAAAGAAACAAATAATCTGAATAATAATTTCTTAGTAGATCCATCAATAGAAAGTTTTCAGGTTTGAAATTTTCCTGACCATTTATGGACTTCGTCATCTTATTAAATGTTCAATCAATGTTATTTTTCTTATAGCCTACTAGTAGTTCTGCTAGATCTCGCGTTAAAAAAATAACTACAATCTGCTCTTCATCTTGAAACTTAATAAAAGAGAAAATCCTTATATATACGTTGTTTTTAATTACTTAAAGGAACATTCATGCAAAATTGGAAGAAAATCGAATTGCGAGATGTTTGCTCGTGACTGCGTAAACAAACAAATTTACAGATAAACTCCGGTAAACCACTAGAGTTACGTCAAAAATGTACTGGAACGGTTCTAGAAAATTTTACACTCGAGAGTGAATGTAGACTTGATTTTTATAACGTTAACCGTTTGGCTAGAATCGTACTATAGATAAAATGGTACCATTAAAGCATCATATTGAAACGGAATAAAAACAATAAATCCGTACATACGTTCGTTTTTAATTACTCCAAGGAACAGTTGTGTCAAATTGGAAGAAAATTGAAAACGCGTTTGGCAGTAACTGCGTAACACACAAACAGAAGAAATGACGAACAGTCTGGTTAAAAAAGATTTCGCTTCGCTCGATCAATTAGTAATTGTGTAAACAGTAGACCTCGCGTTTAAATAAAAATAAAAATATAAAATCTGCTCTTTATCATTACAACGACCACCATCTTCAAACGGAAAAAAATAAATCCTTACACATAAGCCAACGTAGTCTTTCTGTTTTTTTTTTTTTTTTTTAAATTCAGCTGTGTTTATAGTCCTTTTAGCTGCGAGGCCATATCACGAGTTCGGGATGTGTGTCTATACAATAGGGCAGGCCATGGAACTATTGATTGACAATTGTTTCCATTATTGGTGTATTTTTATGGAGTATATTTCAACTGATATTAATTTACATGGATATGATAGAAGATGAAATGGTGAGGATGACTCATGATATCTAAATATCCACGTCAAATTGGCCGGCCACGGGATTTGAACCTGGTACCTCCCGAATGCGAGTCCAAGAAGTTACTATCTCGACCACCTTGCTCGGTAAAGTAGTTTTTAATTATTTCAAGAAATATTAATGTCAAATTGGAACAAAATTGAACAACGTAATAAACAAAATTACAAAAAAACGGACGAAATGCCGGTAAACCATTAGAGTTTCGGCAAAAATGTATTGAAATAAAGTTATAGAAAATTTTATATCCGAGAGTGCAAGTAGTCATCAATGATTTTTTATATCATGGACCGTTTGGGTAAAATCGTTGAAGGAAGCTGAACTTTACATGAAACGGAACCATTGAAACCATCGAACCAAAAATTAAAAATTCTTACATTTACGTCGCTTTTATTACTTCAAGGAACATTTATGCAAATTGGAAGAAAATCGAACCACGTGGTTGGTTTTGATTGCATAACGTAAATTTACAGACAAACGAATGAAATGCCGAAACAGTCAAGTTAAAAAAGGACATGCTTTGCTCGGTCAATTTTTGTTAAGCTTTATGTGTATAGCACAATTTTTTGCCTACCTACAAACAAACAAAAATTTGTTCACCGTGATATACATCCAGTATACCTGACAAGTGAGTCGTGGTGGTCTTCTTAATGCACGGTGAAATAGACGTATACATTAATATCGTGATGCAAGTGAATGTCGATATTATAATCTATCTAGCCTCTATCAAGGTTTTGTGATTTAGTATAAAATGTCTTAACATTAGACTAATAATCTAATTCTATATACATGTATAGAATAATAATCTGTTGGTGAAACTAACAAGGCTATAGCAGTCAGCTTGGAAGGAGCAGAGGCACTGGCTTTCACTTACCAAGTTCACGGTTGCGACTCCCGCAAGGTTGAGGCGTGCATTCGGAAGTTCCATGTCTAACAAATTTAGCGAGATGTAAAATAACACCTGCGGGACAATATTCCGGCACCCCAGAGATGGTTACAGGTCTAATTAGCAGAACACAACCATCGTTAAATAATCGTAACAAGCAATAATATAAGCATAAGAAATATTAATAAACGATAGTATTTTAAATTATTGTGATTATTTTATTAGCTAATAATTAATTATTTTCATATACACATATTGAGAGCACTCTCAAGGTGGGCGTCTTTCTGCGCATCTTGGATGCACATATTGTTAAACTGAAATGCCCCTGTGTGTTTCTGACATTCGTTAAGGTTGCATGTAGTTGTATAAATAGCAATATTACCTGAACGTTATTTTCAACTGCTGTGTGTGTCTCTTTCTCTGTGTGTAGTCGAAATGTTATTTTCCGCTCCGCTGAACAATGGACAGCAGTTTCCATTGGGAAGATTTCCACCATGATTTCAACGAAACTGTATCTGCACTTGTAAGTATTGCATCTACTTTAAAAGTTCAATAGTCTATTACTGTCCTAGACTGAAAAAAAATGTAATTGCAGACATCAGCTGCATTTGACAACACTGCATTATTACAACATGAAATACTCGTACTTTAACATGAAATTCTTACCTCTTTGTGTGGGTTTCAACTAGTTTATCAATGTACCTGCTGTTAAAACAGGGGTGCCCACAAGGGAGGGGGGATTAAGACGCAGAATGCGCCATTGAAATTTCTGGGGTTGACAATTGTTGCAATTTGTTGACAATTTTGTATATTGAATATAAAAACGGTCAAGTTTTATTACTTTAAAAGGTAATAAAAACCTATTCTAATTCTTTAGAAATGAATAAAAAATTCTTTAAAATTAGTAGGTATAATATTGTAATCACAGTTAGCGAAATTCACTTTGTAAGCAAGTGCCGCGCCGACAAAATCGATCACTGAGTTTATGTACTGACTGCGCTGCGAGTGCGAGCTGAGCCGTCATTGTCTCGACTGCATAGTTGTTTACTTACCTTATTGCTTAACTGTGAAGAAGTTAAAACATTCAATTCTTCTTAAATAAGTCTTAGAATATTTTCTGTGATAATTGATTTGTATGCCATGTAAAAGCAGCCATACTTTTTCAATTGACACTCTTTTATTACAAATACTACAATACGTTTTCCTTAGTAAGAAGTTTTAGAGTAGGTCTACTGTTATTCCACTATTTTTAAAGAGGTTGTGGTAATGCGAAGTAGGGGGTTAGTTTTCATGAAACTGGGGGAGTCATGAAGATAAGGGTGGATGGGCACCCCTGGTTAAAATTGTTGTTTAGTCAGTGACTGTCAAAATTTCATGCAATTCAAACTATTTGGATACCTTAACCAGGCATATTGCTATGTACGTAAACAAATTATTAGCTTTAACTGGTTAAGGATGTAAAGAATCTAAAAAATCATAACTGCTAGATTCCATTTATTATTATTATTATTATTATTATTATTATTATTATCATCATTATGACCATTATTGTATGGTGTTTTATAATAATTTTAATCATAATAATTTTATATCTTAATTTTAGTGTCAGTGTGTTGGCTTTTCCTTACTGTATTTTTCTTGTAATTTTTGTATTGTAATTGCAGTTTTTTGGAATTCTGGTAAAAGGAAGGGAATACCTGATGTTCTTATCTCTACCAGGCTAACTAAAATAATTTAATTAACATAATTTTCTTCAAATGATTTCATATTCAAACAGAATTAGAAATTAATACCAGTACCATAGGTCCTATATTATTTATTTTTCTACCTGTACTTATAGGTGATAGGTAGAGGAAGTACCGCTACTGTGTTCGACCCTGGAATTGAAGACCCTCGATTGCAAAGATTAAATTTTCGGAATCACATCTATTTAATAATAATAACAGCTGACTTGACAAAGAAAAGAGCAATTTGTGTTCAAGTAAACTGAATAAAACTAATCTTAGTTTAGACCCAAAGTAACTATGTCTCAAGGCTGTAGGCACAAGAACGGAGAGCAAAAAGTTAGTTCCAATCAGGATGTTTCTTTGCTTGATTGAGATACATCGTGCGATCGCCGAAGAACTATAGATTTTGCGATGGTTTCACGTAAAATATTTTATCTGCCCACACGCGCGAAAAGCAAAGACGAATCGCTTGTAAATATGGTCTGAGAAACCACGGATTGGGTAGTACGTGAAAGATCAATTATTCCCGCAGCCCACAGCATGGTTATCTACAATTCGAATAATATCAAGTGATTCATCCTTTCTTTGCGTAAGTAGCTCCAGAAAGAACGGTTCACGTCTAAATTAAAATACATTAAAATTATTGCAAGTATGTTAATGTAGTTCTTTATGTTCGACTACTAAAGTATTTTTCACTTAATTACATGTTTATTTTATCTCAGTTAAAAGAAACTGATGTCAAAAGTTGATATTGTAAAAAAAAAAAATCTATAAACCTGCATTTGTATGTTACGTCAGTAAGAAAATATCTGTGCACTGACTCAGCTGTATAGTTCTTGCAGATTATTTGTAGATACATATTCTAAGCCGTCAAGTACTAAAATGTTGCTTACAATTCCCAGAATAAGTTAAATCATTTAAGAGGAAGCTATGTGTATGAGATAATTTAGAACGCATTTCTTCCGTTTTATTTTAATTATAGCAATTATATATACAGTAATTTTAATACGTCACGTAGCTTATTATTGTTGTGGATAATTTGTAGGAAAATAATTCTGATTGCTGGTTTGGTATAGGCCTATTTATCGAAAAATGCCTATTTATGGTATGTGATATTATTCTAACAATATATATATTTATCATAATATTATTATCGAGCATAAGAGAACCATTACAAAGCATCAGGGAATCTTCAATCCGTTTATTTGTTGTTATTTCTAAACATGCTTGTATGAGAACAGGTGATGCACTCTAATGATGACGACATACCAGAAGGTATTGCTATGTATGTCAATATGGATCCTATTGCTAAAAGTTTAGACTTTGAGCGAATGTGTGTACACAACATTTAAACAAAATCACCACAACCGTTTTTGAGAAAAAGAAAAGAATGAAATTTCTTCAAATAAAGTGGCGGTAAATGAAAGAGGAAATCGTCTCCATGCATCATGTCATAGCCCCGCAAGATACTTAACCCAAATAAAAATAATAATTTTCTTTTTAAATTTTTTTAGATACGCTGTTCTCAGATATACATAGACATCTAAAAATTATTTTCGGGCTTTAGCCGGGTGAGAAGTTTGCCGTTATTTGACGTTTCAGTGGCTGACGCTGCCTCCATCCTCAGGTATCCTGAAATAAAACGTCAGGTAACGGCCAACTTCTCACCTGCTGCAAACCTGTGAATTTGTATATACAGTACACCAGAAAAATCTCACATCTTATAACACATAGACATGTTCCCGGAAATAATATTTTTGGATTCTGGAGACCTCAAAACGTGTATCAAAGCTAAAAACCAGACATCAAATTTTAGTGCCAAACACAATAGGATATTTTCTCTACCTGTAGTAGCCTACCTCTGGCACGGTTAAAGGAAGTAGTATTGTAATATTGATGATTATGGAAAAGATCGCAGAATTAAATCGACTTTAATGAGAATATAGTTGCAGAATTTCATATATTTAGCTTGCAAGAGCCTTGAAGTTGCCACAATTAGAAAGAGCGTGTGCTCTTTCCGGGTTCGTCCTGGTTTATTGCACTTATTACTGCACTAATTATTGAAGGGGAGAAAATAACAGTAGTGGACGCCAAAACAGAAAAAGAAAAACATAAGTTTTTTGTGTGTGAGTACGTCGATGAGTTGTGGACTTGGAAGGGCGCCTGCTGTAGCTGATGGCATTATTAGTAGTAGTAGTAGTAGTAAATGATTTATTTTGCCTGGCAGAGTTAAGACCATAAGGTCTTCTCTTCCACTCAACCAGGTTAAAAGAAAAATATAATGTTATATTTACATGGACATCAAAGTAATGGATAATTGACTCCTAGATCAGTATCTAGGTAGTACTGTGCAGTGCAATTGTCTATTGTTGTACCATATTTTTAATTTATTGTTAGTAGTTGAAAGATTATTATAAATAACAAGTCAATTTAATCCAGTATAAAATATATTGCTGCATGCGCAAGCAGTTAATAAATACATCAAAGTCACAAACCAACGTGAAGGTGCGAAATAACCATATGAAATGTTGCATACTGATAAACGTACGCCACACTACCCATAAATTCCTTTATGAAGAGGATGAGAAGTTATGAGAAATGGAGGTAATCCCGAAACCCGTTTTATTTTGCAGTATGAGTGGTAGTGGTACATACATTTAAAAGATTCAGTCTGTTATACATTATTCTGATGTTTATTTGCAAATAGGACAGTCGACTAAGGATTAAACATTATTATAACGTCATTTTTTACTAGGGTTGCCCACTATTCCGTATTTCCCGGGAAATCCCGTGTTTTCACTTAATTTGGATGAAAAATATTTTTCAAGATATATTCTGTAGGCCTATTTTTAGAATTGAAAATGTCATATCTCAGGAAGGAAATATATGTAAAAATGGGTCAATGTTTCCTGTACCGGTACTTTAAGAAACAGAAATATGTATTTACCTGATCTCTTGAATGTAGTTGGGTTTTATCTCCAGTGTGCCTGGATCAAAGGCAGGAACAGAAATAATTGTTTCAGATAACAAACAATAAATGGACAGACACACAAATAGGAGCGGTGTGGATCTAATAAAATCAGAGTTTCAGGTTACTGTATATTTTTCTTCTTCTTCTCCGTTTCACCCAACTTTGGAGTACGTTGAATCAATCATTTCTTAGTGTTTTGTGTTTTAATTTTAGTCCAGTATTGCTGGATCATTCGTTTGTTTTCTGATCTCTGTTTCCTTAAAACAATTTGGTTTGGTATTTTTGTTGCGGAAATATTCAAAGATTTTTTGGTCAGTCTATTTGGGTTCATTCTGAGGATGTGTACATAAAAATCTATTCTTATTTTCCTAATTGTGTCAAGAGTTTTTCAGTCTTCTGGTAGTGTTTCGTTTCTGATGTGGATGAATTTGTTGTTATGGAACTTAGGGCCTAGGATTTTCCTTAATATCTTTCTTTCTTTGATCTCCAGTCTTTCAATTGGGCCATGATTGGTGATGGACAGTGTTTCGGCTGCGTATAGGGCTCCTGGTTTGATTACCGTGTTATAGTGTCTTATCTTTGCATTCCATGAGAGGGACATTTTGTTATATGTGTATTTTTATTATAGATGTAAATATTTTTTTCACTTTAGGCCTATACTGAAAGAGGTACTTTCTGTTGTCGAATACCAGCAAACCAGCAAAATTTTACATCCAAAGTGAATAAACTAAAGACCACTTACTGCTAACTGGAAGAACTTCGATACAGGTAGGACTACACTAGGGTGTTCATATAATGATTATATAAAAGGGGATTTTTTTGTTGTTGTAAAAAACCTGGGACGGTTAAGGAAAAAAGGGGACAACAATTTAATTCACAAAATTTAGGGAATATTAACAGTTTACCTTTGTCTAATGCACACAAATTATCCCAGTTAACTTCTTAAATTTCTTCTGCAGAGTGGTGTAGGTAATTTATTCCACAGAAATAGATGCCTCATTGTTACTGTATATTTCACCTTTATGTATTCTATCAAGAAGTGCGTTTCTTATTATAATTTATCATGAAAGTCAGCACCGTATTACTCCATTAAAGTATGTTTGGTGAATGAGCAAGACCTTCACTGTTGTAACTTTTATTAATGTAGCATGAAACACACTGACCAATCACAATCACAACAAACGGGACATTTGAGTGTTCCCAATAAAACTTTCGGGACAGCGGGACATTTGGTAAAAAAAGGACTGTTCCGTGAAAAACGAGACGAATAAACACCACAGACAACACTCACAAGAAGACGTGTCACTAAAAAAGAACAACTTGGCCGCTACCAAAGCACGAACAGTGGAAACTTTTCAGAAAGATTTGTAAATTTGTAAATAATGTAACATTACACGATGCTTAAAGGGTTCGTTAGAGTTTGCTACAATAATGTTACTATATGTAGTACATAGAACATCAACCATATTTAGTTTTATGAAACATCTTAGTAATCGATTGTGTTTAAAATTGTAATATATGTAATCCCAGCATGTAATATTCTGTATAGAATAGACCTAAATATGCCTATATATGAAATACAAAAAGATCTAAAAGTAAACAGGAATGTTCAATTCGTGTTTAAATCAATGCTACGACTGAAATAAAACTCTAGAAGAAAATATGACATGTCATAAACTTCCGGAATCTTGAAAACAGGGGCCCTGGTAAAAAAAAAAAAATAACAGATATGCACTAACGCTAACTTCCTGGAACCTATTATAAACTTTATGAAGTCATATTAGCATATAGGAAGCGACATCTCGATGAAAATTTCACTTGATTCACTTTTGGCATTTCCTTCCTTTCAAGCGACCACAATAAGTTATCGAAACTGGCTAAAATTTTACTAGGTTACTTGGAGCCATGGGCGTACAGTGAAATTTTGTTCGGGAGGGGTTCAATGTAAGGTCGTCTCAGCTCACGTCCTTACGCACACTACAACTCAATATTTTTTAAATAAAATCAGGTAAACTGATATAACAAAGTGCCAGAAGGCTTTTATTTAATCAGTGATAAGTAAATTGCAATTATGATGTGAACAAAATAAGTTATTTTTGTAATCTATCTCCGAGTTAGCTCCAGATTGATTCATTAAGCAGTGCTTGTGGAAGAAAATACTTAACCTTAATTCAAACTCGTAGGCCTATACACTGATATATAAGAAATTCTTAAAATACCATATATCAACATTTCACAAAATACACTGGGGAAGAATTCCACTAAATTTACGTAGGCCTAATTATTTTACAGTAATATACCTTCTGTATATAAACAGTATTCAACTTTATCAATGAGGTAAACATCTGACTAGTTTGATCATTAAATGCAAAGGAATATGTCATGGCTAACTGTATTGCTAATTCCAAAGCCGTATATGATCAGTGTAAAACAATATGTTGTCAGGATAACCGATATGCATTTGTTAAATTCTAATATATTACCATAAAATAGGCACTAAATTGGGCATTACTCCGATACCGGTCAACGCATTTGGTCACATATCAATAGATTTCTTCCCATGGACATTATAAATGCATATACTAAGTTTCATTAAAATCCGATAAAGCGTATTTGAGTTATCGCGCCTTTTAGACACTAATTTGGGTTTTATTCCGGCACTGTTCAACCGATTTGGTCCAATACCAATAGGCTTCTTTCCATGAACATTATGAACGCGTATACCAAGTTTCATTAAAATTCGATGGACGGACAGACAGACAGACAGACGGGCAGACATTTTCCCGTCCCCCACACAATCTCACAATAGTATATTGCGATACTAGTTCCGTAAGCGGTGCATACGCATCGAGGAAAGAATTTCCGAGATCCGTTATGCGCTTACGGAACGAGTATTGCATGCTACTTTTTGGCACGATGATTATTTATATCAATTTAATTATATTAATTGAGATATTCGCTGCGCTACAAACCGGAAGGTCGCGGGTTCGATTCCCGATGAGGTCGTTGAGATTTTTCAATTGGCCTAATCCTTCTGGTGGCACTATGGCCCTGGGGTCGACTCAGCCTTTAACAGAAATGAGTACCAGGAGCAATCCTGGGGGTAAAGGCGGCCGGTGCGTAAGGCTGACAACCTTACCCCCTTCATGTGCCGAATGTCCAAAATCTGGGAGCCTCAGCCTCCTGGAACCCTCTGGGCCTCCATGGCCTGTATAGGGATCACTTAAAAAATTGAGATATTAGCTGAAAATGATATTACAAAGAGAATTGTCCACCTGACCACAAATAATTTTAACCAAAAGTTCAATGTATGCAATGTTTACTTAGCCCTTCATTCTACAGTAGTGTAATATTAATTTAATACTTACATATATAGCACTCATGTTTACATTTTCATACATACTATTACATTTTCTACAATAATGTTAAGGAGCTGATAAAACTGACTTACAAATGTTTATCTAAAGTGTTCCCTATTACAGGTGTTGGGGATTGGACGGAAATAATCCGGTCCGAGGAACAATGTGTTAGGTTTCAGGCTAGAGGGGAACCAAACCTTGGGTACAATGTGTCCAGTTGTGATAGGAGCACAAGGATGGATAGGAATAATAGAATAATCTAGTAGCTAGGAGGACCAGCCTGTTTATTGGTACAGACGAACCAGGGTAGAGCGAGTGGAACTTATAGATCTAAGGTGCTGGTGTCAGGGATCTCTGGATGTAATCTTGGAGCGAAACCTTTATCATGTAATATACTATGAAACATTTATTCTCAACACAAATAGGTAATAAACACTTGTAAAACGAATAATAAAACTTGAATAACAAAATGGAATGAATATAAGATAGTTGCACTTGCACTGAACAAAGGAATGTGCGTTGGCGGGAACTTTCATACACGTGGCGAGAATTTCTCTCTAATTGTGCCAGCTATGTAACTTATATCTCAATTTACTCGTAATGATCACTAAATTGCTCTGAATATGCTTTCACACTGAAAGATTGAATATTATGAACCTTATAGACGAGCTATTGCGAACGCTTGGTTGCGCAACGTTGCCGCACTGATACACGAACTTTTAGACTGATCTAAGAAGCCGATAACACTGAATCTACTGTAACTAGTGTAGATTAATTACTATCACGCGATAATACTTATAAATGGAAGTATTATGTCTTTATTCGATACTTAATAGAAAACCTCGGTTCTATTGTATGAAATTGGCGGTAATTCTGGACGGCGCTCCAGCACGTCTCTCGTGCTTGAAGGCTCGCTGCTAACTAACTCTTGGCATGACGCTATGATGTAACGCTGATGCGAGGCATGCACCTGTCGCTAAACGGGGATTCACAAAAATAAGCGGGCTTATACTCATATCAATGCGCTGAGAGGGAGAAATGCACTGAGCGGAACATTTGAATATGCACTGTTACTAGACATGTAAAATAATGCTAGTAGAACCCTTAGCTTTCTCCAACAACAGGCCACGGAGGCCCAGAGGGTTCCAGGAGGTTGAGGCTCCCAGATTTTTAGACATCGGCACATGAAGGTGGTAAGGTTGTCAGCCTTACGCACCGGCCGCCTTTACCCCCAGGATTGCTCCTGGTACTCAGTTTTGTTAGAGGCTGAGTCGACCCCAGGGCCATAGTGCCACCAGAAGGATTAGGCCAATTGAAAAACTCCAACGACCTCATCGGGGATCGAACCCGCGACCTTCCGGTTTGTAGAGCAGCGCCTCAACCACTACGCTACGGCGTACCCCCACAAATGTTTATCTATTGTCCTTAAATATATGGTAGCATATACTATGCTATTCATATAATATACATTTGTACCTTAACTACGAGGGGTATTCCGAAAGTAAGTTTCGTCAATGTATGGCAGGAGCGGCGTGTTCACCAGGGGAACCAAACAAACGCCAGACGAATCCCCACCCGTGGCTGGTTCCACGACGGAAGTGGCGTCAGCGGAGGAGGCAAGACGCAGGCGCACTGCGCCGTAGAAGAGCGAGTCGCAGCAGACTGGCGTGCCCGTGGGTATTAGTGTACCGCTCACGATGGCACGAGAGATTTGGCGCCACTGCCATGTACCGCTATCTCCCCTCTTTCAAACGAGCCATTGCTGCAGCCGCTGAACCTTTTATTGTCCGAGATAGAGCTGTTTGAAATTGATCTCCCGATTTCCGTCCCCGCACAGTGCGGCCTCTACGAACCCATCTCGCACAAACCTTATGGAACATCAATTTGTCACTCAAAATGGTCTGTATGGAACCTTTAGTAATGTCAGGAAGCTGAGGTGGAGCAGGCTGTGCGCCAATTCCTTGCATCGCAGGCACCGAGTTTTACCACAGTGGGTTCTTCAAACTGATCGCACGCTACGACAAATGTCTCAATGTCGCTGGCGACTATGTCGAAAAATAGTGCACGGTGTATAGTTCATGCTGCCATGCTGTATTGCTTTTGGGTCAATAAAGTGTCCGTGTGACAAACTGACGAAACTTACTTTCGGAATACCCCTCGTAGTAGCTTGCTGAATGCATTCAATTTAAAAATATAAAACCATTAAAACTATATTGTCTTGTATGCTGCATAAACTTAAAAAAAAATTATATATGTGTTGTCAAACTATTGTTTATGTCCTGAAGATTAAAATTAAGTAAATTTGCCGAATTATTCAGCAAATAGTAATTGATATAAAATTAGTGCAATTGCATAGTATATGCTACCATATATTTAAGGAAAATAGATAAACATTTGTAAGTCAGTTTTATCAGCTCCTTAACATTATTGTAGAAAATGTAATAGTATGTATGACCACAAAAAAGTATTAACTGATTTTTACTACCATGACAACCTGAAATAATAACGTTGACAGTAAAGAGCACAGTATAATTATCATAGGTAATTCCACGAGATGTTACGAGTTTATCGATATATTTGACAGAATGAAGTTTGAGCAAATTTATCTTATGAAACTTGTGAACTCGTGAACTATCTGATGAAAGCCCATGAATCGATTCGACGAATCAATTCGCATTCCCAATGCGATCAATAGTTCATGCCACAAAATGGATAGCGTCGTCATAGTTGCTTAGATCAAAACGCTATAAAAGAACACGAACTGGCTTGTACCTAATCGAAATTGTGTTTTTAATCAATGAGCATTTATATTATTTCAATTTCCAAATATGTTATGTTGTATAAAATAAGGTGTTGTATAAAATGTTTTCATTCTGTTTACTGGCAGCATGTGACGTATTGATCACCACACGTCGTTGCCTTACATTTCCAGTAACAAGCTGACTTTTTATCAGATAAAATTGCATCCTCGTGTTCATAGCGAGGATATTATAAGATAAATGATTGTGATTGGTTTATATCCGAGGAATGCTAACGTTATTAGTCAGTATGAAACACGCGGCATATGATTGGAATAGTGTTAGAAATATAATTGGAACGTTCTCACTGAAAATTTACCTTACTTATGAAATATAATTGAAACGTTCTCACTGAGCATTTACCTTACATTTGAAATAGAATTGAAACGTTCTCACTGAGCATTTACCTTACCTATAAAATATAATTGAAACGTTCTCACTGAGCATTTACCTTACCTTTGAAATATAATTGGAACGTTCTCACTGAGTATTTGACCTGGATATACCTTAACCCTGCGAATCAGATCCTTTGTTAGTGGACATTTCCATTCATTGGACATTTTATTATTGTGAATTTTTATTAATTTTAATTCTCTAATGTACTACTATTTCTTAAGACTACATTAGATGGTTCATTGCTTAAAATACCTTCAGTATGGATTATTTTGTATAATTTTGTGTATTTTTATCTTCGCATTTAAACTTTTGTTTTGATTGTCTTCAGCTTATAGCGGCGTTGGGTATGCTTTATATATTATAACGCTTAACGTTACATATTACGTTACATCGCATACTACAAAGGAAAATACTCCCTTTCTTCTATTACCATCTTTGGGCTGATGGTGGGTGCAAGAGGGACAATTCCTTCACTCTTTATGGATTTCTGCAGATTCTTCCATCTGAACAACAGTGTAATAAAAGAAGTGTCTCTGGCAGCCCTGAAAGGTTCCCTCTCTACACTCACGAATCACTTATATTCCTGAGTACCGACATATAAATATTATTTATATATTTGTCTTCTAGTTTTCGTTCTTGTTGTTTCATAAGTTTTCTTGATATAGGCCTTAGTGGTTACTTTGAGTTTTTCTTAATGTTTATTGTAAATGCTTGTAAACACTTCTTTGTGGTGCAAATTATTTCTTTTCTCTATTATGCTTTGTCTTAGGGCAACCCTTAACTGAGGGAAGCTGAATGTAAATAACATTAAAAATAACATATTAAAAGTTGTTAGGTATATAGGTTTTTTGTGTCTTGTCATTTAAATAAAGACCGTCTGAAGTAAACTATTTTATAATTAATGCCAGAGTGCAACACCCAGGTGGTGTACTATGCACTATATAACATACGAAGCTGTGAATCTATACTACGAAAAAACAACGCTTCGTATTGGAAAACAGGGTGGACGAGGTTGACTTATCTTTTATATTATAATAAAGTAAATATGCTGAGGAAAAAGGAATAACAATATAGGTACTGAAGTTTGATGATATGTTGTGTTAAGTATAGCAGACTGTAATAAAATACAAGTTGATACAGTTGTGTATGGCTCGTGTTTTGTTTCTCGTCTGCTCCCAGACTTTGTGTTTATGTTTTGTTCGCTTAAGTTCGCACACTGGGGCGCATATTTGTATAGCCAACTTTTCCCGTCTAGACTTCCCTTGATAAAACCTAATAGTTTACCGTCTGGAGAAGGCGGGGCTTCCATCCTTGCAGAAGACAAATGCGTTTCATCCTCCCTGCCAAATACACATCAAAAAAATCACGAGACAAGTCTCCCCTACCTCTCTTGCTTCTCTATCGGTATGAAATTGAGCGCTGAGTTCTAGAATCATTATAATGGTTTCTGAGGTTTCTGATTAATGTATGTGGGGTAAGGGATATTGTGCAGCATCTATGCATTACTTGGCTGATTGATGGAAGTTAATGCAGTTTCAGTATAATGTTCGTACCCGTTTCTAGGAAGGGCGTCGACAGAATGAGGGGGTGGAAGTTCGCAATGTGCATAGATATCAGGTATGGTAAACTGAGAAGGCGACCCAATTCTCCCGTGTAATAAATCACTGTCTTGTATGGGAAAACTTGGGTACTGGAGCAGCAGCAAACATTTCCTTGTTATTTTACTATAGTGCCCAGACTTCGGTTACCAAGAATCCATTGCTTAGCTATGCACCATGTCTGGGGTACTCTAGCTGTCTGGCTTTGCCCGCCTCTCCTCCTTTCATATTCTTCTTTTTGCTCAGTCTCTATTTTGAAGATGGAGGTGGACACAAAAAAGTTGTTTGTGATATTGATTAATCTTTAAGACGCCATGGTAGATGGTAAGATTTCCAAGGCAAAAGGTGATGACAAGGTTATGCAAAGAGGCAGAATGCATGCATACACCATACGGCGCGTCTGGTTTCATTTACAACGATGACTTGCGACTACATATCAGTATTAGTGGATTTTAGACATACTATACATTTCAACATACAATTAAGCAGTGGCATTTCTCTCTCTTTCCCTATGCATTTAAGGAACCGTTTAACACAGTCCAAATACTTCATTAACTCAACAAACAAAAGAATCTGTCTAGTGCAAACGAAGTTGTATGTCTAATAATAATAAGTTTGTTTGAGTTAAACTGGGTTGTTTTGAGAAATAAGATAGGTAACAATGCAGTAATAAGGAGCATTATGTATTATATTTCCTTTAAACTTCCTACTAATGTAACGCGCAAACTTGTGTTGTGATTGCATAAACAGACTTATAAAATACTCTCTATAAACATACAATTCGTTCACTCAGTCTGTGTCGCGACATCCCATGGCGAGACAAGGCCTACCACCCGGCCCTCATCTACCTTCGTCTTCCTCCTTCGACATTGGCATATGGTAGGATTGGGGACATGTTATCAAATTGCCGACATCCATGGCCTTTATTAGTTTTCGCGACGGCACCGATTTCTCTTTAATAGATTTCCAGCTGTCCTCGCGAGGCTGAGAACACCCCGTTCCGGACCTCTCTGCTTAATAAAGATCCGAATAAGTACAGGATATCGGTCCCAGGCCTAGAGGTCTGAAGTCAGCAACGATAATCACTATTTCACGCAGAAAGAAAAAACATATATTGGCTAATCGAGATATAATTAATCACTGGACAATGACTCACCCAATATACAAATATATATCTACAAATTACACTTAAAACTACTGAATTAAATTAATTATGTATCACTTATCAGTGATCGTAACTAATTTTTAGAACGTTCTTATTCTAATGTATAGACGTAATGATATTAGTTTTTCCGAATTATATACTCAATTTACCTATCTTATTGGCAATATTTAAAATGATTCAGTATAATTTTAAATACAAGAACTCAGGATAATTGGACCCAACAGTGCAATATTATCAGTTTGGACAGTGTCATATCAAAAACTATTTTTGAAATAGTAATACAATATGTTACTGACACTATAATCAGAAATGATTTTACTTTTTCGCGTATACGTAGTTGGTAGTAATCGTGACAAAAACTGAAAGCGAGACAACGCCGGGAAACATATTTCACGATGCCTTGAAGCCGAAAAAAGTTTTCGGAATTATGTAGGGTAAGGTGGTACATTTTCGAACACTTAACAAATATTCTTATTTTATGAACACAATAAACATAAGACAAGTTCAACTGTATTGTAATCACAAAGTTGGCAATGTAGTTGACCCTTCACAAAAATATCAAAGTCATACAGCTGCAATATTGGTCATGGCAATCGATCTTTCATTTCCAGAATATCGTTCGAAAATGTACCGCAGTAGGTACAATTCTAAACACCAGTGGGTACTATTTCGAACAGTGGCATTTTCAACGAACAAAGTGCTTTCTTCCAAATATTATTTTCTGTTATTATTATTTATCAGTAATATGAGCGTAATAATGATGTGTCACGTTTTAAATAGGCAGATAACAGGATTGGGGCATGTGGTCAGCATGCCGACTCCTACGACAGTTATTGATGGCTTACTGAACCGGAGCCGCTACTTCTTTATGAATTAGCTCTTTTGTTGGTGTCAAGAGGCTGAATGCACCCCGTTCCAGATCACCCTACCTCAGAAAAATCCGAGGAGGTACCGGTGATCGAACCCAGACTTGAGGGTCCGTAGTCAGGAACCACTAGACCATTAAGACGGTCTGTTATAACATCAAGAGCAATAATAAAAATACTTAACAGCTGCATGCTATTGTGTATTGCATAAATGCTGAGATGAAATAACATTGCACAGGAAGTCTTAGTTTATAACTCTTCGTTGAAATAATACCACTGTTGAGAGATATATGAATACCACCCTTTTATATTTGACTTGCACAGTTAATAATAATAAACATGCAGAATGCTGTGACAGCAAAACAGCTTTTCCATGCAAGTCTTAAGCAAGCAATCGCGGGTTAAAGTACTGTTCGAAATAGTACCTAAAATTTGTTCGAATTTGTACCTCGAGCTAGTTTTTGTAAATTACTACATTGTTGAAATTCCGCTCACGAATGCCCATTGTTGTGCCAATGACTTACGTATTAAAGACTACGCTATTTGTTGGTATGAGTTAAAAATTGGTCCTCAAAAATATATTCCAGTAACACAACGTGGAATTATAAGCAATTTTATAACGTGCCATTTTTCAAGCATGGCGTTCTTACCTTCGGTTGGAAAATAATTTTTTATGGCCGAATGAGACAACTCGGAACATCATTCTCGCGGATACAGATTAACAAAACAATCAGTATGGACGCTATATTTTTAAAAAGAGGTTGGCTAACATTTGAAACCCCAAAATGGATAAAAATCTTAGTCCGTTCAGAATTGTACCATGTTCGAAAATGTACCACCTTACCCTATGTTTGCTTATCTGCCCGTCTTCTGTCTCTGTCATTCTGTTCGTCTGTCCTGGCCCTTTGCTGGTAAATGATACATTTAGTCATATTTTAGATTATATTATCATACTTTGTTATGCAGTTTTTGTACCCCTTAGAATATGCTTCCTATTTATAATATGTTAATTGCTAGAACTAAATTGCCAGTGCAACTTTTCTTTACGGGTTAATCAAATTTAGAATCAAGAATCACTGCAACTTTTTCTAGAAGGAATAGGTCATTCTTTGTAGCGCATTCTGGCCATATATTTCAACGTGCACCTAATGGCAGACTCAAGGCGGTTCGAGTAGCACAATAAAACGTAAGAGTGATAAACCTTTAAAAAGGGGACAAAACGAATCAATGCTTAGTGTTTAAAAGGATACTCCAACCAAAAGTATTTTGGAATGTGCATAGTAAGTAAAGAAGTCTGTGATTAATGCAATAATGCGATAATAAATTTTATATATAACGTTAGTTTAGTCATGTAGTAATGATATTCAGCTTGAACAAAGAATTGGTGAAGTCTTTGTTTTTAATGCATTTGGCATCAGCTGTCATTAATAAACGTGAGCACTGTATGGCAAGACTGAGATAATACATTACCAATCAATACGGTTATGGGCGGAATGATACAAATGCAATGTTGACACGATCTGGAACTTTAGTAAGAAGTAGATAATAGACCTATAATTAACATAACGAAGCGGTTATAGTAATTAGATCTATATGTTTGCTAAAGTTTTCCCAGTCTGGTCAAGAATACAAATATCCCAGACGTAAACCAGATCTACATACTCTACAAAGTGGGAGATAAACGAATCATAGTGCATTCCTATGCGGATGTTGTAGTTCTGATTATAATTATAACCTCCACATCAACTACAAATTCTACTGCTTCGAACAGTATTAAATTCAGAACTTTATACCACAATTATTTCAGCCAATAAGACAAAGTATGTAGCTTCCATTAGATATTTCGTGCCATGTAGATAGGTTTGAACGAGTTTCAAGGTTAAGCAATGTAAGAATGAACACTTGAAGCGAATAATGTTGGTAGTCTAAAGAGTCTGATTTTACCTATGGAAATCATCTGTTTTTTGCTCAAGTCACACTTTTTCTATGCTTTGCTATCCTGTGCTAGTCTCCATGTCTGTAATCTTCCCTGGAGGCTTCTCTGACAATTAGCAGCTATTCTTTCCGTCCCCTATTGCGTTTTCCATTTGCCAACCCCTAGGTTTGTGTTATTAATTTGCATGTACTGTCCGTGCATTTAGACGTGAGCACTGTAAACACAATGCGCAGTGGAATCAGTCATCACGTAATTCATACTAGCAATACACTCCCCTTCCGTCCGCCCTATGTCTGCGGCGCATGCAAGTGCTCACGTCTAAATGCACAGGCTGTACATTTTAAAGTCTTATAAAGAGAAACAGAACAACGGGTGGACAAAAAGAACAAAATAAAGATGCAAGCAGAACTGAGCACTATTTAGTAATAAAATTACACAGAAATAACACATATGGCCGTGTGCATCATTCTCGACCACAAAACGCTTTAACCGAGGGTCACAAGAAAAAGGCCAGGCTATTACCGAGGTCAAAATGCATTTGTGGTACGTCAGTCCCGTTCAGCTGACTCCCTCAGAAATAGCTTGTTATTTTGCCAAACGAAACTATCCAAAGGAAGACAAAGATAAAACAAACAGAACGCATCAAATTGTCGAACGCTTCGATTTTATTATCCGTCTATTTAATTTTTATAGCATTATAGAAAGATAAAAAGAATATTATGTAGAAAGTGAAGCCCAATGAGCGGACTGGGGGGGCAGAGTTTTGAGGGCGACATTTTTGTCCGAAAGACCTGCGAAAAATCCACGAAGAAATAAGAAACCAAAACATGGTAAACAGCAGTAAAAACTGTATCACTGTAAGGCCATCCAAACACTTACTTTAAATTTATTCTTCATAATAATAATAATAACATATTAGCCCACTGCTTACCATATCATAAAATTATTACAATAACATTTATTAACACGTTAGAAACGAGTGTGGTTTAAAAACGTAGCTTCACATGTTGCCTACAGGACTCCGTGCACTGAGAAAATGTACTTCCTTCACAATTATTCCCTCCAGCACCTGTAGAGACAAACTGCTGTAAAACAAATGCGCAATTATCTTAATCTGTTCTCTTTATTCTGTCTCAGTTTCAGTTCCAAGAATATCCAGCAAACACTCTGATAGATACGGCTAGGCTTGCCAACTTTGATAAATAAAAACTAGGGACACACATTTTACCTAAAGTATACTATTGATTTATACTGAAAATTGCACATGCAGATTGTGGTTCTTTCATGCTTGATTGAGATATCTTTGTTGAAACTGAGGTTTTACCTTTGCCGGATTGTTTGAAGTTTTCCCAATCCACAATTTTATATATATATATAAAATTCTGACACTCATTTCGAAAAACATAGGGACGTTTTCGCTGTTATTTGCTCGATTTTTTACATGTTGAGAGGGTTTTTCCTTTCGTATTTAAATTTGTCGTCGAGGTAGACTTATCACTCTTTATTTCAACTTTTTTACGAAAAAACTAAAAGTCATTAATGAAAGAAACGAAGTAGAAGAGTGACGTCAAGTCAAAGCGTATGAGATGATTATGGAAATATCCAGTAGGCTACACAATTCCATATCTAACCTTGTGTAAAGCCTATATGAACTTTGGCAAAGATTCTCTCCTCACGGACGTAAATAATTCCCAAATCACGAGGTGGGACTTCACATGAGGTCACCATGGCCGCGCCACCGGGTGTTTTCTATATTTTAATTGTAACGATACACACGTGGTGGTGACCGCTTCCTTGGAAGCCTTATTTTCAAAATAGTAAAAACACCATGGCAACCTCTTGTGAAGGGGCTCTTGTAGATAAAACAAAATAACCTTCTACTACTGTAGTAACAAAATATAATATAAGCAACAAAAATATCGAAACAAATCTCATATTTTCGATCTTCTCTGTGCCATGGGTTGCAATGACCATGAAAGGAGATGAAATACCTAAATTCGGGATATTTTAAATTATGTGCACGTTATTCCAGGACCCGGGCCAGAACTCACAAATTTTGGATATTCCGCGAATACCACTAAGGTTGGTCATCTGAAAGCAATCCATTATGTCATCGTTTTTCAGTCTCATTACATCTTTGTCTTTCGTGGACTCCTCAACATTGTTCTTTATGCTTCTCTCATTTATTTTATGTCATTAAAATATTCTCTCTCCCCACCTTCACATAAATTTTATTTTCGCAGCTCTCTTTATTGTCTCTCTCTTTCCGTTTACAAGTTCTTTCATGGGTTTTTAAAAATGGTTACGACCTGTGGTTTGTGTATGATGGGGAATTTACGATCAACTGATCTTTTCCTGGTTCTTAGTGCAAGGATCATAAACCATTCCAGAATTTCAGATTTCACAACTCATTCAGATGTTGATGTTTTGAATACTGTGCAACATATTGTCCAAAATATTGTACTGTGATAGTTATGCTCTGCTGAATAATGTGATATAATATAAACATTTAATTTATATGATCAACCACTTCGAAATACCAACAATGTACAAGCTTTAAAGTATTAAAATTTTACAAAATAAAAATTAAATCAAAAGTGAACAAAAATAACAGGCTATTAAGACAAGGCTTCCTGCAACTTAAACAGATTACAGAATTGTAAGAAAATATATAACTAAATTTTGGACATCATTTCTTTCAGAGCATGTAACTTTTTGTGTATGCAATTATAACTTTAGACTAGTTAAACCTTGTCAAAATATCTTTGCTCTCATTGACTTTCACAGGTACATCTATCTTTGATATAAAATTTATTAATTCGACAAAAGAAATCAAGACAAAAAAGAAAGTAATCAATTAAGGTATAATACAAGACGGTAGACTACATTTTATTTTTTTAAAGTGCGGATGTAAATATAACCCCCCCCCAACCATCCAACCTGACGAAATATGAATGAAGAAAAATATTGCACGCACTAATTACATTTTTATATAACATAGACTATTTTTAGACATTTACAGTAATTAATTTTAATAAATTAATTATTATATTACATATTTAAAAATAAATTAATATTGAATTATTATGTTGTATCTATCTTTTAGATTTTCAAATATATCCTGTAGGTAACATTACAATACTTATTTTACATAAGTGTAAGTACAGTGTACACAATTTCAGCTTTCTATCTTTAATGGTAGAAGAATTATGGAATAATACGTGTGGAAAATAAAAATTATATTGTATACATAAATCTATTTATACAATTGTCTTAATTATAAATTATAGGATTACCATGAACCACCATAATTATATTCCATTGTACAATTAGCAGGGTGGTATCAGAAGATAATTTTAATTTTTTAACATAAAAAATATTTAAGATCACTTGTAACCCTCTCAAAGATTCAATGTCAAATATATTAAATGTTTATAAAAATATAATTCAGGAAAGCTGTTCATATACAAAATTTTATGAGAAATGTCGCACGGTCTTCAATATATCGAAAATCGTATGACTTTAGAGTGGCGTATGGTCCCTAGGAAAAAAATCAGCTGCCCATAAAAAAATACGCCACAAAAGAAACACCATAATTATAAGAGCCGAAAGGTAAAGTAAAGAATTTAACGGGAAAATTTGTTTAAGGAGGTTGAGCTAGGGGTATCAGTTCTACAGAATTGCTTTCCATAAATTAAAAGATATCATCAGGCTAATAACAAAATATTGCTCTCTATTAGTAATCATATTTATGGAAATTTATGTATATGTTTCTGTTAAGATTGTCCCAATAAGCTAAAAGCTCACGCTTTACGAAAGACAATACAGTACACCCTTTCTCAGAAACATCTCGACAAGATCTCCACTTTAAACTCTTCTGTTATATATGTTTGTCAATTTTCCTCTCATACTATTCCGCATGAAATCAGATGCATTTTTACCAAAGATATAAACACTTGCTTGTATATTTTGTATTGTGTATTGTGTTTTGGGAACCTTGTTCCGAAGCATAACCATAGGGTCATCTTGTTCTTTTTGGGGACATATGCTTATTTCACGAGCAGAATACAGCATGGACCTATGATAATCTTATGTGTTCTTGACTAATGAGAAACTTCTAGTATGCCATTTTATTAGATGCATACGTTTACAAGTTTACCCATCTTAAAAATTACCTCGAGGAAATTTTATAATTTAGCCTACCTATACCTATCTTATCCACCCTACTATTGAAGGAGGAATTAGCCCTGCACGTCTGAGAAGTATTCTATTTACTTGGTAGAAAGAAATTCCAGACACGTACAGTCAAATAAAGTCGCTACTTATTTAGTTATTCCATTAGTTTATTTCATAATGAAATTATGTGTGTTTTTAGCTATAGTAAATAATGTTCTTCGTTTTTCCATATCGGTACTCACATTGTTCTCTATTAGTAATGTTATGATTTAAATAATTATTCCTTTCGCTAGAGAAAACATTATTTTCCTGCTTGGAACGCTTCAAAGGATGAAAAAGTGTTCAAATGGCCTGATCGCCTTCTGTTCAGGCAACTCAAGTCTCATTTGTGATATGCGGGAAGTAGTCAGTAGGTTTGCAGGTGATTCAGGGGTGGTCTCCTAACCGTTTGGATAGCTACTTTCTGAGTGTTAAAGTTGATGGAAATTAAACTACCTGGCAACGCTAAGCATCGTCTATATTATATAGAGGTTTCATTTTAATATTAGATAATTATAAGAGGAACAAATATCGAGCTTTCGAAAGTTGTAAAAAACACGTTGATTATAAATTCAATGTATCGTGTATTATACATTAGTAAATAAAATAATGTAATTGGAAATAGTAGGTTTCTCCAATATGAGTATAACTGAAAACGAAGCTTATGTAATAATGTATTTTCAGTTCTTTGCACGTCAAATATAATATAATATTGAAAGAAAAACTCAAAGTACTACCAAAAATTACTAAATTAGTAATAATATTAAAATAAAGTGAACTCTTAAAACAAAAAAATAAAAATAAAAAACCTAAACATAAATTCATTCCAAGCGAGGTGGCCTAGATGATAGCGTCTTGGACTCGCATTCTGGAGGTCCCGGCTTTAAAACCTGTGGCCGGCCAATTTGACTTCGGTTTTTTCATGGTTTCCCCAGTTTTAAAGTCAAATGCCGAATTGGATATTTACTGATCATAAATCACGGACGCTAATTCGTCCTATATCATAACCGTTAAAAAAATTAATATCAGCTGAAATCAACCGAAACCATAACACATCAACAGTAGAAAACAGATGCACATCAAGGCCTACTGGTATACACTCAGACCCGGACTCGTGATATGAGCTCGATCTTCAAACGAGTATAAACTAGTATACACTAGCTGCATTTTTAAAAAACGAAAGTTGTCGTTGGTGAAAGTAGCATTTTGTAACATTGGTCCATAATAAAAAAAAAAAAAAAAAAAAAAACATTATGTATGAGTTTCATGGTATCCTTTTTAAGTTATATTATTCGTTTATCTGCCTATGCTCCGGGACTATCGTCCGCTCAGTTCCGAGTCGTAGAAAACAAAACAGGAACAATTGTAGCAGTAACGAAATTTACCAGCACAAGAATATATTCATTATGGCACATAACGAAACGCGACGTATTCAGTATGTTGCTGCTACAATAATAGGCTATAACTGTTCCTAACCTAACCTAACCTAACCTAACCAATCACCGGCAGTAATGTCACTGACCTAGAAACTAGCTGCCACTACTAATCTTAATGCAGCAGCTTTATTACCCTTCCACACCATTCGTAAAACTTTGTTACACTAAAAAGTTCGATGCCTTTGTTTCTAGTAATTTCCTAAAATAATTATTATTAACGATGATTTTATTCATCATTCGTTATACTATCGTATTATTCCGAAATAACACTCCGACGTTTCGTTAATATTCTATGTATAAAAATCATTAGAGCCTTTTTAAAATGAAAATGTGTAAGAAGCTTTCACGAAAATTATCCTTAAAATTTGATTAATGAAAATTAAATTCTAAGGATACAATAAGAGTTTAACAAAGTTCAGAATCAAACGTAATAATTAAATCAAACGTACATTTTAGCCGCTATAGGTCTGCATAGACCAGCAGATGGACAGGCTAACAGACAGGCAACATTCCGAAAACACTTTTTTTTACGCATCATGAAACATACTTTTCCAGTGTTATCTCAATTTCGATTTTATCACGATCATTTTACTTTACATTTATGATCCTACGTGTGTGCAAGAAAGTAAAATCGCTGAGAATCTCCCTACAAAGTGGTAGACAAGACCTTAAGGTCGTTATTTTCACCAGGTTAATTAACTATTATTATTGTTATTATTATTATTATTATTATCATCATCATCATCATCATCATCATCATCATCAACTTGGAAAAGCATAGCAAGGCAAATTTTTAAGTATTCAACAAAATTCCATTTTACTAGCCTCTTAGGGTAATTCAAATATTTGATTTTTTAAACGTTATTATCTCTAGCTGGATTAAAATCCAGCTCCCTTCGTTATATAGAACCTCATATAAAAGTAGAAGAGGCTTGATTTTATACTTTCTGCTCGTGGTAGTGATCTGTGTTGCAGCCAGACACTTCATCTGAGCCAGTCCAGCTTACACTCTATAGTAAAAATAAATAAGATCCAGTATGAACAGAGCCTTGAGATTATAGAGTAAGGCCACGTCTAGTCATGATGTGCTATGAATGCAAAAATAAAATAAGAAGGAATAATAATGTAAGAAACAAATGAGTGAAGTTATGCGCACACCCACATGCACCTGAAGACAGCGGCTGCACACGCGAAATGATCGTCTAGCTCAGGGATGTCACGAAATTCATTCTGCATGGGCTATCATTTGCATTCTAGTAAACTAGTTTAAGTTCTTTACATAATTTCGGAGGACATTTGGATGAACTAACAATTGATACGTCTCTCAGAGAGTGAACTATCCTGCTGTGAAGTGAAATGTAGCAAAATAATCTTTTATTAGAATCCTCATAGATTTATTATTTGCTATATTAGCCCCTTTTATCTTTTTTTTTTAAGATCTTTATACTCCACTACTTCTATGAAAATGTAATTGAGCATTAAAAAGTAGGCTATTAGTTATGGAATTGCTTGCGTTTAAATGCCAGAAAAGTAAGATATATTCCAACACACACCACATTAATATATACAGATCTATAATCATTGAGAAAATAGGTTTCAATTAAAGTTTTAACTCGAACAACTTGAAGTGATTATTTCAAAAGTAGAAAATAATAACAATAAAATTAATGGTAATAAAGATAATAATAGTAATAATGATGATGATATTAATAATAATAATAATAATACCAATGATAATAATAGTCAATGACGATAATAATAGTCTAACAACAGTAACAAAAATAATAACAATAATAATAATAGCATAATAAGAATAACAATAATAATAATAATAATAATAGTCTAATAATTATTAAAATAATAATCGTAGTAACAATGATAGTATAATAATAATAGTATTAATAATAATAATAATAATAATAATAATAATAACAGAATGATATCAAACATAGTACGCGACATGATGAAACGTCGACTGAAGTTGTACGGGCATATCAAGAGAATGCCAAAGACTCGACTGTCTAAACAGATCTTGGAGTACACAAAAAGTATTAAGAACATGAAGTGGATCGCCGAAGTTCGAGAAGACTCAAAAGATGTTGGCATAACAGACAAAGACATTACAAGACAGATAAATATTCGGAAATAAAATACACACAGATGGAACGTGAGCCAAGAGGTCAAGAAATTGAAGACCTTAGCAACTTGGTCTGAATAAAGAAAGAAAGCGTACAATGAGAGGAAATCTCACATCCATTAGTGGCCTGTTAAATAAATAAATATTTATGAATATTTATAAATAAATATTTATTTAATGATATTTAAATCAGGTAAACTGGTTATATGCAAAAAATAAGTTAAACAAAAAATTGATTTCCAAGTTAAGCTCCAGATTAATTAATTAAGCAGGGCTTGCGGAAGAACAAAGATCTAGTTTTTAAAATCATCCAGCATCAGCAGAACTATAGTCTACAGATTTTTGATATAATGACAATCGCACACTCAAAGAAAAATTTAAAAAATGTCAAATCGATCGGTTTCGGGATTTGAACCAAGGACCTCCAGAATGCGAGTCCAAGGCGTTACCATCTCGGACACCTCGCTCAGTTTAACGGTCTCTGTAAAGGAATAGTGTTATATGTCATAGCTAACTGTATTGCAACTTCCAAAGCCGTATATGGAGGTTCTAAAACAATATGTTGTCAGGATAACTGATTTGCATTTGATCAATTCTTTCTAATACATTACCATAAAATAGGCACTAAATTGGGTATTACTCCGGTACCGGTCAACCGATTTGGACAATATCAATAGGGTTCTTCCCATGGACGTTATAAATGCGTATACCAAGTTTCAAGACACACGGACACACGAACAGACAGACAGACGGACAGACATTTTCCCGTCCCCCACACAATCTCATAAAGTACCATACTGGCACATAATAATGATGATAATAATATGTGCACAAGCACCGGAAGTACTGAAAACGAGATCTCAACCGAGCTCAGATTATTATTAATAATGAGAAAAAGAAGAAAAATAATAATAAGAAAACACATACGAATAAGAAATGGACATAATTTTTTTAATCTCTTGTTAATTCCTATATACTCTTCTGAAACAGCGTACATTTAAGTATGATATCGGTCGTATCACATTCTACATAGCGAGATATTAGTCGATAGGCTATTTTCCACAAACAAAACATATAAGCGTCCCCACAGTTTTAGTGAGGACAACACGACAAAAGTCTCAAAACTTCCAACAGAGTCAATTATAAGGAGATAATGTACAGAATTATGTGCTTTAGAGATAAAAATTACAAGGAAATTCTACGCAGAATTCTTTGTATCGAGATAGCAAGTGCAGTGGAATATTGCATAGAGTTATCTGAATCAAGATAAAATTTACAATGAGAGATTACACAAAATTATCACTAACAACTACAAGGAAACACTAAACAGAATTCTCTGCTACGAGATTGCAATTCAAGGGATACTCCACAAAATTCTCTGCATTGAGATAATAATATTAAAAGGAGATATAGTACAGAAATCTCTAGGCTATATAGGGACAATTACAAAGATATATTGTAAATACTTCTCTACATCTATAGACCGTCCCAACCTTAAAAAAACAGTATTGGTCTTATGCAGCGCACTGATGCCAGATCTACTCACATTACAAGGCCCGGCACATGATGTGAAAAAGCTCTTAAACCTCGTGAAAACCTCGAAATTTGTTTCTTGTACATAATAAATGTAAATCATGCCCTGCAGATAGAACGACGGCACGCCCTCCTTCCCTTATTTTCAACCCCCATGAGTAATATTTTCTCTATAGGCCCACAAATCTACATTTTCTGACCAATGTCTACAAAATGTTACACATGTACCCTGTGGAATCAAGTAAAAATTCTACGAGACAATCATTCACGAAAAAAACACCCCTTGCGAAATTTTAAATCCCTACTTTGTGATCTTTTTACTAGTCTGCATTCTTTGAACGATTTTTACCAAGCTTTACACACAGACCCTATAAAAACAAGAGAAAAATTAGGCGAAGTTAATTTTGGAAGAAGCTACCCCTTAAATGTTTCTACCCCTATTACACCACCAAAATTTAGATCTACATTCTTGACGTGTTTTTAACAGACTTTGTACACAGAACGTATAGAATCAGGAGAAAATGGTAGGAAAACTAATTTTGGAACAAACCACATTTTAGATCTTTCACCCTTATTTTGTGATATATATTTATCTACATCCTTTGACCAATTTTATCAGACTTTATACCAAGAACCTATTGAATCAAGAGAAATTTTTAACCAAAGTTTATTTGGATGAAACCACTCCTTAAATGTTTCAACCCCTATTATATAAATGTTATTTAAATCTAAATTCTCTGATCAATTTTTACCAGACTTTACACAGAGCTAACAGAACCAGGAGAAAAACTTAGGTAAAACTAAATTTGGGGAAAAAAGTCCCTTAAATGTTTTAATCCCTATTAAATGACGTTTAAATCTACATTCTTTTGGCTCATTTTACGACTTGACACACAGAAAAGAAAGACTAAGTTAATAGGAATTTCTGTCTCTTCTTACCTCAACCCCACCATCCATGGTCTTTAGAAGTAATAGGGTCCTTGAGTGTGACAAGTTGTGCTTTCTCTAGGGCCTAAATTTTGAAAATTAAAAGGGCTTCCTCCAAAATTGACTTCGAAGTACAAGAAAATACAAAACCAGGTGACGCCGGGTCCTTTAAGCTAATAATTTATAAATGTTAAATTTAATATTAAATTTCATTTCGATAATATTATTTTTCATCGTCATTATTATTATTATTATTACTATTATTATTATTATTATTATTATTATTATTATTATTATTATTATTATCATTATTATTATTATTGCTATTATTATTACTATTATTGTGTTATAATTTTCAAGAATATAATTATAAAGGGAAGTAGTAGTTAAAATACATTACATACCTTTAGGCCTGTTCACTATCCTCAGAGAGTGGTATTATTCCTTCTCAGAGGGCCTTTCGTTTTTTCTTTTCTTATTCTATACAGTAAACTTTCTGATCACCCGGTAGCTTCTGCTGTCTCTTTAATTGCCTGCGTAACGTTCATTTTCTTCAAGAAATAATTAAGTATATTTAATACTATAGTTCGCTCTTTACTGTGCAATTTGCCAACACTACGCTTTCTAGCTTCTCTATTCATAATTAATATAAAATGTTAATAAAGATGAAATTTAATTTTTTAAAACACAAGTTCCACTTCACCACAAGTTAAACTTCACTATGCAACTAATATTATAGAACTGAGCTCTGAAGAAGATACAATAATCTTAGAAACATCTGAGTAAACAAAATGTCTACCGCGTTGAATGATGAAGTCCTGAATGGTGAGCTCGGGAAAACTGTGATAATTTATTAATGCTACAAGATACAGAGGTCTGGTTTGTTTTCAAAACTTTTTCAGACATCTATAAACATTTCTTCTCGCTTAGTCACCAACGTAAAATAAAAAACAAAGTAAGTTACTCGCTACCTAACTTTTTTGTGTTAGCATCCGAAATTTTTCAAGCAGCACTTAATAAAAATAATATAGCTTTCTTTTTATGTAAAATTTATTGCCAAGGGAAAGAGAGTATTTTCTATAAACATCAGGCAATCCAAGAAAAAATTCTTGGTCGGTTTCGATTATTGGTTTTTTGTCTATCGCGTGATAAGTTATTCATCTGAAAAAATATGGATTTCCGCCAAAATAACGTAATTGTGAAAAACAGGCCTCATATTAATTATTTATGACTTCACAATTGACACCATGAGAAAGAGCGGAAAATTCTCTATAAGATCTCGCAATCACATTATTACATTTATCAATTCGAAAAATTGGCAACATTGTCGGGATAGAAAAGGACGAAGCTAATTGCAGAACGTACGAGTGCAAGTGAGATGCAAATACTACATTTAACTCAATACTGTCATTTAAGGTTGGGACGATCAATAGATAGCATGGTTACAAGAAGATACTGCGAAGAATTCTCGGCTTCGATATTTCAATTAGAAGGAGATAACTGTAACGAGATAGCAATTAACTCTCGTTATCGAAATGAAAGTTCCAGAAGATTTTACACAGTATCAATTGGCTACGGAAGAAGGAATCGTAACTTATGGAAGCCGCAGATAAGATAAGATAAAAATTGACACATATCATTTACATGTTGCTCGTAAACTGGTGACACGTCAAAGTTTTATGCTACCAGCTACATTTATGTACCAAGGGTTTCTTAATTTTATACTACTACCGTGAAAAACAACGTACAAATACAACACAAAGAATGTAGAAACAGACAAAAATACGCACATAATGCACTAAAAAAGTAAAATGACTATATAATCATAGAACGGAAAATTAAAACAATATCACTTTGAGACAAAACAAGATAATAACATGAAAAAACTTTATTGTTATTTGAATTTAGATGTTATTTAGAGTACCGTACTTATGTAATTTAATTTGTATTAACTTTATGTCCTTCTCCATGTAGAGGGTTGACTTACTCTTAGAAAGAATAATAGGCTTGGTTTTTAAGCATGTCTCTCACTACTTTAAAAAAGAATGTATGAAGGTCTTTTATTTCACCAAGAGGCTTTGGCAGTTTATTAAATACCCTAATTCTCATAATATGGTTATTTTCTAAAAGTGAGGACCAGTGTAATTTGCCAGAAAAGGAACAAAACTCATATTTTGTTTTTTGCATATTAATTAACACCAATTCTTCCCTAATCAAAGAATGCAATATATTTTACCTTAGGTGTACTTAGATGTCCGTAATGTGACCTTTAAGGGCTCTGCGCACACTGCTGATAACCATTCTATGTCTCAACTCTATTATTAGAACACACATTATTTCCTCGGTAGATATTTAAAATTATAGGCCCAGCCATTTTCAGAGCAATGCTGGAAGGAAATTCATACATTTTCCAAGCGATTACTCTAAGAAAATAATTATTTTAAGCCTATAGAAAGAGCTGGACAATTTTAAAGGCAAAAATTGTGTCTCAACTTTAAGGTTGACTTTTCTCAAAGTTTTGTCTCCTGCATATTTCATAAACGTACTAAATGAAATTTTAATTAAAACACATTTGTGCCCTTATGACATATTGTTTATGAATAAACTTAACAAAATTGAGTAAAACAATCTTTAACTGTTATTTTTAAAAGAAATAGTAAATTATATTACAAATATTACAAAATATGCAATTTGATCCCGAACATTTTTAAACTGCACCGCAAGGACCTTTGACATGAAACCCATTAAATAACACAAAATGTTTTTCCTCGAGATATAATAAATTTATAGCTCTGATAATTGTAGGGTTTATGATGGTAAATGCTTCCAGAGTCAGCTGAAAAGATGAGGAAAATCATATAAAAAGTGTAGAACTTTTAAATTTCACAGGTCGGTCTTCATAATGTGTGTGATGGAAATCTGATACAATCCTTGAATCTCGTATTATAGTCATGTTGATTTTCATTATTTTGAAGTGTTAAAATTCATGTGAAGATATGTGAGCCAATTGGAAAAAATATAGGCCCAGAGAAGGTAGAGTAATTATTCCCAAATTCCTAAACAGCGGTCTACAGAGCCTACAGGGCCCAAGGGTCCTTAAGGCCTGCATTTATCGTTATTATTATTATTATTATTATTATTATTATTATTATTATTATTATTTTCTGAATTTTGAAAACTCTTTACCATCCTGTTGCTACACCCCATAAAATTATCCCATATGACACAATTGAATTGAGATATCCATATTATATCATTTTCCTTCTTTGCATGTTAATTATTTTTGCATCAGTTACATATAATGTAAAGAAATTGTCCTAGTACAGATCCCTGGGGTACTCCATTTGAAATGCACCTCCAACTCGAATGCACAACCCCTGACCAGTAATTATTTTTCTGTTTGCTGTTTGTTATTTTCTGTATGATTCGAACGATTCCAAACTTTCATTTTTATACCATAATACTTTACTTTTTAACAGTATATTATGACTGACCCTTTCAATACTTTTGAAATATTACATTTTACGGCACCTGGAAAATTATTTTATTATATTTTTTTAGGGATGGGTCCTCGATACTTTCGATACCTCGATACCCTCGATACTTGCATGGTATCGGCATCGAGCGATACTTCAGAAAACTCGCTCGATACGTTTTCGATACTTTGGTAATTCTGCAATTTAAGGAAATGCGTATCTCTTTCTGCTTTTAGTAGTCTATTAAATATAGTAAATACTTCTGTTTCTCCTTTAAATGGAGAAAACCACTCTGTGACTTTTGTCTGGTCATAAATAAAGACTTTCCGACTTTAAAAATCAAACAGAAGAGATTCTTAATTGTTTTGTTTCCTGTGAAACGTTTCAATAACAACCAACAAACAAGCTGACTGTCCAAACCCTGCTCCCTTGCAGAGATTAAGTTACTGCTTATTCTGCAAACCTTAAAACAGTTTGTTCATTGTACTGCTCTGTGATCTGAGTAGAACGTCACATGATTATTTTATCCATTCATAAGCAATCTATTTCGGTATGCTTTTAAAACAAGTCAGCATACCGGTTTCAGTTGATATCTCTACGTGACAGAAGAATAATGTGTGTATTGCGTACGATAACATATATATTTTTTTCCAGTCAATATGAGTGAAGTGTGGAACTATTTTCAAATAGGCCCTCATTGTGATAATCGCGCCATTTGCCGCATTTGTAAAAAACGTTTTTCTCATGGTGGAAAATCTCACAACACTAGTAACCTTAAAAAACATGTTACATCAGTGCATAAAATTGCCTTTTCAAAACCTCTTAATAAAAAATTATGCGGAAGTGGAAATTTAACTCCTGAAGAAGAAACAGTAGTGAAAGGACGAGTTTTTCGCAGTCCTAGTGCTCTCAATTCTGCTAATGACCGATTGGTGGACCTTGCTAACCAACAGGAATGTACTGCATCCAAAAATGATGAGGTAGGATTTTTTATTGTTTATTCCAAAATTACATATAAGTGGGAATAGTAATGTAGTACTGACGTACTCGTAAGAATCGATCATTCAAGAACATTTTTATTTATTTTATTTTAAATGTCACAGACGTCAAAGCCCGAGAAATTGCCAGGAATGTGGTACCTGTATAGTAACATTATGCAAGAAAATAATATGTCAAATTCACTGCCAGTAAACAGTACCCAGGAAGAAATCACTGCGTATCTCAAAGACGATTTGTTACCTCCTCTTTCTAGTTCATTAGATTACTGGAAAACAAACACAAAATTTCAGAAACTAAAGAAGTTAGCTGTGAAATACCTGTCCATACCACCAGCAACAGTTTTCTCTCAAAGACTGTTTAGCACAGCAGGACTCAAATGTGACAGAAAAAGAAGTAGACTTGACCCCGAAAAAGTGAGAATGCTAGTATTTTTGAACAAAAACTTGTAAGTGGACTGTTTCAAAAACAAATTTTACTTTTAATGTAGAGTTTAAAAATAATTATAGGCTACTGATGATATTAAATTTTGTCTCATTAAATATGCACACTTAATTCATTTAGTTGGTATTACACAATTCTCTCAACTTTTTATTTGTAATGTACCTATTTATTGAAACTGGAAATGTTGATGGTATCGAGTATCGAAGTATCGAGTATCGAGGAAAATATCATGTATCGGTATCGAGTATCGAGTATCGAGAAAACCTGGTATCGACCCATCCCTAATTTTTTTTTATATACAGTATTTCATTTACTAGATCAACAAGAGCAGATGTTCGTGAAAATGTAACATCCTGTAGAAAACGCGAGATTGTTGCCAGATTAAAGGCTCTCCTCTAGTCGATAGTTATTTTACGGGGACGTGAAGTAAATTTATCACTGAGACGAACATTTTGAATACTTTTTCTGACGTGCTTTCATTTTAGATACACAGTACTTTATATCTTTTCAATAAAATAGCTAAACAATCCAGTCTACGGAAGAGTATTTTTAATATTCTTTGCAGCTTGCATGTCTGATATTCTCTACAGCAAGGGAAAAATAACCACTGCCTTCCTTACCATAATACAATCTCCTGTGCATATCTCTCCGCAAGGTAATAATTGAAACTTCAATCATTCATTTCGGGTTAGTGCAATGCTATGGTAGGAAAGCCAAACGCAAACAAGGTTAGGAATCCATATCTCCCACCCCATGTACCTCCACGTCTAGACTGTGTTTGCTTTAAAAGGGAATGTTGATTTAAAATTCAATAATTAATTTCTTTTTTGTGCAATAACTGTTTCTTGGGGCAGGTCAGGTGTACGTCTGGAATGAAAATTCTTTTCAATACATAATGTGGAACTTGTCGTAGACATGAGCTGTGAATTATCTTAACATTTTCTCCATCTGTCTTTATTACATTACACTGTTTGACGCTGTCACAAGTTCGCTTACAATTAGGGACACGTTACATCTTCGACTGTGTAAAGTTAGATGATTTTATTGATTTACAATTTAGAATCATTCAGACCTATTGACATGAAATTTAACATGGTCAATCCGCAGTAGACCAACATTATTAAGATTTTTAAATATATTTTTAATTATTTTTTAACCATGTTGTAATATGTAAAATATTTAATTTTTTTTTTCATCCTATAGCGTTTACATGCTATTCTTGATTATTTAAATTAGTTAATAATTATTGCATTACATTATAACTTAGTAATTATCATACAAAATAATGAAGGATATATTATCAACCAAACAACAGGAGTTGAATAAGGAGATAAGCAAGCTGCAGACAAAAACAGCTAGTACATTTCCGCAAAACTCAGAGGACGCAAGACAATACACAAAGATATCAATAAAACAATATTCACAAACCCGGAAACGATTTCTTGGTTCCCAGAATGAACTTTTGGCTGATGCCAATGGTTTTGGTTTTCAGACTGAAGGATCTGGGTGATGACTAGCCATGAATAGATGATGGGATGGTTGAGGACAAGACAAATTATTGTATTCTTGTGAAAGAGTGAAATAGTCCCAACACATTACTTCAATAACATCATCACAATAGACTGTGACTTCAGCAGGTACTCATCAGGAATATTTACTCAAGATATATTTACTCATAAAGGAAGGAGCGATTTGTGTGCTGAAATAGAAAAAGACAAATAAAGTGTCATGTGAAGTTTGCTGGTTAATTTTTGTCCACCTTATGCTCTCAGGATCTACAGGCCAAAAAGGAATTTAATAGGCAATACAATTTTTCTTTAATTTGTTTTATATACTTTTGCATTATAAAATAATGCATCAATTTGTAATAATTCGTATTTGTAATAATTTTGTATTAATTTGTATTTTCTAATTTGTAATTTTCATGGTAAATAAATTTCATGGACAATAAAAAAAAAATACACTTACCAGTAAAAAATTGTATTTATATTATATATAAACTAAAGAGGTACATACAGCCTATATTGTATATACAAATATATAGTATAATTACGTACATACCTATATAATACAAAGATACATTTTCTTTCTTATGCTTATTATCTTCTTGGAAATGAATTTCCAAATATTATAAGGACTGAAGATGGCCCACCACTGATGTAGAAAGAGTTTTCAAGAAATTTAATAGCTGTAATATGGAAATTTAATACAAGCCTCAATCGAAAAAAATTTTAACATACTGATTAGACGACACATGATAAGTTCATAAATTTTAACTGCTGGACTAACTAATTAATTTTGAACATTCACTTTTAATATTATAATAATAATTAGACAAATAAGTTACAATACTTACTTACTCAAAGGCAATAGACAACTCCTAAGTAAGTTAAAGGAATATTATCTATTTTATGGAACCCGAAGGTTCATTGCTGCACTTACTGAGCTCGCCATTCAACCCTATTCTGTGCTAACTCCATCCAACCATCCCTCGCAAATCCTACTTCCCTTAAATCTATCCTAATATTGTCCTCCCACATGCGTATAGGTCTTCCAAGTGTCTTTTCCCTTCGGGTCTCCCCCCTCAATATTTTTTAGATATGTCTTTCCTCCCCCATGCGCGCAACATGTCCAGCCCATTTCATCCTCCGTGATTTAATTACCCTTACTATATCCGATGACGAGTACAGGTTATGAAGCTCGTTGTTATGCAGCTTTCTCCAGTCCCCATTTTCATCTCTCTTAGGCCCAAATATTTTCCTGAGCATCCTGTTTTCGAAAACTCTCAGATTATGTTCTTCCCGAAGAGTAAGCGACCATATCTCACATCCATATAACCGGCAGGATAAATGTCTTAAAAATTTTTATTTTTAGATTTCTGAACAGAAGGGGAGAAGATAAGAGTTTCTGAACTGCATGAAAGCAGGTATTTCCTGATTTGAGTCTACACTTAACTTCGGCCGTCATAATATTTGCATCTGTAATTATTGCTCCCAGATATTTGAATTTATCCACTTTTTCGAATGATTTACCGGCTATTCTATTATTTTGTAGAGCATTATTTTGGCGTTTCATGACCATGTACTTAGTTTATTCTGTATTAATTTCCAATCCAACATTCCTGTAGGCATCGAAAAGACTCAGCATTTCTCTCGATTGTGTTTATGTCAACGCCCAACAGACAAACATCATCTGCATAAGCTAAAATAGGGTGACTGCCACTTAGTTCTAGGCCTACCTTGTTTTCCTGAACTGTCCTAATGGCATATTCCAAAGCGAAAGTAAAAAATAAAGGCGATAGTGGATCTCCTTGCTTCAAGCCGCTTCTAATGGCAAACCTATCTGATATACTCTGACCCTGCTATAGGTTTTATTATACACATTTTGATCAGCGTAACCAATTCTGTGGTATTTCAAACTCAATGAGGATATCGTAAAATCTGTCTCGCCTAACTGAATCGCTTTTTTTTTTAAATTTATGTACAGCTCTGGTGAACAGACTAATTACATTACCACTTTTTCTCAAATACATGTATTTGGCGAATACAAAATATTTGATCAATGGTTGAACTATTTCGCCTAAATCCACATTGGTGATCTCCAATGATTTCGACCGCATATGGGGTTAATCTTGACAGAAGTATATTTGACAAAATGTTGTATGATATTGAGAAAAGAGAAATTCCTCGATAGTTATTACATTTGGTCCTATCTCTTTTTTTATTGATCGGTATAATAATAGATTCTTTCCATTCCTCTGGCAATTCTTCCTTTCTCCAAATCATAAGAACGAGTTTATGGATCTCTGAGTTTAATCTATCCCTACTTGATTTAATTAATTCTGCTGGAATTCGGTTAACGCCTGGAGATTTGTTTTTTTCTTAGTTTAACTATAGGCTATAGCTGTTTCTATTTCTGTTAGAGTCGGTTCAGTAACCAACGGCTCTGCTGTGAATATTTCACTTTCTGCGCTTTGGACATCTCCATATACATTTAATAAATGATTAAAGAAAAATTTTTCCCCTATTCAAAATATTATTTGGAGCCACGAGTATAGTGCCATCATTGTCCTGAATTAGGTTCGTTCTAGGTTGAAAACCTTTCCTGAACTTGTTTATTCCCTTGTAGAGATCCTTAACATTTTTTCTTTACTATTTACCTCTAATTCATTTACTTTGTTCTAATGGTTCTAGAGGTTTCTCGTTTAACATTGTTGTTGTTTCCAACATTAGTTTCATTCGGATTTTGCAACCATAGTAGTTTCGCCTGTTTTCTTGCATTTACCAATTTCATGCACTCATAATCGAACCAGGGTTTATTTTGTTTCAGTTCAAGTGGACCTAATTTTTCTTTTGGGGATACTTGAATATTGACTTTAATCCTCTCCCAGGTTTTATCGACATTCATATCATCCCTAGCTTCTTGTTCTGCAGTGTTTTCCAGAATTGAAAATCTATTTGAAATCTCAACTTGGTAAGCGTTCATAATTTGGTCATCATCTAGCTTTGAATCCTCTCTGTATCGAAATGTTGCCTAATCTCTTTGTTTAATGAAAGTTTCTCCCGAGTAACCGCAATTACCAGATAATGATCTGAATCGCAGTAATCACCCCTAAAGGTTCGAACATCAATTATACCAGACTGCCTCCTTGCATCTAATAGCACATGTTTCGGTTTGATTACGAGTCATTCCATCTGGCGAGGTCCATGTGTATTTATGAATATCACGATGTGGGAATTTTGTACGCTTTACGATTAAATTTTTACCGGTTGCAAAATTCACTAATCTAACCCCATTGTCGTTGCTCTGCAGGTGGAGACTTTCGTTCCCAATCGTGGGAATCCTCCCTTCCTACTTTCACATTGAAATCTCCTAGTACAATTTTCATATGATAAGCCGGAAATTGGCCAAATGTTCGTTCTATTTCCTCATAGAAACTGTCCTTGTCGTCATCGTCGTTATCCTCTGTTGGTGTATGGACATTCATAACTATGATGTCACACCACCGTTCTCTTAGAATAACCTAAGAAAGTTTATCATTAATAAACTCTACTATCTTAATGGCTGAATTAATTGTCCTATGTATGAAAAGCCCCGTCCCTAATTCATGGTTATTATTCCCTTTCTCATAGAAAACAGTATACGCATCTGTGTGTATTGAACCTTCACACTCCCACCTGACTTCCCTTTCTGCTACTACATCTAACCTATATTTCTCTAATTCTCTAGTTACTGATTTAAGCGCCACAAGCCTCTACAAGCTCCTAACATTCCACGTTCCAAATCTATAGTTCCTACGATTTTTAGACTCCCTCAGTGTAGTCCCTACCGGGAGATCCCGGACAAATACAATAATGTATATAATTTTAAAAACTTATAATCTGATTACTGGTCGATATTCTTTGATTTTAACTTTAATCTCTAATATAAGTAAATATTGTAGGCTATATAGGCCTATATACAATTATTCTTGACCATTACAATGTTGTATATAATTTTAAAATTTTTATTCAACAACAGTAAGGCTTTATCACAATTTGTAAGTTAATATAAGGTCAACTGTATTAACTGTATGCACTTTTCAAAATTAATAATTTGCTTTAGGAGCTCCTGATTTTCCTTTCCTTAGCTTCTCTTATAAAAGTAAAATATCTTCAGTGTATCAGTGTATCACTGTACACAATTTTATTTGCATTTTCACTGAAAACAAACTACATTCTGTGCAAAACTTAACGGACTGGGTAGCCATTAACAGGCACAAAGTAAAATGACCAGCCTTGCACAAGTCCGTGTTAGGCAATAATAGCTTGAACCAACTGAACGATATTACTATCGAACAGATGCCAAACAAACAGAAGGAATAACAAATTATCATAAGAGTTTTTAAGCCTGAAATTGAGTATCTCTGGTAAAAAAATTGATTCTCCGGTTTCGAAGAGAGTCGCTATCTAGTAGGGAAAAAATCACGAGAAATTGTATATAAGTAACAATTTCTCAAAACCGGAAATTTAGGTGTCCCGAAAAACTTTCTCGGGACATTGGGCACACTATACTCAAAATCGGGACTGCTCCAGTAAAATCGGGACGTCTGGTCAGTCTGTATAAGGTGGACAAAAAGTAACCAGCAGAATTCATTATGACCCTAGTTGTTTTGAATTTATTATTAAAGTGTCAAGTGTCACCATGTGTCAAGGGTTTGAAAGAGTGTTCCTACAGCTGCATAGTCTTTAAGTATTTCTTCAAGTTGTTATTATTGTAATCAGTGCTTAATTTGTAGGTGGCGGTGGCTCATGCTGTAGAACGTGATCCTGGCATGCTAGCGATCCTGAGTTCAAATCTCGGGGGTGTGTCATTCGTGGTGGACGAAGCCGTGCCTTGGGGTTTTTTTTCGGGGTTCTCCCGTTTCCCCCTTTCATTTCACCAACATTCTCCACTTCATCACACCTTTCCTCCTTTTCATCCTCATCCCGTTTCCACTTCTGGTATCGGGTCTGCTTCGGCAGTCAGAGCCCTTTGGGGGCCTCTCCCGTTCTCCCCGCTGCTTGTGGTCAAGAGGTTGTTGGTGGTGTGTGTCGCGACCTGTCGGGGCTCCCGGTTCGAGGTAACGCAGGGGGTGGCGCACACGTGGCATGGTAATAGGCTTGTTGGATGTAGGGTTCCGTGGGGGCCCGCTGGGGGCTCTGCGGATCCGGGGCGCTTTGTGGGCACGCAACTCATCCCATCCCAGAGGTAGGTACAATAAGTCGGTAGCGGCCAAGGCTAGTATATGGAAGGTTGTCTCGTTCGACGCGCATGCGTGTTGAGCACGAGGAATGTGACGTGGCCCGTAGCCCTGCACAGGATTTAAACAGCTACACACAATGGAAATGATGGGAATAAAACTTATTTTTAACTACAATAATACATGTATCTGTAAAGATATACTACATATGATCTTACAGGGGTTATGGCTTAATAGAGAGACCACTTCTGAGTGCTCAGACCTCAAATGAATAAGCTGTAACAAAATATAATGATACGTTTGAAACAAATTAAAATATTTAAGCGGCTGGTTTCTGTAAAACATACTGTGGATCACAAAATAAAGAAAACACACAGAAACCTCACATTTCTCTGGCAAGGGATCTCTCTTTAAATTTATTGGGGTACTTTTACAACTCTGTTTGGTTATGACTAAGAAAATGGGAAGTATACTACGATTTTTTTTGTCTCGCAGAGGCAAGTTTACCCTTCTGTAAATAAATCTATATTCATTCACATTTCCAATAGAAACTTAAAGGGCCTGTCCATTTTATTTATAGACACCAGCAGACAGGCAGAAAATCTTCCTTGTTGAGCTGACCACCTACACTATATTTGACAAAAAATGTTCTATTCAAAAATTCTCGTCCCTAAAAGATGGGTTAAAGGTTAGAAATTTGGTTTTACCCTTCAGATGTAAAAAAAAAATATATATACATTGTGAAGCGACACTCCCTTTTCAAAAATCTTCAAAAAACTAGTTCACAGGCAGCAGTATAGTTTCAAGTGTTGTGCACAAGTGCTGTGTTTATATTGATTCAAAGTTTTATTATTATTTTATTATAAGCGCGTCTTAAAATCCATTTTTACTTGAAAAATATTACTAAGTTACTCAGTATTGAGTCTTGGATTGTTCGACCATTTAAATGCTGTCGGTCGGTATACATTTAAAGATATACCTGTTAACATTTATGACGTGATCACTTTGAATCATTTGTAAATGTTTATTTCAAAATGTTCTACAAACAGTACACAGACTGGTTTGTAATATATTAATTGTTATTCCGTGCGCATATTTTATTTGGCTACATCTTCCAGTTTTATAATATAATAATATACATCTTCCAGTTTATAATATAATAGTCATTCCGTGCGCACATTTTATTTGGCTAAATCTTCCAGTTTTTTTGTCTCTGGAAAGCATTATTCCAAGCTGTTAACTTTTAAAACTTCTATTCTTCTTTGGTTTTAATAATTGTTTAGTATCTACGATTACACGCTCTGTAATTAAATTGTGTCAAATACATTGCAATCAGAAGTGTATTGGTTCATCTTATAGATGTTTAATTTAACTTAATTTCATGTAAAATAAATAAATATAGAAAATATACAATCTAATTGAGAAATTTATTTTTCTAAGTCAAGACGAATATCGCAAAATATGCAAAAGTCTATTCTTTTCAAGTCTCCTTCCATAAATTAGACTAATTTACCTGGAATAAGTAATCATAAAATTAAAAACCTTTCAAGCATAATCTGAGCTATATCTGCTAGACTACTTTTTTTTATCAGTCAGACAAACTTTTTCCTAACTTCGTAAAGCTGTACTATTCTTATTTGTACCTGTATTAAATATTTATTTTAATTTGTGTTAAATCCTTAGGGTCGTATGCATTCTATCTTCACATCGGAAACATGTATTAGGGGCCTATTGTTGGTAAAACGATGGTGTTTTCGTGTTATTTCTTCCCATCATTACCATTGTATGTAGCTGCTTAATTCTCGCGCGGGCTGTGGGTGACGTCACACAGCAGTGTAGGACTCTCCCCACAGCTCTTACGGGAACGAGGCAACCTTTCATATACTAGCCTTGGGTAGCGGCTGCGGTGCTTAGGGGTCGTTCCCACCCCGCCTCCCCGCCTAAAGGCCACCAATATAATAATAATAATTTGTAGGAAAATAAGATATGGAGCTGTAAGTCCATACCGACCAGACAACCCTACAATAATGATGTGCTGTCACATCCGTTCACACAGTGTATGGCAATCAGCATTATTCTAATCTACGGTTTATGAAGATACTACATTGTCTCCCTGGAATATCTCAATCAACTTCTCGACTGTGCCCTTTGACGTTCGTGTCAGTTGCTGTATGATGTCCTTGAGAGAACCAGGAATCCACATATTTGGATGCTTTGGATATTGTTAACAACAGCCGCCATAAATAACAATTCTGACACTGTAAAGTCGATGGAGTTGTCATTAAATTCATTTGTGAGTGTCCTCTCTAAAATTCACTGGATGAAACCAGAATTAAATAACGGCATTATCTAGAAGGAGGAATTTTACCACCCACTAAAAGTCTCAAAAGGCCATAAGCACACAGGCGCCGACTTCACGGACAAGGTACGTTCTACCCCCCCCCCCAGAATATTTAGAAATAGGGGCCTCCCTCTAATATTTAGAAGTAGGAACCTCCCCCAATATTTAGAGCGTTGTTGCCATAATATGTTACGATTTCATATGCAAGAACGAATTTACGCCTAAGAGGAGCGTGTTTGTCACCATAGACTATGTTAAGGTACAACATTCTCAGATTCATTAATTTTTTTTTTAGAATGTTTATGTTTTGCTTATTTGTCTAACTGTTAACTGCTGTCGGGACAAGGAGATTCTATGGATCACATAGCCTACATACTTTATTGACCAGACAAGGGCTTGGAGGGCCTTTCCGGATAAGTGACCAGCCCAATTCCGAACACATAAGACGCAACACATTTGCACACACACTGATAAAAGCGCTGATGGGTTGAAGGCAATAATAAATTATGGCTGGTTGATTTCCGGGGATCAATAGGCCCTCAAGTTTCTCGGCATTCGTCTCATAGGTGAGGAAAACCCTTGGAAAAACACCACATAGGAAACTCGCTCAGACCAGGAATCTAACCCTGTTCTGCTGCGTGAGGAGAGCGAACACCATCCCCTACGCCACAGAGGCTATCGATGAAATTAATTCCTATAGCCTAAATCAATAATGGTATAATGGTGAATGGTATCCACATAAACAAAAATCTGATGTGATGCACTCAGCGGTTTCTTTTGAGAAAACCTTTTACAGTAACAACAAGCATTGTAATATGAGAACAAAGCGAGCCGCCCGTCAACGTTATGAGTGAGGCGATACTATAACCGGGGAGATGAGACATTAATCATGGATTAAAGACGCACGGCAGCAATATGAGTTTGTGGAATAGCTTCGAAGCGGTAACCTCGCGCAGGTCATGATTCATGTCTAATGTAATTCTCTACCGTGGGCATGGGCTATATAATTTCCTCTCTTCACATTTCGATAAAGAATAAGAGGCCGCATTGCGGGGAGCTCATATTCAGTTGTTTCATTATCACGCAAATAAAAACTTGCAGCCCGAGTTTGCACTAGCGAAGGCTCACGAGTTTGCTATTTAGAAGTCGGTAAAAAAATCCATCCACTGATACGTTATTCATCACTGTAGGCTTTGTATTAGTTGAGAGATACGGATGTTTTTCGTAAGATCGAAGCATGTCAAAAGAGGCAAATGGGATGGAACGTTTTTAATCCTATGTGGGCAGTAAAATATTATGTCCCGGGTTTTTGGGGAGGAAAGTGTAAAGGTGACATTGGTTTTCTTTTTTATGTCAGCCCCGAAATGGTTGTATGGGAACATGAGTCGGGAATAAAATATCACGTAAAGACAGCAAACTATTTATGTTACCGGAATTTTTGTTTCTTCTTATTTCACGATCTACCAGGCACGGTGTGTAGAAGCAACGGTTGCAAAATAGGTATATCTACCGTCTTCTGAAGGAATAGTTTAAGTGTGATAGGTCGTTCTTCTTCGGTTCATACTTTAGACATAATGAATAGAATGAGAAAGTGTGATGACTCCACCGCTAATACAATGGTGGGTATAGGGAGAGCGGCGGTCCACCGAAACACTGGCAGCACCTTCGTTTGCGTTTCAACTTCTCAATGCTGCATCATGATAGTTTGGCATATTATGATTAAACTCGCAATCTTTAATTAACCCTTGGTCCTATTTCGTTGAAATTTGTGCAGAAATAATCTGCACAACACAGTCCTTCTGATGGTTAAAACAGAAACTTAAAAAATGCGGACATAAATGTTTTTATTTCATTATATAAACATCACCAATTACACAAAATTCATGGAGGGTGAAACGGAATTTGACTATGCGACAATTTTTTTCATTTTTGTGTCCCGTAAAAACTTCAAGCGAGAAAGTTTTAGTGAAATATTTCAACTTCATTTTAAATTCAGTACCACCTTTATATCTTGAATGGTTTACGAGTAATTGAGTGGTAATTATTCCGAGCGCTACAGCTGAATGAATGATGTGGGACGATCGTGAAATGTTGAGGGTGAAGCAAATTTGACTATGCGAATTGTCTATTGAAAATATTTCAAGAACCACCTTATACCCTCATTAACTAAACGTAAGGATAGAACTTGGAAGCAGCCAAAAACATTTACAATGTTTACATTGTTTATTATATGCTTAGTTAAAAATCTAATACAGTATACAAACTAATTAACAAAACACAGATGTTTATTAAAAACCAACTTGATACAAAAACTAAAATCTAGAGAATTTAAAAAATTACTCTGGTATGGCCTGTCCGTTATAATTATATCCTATGCTAAAGCAATTTTTTAATTTAAAATATACAATCAGAACATTTACACATAGTTCATTTGCTAAAAAAGAAGAAACAAGTACACAAGTGCACTATGTTAGTCGATACAATTAAACTTGTGTTAAGTTACGTCCTTTTTTTACGTAGTCAGTTTGTAGAAAGCGTTTCCTTCGTGTATTCATATAATGAACAGTTTATAAAGTAATTATATCAATCACAAAAAATAAGCTTAGTACAATTTAAGTGTCTGTTGTCTATGTACATATAAGCCTTTGGTGTATTGGTAGAATCTAATGATTATTTTTGTGAGCACCTGATATGACCATACATTTACAATATTATAAAATAGTCCTTATTTAAAATTCTTCTTGTTATTATTCTTGTGTATTCTATAGTTGAAGCTCTTCTTTTTTCTTTCTTTTCTTTTTACTTTATTACGAAAAGTTGAGTTAAGATGCTAGTGGCAGCTTCCCAGAATCACTATCCTATTGTAAAATGTAACATTTTACAATAGGATAGTGATTCCAAGTAACATTTTACAATAGGATAGTGATTCTGGGAAGCTGCCACTAGCATCTTAACTCAACTTTTCGTAATAAAGTAAAAAGAAAAGAAAGAAAAAGAAGAGCTTCAACTATAGAATACACAAGAATAATAACAAGAAGAATTTTAAATAAGGACTATTTTAATATTTTTAATATTGTAAATGTATGGTCATATCAGGTGCTCACAAAAATAATCATTAGATTCTACCAATACACCAAAGGCTTATATGTACATAGACAACAGACACTTAAATTGTACTAAGCTTATTTTTTGTGATTGATATAATTACTTTATAAACTGTTCATTATATGAATACACGAAGGAAACGCTTTCTACAAACTGGCTACGTAAAAAAAGGACGTAACTTAACACAAGTTTAATTGTATCGACTAACATAGTGCACTTGATGTACTTGTTTCTTCTTTTTTAGCAAATGAACTATGTGTAAATGTTCTGATTGTATATTTTAAATTAAAAAATTGCTTTAGCATAGGATATAATTATAACGGACAGGCCATACCAGAGTAATTTTTTAAATTCTCTAGATTTTAGTTTTTGTATCAAGTTGGTTTTTAATAAACATCTGTGTTTTGTTAATTAGTTTGTATACTGTATTAGATTTTTAACTAAGCATATAATAAACAATGTAAACATTGTAAATGTTTTTGGCTGCTTCCAAGTTCTATCCTTGCGTTTAGTTAATGAGGGTATAAGGTGGTTCTTGAAATATTTTCAATAGACAATTCACATTCCCTCATTGGAAAAATGAAATTCATTAACATTTGACTATGCGAAATTTATTATTTTATTTTTGTGTCCAGAAAGAGATCAAGCGTGTAAGGTTTAGTGAAATATTTGGATCTTATTATAAATCGAGTACCACCTATATATCTATAATGGTTAACGAGTAATAGCAATTACTCTAAAGCTAAAGCTATCAGAATGGTATTCAGGTATTAGCAGGCATCTTTTCCATAAAATACCAGCAATAACGTAAATATTTTTACATAATTTATTCGTGGACTCAATAATAAATACTATATTAACTGACTACTTGTACCCATACTGCAAGATTGACCCGCTGGGGAAAAGGAGTGAATGAAGCTTTTTTCTAACTTAGTAAAGCTGCACTACTTTTATTTATGCATTTATTGGATTATTTATCATATTTTCTGTTCACTTATGTTAGTAATTTTCATGTATAATTATCATAGCAAATGTCTTATTAGTTTAATATCTTGTTCCTTTTTTTAATAATATAATTTAACAACATAAGACGTACATCAGTTACAGCGAACGGCGAATGGTCGAGGGTTTGAGCAAATAGCGGGCTGTAGTTAAGGCAAGAGGATTTAATTGTTTTATGAAAAAATCAGGGAAAATGCTTTGAAATATTGTGTGATATATGTAGAATGCATTGCAAAACAATTTTTGCGTATGTGCGTCTTTATCGGATGTTGAGACGCCAATTTTAAAGATCACGCGCCCTATTTTTGTAGTGCTGCTTATGACATTTTCCGTGCCCTGCAATTCACAAACCATCCCTTAGTTTATATTATCTCTGTTCACGTAATTTGTACACAGATCTACACTTTTGACCGTGTTTCACCTACATAGCTTACCCCATACAGCCAGGAGAAAATTAATATTAATATAAATAATATTACTATTAATACAAATTAATACTCAGTAATATTCTTATACAATGTAATATTAATATTAATTTATAAAATATCCCTTAGCTGTTTTCTACCCTAATTATACGTTGTTATTTCTATACAAATGTACATTCTTTAACCAATTCTCATCAAATTAAACTAACATACCCTCTACCCTATTTTCTAGGCAACAAAATATTAGATCAACATCCCTTAGCTGTTTCATACCTATATTATATAATTGTTCATTGCTTGTGAACATATTCGATTTTTGGAAAGATGTGGAACGAAATGTTACGGTCAAGCTTCTTGCAATCTGAGACACGGCCATGTTTATTTATGGAGATGAGATCTTCCAAGACGTGTAAAGCAGCCCGAAAATTGTCAAAAGTATCTAACAATTCAATTTAGATAAGGTGAGTCATTTTGAAATAGATTAATGTATTATTTTGTTTAAGAATGTTTGCAATTTTTCCTATACCGCCCGTAGTAATCTTGCTCCCGTGAATCTCAAGCAGAGTAACTGCTACCTAGCGGCGGAACCAGTGAACTACCTCAGTCATCACACTTTCTCCTCTATTCATTATGCTTTAGACTTGGAAATCGAAAGTCCTGCTTAAATTAATATCGAATTATAAGCAAAGCACGAAACCCGGGCGCCGGGCCGTTTAATCTAGTAGTGAGTATATTATAATCACTATGACCCGGAAGTAAATACTCATCAGAAGACGAAATATGCATGCAAATATGCTCTAAAATTTGAAAAATATGCTCTGGAACTACTTATGTGTCTATAAAGGGGATGAGTATTTTAATTAGTTTTATTATAAATTTTTTGTTGATTTAATTAAAAAGAGTAAATGAAGTATGCTCTAGGCCAACTAATTTTTAATACCTTACGTTCTCTTGTTCGCTGAATGTTATTATAATTACAAAAATAAGTGCTAACAGATATATAAATTATATTACAAATATTTTAAAAACAAAGTAAATGGACACATTTTAGTAAATCGAAAACGAATTAAGTGAAATGTCGCTTTAATATTATACAGTCAGTTCCTAAAACATTAGACTATGTACTTAAATTATTGTATTATCAATTCTCAAACATTCAACTCCGCCAAATATGCTTTAATATTATACAGTCAGTTCCTAAAACATTAGACTATGTACTTAAATTATTGTACTATCAATTCTCAGACATTCAACTCCACCAAATATGCTGTAAATGTTTGAATTAACAGAGATATTTACAATATTTAAAATCTGTCATAAATATGTCGTTAAAAATGTGACAGATTACCAAATTGTTCACACCATTTGTGTATCAAGCAAATATGATGTATTATAGCAAAAATAACAAAATATGTAACAATATTGCAGAAGTCATCAATTTTTTGTTAATTATTTTCATTTCATTTTTACAGTAGAGTGTAATAGAGTGCATTATTAAGTGTCAGAGTTGTACCCCCTAAGATAACATGGAGGACGGGAAAATGTATTTACGCGTACGTCCCTCTGTCCGTCCGTCTGTGTGCCAATACGCGCGATAAATCGAATACGCTTTATCGGACTTTCATGAAATTTAGTATAAGTTATACACACTTATAACGTGCATAAGAAGAACGATATTGATTTTTCACCAAGTTGGATGACCTGTACCAGAGTAACGACCAATTAACGGCTTAAATAGCAAACGACTATTCTACAAAGCCGCGTGGCTAACTCACTTACTGACATAATTGTATACCCACTTGTAGATAAGCCAGAAACTTGAAATGTGGCACACTTATAGCATATAGCCTGTAACCGAAGAAAATATTCCCAAAAGTTCCGATTTTTTTATTTTTTACCTCCGAGAAATATTAAAAATAGTGGACGCAACTTTAAAATCTTTGCAGATCTTCTTTGGAGGCTTATAGTAATTAAACGGTAAGTCCTTTAAAAAACCGATTGTACCAGCAGTAACGGAATTTGAGAGTTCTACAAGTCTGGTCCTTCGACTTTTTGTCGTACCTCCATCGGTTATACCTTAGATAGTGTCAGATTTTTTAAAGTAAGTTTTGTACATTTACCTCACATTATGTAATTTTTGCCACACTTAAAGGACAGCTAGAATCACAAAATTTGGCAGGAACATTGGCACATCAACTGCCATAATCGTGCGAAATTCGGTGTTTCTAGCTACCCTATATGTATATGTATATGTATGGCTGGATAACCGTGATGTCATTCACGTCTAGGACAATCTAGATCAGCTGTTCTCAAAGTGGTCGGTACCGTCCCCCTGTGGGCGGTGAAAGGAACCCAGTGGGCGGTCCCAGTATTTTGGGCTGCTGGGGGTGAGGATTGTTTTAAAATAACGTGAATCACTTTTACGTATTTAGATTTTAAAGATTAATATAGGATTGTGACGATAGTTTGTAAATGACTCCAGTTTTTAATTTATATTTTGCTGTTAAGATTTTTAGGAAAATATTTTATTCTGATTGCATTTTACACTTACAACAATACGAGTCAAGGATAAAAGATTAATAACAAAATCCAAAGAAGATGAAAATGATTTTTACTGTTCTAGTAGGCTTTGGAATTCTGGAATAGAGATACCACCACAGGATACTTTGGGGGGGGGGAGGTGCTGAGGACGAGTGCATTTGGCTAAGAGGGCGGTAGTCTGAAAAAGTTTGAAAACCACTGTTCTAAATCATCCACTTAGGCCTATTAACACTGATGTTTACTTACTTCCACATGAGCTACAAACTTGAAATTTGGCAAACTTTTAGCTTTTAACCAGTATCCGATGGGAAAATTAAAAAAAAAAATCTAATTTTTTAACTTTTTACCTTCTAAAAGAAACTTTTAAATGTTTTAACTTCATATTTGTACGCCTTCAGAGGTTTTGACAAAAAAAAAGTATATCGTTGACGAGAAATTTGTTTCAAATTAATATTCTGTTCATATTCTAGTTATTCTATTAATTATTTCTTCGCATATGCTTATCAAACTTTTTCAAGAAACTGAGATCTGAAAGTTAATAGTTCTGAAATATGGCCTATTAACTTCGTCTGGCCTTTGTTTTACTATTTTATCTGATTTTATTAAAAATTTGATCTTGCACAAACTTCTGGACTCAAATAATCACCTTTGTTATCCCCACCGTTAAAGTTTGTGTTGGTTATTTAGCTTAGTTTTGTTTAATTGCTGATGCTAGCGTGAAATGCTTTGCCTTTGCATCTTGCATTGTGTTTCTTGCCGGTCTCTTACCTTGGTGAGTATATTTACTTTTGCACGAAGATAATGTTCATGTTTATGAGATATGTGCTGAATCATGCATCTGTAAGGCAAATCTTTGTTGTGTGTGGTTAAATAATGAAGTACCTAACCTTACCCAAGCTAGTCATCCACGTATAAAGAAAGCATTCATAAGCACTACACGACGTCTGGGAACTTCCACACCTGCATTTCATATCAGCTGTCAGACAAATTGCATCCATATCTCCACTTCTCCGAATTCACAAAGAGACCGAGTCCGCCAGTCTCAAGAGTGAATATTGCACGTATTAAATCGTTCTTTGGAAATGCTAAGATAAAACGAGCAAATTCTACACTATTGTTCATGATTTCCACTCTGTCTGAGTGGTTTGCTGTCTGACTTCATCCGACGTAATATACGTGTTCTCGTATGTAGGTAGTCGTCTTGTAAAAATAAAATTAACAGGGGCGTCGCGTCGCCAGGAATTTTTATTAAGGGAAGGTAAATCCAGGATAATTCCAAACACAATTATTATTATTTATTAGGCTAAATTATTCAGTAATCTATAATAATGATAAATTTATTATCGTGAACAATGAATGGTATTAGGACAATAATTTAAATAAGCGTACTGTGAGCTAATTCCTAAAGAAGTTAATCCACGTACAAGTGATACGAATTATTATGATCGACTGAAACCCAATTTCGGACGTCAATTTCAAACGAATAGATTAAATACATTAATATTCACATAGTTTCTTGGCCCGTAGTTTTGAACCCCAGCTGAATTCAACGAGGATTCAAAGTTGTTAAACTAACATATTACGTTGTTTTGAGTAACAGCCTTAGGGACGGATTATTATAGATACACTGAGGCACTTATAATCAGAATAAGTTAATACTTGCTGAATTATTTATAAAATATTTTTATTTTTACTCTCCATGCAACAACTGCAGATTGACAAAGAGTACCAGAAAATAAATGAATCCGGACATAAAGGGTTATGGTCACTTCCAGTTGCTTGTTTCAAATCATAAGGTAGTTATTTAAGACAAGGAATATTTTCATCTTACGTAAAAGGATCTGATACAGTTGAATTCCCATAGTTGTTCAAATAGGCCTACTGTAAAATTTGCCGAAAAAAATACACAAAATTTCATTTTTACTTCCTCTGCCCGTACCATAGATAGGCCTACTATAGGTAGAGGAAGTATTGTTTTTGACCCCAATTTCTAAATTGAGTTTTTAACATAAATACAGGTTTTGATGTCTTTTGATTCCAAAAATATTATTTTTGGAAACACATCTGTGTGTGTGTCTGTATGGATGTGTGTCTATGAACAGCCTAGCTCCATAACGAAAAATCGTATGAAAACAATGATCAGGCACCTTCTGAGGATTGTATTGCTTGGAAATTTTCAACAAACTCTATAGACATATTAGCAATAAAGCTTACCAAATGAATTTTAAATTTACTATCTATTAACGTTTAGCTACTTAGCTATTTATCCCCTTACCACATATTGTTTAAGCTTATTATATAAACTTGAAAAATGTAAGCAAGATAAGGTTTAACTATTTTTTATTAAATACGAGTAAATATCCAGTTTTTTGCAAAGTAAGGGATAATTATTTTGTTTGAAGTGTCTAGATACCATATCTACCATATTTTATTCCGAAAATTTGACAATTACTCTTCAAGGACTTCTCTCCATGAAACCCATGAAAAGAAGCAAAACATATTGTTTTATCTCAAGATGTAATAAATTTACAGCTCTGAAAATTTTCAGGTGTCTTTTTGCGATATTTGCTCCCAGAGCAAGGTAAACATAAAATAAATTGCATGAGAAAGTACGATTGCTAAATTTCACACCTCGGTCCCCTTAATGGGCTTTCAACAATGCGTCCCAGGGCTGCAATAGAGAGAGAGAGAGAGAGAGAGAGAGAGAGAGAGAGAGAGAATCATACTAAACTGAACCGCACATTACAGCTGATAAGAGTTTGTTCTTGACAAATTCTGTCACCGATGTTGTAGCAGAGCGTCTAGAAAACAGTGCGCAGTGTTCAAAGTGTAACACCATCCTGTGTTTTACGTGCAGATAATTACTTACAATATAGGACTTACTATAAGAAAATATCGTTTTCTCCCTAATTATTGAATTTCTTAAGTATTATACAAGGATACTGTATGAAACAGTATGTCATTTCATGGGTGATCTATTTTTAACTCATTTCACAATACGTTCCATTACAATTACATGTACTACCACATGCTAAAATTGTAACCTAAAGAATTTTACGAGGGTTGGAAGTTTAATGGTGGAAACACATCTACAGTGTGTCCCACGCAAGAGTTGGCCAATGACGCGGGTTCCTGCGGCGCGGCGGGCACAGCTCCAACTCCCGAGCGATCGGGTGAAATATCTACGCTAATGAAGCCGCGATCGGTGTTTTGATTCAGGTTCTCACATTTACAGTTAAAATTACAATGAAAATAAACACGTACCTCATCACAAGATATGTTGGATGTGTTCTCCTCTCGCATCCACACAACACTGACACCATTTTAGGAAATTTTCTTTCACGCGCTTAAGTTCAGCTTCCGAGACAGAGTTCATTTCTCTTGTGATAGGCCTATGTGATATTGTCTTTAAGTTCTTCTAACAGTATGTGAATATTATTTATGGAGAAACTTGAAAAATAAAGTGTATAGGTCAACTTCCCGTACATTAAAAAGGAAACGGGTGAAATATCTACGCTAATAAAGCCCGCTGTTGGTGTAATGGTTCAGGTTCTCACAAAGAAAAACATCTGTGATTTATTACATCATCTTGCAAGGACGCAAGACCTCGGTTTTTAGCAAAATTCCCAGGTGTACGTCCTCCAAGCAGAGAAGCCGTGCGAAAACTTGTAAGCAAACTTCGGGAAACGGGTTCGATTCTCGATAGTAAACGAGGGACCAAGCGGCGCGTACTTTTTGAACAGAAATTAGATCAAACCCACACACATTAGAAGAACTTAAAGACAATATCAGAAGAGAAATTAATTCTATCTCGGAAGCTGAACTTATGCGCGTGAAAGAAAATTTCTTAAAAAGGTTCCAATGTTGTGTGGATGCAAGAGGAGGACATTTCCAACATCTCTTATGATGAGGTACGTGGTTATTTTTATTGTAATTCCAACTGTAAATGTGAGAACCTGAATCATAACACCGATCGCGGCTTCATTAGCGTAGATATTTCACCCGATCGCTCGGGAGTTGGAGCTGTGCCCGCCGCGCCGCAGGAACCCGCGTCATTGGCCAACTCTTGCGTGGGACACACTGTATAATATCAAGGTTAATTACGGGAAGTTCAAATCGCTTTTGTTGGATGTTGGTTGGAAATCCAGCATACTTCAGAGCAAATACAAGCCTTCTATCACTACGAATGCCTTCACAGTAACCAGAAGAAATTGAGCTGGTTCTATCAACCGGTCTAAAATGAATTTTGGATCAGACAGAAAACCAATTATTAAAAATAATTCAATACCTAAAAATTATTGATTCACAATAACATGCAATAACACAATGAACTGTTTCAAGATTGGTGAAAAATGTTTAATCATTATGTTGAATGATTGTGTGTAACACATGATTGAACCTCCGCCGGAAGGAAGTGAAGAATAAGTGACAGGCTTTGACCCATCTTGCTCCTTTTCGGTATTGAATTATTGTGAATCAAGAAGACAAGGAATAAACGCAGAGGCCTATTGTGTAACTCTTTAACGACTAAGACGCGCTATCCAAAACAAGAGACGCGGAAAATTGCCTGAAAAGGTGTTTTTGATTCACGACAACGCTCGGCCTCATTCGGCTGGGGATTACGTTGAGAAATAGAGCAAGGTAGGCCTACTGTATCTTTGTAAATCAAGTTTTGTGTTGATATCTTTCGTTATTATTTAGTTATGCCAAATCGTTCTTTACTTTCTGGACGACCCTCGTAATATTGCCGACAAAAAGAAACCAACACAAAGCAGTAATGTAACTTTATGCCTTTTTGTTGGTTTCTTTTTTCCGGCCTATATTGGAAATTTAAACTGAAGTTTATAAAATGTAGAAAAATATATCCCTGGCAAGGAAGGAATTTTTATTTTACGAACCGGGGAAATTTTTTGACGAGAGAGGGAAATCTTCACATCCCCCAGTTAATTCTAACCCTGACTTTAATATAGGCCTATTGCTTGAAACTTCGAAAATGCTCATTTTTCTTCATAATAGTATGACATTTTCTCTTTATTTAAAACGTTTTTAACATTACAATAAAATGTTTTCAGTAAAAGTCGTTGCACACATTTTAAGATCTAAAATAGTACAGTGAATCCCACGCAAAAGTTGGCTAATCATACGGGTTTCTGCGTCGCGGCGGCCCCTGCTCTAACTCCCAAGCGATCGGGTGAAATATCTCCGCTAGTAAAGCCGCTAACGGTGTACAGGTTCAGGTTCTCACAATTACAGTTTGAATTACAATGAAAATAACCACGTATTTCATCACAACACTGGCATCTATTTAGGAAAATTTCTTTTACGCATATAAACAAGTTCAGCTTCCGAGATAGAGTTCATTTCTCTTGCGATATTGTCTTTAAATTCTTCTAATGCATGGGAAATTGACCTATACACTTTATTTTTCAAGTTTCCCGATACATAATAGTCACATACTGTTAGAAAAACTTGGAGACAACATCACAAGACAAATTAACTCTATCTCGGAAGCTGAACTTATGTGCGTGAAAGAAAATTTCCTGAAAAGATGCCAGTGTTGTGTGGATGCAAGAGGAGGACGTTTCCAACATCTCTTGTGATGAGATACGTGGGTGCGGTTCCGCAGGGCCGGGTTAGATTATTTTTCTGAGCTAGAGAGGTCAGGAACGGGGTACACTCAGCCTCATGATACAAACTGAGGAGTTACTTATTAAGAAATAGTGGCTCCGGTCACGGAAACCATAATTAACGGCCGTGGGTGTCTTCATACTGACCACATGCCCTCCAATCCTGTCATCCGCCTATGGTAGATGATGCAACGTGGTCGAATGTTAGGCCTAGTCCTTCAAGGGATAGCGCCAGGGAGTTTAGTATTCATTTACATTTTAGAAGACAAAATTCATTAAGTATGAACAACATTTCAACAACATTAATTAATTTCTTCCAATTCTTGTCCATAATTGGCTTCCTAATAAATTACTATTTTTCAGTATTTCACATTATAGGCCTACATATTAAGTAAACACAGCGACAGAGCAACGAAACTGACCAGTTAAGTGTTAACTGAATGAGCTGAGCTTCCACCCTACCGTTTTTTATTTAACCGTTATGCAGAAGCTAACTAATAATTTACCTGGAGAGTCCAAGGAATTATTTTCATGAAGACAAATCATTGCTGATGTTTTGACGTACCGGTACTATTAACTATGGCATGTATTGTACAGTTCGAGTTAAAATTAAATATGAAATGAACATAAATAGTACAATTTATAACAAAATAACTTATTTGGAACTTTAAGATGAACGACTCGCGAAAAGGCAATATTAGGTTCTAAATAGGCAGTATTGGGTCCTTAGAAGCATCAGGTTCAGGCTTAGTACATAGAAGTTTTTTTTCATACCGTATTTCCTTTAAGGATTAAAATAGGTTTTTATCTAATATCCTAAGTCTAGTTATTATTATTATTATTATTATTATTATTATTATTATTGCTATTATTTGGTTGGCAGAATAGAGGTTTTTTTATCATGATTCTCCAGATAGTCGTTTGTACCCATCACTTGCATACTTGTCTATGAAGAATTGCTAAGTCCCCTTCCGATACTTTCTTTTCTTATTAGGTGTGGTGTATACAGAGTGAGAGAGGTTTTAAGTTGTGCATATTTTGGTCGTAAATATACCGTTCTTTTAAAACACCACGGCCAAACTCATGTACAGATCTGAACAGAATGTCATATCATAACTTAAAAGCAGGCTGAGGTTGAGGGGAAATAAGGCATTTAAGACACAACCTTTTGTCATATTCCTATATTCTTTCATACTAACGTCTTATTCTGTCATATAGAATATACATGTTTAACTTATTGCGAGTGGTGATAACAGTGTCTAGAATTCTGCCGATAATCGAAAGGGATAGGCCTACTATAATTTTATATAATAATAATAATAATAATATGAAGTACTTGTCTGTTTGTCTGTCTGTCTGTCTGTGCGCGATGCCCAGCCAAACTGAATGCAGAACTCTGGAATTTTAAACATCGATAGACTGGGTGGCCGAATGCACCTCGAAGCCGGTTTTTTAATTTCCGATTTCGTTCAAGAGTTATGAGTGAAAAACTGGCAGAAAACGTGATTTTAGTACTATCGAAGCATCAGTTTTCACTATTACATTTTAATTGTCAAATCAATTGCAGGTGGCTTTTATTTATTATTATTATTTTTTTCATAACTTGAAAATAAGAGCATCGCGATTTTTTTCAACATATCGCATGGAATTATCGATCGCTTCAATTTTGTATGCCCACCCTGGTCGATTCTTTTGTTTATAATGTCAAGGCACGCAGACATCTGAAATTTTCAATCTAGACGGAAGAGGAATAATAAATGTAGGCCTAAATGGGCAAACATTGATCGATTTGGACGGTACTCACTCAACAGGGTTTTTTTTGGGCCAGGGAACTCGAATCTGAGATCGTTTTTCCCAGGATGCGCTTTCTAATCGTGGAATGCACTCCAAAGCCAGATTTTTACTGTTTCGTTGTAATTATTAATCGTATAGTTTATGAATGATTCGCATGTAAGTGTTAATAAATATAATGCTTTAATTATTATGTTCTTAATTTTTAATTTTTTAATTAATTATTTTCTGTTCATTTACTTCCTTTTTTCTTCTTGCGTTTTTGTGTCAACTTACCATCAGATATTGCTTTCCTAAACTTTTCATATTGAGCTTATTAAGTGCCAGTATGGTACTTTATGAGATTGTGTGTGGGGAGGGAAAATGTCTGTCCGTCTGTCTGTCCATCCGTCCGCATATCTGTACGCGCGTTAACTCAAATACGCTTAATCGGATTTTAATGAAACTTGGTATATACATTTATAATGTTCATGGGAAGAACCCTATTGATAATGGGCCAAATCGGTTGACCGGTACCGGAGTAAAACCCAATTTAGTGTCTATTTTAAAGGAGCAATTACTCAAATACGCTTTATCGGATTTTCATGAAACTTGGTATACAAATTTATAATGTCCCTGGGAAGAGGTCTATTGATATTGGACCAAATCGGTTGGGCGGTACCGGAAAAATGCCCAATTTAGTGCCTTTTTAATGGTAATATATCACAAAGGTGCGGATAATTCAAATACGCTTTATCGGATTTTCATGAAACTTGGTATACGAATTTATGACGTTCTTGGGTACAAGCCTATTGATTTAGGGCCAATCGGTTGACCGGTACCGAAATAACGAGTATATCAATATTAATTTTGTAATGAATATTCTTTCATGGCCCACAATATATTAATAAACGTAACAAATTGTCAATCGTATATTGATATTGTTAGCAACCTTGATTGATTTGTTTCTTCATAACGATGTCAGTGTGGGCTAAATAATAATTTAAATAATGTAAATAAACGATTTATAACAACTAGCCGTTGAATATAGATATTATATTGTGTATTCTATGGTTATGTATACTACCGATATTTACATTAGGCTATATTTTCATGTGAGTAAGTAGTGATACCTACGCTTGAGATAGTCCCGCCTTAACCTTGAGCTGCTCCAATCCCAACACATCCTCAACCCATTTAGGCCATCTTGACCATCTTGTATTTCATATGAAACCACCCCCACCCCTCTATCATCCCCTATCCAAAGATATGACCGAAATAAGATAAGGGCGGTAAAACAGAGACCAGCTTCAAACAAAACATTGAAAACCCTATTTAGGCCCTTTTGGCACCACCCCCACCCCTCTATCACAAGCTATGGATCTGCACTGCGCTGATCCCATACTAATGCCTCCTCAACCCATTTGACTATCTTGGTAACACCCCAACCCCTCTACCACAACCCAAAATAATAAAAGTCATACCATAACCAGATACAACCTCGATCGCTTAAACTAGTTTTTTTAATAACAATGACGTGTAGGAAGTGAGGATAGGAATTCAAGGCTAAATGTAAAAGGAAAGACGCATTCAAGGATGCCTCGTTCCTCTTATTGAAATCAGAACAAAGGAAACATGTTAGTAACAAATATTTATTTGAAGATCATCCTTCACCAGTTCGTACATTGTCAAATTGTACATATTTTGTTGGGTTTCATCATTGTCTGCAATGGTTTTCACTTCTTCTTGAATCATTGAATATTTCGATAGAATATTCATTAGAGACGTACTGTTGAGACTAATAAAGTTTATTTCATCCACAGATAAAATAACAAAACTACCCTCACATTGAATTATACAACCTTTTAGATTTTTTCTAGTCTTGAGTTGTACATTCTCTTCAACATACTTGTAGGGTAGTTTGGAGCACAAATGTTCACATAGTTTAGGAAGGTGCATAAGTATAGAGCTGAAAAAATATGGAGTCAGTATTACACTTTTTCCAACACTTTTTCCAATTTCAGCAGCCGCAGAATACTTCATAGATGGGTAATACCCAAAATTGAGGTACAAGGTCCTTTAAGGGTTTAGAAAATATGTTCGTCGTAGCAAAGAATGTCGATGATGCACCTCGGATTAGATATCTTCCTCATATCCTTTCTTCCCATGGTCAAGGCGTAAACTGCTCTGACGATGAAGAAAACAGCCTGTTTTATGCTGAAATAAAGGATGCATCGTGTCTCAGTGAGTTGCCCGCAGGACAGCGTTTATTCTGGTTTACAAGATCGTTAAAACCAAGCCATTGTAGCATGTCGTAGGCATGCTTCAAGGCACAGGGAACGGCTGGAAATTTGTGACAAGGTAGCCCACAATTGTACGTATGGATCAAATTTTGCCCGGAGGAGGACAAAACAGCTCCTCTAGGTTAATAAATGTTCTTTTGCAGATACTTTCCAAAAGTTCGCATTTTTCTTGACCAAATGCGTAGAGAGCAGTGTAGCCAGCCACTGCATCGTTCAAAATAGTATTTAGAGCAGAATACGGTATAAAACCTTCTGAGAAATGAATTCCATTCTTATTGTAAATTTTAGGATTTCCACCATATGGGCTGGTAAAATGGTAAGTTTGAATAACATCTGGACTGCAAAGGGCAAGTTCTTTAATGATAGTCTCCCTCTTTGCTCCAGAGAGGTACTCAAAATCAACCACCAGGGCTCGAACCATCTTGACAAAGACTAATGATAAAATGGTATTGCACTCAGCTTTTTATAGGCGTGAACGACATATTTGGCCCCCATGTCTTTTTCCACACGGAGGTCCAAAGACTGCCCGAAACATGGAAACAACCTGAAGGTCTGGCTTTGTACCAAAGATGTCCACAAACTCCTTCAAGTCCAATCCTTTATTCATACAGTGTACAACCATGCAGACGTATTGTCCGCAGACTGATGAGTACTCGTCTTGCAGCTGTGTTTTATTAAATGTCCAGTAGGTGCAATTTCGAGTAATAAACTGTTTTATAGAGGGAACAAGTGGCGGAAGGCCGTAAGAATCAAAATACAACCCCATGTTTCTATTTTCGTCAAAACTGATAGCAACCAAGTGAGAGCCAGGAAGAGAACTAGGATCGAAATTGATAACAAAGAAATTTTGATTTTTGTAAATAAAGTGTGGCAGACGATCACTAGGGTAAACCCCTGCAAATACATCTACATGTCCCAAAACGTGTTCAATTTGAAGGGAATTCATTAAAAGTCTGTAATGATTTGTCTCTGGTTATTAATCTCTTTCGTATTCAGAGTAAAGGATACAGGTGATTGCAGAAGGGAGAGCTTTATCAAACTTTGCCTCAATTCTCAAATTTCCGTTATTGGTTAGACTTTTGTGTCCTTCCGAGGCGGCACTATTAGGGGTAAGATCAAAGAGTAACCTGAAAAATCCTGTTATATACATGTCGTGAGTGATTTGCATTCCTCTGTTGGAATGATGTATCCCCGAACCGCTAAATAGAATATGGTATGCCAAAGTCGAAAATTTTTCGTGATCTGTGGAAACTGAGAGGCCCTCCGGGGGTATCTGTTGTCCGTTCACAAACATGACAAAGGAATTTAGATTGAAATGTCGTAAACCATAGGGATTGGACGTTACCATCCCCGTGAATGCACTGTTTTGTACTATGGCAAAGAGAATACGTTTAGGAATGGTGCCCAATATGGCGTTATCCAAAGACACTGCTTGACTCCCCTGACTGAAGGTAAAAGTTTCCACATCCACCCTTGTGATATCGTAGCGAGCATTATGTCCGCGGGCCAACGTTTTAGCGTGGGTCGTTAAAATATTAGGAGAAGCTCTAACCTTTTTCACATTCAAAGCCGCATCTTGGAATTTAAAGTAAGCCTTGGTATCGACCTTTTCACCAATCATATAGAATTCCATCTAAGACTTGGTTAATTTAATGGCAATTTTCACCCCGGGCAACATGAGTTTCGAAACGTTAAACAAATCTCCGTGGAGTTTACCAATCATAATCATATCCTTGGAGGTTTTTTTCCTTTTGGAATCTCTCGAGCCATCCCTGTTAGAGACTCCCGGTCCCAAAGTACCATTCTTTTTCTCATCGTCCCCCGTGAGACCGGATAAAGCATTATCCAAATACCAGGAAGTCGTTGTCAAATGAATTTTTGCCGCTTCCTGCCCGTAATCTGAAAGTGTTTCAAAATAAGCCCTATAATTGTACAAGTCCCCGGAAGGCGTTACAGAAGTACCGTTCAAACTAACACTCAATTGACTAAACAGCGAATGTTTATACAGGTAACCTTGTCCTCGGCTCCTAAACTAGAACCATCCCCTTTAACAAATTTCCCCTTTACCATTAACAAAATATTCAAGTCTGCATAGTGTTCGTTATCCGCGGGAATAATAAACTCCAAGACGGACTTTTCTACCGGAGCTATGGGTTTGCATATCGCAGTGACGATGCCAAACACCGAAGACTGGAGAGGTTTCCTGGCAAAGGTGTCAAACTCTTACTTGTTACAGCCGAACATCCTGGATGTAATGAGCGCTTTCGTCGTTTGTTCTCGCTAAATATATCCCTGGCCATCGGTTCTACCCTCGATTTCCTCTTTTTCCTTCCCTTTCCTTGCATTTTGTTTAGAAGACGATGAGTTGACTCTGTTAACCTGTTTGCAACCATATTCCCAACTTTTTCGTCTTTTTTCTTACTTGCAATGTAAGAAAGGATATTTGCACCTGTTGAAAGACTTTCGCGACCCACGGCTTTAGCCCCAGGCACTAGGACAGGTTTTATAATTCTAAACAGGCCTCCCAGAAAACGTCCGATCCCATGTCCCTGTTGTATGAAAGGAGAGCTCATGTACAAGGGTCCGACGAGATCGCCCAATCGTCCTCCCGTCTGATTGACATAGTACGACGTTAGTGGATCCATCTCGACCAATCAGTGAAAGGGTGGAACGTCTCCTTTTAAAATTAAGACGGGCATGGTGGGTTTTACAGAACTGCTAATACGAGCTAGTTCACCGTATTTGTCTGTCAATTCAATACCTATCGTCTGAAAACTAGTTTTCTCTACAGGAACGTAATAAGATTTGTCAAAAATGTGATGTCCGTCGATTTTAGGGAATTTTATAATCCTTACACATCTTTCATAAGAATCGCCAATCAATTGAGATTCTATGAGGCTACAGTACACAAAGATGGGTTCCGTCTCCATTTCCGCGGGAACAAACTGTTTTTATCTGTACGCAAGAAAAGCGTGTTCATATCGCTTGCAATCAATTTTAGCATTGCTTTATTGATTAAAGAATAAGCATCGTAACTGGGAAGGGCACTTTTAATGGTGTCGAGGAGATCCCCTATACCGTAATAAATTCGGACGGGAAAATATAGAACGTAATCTTCCTTACTCACAGCACCGCTAGCGTCGCGAAAAGTTAAAATCATTTGTATGCTGTTTGAATCCTCGGACTTGACGTTGGGAACGGGATTCTAGGCATGTTCTCTCCCCATCCTTTTAATCAATGCAATTTCCGCCTGATGACTAACCAAGTTTGCATGAAGTTCGCTCACCAACAGTTCCTTTAGGGAATCGTCTTTTATCCTATCCCGGATGTCTACTTAGAGTTCATGGAAGTTCCTGAAGTTTCCTTTTTCAAACACTATTCTACCAAATCTAGTGACTAGGAAGTTTTTTGTTACACCTTCCTGACTCCCAGCAATGTCCCCCTCGTTGGGCGTTATATTTTCATAACCTTTAGGATACGATACTTCACAAAGCCCGCATAGCCATTCTCCCCTCTCCAAACAGATATTTTGTGCCAGCTGCACCTGAAAGCTAGACAGTGTGTTTGATGTGAAAATATCGGAGGAGGAATCGCTCAACAGCGTTATGTAAAATTCATCACTCATTGTTTTTGTATGTACTTGGCGTTGATCCCGGAATCGAATTCCGGAGAGTAACCTCTCCACCTGACGAGATGTTGCTTAATGCCTCACACGACACGAGTTTTAAGGATTTTATCTATCTTATAGACGGTACGTTTGATAATTCGTAGACGGGTTGGGAGAACGTTTTATGACTTTAACAATTTTAAACACTTCGGTGGAGTAATTTTGCTCGAAAGCCTTGGCAAACTACATTTTCTCCTTTCCTATTCTCACAGTTTGGCCTACTTTGAATTTAACAGGGCGTGGCCTCACATGACTATGTTTCTCCGTCATTCTCTTTCATATTTTCAAAACCTCACGATCTGTGACCTTGCTAGGAGCCACTCCCGTACTAGAGTGAATGGTGTTATAATAAGCGGAAACAAACAAATGTAAGACATCAATGTACCTATGAGTGTTTTTGTAGGTAAAATACTTGTACATTTTAGTTTTCAGGGTACGGTTAAACCTTTCCAAAACGGAACGCTTGACGTCGGGATTTCGACACACTTGAAATTCTATTCCGTTCTTGGCGAGCAGATTCTGAAAGGACTTGTTTTGAAACTCTTTTCCCCTATCCGAACGTACAGTCAGTGGAATTCTTTTGAGAACGGATTTGAAAGCTGACGTCACATCCGTACCGCTTTTTGACTTCATAGGGACCACCCATGTGAATTTTTAAAAAGCATCTATGACGACCAACAGATACTTTATTCCATCGTTATGCTCGGCCAGATTCTGGACATCGACCAAATCTATTTCAAACATGTCAAACATGTCATTCACCGTGTAGGGATTCCTAACTAAACGTTTTCGTACAGGTTTATGCACAGTGTAAGCAACTTGTTGCAAAAGCCAGTCTTTGATGTTTTTAGTAGATTTGGTGGAAGCTTGTTTTAATTTTGGCAAAGTTGAAAAAGCCGTAGGTTTTTCAGGATCGTAAAACAGTTTTTCCATTTATTATCTTTTTTTACTGTAAGTCATCCAACCGGTAGGTTCTCCGTTAGCTTTAGAGGGAAAAAAAGGAGCTATGATCTCTTTATACTTAATTTTACTTAATTTTACCAAACGATTCGTTATTTTGCAAATGTCCGTTGGTAAGTTTTAAGACAACAAAAACTGTTTGTAAAGTGCGAGGAATCACATTAAATTACTCTTCCTCAAAATCGGTAAACTTTGATACCATCAAACGTATGGTGCTTGATAGATAGTTGAACCTTTCAATGTAAGGACGGAAAAGAAAATTAAACGTAAAGCAGGGCCTATCAACGTTTCAGAGCCGGAGGAGAAAATGTATAGGGTTTGTTTCGGTAAGAGACGTAGGGTCGAAAACAACGACTCGTATCCTTTCGGCTATAAATAGAGGGTGATGAACGGACACCCCATTAGTGATGGACCAACCAGCATGGAGAGCTTTGATAATGTTCTTTCGTGAAAAGCACCTGATGAATTAGCATTCCTTGACGCCAAGTTTATAGCAGAATGTGCAGCTGAAAGTGTTTTGGTTTACCATAGATATGAAGCTGCTTGCATGAATATTTTGATAATTTTATCACAACAGGAAGTGGCTCAGGGGTGGAGCGTACAGATCAACCCTCGTACATAGGCCTACCCCTCCGAAGCAAGACAAACCCTGGTTCCTAAAAGTTCCTGCTTCTCGTTCCGAAATCTCCATCTTATATAAAGTGAAATTCAAAACGGCTATCACACCCTACTATCTACATAGGATCAAAAAGGAAGGATTCTCTACAATGCCACTGTGATCAGCTAGGCACCATTGAACACATACTTTTTTCCTGTCCAGAAGTTAATACTAGAACTCATGACTTTTATAAGGAACTACGTACAGCATATGGGTACATCCCTTGGAACTCAACAGCGTTTACTGGGGATCAACCACACAAAGCAGGAAGCGCATTATCAAGATTCCTACATAAGTGCAAAATGAAACTGTAAAATTTGGATAATACATACAAAGTACATAATTTTTACTTAATAATATCAACTACATGTACGGACGTCAAAACCCCGGGTGTGACGTCGATAAATAAAAGTGAAGTGAAGTGAAGTGAAGTAACAAGCACTGATAACTGTGCGATTTAAGTTTCAGAAACTCTTGAAAGTTATCTGTGCTGTTAAAATTGAAAGTCCGTGTAGCTAACTCTATGGGAACTGCGATGTACCAGAAACCGAGTATAGGTCTAACTTTTAATTGTGAATTACAATTATTAAACCGTGGTTTGAATTAAAATAGGAAAAAAATGATGTGGTGCTAATGTACAAGAAGGCAGCATATTTAGTATTGACTGACTTTCCTATAGCGGACGATAAAATGGAATATGAGAAGTGAGAAGATGTGAATAGTCTCTCATCACCTCCACCTGTACTTAGAATATTTACAACTGCATTTTGAGCAACTGCTCATTAAATTAAATGCCACTCATTACATCATTTCATTTGTGCGAATATATTTTATAATATATTTTTGGGTCAGAGAATTTAGTTCGAAAATTTTTCTGGAAGGAAAAAAAGTCCGTTTCAATAGTTTTTTTTAGAAATACCCTATACCTTCTTCGTTTAACAAATTCGCAAGACAGGAGTCTTTGTATAGCAATAACAGCTTTTATGTGTTTCTTTAACGACATAACATAGCACTAGTCATTGTGAGAATCAGTCTTAGTTTATACTCGAGCAGTATCATCAACCCCAGTTAGAATAGCAATTGTTTCACGATCATCTCCTGTAACGGATCGCATTGTCAATTCTTCTGCTTATTAAGAATTCGTTTTGTTTCATATTATAGCCTGTCTTAATCCATCGACACAATTTATTGTATTGTATAGTACAAATATATGACGAACATTTAATACATTATTTCCAAGTCTAAAGTAGATCAAATGAATGTTTCGGAAGACACTGGTATTGGAGTGAATATATTCTGAATTTAGTTTGTAAATGCACTCACATAACTTTCCTTACCTAATATCGGACAATACACCTTTCTCACATCACATTCTGATATAAAATAGGTCATATTGGAAGGAGTGCATATTCAGTTGTTCCAGCCTGATGCAACCAGGCAAGACTCGTTTTCTAAGAGTGGTGGTTGCTCCCCCCCCAAAAAAAAAACAAATTTTGTTTACAGCAAACCTCGGACAATTACATTTTCTTCATGTAGAGTGGCATTAAAAGTACAGTAAGAGAAAGTCGTCAATATTCGTGCCACATGTCCAGAAGATATCTAACCCAAATATAAAGTGCTAGAGCGATTCGTCCTGGAGCTATGATGTTCACATACGCAGACACACAGATACACATACATAGGCCAACACATACATGATTCTAAAAACAGTTTTTCTTAATTCAGTGGACCTCAAAACATGTACTAGACGGATATCGAAGGTAGATTACATATTGGAATCCTTACCGCTGTGAAACTTTGAAGAATTCTACGTAGTTTTACGTTCCATGGTCCCTAGCCCACAAAACCATCTCAACTCAAACGTTAATACATACACCCACACACAAATATGTTCGCCTAAATTATATATAAACGCGATAACTGCCGCAAATTTGCACAGATTAATGCCTGACTGTTACCTAATATATGGAGATGGAAAAGTTAACGGGTAAAAAAGGTCCAATAGGGTAGGGTTTTTGAAAACTGAAAAATCACCGTAACTCCCTTAATATGAACTAGAATTAACGCCGATTTTAAAGTTTTTATACCTCCTAACAGTATTGCCGAAAACTACTGTATGAAAATGTTTCTGATAACATGTTTAGTTCAAGGGGTGGAAAAAATATGGGCTGCAAAACAAAAACAAAACAATATATATATATATATAGTATCAAATCCGTTCATAGTTATTACAAGCCTTCAAAAAATTATCTTAAACTCTGTCACAAACAATATTTGTTATGAGCAAGGGGTGAAGGAATGGACAAAATGTGGGCACAATATCTTAATGAGATCACATAACAATATATTCATGACTCCTTTAGTAGACAAAATATCGAACCCTTTCAAAATTGCTGTAAATTTTCTAAATATATGATGCAATATTTGATATGGTATTTCCGTGTACACCGTATTCAATTGTGAAATTAATTAATTGATTATAGTAACAGGAAAAAAGAGCATAGCTGAAATCGATTAAATACAATAACTTGTCGAACGGTTCCATTTTTTTAGCCCGCTTTACTCGACTCGTTTGTTTATAATATTAAGACACGCAGAGATCTCACTTTATATATATCAGTGAACAGAGGGGGATCAAACGAATCTTGGTGCTGCCATAAGGGCATACAGATTTGAAACGAAACTATAAAACAAACCACAGATTCTTGAACATTATCCAAATCATACATAAACAATTACTAATTAAAAAGCTGAAAACCCGGCTCGATTAAAGTGCCGCCCGGGGAAGATACGACCTCAGATTGGAGATTCCCAGCCGAAAAAACCCCGCATAATGAATTTCGTCCAAAGTTATTGTCTCGGTAAAGGAAATCATTAGTGAACCAAAATCCCTGGCTTCTTAAGAAGAAAATTAACGACATTCTTAAGAAGCTTATACTTGCAGTTTAATCACAGTGTTTTCTCAAGCAAGATGTCAAAAGTAAAGTATTCTAAAAGTTGATTGATTATTTGAAAAACGTTCTTCTTGAATTTATGTGGTAGAGTTGAAAATGACAGGGGTAATTATAAAATTAACTGTTTTCTATAACTGTTCAAAAATAAGCAAAGAATGTTCGTACAGTTTTGTGGTCAAGAGCTATGGAATTTGTTAGTAAAAATAAAATTAATTAATATACTGTATTTTTTCCGTATTAAAGAGAAAAATAGAAATAAGAACTTGTCTAAAAACGGTAAAAAACTAGAATAAAAGTATATTATGTTTAAAAAACTAATACATGGGTTATAAAAACTAAAAATCCGGGTTCTAGTGGTGACAGAAGTAATTATAATAATTTAGAGGAATACCAAGTGATATAGATGATAACAATCTTGGCTGGCTAAGTGATGAAAATTACTCCTGCAAGGGGTTCTACATTCTGAACAGCTTTTGGCATTGTTTTAAGTTGATGTTATTTGTATAAAGTTTCGAAGAATAATTTGTAGGCGAATTATAAGAAATTATGTAGGCCTACTACGGATAACTTTTGTTTAAAAACTTGGAAAATGCTACTTTTTTCAAATAATATAATAAGTTAACCACAACCAAAAACCTAAGACAATATTCAAACATTTAGCAACTTACTTTACAAATCATACGGAACATCAATTTACTGTACTTTTCATACCCTGACAGCTAGCAGCGTATAGTATTTTAAAACCGACAATTAGCAGTAGTGCTAATTGCCATTAGCTAAATGCCATTTGAGTTCATACATTTGTGCAAATTCACGTTTTCTGCTCTACCTCTTGTACCTACGATACGGGAGGGAAGTAAAAATAAGGAAACGAAAAGAGTACCTCGACGATCTAAAATTTGTGGCATTCCTATTTTCTCTGTCGTCAGGTTGCTAAAAGAAAAAAGGTATAGAAGTATAAAAGAAGAAGGAGGAAGAGGAGGGGGAGCATAAATAACAAGAAGTGGTGGAATAGGAAAAAGGAGGAAAATTAAGAATAAGAAGAAAAGAAAAATAGAAGAAAATCTTCTGTTATTACTTCCAATGTAGCTTCTTATTATATTGTTTTATCATCGCGAGGCATTAACACATTGACTCCCACAGGCGCCACAATTTGCTCACAATTATTTTATTTGTGCAACCGCGTGAACCCCCTTTGTGATACACAAAATGTCTTTCCCTCCAGGCCGCGTGAGCCACCAGTTGTGTCACAAGCATTAGAGGTTTCTTGCGCCACAAGTGTATCTCACTTCACATTCAATGCTTTCCTGTAGTGGATATGATTATGCTGGCCTCAGAGACCTTACTGGCATTGCTAGTATTCTAAAATAGTTAGTGCAGGCCTCCCTGATACTATGAATGCTGACGTTGAGGTATTTGACATGCAAAATGATGACCCTGCGTATGGTAGTGATTCCAACACCAGTGATCTTGCTGAAAATGACGTAAGTGAGAATCTAATTTGGGGTGGTTTTTCTAGTAAGCCAACTACAGTGAGTCCCACGCAAGAGTTGGCCAATGACGCGGGCTTCTGTGTCGCGGCGGGCACAGCTCCAACTCCCGAGCGACCGTTAAAATTACAATGAAAGTAACCACGTACCTCATCATAAGAGATGTTGGAAATGTTCACCTCTTGCATACGCACAACACTGGCACCTTTTTAGGCAATTTTCTTTCACGCGCTTAAGTTCAGCTTCCGAGATAGAGTTAATTTCTCTTGTCATACTGTCTTTAAGTTCTTCTAACAATAGCCTATGTGACTATTATTTATGAGGGAACTTGAAAAATGAAGTGTATAGGTCAATTCCCCACACATTAGAACATTAGAAGAGAAATTAACTCTATCTCCGAAGCTGAACTTACGCCCGTGAAAGAAAATTCCCTAAAAAGGTGCCAGTGTTGTGAATATGCAAGAGAAAAACGTTTCCAACATCTCTTGTGATGAGGTACGTGGTTATTTTTATTGTAATTTTAACTGTATTTCTGAGAACCTGAATCATTACACCGATCGCGGCTTTAATAGCGGAGATATTTCACCCGATAGCCCAGGAGTTGGAGCTGTGTCCGCCGCGACACAGAAACCCGCGTCATTGGCCAACTCTTGCGTGGGACTCACTGTACATTTCCTACTCATTTTCCTTTTACTTTCTCGCATATACGTAGTACAGAGAATTTATTGTGATCGTGACAAAATAATCGAAATAGAGATTACACCGGGAAAACATGTTTCATGATGCTTAGAAACCGAAAAAAGTTTTTGGAATGACGTCTGTCCGTCTGTGAACAAACACAGCGGGTAAACGGTTCATTGTATTTACTTCATTTGTTTAATTAAGGACCTTATGGAAATTTTATCGAACCGCCCAGAATTTGTGTTTTATAACTGAAATAGGCCTATTAAGAGGACTTTTCACGAAAGGATTTTTAAATTTTTTTATTATTGAAAAATTGACTCAAACGATTTTAATAAAATGTGAAATTGGAAACTCTTATCTATGACTAATAAAATTAATATATCCGTTTCTCTGCAAAAAAGACTTTGGGGGTACTTTACTCGTATCCATTTCCGATTTTTCTATATTATCTCCATTACAGTAGGCGATGCATGAAAACCTACCAGAGTAAAGTTGTAGAGAAAATTAAGATGAAAAATTTTTGTTAAACACATTTCTTTATATAATTAATAGATTTGAAGATAAAAACGAAATAAATTAGGCTTAAATGCAAATTTCAGATCTTACATGTTGATTAAAATATGAATAGCCTATTTTGTTGCCCATAGTAACAAGAAAATGGTAACCTACTTATTGTTGTGAAATGCTGACAGTTTAGCTCGGTCGTAATGAAAACACCAAAACCAATTACAGCGAGGTGGTAGGCTATAGGTTAATAGGGAAGAGGTCCTGGGTTCAAATCAAACCTCGTGGCCACAAAAATTGACTTGGGTTTTTCATGGTTTCCTCATTCGCAAAGGCAAATGTCAGATTTGTAGGACTTTGTTTATTTTCCATAACTCATCGCCGCTATTGGCCTATAATCGTTTAAACTGAATATCACAAAAGGAGACATCACTGAACAATAAAAACAGATGCACGCGAATGAGTTGTTACAATAGATTACTGGTTTACGCAAACATTCTAAACACGTGATTATAACCTATATGCAGTTAAAGCGTGTAATATAAACTAAATAATAATATAATAACAGTAATAGGAACATCAGTTATACTTAACTGCGGTTTTGCAATTGCTGCTTCGTGTGTTTATGCGGTCTGTCTACGAACGATCGTACGATGCTGCCAACGCCATTATTTGTCCGCCATGTCGGCAATGCAGCTCACTGTTATACTGCACTGATATATTGACTGCGGCATGTACCACAAAGGGAGGTGTTAATTAAAATTAATTCTACAACTCAGTTTCTTAAGTAACATATTTTGTACAGATATCTAAATAATGCATAATACTACGCACATAGTTAAGCACGCGGAGTGGAGGCGACAGCCGTAGCGGAGCGTTGTACAATAATGTTGACATCAAAAGGAACTCATGTCACGTAATATGACCACTGGATATAAAATAAAATATACCGATAATACAAGTTTCTATATTATAAGAAGTTGGCGGCCTTGATCATGTCAGATGATTTCACAGTACCCTACCTGTTTCAGATATATTTATTGTGGAATATTAAGATTTTTAAAATATTTAAGCTTTTCTTGTGTACCTATACATTCTTTGCTCAAATAGAGTTTTTTCGTAATGGGCAGGTAATATATTTTGTCAAATGCATGATTTACTTAGGCAAATATAATTTATTGACTGATGTGTACACCCACTCAAAATATCCACCTTCCCCCATTGATTGTTGTTGTTATTATTATTATTATTTCATGGTAAAATCATTGTGCATAAAGATCGGCCCAGATGCCATCCGTTTTAGATATCTGTTATTGTTATAAAAATGTATTTAAAAAAATAATTGCCTCTTTAATAATTTTTTTCTGTGCTAGCTTTTAACACGTAAATGCGAGAAAGTTTGTGCAACATATTTTGCACCATTTATTTATCTAAGGGATGAAATAATGGCGAAGATATCCAATAGCCCCCTGAAGATGTTCATGCCTTGTTTATTGATTACCTTGTGCAGGAAACAAATCAGTGTGTTCACCAAACAATAACTACACAAAATGTCAGTAGGGGTTCCCAGCTAAAAAAACTGGAGGGATACAGACAGAATCGAAATGAGAAACTTCTGTAGAGTTTTGGAGCTTAGTAAATGTTACTAATTTAGCCTGTTATTGGAGTGCAAGCTTATTATATACTAATAAAGTTATAGTGACATAAAACCAAGAAACTGATTCGAAATAATACTAAGAGTGTTTCATGCTGCGATTATGCTCACAGCTCATAAGGATCTTAGTAATGTATTCTCATATTGTGTAAGTTTATAATGCAATATCTCAGTAGACTTAAAAGTTCTTTTATAGAGCAAATTTGGCCAATTTTTAGGTCTGGTCCACATAATGGCTCACATAGCTCCTCACTTTGAGCGAAAATGCAATAGTGAAGTTACATGATCCACTCATGGATTACACAATAAATAGAAATAAATAAATCTATATAGGCTATTCAATTTACGCCTTTCTAGATTAAGTATATAACTTTTTACCTAGCACATTGATATAATTGGCTCAAAGAACTTTCCACAACTTAAGGATGCCGCAGTCAATGTGTTTCCTTATGCTTGAACTTATTTCGTGTTTGAAATAACTGAATTGACATTTTAGAATGCTTAATCCGATTACTGCTAACCCTAAATTTATATATTTCGGTTCAGTGAATAAATTATTTAATATAACATCTATCTTGTTTAAATCCTCTTACGGAATAAACCACAAAAAATTCGCACGTTAAAATATGTGGGTACCAGTTGTATAAAATCTTGATTTTAAGTGCGGACATGAACATGGATGCTTTTGAATATTAAGCTACTTGGCATACTAAAATGTTCGACGAGAAATGGTTTTCAAATTGTGTCTAGTGGCATAAGAGCACGAACAGAGTGATTCTTTGATCTCGATAAGTTCAACTCTTTACAGTAATTGCCACCCCAAGAGTCTGGATTGCAACATTTAAAATCTTGTGATGTATGTTTTCAGTATCGTTCGCGGGAGACCTTTCTGACACTTATGCTGCAACTCCTGTCGTGACACTTGTACAGTCTAACAGTGCAACAAAAAAAATTTCACGATATTCTGTCGTCGCTTTTAAGGAACAACTGATCGTCCTATTATTGGACTTTTGTTCCGGGAATAGTGCACTTCTTTTCTTCGGCGCATAATTAACGAAACAGCATAAGATTGAAATGTAGGATACTTATTCAGGATTCACAGTTTTTTTAAACTAACGCCCATCCATCATATTTTTAACACAGACATAACAACAACATAAAATTTCATCTTCCTATAATTTTATAAATATTTAAATTAATTAACCCTTTTCTTTATATTATAAAAAGTCGATTCGTGTGCATTTTTTATTATTTTTAACTGATACACAGTAATATATTTCCTTATGCATAGAGAAACAAAAAATAGTGTAGATGTGCTTGTAAAGTGAATTATTATAACATTTTAAACATTTTGTTTTCCCTTTTGTAGTTTTTCAAGACTCAGTGCTACGCTTTGACTTATTGTAGGCCTATTATAAACCACAAATTTTATTTGCCACTTATTCTAGAGTTTCTGTGCAATATTTCAATTCAATCTGAGCAAAACTATGGTACCAGGAACATTTTAAAGGTAACAAAATATGATTAGAGGAAACTTGGCATCATGTTGCATTTACTGCATTATAAATAATTATTTTACTATTTAAGTTTTAACTGTTTCACTGCAAAAATACAACCAACCTATCTTGCAGACTACGAGTTCAAAAAGTATTGCATGCGGCTCATTAAAAGTCGAGTGCATGATAATAATTTGAAGCCAACATGCTAATATGACTGATCCTGGTTTACGATAACACCAACTTATGATTTGACTATGCTTTTCAACCAATTATATTCAGGCAGGTAACTTCTTAGTACTACCTAAAGAAAACTTAAGGCATTCCAACTTAAACTCTATTCTATTTCTAACATTATACCAATCTAAGGTTTTTACTTTAGCAAAAAATATTATATTTAACATAAACCTATGTCTTCGATTCCTCTTGTATTTATTATTTATATTTAAAACTACACGATTACATATAAATCTTCCCGAAATCATACAACGAAGGTCATTTTCATTAAAAAGTCATATGACTAGAGTAAACAGACTTATAAATTATGTAGCAATACTGTAACTTGAAAATGTTCATTGTAACAGTAAAGTTGTTCGTTATTTTTTTAGTATGATATACACTAAAGGTTAAGTCAAGTCCTTCCTTAATCAAGTAGTATTTAAAAAGGAATGATTTATAATCTAAATGGGATGGCCAGACATTTTTTAAGGTTCCTCGCTAGGTAATCCTGATGTGTAAGAATCTATATGAGAGACCAGAATGCTTTCCAGCACATTAAATTTACGGGAGTTCCTAGAAGTAGTCCACGAGGTAGGAACAAAATGTACGCTTATTAAAGAGTTAGAGTCTCACACTCTTTTTATTTCTGCGCTCCCAGGTCGAAAGAAATTGAAAATTAAGTTTTATTGCATCCATGGGTCACCGGTCACAGCTTCTCAGAGGAAGTCCGACTTAATGTAAATTAGTGAGACAAACACTCATTTCGGGGCAACAGTAATTCAAATCTTAGCATTTCATTTTAGAGATGCGAGGATCGATGACGTACTACAAATCCTTCACAGACAATTTAAAAAAAATTACTTACAATAACAAAATCGTTTAACAAGATATAGTAAGTGGATAATTAGTTAAACTAGCGAACAAACTGCACCGCCCTACTGACTGTTTAGTTGAATACAACAAACAACTGTGTCATGAATTAAAACCAGACGTGATGCATTCACTTAACTTTCTTAACACAACTTCAATTTTATTTTCTCTACAACTTGACTGTGCTAGGTTTTCATGTCTCGCCTAGAAAAGTCTTAAACAGACAGGAGTAAACGACCCCCTAAGTCACTTTTACAGAAAAGCGGAATATACGAATTTTATTAGTCGCAGATATAAGTTTCGAAATTTACATTTTTATTAAAATTGTTAGAGTTATTTATTAAAAAATCAAATTTTTGAAAAAAAGGTTTTTATGAAAAGTCACCTCAATATTTCAGTTATAGAAATACATTCTGGGAGGTCCGATAAAATTCCTAAAAAGTTCATAATTAAGATAAATATATAAACAATGAACCCTTTACCTGCTTCAGATGTACACGGGGTCAGACAGTCAGACATCCCAAAAACTTTTTTTTTCGGTTTCTAGGCCTCGTGGAAACTGTTTATCTTTTGTTATCTCGATTTCGGTTTCTTTTTCCACGATCACAATACTTTCACTATACCACGCAACTTATAGGCCAACGCGACAAAGTAGACAAATTTTAATGAAGCTAAATTGCCTATAAATTTTACTTTATTTCAGCTCACTATTTATATTTCGTTTAATTTTATCATATATAATCCCACGAGAGATTACGAGTTTATCGATATATTTGCGAGAACGAAATTCGAGCAAATTTATCTGATGAAACTTGTATTATTTATTAAGACTAAAATGTAACGGATTATGTAATTAACAATTATTTTCTTACTTTGTTGTCAATATTCTGTCAGCTCTAAGATCACGGCATACTAGATGAATGAACAGTCCACGAATCGAGTTCGAGTTCCCAATGCTACCAATAGTGCGCAACATAAGACGGAGAGCGTCGTGGTAGTTGCATCAAAACGCTATAGAAGCACATGAGCTGGCTTGCACAGAATCGAAATTATGTTTTTAATCAATGGACATTTATATTATTTCAATTTCAAAACAAGTTATGTTGTATAAAATAATGTGTTTTCAGTGTGCTCAATTGCAGCATGTGACGTATTAATCACCGCACGTTGATACATTACGTGTCCGGTAACGAGCTGACGTTTTATCAGATAAAATTGTATCCTTTAGATCCGAGGAAGGATATTATAAGATCGTGATTGGTCTTTATCCGAGGAATTGCTAAACGTTATTGGTCAATACCAAACACGCGTCGTAGGAGTGGAATAGATCCCAAAAAATTGTCCAGTCAACTCCTGGAGGTCCTCGGTCCTCTTGAAGTTCTAAACCACTGGTCTGGAGGAATATTTGTAAAGGGACTGATTACATTTTTGCAGAGACGTGAAATTTTGGAATTGAGCTGATAAGCTGTAACCTGAATTCGATTCCCTCCCAGGGAAAATTTTATTCTACAGATGCTTTTCTTTCAGTTTTATGAAATTACCCATTCTTGAAAATGAATTAATGTCCCCATTCCAGGTTCAACACGTGACGGATTATTTTCAAGCCATCATTTATTATGTTAACATATTGATTTATTGTTAATTTATGTTCGTTGAAATCAATTGAAGTCCCCTCTCATCCATAAAATTTTCTTATTGCTTATGAAGTTGATGTTTACACCATATCGGCAAGTTTTGATTATGAACAAACTCCATCAATCATGTAGATTTCCAAGGCCTCTCTTCTGGATACGACTCGTCTAAATAGACTTTCCATCTACAGAGTTCACAGAATTCAACCGAAAAATTTCGGGGGATTGTAGAGTGGACTGAGTCAAACACTTTGATCTTAACAACTTATTGTTGTTGTTGTTATTATTATTATTTTTTTTTATACTATATTTTTACTGATAAATCATTATTAAGGAATATGTAGGTAAAATTGGCCTATCTGCGGGAATATGCACGCCACTGAATGTTTATGCACTTAGCACGGCCAACTGTCATTGAACAGAAACTGAAGGCATTGTATGAGTCCTCGACTGTAAGTACTGAAGGATTATGCAGTGCATTGTTCGTTGTTAGCTAATAAAACTTCAAGGCCTACTTACTTTCGATACATTATAAATACAGTTTTCTTATTAAACATTCGGATCGAATTACTGAGACTGTTTCCTACCAGGTAAGATTAGCTTCCATTATGCTTTGTATTTAAATTACTGTACTAATAATTAATAAGGGTTTCTTTACAATACTGTACGGTTGCAATTCAGAATACGGGCATTAGTTACACACATACAGTAAGTCTTTCTGCATTTATGAGCATTTCAATATTGTGTCTGGGGCTGCGACACATTTTCATCTATTTTCACTACGCCAGTTGGACGTCTAGTCAGTGGCGTGCAGACCCTTAACACATTTTACGCTATTGCATTATACTTTGAACGCTTATACCATAAGATCCTTATATTAAAATGTTTATATGAGTCCACTCTACAATCCCTCCAATTGTTTTTTATTTTTATTTATTTTTGATTGAATTCTGAGATCTTTTCGTTCAAGAAATATGGATTTTAGTTAAAAATTAGAATGCGTTCAGGTTCGGATTAACGCCAAGGCTGAGTAGACTGCAATATAAGGCGATGCCTTTTCCCCTTTTTCTCTCTCTGCCTCACTTTTTAAATTTATATATTGTGTGAGAATTTCTGCGGTGTAAACATATGTTACGTCAGACTAAGGATGTAAGCCTGTAAAGTGACTACCATAAGTTAACGGTGTAATAGGAAACTTATTACCAGGGCCCGGATTCTGATGACCTAAAATTGTTTGAAAATGACCTATAAAATGACCCTAATTTTTAATGAAAATGACTTAATAATTATAAAGAATGACCTAAAAACTGATATTTCATTTATAACAAATTATTATTGTACACACAAAGTTATAGACTAATTTCTACATTGTAAAAACTGTAAACGCAGAAAGGATGTTGTAGGTCTAAAATCTTTGTTCTTTGTTCTTGATTGGAGCATTTGAGAAGAAAAGAATGAAAATTGTTCTTAAAGTAGATCCTACAAAAATATGGCATTATAGCAACCTAGTAATTTATTTAAATATTACCCGTATGGGGAAAAAAAAAAAGCTTGTAAATGACCTCCGATTGTCTGAAAGGTCTGCCGGATTATATTATTGTTTACTAAGGGTAAACAGTAGTTTTCAGTAATATAATACAGTAAACAGTAATATAATACAACATTTTGGCGTTGCTTTGATTCTCATTTCCGACTGAGACATGACAACACTTCAACACCGAGTGTGTCCTTCTTGCATTAAACTAACAACACTTCAAAGACAGCAGCGCTGGGGACGATGCTAGCTAGACGACAAAAAATAATACACTCAATGTAAATGCATGAAAATGACTAAATAAGGAAGCAAATGACACGAACATGACAAAATAATGACGTAAAATTGAAATAAATGCCCTAAAAATATGAAATTGCATGAAATGACAAAAAATGATCTAATAGAAATGCATTTTTATCATCTAGAGGCCATAATTAGGATGTATCTACAAGTTGGCAATGTCTATGCAGCATCAATAAAGATATGACATATCATTAGAATCCGGGCCCTGCTTATTATCAAGCCCACACATGTGCTTTTCATCATGTTTTGGTTATGAAGGCTACATGCAGCATTCGACTGTGAACTTCTGATCTCAGTTTGCATTTACATTTATATTTATATATTTATTAAAAATATAGGCATTTGACAGTTTACAAATGAAACACAGAGAAGAAAAATCGCAACATATTTACTATCAATTCATGGGCATCGGAATGGGGGGGAAGAGCAGATGCCCCCCTCTGGAATGCCTTATGGCCTCAATTTTTTTGTAGGCCTATTCTTTGTCTATGTCAACCTGCAGTCGTTGCAGGTGGAATAAAAATATATACATATTTTATACTGAGTTTAGCAAGAATAGAATAATATTATAACTGCATCATTGTATTTATAATAATTATCATTCTTCAAGGCTGTTGCTCAGAAGAACATGACTTTATAATTTAAAAAAACTTTGCAGCCTTATTGAATTCAACTGGCATTCAAAACTAGGGATCGGGAAATATATGAATATTAATGTATTTAATTATTTAAAATTGATTTTTAATTGATAATAAAATACTGATACCTGCTTCATAACTTATCACTTGAATTTGGATTAACCTCATTGAGAATTTAACTCACAGTACAGTTGTTTAATTTACCGACTTAATATCACTATTATTGTTCATAATAGTAAATGAATTCTTTATATTATAGACTACTGTATAATTTAGCTTATTAAGTAAGAATCGCTGTGTTTGGAATTCTGTTGAGTTTGGCATAGGATTTTGCTGAGGTAGGGAGGTCTGGTTGGGGTGCACTCAGCCTCATAATTCAACGTGAGGAGCTACTTCATAGAGAAGTAGCGGCTCCGGCCATGAAAACCACCAATAACGGCCGTGGGTGTCGGCATGCTGACCACATGCCTCCAATCCTGCCGTGTGCCTATGGTAGATGACACAGCGGTCGGGTGGTAGGCCAAGTCCCTCCAGGGATGTAGTGCCACGGAGTTTAGTTAGTTTAGTTTTGGCCCCTCCCTTAATACAATTCCTGGTGACGCCCCTGGATCACTTTAAGCAATTATCAAGAGTAGCCTATAGAAGAGATTTCTTACTAACCATATGTAGAGTATATTATTTTGAAAGCCTCTGTCTTGTATGGATTTTTTTTTTATTTCATCAGGCAACATACTACAACATATGGGACCTAAATATAATTATGAATGTACGGTATCTTATCTAGATTTTGAAATGTTAATGCAATAATTTCTTTTAGTGCTGTAGTCCTGTACATCTTTTCGAAGATTATAATCGTTATTACTTGTAGAATAGTAAATGAAGAAGCATAATTCGCCTTATAAACATCAATGCTGCCTCTTATATTTTTTCTTAGACGTTTCTTATAATTTTTCTTAGACGTTTCTTAAAGTATAAGTGTCAATTGTGTAATATATTGAAGAAAATTAAATTAACCTGGTAAATAAAGTTGAAAGTTGAATTTATAATCATTTTGGATTTTTCTATATCGTTCTCAACGTATGCTATTCATTAATTGCAGTTTCCGTACTAAGACTGTTAGATTTAATATGAATTTTCCCAGAGTCTCTCATTATCTACACTTGCAAATAAATTGAGGACTGGAAAATCTGGACATACTAAGTCATTAGAATTTAGCGACAACAACGATAGTACAAACAGTATTAAATATGTTATGTGTGAATAAAACTTCGTGCATTGATGGGGGGGGGGGGGTCTCCTCATGTACATAACCTTGGCTGGCAGCTTGGGTAAGCCCTTCTCTGAATTTGTTAATCATTCCACATATGAAATTTATAACTAATCTGAGACATTTAACGCATTACAGGAACAATATAACAATCGGGTCCCCTGAGGACTTTTTATAAGTAAAATAAAACAATTATAAAAATACAAATTACTACTAATAATAAAATCCCTTTAGGCAGGCCTACAGGCGGAGGTAGATTTCGAAGTGCTTTTGGTTTAATTTTGTCGCTGCCTAGCACTCTTCTTCTTTAGCCTTGGCATGGTAAACCTGCAGTAATAAGAACTGAATTCGGTAAAGAGGAAGAGCCTACAATCATTTGTTTTGACAACAAGAATAGGATATAATATTCTGGGAGGCCGTGCGCAAGATCAGCAATGAATAAAATTAGCAAAGCCGCTAAACAAGACAAAATTATGATATTATAATAATTCTTTTAAGTGTTATTATTTTCAAACATTAAAATCTCGCGTAATATGAGAGCTATCAAGAAACTATTTATTGATTTGTAGAGTACTCATCAAGAGCTTTTCAACGATACCCCACAAGACGTGGTTTCAAAAGTTTCGAATTTTCATCCCCCACCCCCACCTCCACCCCCACCCTCACTCGAACCCCCGAATCGTTGGTGTCACTGTGAACTCCATAGGGAGTACTCTAATTTATTCAAACAAAGTTTCCCTCTATACTTCATAGGGGCCGAGATATACATTTTTAAAAATTTCAACCCCCTCCCCCGACCACCCCCTTGGGCCAATTTTGCCCATTAACGAACTTGTCCGAACTATTGGGCCTAGAAATAACATAATAAAATTTGGTTCAAATATCTTCAAAATTACGGCCGCTATCGTGTAAAGATATATATATATATATAAATATCACAAATTTTTTTTTTGAACGGGCGGTGGTTTCGTACTTAGGGGAGCATGAAACGTAAAGATATGAAAGAATTTTTCGAAAATCATAAAGTGGTATCCATTGCAATAGGTAGATTTTTCTTCGAAAATAGGTAGATTTTTCTTCGAAAATCTACCTAATAATAACATTAATAATAAACTCACCTATTTTGTGTTAACGCAGCGACTATTAGGTTGGGCATGGAATGTGTAGGAATGTTATAAGAATTGGGCCATAATTTAATAAATAATTTATAGTTTCTGCAAACCTTTGATTTAGTATTTCAGCACAAGCCGCAGGTTAACGTATTGGTAAATGTGATAACACTTTATTGGATAACGTGATTCTGATAGCCTATTTGAAATAACTTAATTGTTAGCTAATGAAAATGAAGCAGCACTTATATCTTGGGCGTAATTCCTCAGTGGCTTTATTTTATTGTAATGCCAATTGCATTCGTTTTAAAAATAGGAGTACAGACTTGCGAAGCTATCTTTTAAGGAAATTGAGAAGGTGAATATACGAATATTAACTTATAAGAAGTACGGAGGGCAAGAGAGATGCTGGAAGCTTTTATTGCATTATCGTATATGACATACATTATTGTGGAAGCAGCAAGTCAATAAATCTTTGCTCCAGAAACTTGTAACACTTGATTTAAGCCTGAATGCAGAATTTATTGTTATTTTCATTATCTTGAGACCCCTGGATGCGCCCATGCGTTAAAATGGCACTGGTTATAATCCAAAGTATGACATTGAATTACATTGTCATGATTCTTTAGATTCCCTGCTACTTTCATTAATAATATACTCCTAATTGTTCGATTTATTTCCCATAATCTCCGTTTCTCTCAGTGAACATCACTTCTTTAACTTTCTACAATATGGTCGAATTCGGTTAAACGTTTAATCACGCTTGCCTTGGTAATGATATAATTTTTGCTTCATTTATCTTCCATATTGTATTTATAGAACTTACCGATACGTTTTATTACATTCCCAAGGATGTATTGTAGTTTTGTAAAATCCGCCTATATACCACTAACTATAACAATAAGCTGAAGTTTATATGAGAAAGAGGAAAAATAATTGAATAAACTATGAAATAATGTGGGTTTATTAAGTTATTTTAAAAGGTAAGTATTGTATATTAAGTACATAAATTAAATCTACAATATTAAAATATCATTGAGCTTAATGAATAGTGAAATTGGATAAAAATTGTTATTTTTTTAGTGAATAATATTATACTTATGAAGTAAATCTAGTCACTTTTTTCACTTTTTTCATTTACTTCATAAGTATAATATTATTCACTAAGGAAATAACAATTTTTCATCCAATTTGACTATTCATTGAGCTGAATGATATTTTAATAGTTTAGATTTAATTTATGTACTTAATATACAATACTTACCTTTTAAAATAACTTAATAAACCCACATTATTTCATAGTTTATTCAATTATTTTTCCTCTTTCTCATATAAACTTAAGCTTATTGTTATAGTTAGTGGTATATAGGCGGATTTTACAAAACTTCCACATATTCAATTATACCACAGGAAAAATGAAACTAATTAATTCCCAAGGATGGTATAGTTACAAATTTATAATTATTATACCTTTTGGCAATCAATGGTACTTTTTATAAAGCGTATATTCGACTTCAGATGCGCATTGACAATCAGGTGAGTTTTGAATAACTGCTGTGAATCACGGGTTGTGAAACACTGTATTAATAGGTTTGATTGAACATTACAGTAGTCTCGGATATACAGTGGCATCTTCTGGCCGCTTCGAAAAGTAAATCACGTCCTGCGCATGTCGACTGATTCTTTGAGAGTCAGTGCGAGTTTGGTTAGACAGGAAGGTAGACGTTTTCGCTAGGACACTCTTCAGGATCTCACGAACATTCGGTTGTTTGTCGTACTACAAGACCAATTACGATCTATTTACGATACGGCAGTTGCATGTTGTATTTATCTGACTGCTCAAAGGGCAAAGAATTACAATCTTACGAAAGTTATTGTGCTTGTTCATTGGAACCCAATGTTCGAAGGCTATTCCAGTATCTTGGTCATGATAGCTATTAATTGATAATGTCAGTTCATAATCACGGATATCCTGAAACGTTTAATATATTATGTAAGAAATTCCACTTTATATTATTATCTTACATGTGTTTATTTATATCAACACATAACGAAATTATAGCCCTATTAAGTGCATCAAATGTACTACCATATTTATTCAAATACACTCTAAAAATACTCTGGATTTTAAAAAACACGTTGACTCACATTAGCTACTTCCATCTATCGTTCATCTATATTTCCCCAAATTTCAAGCATACCAAATTTAGGTACAAAATCTGTTTGCCTTTATATTGAAATCGTCCTTTTCATGCTGTAGTTATAGGATTGCAAGAATTTTTTTTTAAACTTTCGTTTTGTAAGAAACCTGTTTAAATAAATGTATGTTTCGATTTGTAAAATTGTTTCTAATACCTGGCACATTCTATCACAACTTAAGACTTTCATGATAAACACGTAAACTTTAAAATTTCCATAGCCAGCGTGAAATTTTGGAAAGGTTCACAACTTGAAAATAAAAACAGACTGTGTGATTATTAGCCAAGAAAATAAAAGATATCTACAACATTAAAAAAATAAAATTAGACTCTAAAACTAAACTTGCTGAATAAAGCAAATTATATTTAAGGTACTTTCTTTAAAACCACTCAAAACTGTAAATTATCTAATTTAAGTTCAAGGGAAATTAAACTGTCTTTGATTTCCAGCTGCTCTAAGTTGAATTATTTGTTTTTCGACATTCGCTAATATCAGTTTTCTGTCATCGCTTCCACATCTGAAGACGTAATTGTTTACTGATCAGGAAATATTGAAAAGCAAAAATAAATAATGTATTGTTTTATCGTTGAGTAAGCCGATGCCGACAAACACCAAGTTGAGATTAAAAATATCCGTTTTATCGCTTACAAAAACCCTGATATCCAGTTTTGCGGTAAAAATATTGTACACAAAACTCAATATTATGCACCTCGATTATGGCCATGTTTTAAAAATACGAAGGCTTCCAGAACCAAGATTTTCAAAAACCTTGAACTAAGTCCTAATTTTATATGGCCATAATAATTTTGCATTGCCTAGAGCCCTAGATGTTATAATATACCAAATTATTATTCACTTCTAGCGCAAGATGGAAGCATAGATTGTGAATACAATTTTGCTCAAGGTAAAGAATTCCCACATACCTTCATTTTCTTCCTTCGGTTTGGGTCATTTCTTCATTATCCAGAATAAAGCGTGGATAACTGACTGACGTTTTCCAACCTTCGCAGAAGCTATGCATGCTTTTCTATCTTCTAAACAATTAAGTAAACCTGAAACACAAAATGAAAAATCCTCGTCAGTGACTGATCTAGAAAACTGTAACAATAATTTGTGTAAAGTGTTATTTTTTAAATTATTGTTGAAACTTTTTTCTTTCCTTTTTTGTTGAATTCATAAATGCAGATAAGTTCTAAGCAGTTTCAGAAAACCATACTCTTATAAGGATAATAAAATAACTAATTCCATTAAGATAGATTTTTTTTAATGTACATCACTGATCACAGGTGTAAGGTCGAATTAAGAATTGTCTCATTTGTTTGAGAGACAGGTAAGATACTGTATATCCTAGGTTGTGAAGAAAGTGTTTTATTATCCGCCAAACAAATGGCCCACATAAGGACTTGGCATCATGAATACTCCTCTGAGTCTTTGGAGCAATCAGGAGGAAGTGGAGGTGTAACCTGAACAATGTCCAGAAGTAAACTTCCTTATGGCATGACTGGGTGTAAACTACTGCAGTATTAACAACACAGTTATAGCTACAAAGATTACGTTTGTCACCAACATTCTAAATCAAGTGTTAGCATGTTCTATTTCTGTGAGAGGGAAAGTAAAATTAATTTAAACACTACAAATTGTATTGCCCTAAAGAATGTTATTGTCCACCAAATTAATTTAAATACATTACTCTAATGTAATAAACTTTGTGTAAATTAAGAAATACTTCTTTTAGTTTTACCAGTGCATTCAACTAAATTTTATTACCAAATTACGTGATTACTTTAAAAATGCAATTTTATTTTTCGCTCGAGTGATGAGTCATCGGTCTCTGAACAAAATTCTTCAACATAAAAAAGTTGTTGAGTTTTTTTTTTTTATTTAAACATAAAGATATCCACAATTTACACATTAGACAATGTTTATTTTCGTGACATTATGAACAGTTTTTTTTTATTTTGAGCCTGTCTAAGAGACACGTGGAATCTTTCCTTCATAGCAGGTTTTTTCTCAATGTTTTGAACCGGGTGTTTAACTGCTGTTACTCTCATTAATAAGCATAAAGATAGAGCTACCCATGTTTGTTATTATTCGGTGTCAGTGAACACAGCCAGATTTGAATAACACAATTGTAATGAGAAAAATCAAAGCTAATTACTGTAAGAAACTAGAGAAGAATTTTAAATGGTCTATTGTCTGCAGTAAGTAGAAAACATTTTACATTAATGGACAGAAGTCCTAATTCTAACTTGAAAATAGCAGTCAAAATACAACAATATAAAAAATAATAACATTCCAGCTTCAGAGTATTTTTAAATGTAGGTCACATAGATCACTAGGGTGAGTAATAATCTGCCCACAAAAATACTTGAATTGTAAGTCTGTTATATTGCACACAAAATCGTATTATAAATGGACACACATACTTTGTCATGTTAGAGAAAAAAAGATAGAATATGAAAACTAGGAGATTTTATTCACTTTACACATTTTACTCAGTATGAAAAGGTAGGAATTTTTCCCATCCTTGATCATGTTGGGGTTAATCATGTGTCAAGAACAATAGGGTAATTCCGGGAGAGACGGCCATGCGGGGGAGACGACCAATCGCTCTGATTTCAAGGCCAATAAACATATTTGAACGTAACTTGGTAGGCGGCAAGCTTTTGGTACTAAGAGTCGATTGTTGAACACCTGCGCTGTTTATATTTAGAAATTCGCGATTTATATAACATTATTGTTTTCTAACTGGCCATTTATTTTTTGTATGTTGAATGAAATAAGCAGAAGTCCGACATTATTACTAACAGTTAAACGATACTCACTGTGTGAGGTGAGTGAACCTTATATATTTCACTTGTATTACGTGTTCTGTTCTAAACTTTTCAATTTTTAACTACTGAGTATGGCCATCTCACCTTTACAAATAGGAGAGATGGCCCACTTCTTTTCCGGGAGAGTTGGCCAACAACTTAAGAGCCATATTTTCAAGATCTTCTGATTTTTTCTAACGCGAGATGTAAAAATTTTCACTTAAGACTAATTTCCATAGCTTCTCAATTACTTATTTATTTTTATTGCTAGGGAATTGACATAAACGAACATATTAATACGTATACCTTAATGAAACAATTTTGTAAATCCAATCCGGATAGATGTATGTAAATAGAGACGAATTTGACAGTGTACCCCTAATTAAATACATTAAATTCATTTTCAAAATTATTTATGTGCTAAAAAAGTGGATTGGACTCATGTTTCTATGCCAAAGGTGGCTCCATAATATTGTATTTTTTTTTTTCATATTTACGTTTTCCTGTCGTCAACTAACAAAGTCGAAAGATGGAGATAAATGATGTAGAGGTTAGATGGTATGCCCTTCCCCTCTATCGGATGTAGTGGCATGCAGTAGAGTTTAGTTATCTTTTCAGAAATGTATAAGAACTTTTCAGTTACTCAGAATTGATTCTGTTTTCCAAAATATGTTTATTTTTACGTTTTGATAACTTATTTGGCACTTAAGTTTATTTTATTTGTATATATTTATTGGAGAAGAGCTAACTAGTCTTTCTACTTTTTTACCTGTACTTTCTATTCTCGAAAACTGTCCCTATGTCCTATGGCAATCTCCCCCTGACACCTCGGGTGAGATGGCCAACGCACCATTTTTTTAAATGTTGGGATTTCTCACCCTAAATTACTTTTTTTCTCCATAAAAAATTATGCTATGCGAATGTGACATCCAAGGACCTAATTGAACATTTTGCACACGAATTATCTTGAAAATCCTTCAAGTTATTAAGCATTTAAAAAAGCATGGCCATCTCACCCGGATTTACCCTACTGTAAGCAACAAGCTGCTAATTTCATTCCGCGTAACCTGAATGCGGATGGTTTTAGTAGCAGAAGTCATTAATCGACCACTTTTACCAAGAAGTAATTCTAAAGTATGTATCGTGAAATTCTCACACCGATGGAAATAAGTGCCATATTATGCGCTAATCAGTGCAGGGTTCATTAGTGAGTTCCGTGGAAAATTCCAGGAATATGATGAAGCGTATGATCTAAATCAGGCCTGTCCAACTTCATAAGTACTGGGGGCCAAAATGTTTCGACAATTGATGCTGAGGGCCAAACAGTAAAAGCTTCACTCCCATAAATATAACAGTAAAGTACAGCAGACCAAATTGTTGAAATATGATTCATTACCAGTAGGCCGAAATTAGAATTTAATGTGAGCACTGAGGATTTTCAGACTGCTTCGCTAAAGTATGGATGTCCTCTTCTATGTTAGTAACTGCCAGTCTTAGTAGGTGTAACAAGGAATCATCAGTGAGACAGTTCCTATATTTATTTTTTATGAATTTCGAGTTGGAGAAAGCACTCTCACATAAGTGCTTCCAAACATTGAGGAAAGCTAGAACCAAAATCTCTAAGCTGAAGAAACCTGCCCTCTGAAAAAGTTGAGTCCCCTCTCAGACCTGGTTTGAAGAAAAGGATCAGCCTGAAGATCGCAGAGCTCCAGTTGATACATGGATGGCTGATTCTCAATATCCATATTCAAAGGGTCATTAAAAAGCAGCAGTTTACCTTTAATATTTTCAAAGTCAGAAAATCTTTCATTGAATTCTTCAATAATAACTTCAATATTTTCACAAAACTAAAAAAAATTACCATCTTCAATTTCTTCTGACAGCTCTTGACAACATGGAAAGTGTGTTAAATCATTTCTTGATAAGGTTGATTTAAGAAATTTTAAAACCATTAACATGACCTCTAACCCTCAAACACTTTGATTTTTGCCCTGAAGTCTCTGGTTCAACTCATTCAAGTATTGTGTCAGGTCAGTCATGAAAGCAAGCTGCCTTAGAAAGTCTGGATCTTCAACCCGTCGAATAAGATTTTCACTACCTGCACTCAGCCAGCGTACATTTAAGTGGAGTGATAGATCTCTCATCCAAAAATTCCCGGAATCTGCAGTGAAGTTGTGTCTTAGTGCCACCACGTATCTTGTTGGAAACTGTAACCACTATATTCATTGCATCGCTTTGTTTCACTGACTTCCCACACAACGCCTCTTGGTGAATTTTGCAATGGAACATGAGGAAACGTACCCGAGCTTTCCTAATTAATCCTACCAGTCTTTTCCACCGTTTCATTTACTGCTTTAAATATATCTTCACCCTTGGTTATCCACGTAAATAACATAATTCAAGAATTTCTTCTTGTGTTGAAAATTCATTGTTGATCATTCGTGTGAAAATCAAGAGTTGACTGGTGTCGGTCTGGTCGACACCGTCATCCACGCATAGTGAAAAGTAGCTGCATTTTCCAACCATATCTTCTAATTTCTTTGTTATTTGTCCTCGGGCCACAAAACTGTGAGAGCGGGCCGCATGCGGCCCGAGGGCCGCGGGTTGGACAGGCCTGATCTAAATACTTGACGTAGGGTAATGCATCGCACCCTTGGGATATACACTCCGATACTGTTGCGTGCATTTTCACTCCAGCTTATTTCCTAGAATCGGAATTCTTGCTATCTGAGACGTTAAGGGTTTCTCTGAAAAGGCATCTACAGAAAGTGAAATCAAGCAACTAACCTATCTCTCAGTAGAAACTGAAAGTCTACATTTCCTCTTCAGTTTACTTTATCTACGATATAATGTAAACTTTGTTCAGATTTCTACAATGAACTACTTGAAGTAATTTGCCCACACTTATAGATTATTTGCGATACTAACTGAATGATTAATTATTATTAGACATCGGGATTCATTGCTGTTTAATTTCCAGAGGACTGAAAATAGTTCAATAGTGTTCTCTCTTTGTTTTGTAAAATGTGGAACAAATCCTTTAAGTCCCTCATAAAAAGTAATTTCGAATAGGCTACTAGCCACTTTCAACTCAAACATTCCGAGAACAAACACGAGGAAGATAATTTCATTTGTTCTTGAGTATGTATGTAGCCTACCTCAATATTTCAGATTTAAAAAGATATAAACTATTCTGTATGATGTAGAATCAAAAACAGAACGAAGAGTTTAACTAATCAATTGGTTATTTCCTTTCTGAGTCCGCCTGCATTTTCCAGCACAAAGTCCGTAGGAATACAATACAGGAACAATTATCTGTCTTTCTAAGTAGCAACCTATAATTATTGTAAAAATTCACTTTTTAATTCTTGCCCAAGATGTATTCTTTACACATTCAGTGAACATTAATTTTCTGTGGTAGTATTTAACATTGCACTGGTAGGCTATTGCTTTAAAAACAAAAGCTTAGAAAACCTATATTAAATACTTCAATTAGGCCTATATTGCCATTTGTTAACAGTTTTTATGTAAACTCTATATTGCTATCACTCATGGCAAGTCAAGGCAAAATTAATGTCACTGTTAACTTAACTTCCATTAACCTAGGGTTATCGCTGTCCCTTGCCAGTGGATCTAATTTGTGGGTCAATTTTGTTCTGTCCCCAAAAATAACTTGCCACAATCTCCACAACACATTTGTTGTCATGATTGCCTTCACAAGTTAGTGGCAGGTAAGTTAACAATAGTGACATTAGTTTAACAATGACATTCGTAGGTTCGTGGGAAAACCTTTGATTGGCTTAATATATTTATATCAACACATACAGGCACGATTATACAGGAGATCATTGAAACTTGTAACCTATCTTAATACCTTTTATAATTTTAAACTTGTGTGTAAAATTATAATTATTTTATTACAATTGTAACATTTACATTTGTTTTATAATTTTAGACTTGGTGTAAATAAATTTTAAAGTGTAATGTATAACAAATTTTTGTAGGACAAGAGCTATTAGGCTGGCTTAATATATTTGTACCAATGTATATAGGCACGAATATACTGAGAGCATTGAAACTTGTAACCTAACTTAATACCGTTTATAAATTTAAAATCGTTTTAAAATTTAATGAATTTTAAATTGAATATTTAACGAGTCTTTGTAAGACAACAACTTTAATATACTTTTATCAACGAAAAAAAGCAATTTTATACTAGAGATATTTGTAACTTTGAATCTAACTTAATAAGAGTAAGAATTTTAATCTACATATTTGAGTGCATAATAAGTTAGATACAAAACATTATATTATTATTTTATTAAATTCATCATCTTTCAGCTTCAATATTATGTAATAAAGGTATGACAAAAATTTTGAGCACAATTGTTAAAAATAAATTACAGGTATAGAAAAGAAACAGAAAGAAAAACTCAATGTATATAACAATGTACAAAAAGCTATAATAAAAATTGATAATATATACATCCCAAATCTTGCAAATTCGGACTTAAGTTCGTTAATGTGGTAATGATAATACTAGTATCTAGGCGGAAAAGCTTGTAATGAATTGAATTGATACTTTATACTAGTTGACATTATACTCAAAGCTTCAAAATGTAGTTTATCAAAAACCTTAGAAGCCCAGGAATTAAGCCTGACATGATGAATATCGGTTTCTTGCTTTATAATTCTAGCTACTTTCGCCTGCGATCATATTCTTTTTGGCGAGTAATTTGATAACCGTGAATACTGAACATAAAATAAATTACTGTCCCTGTGGACTTGTGAACCGAAAGACTGACGACTTTACCATCTTCATATGCAGATTGTATAAACATCCAAAAGCCTCCAAGGCCTATGCAAGGGAACAATTCATCTTTATAGGACAGGCCTGAACAACATGCGGCCCGCAATGCCATTATTTTGGCCTGATTGAAAATATTTAATTAATTGGCGAAATATGAAATTCGATGCTTTTCACTTAGACGAAGCCCCTATTAAAGTGATTCAGTATCCATCTTCTGTGGAAGCAGGAAATCTACCTGTTGAACTCGAGATGAACAAAAGAAAGAGAGAGAAAAGAATCATTTAGTTTTGAAATTTATCACAGTTGTGGGGGAGAATGTCCTGATCGACATATTAAAAGTCCCCATGGAGGAATGGTGAACGGGGGTGGGGGACCTGTAAGAGTAGTTTTTCTCAGTTTTCCCTAAATAACTAAAAAAAACTATGGGTTCCAGCAAAAAAACAATATTATACAATGTAAAATTTCCTACAAAATTGATTTCAATCAAATTTCATTAGAACTAATAGTTCAGAAAAATAAAGGGTGATGAAGTATTACATAGCTATTACAATTATTTTAGTTAGACCTATATGCTATATTTTATGTTTTTTTTTTCAAAAAAGAGAGCAGATGGTAATTAAATTGGCACGATGCCATGCAAACTAGTTCTTAGAATAATATTCGCACTAAAGGTAAACATTACACATAAAACTCATCATTATTATTATTATGATTATGATTATTATTATAAACCTTAGAAAAATCACGTGGTATGAGTGCACGTTATAGGAAACTTGAACTATTAGCCGTTACACTTTTCGTTAAAAATATTATTTTGAAAAATGGAAAACATATATTTAGAAATTCTAAGACTTAGTAGACCTACCTATTACTTTAAATAAATACTTATTTGTCTATTATTTTAAATCTGCAATATTCGAACCCTAGTACATCCTGTTATAAGACAAGGTTATATTTTTTATGTACCTAACACTCAGTATAGGATATGCACATAGACCTATAAAACATTGATTAAAGAGTACCTAAACGACTCCGTTTGTTTGGATGTCATCAATTTTAAACTCATCTTCTTCTTCTAATGGTCGAGTTTTTTATTGTTGGTGTTTGTACTATGGATGTTCCACAAACGGATGAGCATTAAGCTCGGTTTTTCGGCTTCCATATCTTCAACCCGACAATTGCACAACGGCAAAATATGGTGTCCAGAATTGTCTCAGGAGCCATAAATGTAAAAGCCATTTATTAAAAGCAACAGGTAGGCTCTTATGTCTTAGAATTTCTAAATAATTCAAATTCTTTACCATTTTTCCAAATACTGATATTTTTTAACGAACTATATTACGGCTAAGCTTTACAACAACAAGATCAATAATAATAATAATAATAACAATAATAATAATAATAATAATAAAATATAAGTTAATGTTAACCTTTAGTAAGTGAATTATTCCAATAATTACTTTGCTTGGCATCGTGCAATTTTAATTACCATATGCTCCCTTTTTTGTTAAAAAATATAATATATAGGTCTATATAAAAAAAGAAATTCCAGAACTGTCATACTTCATCTCCTTCTGCTTCCTGAACTATTAATCATCTTATATAAATATGATTCAGATCATTTTAGTAGGACATTTTATGGGGTTTAATTTTTTGCATAAACTGTGTGTGTGTTTTTTTCCCCCCTAGAACAGAGTATTTTAGGTGGGCTATTTTGGGAAAAACTGATAAAAACTATATTTAAACGTACTTCACCCCCACTCACCCCCATCCATGGGGATTTTTAGTATGTTGTTTAGGACATTCTTCCCCACATCTCTGCAAAATTTCAAAACTACATGGTATTTTTCCACTATATTTTTCTTTTCTTGCCTGGACCATAATGAATAGTTTGGCACCTTATGATTAAACTCGCAATCTTTAATTAACGCTCGGTCCTATTTCAGTGAAATTTGTGCAGAAATAATCTACACACAATAGTCCTTCTGATGGTTAAAACAGAGCCTTAAAAAAGCGGATGTAATTGTTTTTATTTAATTTTATAAACATCACCAATTACACAAAATTCATGGAGGGTGAAGCGAAATTTGACTATGCGACAATTTTTTTCATTTTTGTGTCGCGTAAAATTTTCAAGCGAGAAAGTTTTAGTGAAATATTTGAATTTTATTATTAACGAAGTACCACCTTTATATCTTGAATGGTTTACGAGTAATTGAGAGGTAATTACTCCGGGCGCTACAGCTGTCTGTATGATATGGGACGATCGTGAAATGTCGAGAGTGAAGCAAATTTGACTATGCGACAATTTTTTTTATTTTTGTGTCCAGAAAATGATTCAAGCGTGTGAGTTTTAGTGAAATATTTGAATCTCATTATAAATCGAGTACCACCTTTATATCTGTAATGGTGTACGAGTAATAGAGTGGTAATTACTCCAGGCGCTAAAGCTATCAGAATGGTACTGAAGTATTAGCAGGCATCTTTTCCATAAAATACCAGCAATAACGTAAACATCTTTAAACAATTTATTAGTGGGCTCAATAATAATACTATGTGTATATTAACTGACTACTTGCACTCATACTGCAAGATTGACTCGCTGGGGAAAAGGAATGAATCAAGCTTTTTCCTAACTTCGTAAATCTGCACACTTTTATTTAGACATTTGTTGGATTATTTATTATATTTTATTTTCATTTATGCTAGTAATGTTTATGTATAATTATCATAGCAAACGCCTTATTAGTTTAATATCTTATTGCGCTTTTTTTCATAACATAATTTAACAACATAAAAAGTACATCAGTTACAGCATGCGGCGAATTGCCGAGGGTTTAAGAGCAAATAGCGGGCTGTAGTTAAGGCAAGAGGATTTTATTTTTGTATGAAAAAATCAAGGAAAATGCTTTGCATTATTGTGTGATATATGTAGAATGCAATTGCCCTGCAATTCACAAAACATCCCCAATTTTTATATTATCTCTGTCACATAATTTGTATACAGATTTACACTTTTGACCGTGTTTCACCTAGATATCTTACCCCATATAGCCAGGAGAAAATGAATATTAATATAAATAACATTACTATTAATACAATATTAATTCAAATTAATACTCTATAATATTCTACACAATGTAATATTGATATTATTTATAAAAATATCCCTTGGCTGTTGTCTATCCTAATTATACGGTGTTATTTCTATACAAATATACAATCTTTAACAATTTTTCATCAAATTATACTAACATACTCTCTACCCTATTTTCTAGGCAACATAATAGTAGATCAATAATTAATCCCTTAGCTGTTTTATACCTTTATTATATAATTGTTCATTGCTTTGATTTTTGGAAAGATGTGGAACGAAATGTTACGGTCAAGCTTCTTGCAATCTGAAAAATTACTGTTAAAAAGGCCACAGCACATCTCTGGCCCTGCATAACGGTTCAGTTATTTATTATTTATTTTATTTATTTATGGAGATGAGATCTTCCAATACGTGTAAAGCAGCCCAAAAATTGCAAAAAAATTTAAGAACTAATTTCAGATAAGGTGAGTAATTTTGAAGTAGATTAATGTATTATTTTGTTTAAGAGCTTTTGCAATTTTTCCTATACCGCCCGTAAAATCTTGCTCCCGCGAATCTCAAACAGAGTAACTGCTACCTAGCGGCGGTACCAGTGAACTACTTCAGTCGTCACACTTTCTCCTCTATTCATTATGCCTGGACTATAATGCATTTTTTTGATTACATGTACAGTGGTCGGGTTTTTAAAATGCAACTTTACTGGTTGTGTAATATTTTTTCGCTTGTTTCACGATGTAAATACATAATATACAGCTTATATATGAAGCTATAATCCCCAAATAGAGAGAAAGTGCGATGTAAGGTTTTCTTTCAAAATCTCGAAATTTGTCGAAACTTAAAATTGCTACAACTTTTGAACATTTAAAGACAAAATAACAAATGACTACTTATTTTAAAGGAAATGTATTGCCCTACAACCTCCTTTATAAGGGTATTGCTGTATACTTAAGGGCTGAAGCACTAGAATACAGAGTGTGTCGAAAAGCGAGAAGCGAAAGAGCGTTTTCGAAAAATTGCCATTTTCACTGGCAGATAGGCTATCTCAAAAGCTATTGGGAACATAAAAAAATGTATAGGATCAAACTTGTAGGGAATTTTATCAGCTTGGATTATAATACCACAACTTTTCCTTTACGATGAACCGTTGTTTAGATATAAGCGAAAAACCAATAAAACGGATTTTCTACGCCCCCCCGCCATCCGCTCTCCACGTATCCACAGAGACTTTTAGGGTCTGTATTACCACCTGCCGACAATTCCTCCCGATACGTGACTTCCAGATAGCTTAACTGGAAGATGCCTTGTAATACCACCAGGCTTTAAAACTTAGTGCCCGATCGAATATGTTAACAGCAACTGTACTGTACAGACTTTGCTCGGCGTATGCGCTAGCGACCATATGCTAGTTCACGTGATAGTAAACAAAGCGGATTACAGGTATAGGAAGACCACAAAATAACTTATCATTCTCTAAACTCACATTACAAGCATGCAAAACGATACGTTCTCCTGTTTGTGTGTAATAGTCCCTCCCAAATGTTTCAATATATGTTTGCGTTTTAGAATACTTTACTTTCGGTATTCCGAACAAGTATTATAAATTTATAAACACGCATAATGACAAGGTACACTGTTGACCAATTTGAGAGGCATCGTACTACGAGCGCATTGACTTCTCAGTACTACTATGAATGACTGTCTTATCAGCCTACGCAATCGCCCCCACCCCCTATACTCAGGTTGTTGGTAACTGGAATCATCTCCCTCTGTGGGTTCGGGCACTAAGTTTTAAAGCCTGAATACCACCTCTGAACTGCTACCGGCAAGAACGCAGTAAAAATTTGTAAAATGGTCCTTAGCTGATTGAGCAAAGAGGCGTGTCTGTTATAGTTCGGTAGTCCTCCGCTAGGTGCGGCAGCTCGGATTTGTATTTGTACAATTAAATTACATAATAACACATCGTTTTAAGTGCATTAATCGATTTGTGCAATTCTATTTCATCCATATGTGAGCCAAAAATGACATTTCTGTGTAAATTAAATCTTCCAGCATCAATTCTGAAAAGCAGGTGGCCGGCAGGCTTCCGCGTCCTGACATCTTGTTTCAACCAAGATCCCTAACTAGCAGTTGGTACTTTGTCAGCCACGCCATCCTCCTGCTAGCTTATCTGGAAGTTGTCTTCCCAGACAGATTTTGTCAGGAGACCATAGTCCATAATACGTAATTCTTGGCCAACTTCCAGATAGGTTCTCTATCTGGTAGATAAATACCATATCAGGAGGTCGTCATACAGACCCTAAGTATGTTGTTTTGAACACTCCCCCCGACAACTCTGCAAAATTTAAAACTACACGTGTACGGGCAACAGAGCTCTGGCAGACTGTAGCAAATATCCGTAGGGTGATTACAAAACTTCTTACGAAACGAAGACTTAACCTGGAAGACAGATTAATTACAGTTGCCCAATACATTTTTAAAAATTTGATAGAGATGGCACATAACAATTTATTACAACAATTGACAATACATAATTCATAATCAAATTATGCAGAACCGGATCACTTGGTCGAGATGAGTGCTATTTAGAAGCATTATTAAATTATGAACGTCACAGTTCTTGAAACAATAATTCCCTTAATTATTAAGGGTAATGTAGTATCCTCGAGATGGCTAATTCAAAGTTAGTAACCACACGAAAACTTTATAAATGATGAGTTTATGTCTGAGTGATTCTCAGATCGTGTTGAATAGTAAATAGACATACCTTTGTCTTGAGATATTATAATTACCAATCCTGAATGTTAAAGCTTCTGGCTTGGAGATCCTTGCGACGTCAAAAACCAGATGAGAAGATTCATTGAACCACAAGACGTACGTTGGAAATATTGAGACTATTTTCAGTCATCAAAATATCAAGCATTTGAAGCTTAAACTTGTCTTGAAGAGTTGCCTTCTTTATAAATTGATAGTTGAAGCCATCAAACTTGGTCGATGGATAAATAGGCATTTGCAAGCCTAGAACGCATGTCTTTATGAATATTTAATGATAAACAATTCCAATAGAATTGCAGAATGTAGAAGACATTTTTAAGAAGAATGAAGATAGGCATTTGCAAGCCTTGAACTCATGTCTTTATGAGTATTTAATGATAGACAATTCCAACAGAATTGTAGAATGTCGAAGATAATTTAAGAGTAGTGAAGATAGGCATTTGCAAGCCTAGAACTCATGTCTTTATGAGTATAAAATGATAGACAATTCCAATAGAATTGTAGAATGTTGAAGGTATTTTAAGAGTAGTGAAGAAGAAGCCATATTGGCTGTTAAAACAATGATAAAAGATTATTCAGTCTCTGATTGGACGAAATTACAATTAGCATAGTTAGAAAGTACAATAGGAATAAACAAATTAAATGATATTCAAATGTTTTATAAATAACACATAATAACAACCAAAGCCTAAAATTGAATTGAATGCATGACCTTCTAAGACATAATACATAACGGAACATATTGCCCGCAAAATTATGACACTTGTGGCATAATTTTTAAAAATTACATGTGGAGTTATGTCACTTAAAAATAAAATAAAGAGAAGAGAAAAGAATAAAAATTAAACAAAACATGAGGACAAATAATTAAATAGATTGAAAAACATGAACAAATGCAGAGAATGACTAAGTTATTCGTCATTTTCTGAAATTGGCAATGGCGCCAATTTAATGATTGGTCGCACATAAAAACCCGTGGCAGTCCGAACTGTTGCAACTCGAACAAGACCGTCCTTGCCAGGGTGAATCTGATGAATAATGCCCAATATCCATCTCTGAGGAGGGACATTATCATCTATAATTAGCACTGGTGTGCCAATAGATATATTGTCTTGGACCTTGGTCCATTTAGCACGTCGTTGTAGGGTAAGTAAGTAATCTTTGGACCACTTTTTCCATAGATTAATGTTAAGTTGGTGCAATGCATCCCAACGTGAACGCAAAGTATAGCCACCTGTCAAATCAGGGCTAGAAATATAGATTAAAGGCTTTCCTATAAGAAAGTGACCAGGTGAAAGATAAGCGAAGTCATCAATATCCTCATTTAGTGGAATTAAAGGACGTGAGTTCAGTAATGCCTCTACCTGGATCAATACTGTGCTAAACTCCTCATAAGTGAAGTTGAATGAAGATAACATCCTTTTAAGATGGTACTTTATAGAGCGTACAGCCGCTTCATGTAAACCTCCCAAGTGAGGAGAATTAGACGGCAAAAAATGCCAAAGAACATTCAAATGAGAAGTAGCATCTTGCACTGACGATTGATGCTCTTCTGAATGTAGGAGTTCGTTAAGATGTTGAAGGTCTGTGTTAGCACCTACAAAATTAATTCCATTATCAGAGGTGACAGAAAACGGGAGACCTCTACGCCCTGTGAAGCGAGAGAAAGCCGCAAGAAAGGCACGGAAAGTAAGCGCCGTGACAAGCTCAATGTGGATGGCCTTAGTGGACATGCACACAAATATAGATAAATAAGCCTTGATAGAAGTCTTAGAACGAGGACCACCATACTTAATGGTAAATGGGCCTGCGTAGTCAATGCTAACATTCGTAAATGGGGGTATAGAATTAACTCGAGAAGGAGGAAGGTCAGCCATCTTCTGCTGCAATGACTGATACATTTGTTTACGACCCCACGAACAACCTTCCTAATAGAAGCTATTCAATAATTTTCTCTTACATGAGCAATAATAGATTGTAAGCCTGCATGATGCAGCTTACGATGCGTGTATTCAATGAAGTTTTTAGTAAACTTATGAGATGAAGGTAACAGAATCTGATGTTTTATTTCGAATGGCAAGGCAGAATGCTTGAGGCGTCCGCCTATGCGAAGAAGACCATTCTCATCAAGGAATGGCGAAAACTGCAATAGTTTGCTAGCAGTAGGTATGGCTTGTCCTAAGGATTGAAATTTTATTTCTGTCGAATAAGACTGATGTACCATTCTGATACAATATTTGAGGGCCTTGTCAAGTTCAAGAGGCAACAATGGACCTTTAATAATGGAATGAGGATTGCGGATCCTACCAATGAACCTTAATACATAGGCCATGATTCTTAAAGTCTTTAGGTGCTGAAATTCTAAAACCTTAGAGTTCATTTCAAAGTTCTTGGATTGAATTACAGTCACTCGCTTAACTTCTGGTAATGGAGTAGGAACTACAAGTGGGCTATTGCCTGGCCAATCAGGCTGAGGAATAAGAAGCCATTTTGGACCTGACCACCAAAGTTGATTATGTATGAGGTCAGAAGGAGAAACACCTCTAGAAATAAGATCGGCTGGATTATCCTTTGAGGATACATGGCGCCATTGGCAGGTTGAGGTGAACTCAACAATATCCGAAACTCTGTTTCTGACAAAGGTTTGCAGGGTATCAGGTGAACGAGATAACCAGCATAGCACAATGTTGGAATCACTCCAGAGAAATATTTCATCAAAATTCAGGAGCAACATGGGCAGAACCTTACGAATTAGGTTTGCTAGAAGATGAGCAGCTAATAGCTCTAACCTAGGAATCGTGGTAGGTTTTACAGGCGCGATTCTAGATTTGGCGCATAGCAAGAAACTTTGAACATTGCTGGAGAGAGTATAAGAGCGCAAATACAAACAGGCACCATAGGCAGATTCACTAGCGTCACAAAATCCGTGAAGCTGAATAGACCTTGAATCCTGCGATACTACCATGCGAGGTATAGCAATTTGCTCTATCATAGTCAATTGACTGTGAATCTTTAGCCATTTATCAGCTATATCACGAGGAATATAAAGACTGAAATATTATCTTGCAGTAGGCAACGATTGGAGATATAAGGTCTAAAGGATAAAAGATTGAAGCGATGCAAGATAACAACGTTCTCCTAGAGAATATCTTGAACGGTTTTGTGAAGTCAATAGAGGTCTCTATTCTAAGCAAGTCATTGGATGGCTGCCAGATTAGACCTAAAGCCTTTATAGAACTGACTTCAGATTTACCAAATGTGCGGCTGTCTAAAGTCTCTTGCATATGAAGAGGAATATCCTGAAGCAATTCAGGAGCATTTGAACTCCACTTTCGAGGAATAAAACCTCCTAAGGGCAACAATGATCGCAGTTGATTCACAGCTTCTTTAGCTTCAGCTAAAGTAGAACAAGTTGCAACTATGTCATCAACATAAATTGAACGATTAACAATAGTGCTGGCTAAAGGATACTTGGAACCTTCATCAATCGCTATCTGCTTCAGGGCCCTAGTAGCCAAGAAGGAGGCAGGGGCAGTGCCATATGTAACTGTTTTGAGGTTGAACACCTCAATAGGTTTCGAAGGAGTGTCTCTCCAAAGTATTTTTTGATAGATTTGATGATCTGGATGAATCATCACCTGCCTATACATCTTTTCAATGTCGGCAGTAAAAGCTATAGCATTAAACCTGAAACGTAATAGGATGGAAAAAAAGCTCAGGATGAACATTAGGCCCAACTGCCAGAATGTCATTTAGAGATTTACCATTGGAAGACTTGGCAGAGGCATCAAACACCACGCGAAGTTTAGTCGTGGTGCTTGAAGGCTTCAACACCGGGTGGTGAGGTATGAAGTAGTCAGAATTATTGTTGGAAACCTGACCAACGGATTCCATATGTCCCAAATCGATGTATTCAGACATAAATTTCTTGTAATCCTCAGCCAATGCAGGATTAGAATGAAACCTCCTTTCAAGAGATGCAAATCTCAAATGTGCTTGGCGATTGGTGCTACCCAAAGACTGAGGATCAGATTTAAATGGTAGCTTAACCACATATCTACCCTCAGAATTTCTTTCAGTGTTCTGGGTGAAATGCACCTCGCAATCAAACTCATTGGAATTAATAGATGCATTAGAAATCCTTTCCAGCTCCCAGAATTTAGTTAGCTGTTCACTGATTTCGAAATCTGAATTCAGATAAGCTGAATAATGCGTATTTTTTTTTTTTTTTTTTTTTTTTTTTTTTTTTTTTTTTTTTTTTGCGGGACATTTTATTATTTTTTATTTATTTATTTATTACAAGAGATATTACAAGAGGTATTACATTTAGTAATACACCCGAATGAGCAAGACTGCTCGTGCTCGGGTGCCGTTTCAAAAATATCAAAGTGAAGAAAGAGGAGAGACAAAGAAATAGAGTGTATAATGTGCTTAACTAAAAAAGAAAGTAAAACAAAAACATTAAAACATAAAAACATAAATACATAAAAGGAGTGAAACAAAAATTACTTAAAAGCTAAAAAATTACAAAAAATTCTTTACATATCTATTAAATTTAACAGTGGAGTATGCTGAGAGATCAGGATTTTTTCTGATAATTGAGTTATAGAAGCGCGGTCCAAAATTAATGCTATGCTTTAATCCTGCCGATGTGAGACATTTGGGTTCTAATAGGAGTAAATTAGTATTTCGTCTAGTTTTGTAGATATGATCACTGGAAGAGTATTTTATACGATGTTTGTGAAAATATTTTAATATAGAAAATTTGTAAATTTGGTCCAAACTTAAAACATTAAATTCCGAAAATATTAGGCTAGTTGGGTAATCAATGTGTTTTCTTAGACAGATTTTTATTATTCTTTTTTGTAAAAGGCAGAGGGGCTTAAGGGTAGTTTTCGCTAATCCTCCCCAGACGAGAATGCCATATTGAATAATGGACTGGAAAAGTGCTAGATAAACGGAACGTAAAACAGTAATGGGCATACAGTGGCGTAAAATGACAAATTTATGAATTGTTCGGCGTAGTCTATTACAGATGTAGTTAACATGGTGAGACCATTTAAGGTGTTTATCAATAAAAATACCCAAATATTTCACAACGGCTGTTTCTTTCAGTGGTAAGCATTTACAATTCACATCAAAATTACAATTATGTATTATTAAATTTAAATTTGTACATTTTTTCCGCGCTATCTGACCAGTAGATGTTAATGAGAAAGGAACTAATGTTGATTTATCCACGTTTAGTGACAGAAGGTTAGAATCGAACCATTTTTTTATAATTTTCATGCCAGTATTAGCGTATTTATATGCTACTTCCCATGAATGACCACTGAAAATCACAACAGTGTCATCTGCGTATGAAAATATGGAGCCGTTTATTTGATCTAGGTTTAAATTTAGCAAATCATTTACATAAATTAAGTATAAGATTGGTCCTAATATCGTTCCTTGTGGCACACCAATATCAATATTTGATATTTCACTTATATGGTTGTCAACCTTTGTCATTATACATCTATTGCTCAGATATGATTCAAATAATTTGTAAACTGTTCCTCTAATTCCTATCTTATTCAGTTTATCTAATAGTATCGAGTGAATAACAGTATCAAAAGCTTTACGTAAGTCCAAGAAAATTCCTAAACAATTATTACCTTTGTCTAATTCTTTAATAATGTTACCTGTAACGTTAATAAAAGCATCGTCATTTAAGGTATTAGATTGGATAGACACATCATGAGGGAATCCATTGCTAAGATCCTTAGACTTATGGAGTGTAAGTTTGTTGAACCTACGAACAGACAGCCTAGGAGAAGAAGGTTGGGGCAGCTTGCCCGCAAAGTACCAACCCAGTTGCGAGTTGTGAATGATGGGTAGGTTAGATGCAGAAATGTTACCCACACAATCGATTTGCGAGAAAATCTCAATACCTAACAATAAATCTACAGAGTTAGGTGTATTGAAGTCGGGATTGGCCAGTTGAAGGTTAGGCGGAATATTCCAGTTAGCGACATTAATTGGAGACCTTGGAAGTTTCGATTCTGAAATCTCCGGAACAACAATGGCAACAGTATTACAATACCATCGAGTTGTTCTGGACCTGATTTCTATAGGAGCAAGCTTATGTGTGCTTACTTTAGATGACAATATTCCAGTCAGCCTTGCTTGCTGCTGACAAGGAGGTAGCTTTAAGTGTTTAAATAGCCTTTCACTGATTAAATTACAATCAGAGCCGCTATCTAAGAGGGCAGTGGCCTCTACGGGTTGACCATTCTTGTTTATTACAAACACATTTGCAGTAGGAAGTAAGCAGCTTTGATGATTATGAGAGGCTGACATAATCCCTGCAGTATTAGATATATGTGACTCGTTCTGAGCACTATAATCATGAAGAAGAGTACTATGTTTCTCTCCGCACACTCTGCAAGAGAACGTGCTGCAAGCTTTGGTATGACCTCTTGAAGAGTAACATACTCGACATAAATGGTTAGTCCTAACAAAATTACTACGGCTTGCAAGACTCATTGCTTTGAAAACATCACATTGGTACACTTGATGCGAATCTTTTTTGCAACAAATACATTTGTTGACAAGCTGAACTGATTTGCTCTTAATCGATATAGGTTGCGAATTCTGTAAAGTTGAAGGCTGATTTTTTAGAGTTGAATCCGTCATTTGCAAGACCCGGACTCTAGTCTCCAGGAACTTAAGCAGTTCCTTAAGTTCAGGCAATATGTCTGACTTCAGTGATGATTCCCATTCTCTAATAATATGCACCGGGAGTTTGTCTAAGATCATTTTAGAAATAATTAAGTCCGATAAATCGACATTAGTATTTAAGGAGTGCAATGCATGCACCGTGCTTATGAAATGATCTATAAATCTTTGCAGAGAGTCTGCAGAATTCTTTTCAAGAGAAGGTGGTGAAAATAGTTTGTCAATGTGAGTATTAGCAATCAGACGATTGTTGTCAAATCTTTCTGACAACGTCTCCCAGGCTACATCAAATGTAGCTGAGGATACAGGAATATTCTGTATTACAGTCATGACTTCTGGCGATAAGCATGATTTGAGATATTGGAACTTGTCCATGTAAGAAATATGCTTATGTTGAATGACAAGGGAATAAAATGTACCCCTAAACTCGATCCACAAAGCAGGATCGCCTGTGAACTGAGGAAGTCTGATCTCGGGAAGTTTAGGCAGTGAAGGAGTCAATTCTCTAGATGACTGCTGGACTACAGAAGCTGAGACCTGATCAGGGTCATAGAACGGTTTACTTTCAGCAATAGAACCATTTAGAAGACCTATTGCCTTATGAAAAGTAGTTTCAACTTCTTTTCTCTGAAGTTTGATTACTTCAGTCACTTCTTGGGGACTGATATTAGAATATTTGCTCTTATATTCATTAAATATGGCTTCAAATGCATTACGCATACTAATAGCTTCGAAATATGAAACCTTGTCTCGTATAACTAACGTTTGAATAGCTTCAACGTAATCATAGAACTGAGCTGCTACAATATCAATAGAAGCTAGTTTGTTCCTAAATCTTGTCTCTGCAGCTTCTTGTTTAAGTTTAGCCTCATAGGCTACAATTTTAAAGAGTCTACATGAGATATGGCTGAAAAGACAGATTGCTCAATATCTTCTCTATAATCTGATTCAGCTTCTGAATACTCGACTTGTTCAATCAGAGACTGAACATCTTCATATTTGATCAGGACTTCATTAAACCTAGCCTTACGGGCTATTATTTCTTTATGCGATTTATCATCAAGATCAGTGAATGATAGAAAGGTATTGACGTGGTGAGTGATCTGAGCCTTTATAGGAGATCTCTTGGCTTTAAGAGCATTAATGTTCAACTCCTGATTAGCCATCTCTTTAGATTTACAACTCAGATTACAAAATATATCAATAATTGCCCGCTCTTAGGGCCAAAGTGACAATAAATACAATGCCCGATTACGGGTCAAGACAAATCAGTTACATAAACGTCCAATGCAATGGACGTTGAAACAATACAATATCAGGTGTGATATGTGTACTAGTGTAAGTGTTGATGTTTGTGTAGGTTTTACATGCATGTAAACTTATAACACTAGCTTCACTTGATCCTCCAGCCTTCACCTCAAACATGCAGAAGACATGGAGGTAGTAACAATGTTAATTATTGTTTGGTTATTGTTATGATGAGAACAATTCTGGTATATATTATAGTTCAATGGACCAGATAATAGTCCGGTTATGATTCAACGATCCGGCCCGGAGGACCAATAAAAATGTACGGGCAACAGAGCTCTGGCAGACTGTAGTAAATATCCGTAGGGTGATTACACACTTCTTACGAAACGAAGACTTAACCTGGAAGACAGATTAATTACAGTTGCCCAATACATTTTTAAAAATTTGGTAGAGATGGCACATAACAATTTATTACCACAATTGACAATACATAATTCATAATCAAATTATGCAGAACCGGATCACTTGGTCGAGATGAGTGCTATTGAGAAGCACTATTAAATTATGAACGTCACAGTTCTTGAAACAATAATTCCCTTAATTATTAAGGGTAATGTAGTATCCTCGAGATGGCTAATTCAAAGTTAGTAACCACACGAAAACTTTATAAATGATGAGTTTATGTCTGAGTGATTCTCAGATTGTGTTGAATAATAAATAGACATACCTTTGTCTTGAGATATTATAATTACCAATCCTGAATGTTAAAGCTTCTGGCTTGGAGATCCTTGCGACGTCAAAAACCAGATGAGAAGATTCATTGAACCACAAGACGTACGTTGGAAATATTGAGACTATTTTCAGTCATCAAAATATCAAGCATTTGAAGCTTAAACTTGTCTTGAAGAGTTGCCTTCTTTATAAATTGATAGTTGAAGCCATCAAACTTGGTCGATGGATAAATAGGCATTTGCAAGCCTAGAACTCATGTCTTTATGAGTATTTAATGATAAACAATTCCAATAGAATTGTAGAATGTAGAAGACATTTTTAAGAAGAATGAAGATAGGCATTTGCAAGCCTAGAACTCATGTCTTTATGAGTATTTAATGATAGACAATTCCAACAGAATTGTAGAATGTCGAAGATAATTTAAGAGTAGTGAAGTTAGGCATTTGCAAGCCTAGAACTCATGTCTTTATGAGTATAAAATGATAGACAATTCCAATAGAATTGTAGAATGTTGAAGGTATTTTAAGAGTAGTGAAGAAGAAGCCATATTGGCTGTTAAAACAATGATAAAAGATTATTCAGTCTCTGATTGGACGAAATTACAATTAGCATAGTTAGAAAGTACAATAGGAATAAACAAATTAAATGATATTCAAATGTTTTATAAATAACACATAATAACAACCAAAGCCTAAAATTGAATTGAATGCATAACCTTCTAAGACATAATACATAACGGAACAACACGATTTTTTCTAATCATTGTTTTTTGGCCTTCATTGACTGGACTATAACGATTTAATTATAAAAAGCATTGTCGTCTCCAAATCAAAGGTATTATAAGATTATTTACAAACCATCTTATTATTCTATAATTTGTTTGTCACAGTGTATAAAATTGTTCTAAGGTCGAATTTTCACTGCAACTAATACATAAATATCAGTTACAATACCGCTATATTACAAACTTTTCTTTGGGATTATGTTTCATCATACATGAAGATTTTTAATTAATTTTTAGTAGCACATAAAATTAGTACTTCAAAGTACAACTTTACTCTGCTTATTAATGTCTAAGAAAGTGGATTAGTTACTAATATTCTTTTCGTGAACACCCGACCATGTTCGAATTTCTTTATGATTCCGGGTTATTTAATGTCGATGAGTCCAATTAAATGGAGAATTTAAAAAAAATTATTATGCTTGTATAAGTTAGAAAGAGAAAAATAAGTAGAATTTACTATTATTGTGAGGTAAGTCGCCTAACTTTCAATACTTACTCTTTTATTGGAATTGTAAGTTACTTTTCAAATTGGAATGTGATACAAATATTGCAATGGAAACATACCAATCAGTATAGAGGCCAAACTCATCGAGGCCATCACATTGAAGAAGAAAGAAAAAAAGGAATATCGATGAAGATTATATTCCAGGTTGTTTTTCTTGACTACTTTTCTTCCGTTTCCCTAATTGACTGCACAACTTTATTATCTCTAAGGGCCAAACTCAACTTACCTTTCAACCCTGAATCTTACATTAGTCCACTGCAGCTAAACTCAATAAATTACAAATAAATACGCATTTTAAAATTCTTAGAGAATTTGAATAAAAAATATATTTAACATTCTTAACAAGCAGAATGATATAGTTGCAAAATTTCACAATACAAACTATTAAACATAAAATTAAAACGATATTTAATCATAAACATGACTTTACAAATAATAGTGGTTAAAATATCACATTAATTGTTATTTTTAACAATCCAACGTGATAAAAACAATTTATTTGTTGCAATTATTGATTCACAGTTTGGTGGCATATTTGAAGTTACCGTTCCTAATGCGAACTCAAAATTGACATCACTTAAGGCTGAACGCTGTTTGTTTTTGTTCAAGTTATTGGCAGAAAATATAATAGTGCCCCCAAACATAAAAAATAGCTGTTATCCTACAAACTTTTGAATTTATCCTCTTCCATAATAGAAAATCAGGTAAACTGATGTATTGTTTAATCAGTTATAGTTGCAATTATGATATGCAGAAAATAAGTTTTTTTTTAATTGATTTCCTAAGTAAGCTCCAGATTCATTCATTATTACCTAAAATAATTATTAGTGGCGATTTCAATATTGAAATGGCTCTTCCAAACATGAGAAATAATATTTTAAGCATTATGCTTCGATCTTTCAACTGTTACTATGCTCATACAAGTCCAACAAGACTAAGTGCTTGCCTTGACAACTTTATAACAAACATTTCTAATAATGGTCTTATGGTAGAAGTGGATAACCCACTAATATCAGATCACTCGTGTGTATCTTTACCTCTGCTGCATATGAATAATGCCTCAATGGAGAATTCCAATGTTTTAACCCATACAAGACTAATCTCAACATCAAAAATTGACAATCTCAAGTATTACTTGAGTAATATGTCTTGGGTAGAAGTTCTTCTCAATCGACCACTAGATCCAGGTAAAGTTTTTACTTTATTTTTTAAGAAATTTACAAATGTATATGATGTGATTTGTCCAACTGTTCTTATAAAAAAGTGAAATGCGAATAGGCCTAATGGTAAACGGATTAAATCCTGGTATAATTCAGAAATTGGGTCATTGAGAAAAAAGGTACTGGCACTGAACACAGTACACAATGTTAATAAGTTCAGTAATGTCTTAGATCTCTACAAACAATACAGAAACCTTTATAAATCAACATTAAGAAAGGCAAAGTTAGAGTTTAACATGAATTATATAGACACTGCCGCAAACAAATGTAAAGCGGCATGGAACATTGTTAAACAGGAAACCAGAAGTAACTTACACAAACAAAATTTTTCAATTGAACCTGAAACGTTTATCAATTATTTTTCTGACTCAGTTAAACAAATCTGTCTGAAGGCCAAACTTACTTCTGGTACTCTTGGAATGTACGCTACTGACTTGTTACTCAACCATGACATAAACCATAATATTTACTTTCAGTGGCGAGAAGTAACGGAATGTGATGTCATTAATGCTGTCAGGAAAATGAAAACCTCTAATAGCACTGACATTTATGGTATTAGCAATACAATTATTAAAGACATTATTGGCTATATATCTGTCCCTGTAACAAGATGTATAAACCTATGTCTAAGTGCAGGTATTTTCCCTGAAGAATTGAAAAAGACGAAAACTATACCAATATATAAGAAAGGTGACACATCTAATCCAGCAAATTATAGACCTATAGCTATTGTACCAATACTTGGGAAAATATTTGAAAGTGTTGTACTTGTGGAACTTAGGGAATTTTTTGTTGAGAATAAGTTTCTCACTCAGTCACAATTTGGTTTTTTACCTGGGAAGAGTACCCTAGAAGCAATTGATGATCTTTTAAAAGTTATCTATAATGCTTTTGAAAACAAGGAATTTACACTGTCTTTGTTATTCGATCTAAGCAAAGCTTTTGATAGTATACCGCATTCTTTACTTCTACAAAAATTGCATTACTATGGAATTAAAGATAGTGAACTGAATTTTTTTACATCCTATTAAACTGGTCGATCTCATATGGTATATGTTAATGGTATTAATAGCAATGAGGCACCTGTTGATTAGGCGTCCCTCAAGGAAGTATTTTGGGACCTTTCTTATTCTTGGTAATGATGAATGACTTGCCTGTAAATGTACCTGTAAAGTCAGTATTATTTGCAGATGACTCTACCTTCATTATGACAAATAGTAATTATGAAATCCTTATGCATTCCTAAAGAAATGTTATCAAAGAGATCACAAAGGGGTTCTCCACCAATAATTTTTTAGTAAATACTGACAAAATTCAAAAAATTGTTTGTAGTCTAAGAACAAATTCCACGTGATGTAAATCCAGGAAACGTAAAACTATTAGGAATGATTATTGATCCTAAACTAAATTGGCATGCTCATATTAATACTGTATGCAGAAAGCATTCAAGAGTTGTTTACTTGTTAAGGAGCATTCGCTTTAAAATTACTTTCGGTTATGTAATACAAATTTACTATGCTTTATTTGAAAGTGTTTTTAAATATGGTACTTTGTTGTATGGAAATAGCACCAAGCTAAATGATATTTTAATTCTACAGAAAAAGGTCATCAGGATACTAACAAACAAGGCTTCCAGAGAACACTGCAAACCTCTTTTTATACAATGCCGCATCTTAACTGTTTTTAATCATTACATTTTAGAGTTGCTGCTTTATGCACATAAAAATGCAAGTACATTTCCTCTGTCAAACTGTACCCATGGCTATGATATTAGAAATAACAACAACTTGCCTGTGCCTTTTGCTAGATTGGAAAAGGTTAAATCCAGCCACTGTGTAGATAGTTTAGACATGTATAATAAAGTTACCCGTTCAAATCAAGCAGTAAAATTATTTATCATTCAAATCTCATGTAAAGACTTGGCTGTCCAATAATCCATTTTACAATTTGACTGAGTATATGGAAAATCCTATCTCTCTGTGATACTTACAATTGTATTATATAATCCTCTGACCATGCCTATTGTACAATATATCTAAGGGCTAAATAAAATTATTATTATTATTATTATTATTATTAAGCAGGGCTTAAGGAAGAACAAAGGTCTATTTTTTTTAAATCAGATTTAAATAGTCCAGCATCAGCAGAACTATACAGATTTGTGCTATCTTGACAATCGCACACTCATATAAAAATACAAAAAGATATGTCAAATTGGACGGCTACGGGATTTAAACCAGGAACAACCAGAATGCGAGTCAAAGACGTTACCATCTCGGCTACCTCGCTCAGTTTAACGTTCTACTTGTATAATCGTATGTGAAGGAATAGTGATATTTGTCATAGCTAACTGTATTGCAACTTCCAAGCCGTATATGAATACTGTAAAACAATATGTTGTCATGATAACTAATTTGCATTTGACAAATGTTTTCTAAACTATTACCATAAAATAGGTACAAAATTGGGTTTTACTCAGTATCGGTCAACCGATTTTGTCCAATATCAATAGGCTTCTTCCCACGGACGTTATGAATGCGTATACAAAGTTTTATGAAAATCCGATAAAGCGTAATGAGTTATCGCGCGTACAGGCATACGGACGGACGGACAGAGGGACAGACATTTTCCTTTCTCCACACAATCTCATAAAGTACCATACTGGCACTTAATAAAACTTTTGAACTCTCTCTACGCCTTACCCGATATTTTCTAAACAATGGAGATCAATCACGTTCATCTGGAGTTCGACAGGTAGATTTCCTGCTTCCACAGAAGATGGATACTGAATCACTTTAATAGGGGCTTCGTCTAAGTGAAAAGCATCGAATTTCATATTTCGCCAATTAATTAAATATTTTCAATCAGGCCAAAATAATGGCATTGCGGGCCGCATGTTGTTCAGGCCTGACCTATAAAGATGAATTGTTCCCTTGCATTGGCCTTGGAGGCTTTTGGATGTTTATACAATCTGCATATGAAGATGGTAAAGTCGTCAGTCTTCCGGTTCACAAGTCCACAGGGACAGTAATTTATTTTATGTTCAGTATTCACGGTTATCAAATTACTCGCCAAAAAGAATATGATCGCAGGCGAAAGTAGCTAGAATTATAAAGCAAGAAACCTATATTCATCATGTCAGGCTTAATTCCTGGGCTTCTAAGGTTTTCCCCACGAACCTACGAATGTCTTTGTTAAACTAATGTCACTATTGTTAACTTACCTGCCACTAACTTGTGAAGGCAATCATGACAACAAATGTGTTGTGGAGATTGTGGCAAGTTATTTTTGGGGACAGAACAAAATTGACCCACAAATTAGATCCACTGGCAAGGGACAGCGATAACCCTAGGTTAATGGAAGTTAAGATAACAGTGACATTAATTTGGCTTGACTTGCCATGAGTGATAGCAATATAGAGTTTACATAAAAACTGTTAACAAATGGCAATATAGGCCTAATTGAAGTATTTAATATAGGTTTTCTAAGCTTTTGTTTTTAAAGCAATAGCCTACCAGTGCAATGTTAAATACTACCACAGAAAATTAATGTTCACTGAATGTGTAAAGAATACATCTTGGGCAGGAATTAAAAAGTGAATTTTTACAATAATTATAGGTTGCTACTTAGAAAGACAGATAATTGTTCATGTATTGTATTCCTACGGATTTTGTGCTGGAAAATGCAGGCGAACTCAGAAAGGAAATAACCAATTGATTAGTTAAACTCTTCGTTCTGTTTTTGATTCTACATCATACAGAATAGTTTATATCTTTTTAAATCTGAAATATTGAGGTAGGCTACATACATACTCAAGAACAAATGAAATTATCTTCCTCGTGTTTGTTCTCGGAATGTTTGAGTTGAAAGTGGCTAGTAGCCTATTCGAAATTACTTTTTATGAGGGACTTAAAGGATTTGTTCCACATTTTACAAAACAAAGAGAGAACACTATTGAACTATTTTCAGTCCTCTGGAAATTAAACAGCAATGAATCCCGATGTCTAATAATAATTAATCATTCAGTTAGTATCGCAAATAATCTATAAGTGTGGGCAAATTACTTCAAGTAGTTCATTGTAGAAATCTGAACAAAGTTTACATTATATCGTAGATAAAGTAAACTGAAGAGGAAATGTAGACTTTCAGTTTCTACTGAGAGATAGGTTAGTTGCTTGATTTCACTTTCTGTAGATGCCTTTTCAGAGAAACCCTTAACGTCTCAGATAGCAAGAATTCCGATTCTAGGAAATAAGCTGGAGTGAAAATGCACGCAACAGTATCGGAGTGTATATCCCAAGGGTGCGATGCATTACCCTACGTCAAGTATTTAGATCATACGCTTCATCATATTCCTGGAATTTTCCACGGAACTCACTAATGAACCCTGCACTGATTAGCGCATAATATGGCACTTATTTCCATCGGTGTGAGAATTTCACGATACATACTTTAGAATTACTTCTTGGTAAAAGTGGTCGATTAATGACTTCTGCTACTAAAACCATCCGCATTCAGGTTACGCGGAATGAAATTAGCAGCTTGTTGCTTACAGTATTGTTCTTGACACATGATTAACCCCAACATGATCAAGGATGGGAAAAATTCCTACCTTTTCATACTGAGTAAAATGTGTAAAGTGAATAAAATCTCCTAGTTTTCATATTCTATCTTTTTTTCTCTAACATGACAAAGTATGTGTGTCCATTTATAATACGATTTTGTGTGCAATATAACAGACTTACAATTCAAGTATTTTTGTGGGCAGATTATTACTCACCCTAGTGATCTATGTGACCTACATTTAAAAATACTCTGAAGCTGGAATGTTATTATTTTTTATATTGTTGTATTTTGACTGTTATTTGCAAGTTAGAATTAGGACTGCTGTCCATTAATGTAAAATGTTTTCTACTTACTGCAGACAATAGACCATTTAAAATTCTTCTCTAGTTTCTTACAGTAATTAGCTTTGATTTTTCTCATTACAATTGTGTTTATTCAAATCTGGCTGTGTTCACTGACACCGAATAATAACAAACATGGGTAGCTCTATCTTTATGCTTATTAATGAGAGTAACAGCAGTTAAACACCCGGTTCAAAACATTGAGAAAAAACCTGCTATGAAGGAAAGATTCCACGTGTCTCTTAGACAGGCTCATAATGTCACGAAAATAAACATTGTCTAATGTGTAAATTGTGGATATCTTTATGTTTAAATTAAAAAAAAACTCAACAACTGTGTATGTTGAAGCATTTTGTTCAGAGACCGATGACTCATCACTCGAGCGAAAAATAAAATTGCATTTTTAAAGTAATCACGTAATTTGGTAATAAAATTTAGTTGAATGCACTGGTAAAACTAAAAGAAGTATTTCTTAATTTACACAAAGTTTATTACATTAGAGTAATGTATTTAAATTAATTTGGTGGACAATAACATTCTTTAGGGCAATACAATTTGTAGTGTTTAAATTAATTTTACTTTCCCTCTCACAGAAATAGAACAAGCTAACACTTGATTTAGAATGTTGGTGACAAACGTAATCTTTGTAGCTATAACTGTGTTGTTAATACTGCAGTAGTTTACACCCAGTCATGCCATAAGGAAGTTTACTTCTGGACATTGATCAGGTTACACCTCCACTTCCTCCTGATTGCTCCAAAGACTCAGAGGGGTATTCAGGACGCCAAGTCCTTATGTGGGCCATTTGTTTGGCGGATAATAAAACACTTTCTTCACAACCTAGGATATACAGTATCTTACCTGTCTCAAACAAATGAGAAAATTCTTAATTCGACCTGTGATCAGTGATGTACATTTAGAAAAATCTAAAATATTTTCCTAAGCACCCTGTTTCGAACATTCTAAGATTATATTCTTGCCGAAGAGTAAGCGACCATGTTCATCCACATGATACAACCGGCATCGGGAATAAGGGCTTAAAAATTAAAACCTTTATTTCGAATATGTGTTTATTGGCCTCAAATATAACAAACGCCGTTAAAAATCATCATAAAGTATATGGTTATTCTTCTATTAAACAAAAATTGTACGTGTCAATAAATTACAACAAAAATAGTTTACCTCATTCCTTGCCATTTTTTTAAATTATTATTATTATAATAAAATCAGGTAAACTGATGTAAAAAAGTGCCAGTATGTTTTTGTTTAATCAGTTATGACTGCAATTATGATATGCAGAATATGTTTTTTTTTTAATTCATTTCCAAGTTAATCTCCAGATTTATTCATTAAGCAGTGCTTACGAAAGAACAAAGGTCTAGTTTTTTTTAATCAGATTAAAATCTTCCAGCATCAGCTGAACTGTACAGATTTGTAATATCTTGACAATCGCACACTCACATAAAAGTACGAAAAAGAAAGTGAAATTCTCTCGTTTCGGGATTTGAACCATGGAACTCCATAATGTGAGGCCAAAACGTTACCATCTCGGTCAACTGGGTCAGTTGAACGGTCTAGTTGGATAAGCGCATGTAAAACATTAGTGATTTTGGTCATAGCTATCTCTATTTTAATTTCCAAAGCCGTTTATACAACAGTAAAACAATTGACTATGTTATCATGATAACTGATTCTCTTTTTTTTATATAAATTCTTTCGAATACGTATATTATCATAAAATAGGCACCAAATTGAGCATTATTCCGAAACAGGTGAACCGATTTCATCCAATATCAATAGACGTCTTCCCATGAACACTATAAATGTGTATACCAAATTTCATAAAAATCCGGTAAAGCGTATTTGAGTTACCGCGTCTTTAAAATAGACACTAAATTGGGTTTTACTCCGGTACCGGTCAACAGATTAGGTTCAAATTTAACAGAGTACTTTTCATGGACGTCATAAATGCGTATACCAAGTTTAATGGAAATCCGATACAGCGTGTTTGAATTATGGCGCCTTTCTATTAAAAAGGCGCCATAATCTATTAAAATAGGCACTAAATTGGGCATTACTCCGGTACCGCTGAACCGATTTGGTTCAATATCAATAGGGTTCTTCCCATTGACATTATAAATGTGTTTTCTAAGTTTCATGAAAATCCGAAAAAGCGTATTTGAGTTAGAGCGCGTACAGACACACGGACGGACGGACGGACAGACAGACAGACAGACGGACAGACATTTTTCGTCCCCCACACAATCTCATAAAGTACCATACTGGCACTTAATAATCCTATTATGGTTGCCGAGTAATCCGAACTGCCGGGTGTCGAGTGCCGAATTTACGGGTCAGTACTGTATTTACTTGTTTATACGTCTGTGTGTCGTCCGTCCGGCCATGACCGTCCGTTTCCTCCACCATCATCTCCCTTGTCCGTCGTCTATTATGTCTATTATATTTCTTTCTTCGCCTCCTGCACAGAGCTAATCACGCAACAGGGGAGCCCCTTCATTGTTAGATCTGTATCAATATTAGTGATCCAGAGGACTCCTTCTCTCCCTTGATAGACTGGACTTAATAGCCATTCACAGAGGGAAATCAAGCAGATAAAACAGAAAATCATCATTTTGTATTCATTCGGCCTGCTGTGGACCACGTTGTTGCAAATTGCAACGACTGCATCCATGAGATTTGTTTCCAGTATTCCCGCATTCGCTTTCTGTGAACCTCCTTTCTTTCATCAGTCCACTTCTGGCCTGTTTTAAACTTTGGCCTTTCTTGGTATGCTCGAAGTTTCTTCTGCAGAGAAACAAGTTCCTGGATATCTTCATGTGAGATCCCGATTTCTCGAAGGTGCTTGTAGCTTTGGTGAAAGAGGGTCCCTTGGTTTTCTTGTTTATAAAGTAGAAAAAGATCGTACGTGATATGTGACCATAAAAATTAATCCTTTTCCAAACGGTGTCTTATGTCCTTTCCAATGCAGGTATAATTCATTGTTATGCAATCTCCTGTACTCATCACTATCTCTGATTGGACCTAGGATCTTTATCAGGGTTTTTCTTTCTTTGGCTTCTAATTTCAATCCTTCTCAGGGACGTAGCCAGGAAGGGGGCCCGAGGGGCCCGGCCCCCAGAAATGAAAAGAAAAAACTTCACAGAAATTTCACTAAATTAAAGTATAGCCTACTTCCATTTAGTAAAGTGTTTTATTACCATTATGGTATTTTATAGTGGATTAACTTATTAGGCCTAATAGTTGTAAAATGAAGTCTTCAAATTTCATTTTTAATATCTTTTTTAAACTGTTATTATTTTGTAATAGTATAAAAGTGGTAATGCTTTGTTTAACTATTTTTTGCGAGACCATACTATAATTCCCTTACTACATGAGACATAACGGTATCGTATTAATATCCATTTCGATTCAGATTTTCATTTGTAACACAGGTGTAGTATCTATTTTTATCGAACACGGAACGATCTTGATACCTTTAGAGCAGCAAATCCAACTGCATAACTAAACAACTTATGCTTAAAATACAAATAAACAATTCTATTCTTTTTAATTTTAATATTATACTAAATTGAGTTGATTTCGTGGGTTTCAATTGTGTTGTTAGACATTAAAGCGTCAACAGAAGCCCTGGGGCCTACATGCTTTTGTAAGGGAAAAGACAGTAACTATAACGGGTAATGGCGAGGTAGTTTTCTTCAACAGTCACGAAGTATTCTAAAAACCCAAAATTTAAACATTTAATTATGGTCGAACAAAAACAGTCGTATGCAACTTGCCTATAATGATAATTAAGAGACTCGTACGATGATTATGAAGCTCCTCGTTTCATAAAAACATACTAGTGTTTTAATGAATGCCATTATAGGCTCATTGAATAATGTGTACTATTGTTAGTAAAGAATAAAAACCGTAAAAATAAATTTTGGAGGCTTGATTTTTGCGAGAGAAAAAATAAAGAAGAAGAAAAAGAAAAAGTAAAACTCGGGAAGTACCTCCAGTGGGCCGCTTCCGAACCACAATCCTGGCTACATCCCTCGCCCTTCTTAGTTCTTATTCAATGTAAGGCATTCTGCTGTGTGCAGACACCCTAGACGAATAACTAAACAATAGTATCTAAGTATGGCATTGATGGACACTGATAATTTGTTGTAGAGATATCTAGAGATAGTTATTATTCTATTATTATTGTTATTGTTGCTATCGAATATACGTACACTAATGATATTTGCTTGTAACTTATTACTAGGGCCCGGATTCTTAGGTTTTAAACTATTTTGTTCCTTGCTAGCTAATTGTGATATTATAACGTAATTATCCATTTCATAGTCATGACACTCACATAGTCCAATCTTACACAACTTGAAAATGGTCAAATAAGACGTTAAGAACTAAAAATGGCTAAAACTGCTTTTCAAGTAAAATACGACGAAATAATAATAATATTTAATCTAATTATTATTGTTCTACTACAAATTCCTTTAAATATCTGCCTACATTTTGCATCTTGCTCATTGTTGCCAGTATATTATTTTGTAAAATAAAATATAGCATTGCGTTTTGTAATGTTGCCATTTTTACGCCATTGTTTTGGTAAAGGAAATCTTAAGTGAACCGAAATCCCCGGGTCTTTAGAAATAAATTAAAGGCATTTTTAAGAAGCTTACACTTACAATTTATTCGCAGTGTTTGCTCTAGCAAGACGCCGAAAGTGAAGTATTCTAAAAGTTGAATGATTAATTGAAAAACGTTCTTGTTGAGTTGCGGTGGAGTCGAAAATGACAGGGGTAGTTTCAAAACTAAGCATAAAGTATTCCTAAAATTTTGTGGTTCAGAGCCATGGAAATTTAAGTAAAAATAAAATGAATTAATATACTTTTTCAATGTATTTATTGTACTTATTAAAGTGAACTTTTTAAAAAAATTCCTAAAAATGGTAAAGAAAAACTAAAATAAAATTATTTTAATATATTTCAAAAGCTGAAACAGGGTTTATAAATACCTAAAAATCCGGGCCCTACTCATTACAAAGATATCTCCAGTGTCGGTCATGTTTAAGTTTATTGGAACTATAAATGAGCAATTATATACAATCTCCAGTACACAAATAATATGTCTTGTAGAAAATATTAAAATAAACCATGCAGTAACAATCATTGGCTCTGAAGTATTAATAATATTACAGCCGATCGGTCACTCGGTACTAACTACAGTTAATTCCATTCTTACCAGCATAAAACCACACACGTTACATTTTATAGTAGTTCTGAAATGACGTCAATTTCAACTCACCGCCTTCTGCAATAGCCAGCCTCTTAGGGTGTAGCCTACGTCAACTGAGCGCGGTGGTTAGTTTTGGAATGCATCAATTGAGCGCGATTATAAAGTAACTAGCTTAAAAGACCCGGCGTCGCCCGGGTTTTTTATTTTGTAATTGGAAATTAACTTATGAAGGACTTTCGATTTTTAAATTCTAGGTCCTTATAAAGGTATTTATAATTTGAAATAGGAAGAACGACTTAGGCTATTACACTCAAACTATTCCCTGAGAAAACGCTTGATATAGTTTTTTATGGCTCATAGAGGATGTAGAATGTTGCATCCCATCGCTTATACAGTGCACAGCAAACCTGGTAGAGGTTCAAATAAGAAGAAACAGAAATTCCTGTAACATAAAATTGTAATATCGAGGCGGAAAATTTGATTTTTAACTCTCATGTTACCATAAAACTGTTTTGGGGATGAAAATAAACAGAAAGCAATATCACTTTCATACTTCTCTTTCCAAAAACCTGCGATATAATAATATACCGCATTACCATACCTCGTATTGTTTTCTCTATGTCCAGGGTAGAGAAAGTTATGTGACTGCATTATTTTCGTGGATTACATTCTTTAATATTTATTTATAACATGAATTATATTGATAGCTTCTCTTATTTGTCAAACTTGCATTTCATTTATTTCCAAACTAATCTGATATCACTGGCAACAATATGTTCTGCGATTTGGATTTGATAATTCTGTGTAAAAAGGGATTAAGTATACTAAAAAACATTTGACTTTTTGAATTTAAAATCAAAATTTTTCAAAATCCTATTATTAATTTATATAATCTATTTTTATTAATTTATTTATTAATTTACTTGTTATTATTAATGTGAGCACCTACGAACATTATGAAACGAAGGTACTGTCATAATTCCAAGTCTCTACCTGTAATAGTATAGGCTCTACGTTGATTCCTGTCAGTCAGTCAGTCAGTCAGGACAAAGCCTTTTATATATAGAGAGATTCTTCTACATACTGTTTCCTCTTTTTAAATGTAGGATTGACTCAAACAATATTCCCCAGGCGTGAGAAATATTGTGTGCAAAGTGTGGCAACGCTGATCCTAGAGAATTTTTGTTTTAATGTAATGTTCTTTAAAGTATCACAGCTTTGCTGATTATTTGCTATCAAATTTCATAGAACCAGATTCGTCATTTCCCCCTGAAATATGGGCTTCTGACACCGTTACATCTGATAGAACCAACAATGCATGTGAGGCGTTCCACAAAGCGTTCTCTCTAAAGTTTAATAATGCACATCCACACACAAAACCACACACATATATACATATGTTTGTTCAAGTCATTATTGAGACATAAGCTAGCACATATATTAAAATGAATGACAACGGCAATGTTGTTAGAGTCAATCCCACATATAAAAGGAGGAAGCAGTATGTAGAAGAATTACTTGATAAATAACGACGTGGAAATATTACTAGAATTTGTTTCCTAACGAGAGTCTTCTATTATTATCCAAGAAAGACAAGTACCAACTTACGGTACGCAAGTATCCGAAATGGACTCCTAAGTCTCTACAAAATGGGAAGGGAAATTGCTGCGGCTGGTGCAAAAGTGAGCGTTGCGCTCAATTGATGCATTTCAAAATTGACCGCCGCGCTCAATTGATGCATTCAGTTCTGGTAAAATTTTCTCTTGCGGTCAATAGATGAACTCCGGTCTCTTATACTGCGTGCAATATCAGCTCCCCTCAGCCCTGCATTTTTTTCAGCTCAAGATAAAGTGTGTAGTCTATATTAGCTCCTTTAATAGAGGCAACCCTTGCAGAGTGTAAGTATTCATCATCAATAATTAAAACACTACAGCCTATTTATTAACACTTACATAGTTTTTATATAAATTGCATGAATTACATAATTGTATTCTTACTTATATTTTTTACGTAATACAACTAAATAATTAAACAAATTTTGTGCTACCATATGGACAAACAGATTCGAAATGAAACGATTAAAAGTTACTACTTATTCCGGAACCTTACCCAAATCATGCATAAACAATTAAAACGATTGATAGTTAAAAAGCTAAAATCCCGGTTTCGATGTGCATTTCACGATTAAAGTGCTCCGCCAGGGAAAAAGACCACCTCAGATTCGATTTCCCTAGCCCCCCCAAAAAAAGCATAGTGAGCTTCGTCCAATGCTCTTTTTATCCCGGTTGCTATGGCAAATAGAGCAAGGCAATCTTCAATTAATTTCACAATCAAATCCTGTCTTGTAAATAGGTGGCGTTGGATGTACACGGAAAAAGAGTTCAAAATTAGTATGCAGTATTATAAGATGTTCTTTGTGCTTTTACAGGTTTCTGATTGCTCTAGCAATAGATTATTGCAGACTACCTTACAAATACAATACTAAGAATTATAATACAAGTATATACGCGGATTATATAGCACAATAGGCTAATACTTGAGACTGATTTTACTCAGCGTTGCGTGATGCAAGCATGAATAGGCTATCTTGTTATGACTGCATCGTGCGTACAGACTTCGCATTACGTCACAGTTACAATTCTCAAATTAAACTCGGGTATTTCAGACTTGATATAAATATTTTCGAAACGCTGAAAACATATTAAACAAAACAGCAGAAAATAAGAATGAAGGACTTATCTTTTATTAGCTTCCTCAAACCTCAAAGTCTGAGGATTATTATTATTATTATTATTATTATTATTATTATTATTATTATTATTATATTGGTGCCCTTGAGGCGGGGTGGGAACGACCCCTAAGCACCGCAGCAGCTACCGACTTATTGAACCTACCTCCGGGATGGGATGAGTTGCGTGCCCTCAGGCCGCCTCGGATCCGCAGAGCCCCCCGCGGGCCCCCACGGAACTCCCCTACATCCAAAAAGCCTATTACCATGCCACGTGTGCGCCACCCCCTGCGGCACCTCCAACCGGGAGCCCCGACAGGTTCGCGACACACACCACCAACAACCTCTTGACCACAAGCAGCAGGGAGAACGGGAGAGGCCCCCAAAGGGCTCTGATTGCCGAAGCAGACGTCTGAGGATGCTTCTCTAGACAATAGTGGAAACTAAAAGCAATTTTATACGAAAAAAATAAACAAAACAGCAAAAAGAACACAAAACCAAAGAAAGTGAACTCTCAGCAATAAAGATCAAATGTCATATTGGTATAACCGAAGAAATGTAACCCTAAAAGTAAAATAACTTATAATTCAGACAATTTGTTGTGAAAGAAGGAAAAAAAAACTTTAGGCATTCTCCGTTTTCGGAAGCGAAAATTAAATTATTATCTGCAGCTTAGGAAATAAGTTAAAGCAATTTATGTTTCAGACACATAAAGTCATAGGGTTCAATTCCGCTATTTACAGAAAAGTAGGAAGCAGTTGAAGCGTACGCCACTGTTGAGCTACGAGTCAGACGAGTTTTTCTGCCGAATTTTATGTACCTTCTTGCATTTCTATTTGTACTTCCTGAGGGGGGTAATCAATAATGAATACATGATGCGAGTGCAAGATCCAATTCCCAGTTGCATCTCTCCTCTTGTATGCTGCAGCTTATACTTAAACTCGCTTTACAGTCATCTCCTATGCAAGGGTTCTGCATATTTACACATGAAATTGGATACTGCAATATCTGCACCATTATCAACCCTACCTTCATGCTCTGATACTGAAAAACTTCCAGGTAATTTACATGTTTCGTATCAACTCTTTCACAAACTTTTATAAGAAAGTAGCACGTATGAATTAATTCTGTTGACTCTGCTTTCCAATTACACCGAGGTTAAAATCTTCTCATAAAAAAAGCGCCAACTGGTAATTTCGCGGAAGAGGGTTTCTGAGTCAATTCTACAATATATTCATTTGGTAAAGTCAAGTCAATGGTACTGTAACATATCGCACCCCTGGTGGAAGACTGCCACAAGTCAAAAATAACATTTGTTCAGGAGGAGCATTTAAAGATTTTGATGCAATATGAAAAACAGTAAATATTACTTTAACACAAAATTGCTGCCACTTCCGGACAAGAACACTGCATAATCTCGGGTTTACGGGCTTGCGTATGATAAAAAAACTGAGATATGGCAGTTTTCTGCTATTTGAAACATCAGATGCTAGTGAGAAGAAAAATCAATTATATGCTGTAGAATCCTTATCGTTACGATTTGGGTTGTGCCACTTTTCCAGGACATGGATATGATGACAAGCACTTATAAGTACTAGTTATCTCAAAATTCAATTTTTTTGACTTATGGCAGTCTTCCACCAGGGGTGCGATATATTTAATTTCACTCAATTTCGTTCTAGAGGAAAGATAACTGCATTTAACATCAGCTAACATATGACATGCTTATTACTTATTGTCGGATGTTGAAGGGAAGGTTTTCTTTTATTCCTATTATAATGTCTTGATCATACAAAAAATGTCGAGAGTTTTGGTCCATTTCGTTCTAAAATACTGTAGGTAGGATTCCGAAAAAAAGATTCGTTACCAGACTAGTCTGCACTGCAGGATAACAAGAAGGATAGATGGGGTAAATAATCGCAGCGTAGCTGATGATAAGAGGACTAAAATAAATGACTCAAGTATAGGTCTCACATAATTTTATGACAGTTTTAATTCAAATCAAATCAAATCAAATCAAATCTTTATTTGCAGCAAACTCCTGAGGTCATCAGGAGCATTACAAATGTCCATACAGGTTATATATAGTATTATAAATGAAATATAAAACATTCAAACATACATCAGCACTTCATCAGCTTAAGATTCATCACTAATAAAATTATAAAATTCATTAACACTGTAGGCCTACATAGGGTTATTTAATTTTATTCATTAACCAATACCACCTAAAATGGTTAACTGCAGGTTTTCAGACATTAACTAATGCCATTTCAGGTGAGGGGTGTTAGGAAATTGCCTGACAACTTTACATTTTGACAATGGTGTGTTTCAATAATGCTGACAAGTTTACAAAATGTCATGACAATTTTCTAGATTTGTATGACAATTTTACGAATTGTCATCTCAAAAAACCTTGGTATTTACAAGTAAAAATCTGAAAAATTTGTCAAATCTTAGTATACCTTCCGTTATAATACATTTTTCTTGACAGATTTTCACACTTAAAAAATTAGGAATTATCATTATAAAAGTACCAGGCAATGTTTCATATAGAGGCTTAGTCAATAGGTTATGTAAATGTTGAAGCCGTTCGCTCGGGCGTCACTTATGAAGCCGTTCGCTTGGGCGTCAATCAGTTGATAGTGTACCTGTAAGGTGTGAGCTGCCGGCGTAGTCAGTCGGATCGAGCAAGGGCTTCGTGGTGGCGACGTCTGTGTTCAAGCACCAACAATCACAACAGCTAGGATATTGCACAGGGGTTATATATATGTACATAAAAGGCACACGATGTAAAATATACTTATATATTTTAAAACTTTTATGACAAAAATATATCGTCATTCGTACACTTTTGGTTTAGGTACCCTCACATATGAATGGCGGCCTATTTATACTTCATCCACGTCACATACACTTTGCTAATATAATTCTTCGCCTCGCCTAGGGTAATATCGCTAGTTGCACTTACAATTCGCAGTCTTAATTATTTTGGGTCCGTACGGAAATATCCTTTACGGGGAAGAAACAGCAACTTTATAGGCCTATTATAATAAACACGCGGCTTTTATAAATAACTTATCCTACGTGTGTATAATGCACAGGCGAGTGGCGTGGAGTAGTTGTTCGGAAACTTGTATGGAGTGCCACGATTTGCTGGCGGAGGTCCTTTTTATACATTTTGGAGATGTGACGTAATTTGGTCATAATACGGGCCCTATTGGGTGACAACTTCGCGCCACGGGTGTTTATTGGTTGAAAAGTTTTTAAAGAGGACGTTAAGAATCCGGGAATCCTGAAGGAACAAAAGTCAGACTGTCAGGAACAGCCATTAATTACGAAGTAGACTCGAAAACTAGCGGGGGAGAGACAGTTCTATAGAAATTGGAACTTTCCTTGATAATTCCGAATTGGAATTATCGAGGAAAAATTGAATATCATATTCCGGTAGCTTGTTTCTCGCTGAGTCCGGTGGTGTAAAATTCTCTATGAAAAGATGTAAATTTAATATGTTAATCAATAAAAACCGAATAAATAATTAGTCCTGTAATTATATTAATTGAGTGACATATGAAATGAAAGGGAGTAAATAAATCTATCGAACGGTAATATTAATATAGGTGTCGTAATTTTGGTATTGTCTTAATTGAAGAAGAAAAGTTAGGATATTTGAATTTTAACGGTCAGTGGGAAGAAAGTCTCCATAGGGTGCCGTACAAACTTCGTAGGGGGTCTCATACCAGCTTCATTTGACCCAAGTCAAAAATTTTATAAAGAAAATGACGATATTCGTAAAATATGGTTATTGAATTAAAAAAATTTTGATTTGCCTCGACTTCAAAAACATCATTATATGAGCAAAGGTATTGTACGTGTTAATGTAGCAATTCTTACTTGTAATAACATATAGGAGTAACATAGTACCCTTAATTCTAATAATTACTTACTTGATGTATTCATAGTATCTGAAAAATAAAAATATCAACTTATTTCCTATGTAGTTGAAAAGTAATTATATCAATTCAATTTTCATGTATCTAAAATTGAAAAACACGAAATATTAACTTATTCCTTTGTAATTTGACATCGTACTTAAAAATTGAAGTATCAACTTATTTCTTTATGTAATTATCCTTAAATCAAATATGGAATTATCTCATATGAGTATTTTCCTTTCACACATTAATTAGACAGTAGCTATACCCTTCACATTAAAATATGAAATATTTTCTTACGTACTAAGTTGTACAAATTTTATTGTACAATAAATTGTACGAAATTTCCATCCATCACAAATGTTATCCATCTGCCTTTCCGTTAGGTAACTCTATATGTATTTCATTCACTGGAACTTATGTTAAAATAATTCTGAGTTACTGCATATACCTCTTATAAATATGTTTAATGTGACCTTTAATTTCATAGTCTCGAATTCTTAATTAATAATGAATTCGTATATCCTTTGTTACTCATTACTCATGGTAAGAAAATCTATATACTCATGGTATTGTACATAATTAACAGTTTTCTCTTTAATTATCTTTACATCAATACTACGTCACATTATTAATTATTTTCGTTGTTGCACTGCATGAGATTCTCAGGTATTATTATACATTTAGTTCATACAAATATTACATCGGACACTTACCTTACGGTAATTTCTTAGGCAGGGTGTAACTTATTAGATGAGATTTATGAGTTTCAAAGGGTTAAATCATATACATATCTCTAATTGTGTAGCTAAATATTTTCCATGTGAAGTGTATATTAAAAATAAAAATTTAAAAATTTGAAATGATAATATAGTATTAAATTCACAAATTCGTAATCTCGGCTGTCGGATCGATATCACATCACTTCAGCTTTGCCTTGACAGTAAGAGCATGAACCATAATCATATATACACTATTTACAAAGTATTTACATATAGGAAACCTTAATCGGAGTTCCTTTACCTTCGCCGAAACTGTATGGGTTGGTGTCCTGCACCAAATGCCATATCTACATCCTGTCCATTCGGAGTAGGATACATTTTCTCTAATACTGAGGGTGCATTCGCAACGGGGAAAATACCTCACCCGCTGCGTTTAATGTGTATATAGATCCGAGGTCCGCGATCACGAACATATGCATATAATTTAATTTCAAGAACGTGTTTTGTCCATTCTAAGGTCCTTGCTTCGTACATAACTTACAATACTATTCTTATTCTTCCCATTTAGGGGTTTTCTTATGAAGATTCGGTACGGTATTTCCTTAGTAATTGCTTATGGTACCGACCTAATATTTTATTGGCGTCTTTTGGGTCTGACACCTCAAAAGTGTCCGTACCAAATTGCCGTTGAATACAATAGGGACCTCGGTAGGGTAAACAAAATTTTTTCTGCCTCTGATTGATAGCACTTGAAAGGGGGAAGTTCTTCACCAATACCAATTCATTCTGACGTGGTTGCCATTTAGGTTTATGGGACGGTCTTTTTTCTTTGCGCTTTTTCCATCGCTTGTGTAACCGAGCCATTATTTCCTTACAAACATCTGTGTCCCGCGGAGCACACGTAGGTAAAATTGGTGGAGTGTTGGAAAACAAAGGCCCTACTACCGTACCTTTAATCACTTCAATAGGGATCTCTTTAGTAACATCGTTTGGCGTTTCATTCAATATCGCCTGTATCGTCTTCAGGTGACGAAACCAATCTTGGTGTTTCCGGTGAGACAATAATCGGAGGTAACCAATCACACTTTTGATATAGCGTTCAGAGGGGTTACCTCTGGGATAAAAAGAGGAGCAGTGGCGGATTTTCACGCCTAGCTTATTAAGTTCCGTTGTCCAATGCCTACTTGAAAAAATACTCGCGTTGTCTGTCAAAATGAAATCAAAAGCGCCGAACTCGCAAATAAAATCTCTTACTTTAGCAACACATATTTTAGTGGATATCCTACGGAGAGGATATAACTTCACAAATTTGCTGAACACGTCAACCATAACTAAGATAAATTGATTTCCGAAGTTAGATTTTACCAGGGGTCCTAAAATGTCTGCGCAAATTAATTGCTTCGGCTTAGTAGCCTCAATAGCACCTGGTGTGACGGCATATGCAACATTACGCATTTTGCCTATTTGACATAAATGACAAGTGGAAACATACTTTCTGACTTTACGTCCTAGGTGCTTCACATAAAAATGCTGACTTATGGCATTTACTAACCTATCAGTTCCACTGTGAGCTAAATTCTCATGGTAATTCTCATATGCCTCAGGAATATACGTTTTCCACGTTGCGTTATTAGTACCACATAGCTTGTATAAGATTCCCTCTTTCATACCAATCGAAAAGGGTTTTATCGCACCATTTTCTGAGTTTTCTGTTTCTCCAGTGTTCTCTGTATCCTCATTCATTACATGGATTGTCCCGATGTCCCGTGCGTTACCCATAAGCTTTTGAAGATTTTGATCTCCCGCTTGGAGCTGCCCTATTTTCTTAAGTTTATCATTCAGATAATAATTATCCCGCAGATTCATTTTCATAATCCTTATTCCTTTCTCTTGACTTATAGGTTCACAATCATTATTCCCTTATTATTACGATTATTACTTATTATTCTTCTTATCATCAGGGATATTAGCAAGAGCATCTTTATTTCTTAATTCCTCTTCGCATATTAACTTAGCGACATTCATATTGTTAACATTTATATATTCCACACACATTTGATCCTTACCGATATCATTTTCATCGTCATCATTAGAAATTACAATCTGTCTTACGAAAGATACAATCTGCTCTATTTCGCTTTCGTCAATAAAATGCAAAATTCCTATCGTTATTAACTCATCTGTGTCAGTTTTCTGAATGAGGTCACTAGTATTCTCTTTACAGTGTTATTTATCACTTTATAGCTCGGGCATTGTGTCAATTGACTCTAAGGGTCTTCCATTGTTATGAGCAACGCAAGGTTCTTGGGCTGGAAGAAATCCTTCGACCCTTAATTGTTTAAAGATTCCTCACGGTTCTGAGGGGTGTGTGGTCGGCTTTGTTGTCGGGGTGTTTCTACTTCCTGGATCTGTCTGCGATCGTTTTCCCCTGGGCTGACTGTCTCGTAATTATCCCTATTATATGGTACATATTTATTATCAATTACTCTTCCTTGGTTTCTATATGAACTGCGACTATTCCGGACTCCATTGTATCCCGATCGGTACGCTGGGCGTCGATATCCCTGGCGATTGAAATCCCTGGTTCGATTCCAGTTCCCTCTCTGAAAGGTACTGCGTCCACCATATGGCTGCGGCCTATAATTATTATTCCAACCCCGGGAATACCTATTCTGGAAACTTTTACGTTGGTTGAAACCTCCCTGTTGCCGATAGTAACCTCGTCCATTTTGAGGTGGCCTCGCACTCTGATACTCATTACCACTTTCGGAATATGCGATATCCCGCGGATAAGAAGGCTGGTCGTTTTTTGGACTGTCGTGTGACCCGTCCTCGACTTCAAAAAGTCCATCAGTTCTTATCATATTAATCTGCCTATTGCCATTATTTACTTGATTATTAGTAGGCCTACGGGAATTACGATCTGGAGGATTATTTCTGAAATCACTTCGGCCTTGGCTGGGCTCTTGTAAAGATTGCAGCAATTTCATAAGTTCTGGTATAGATTTTGGACAGGCAACAATCAAAGAATTCCGAATGTAATTTGGGTAATGCGACGGAATTGCATATAATAATTCGTCCTCGCGAATTACTGGTACTAATAATTGTCTCAACTCACATAGCGATAACAAATACTCCGTATATGACATACCTGTATTCTTGTCGTATCGGCCATTAAAGATTTTATCCCTGATTTTACCCTGTTGCAACGGACCCCAAAACTGGTTCAAAAATTCGCTCTTAAATTCCTCGAAACTCATAGGATGCACTTCGGTAATTACATGAAACCACCTTAACGTGTTCTTTTTCAAGGTTCTTTCTACTATCGCCATTTGGTAGGAGGAAGGTATATTTCTTAGTGAAAAATAAGACTCTAAGTGCTTCAGAAATCTCACAGGATTCTGGTCATTTTCATTTGCGAACGAAGGCAAAGGCAAATCTGTAGAATTCAATACACTATGCAAATTCATATGGTCATCGATTTTACAGTTAGCAGTAGTTTCATGTAACTCCGATGGCGTACGGGAGGTACTGGGCACAGCATCTGGAACTTGTTTTCCCTGTGCTGGGGTACTCTGTGGTTTAGGTACACTTTGGGGTTCAGAATCCTTAGCCTGACTATCATTAGCCACTGGGGGAGGGGGAGGGGGATTTTCCAGTAGGTTCTCGCACTCTTGTAACCTGGAATTTACTCGTTTTAATTCTGACTGGAGTCTAAGTACTTGGTTACTCGTGGATTGGATTAGGTTCATAGCCTTCCCCGTGGTTTGTGTGTTTTGTTCCACAGTATGTTGTAAAGTGCCAATATGTTTAGTATTGTTTTCAGTATTATTTAGGTTCTGCTGTAGGTTCTGTTGTACAGTTTCAAATTGTTGTTGTGTATTTCGCTCCAATGTCTCGACCTGGTGTGATATCCTCACATCAACGTCGACCATTTGAGCAATTAGTGCTTCTTGTTGACGTGACATAGTTTCAATTAGTTCGTTATTTTGTGTAGTGACTTTGTCCAGTTGTTCTGAAATGGTAGAAAACTTATTTTCTTGTTGTGTAATCTGTGCAGTCAGTTTGTTTTCTTGTTGTGTAATCTGTTCGGTAATTCTGTTCTCTTGTTGTGTTATTTGTTCTGTAAGCTTATTTTCTTGCTGTGTAATTTGTGCAGTAAGTTTGTTTTCCTGTTGTGCAATTTGTGCAGTAAGTTTGTTTTCCTGTTGTGTAATTTGTGCAGTAAGTTTATTTTCCATGCTGGAAATTAAATTAGTTAGCTGTGCCAACATGTCACACTGACTGGGAGCAGGCTGTGAGGGGGGATTCGAGCTATCGCCTGAAGAAATTACACCGGCAGGTTCGCTTGTACTTGCAGCACTAGTATGAATTTCATGCACACTTTCACTTTCATGCACAGGTTCATTAAGAGTATCCATCGGTGAGGCAGATCGAATTGACATAGTGATCTTATTGTTCCGTAATTTCATATAATTGTATATAGATAATCAAAAATATTTATAATCTCGTGTAATAACGAAGAAAAAATATGAAGCTTTAGAAAAATGAAATTTTACTCTTATTTACAGAACAATAATATGAATAGAAATTTGTACTCACAGGCAAACTTTATGGTCGTGCAGCTGGTCTCAATGGTGTCTCGAGAAGGTCAGTAGTCCAATGACGAATTCGTTCCGCCGAATAGTTTGAGGAGGGTTTAGAATTACTTTGTGGACAAAAAAAATCACTTGGGAGGGCTGATGGAGAACAACTTTCACTCGTTCCCAGTTGATGTGATGAGTAATGAATAGTGTTGTTGATTAATTGATTGTTGAAACTAATTAATAAAACACAGAACATCATTCATGCCTTATACGTTGGGTCGTCATTTATGAAGCCGTTCGCTCGGGCGTCACTTATGAAGCCGTTCGCTTGGGCGTCAATCAGTTGATAGTGTACCTGTAAGGTGTGAGCTGCCGGCGTAGTCAGTCGGATCGAGCAAGGGCTTCGTGGTGGCGACGTCTGTGTTCAAGCACCAACAATCACAACAGCTAGGATATTGCACAGGGGTTATATATATGTACATAAAAGGCACACGATGTAAAATATACTTATATATTTTAAAACTTTTATGACAAAAATATATCGTCATTCGTACACTTTTGGTTTAGGTACCCTCACATATGAATGGCGGCCTATTTATACTTCATCCACGTCACATACACTTTGCTAATATAATTCTTCGCCTCGCCTAGGGTAATATCGCTAGTTGCACTTACAATTCGCAGTCTTAATTATTTTGGGTCCGTACGGAAATATCCTTTACGGGGAAGAAACAGCAACTTTATAGGCCTATTATAATAAACACGCGGCTTTTATAAATAACTTATCCTACGTGTGTATAATGCACAGGCGAGTGGCGTGGAGTAGTTGTTCGGAAACTTGTATGGAGTGCCACGATTTGCTGGCGGAGGTCCTTTTTATACATTTTGGAGATGTGACGTAATTTGGTCATAATACGGGCCCTATTGGGTGACAACTTCGCGCCACGGGTGTTTATTGGTTGAAAAGTTTTTAAAGAGGACGTTAAGAATCCGGGAATCCTGAAGGAACAAAAGTCAGACTGTCAGGAACAGCCATTAATTACGAAGTAGACTCGAAAACTAGCGGGGGAGAGACAGTTCTATAGAAATTGGAACTTTCCTTGATAATTCCGAATTGGAATTATCGAGGAAAAATTGAATATCATATTCCGGTAGCTTGTTTCTCGCTGAGTCCGGTGGTGTAAAATTCTCTATGAAAAGATGTAAATTTAATATGTTAATCAATAAAAACCGAATAAATAATTAGTCCTGTAATTATATTAATTGAGTGACATATGAAATGAAAGGGAGTAAATAAATCTATCGAACGGTAATATTAATATAGGTGTCGTAATTTTGGTATTGTCTTAATTGAAGAAGAAAAGTTAGGATATTTGAATTTTAACGGTCAGTGGGAAGAAAGTCTCCATAGGGTGCCGAAAAAACTTCGTAGGGGGTCTCATACCAGCTTCAATGTGTATACAATTAGCCAAATTATTTATGTGAATAATAGGCCTATGTGATTTAAACTTTCTTGCTGATATGAACACTAGACGTATTACCAGTTGGCGCTTTAATGAGATCGCCGAGAGTGATGAAAGAATGGAAATGAGACCACGTGGGTTTTTAGACAACGGATTAATCTAACATTCATTGTTGCCTTGATATCGATTATTGCACGCGTATATGAGAACCAACCACAGTGTAATATAGTAAACTTTGCGTTTGGCCTAAAATTGTTGCGTTTATGAAGAGAGTTATTTTTAGTCAGGTAATTTAAATTAATTTGTCTATAATGTCAGGGAACTAGTAATATTTATGAAACATACAAATGTCATGATATATTGATAAACGACGATATAATTGTCATATTGGTCACACCTGTTGAGCTTTACGATATAGGGCTCTGGTTTATTTAAAACCTATAATATAACAAACATCAGGGTTAGAAACATCCTCGCTACACTAGGCTATGCTGCGCGAACATCTGTAGCGAAGTCGACAGGGGTCTATACGAATATTTGGAATAGGACTTGGGTACGTCTTATGGGAGCTGAGTGGTTTTGGAATCAGTGTACCAAGCTGCAAACCCTGGTTTGATTCCTGACCAGGATAGATTTTCCTCTAAGAATATAATATAAATTTCTTCATCGAGATAAGATCGTAAATGTGTTTTTAACTAATACCACTGAGCACTCAGGTACTTATTTGGGACTCGAAAGGGACAGAAGAAAAGCCGAGTGCAACCGAATGGCGCTTAAATGTGCCACCGATATGCTCAATAAAATTAGTGGCTCAAAAGCCATATCATTGACATACATGGGCGTACGCAGAAATTTTGTCAAGGGGAGGGGGCAAATTAACAAATTAATGCTTCCGCCACCATCATTATTCTACTATTGCTAGAAGTATTTTATTAAGTGCCAGTATGGTATTTTATGAGATTGGGTGGGGGACGGGAAAATGTCTGTCCGTCCGTCCGTGTGTCTGTACGCGCGATAACTCAAATACGCTATACCGGATTTTAATGAAACTTGGTATGCGCGTTTATAATGTCCATGGGAAGAAGCCTATTGATATTGGACCAAATCGGTTAACCGATACCGGAGTAAAACCCAATTTAGTGTTTATTTGAAAGACGCGATAACTCAAATACGTTTTAACGGATTTTCATGAAACTCGGTATATACATTTATAATGTCCATTGGCAGACGACTATTGATTTGGACCAAATCGGTTGTCCGGTACTGGAATAATGCCCAATTTAGTGCCTTTTTTATGGTAATATATAACAAAAGGCGCAATATACGCTTTATCGGATTTTCATGAACCTTGGTTTACGCATTTATAACGTCCATGGAAAGAAGCCTGTTCATTTCGGACCAAATCAGTTTACCGGTACCAGAGTAACAACTAATTAAAAGTCACATCTTTTTAACATTGTCTATACTACAATGCCGCATTTCTAATCATTGAGGGCTTTGACTATAATGCAGTCAGATGTTTGTTTACTTCGTTGATCAAGTTGAAATTGTGTACTACATGAATATTGTTATATCTCTCTAATCCTGTGCCCCCATGTTGGGGCGAAGGGCCTCCAAGTGGAGGTTTCTGTACCTATTTTCCTAGAGAGGGCAGAGGAACAGGTGGTAAGCCCATCGCCCCTAAATCCCCCTCCGGAAACTAAGGTATTACTTGGACGTGAAAGGACCGAGGCTCTAATTTAGGCTTGGAGTTCTTTTACGTGTCGTAAATCTACTACACGGGCCCCCAGCTTAAAGTCCCTCCGTGCCCAGGAGTTTTACATCCTGAAAAGCCCAACGACTGCGGCCGGGTTTGATCCCGCGACCTTCGGATCTAGAGGCGGGCACGCTACCTCTAGACCACCGCAGCCGACATATTGTTCTATACAGAATATATATTACTACGAAATGATTAGCGGAGTTCTTTGACACAGAATTTTGTGAAATGTTGACATATTTTAAGAATTTCAAGTTGCAATACATTTAGCTTTGACAAATAACACTATTCCTTCACAAAGTAGATCGTCAAACTGAGCGATTTGGCCGAATGATATCGTCTTGGACTCATATTTTGGAGGTTCCTGGTTCAATTCTCGGAGCCGACCAATTTGACATGGATTTTCTTTTAATTGTTTTTTTTATTTTATGTGAGTGTGCGATTGTCGAGATATAACAAATCTTTAGTTCTGTTGAAGCTGGACGATTTTAATCTGATGAAAAACAAATATTTTCTGCATATCATAATTGCAATTATAATTGATTCAACAAAAGCATTATGGTACTTTGTTACATCAGTTTACATGATTTTTGTTATTATTATTATTGTTGTTATTATTATTATTATTATTATTATTATTATTATTATTATTATTATTATTATTATTATTATTATTATTATTATTATTATTAATACAATCCACATCCTTCATTTAATGTAACTAAACCTATAATTACGGATACAAAGAACATAATCTGATGTATTACACTGACATGACTTTTTCTACCCCTTACATTACAATACATTTCTTCATTACAATAAAATGTTTGGCCAGGAATTATTTCAAGATTAGTTGGAGAAATTATTCCTACATATTCATATGCAAGGTAGTCAGCTGTCGCAATTCATTTTTGTTTGTCATGAGATCATGGTGGTGAAAAAAAAAGTCACCAATTTTCAGGCTATTTCTGTCAATAATTTTTACATTGGCAAAATATAAATATATATCATGATATATTTTGAAAACGGTTGACTTTGGGAAAAATTGTTTTCTGCTCACGTTTTGTATCTTGGTGAGCTCTATGTTTTTTCTTAAATATGTTATTGCCTTTAAAATTATGTCCGGTATTAATTCAAAGTAATGACTTCACAAGTTACTAAGCCTCATCTTCACATTTGCTTATAATCATTTAGTATAGAGATTATGTCTTAAGAAAATTTCCAGGGGAGGAGGGCAGTGGCCCTACCCTGCACCCCCTTCCGGACGCCCATGTTTACATACGGAAATTGGATAACGCTTGGAATAGCCTTTATATATATATATTTATTATTATTATATTTATTTATTTTTTTATTTATTTATTATTATTATTTTTTTTGCGAAGTTCTAAAACCTTCTCTCAGAATCTGCTCATGAGTGCCGACTTTCAACATCTCTATGGTTCCCTATGTTCATTATTTTATCTCTTATTTTATCTCTTACTCGCCCACATCCAAGTCGACATATTCCAATGTATTAAACCTTGTGGTCATCACTTGATAATACTTGAATAGTTCTATGCATCCAACCTATTATTTTTGACAAATTGACAGAATAGACTATTAAATATATGTAGGCCTATAGGCCTAACTCTTTACGTCGGATCACACCAATAACTAATAACAATACTATTTTCAATTGATCATACAAATAGGACTAGATAGGATGAGATTTTAAAGTACAGTGTTCCCTATACAGGCCATGGAGGCCCAAAGGGTTCCAGGAGGTTGAGGCTCCCAGATTTTAGAATTAGGCACGTGAAGGTGGTAAGGTTGTCAGCCTTACGCACCGGCCACCTTTACCCCCAGGATTGCTCCCAGTACTCATTTCTGTTAGAGGCTGAGTCGTCCCCAGGACCATAGTGCCACCAGAAGGATTAGACAATTGAAAAACTCCAACGACCTCATCGGGGATAGAACCCGCGACCTTCCGGTTTGTAGCGCAGCGCCTCAACCACTAATCTACGGCATACCCCTGAGATTTTAAAGGCAATTTTAAATAAATATAATATTCTTAAAATAAGGGTGCATACTAACATTTGAAAAAAGAGAATAAGAAAGTATAACAATCTCAGATCAGGGATCAATATATATAAATATCAATACAGGTACAGAACAGGAAACATAATATTCGCCCTCCGTTGTGGCGTAGGAAATGAGTTCACTCTCCTAACGCTGCGGGCCAGGGTTCGATTCCCGGTCGGGACAAATTTCCTGGGTAGGATTTCTCACTTGTGAGAGGAATGTCCGGAAATTTTAGGTTCTTGTGGTTCTCGGATATCATCTGGCCATCATTTTCACCTTCATCTCATAAAAAGAAAAATTAAACGTTACAATCTTCTTTTTCGTATTAAGACTTCATAAATATGCAAATCCCCTCGATGTAAAAATATGAATTATCGTTCAAATATTCTCAAGTATGCATAATAAATCTTATCAAACAACAAGAAACGAGTTAATGTTCTGTATACATATTGTCATGTTTAGGGGAACTATTCCATTTATAGGGCGCGTATTTGATATTGTCCAAATTGCGTTTAACAAGGACTCAGGTATGGACCATTTATCTTATAATATGCTTGTAAAGATCTCAAGGAGACAATTTTATTTGTTAAAACGTCAGCTCATTACTGGACCTTCAGACACGGCGATTAATACATCTCATTCCTGTGAAAACACATTATTTTATAAAACATAGCTTATTTGCAAATTGAAATAATTTAAATGTACATTAAAAACACAATTTCGATTGCGTGCAAGTCAGTGATAGTTAATGTGCGTCTTGACTTTAGCTTATCTTAATTAAATTAATTATTCGTCATGCCTAATGTTGGTAGCATTGGTTAGTATCTGGTAAAAGTAGGCTAACACATTCGACTGTTTATTCTTTTTTGCACTCCTTAGCTAGTAAGTGGTACTTACGAACGTTGTTTACATGGATCGTAAGTTGACATTCCCACACAGTCTTGTTGCTAAGGACGGTTGCGATGAGGTTAAATTACTTACGGTCCTTGCGCTACGTCATAATTCATTACGATACACTTCATAATACATGCCTTTATGAACAAGGCCCCCAGAACAAATATTCGGTTCCCATAACAACAAACACATGCGAATCACTTTCTGAAATAAACATCTCTCTTCAAGAATGTATACACATAATATTTTCAGGTAATATCACAATTAATATAATTAAATTGATATAAGTAACCGTCGTGCAAAAAATAGCATGCAACACACGGGCCGTAAAGGCATTTACGGGTCTCGAAAACTTAAAAACCCTCGGCTGCGCCTCGGGTTTTCAATCTGTTTCCTCGACCCGTAAACGTGCCTTACGGCACTTGTATCGCAATATACTATTTTGCACGACTTAACTAAATAGTGGTACTTACGAATGTTGTTGGCCGTTGATCGTAAGTTGACATTCCCACACGAAATCTTGTTGCTATGTGCGGTAAGAGTTTCCGTGCGGTAAGAATTTACTTACGGCACATCATAATACAAGCCTTTATGGACAAGGCCCCCATAACAACAAACACATGCGAATCACTTTCTGAAATAAACATCTGCCTTCAAGAATGTATATACACGTGCATAATATGTTCAGGTAATATCACAATTAATATAATTAAATTGATATAAATAATCATCGTGCAAAAAATAGCACGCAATACTCGTGCCGTAAGCACATAACGGATCCCGGAAAATTGAAAAAACGAGGCGCTCTTTCCTCGATCCGTATGCATCGCTTACGGCACTTGTATCGCAATATACTATTAGTATGCCGTGATCCGACAGCTGATATAATGGCGATTTGACTTTAAACAACATATGTAAGAAAGTAAATATAATTGTTAATGTGACACATTTTATTTATGGAATAGTCTTAATAGGCCTAAATCCCATGAGAGATTATGAATTTCACTTCGCTTGCGCGACTATATCAATAAACTCGTAACCTTTCGTAACTCTTGAGATTACCTATGAAAAAAATGCAAATACGTAAAATCCGCACCCTGCTAATCATAAATGGCAAAGGCCAGTTACGTTAGAACCATATCCATCCGGAGCGAGAGTAATTCGGAGTTTCTGTGTAAGCACAAATAGTGGAGATAACTGATAACCCTGGATTTGTTACGTTAACAATAGTGACAATAGTTTAGCAGTAGCATTCCTAGGCTAGTGGCAAATTCTAGAAGCCCAGTAAGTAAGTCTGAACGTTGTAGCGAAAGTAAATTATTGCTTTGATCGTCTTGTCCTGTGCGTGTTTTGTGAACAGAATTCAAAGCCTAATGATCATTAGTTGGCTGTCAAAATTTGATACTGAAATGGAGATATTTTTGGAAGAACAATATTTTCTCGCGTAATCGCCAACTGAAGTCACAATTGATACTGTATTAGCAGTTAAAAATCGCCTGTTCCTCTCCATTAGCACAATGTCTTGTAGGGGTCGTTAAGGAAAATTGCTTCTAAGGATTGTACGGTGTATTGGAATGGGAAACACGAAGATACCTCCTGCTTACTTGACAATAATAAGAATAGCAAGGAATGGTCAAGTTCATTGGTACACATTCTCATTACGTGCCAAATGACCTCCAATAAAAGTTGTTAACGACCTCAGTTTCTGTCAACCCATCATTGCGAAGAGCGTTTGTGCACTTTTAAAAGTTAGTTCTGAATTTTTTTCTTAGCATAAACATAAAGCGGTTATTGAACGTTATCATTCCCACACGATCTGATCATTTAGAATATTGTTTGCATCCCAACATGCAATGAGCAATGCAAATGACAAGCAAAAAGAAAGACAAATTACACATCTCTCAGCAATTTTCTGAAAAATACAGTAGTATTTATTTCTGACTGCTTCAAAATGAAACATGTTGGACTGGTTTCACCACCATTACCTACGGTAAATAACCAAAGCTACAGAACTCCATTACAGTTTCTTGTAGAGATTACTACGTAATCAAACCTCCTTCCCCTTGAGAGGTAGGATAGCCAGAGGTATTCCCATCCCATATGAAAATTTCATATGGAATATAGTCTACACATATCATCCTACAGATATTCAAATCGTCTGTAACGAAATAATTTATACACATATATACACACATACATATAAAAGAAATTAATTAAAAAGGAAGCAAATAAAATTACTATACTTGATCCAAGATGTGTACGGAGAAAAAGTAAACAACTGAGCGTGTAAGTACAAAGCACAGTTCACAAGAGTTCGTTTTTGAGATTGTTTAGTCGATTACATACGGGTAAAGTCAATCTGTGTCGAACTTTTTTATAGTTTAAGTCTTGTGATTTAGTAGTTAGTATTGGTTGATACACCCCCAATATGTTAATTTCTTATAGTTAGGGAGATCAGAGTCATCATTAACAGTCGCCAAAATTTTTTTTATAATTAGTATTTCATTATTGAAATAAAATGTACGCACATTTCTTTTGATAGCACATTTAATCCAGTCTTCTGTGTCATTCCCTATTGTCTTTGATTTTGGTTTAATTATGACCGGTGACTTGACACCTAGGCTATCATAGATTTGTATTCTTTTAGGACTTTGAAAGCCGTACTTGAATCTACTCCCATTGGATGACGCCACTTTCACTGCTACATCTCCCACAGTTAAAAAAAAAAGTTACTTCAGGGTTTTCTTTTATTTATTTATTTAACCTGGCGGAGTTAAGGCCATAAGGCCTTCTCTACCACTCAGCCAGGGCAAAAACATGAAATAATAATAATAATAATAATAAATTAAAACAAGAAATTATATACCTGAATACAAGAAACGTACATTAAATAAGTTGCAAAGAAAAAATTCGAACATAAGTACTTGAGTAATATATAACTTAATACAAATTACTAAAATAAAGAAATGAAAAAAAGATGAAAGACTATACAAATACATTCTTACTTATTACAAAATGTAATGAAAATTAAATACATATATATATATATATTACTAATTAGCATCAATTCTTAAATGTTATAGGCCTAGTATACTAAATTTATTAAATGCCGCTTGAACTGTGAAGTCGTTTGACAGCTCCTGAGATGGCTAGGCAGTGAATTCCAGTGACGAATGACTGTTGTTGTAAACGAATTCGAATAATGTGTAGTTCTATAAAGAGGCATGGATAGTAAGGGGTCAAGCTGAGAGCGCGTGCTCAAGTTATGGTAGGAAGAAAGATAATGAAAGCGACTGGAAAGATAGCTAGGTGTTGAGGTATGCAGGATTCTGTAGAGCAGTATGAGACAATGAAAATATCTTCGCTCACGCAGGCGTACCCATCGAAGTGGTTCCAGTGACGGTGTTATGTGGTCATATTGACGAATGTTATATATATATATATATATATATATATATATATATATATATATATATCTGACGCATGCACTATGAACACGTTGTAGTCTTTGAGTCAAATTACTGTTTAAATCAGTAAGTAGGACGTCACAATATAATCAAAATGAGACATAATGAGTGTTTTAACAAGTTTTTTTCTTAATTGAAACGGGAGACAGTCTTGAAACGGGAGACAGAGTATGCAGCGTTGAAAATGTTTTTATGCAACAAACCAAATGTTTTTATGTTTTTATGTGCAGAGTATGCAAAATTTAATGTTTTGTATACATTTACAATCTGTCGCACGTTTCTTTATTGGTGATGTAAGTTCTGAAGGCTCCGGCTCGCAATTTTCTTCCATAAGACAGAATTACTGGACACTTACTTACAAGATACTGTGATTTTTTTCTTCATTTTTTCATCAACAGCATGCTCTGTTACACGGTGGTAGCACTACATGCCTATAAGTTTTGCATTGAATCCTAGTACTTAATACACTATACATTGATACTGTGATGTACTTCATATCACATTATTATGTAAATGAAAAGTACGAAATAATTATTGACATTATAAAAACGTCTTGTATTCCCGTCACTTGTTTTTCTTCAGAATCAACAAAAGTTGCCTCGTCAAGGATAAAAACAAATTTAATTTTGTTTGCTAGAGATATGATTTAAAACATAAGCCTATGATATAACTACGAAAGCAAGCAAATCACTTAACAGAATATGTTTTTACAATTACATAAGCTATAAAAATTCGTACGATATATGCGGAGCTTGTCGCACTATAGTGAAGTATGCGCTGATGCGATTAGCCAATGAAACATTTGCTCCGTAAATACCGTGGAACAAGTATAGTACAAATTCATCAACATGTCAAAGAAAAATATAAAATTGCATCCAGTAGCATAAATATATTTTTGCTTGACCATACTACAGTACGTTTATTAGGTCTATATGTGACAACCCCCATTAAAATACTGAATTTCATCAGAACACTTGTTGCCCAACTATTTAGTAATATCGAACAGGGAACAATGTTCAACAACAATTTAAACTGCACAGTAAACAACCTGTATTTTAAATAAAATCAATTCTGTTCATGTTAATTTAAATATTACACTAAGTTTAGTTCTTTCCGTATGTGCGTTGTTTGACGATAAAGCATCATGAGAAGCCCTACGTCCTGCATGCTGCATGCCTTTCGGCCTACCATCTATAGGAAAAGACGAGAACTAGTTTGCTTTATCAATTACGAGGTATTCTGAAACCCCAAAACTTAGACATTTAATAAAATAGAACAAAAACAGAACCCTATAATGGTAATTAAGACACTCGTATAAAAATTATGAAACTCGCTATGCTCGTTTCATAGACATACTCGTGTCTTAATAAATATACTTTAAAATCGTTGTCCACCGGCGTGGTCTTGTGGTTAGCGTCGCTGACTACAGATCCGCCGGCCTGGGTTCGATACCCGGCACCTCCTCGGATTTTTCTGAGGTAGGGAGGCCTGGTAGGGGTGCGCTCAGCCTCGTGATTCAAACTGAGGAGCTACTTGATAGAGAAGGAGCGGCTCCGGTCACGGAAACCATTAACGGCCGTGGGGTCGGCATGCTGACCACATGCCCCCAAATCCCGCCTTCTCGCTATGGCAGATGACGCAGCGGTTGGGTGGTAGGCTTTGTCCCTTCAGGGATGTAGCGCCACGGAGTTTTTATTACAGAATCGTTGCATAATGTACTATTATGTAGAAGTATTAAGTAGTTTTTAGTTATAAATCTGGCTTATTTTAGTAGTAACAGGTGTGTCTATCTTAAGCTGTGTCATTTATGTACTACTCTCTTTATAATTTCCTTTTAAAATCTAGGCTATATTTATCTGATTTGTTTGTTTGAAAATTAGTTTAATATTTTAATTATAATATTAAACATTATCAACCATAGCAAAGGCATTTTTATCCTGCTTTCACTCTCGAAATATTCCTAATGACGACGAAATAAGGCAATTTATTACAAACCATAAACAGGGTTAAGGTATTTACAGTTTGAGGGGGGGGGGATTTTCAAACATCTTTTCGTCTTTTTTTGCACAAATATCTAGCGCAAATACAAATATAAACGAAATTCATATGGAAATTATACGAAAAAACTTTTAAAACATATTAGTGAGTGCCAATTTGTTGCTCTACAAATTTAATAGAAGCAATCATCAAGCCGAGTTCCGATTTTTAATCCTGTATTGAAACGGATTTCATGGAAAGCTTAGAAACTGTAATACGAGACACTGTTTGCGAATCAGGAATCGTATGGGATTAAAAACATCAGTGAGACCACACAGAAGGCAACACATTTCCAGCTTGAAGCATGAAATGAACAATACTTTTCTAACAAGTACGCTTTATTACAAAATGCTCTGACCAGTATTCTAGGAAGAATTAAACTTTCAAGGAATTAAACGCTGATTTGTATACCACAATAAGGAAGAAATAGAATCACCATAACACCCCTATAAATCACCATACCATAGTCCCAATAGATGCATCTGCTCTGTTATCTGTGGAGGTCCATCACTCTCATGATCATCTTGGAATGTCTCATAGTCCACCAAATAAATATGGCGAAGTATAAAAACAGGCCATAGGAAGAGGAAGAAAGCTTTGTTCATCTGCATTGCTCATGAGCTTCTTTCATCAGGAGGCTTTCTAACAAGAACCCTATTTAAGACCTTATCAAGTAATATGTAATAGTTATTTATTCTTTTCCTAGTTTCACCTCTCCCTTTCTGGGACATTTAGCGACTTACGCCGCCCGGGCCTTACGGGGCAGCTGTCGGGAAAGGGATTATCGTAGGTAACCCCACGAGAGATCACGAGTTTACCAATATATTATCTGATGAAACTCGTAATCTCGAGTAGGATTTATTAACACTATTCCATGAATAAAATGTAACGGAATTTGTAAATAATTATTTTCTTACTTTTTTGTCAATAATCTGTCAAACGTAAGATCACGGCATACTAGATGAATGAACAGTCCACGAGTCGAGTCCGAGTTCCCAATGCTGCCAATAGTGCGCAACACAAGATGGAGGGCGTCGCGGTAGTTGCTTACAACAAAATGCTATAAAAACACACGAACTGGCTTGCACCGAATCGAAATTGTGTTTTTAATCAATGGACATTTATGTTATTTCAATTTCCATTCGATTTGCAGATGACATAGTTATTTTGGCTGATTCAGAAAAGGAAATGAATAAAATGCTTAAAGTTCTATCAGATGCATTGAAAAATTTTAAAATGAAGATCAATAAAAAGAAAACAAAAACCATGGTGATCGGAAGAACAAATGACAATTTTAAAATCAACATACAGCTTGACGGTACAGCCCTAGACCAGGTCGAAAGTTTTTGTTACTTGGGTAGCATTATCAATAAGTTTAACAAGTGTGACACAGAAATTAAGAGAAGAATAAACCTGGCTAAACAAGCATTTCAGAACAAAAGGAATCTTCTCACAAATAACCATTTAAGCATGGAAGTAAGGAAAAAATTTGCCAAAACATTTGTAAGTTGTGTATTAACTTATGGATGTGAAACATGGACAATAGGAAAAGCAGAAGCCAAGAAATTAGAAGCAGCAGAAATGTGGATATGGAGAAGGCTAACAAAGACGAGTTGGGTGGATAGGAAAACAAATGAAGAAGTGCTTAATGAAGTGATGGAAGAGAGATCAGTTCTGAATTCAATTAAGAGTAGAAGAGCAAAGTTAGTGGGTCATACATTTCGGCACAATGATCTACCGGTACTCATTAACATTTTTGAAGGGAAAATACTGGGAAATAAATCAAGAGGACGTCCAAGAAATTCATTTATTAAAAACATGATAAAGGATATGGACGTGCTGTCATACGAAAATCTAAAGAGAACAGCGATGAAGAGGAAGACATGGCTACTACAACAAGGCATTGCCTTTAGATCCTGATGATGATGATGAATTTCCAAACAAGTTATATTGTATAAAATAACGTGTTTTCATTGTGCTCAATTGCAGCATGTGACGTATTAATCACCGCACATTGATGTCTTACGTGTACAGTAACGAGCTGAAGTTTTATCAGATAAAATTGCATCCTTGCGACCCGAAGAAGGATATTATAAGGTAAATGATCGTGATTGGTCTATATCCGAGGAACGTTATTGGTCAATATCAAACACGCGGCGTATGAGTGGAATAGTCTATTTAATACATTTTTGACCAGACATGGAGGGCCTCCTCGGACGATTGATCAGCTCAATGCAGGACAACACGAACACATAGGACGAGATACACCATTCACACTCACATTCAATCTGAACAGATGATATCCGGGGATTACAAGGGCCTAAAGTTACCCAATATTTGCCTCACAGGTGAGGAAAAACTCGGGAAGCCCCCACCTAGGTATCCAGCCCCGACCAGGACTCGAACTCGGGTCCGCTACTTGAGAGGAGCGAACGCATCCCCTGCATCACATTAGTGGACCAATATGTAATTTAATAAATTAAATAAATATTAAAGATATATAAATAAAAGACGAAACCCAGGCCAAAAGTGTGGGTTACGAATTTCGAGTGTTTAACGACTGTGATACTGCACGCCTAGTCGCATACTCTGTTATACGGTAAGGGAGAAGTTGAACGGCTTGGAGACTAATGAAAATAACAGGACAAAGAGATATCTTAAAGAAATGGAGGTGTCATTTACACAGAGCACTAGAAATTTACCAGTTTTCTATACCAAATGGCACATTACTGGCCTATACCTATTAAAAAAGGGCAATAAATCGAGCAAACTGGAAGTAGGGTTAAAATTCGGAAGTTTATGTTCTATCAGAAGACGAAATATGCACGCAAATATGCTGAAAATTTGTAAAATATGCCCCGAAACCAATGAAGCATGCTCTATCATTTAAGTAATTTGATACTTTTAGTTCTCTTGCTAATTACATTATCAGTTATAAAAAATAGTAGAAGCTGCATAAATCACATTAAAAAACTTTTTAAAAATGTCCACTGCATTAAATTTTAGCAAATTGAAAACTGAATAAGTGAAACGTAATCAGTTCCGAAAACATTAGGCTATGTAGTATGTAGGCCTACTTTCAATTATTGTACACAGAGTTAAATATGTTCTAAATGTTTCAATTAACAGAGATATGCACAACACTTCTTCACAAATATCCCGTTATAAATGTTACAAATTAATACAATAAACACATATGTTTTAATAAAATGCAAATACGATGCATTATGGCTAACTAACAAAATATGCAACAATATGCATATTGAAATTATCAATTTTCTGTTAATTCTTTTATGTCTTGTTCACACTTTAACACTAGCATGTAGATTACATTCAAAATATGATTTTTCATAAAGTTCCGGACCCTACCTATTACAATCCTCATGCGACTTAGGCCTGTTGAATGAATGTATATATGTATGGGAGGAGAGGCGGGTTGGGAGCGACCCTAAGCACGTAGGCCGCAAGTCCGGCCCAATTGCGAAAATCCCTGGGAAAGGGATTATTGGAATGCCCAAAGGCCCCCAAGGGACTTCCCAACATCCAAAAAGTACTTGAAATCACACCACATGCACTACGCAACCAGGGTTCCCCAGAAACCATCGTGCGCCACCCCACAATCCCGCAGAGAGAGCTCGTAGGGCGACACACCCCGGGTCCCTCAGAGAGGCACACCAGTGAGACCTTAGACGCGCAGCATACCACTAGCAACCCACATGACCACGAGGCAGGGCAGGAGAGGCCCTCAACGGACGCTGCAACGAGAGATGGCCCGAAAGTCGGGAAAGGAAAAGAGATGATAATGAGGGGGAGCTTAAAGGTGAAGTGGAGGGTTAGTGGAATGATAGGGGAAATGGGAGAATCCCCGAGAAAACCCCCCTAAGTCACAGCTTCGTCCACCACGAACGACGAATGACACTCCACCTGCCTCGGGATTTGAACCCGGGACCGCTTGCATGCCAGGCCCAAGCGCTAAACTTGAGCCATCTCGACGGCTTAGCTGATGAATACGGGTGTAGTTTAATACTTTCTGCAGGAGTGCCAAGAAATTCCGCGAAATCTAAGATAGCTCTTTATTTGACCAACGCAGTTAAACTGCATTTATTCAGCACAAGAAGACACATAATTTACTTCGAAACAGAGAAGTACAAAGTTAAGTTTTTTGTTTTCATTTTCACTTGTCTCTTTCATGAAAGTGAAATACATGCCAGAGCATGTTTATAGTATTATAAAGTAGGGGTGAGACACTCTAATAGTTTACTATTATTTACACAGACATCGTGTAAGTGGGCTAGACGTAAAAGGGTATTTGACGTCTCAGGCTGTCTCTTGTAGGGACAGCACCAACATGTACAAGATGCACAACACCACTGCAACTGGTGAACAGGAAAGCAATGCGGAAAACCACTTCTATACCCAGTGATGCGTTATTTATGTGTTATTGTTAGAGACGTCGCGTCGCATAGTAAAATATATTTGCTGCATTTTGCAGAAGCACGACATAACTGGCGAAACTGATAGCTGGGAAACGTACACAGCTATACAGTCCGAGCCATCTCCTATATGTACAGTACCCGTACATGATTTTACCTCTCGACGTCTTTGAAGCCAAAGAATAAGCAGTGTTGAGTATGTAAGAACTCTGGCCTAAATTAAAGAAAATCTGTAGAATGAAAAATAAACAAAACTTTTAAAATAATAACAGTTGCACTGAAATGTAAGACCAACTGGGGTACGAGATGTGTATCAGATTCAGATTTGTCAGAAGTTCCCAAATTTTTTGAACATTTTTCGCGCTTTAAATGTCACCTGTGACGGTCGTAATCGAAATTTAAAAAATGCTCAAAACCGAATATGCGTATCATATTTTCTGGACTTATTCCTTTCTGCCTGTATATACTGTAACTGCAACTTCCTGTACACCACGGACTTATAAACCAACACACATTTACTTAGAAATGCATCCAGAAGTTCATATCTAATACGCATCCATATTGAAAATTTCATGACTCAATAATCGATATATTATCTTTTTTAGTTTTCCCTTATCTTCTTCTTCTTCTTCTTCTTCTTCTTCTCGTTCTTATTTATCGACGCTACTGCCTCTCTCGTAGAGATGGCTACTGCGTTCCGTCCGCCGTGAATTGGTAGTCCTCTGTCTAAAATGACCTAAGGACCCTGGAGAACATTATGTATTTCTACCAATAGGAACAGATCAAAATTTTATATTTTCATTTTAGTTTTTGTAATGAATCGGAATAACGCTTTGTTGATAGCTAGATTTCGGGATTCTAATAGGTTATCCATGTGAATCGGACCAGTAGAATGGTGTTTGTTAATGTTTTTGAAGAGGAACTCCTGATGATTGCGGTAATAATCACAACCAAAAAACATATGGTTTATTGTTCCAAGCTGACCACACGCACAACACGGGTTACAGTCCCTAATTATTTTATGCTCGTATGCCGGCACCTAGGCCGTATGGTATTTAAGACGGTAATAATACATCACACTTCGTTGTACTGCTCCCTTATGCTCTTTAAGAAATTGCACGGTGTTGCGTTTTTTCCTCTGTTCAGTACTTATGGGGTGAGGGTCCAAGGGCTGCGTTGTACATTTTTCCCTTATAACCGCGTCGTCCAACCAAGACCGGCTAGGCACTGGCCGTCGCGACTAGTGACCAACTGTTGAAGGAAGGAATGAGGGACAAGACAGCAGAAAAAGGAGAGCATGCTACAATTTTGGGGGACAGCTGCATTTTTAGCTGTAGCTTTAAAACGACAAAAAGTATAACATTTTCGAAAGTGTTGCCAGTTGTTCTCTCTCTCTCTTTTTTTTTATATTTTTTTTTATTTTTATCAAGAGTACCCTTACTGAAGTAATAACATAGAAAAATATATTTCACTCATGTTTATTGTACAATTTTTTTTTCCAATCCGTGGGTTGAAGACCCTTAATCTAAATGAAATCATACAAAAGTCAACAAATTCTGAAATAATAAAATAAATATTGAACATTTTATAACGCAACTGTTATCAAAATCTTTAAAAAATTAAAATTAGAAGAAGAAATACATATTTGTGGTACTTCAACACTTGTTCTAGATTTCAACTTCTAAGTTATAACTACTTACTTACTTACGTACTTACTCAATGGCAATAGACAATTCCTCAGCAAGCTAAAGGAATATTATCTATTTTATGGAACCCGAAGGTTCATTGCCGCGCTTACCTGAGTCCGCCATTCAACCCTATTCTGTGCTAACATTATCCAATTATCCCTCGCAAATCCCACTTCCCTTAAAACTATCCTAATATTGTCCTCCCACCTACATCTAGGTAAGTTATAACTACTAAGTACCGAAATACTGAAAACCTCAACATAACTCAAACAGAAGTCAGAAGATACATCCGGAATGCGTCTCCAAACTAGCTATAACCTGCTTCTCTGCACTTTTAAAGATCTTACTGTTGGCAACGGTTACGCTATGTTTAGTTGAAGCTACATGGCAGGGCAGTTGACAAATGTGAAAATTCTTACTGCACCGATGATAATAACACAAAAATTCGTTCATTAGAAATTGAAACAACTGTGGGACAAATGACGTTCCGCGAGGGACATTTACAAAATACAAAATACCTTAAAATGCGGGACGCATGGTCACCCTAGTCGCGACTCACAGTTTGGGAATCCCTGAGACATGTCTTGCAAACATTCAGTGGTAATATGAAATTCATATGTTTTGCACTGTATGAATGACACTAGTATCCAATGCATACGCACCTCAGAATATGAATAAACTATACAGTATAAGGGATGTTCGTTAATTCATCATCTTCCGTAAGCAGTCCTATATTCTACTGCAACGGCTAATATCACCGATGAACATAACAAAAATTTTAGTAGGCTTAGCCTATAGGGTAGGCTAATAATTATTTATTCTCATTAATAAATAATCCATGCATGCATTGCAACAACCAACGACATATAAAAGAAACTTCACAATCGAGATATCGAAAAGAAACAGTCCATTTGACTTTTAACGATACATTTTAATTACACACTTACTTACTTACTTACTTACTTACTTACTCAATGGAAATGGACAATTCCTAAGCAAACTACAGTATTTTTCAAATGAGAAGCAGATTCCTTCACCGCCAATCACGTGTACGAGCTTACGAAGTGCCGCTACCAGTACGAGTCTTCCCTACGTCTCGCCGTCTCTGATTGGACCGCGTATCTAAGCAAAGGAGCTGGACAGACTGCTTGTCATCTGCAAAACACTGTAAAGGAATATTATCAATTTTATGGAACCCGGAGGTTCATTGCCGCGCTTATCTGAGCCCGCCATTCAACCCTACTCTATGCTAACTTCATCCAACCATCCCTCGCAAATCCTACTTCCCTTAGATCTATCCCAATATTATCCTCCCACCTACGTCTAGGTCTTCCAAGTGGTCTTTGTCCTTCGGGTCTCCCAACCAATATTTTTGAAATATGTTTTTCCTCCCCCATGGGCGCAACATGTCCAGCCCATTTCATCCTCCGTGATTTAGGCCTAATTACCCTTACTACTGTATATCCGGTGAGGAGTACAGATTATGAAGCTCGTCGTTATGCAGTTTTCTCCAGTCCCCATGTTGATCTCTCTTAGGCCCAAATATTTTCCTAAGCGCCCTGTTTTCGAACGCTCTTTTTTAGTTACATTTTTAGCCAAAATGATTACCATTCACAAATACAAAAAATTCTCAATGCCCGAGTGAAAAATTGATACCACGTTTATAGACCTAAGTATCGACTCAGTTTGCGTAAGTGGTTAATAACAACAGGATAATATGATTACTCTCCAAATACTACAATTATTTGCCTTTTCAGTTATATGTCAGCACCTTAATCTCCTTCCCTGGCATTAGTCCAGTGCCTAAAGTCATGGTGTTTAATGCTCTAAAACGTGGTAAGCTGATAATTAGAATAAAGTTGGTGTGCAGAGTTCGCTCGCATGCTTGTGAAATTGCTTGCACTAAACTACTAGCAGAATTGTAACGTTGTTAAGTAAAATTGCAACCCTCAACCCCCGTCCTCCCCAAGCGACCCTCTTCGAGAGGGAAAGTTGACCTCTATCACGCTGTGTTGAGCAAATAATGATGCTTAGCTTGCCCTGTTAGTTACGCTGAAATGCATTAAACTATGCACAGGTTTTCGTAATTACCTTACCTGAAATTAATTTTGTACTATGAGTCGACGATGGCATGTCATGAATACCTCTACAATGAATTGTATGTCGAGAGGTTCTCCTTTGCCAGACTATGAGGTCATTGACCTGACTTTCGCTTTCTTGGGTTATATGTACAGGAATACTATGTAAGTGACCTAACATGACTGCAGTATGTGAAATTCAAGTGTGGCTCTATTCAAGCAGGGATCCATAGGGCGGAAAATAAACGTATTTAATAATGACATATAATTCAGTATAACATTTTAAGTGTACTAAACCCATGGGAAATTTCCACACTTCGCCCCATTTTAAGGGTCAAATAAAACCGGAAGTTAGCTATAGTCTGAACATTCTAAGAAAGAAATATGAAGTAAATAAAGACCAGTATATCTGCCTCACTCGTAGTGTGTAGGTCATACGAGTAATGTGCTAGACAGCTAGAGTGACTGGCACACTGGATTTTGTTTACTTCAGATTTCTCTCTTAGAATGGTCAAACTGCAAATTGAATTCACTATTATAGAATAGTATATAGTCACATAATAAATTATTTAAATATATATCCATAGCCTGTTTCACATAATGCACTCTCAATATTAACGATGTATGTAGGCTACGTATGATTCACTGACATGTAGATTACAGCTTTATAAACACTTTGTAAGTGTTGGATTAAGAAGTAAAGATTGCTTAAAGTGAAAAGCAGTGATTTACAGACAAATGAAGTTTAATATATGGATTCTTTTAAACCATTGAAACAGATCAAATTCATAGTTATACACTTTGTATGAAAAATAAATAATTGAGAGTGTTGCTTAGTTCATTACCAGCATTTGTAGTCCTATACACTGACCGATATTTCAATTCACTAGTCAACAAATTTCAACTTTTTGTCTGCCACATGGACAAAAACAGGTCATCTTATATAAATCAGACCACCTGAACACGAAAATGACAATAAAAAGTCCGTAACACGTAACGTTTTCGTGTGACAGAACCGAGTTCGAATCTAGCAAAAAAATTCAGAAAATTTAGTTTAATTTAGACATAATTCTAAAAATGTCACAAGTATAATTAATTTATTTATAGAATTATGTTATAAAATGCCTTTCTTTTACATATGAGGTAATATAAAAGGAATAAATTGATGCTACTATTGACAAATTGACTTTCATCCTCAGTAAAATGTAATAAAATGATGTAAATTTTGCTATAAAGTAAAAATTTGAAATGTGACTTGGAATTAAGAAATCCCAAGATTTAATAGTCAAAACCCCTTTGTAGTACTACTTAGTAACTTAAACATGCAGGATAGGGATTATAAATGTGACAGCTACTTTTAATTTTAAGACTTACAGTTGATTCTTCCTCTTGTAGTGCATGTCAGTCTCCCTAACTAAAAACCAGCAATAGTCACCCATCATGTGAGAATCCCATCTACATTGATATCTCTGCTCCATTTTCTGAATGTCCTGGTGAAATCTTTCCACTTGCTCATCACTGACAGCACCCAAATTCTCAGGGAAAAATTCCAGGTACGAAAGGAGAAAATGAATTTTCAGAGACATTCTGCTTCCTACTTGTTTGTAACTCTCCAGAACTTCTTGAACCAATTGTCGGCAATTTCCTGCTTTATTCTTTCCCAGAAACCCAATCACTACCTCAGAAAAGGCCTTCCAGGCTGTGTAACAATACTGCTTTGAGACTTGCTTTCAAGGAATCAATAAACAATCTCCATTCTTCAGGGACATGTTGAAATCCAAGCTCATCTATTAAACCGTCTATATCTATACATGCACAGAGGGCATTTTCCATTACATAATAACCAGAAAATTGTTCATGTCTCTTCCGGAAAGAAGAAATTCTAGTACTGGGGGAAAGTAGATTACATTCTTGAAGTCGCGATCCAAGCACTTCAGCCTGCTACTTCGTGAGATACTTGTACATATCTCTACCTAAGTCGTTCAATCTGGATTGATTAATCAGGAGGGGTTTCTTTTTATGTTCTGGGCTATAGTTTGGATCAGAGGAAGTGGATGGTTTCGGTAACTCATCTGCTTGTTCTTCTCCTAGAGAGGACTCTTCTAACTGTGTAGGTGGACTAGGGAGTTCAGGCCCATGTGGAACAGGTCTTATAGCAGAAGGAACATTGGGATACTTAATATTAGATTTTGTCCTTTTAGAATCCTCCAATTTTTGTTAAGCAAAAATAACAATCTTGTGCGTGGCTAGTTGGTTCACGCCAGACCACTGGGACCGCGAAAGGCATAGCACAGGTTTGGTCACCATTTTCCCACTTAATTAGATTTGAATAACATGTTATACAGCACATGTTCGGGGCCCACACTTTGTCTTCATCACCAACACGACATCCAAAATAACTGTAGTACGCCTCTTTTAATGTTTCTGTTAAAGATCGATGTTGATTTTTAATAGTAAACTGTTCAGACACGTAACAGAACGTATTTGGCGAATTAACACAAGCACGGCGTAATTTCTTCATTGTAGTGAAAGTGAAAACTACAGGCAGAAAAACTCACTTACAACACTTTTCAGAGGCACATCCAAACTCAAACTAAACGAAAAAACCGGAACATTTCATGTTGACACCCTATCTCACCCCATACACTCAGCCATTTCCTATCCGCCAAGCACTTCACTAATCCCTACCTCGAAAGGTACCGCACATCCCTATGCCTCTTCAGGCATGTAAGAATGGACAAATTGTTGTGCAAACTGGCTTTAAGAAAGATAATAAAGCTCCACAATTGTTTAATAATTATAATAATTTTTGTATACTAGTTATAATTATAAAAAGAAGAGGTTGTAATAATTATTGCTACTACTTTTTCATATTTTTAGATATATTTTAGTGATTTCCTAAATATTTGAGGGTGATGGAACATTTTTATGTTCATATTCGTAAATAACACATAAAACTTGATCTGATACACATAGTTTCAACCATGTGGCAAAAACCTTGTTAAGAAAGATGATAATATTATCATCTTTCTTCCGAATTCACAAATATATGAATTTGTGAATTTTAAGAAAAGACATAGCCTAATAAAAATAAATTTATACAACGCACTGAAATTAACAATGTATATGGTGCTTGTCGCTTGTCTTTGTAACTCGAAAATGTGCCGCTCACCGTCACAGGAAATGAAACTTGAGCCTTCTGCGATACTTTGAAATCTGTCGTTTCAACTTTCAAATAACAAGTTGCCGACCGACGACAGAGAATTATACTAAAGGAACAAATTCGTGACACTCGAGTCTACTTATTTTGTAGGTCGGAAGTGAAGTTTCGGGGTGTATTGACCCGTATTGAGTAGTGTCATTAGAAAGTTTGATATGCCTACACAGAAATCCTCAAAAATAGGACTTTTCCGGCAGTGGATTGAGGAAGCCCCCAATTTTACAACTGATGGTCGAGTAATTTTCTGCCAAGCCTTCCAAAAACAAGTAAGTATACATATCTATCTTTCATTTTATCTACCAGTCTTCTTCCTTCAAAGTTTGAAATCGAAATTTAAAATACTTGTAATAACATGCCTATGCGGTACAACTGAGTTTGACATTCTTCATGAACACATTCTTATTTTTTAATTATTGCCAACTTCTTAGTGATTGTTTTATGTTTCAGGTAAGCCATGATGAGAAGTCACATTTCCTTCAACACAAAGGTTCCGCGAGATATACCAGATGAGTTGACGTTGTGCAAGAATTATTAGAAAAAGGTGTATGAAAAGACATTTTTAAAAATTAAAAGAGGCATTGGTGACTACTATATTTGGTTTTCAGTCCATGAGACCACGAACAGCTGTGATAGATTTATAGGTAATATGGAGGTGTGGAAGTTTAGATTCCATGGAACCAGGGACACCCAACTTACAAACAAATTGTAGAAGACGAATCATAGTGCAGTCGCTTAGGGATACACATTAAGGGATGTCTTACGCATCCTATGGCCAGGAGAAGATCGGGATGAGAAATTTCTGCTCTTGGTGACAAGACGCTGCTGCATTACGTTAAAAGCGGGAGCAACGCTGAAAGAATTCAGTTCCAATATCATTTATGTCACCTGCCTTGCCCATGGGCTGTCAGAAATAATTTTTCTGGAGTTAACAACATTATTTTATTTGTTAAGAAAGTATTTGTAAAAGCTCCTACCCGCATTCAATCCTTTAAGGAAATAGCTCCAAACATTCCCCTCCCACTCGAATCAATACTTGTACACGTTGGGGCACCTGGCTATTGGCAGCATTATACTGTATTACGCCTAACACCACGAAAATATCAAGGCGGTAGTAGACACGTTCGACCCTAGTGAAACAGTTTGTATTGAAAAAGTCAAGACGGCCTTCAAGAATAATAATAATGTCGCATCCTTGGCATTTTTTAAAGCTCGTTTGCACAATATACCTGTTGAATTCAACGCCTAGAGTCCGCGTCTCTACCATTGAAAGATGTTGTAGACGTGATCTCCGAGGTGCAGATATGTCTGGAGGAAATACTTGGTTCCGTGGGTACAGCATGCGTCCCAAAATTAAGAAATATTCTTCTGAGGAATCCCGGATATGAAAATATGAAAAAAGTGTCCGCCATTATTCAGGGGGAGCGGTTCGAAGGTGAATTATCTTGGGGGCCACGAGCGATAACACCCTTGACCTCTTGCGCTGTAAAGTCTGGCCGTTCTAAGAAGGGAACCTCAAGTAAACAAAAACAAGTACTTCTGACTCACTCTAGTACATTACTCGTATGACTTAAGAGTGAGACAGACATACCGTTTTTTGTTTACTTCAGGTTTCCTTCTTAGCTTATCTCAGGTAGGCCTATAGAGAGATCTTTTTCACCCAACAGAAATGTACTAAGAGACAATAGAAAAAGTTTCACTCCAGAAAACTTAGAAATGTGGTTAATTGTGTGCTGAAATCCTACCAAAATGCGATTCCTTAATTATTAAATATAGAATTTATTGTGAGTTATAGTGTTGAACCTTTATATTTGGGTTAAAATGTTGCAAGACGGATTATGGTCATACAGGAATTAAGTGTGTATTTTTATGTGAGGGCAGTAGTAAGGGTGGGCGTATAAATCAAAATGGCCGCCAACCGACGCCGCCCCCAGCGTCGCGACGCCATGACGTCATGGGTATCATATGAAAGCCCGCGTTGTGCCCTTTCGTCCTATGGGGTTCCGACGTCTCCGACGCCGCCCCCGACGCCTGAGTTGTGCCCTTTGTACCGGCGACGCCATGACGTCATGGGAGTGGATTCGAATAATGTAATTACGCCCTTTGGCTCTGTGCTATTCCCGATTCATCCAGACTCCTTGTTTAGGATTTAGGCCCTATGGTTAGTATTCCCGTTACGCAACAGTAACAGTCTCTATACTTAAGCCCTTTGATCCGTCACAGTCCCGTGATGTCATGGTAGTCGATTCGAATAATGTAATTAAGCCCTTTGGTTCTGTGCTGTTCCCGATTCATCCAGACGCCCTAGTTGTGCCCTTTTGCCAAAAATACGTCATGGGTGTCATATGAAAGCGTGAGATGTGCCCTTTCGTCCTAAGGAGTTCCGACGCCGCCCCCGACGCCCTAGTTGTGCCCTTTTGGCAAAATGGCGTCATGGGTGTCATATGAAAGCGTGAGATGTGCCCTTTCGTCCTGAGATGTTCCGACGCCGCCCCCGACGCCCTAGTTGTGCCCTTTTGGCAAAAAGACATCATGGGTGTCATATGAAAGCGTGAGATGTGCCCTTTCGTCCTGAGGTGTTCCGACGCCGCCCCCGACGCCCTAGTTGTGCCCTTTTGGCAAAAAGACATCATGGGTGTCATATGAAAGCGTGCGATGTGCCCTTTCGTCCTGAGATGTTCCGACGCCGCCCCCGACGCCCTAGTTGTGCCCTTTTGGCAAAAAGACGTCATGGGTCGATTCGAACAATTGAGTTACGCCTTTTAACACTATGTTATCCATATTCATCCCAAATGTTGTAATTAGGCCCTTTGGACCAAGGAGAGGTTAAAGACGTCATGGTAGTCGATTCGAACAATTGAGTTACGCCCTTTAACACTATGCTATCCCCGATTCATCCCGACGCCTGTAATTAGGCCCTTTGGACTAAGGAAAGGTTATAGATGTCATGGTAGTCGTTTCGAACAATTGAGTTACGCCTTCTAACACTATGTTATCCATATTCATCCCAAATGTTGTAATTAGGCCCTTTGGACCAAGGAGGGGTTATTGACGTCATGGTAGTCGATTCGAACAATTGAGTTACGCCTTTTACCACTCTGCTATCCCCACATTCATCCTGACAGCTGTAACTAAGCCCTTTGGATCAAGTAGACTTTAAGGACGTCATGGTAGTCGTTTCGAACAATTTAGTTACGTCCTTTCGCACTATGTTATCCATATTCATCCCAAAGGCTGTAATTAGGCTCTATGGACCAAGGAAACGTTCTTGACGTCATGGGAGTCGTTTCGAACAATGTAATTATGCCCTTTCGCACTATGCTATCCAAATTCATCCCTACGGTTGTAATTAAGCCCTCATGACCAAAGGGAATGTTGTCAGGTCACGGGAATCGTTTCTAACAAAAAAAAGTTACGCTCTTTCGCACTATGCTATTCCCCGATTCATTCATTCATACACCTTTTACCATTTAAGCTCTTTGGTAGAAAATGTGTACGCATAGAGGCGCTGTTATGCAATTAAGAGGCAGGAGGTAAATAACATGTGTTCCTACTATACTTACAGATACTGTAAGAGGGACCTATGAAAACAATTACGTACAACATGCCTGTAGAGCGCATTCCCTAACAATGTTTTGTTATTAAAAGATAAATAAGTTTATACTTACATAACCTTTTATATTTCATCTTCTATACAGCATCTATTCTCCTTCCAGATGAACAGTGTTATTATTAACTATATGTAAATGACTGTGTGTAATGATTAGGAAAACGGTTAAGGTTAAATTTCATTTCAGACCGTCACAACCTTTTTATTGTGTATCATAAGATTGTCACGCTCCTGTGAAATAATGTGTATAAACAAAGGGCTTCACAGTAGTAGTGCTGCATGGTTTATTTCAACATACTGGGTTTACAAACACGATGACAGAATAGAATTTCATCACAAGGAAGTGATTGAAACACACACACACATACATCCGCGTCAGTACTTGTTATGTGTAATCAATACGACATGTATAAAAGAGTTTTAACATGTGATCTCATACACTCTATATTTCCTAAGTGTCTATAGCTCTACGTGTGATTGAAAGTGATAGTGATTCAACTGCTTCTCCTTCCAAAAAAAAAACCATTAGCATCAGAGGTATGTTTTATTTAGCTTCAGGTTTGTTTAAAAACACGTAATGAATATTGTCTATAATCCATGACTTTAAACTTAAAACAATTTGTTGTGCACATTTTGCTTCAGGAAAAGTATGGAATTTACAGACAGTAATACATTTAGGTAGAATATTTAAATTTGGACAATTGAAATCAAATAGATCGTAGACCTCAACAGACGGAATAATGTTGTGTAGAAATTGTTTCTTCTGACAACCTTTCACAAATACATGATCACAATTGTTGAAAATGTTTCTTACAATATTTTCCATGTGACCATAATCTACAAATCCATGATCGTATTTTAATCCATGATGAAAATGTTCTAAGTAATGTTTTGTCATATCGTTTACAACACGGTCTTCAGGGCTGTTGAATAATAGATGTACACTGTTTTCACATTTCAAATCACAAGAAAAAATTCTTTTACAAAAAATTGACCTGTTGATTGTTCGACAAAACCCTGTACGTCTGCAACTCGGCCACCCTCTACGATCAAAAGAAAACAATATATCACTAACATAATTCATAAGGTTTGGTCAGTATAAAGTACATAAATCATAACCTTTTGTTCTTTTTCTTTAACATCTAAAGTAATATTGAACACTACTGGTTGTGAGATTGAAACACACCTTGCCCCATAAGTAGTGTTATTGAATTTCTCAATTATAGATACCATCTGAAAAGAAAAAAGGTATTTAATATAACATTTTTATACACTATGTCAACAATAAACTCTAGCTGATAATGACTAACAACTTAGTAACAAAATAGTAAAACATCGAAACTGATAGAAATAGGAAAACAAACAAACATGACGTTACTTACTTCGTTAATTGTAAAAGAAAAAGACAAAGTCTATGTTAGAAGAACAGATACTGATGCTGCCGACAAGTATGTAGTCTACAGTATTCACAGAACGAACGATGAAACAGTGTTTAATGATGGGACAATAAAGTCAACCTTTTTATAGCGATATTAAGTAACTGTTTCCCCCCTCTTTGAACTTACATTCGTTTCTTGTTTGAAATAGATAGACTTAGATGCAGGAATGCGATTTCCTAGGATAGCGTCATAACATATTTTCTCTAACCATTTCATCATATACTAGAAATACATTTAACCCTCTTTCTCTTCAGAATAACAATATAACTCAGTCGTCAAATGGTGAAACTATGTTATATTCTCCTCTCGTACCCTACAGCTATCTATAAATATAATAGTGAAAGAATTTGCTATCTTAAAGTAATCTTCGAAACCCATGTAGATCAACATGTACAAAATTAATTTGAAAATGTCGACATGTATACTTAAGTCGCTATGAAAACTAAATGCTTTATATAAATCATGGTTGAAAAAGGACAAAGCATGCCTTTTCATACTGTATAAAACACAACTTGTGATTAAAAATTATACTATTATTACTAACATGTACCAAATTAATTTTAAAATATCGACATGTAAACTTAAGTCGCTATGAAAACTAAATTATTTATACAAATGTCTTACATGTACAGTACAACTGGGAGAAAATATTACCAACATGTACCAAATTAATTTTAAAATATCGACATGTAAACTTAAGTCGTTATGAAAACTAAATTATTTTATACAAATGTCTTACATGTACAGTACAACTGCTATGAAAACTAAAATATTTATACAGCTCTTGGTTGAAAATCTGACAATACGTGCCATTTCATACTGTATAAAACACAACTTGTGATTAAAACAAAAACTGTTTTCCTTTTAGGATGTTGTAACAAAGACCTTGAGATGTCGTTAAGTAAGTAGGTAGACAAGTATGACAAACACAGCAAATACGTTACGACATTGTACACGTAAGTCTTTATGAAAACTAAATTATTTATACAAGTCAAGGTTGAAAGCTCACAAAGCGTGTCTTTTCATACTGTATAAAACAAATCTTGTGTTAAAAAAAAAACAGTATAAAGTATTTAAATGTAGAAAATATTACTAACATGTACCAAATTAATTTTAAAATATCGACATGTAAACTTAAGTCGCTATGAAAACTAAATTATTTTATACAAATGTCTTACATGTACAGTACAACTGCTATGAAAACTAAAATATTTATACAGCTCTTGGTTGAAAATCTGACAATACGTGCCATTTCATACTGTATAAAACACAACTTGTGATTAAAACAAAAACTGTTTTCCTTTCAGGATGTTGTAACAAAGACCTTGAGATGTCGTTAAGTAAGTAGGTAGACAAGTATGACAAACACAGCAAATACGTTACGACATTGTACACGTAAGTCTTTATGAAAACTAAATTATTTATACAAGTCAAGGTTGAAAGCTCACAAAGCGTGTCTTTTCATACTGTATAAAACAAATCTTGTGTTAAAAAAAACAGTATAAAGTATTTAAATGTAGAAAATATTACTAACATGTACCAAATTAATTTTAAAATATCGACATGTAAACTTAAGTCGCTATGAAAACTAAATTATTTTATACAAATGTCTTACATGTACAGTACAACTGCTATGAAAACTAAAATATTTATACAGCTCTTGGTTGAAAATCTGACAATACGTGCCATTTCATACTGTATAAAACACAACTTGTGATTAAAACAAAAACTGTTTTCCTTTTAGGATGTTGTAACAAAGACCTTGAGATGTCGTTAAGTAAGTAGGTAGACAAGTATGACAAACACAGCAAATACGTTACGACATTGTACACGTAAGTTTTTATGAAAACTAAATTATTTATACAAGTCAAGGTTGAAAGCTCACAAAGCGTGTCTTTTCATACTGTATAAAACAAATCTTGTGTTAAAAAAAACCGTATAAAGTATTTAAATGTAGAAAATATTACTAACATGTACCAAATGATTTTTGAAAATGTCGTCCTTGTACACGTAATTCGCTATGAAAACGAACTTATTTATACAACTCCTGGTTAAAAACCGAGGGAAACGATTCTGCATTACCTTTGTTATTCACATAGTTTGGAGAATGACATTACACATCGTTATGAAACTAACTTATTTATACAAGTCATGGATGAAAACCGAAAAAGCGTACCTTTTCATACTGTATAAAACACAACTGGTGATTGAAAATGTACAACTTTATTCAGATGTAGAAAATATTAGTGCTTTCACAGCACAACTTGTGATTAAAAAAACTCAAGCGTGTCTTTTCGTAGTGTATAAAACACAACAACTTGTGATTGAAAAGTACAATTGTATTCACATGTCAGAAATAATAATGTTATAACAACACAACATGTCCTAGATTAATTGAAAATGGCATACATGTACACATCACTTGCTATGAAAACTAAAATAATTATACAACTCAAGGTTGAAAACTGATTGAAAAGGTACAACTTTATTCAGATGTAGAAAATATTAGTGCTTTCTCAACACAACGTGTGATAAAAAACTTTACAATATTATTAAATGTACCAAATTAATTTTGAAAATGTCTACCTTCTACACTTCCATCGTTATGAAACTAACTTATTTATACAAGTCATGGATGAAAACCAACAAAGCGTACCTTTTCATACTGTATAAAACACAACTGGTGATTGAAAATGTACAACTTTATTCAGATGTAGAAAATATTAGTGCTTTCACAGCACAACTTGTGATTAAAAAACTCAAGCGTGTCTTTTCGTAGTGTATAAAACACAACTTGTGATTGAAAACGTACAATTGTATTCAGATGTTGTAAATACTAATGTTATTTCAACCCAACATGTGCTAAATTACTTTGAAAATGTCATACATTTACACTTCACTTGTTATGAAAACTAAAATATTTATACAACTCACGGTTGAAAACTTACAATGCTTGGCTTTTCATCTGTATAAAACACAACTTGTGATTAAAATCGCTATGAAAACTATAATGTTTATACAAGAATTGACAAAGCGTGTCTTTTCATAATGTATAAACACACAACTTGGAATTGAAAATGTACAATTTTATTTTATAACGAGAAACTACAGAAAACAGATGGCTCAGATACACTTAAAGCGTGAACCCAACTTAGAGTGTAAGATTTATTATATCACAGCTTTGGTTAAGCTATGTTAGGTTATTAAAGGTTGGGTTAGGATATGTTCACAGCTTTGGTTAGGTTAGGATAGGTTAAGAAATGTTAGGTTACGATATGTTAGGTTACGGTATGTTAGGTTATCTCGGAGGAAAGAAAAAAAAAACTCGTCGCATAACCCAACTTATAGTGTACGATTTATTATATCACCGCTTTGGTTAGGTTAGGTTAGGAAAGGTTAGGTTATGTTACGGTATGTTTGGTTAGGTTAGGAAAGGTTAGGTTATGTTACGGTATGTTTGGTTAGGTTAGGAAAGGTTAGGTTAGTTAGGATCACCGCTTTGGTTAAGTTAGGTTAGGTTTGGAAAGGTTAGGTTAGGTTACGACATGTTAGGTTAGGTTAGGAAGGGTTAAGTTAGGTTAGGTTACGGTATGTTAGGTTAGGTTATCTCGGCTGAGGAAATTAAAAAACTCGTCGCGCGCGACGAGTTTTTTCTTCAATTTCCTCCGAGATAACCTAACCTAACATACCGTAACCTAACCTAACTTAACCCTTCCTAACCTAACCTAACATGTCGTAACCTAACCTAACCTTTCCAAACCTAACCTAACTTAACCAAAGCGGTGATCCTAACTAACCTAACCTTTCCTAACCTAACCAAACATACCGTAACATAACCTAACCTTTCCTAACCTAACCAAACATACCGTAACATAACCTAACCTTTCCTAACCTAACCTAACCAAAGCGGTGATATAATAAATCGTACACTATAAGTTGGGTTATGCGACGAGTTTTTTTTTTCTTTCCTCCGAGATAACCTAACATACCGTAACCTAACATATCGTAACCTAACATTTCTTAACCTATCCTAACCTAACCAAAGCTGTGAACATATCCTAACCCAACCTTTAATAACCTAACATAGCTTAACCAAAGCTGTGATATAATAAATCTTACACTCTAAGTTGGGTTCACGCTTTAAGTGTATCTGAGCCATCTGTTTTCTGTAGTTTCTCGTTATAAAATAAAATTGTACATTTTCAATTCCAAGTTGTGTGTTTATACATTATGAAAAGACACGCTTTGTCAATTCTTGTATAAACATTATAGTTTTCATAGCGATTTTAATCACAAGTTGTGTTTTATACAGATGAAAAGCCAAGCATTGTAAGTTTTCAACCGTGAGTTGTATAAATATTTTAGTTTTCATAACAAGTGAAGTGTAAATGTATGACATTTTCAAAGTAATTTAGCACATGTTGGGTTGAAATAACATTAGTATTTACAACATCTGAATACAATTGTACGTTTTCAATCACAAGTTGTGTTTTATACACTACGAAAAGACACGCTTGAGTTTTTTAATCACAAGTTGTGCTGTGAAAGCACTAATATTTTCTACATCTGAATAAAGTTGTACATTTTCAATCACCAGTTGTGTTTTATACAGTATGAAAAGGTACGCTTTGTTGGTTTTCATCCATGACTTGTATAAATAAGTTAGTTTCATAACGATGGAAGTGTAGAAGGTAGACATTTTCAAAATTAATTTGGTACATTTAATAATATTGTAAAGTTTTTTATCACACGTTGTGTTGAGAAAGCACTAATATTTTCTACATCTGAATAAAGTTGTACCTTTTCAATCAGTTTTCAACCTTGAGTTGTATAATTATTTTAGTTTTCATAGCAAGTGATGTGTACATGTATGCCATTTTCAATTAATCTAGGACATGTTGTGTTGTTATAACATTATTATTTCTGACATGTGAATACAATTGTACTTTTCAATCACAAGTTGTTGTGTTTTATACACTACGAAAAGACACGCTTGAGTTTTTTTAATCACAAGTTGTGCTGTGAAAGCACTAATATTTTCTACATCTGAATAAAGTTGTACATTTTCAATCACCAGTTGTGTTTTATACAGTATGAAAAGGTACGCTTTTTCGGTTTTCATCCATGACTTGTATAAATAAGTTAGTTTCATAACGATGTGTAATGTCATTCTCCAAACTATGTGAATAACAAAGGTAATGCAGAATCGTTTCCCTCGGTTTTTAACCAGGAGTTGTATAAATAAGTTCGTTTTCATAGCGAATTACGTGTACAAGGACGACATTTTCAAAAATCATTTGGTACATGTTAGTAATATTTTCTACATTTAAATACTTTATACGGTTTTTTTTAACACAAGATTTGTTTTATACAGTATGAAAAGACACGCTTTGTGAGCTTTCAACCTTGACTTGTATAAATAATTTAGTTTTCATAAAAACTTACGTGTACAATGTCGTAACGTATTTGCTGTGTTTGTCATACTTGTCTACCTACTTACTTAACGACATCTCAAGGTCTTTGTTACAACATCCTAAAAGGAAAACAGTTTTTGTTTTAATCACAAGTTGTGTTTTATACAGTATGAAATGGCACGTATTGTCAGATTTTCAACCAAGAGCTGTATAAATATTTTAGTTTTCATAGCAGGTGTACTGTACATGTAAGACATTTGTATAAAATAATTTAGTTTTCATAGCGACTTAAGTTTACATGTCGATATTTTAAAATTAATTTGGTACATGTTAGTAATATTTTCTACATTTAAATACTTTATACTGTTTTTTTTAACACAAGATTTGTTTTATACAGTATGAAAAGACACGCTTTGTGAGCTTTCAACCTTGACTTGTATAAATAATTTAGTTTTCATAAAGACTTACGTGTACAATGTCGTAACGTATTTGCTGTGTTTGTCATACTTGTCTACCTACTTACTTAACGACATCTCAAGGTCTTTGTTACAACATCCTGAAAGGAAAACAGTTTTTGTTTTAATCACAAGTTGTGTTTTATACAGTATGAAATGGCACGTATTGTCAGATTTTCAACCAAGAGCTGTATAAATATTTTAGTTTTCATAGCAGTTGTACTGTACATGTAAGACATTTGTATAAAATAATTTAGTTTTCATAGCGACTTAAGTTTACATGTCGATATTTTAAAATTAATTTGGTACATGTTAGTAATATTTTCTACATTTAAATACTTTATACTGTTTTTTTTAACACAAGATTTGTTTTATACAGTATGAAAAGACACGCTTTGTGAGCTTTCAACCTTGACTTGTATAAATAATTTAGTTTTCATAAAGACTTACGTGTACAATGTCGTAACGTATTTGCTGTGTTTGTCATACTTGTCTACCTACTTACTTAACGACATCTCAAGGTCTTTGTTACAACATCCTAAAAGGAAAACAGTTTTTGTTTTAATCACAAGTTGTGTTTTATACAGTATGAAATGGCACGTATTGTCAGATTTTCAACCAAGAGCTGTATAAATATTTTAGTTTTCATAGCAGTTGTACTGTACATGTAAGACATTTGTATAAAATAATTTAGTTTTCATAACGACTTAAGTTTACATGTCGATATTTTAAAATTAATTTGGTACATGTTGGTAATATTTTCTCCCAGTTGTACTGTACATGTAAGACATTTGTATAAATAATTTAGTTTTCATAGCGACTTAAGTTTACATGTCGATATTTTAAAATTAATTTGGTACATGTTAGTAATAATAGTATAATTTTTAATCACAAGTTGTGTTTTATACAGTATGAAAAGGCATGCTTTGTCCTTTTTCAACCATGATTTATATAAAGCATTTAGTTTTCATAGCGACTTAAGTATACATGTCGACATTTTCAAATTAATTTTGTACATGTTGATCTACATGGGTTTCGAAGATTACTTTAAGATAGCAAATTCTTTCACTATTATATTTATAGATAGCTGTAGGGTACGAGAGGAGAATATAACATAGTTTCACCATTTGACGACTGAGTTATATTGTTATTCTGAAGAGAAAGAGGGTTAAATGTATTTCTAGTATATGATGAAATGGTTAGAGAAAATATGTTATGACGCTATCCTAGGAAATCGCATTCCTGCATCTAAGTCTATCTATTTCAAACAAGAAACGAATGTAAGTTCAAAGAGGGGGGAAACAGTTACTTAATATCGCTATAAAAAGGTTGACTTTATTGTCCCATCATTAAACACTGTTTCATCGTTCGTTCTGTGAATACTGTAGACTACATACTTGTCGGCAGCATCAGTATCTGTTCTTCTAACATAGACTTTGTCTTTTTCTTTTACAATTAACGAAGTAAGTAACGTCATGTTTGTTTGTTTTCCTATTTCTATCAGTTTCGATGTTTTACTATTTTGTTACTAAGTTGTTAGTCATTATCAGCTAGAGTTTATTGTTGACATAGTGTATAAAAATGTTATATTAAATACCTTTTTTCTTTTCAGATGGTATCTATAATTGAGAAATTCAATAACACTACTTATGGGGCAAGGTGTGTTTCAATCTCACAACCAGTAGTGTTCAATATTACTTTAGATGTTAAAGAAAAAGAACAAAAGGTTATGATTTATGTACTTTATACTGACCAAACCTTATGAATTATGTTAGTGATATATTGTTTTCTTTTGATCGTAGAGGGTGGCCGAGTTGCAGACGTACAGGGTTTTGTCGAACAATCAACAGGTCAATTTTTTGTAAAAGAATTTTTTCTTGTGATTTGAAATGTGAAAACAGTGTACATCTATTATTCAACAGCCCTGAAGACCGTGTTGTAAACGATATGACAAAACATTACTTAGAACATTTTCATCATGGATTAAAATACGATCATGGATTTGTAGATTATGGTCACATGGAAAATATTGTAAGAAACATTTTCAACAATTGTGATCATGTATTTGTGAAAGGTTGTCAGAAGAAACAATTTCTACACAACATTATTCCGTCTGTTGAGGTCTACGATCTATTTGATTTCAATTGTCCAAATTTAAATATTCTACCTAAATGTATTACTGTCTGTAAATTCCATACTTTTCCTGAAGCAAAATGTGCACAACAAATTGTTTTAAGTTTAAAGTCATGGATTATAGACAATATTCATTACGTGTTTTTAAACAAACCTGAAGCTAAATAAAACATACCTCTGATGCTAATGGTTTTTTTTTTGGAAGGAGAAGCAGTTGAATCACTATCACTTTCAATCACACGTAGAGCTATAGACACTTAGGAAATATAGAGTGTATGAGATCACATGTTAAAACTCTTTTATACATGTCGTATTGATTACACATAACAAGTACTGACGCGGATGTATGTGTGTGTGTGTTTCAATCACTTCCTTGTGATGAAATTCTATTCTGTCATCGTGTTTGTAAACCCAGTATGTTGAAATAAACCATGCAGCACTACTACTGTGAAGCCCTTTGTTTATACACATTATTTCACAGGAGCGTGACAATCTTATGATACACAATAAAAAGGTTGTGACGGTCTGAAATGAAATTTAACCTTAACCGTTTTCCTAATCATTACACACAGTCATTTACATATAGTTAATAATAACACTGTTCATCTGGAAGGAGAATAGATGCTGTATAGAAGATGAAATATAAAAGGTTATGTAAGTATAAACTTATTTATCTTTTAATAACAAAACATTGTTAGGGAATGCGCTCTACAGGCATGTTGTACGTAATTGTTTTCATAGGTCCCTCTTACAGTATCTGTAAGTATAGTAGGAACACATGTTATTTACCTCCTGCCTCTTAATTGCATAACAGCGCCTCTATGCGTACACATTTTCTACCAAAGAGCTTAAATGGTAAAAGGTGTATGAATGAATGAATCGGGGAATAGCATAGTGCGAAAGAGCGTAACTTTTTTTTGTTAGAAACGATTCCCGTGACCTGACAACATTCCCTTTGGTCATGAGGGCTTAATTACAACCGTAGGGATGAATTTGGATAGCATAGTGCGAAAGGGCATAATTACATTGTTCGAAACGACTCCCATGACGTCAAGAACGTTTCCTTGGTCCATAGAGCCTAATTACAGCCTTTGGGATGAATATGGATAACATAGTGCGAAAGGACGTAACTAAATTGTTCGAAACGACTACCATGACGTCCTTAAAGTCTACTTGATCCAAAGGGCTTAGTTACAGCTGTCAGGATGAATGTGGGGATAGCAGAGTGGTAAAAGGCGTAACTCAATTGTTCGAATCGACTACCATGACGTCAATAACCCCTCCTTGGTCCAAAGGGCCTAATTACAACATTTGGGATGAATATGGATAACATAGTGTTAGAAGGCGTAACTCAATTGTTCGAAACGACTACCATGACATCTATAACCTTTCCTTAGTCCAAAGGGCCTAATTACAGGCGTCGGGATGAATCGGGGATAGCATAGTGTTAAAGGGCGTAACTCAATTGTTCGAATCGACTACCATGACGTCTTTAACCTCTCCTTGGTCCAAAGGGCCTAATTACAACATTTGGGATGAATATGGATAACATAGTGTTAAAAGGCGTAACTCAATTGTTCGAATCGACCCATGACGTCTTTTTGCCAAAAGGGCACAACTAGGGCGTCGGGGGCGGCGTCGGAACATCTCAGGACGAAAGGGCACATCGCACGCTTTCATATGACACCCATGATGTCTTTTTGCCAAAAGGGCACAACTAGGGCGTCGGGGGCGGCGTCGGAACACCTCAGGACGAAAGGGCACATCTCACGCTTTCATATGACACCCATGATGTCTTTTTGCCAAAAGGGCACAACTAGGGCGTCGGGGGCGGCGTCGGAACATCTCAGGACGAAAGGGCACATCTCACGCTTTCATATGACACCCATGACGCCATTTTGCCAAAAGGGCACAACTAGGGCGTCGGGGGCGGCGTCGGAACTCCTTAGGACGAAAGGGCACATCTCACGCTTTCATATGACACCCATGACGTATTTTTGGCAAAAGGGCACAACTAGGGCGTCTGGATGAATCGGGAACAGCACAGAACCAAAGGGCTTAATTCATTATTCGAATCGACTACCATGACATCACGGGACTGTGACGGATCAAAGGGCTTAAGTATAGAGACTGTTACTGTTGCGTAACGGGAATACTAACCATAGGGCCTAAATCCTAAACAAGGAGTCTGGATGAATCGGGAATAGCACAGAGCCAAAGGGCGTAATTACATTATTCGAATCCACTCCCATGACGTCATGGCGTCGCCGGTACAAAGGGCACAACTCAGGCGTCGGGGGCGGCGTCGGAGACGTCGGAACCCCATAGGACGAAAGGGCACAACGCGGGCTTTCATATGATACCCATGACGTCATGGCGTCGCGACGCTGGGGGCGGCGTCGGTTGGCGGCCATTTTGATTTATACGCCCACCCTTACTACTGAGGGCCAATGCATTAACGGAATTGTTCAGTAAAAGATTATGAAAGGTAAGTATAATTGAATCAACATGACTGAATTACAGACATTTCATTAAAATACTATAAAAAGAAAGAATAATTGTATCATTAAAGGGTAAATATCTCAATTGTTTATGCTATTTTTCAAGTGCTGAATAAGGAATAGCTACTTGTTTATTTTCTTTAAAAATAAAAAATAAAAAATAACTGTGTCAAATTATAACACAATGTTCGGTGTTAATATTATTGTTCGTTATACGAGGGCTGTCCAGAAAGTAACAGACGTTTTGAGATAAAAAATAAACAATGTGAAAAAAAAATTATTACATACATTTTGAACGTAAACTCTTAGGCTATTTTTCTACATAATCGCCATTAAAATTAAGGCATTTATTATACCGTGGCACAAGCTTTTCGATACCTTCTCTGTAGAAATCCGCCGCCTGCGATTTCAACCACTGGTTTACACCGGCATGCTGTTCAGAGTCAGAGAACAAAGCGTTGGGTAGCGAGCCAAGTCTTCATCGCTCGGAATGGGAAATGTTCAGAGAGTTCCGTAATCGTGAAACGACGATTTGCAAGGATTTTGTCGTTGATTTTCGCCACCAGTTCATCAGTCACAACACTGCGGTTCTCATGGTCTCTCGGCCATTTTTAAAATCATTGCACAACTGCCTTACTCGGCTTTCACTCATTATTCCTTTGCCGTACACATCACAAATCTGGCGATAAATTTCAATCGGTTTGTGATTTTTCACAACAAAACCTTATCACAGACCGCACTTCACAACTGGTGGGATTTTCAATTGCAGCGCTCATTTTAGCACTCCACTGCAGACATAGTACGAAAGGCCCTCCTACTGCTGGGTCAGGCCAAAACGTCTGTTACTTTCTGGGCAGCCCTCGTATGCTCTATTCAGACGGCTAATATCGTTTGTTTAAAACCTAAAAAGGACTATTCCACGAAAATTAAAGATTAAAATACCTTTTATAAAACTCTAAACATCCGGGGCTTGTTCATGAGTGACATTTCCTTTCCTCTATTAACACCATGGGTTGTTCGTCTTTCTGATATTGTAAACACTTTTATTAAGGCAGAGAGTGCTTATGTTAACAATCAAGTTCAATCCATCAATTGAGTTACCCATAGGTGCCATCATAAATCATTAAAATATAGTTACGTAAAATTCGAGATGCCAAAAATAAATAATAGAAAAGAAAGTTGAAAAAGAAATAATGCTCACAAGAAAGTCAGGATGAGGATAGCAGAAGAAGAGATCAACAGTTCGTAAATTTTAAATAAATTCACCGAATTTCTCAACAACAAATACAATTAAAAATAATATAGATTGATAGAACTAAGAAATTAAAAACTTACTATTTTAAAACTGTACTCTACACCGAATATAGTAAGGGTTATTAAATCACAGAGAATGAAATGGACTGGATATGTTGGGGGAGGAAAGACATATCTAAAAAATATTGACTGGGAACCCCGAAAGGAAGAGACCACTTGGAAGACTAGGTGAGAGGACAACATTAGATCAATTTAAGGGAAGTAGAATTTGCGAGATGGATGGAGTTTGCACAGAATAGGGTTGAATGGCGGGTTCAGGTAAGCGCGACACTCAACCTCCGGGTTCCATAAAATAGATAACATTCCTATAGCTTGCTGAGAAATTGTCTGTTGGCATCGAGTAAGTGCGTAAGTAAGTACAACTAATTACAACTGTGGTGCTAGTTTTTAACAACGCATATTGCTAATGATATCTTCATGTGAACTTCGTAACATTAGCGTCCTGGGTAAGTATAAACGAGAAGGAAAATCTGTTTGCGCTTTTCATATTATATTCTGACGTGCGCTTGACGTATTTATGTATGAAGATGTTGTGCGCTTTTAATTGAAGAAAACGATATAGGCCTATGATGCGGTTTAAATCAGCACCTACCCCAACATTCCAATAAAATGCTAAGACCTCGGGATTGGGGGTTTCCCCACATTTCAACTCCTGAAGGAACATAACATAGGATAGGATGAAAAATTCATATAGCCTACTCTAATGGTAGTAAAGTTTATATTTAGGGGGTTTCTTGTTCATTATAAATAATATGAATAATTGAATCAATAGGGATGGAGAATTAGAAGCGTGCAGTAAAATGTGGCTTGGGATTTTTGTAGGGCAAAATATGAATGTGATATTGATTTGTTTTACCGTACCCCAATTTTAATTCCTAAAAGTCCGTACGGGGATGGAAGTTGAATTAAAGGCTACAAAGGTCGCGTGTGAAGAACTGGATGGAAAATCGTCCTCTAATTGCAGTAAGGCTTATATTCAGACTAGCTTAAAAGACCCGGCGTTGCTCGGGTTTTGTATTTTGTAATTCGAAATTAACTTATGGACTATTGATTTTGAAATTCTAGGTCCTTATGTAGGTATTTAGAACTTGAAATGAAGAAGAACGACTTATCACACTCAAACTATCACCTCAGAAACGGTTGACATAGCTTTTCATGGCTCATAGAGGATGAAGAATTTTGCACCCCATTGCTTGTACACACCAAGCCTGTAGGGGTTCAAATATGAAGAAACAGACATTCCGGTAACATAAAATTGTATTGTCTTTACGGAATATTTTATTTCTCACTCTCATGTTACCATACAACCGTTTCGGAGCTGAAACCAAAAAGAAATTCAACATCATTTTCAAACTTTCCTCCCCAAAAACCTGGGACATAATATACTGCGCTCATAGGACTATAAATGTTCCATGTTATATATATATATATATATTTTTTTTTAAACTAAATGGCGTTTATTTAAAAGTGCCAGGTCACAAATTGGACCCCTGCCTTATACATGAATTCGTATTGATAACCTTGGAACAAATTATTATACACAAAATATTGACAACTTATATCACTAGAAGTGACAAGTTGTAACATAAACAATCATTGAGCAAGTTCTTTCATTAGGGGGTTGATATGATGTTTTAGAGATGTCAAAAATCTTTCTTGCATACTATGAACATGATCAGTGAATTTCATAATCTCCAAATAATCATACAGTTCGACGTTCCGTGTGAGGTAGTCAGCACCTGTAATCACTCTACAGACAGCTCTCTGGATTCCATCTAATATTGTCAAGTGTCTTGGGTGTGCTTGTGACCAAATTTCACATCCGTATAGCATATATGACCTGATTAATGAAGTGTACAAAAGCTTTTTCGTTTTCAGTGGTACATGACTTTTAAAGAGGGGATATAGCAGCATAAATCTTTGAAAAGCTTTGTCTCTAATGTTTGATATGTGTGATTTGTACGTCAATCTTTTATCAAGGAGAATTCCGAGATACTTAACAGAAGCACTGAATGGAATAGTTTTTTGTTGAATGCTGAGTGATGCTGTGAGATGAGGAAATCTTCTGGTAAAAACTACTGCATGCGATTTGGTTCCATTAATTTTAATTCTCCATCTCGAGGCCCATTGAGTAATGAGGTCAAGGGCTTCTTGCATCCTTTGGCAACCATAAGTAATGTTGAAGTTCCTTGTATAGATAACAGTGTCATCTGCATAGAGAGCATGAGAACAATGTGGATGCCGAGGTAAATCTTGAACATAGATAGAATATAGTGTAGGAGCTAAGACCGAACCTTGTGGAACTCCAGCTAAAATAGCACGAGAACTAGATATTGAAAATCCGGAACGGACGCAGAATGTTCTTTTCTGGAGGTACTTGGCAAATATTAATACATAGTCAATTCGAATATTCAATTTTATGAGTTTGTATAAAAGACCCTCGTGCCACACTGTATCAAACGCCTGTTCAACATCCAGGAATGTAGCAACTGTGTGAAGTTTGCGTTGAAAACCTTCTTGGATATGGGATGTAAGCCTGTGCAGTGGTTCTCTAGTACTATGGTGGCGTTTGAAACCAAATTGCTCATGATGTATTCTTGCAGGATCCGTTAGGTATTGATCAGGCGTGTTAGAAGGAGCCGCTCAAAAATTTTGCCCAGATAGTCCAAAAGGCTAATTGATCTGTAATTTTGTGGATTTACAGGATCCTTTCCTGGCTTAGAAACTGGTATAATAATGGCATGTTTCCACACTTCAGGAAAATACGTTAACTTAAAATATGAGTTATAAATTTTTGTTAAGTGGACAATAGCACGTCTAGGTAATTTCTTTATAGCTATTGGTTTAATTCCGTCTGGACCTGGTGCCTTCTGCAGTGGTAGTTTGTCTATGATGTTTTTGACTTCGTTTGGGGAGACAATTGGTATTGCTTTTGCAGAAGTTTGTTTAGACAGATCGTTTACTGTTCGTAAGACTTCTTCGCTGAAAATAGGATCTGATGGATACATATGAGGTTTGAAACGATTTTGGAATGAGGCTGAAAGAATGTCAGCTTTCCCTTTAGAATCGTATACCATATGACCTTGTGGGTGTTGTAAAGGTATTATACGCGTTGAAGTATTCTTGCCTAATAGGTGTTTTGTTATGGACCAAAATTCTTTTCCACTAGGCTGTAGACTCTCGACCTTGTTAGCAAAGCTGTCTATTTTATGTTTCTCAAATGTGCGTCGAATGGCTCGTTGATAACGATAAAAAGCTCTTTTTGCTTGTGGATCTCTGAAGTTCTGCCATTTCTTTCTTGCTGATCTTTTAGCTTGGATGAGCTGGGTAAGTACATGATTTGAGTCACTGGGCTGTGGAGTAGGGAAAACAGATGTAGTTGAAGCAACATTATAATCAATTGTGTCAGTTAACATCTTCACTGCCATCTCTATATCATTGGGTTCATGAATAAGTGGATTTGCAGATATGGATACATGAATCCGTTTTGTGAACTCGTCCCAATTTGTTGTTTTCAACAATGGAGGGTACGAATTTGTCGAGAAATGGGAGAGTTGAAAGTTATTATCACTGGTATATGATCTGAATCAAGGGCTGTAAGACATTCTTGTTTCACTGGAATCTCCCTCGTTTTGTAGAGACAGATATCTAGTACATCTGGCTGATGAGTTGAATACCAGGGATAACGTGTGGGCGTATGTGGACCAGTAATTGCATACTGATGATGAATGGAATGATCGAGTAAGAATTCTCCCTTGGGGGTGGTTAAACGGGAATTCCATATGCGGTGTTTCGCACTAAAATCTCCACAGCTAAATGATAAAGCTTGTGTGCAAAGAAACAAGTATATTTAGATCTACTTGACTCATATGGCCATATGGTGGATAATATGCGGCTGAAACTAAAACTTCTGTGCCACCAGTTCTTATGTAGACCCCAGTGACCTCAAGAACGTTAAAAGAAGGTATTATTGCTGAGCGGTGAGGAATTGTTGATTTAATGGCAATTGCTGTACCACCACCTTGTCTGTCCTTTCTGTCAGTTCGGTATATTGTATAGTTACGTATTCTGAATTTATTAGCAGGTTTTAAATGAGTTTCAGTTAAGCATGCTATGTCAATATCATAAGTAGTTAACAGATTTTGGAGTTCATATATCTGGTTGCTTACACCATTTGCATTGAAGTTCAGCAAGGTAAGATCTTTTTTGTATGTTTGAATTTTTAAGGGCCATTTTCGGTCTCATTAGTGTTAAAATATAGAGTAAATGCTTCAAACAATATAAAAAGTTTAGAGAATGGGTCCGCTACTGCTTGTAAGCGCTGTAAGGTCTGGCGTATAAGAAGCATGATTTGTTTAATATTTACTTCTTTTAGGAAGTATAGAATGTCTTTTAGAGTCTCAGAAAGTGAATCTGATGTGGAAGTTTGTTGATTACTGGAAGAAGAATTGAATATATTTTGAAGTGATTGGATGTTTGTGGTATTTGGTACAGGTAGTGTGGGAAAGTCTGTAGCTTTCCATGCTGGAGGTTTACTGTTTGTAACTGGGGGTCCGTATTGTTTATTTCTGAGTTTCTGTTGTAAAGCAGCTCTTTGTTTCTGCTGAACAGGGCACTGACCGTAACTAGCTGTGTGGTTTCCAGAACAGTTTGCACATTTGGCCACATGGACGGGCCCTTTCATTGGGCATTCAGAAACAAATGATTATTTCCACATTTAACGCAACGGGTATGCATGTTGCATCTGCGGGAGGTATGGTTGAACCCCTGACATTTATGACACTGGATAACGTGAGGGGCTGGTTTGTAAGATTCTATTTTAATCGTGTGATGGTGAATGCTCGTTATTTGGCAGCGTAATCACCCAAACTGGAATAGGTCGTCTCATAGTGGTACCATCTGATGACTCACAGGGAACCGTGAATTGCCTGATATGTTGTACTTGAAAGTTGAGGTTTTCTAGTTCTTCTTTGATTATATTTGACTCTACGAAAGTAGGAAGGCGTTTCAAAACAACCTGCAGTGACTTGGTGTCTCGAGGTTCATGTGAATAAAATTCTATATTTTCTGACAGAAGTGTTGAATATAGTTTGTCGTAATCTTGTCTACAAGATGTGAAGTATTTTATTCCTTCGCTAGAGTAACTGATTTTCATTGGCTGGCTTAACAAAGATTGAAGTGTTTTATTATGAGCAAAGAAATTTCCAGTAGGTAGTTTTTTAACTGTGATTGGGGGCAATCGAATATGTTTGGGTCGTGTGTGGTTTAAATCTGACTGATTATTATCAGTTGGCAGACTGTTATCTGCTACCAGGGTTTCTTGTTCCATATCACTTGTAAGAGGGTCAAATTGGTTTTGCAATTGAATATCAGGGTGAACAAAGGTCATACTCGTATTTGTTCCTTGTGACATATCAGTAGGACTGCTTATATTTAAGTTTAGCGTTGGTTTTTTGTTTGTGTCTGCTTTGAGCCTGTTTGGTTCTCGTTTCGAGCTTTTCTCGTCATCTTGTGTTGTTTTTGTCAGTTGCTGTTTGTTTCGTTTGAGATAGATACTTTCTCTGACAGTATTTTCTGTCTTGTGAGCATCAGAAGCTTGTTCGTTTGGTTTAGTGACATTTTGAGACTTTGAATATGTCTTAAATATTGAAGGTTTTAAGGTAAACACATTACCTGAAACTTGGTATAATTCTCCATCGATTCCATTGTTTTGATTGTTGGAATCTGTATCATTGGTGTTGAAATATTTAGTATTTGACTGTTCTTCAGCCATTTAGTTGAAATATTATAAACATATATCACTTAAATCACTCAAATATAACTCGGAACACTTCAATAATAACAAATAAATAAAACGTAAACTATTTCTTTATTCTTTTCTAGCAGTTTAAATGCAGCGCTTCTCTCAGCTAAATCCACAGCCTGCTACTCCCATGCTATTTTGTCTCCTTTTACATGCTTAGGGTCTATGATAAAGATCCATAATTCTCAACTGAAAATACAAAGTGTACAGCTATGAAGTCTATCAGTGGATAGAATTTTTTACCGACTTCTGATATAGCATATTCACACCACTCAGGCTGAGACAACTGGATTAAGCTGTCCCCGCAATATGACCTCTTATTCTACATTAAAATGTGAAGTGAGAAAATTGTATTTTCTATGTCCAGGGCAGAGAAAGTTATGTGACTGCATCACACTGTTTATTATTATTGTGGATTTCATTCTTCATTATTTACTTACATCAATGAATTATATCTAGGACGTTAGGACCTGAACCAAACACGCGTAGATAGCTTATCGTCCGCCGGTAGCAATGGAGTAAGAGCAGAAGAGAATGCATATAGTCTACTGTACTATTCATTCCAAACTATGCGGTTCATAATAGACCGTAGCTATTGAAAACAAAAATAAAGTGAATAAAGTAGGCCTATTTGTTTTTTTAATTATGAAATATTATTTAAGTAATGGTATGTAACTCACAGAATATCGCTGTTGGGTCTACAAAGTTTCTACGCCAGACATATACCGACGTCGTCGTCGTCATCATCATCATCACCATCGTCGTCATTTGCGTCACTGTCATCTCCCATTTGAATTACAAGCTGTTCTGTTATTGCATCAATGGCCGCTTCTTGGACAATGTACGTTTCTTCAATGGCTCGTCTCTCGAACATGTCGGCATCTTGAAATCCAGTCTTCGGATGTCATGGACTGACATTTCTCTTCTACCAATTGCATTGCAGAGTCTAAAGTAAAATGTACATTTTTCTTTTCCACATGGTCTTTGAGTGACTTCCAAATTAATTCTATAGGGTTTAGGTTGGGGTGGTAAGGTGGAAGTCGTAGAACGGAATGTCCATGTTTTCAAAGCGGGCTTTATGAGTTTAATCAGTGAATATACTTCTGGTTTCAGCATTTTCGAGTGAAATGGAATACCATGTAGTGTAAGCCAATCCATCATGACTGCTTTCCTGGATGAGGAATTTGGAGCGGGGTTAAGTTCTACGTTGTGGTATGGTGCATTACCGATTACCAGAACAGAGTTTTGGGGAAGGTTGGGTATTAATTTAGTCGTAAGCCATTTTTGGTAATTGACAAAATTCATGTCATCGTGGTAATCTCCTAATTTTGTACCCGACTTGAACATTAGAAGTGCATTGGGCACAAAATCGTCTTCACCATCTACATGCACAATTATAGCCCGTTGTCCCTTCGAAACCGGAGCTAGCAGTCCCGTGTTACTGTTGTCACTCCATGCGTGTTTTTTGGTGTGCGATGAATGAATGTAGGTCTCCTCCATGTAGATGATTGGACGCCCTTCTTCCCTGTACGTTGTAAGACATCGTAAATACTTCAGACGTAAATTGCGGATGCCCATTTTCTCAAGTAATATCTTCCGGTTATTCACTGTTTTCCTCCCCCTGAAATGTAAATCTTTCAACACTTGCCTAAAGCCCATTTACCTCCAGAAAAATTAATTTTGTTCTTTAGGACAGGTAATAGTGTTTTTCAAGTTGGCCTTTCCTCATTTGTTTTGTGAAATTCATTCACCGTCCTTCTAATTACACACTTATAAAAATCATCTAAGTCTGTTTTCACTTTTTTTCTTGGTCGTTTTTTGTGTGGAGTACTAAATCTCGTTCCATCTTGAACACATTTCTCACCTTCTTTTACAATTCTCTTAATGCTGCTTAGTGAAATTCCTGTAGCATCCGAAACACGCTGTTGAATTGCATATGAGGGTCATCTTGGTGCACCTGTTTGAAATACTTATATACATTCCACACTATTTTCCTACTCTGACTGTGAATCACTTTACTACCACCAACCTTTTTGCTAGAATAACTACATTCCCCTTTCATTACTCTTATTAACATATCACACTTCACTATTGAATGCAGTGAGGATAACTAATATGTTTTTACACGGTCCGTACAATATGAACTGGCAGGGAACAACACGTGCTATGAAGGTCAGGCAGGTCTAGATTACGTTATCGTAGACGACTGCGCATCTGTTTGTTTGGCTCAGGCAGTGGCGTAGGAAGGGGGGTGCGGGGGGTGCGGGCCGCCCCGGGTACCATCACCCGGGGGGTGACAAAATAAAAATGTGTCTTTATAAGTAAAAATCGCTCAAGGGAATTTAAAGAAAATAATAATATTAATTAAAACAATTAAATAAGCTTAACAACTTTCTAGAAGTCAACATGCGTATTGAAACTTCTTTTAGTTTTAAATTATGTCAACAAGGTAATAAAACGCGTCTGAACTGGTCGCTGTGTTGATACGAACAATAATATTATGGTTAGGGGGAGGGGTGTTTATTCCTGCCGATGCTTGTCTCTGCCGTTTTATTAATTTAAATGAGACTTCAACAATCGGTGATTATATCACTTAAGCAGCAACCAATTCTACCCGCGGCGGCAGTCATGACTTTGATGAAAATAAACTTCCATTGTGAGTTGACTCCGAAGTCTCCTTCAATCTAGATTTTGAACTGGGATGTGCGCATATTTAAGAATAGCTTATTAATAATGCAGTTCCGGAAAATAGTTACATTACTTGTTTATGAAAATTATTAGGATCAACCTAAAAAAAATTATGTATAATTCACATAACTTCCTCTGCCCAAATAAAAGTTAGCCTCCCCTTAAAAATAAGAGAAAGTTGTCGCCAATCTTCGTGTCACATCCCCAAAAGCTACCTAACCCAAATACAAAATTTTGTTTTCGTACGATTTTCCGATGCAAGGGGCCGTATTGCAAAGAGCCCGTATTCAGAGTGGGTGGCTTATAAGTACCCTTCAGAGAATTATTTCGAAAAAGTGTTTCAAATAAAAGTTTTGCTCTATAAGCAACCCACGTGCAAAATTTGAAGAAAATTGTTAGAGCCGTTTTCGAGAAAACTTTCTTTATGTAAAAATAAGGAAAACTTGTCTCCAATCTTCGGTTCACATCTTGAAAGGTATATGACATAAATACAATTTTTTTTCTTTTATCAAAATTCATCCTTCCAAAATTCGAGATTTCGCTTGGAAAACAAAATATATAAAAAATCACTCAAATATAAAAGTTGCACAATTTCGGGAGTGTATTTTGGCCTAGATGTTCGCTTTATTAATGGTAACACCTACAGTCTGTCGCTCACGAAAACAATATAGGCCTATATCTGTCTGTCTATAACGTACTTTAGATTAATAATAATAATAATGATAATAATAGCATTTATTGTCGTTAAACAATAGGCCTACAATGTACAATGTACTGCATAATATGCTTGATATGCATGTCTTTCCTTCTAACAAAATTGGCTGAATTAGATTAACTATGTCTTATATGTACCATTGGTAGCACTGGTCACAATATGGTAACTCGAATCGATTCGTAGATTGTTGATTCATGGTATACCATGATTTCGGAGCTTAGTTTTGTTTCTATATAACAAAGTAATAATTACTAATTTTGCATAGGCCTAATCCGTTGAGTTTACGAGTTACATCAGATAAATTCGTTGTATTTGCATCTATCGATAAACTCTTAAATTCTCGTGGGATAATACCTTTGACTATCCAAAAAATAACACTTGGAACTGTTCCATCTTTTAATAATTTAAATGGGGGGGGGGGTGACAAGAAATTTTCCGCACCGGGTACCACCTAATCTTGCTACGCCACTGGGCTCAGGTCTTACCAATCGAGTTATATATCGATAGCTTCTCTAATTTGTCAAAGTCCCGTATCATGCACTTCCAAAGCTACCTCTGAACACTTCAAACAATACTGTTGTCATGAGAACAGTACATGCAATGTGATTTGTATTTGATGAATTCTTTGCAATAAGGTACATTTCATTTTGGCGTTTAAAATCACAATTTTGCAAAATCCTTCCTTAGTCTGCACTTACATTACGAAACGAAGGTATTGTCAAAATTTCAAGTCTCTACCTATTATAGTTTAGGCTCTATGTTAATTCCCTGTCAATCAGTCAGTCAGGACAAAGCCACAGAGATAAGGATGCAATCACGTACAAAGCTTATTTCCAACGCTTGCAAGCATGTGCCGGCAAGCGCTTATCAACGCGAGTAAAATTCTACATTATTATAAACAGGGATTTTAAGGTTTAAACAACAGTTTTAGGTTTTCATTATGTGAAATGGGTCTTTTAGGTTCCTTTAATTCGAAACATCGTTTTAGCTTATATTATGGGGTTTAATGAGCTTTGAATTAGCCTATACTACATAGTATTCAAGACATATTAAGAGGGTAAGTTTTTATTCTAATTAACCTTCATTATTGTTATTCTAATTAATTATTTTTATTGTAATTAAACAACCTCTTATAACTCAATAGGAGCTTGTAACAAGCAAGCGCTTGTACACAAGGTATTGCCACGTGCCGTTTGCTGCCATGTTTGAACGTGATCGCATCCAAATTTCTGTCACATTATAAATTAATAATCCAACAACTTATCTGTTGGCCCCCGCAGGTTATCAATTCACAAGCAGATAAAATGTGACAAACGGGATCAAAATCCCAAGGCGATAGGGTAAAATCAGATATCCAGGAATTTGATTTAGCGAAGAATGACTATGATATTATCTTTTATCTATGTCACAAGATTTCGTCCCTTTAGTTTAATGGTTGTTTATTGACAAAGGGTGGAAAATCAATGTCCTTTAATTGATAGAATGTTAAGTTCTACTGGTTTCTATAAAACGATCGCGATGCTGACTTTTCTACTGTTGTACAAACTAAAGAACTTCCCTGCGGGGTGCACTGCTGATTAGAGGGGCGAGAAGAGGTACACTGCTTTGGCGGTGGAGGAGGAGGTGAGGGGTACCATCACAGGTGGCATGACACATTCTTATTGGTTGCCGCTCACATTCCTTCCTTCTTCACAGGGAAGTTTTTTGCTTTCGACAACAATAGAGACAAAGGAATATACTTAACTGTGTGGTTAGCGCAACACAGAGCCTTCCCTAAAATAGAAAACATGCCTAGGCAATGAGCAGTGAACTGAAGTTAGCAGATGACAGAGTAGGCTACGGAATATAAAAGAAACGTCATTATTTCATACAAGTTACCTAGGAAGGGTTTTCCCGGGAATTTTCCTCATGTGAGAAAAATGTCTGGTAACTTTAGGCTCTGGTAACTTTAGGCCCTAGTGGTCTCCGGATATCATCTGGCAGCCATTATCATCCTCATCCCATCCTCGGCTTGTTCAGAGTGAGTGTGTAAATGTTGTATCTCGTCCTATATGTTTGTGTAGTCTCGGAGGTGGCCCCGACATTTGGCTGATCACTCATCCGGGAGGCCCTCCATGTCCTTGTCTGGTCAAGAAAGTATGTACGTGGGCCATAGATAATCCCAGGTCGCGGCCCTGAAATGCCCGGGCAACGTGGGTCACTTAAATGACCCCAAAAGGGAGGGGTAAAAACTAAGGTAAAGATGATAGATAATATGGTAAATAGAAATTAATCATGAAATTATATCTATTGATACTGTATGAACTACCTGGGGGTAAAGGCGGTCGGTGGTTAACGCTGACAACCTTACCACCTTCACGTGCCGATTGTTTAAAAATCCGGGAGCCTACACTTCTTGGAACCCTCTGGGCCCCCATAGCCTGTAATAGGGAACACTTTACTTACTATCTTTTGCAATGCAGTCCTAGGCTAACTATAAGAAAAGAGTTCAACTCTTAAGAATAGAACCCAGGACCTTCTAAATTTACTTCGTGTCAAAAAACAGTTAATAATAATCTTTAGGAATTCTATTGATAGCCTTTCTCATAATTTTATATCTATTAGGTCTACATGAAATCATAGTGTCATGCCAAGCCACCTGTGTAGTTTAAAAAAAATAATGTTGCCATGGGGATTGTGTACATGCAGTATGAATTCTTTTTGGTGAATATCATAACTTTACAACCCTATTTTGGCCCTTATAGGCCCTTAGATGCCAAAGATTTTGAAATCCTTTCTTAGTGCGCATCTAGAGCCTAGTAGCAATATGTGTACCAAGTTTCACGTTCCTAGGCTGTATGGTTTTTGAGAAACTGTGATCAGTCAGTCAGTGGGTTTTGGCTTTTATATATAGAGATGAAATAATACGATGGTAAATACAGAATGACGAACAAAATCTTTTGTCAGTAGGAGTTCGGGAATTTATTAGAAACAAAGGCAATGAACTTCTTATTAGTGCACCGAAGTTTCCGAAAGTGTGGGAGGGAAATGATGCTGCGTTATTAAGGTAAGTAGAGGCAGCTAGATTCTAGGTTAGTGGCAAGTAAGTTAGTGCCAGTGATAGATCACTCGGGACGGAGCGGTCAGTAGTCGAGGAGCAAAGTTCGCTGTTCATTAGCTGTGGCATAGTCTAGCTGTCCCACACTTTCGTTCATAGGACGAAATGGCGAAAAGTTACGTTTTTTTCGCTCTAAATAGTTTCCAGAACCGACCAGAAACACATGATTGTACGTTACAGGTCTGATGATTCCTCCAAACAAATTTACCAGCATAAGGAAACAAACGTGAGATTTAATACTATAAACGCGCGCAATTCAGTATGCCACTGTTAAACTAATATCACTGTTCCTAGCCTAACTGTCACTAACCTAACGATACATGTCACTACATAGCCACTAATTGTCACTGTTAACCTATGGAAGGTACAAGCTGCACAGTTGGTCGCTAAATAATGTAACGAATTCTAGCAAGCTGAAAACCGTGGGTTTGATTCCTGTTCTCTCTATATGATACAATGAAAATTACCTTCTGGTGAATAATATTGAAAAGTATTAAATAAATTAAAATTACAATACATAATTTCTGTTAATTAATAATACTTTTAATATAATAATGTCATAATAATAATGTTTTAACAATAATAATAACAATAATGTTTTAATGTCATAATAATAGTTTTCTTCAGGTAGTCGAGGAAGCCAGCCGTTTTTCGGTACGGTACTGGCCCAGATTCGCAGATATTACTCTCCACACTACTTTACGATATCAATAAACATGTTGTAGAAGAAGATCAACGGATAATATCAGACAATCATACAGTACAAACTTTAACTGAAACCATATTATATTACTTTTCTTTAACTTACATCAGCATACAACTATCATTGTCACTATACCGATTCTTCAACAAGCAATCCGCGCCTCCAGTGGGGGAAATGCCAACTGTTCAATTATAAGGGATCGAAAGTAAATGGGAAGGCGGACAGAGCAAAGTGATCTCCTCTTCCTGTTGTATGGAAATGTTAGTTTTTTTTGTTTATAGGTCATTTTCAAAAAAATAGAATTTTCCCCTTGCTGCAATATTTTTAGATTTATTAGATTTAGATGACTGAAAGTTTTAGGGCATTTTAGTTCTAATTTGCATGCTTTAATCGGCCCATTTCAAAGAATCATAACCATTAAAGTTACCAGGCTCTTTTTTTGTTAAAAACAAGTAGAAATATATTATCTAATAAGATCACATACTAAATAAAACATACATCTGATTGTATAAGTATGCTTACTGAAAATACTGTAACAATTTCGTTATAATAAAATCAATAATCATAAACGGTAGCTGAAAAGAGGTACATAAAATCAGACATTTCAACACTGCAGTGCACTGCAAAGAGGTCTATCTGAGGTTGTGCAAATTGTACAGTTTACAGTACAGTACGAGACAGAGAAAACAAGAATGGAGTAAAGCATGATCAGCCCCTTTCCTCAGTGGCACGCCTTCCATAAACCATACATACGCAAATGGGTCATTCTAAAAAAAATTGCCCTTTTGCCTCCTCGGCAAGGATCCCCAGATTGAAAATTCAACTTCGGTTTTATTAAATGACTAGTTTTCCATGGCATCATACCATTATTGTAGTTTACGAAACTGCATAGGAATCACGAGTTTTCTCGTTTTGTGATTTTTTCGTTTTGTTTTTGAAGTTGGTGGAACATATTGAATTTGTAATGAGTGTTACCATTTCGCATGTCCTATTTCAACATGTTATCAGGTTTTTTAAATAGAAATGGACTGAGCTGTTGTAAGGTAGCAATACCTTTGTCTTGAAATGCTGGAAACGAATGAAAATCGCTTATAAAGACGTGACACAGCAATTTTAGTTCGGAGTGTTACCCAAACAAATTTTCCTCAATCCTATGTTCACTTTTTTCATAACACCAGTTTTTTTTTTGGCAAACCTTAAACATTTCATCCCAAGCACTTGTAATCCCCTCCCACACCTCACGGTCACCTAGACAACAACATTCTCCTTTACTCTGCTGGGTACCATCTTCTTTCTTCCAGAGGCTCTGAAAATATGACCGAGGGAGAGGGGAACAAAGAAACGAAGAGCTTGGAAGTGCCTTCCAGCCTCTTCGCCTAAAAGAAGAAAACTATTATTTAAAAAGGGAAGCTAAATTAAAATATATTTAAATATTCTCCTACTACAATAAATCTTGCTATTTCATAATGGTTCATAAACTTAAATAGGTGGGACAGTGGATAATATATAAGATGTGTGTACAAAAATCTGAAATCCTGAAAGAAAAGACAGATGACATATATTATCAAAACAAATGGACTGTAGGCCCCAAATAAACATTTCATTCTCTAAATAGCACTAAATTTCAAACGGGCAGATATTTACAAAATACAAAACCCTATTAATTTAAAATATAATACAATTCGGGTGAAGCTCACTTTCTTATACAATAAAATAAATCCTGAAAAGAAAGTAAATTGATATACATGTAAAATATTTCCATGACAATCAAATAGCATACTTCGGTGTGAAGCACCATCTTAAAATGTTTTAATTAATTTACATTATAATTTAAAATATCTAATCATGAAGCTAAAAACAAATAAATAAACAACCCTTCAGTGATCCACGGAATTAAAATTCATCAAACATTCACCTTTACATTTAAAATAGGATCACTGAAATAGGCAATTTCATATTCCAAAATGACTACAATAATTTTAAAGTAATAAACAATGTTACATAATATACAAGCACCTAAAATTCATAATAACATACCTTTAAATCATGCATCCAATACTCTGGCCAGAAACAAAACACCCATCCAGATTCACATCATGCCGCACGCACGAGGCCTAAAGAAAAACTGCTTTCACCTAGGCCACCGCCGTCTCGAGAATTACACTGCCTGTCCATTGCTTTATTTTAACATGGAGTTCAGAGTATTGTTAAATTGCCAAATTTCTCCAGTAGAGGCGACACAGTTCACACCCAGATAGCATGAAATTCCAGCATATTTCAGTTTCCGAGTTTATACTTCAGAGGGCAACACAGAGCATACGGTAATGTAAAGGGTATTGCAGCTGGGTGTGGTAGGTGCTGCCATCTGTAATGTCGCCGCGTACGCAAAATTAGCCGTATAGGACAGGCAGTGTATACACGAGTAATACAGTCTAGAAGGCAGTGACCTAGGCTAAGGATGAAAGTAGGCTCAGATACTTAAAGGAGCAAAAAGAAAACGGGGACAAGGCAATTAAACACAAGGGCAATAAATTTAGAAAAATTCACACATGCTACGAGGTAAGTGGAAACACGTGGAAACTGCAAGCCTATTAAAAATAATGACGCCATGTCACTCAACTAAAAATCCCAGCATGCCAAATTGACAGTAAAATCATAATTACTTTAAACAGAAATGGTGGCCACACAATCTAGTTTTATCTCAACCATCCTCCAAGCAAATTCATTCAAGAGAACACTATTTAGAACTTAAAAGGCCACCATAACCAAAAATCAACTCAAGATGCACAACGCATGCTTGGGATACAAGACAAATAAATAATTATGTTACACCACACATGCAGTCCCCACACTACAATAAAAACTTAAATACATTTAAACACAATGTTCCACGTAACTCTTAAACATGGTGAAAACAAAGGGAGAAGCCAAAAGGCAGGCTTACATATTGCCGCCACAAAACACCAACAGTTACATCTACGTCCCCGAGTCCATTTTAAGCAAATGAGGAAGAGGGAAAGGTGCTATTCTCTTTTATAGCAAATTATGTCTGACGTCACGTCAGCGCATTCGCAATGACAATTAATTTCCAAACACACCTATTATACAAAACCATACACACTCAAACGCAATACATGGCCGACTGAAAACAGCTCACTGCCACGCAGATACAATTACAGGGTTGTGAATCGGTGCAGACTATGATATCTTAGAGGAGAAGCGGAGATGGAGGAAGGAAGGAACAGTTGAATAACCTGACCACGCTCAGCTGATGGCCTGGCGGGATATTAATTCTTCCATCTGCCTATGCTTACGTCATTCACATTATTGCGACATAATTCTCAGCTTGACAAATATTCCATTATTGCGTAGAATCCACTAGATATGATATTATAAGACATGTAGCAATTAAAAGTCAATTTATATTTTAAAAAAATGAATTGCTACACACTGCACTTTGATACCACGAGGAAATGATGTGAAGTTCATTTTATGATAATTGTCCTTCATAATGAGCCAAATTTGAAAATTCTCCAAAGTGTAATGAGTGTTACCCAAACGGATTTTATTTAAATCGACTAAAACATGCTCTTCTATTGGCTTTATTCTTTAGGAACACTCTGAAAGTGACATGTACGTGCCAGTCTGGACCCAAGAAAGCTGTTACTAGAAAAGGAATAGACTGAGATCATGTAATCAAGCATGTGAACTCAAAACAATTTTTATTTGATTAAATGTGAAAAAATACAAATTCGACAAAATAAAATCTTTTTCAGCCTCTTCTTGTGACTTGTTGCTTATCGTCTGTACAGTCCCTACATATAAGATACATATACACTAGATAGAATAAGGAACATCGAGACCAATAAACTTTTAAAATTAACAAAGAAATATGTAGCAGTATTCGACAAATGCACAACATGAAAATACATTTAAAAGCAAAAGTCTTATCTAAATGCGTAACAGGTTTGAATGAATTAAATATTTTGAAACTTAAATTTTTTCAATTCATCATTAAGGCACATTTCAAGCTAAATAATTAGTATAAAATCACAGTGCAATCTTACAATTGAGTAAGTAGCTTTAAGAACAAATAACTTTCTATCGCATAGTTTCTTAGAAGTATTTTTTCTCAGTTAACTTCTATTTGCAGTCTTCAGCTGCACAAACAAATAAATGCTATGTGGAAAGCTCAGCTGGGTTGCAGTAACACTCATTACTGACAACATTTATCCAACAATTTTTTAATTTTTTTTTTTTATTTTGACAGACTTCTATTCAAATTTAACCGCTACTTGAATTTATATGACATGCTCCATTCATATGGCAATCAGAAGCTAATTGAAACATGCAAAAAATATAAATTAGAACCACAAAACATAGGTAACACTCTTTACCATGAATAAAAATACATACCATGGTTTTTACTTTTTCCGTCCTCCCTCCTCGATGTCAGGTCGGAAATTGGTCATACGGAAAAAAATGATGCAATACTTTATCCCATCTACGTCATCTTCCTACACACCCCTTAATTCTTCTTTGGAGGCGCACTAGACCTGGTAATACTCCTCAACGCCTTTTTTATCGGTTTACTGAGACCAAGATTCAAATGAACTTCCTGGCTCGGATTTTATTTTTTAATTCTGAAACACTCTTTAGACAGTTTCATTTGGATGTTGATCTAACATTCATCCGCGAAAAAAGATTCATTTTGGGCCTTTTCATGTGAAAAAGTAAAAATGTTGGCTGCAGAATATGAGGTGAGACAGTCACACTCCTTACTTTTTCCCACGTTCTTTTGACATAAACATAAACGTTACGTTCCACGATGTATACATAGAAATGATTTAGGGTGGCGCAAAAACTCGGATGGGTTTGGGATGAAATCTAAAAACACAAATTGCTTGATATCTCAACCAGAAGTGTCTTTTTCAGGCCTCAGACACCAAAACGAAAATTTTTTTGAGAATGACCCAAATGAGAGTTCACTCTTATTGAAGCCATTTTTTAGTTTAGCGTGGAATGTACTTTTTAACGCTTTACTTTGCGTTGTCATCTCCGATAGACCTTGTATACACGAATGGAGACTGATTGTGTGTCGCAAGAAAATTTGCAGTGAGAATATGACAAATAGCAGTGTAGGTTCACAATCACCTTAACGGAATAGGTCTATATATTTTACTAAATTAGTCTGTAACAGTTCATAATAATGGATATTTATGTTTACATTACTCGTTTTTAGTTCCACTATGTAGGCTTACTAGGCTTGCTCTCAAGTAGTAGTTTTTTCTATTGAAGAATTTCTCTATAGGCTGAGAAATGCTTGAGTATCCAGTAAATTGTCAGATTTCTTCGTTTACAATTTTATAAAAGAGCTGAGGCGTATAGGAATACAATTTACTTTTTTTTTTAATAAGAAAAATGTATTTACAAATCTTGGCTGTAAAAATGTAGAGACATTAGAGTTGTAAGCATAGGTCTGAAACTCTTAAGTCAAGTTCAAGTTATGCTAGCAGAAAGATGGAGTCGCTGATAAAATGCCAATTGCCGAAGCTTGGTGGAAACAAGTTGGCAGCGCAGCAGAGCTTCGTTGCCACTTGAATGTCAGACTTGATGCTGGAAGATTTAACTTACACAATAATGCCGTTTTAGGCTCACGTTTGAATGAAATAGAATTGCATAAATCGATTAATGCATTTAAAACCATATTTTCTTATGAAATTTAACTGTACAATATACATTACGAACGAGTGGTCACACCTTCGGAGGTCGATCGAACTACAACAAGCTCACCTCTTTGCTCAACAAGATCTTTTCACGAAATGTTACTGCAATCTTCCCAATAGCAGTTCGACGGTGGTACACATAAGTGTGTAGGTAAAGAACAAAGCCTATTAAAACACTTGCAAAATAGACTAGAGTCTAATGCACAATGTGGGAACATTTATATATTTATTATTATTCACCTTCCAGTTAAGCCATGTGGAAGTTACGCATGCAGAGGATTTGTCGTGAGGTGGTAATACAGGCCTGTCTGATACTGCCATCTGGAGGGTGTTAAGTTAACTACTCAGAGCCTACTGCATTTGCGATAAATTTTTATACCAAAGTGTAAGTGTATTGAGAATCGTAATGTTGGCAATCGGTGGGACCCGGTTGAGACGGCGGACAAGGAATTCTGCACTTTAGAGAAAAATCCATGTCGAATGAAAGTAATGTACTGTTTCGACAGCCCCTTTAAACATGAAAATATGCTTTGAGAAGTTATAAATTTAAAGGAAATTACTGTCGACTTACCTCCAGCGAAACAGCAGGAAACAAGTAACAGCCACATTTTTCTCATCTATCCTGTACGCGATTAATACGCACTGATAAATACAAGGTAGAAAGTTTTGTAACACACTCCGAACAACATCAAACGACACCGAAATGAAAACAAGCACAAACAATAAACAAAACTATGCTTGAAACATGCAACCCAGCCTAGCCGTTAAGTACCGCCATGTCAACTGAAATCGATATCATGAGGATACGAGTAGCTGTCAAAATCGCCACAGGACATTCTTAGATTTTGATTGGCTGGAGTAACTAGCTGATTGGTGCGGTAATACAAAAAAAATGGGTTGAGCTGTCGGCAAACTTTTCCTCCTAACGAAAGGAAGCCGTCTGGGTATGCAATGAGTAACTGGACTATACGAGTTTCGCGTGTGTCTTATGAAATGTGTGGTTTCAAACTACTGGTTTGCTTATACTGTAAATGATCGTCATTCGTTAACGTTTTAATGTCAATGAATATGTTATGTTTGCTCCGGTGAGATATATTATGATGAACTGAAATATCGCTATATTTGTCGATAATGCCCGATTACCTTGACTGATGGGGTGAGTAGCATTTTGTGTTGCATTCCTTTCTATAACAACCAGAAATATTCTTTGCATCTAAACTCGTATAACGGTTTCACGTCTATATACACAGACCATATGCAGACGCACATACACATGGGTATGGGAAGTGTTAAGCTCCTTATTCTGTGGTTAAGCTTACAAACAAAAATAACCTTTTCCAACGAGCTATTCCACTAGACACTGACAACCGACACTCCTACAGTATTTTTCAAATGAGAAGCGTTTTCCTTCACCGCCAATCACGTGTACGAGCTAATCGAGTGCCGCTAGCAGGAAGGGTTTTCCCTCCGTCTCGCCGTCTCTGATTGGACCGCGTATCTAAGTAAGGAGAAGAACAAACCGCTTGTCATCTGCAAAACACTTTAGTGCACGCAAACTCCTGAGCCTCCAGACGTGCAAGAATGACACAATCGCCAGAGAAATTAGATCGTGTTTCTGAAATCGTAACGAAATGGAATACCTGAAGGGACCAAAATGAAGTGGGAAATTGGGAAATCTCAGACATCTAAGTAGGACAATTTTTAAGCTAAGCCTAATGTTCACAGAGATTAATATCAGTCCGATACTAAACTACAGGCTACATGATATTTTATGTTTTATATTTGACCTCATGGTACAGCTCATCCTATAAATGGTGAAGCTATTGTAAGGAACAAAATTAATACTCCTATAGATCATGTACGTAAATGAATTTGTAAGATCCATAGTACAGGAAGGCAAATCAAATGGACAAACCCGAACAGTGATAAATAGGGCCCGGATTTGTATGTTAAAAAAAAATATATTTTTTTTTTCCTGATGCGTACATTCCTAAAACAAAGTTTTATATCCAAATCGAGGTCCGACAAACGCAAATTCCAAATTTTATTTCACATAAAAACACATATTTTACAAAAAAGTTATGTGAATAAATATTTTCGATATTTTCTCCATAAATACATATTTTAGTATTTTTCCGGATTTTTTATGTAATTTTCTTTTTCCTGGTGCTCATATCAAGGTCAGAAAAACGCAAATTCTAAATTTTATTTTACATAAAATCACATGTTTTACAAAACAGTTATATGAATAAATATTTTCGATATATTCTCCATAAATAAATATTTTAGTTCTTTTCCTCATTCTCTTTTAACATTTTACAACAAAAATTTGTATCTCGAATGAATTCAACACAAATGCTTCACTTGCAATGAGGTGAGAGTGATTCACTTGCACTTGCTTATCGGGGAAGAACAGAACCCAATCTCAACATTGCGTAGTTCAGTTAAAGAAATCAGGGGTGCCCACAGGGGGGGGGGGTTAAGACGCAGACTGCGTCATTGAAATTTCTGGGGGGGGGCAAAATATTATCGTTTCATGAATTTTCTGGGGGGGGGGTTGAAAATTGTTGCAAAATTAGCGTTTTATATGTTAAAAATAAAAACGACCAAGTTCTATAACTTCAAAAGGTCTCTTCTAATTTGTTATAAAGATAAAGATGAAGAATTTTGACAGCCGTGGGCGCCCATACCCGTGGGCGGGGGGGGGGGCACAAGGAAACAAAATTATATTAATAATTATTATAGTCAGGTGTTTTTCTTTTAAGACAATTATTTGAAAGTCAGTTAAGACATAAAAAGTTTGCAGAAGTTTTACCAAATCGACAACATGGCCACAGTGGACTAGGAAAGGGGGTCCAGGGGGTTTGGACCCCCAAAAGTCAAAACCTAAAATTCTATATTTGTATTTTAAAAATAAAATATTTATTTAATTAAACGAGATTTGTTGGTGTGTCAAATATGATATAGCAGTTATTTTCTTTTCATAACATAATGAGTAGGCCTATTATGTCCACTGTTGCATGTGTTATTCAACTTTTCTTATAAATAGTAATTAATATTATAACTTAGGTAACAGTTTCTTGTTAAGTTGCCATGTTTTAGAGTATAGCAAACAAATTTGCTAACTAGTTTTTGAGTGCTAAAATAGTGTAAAATTTGATTTTCATTAGTTCAATATTTAAAAATTTTCCAGGGGTGGACTCCCCACTTAGGTAATGATTTCTTATTTACATTCGCATGTCTTAGAGTATGGTAAACAAATTTCCTAACTAGTTTTCAGTGGTAAAATAGCGTAAAATGTGATTTTCATTAGTTCAGTATTTAAAAATTTCCCGGGGGTGGACATCCGACTTAGGTAACATTTTCTTGTTTACATTGGCATGTCTTAGAGTATGGTAAACAAATTTCCTAACTAGTTTTTGTGTGCTAAAATAGCGTAAAATATGATTTTCATTTGTTCAATATTTAAAAATTTTCTGGGGATGGACCTGTGACCCCCTTTTTGGGGGGTATTCAAAACCCCCCGGCACTTTCGACCCTCCCCGCAATTATTTTCTGGCTACGTCATTGTTGCACTTATTATATTATTAATATAATGTTACAAAGTGACCCAAGAAGTTAAAGCGAAAAAAAAATTGCCCCCCCCCCTAGAAAATATCATATGGGCGCCCTTGTCGACAGTCAATTAGGTTGGGGGTGAGCAATGAAGTTTGGGGGGGTGAGTCATGAAGTTTGGGGGGTGAGTCATGATGTTTGGGGGGTGAGTCATGACGTTTGGGGGGGTGGGCACCCCTGAAGAAATACAATATGTTGAAAGGCAACTTAACACTATCTCAGGTTCGAAAATAGAAGTTCTAAGAACAAAATTTAAAGGTATGTTTGAGCAAAATGGTGGCTACCAAACCCTCTGCAAAGTCGCTCAAGTATTGGAAGGTCAAAACATAAGTGAACTTGATCGTGTGTGTGTTAGTGATATACAGTACACTTCTTCAAATATCCAAGGTTAACATTGTGTGATGTAGAACGTCCCTTTTCTCAATGTAAGGCATTATTCTCGGATAATAGGCAAGGATTTGTGATCCATAATCTCGAGATGACATTAATTGTTGCGCACTGCAACTCCAGTCAGCATTACACATCTGATGTTTGCTGCAATTGGTGAGTTTCAATACACATTCCGGTGTTTTTGTTTCTTTTCAGAAAAATATTTTTTTTAGTTTTAGCACATATTTTAAACATTTTTAGCACATAAAAACTAAATATTTTGTAAGTTTTTTAGCACATAAAAATCCGGAGCCTAGTGATAAATCACTTAAAATAGGGGTTATTTGCACTTGGTATGCTTACCTAATTTTTAACAGGATTTACGGATAGGCAGTATTTAAAAAGAAAATCAAAATATTTGTTCCTCCTCTGTCGTATGGAGAACTAATACCCCAATAAGATATTCAGTAACTGAGAAGGAAACTCGGGGACCCGAAAACAGTAGGAATTCCGGCATAATCCCAATTACGGGGACCAATTCACGCGATATTCACATTTCCACGGACTGTGTGATGTTTTTTGTTTATGAGCGATACACGGTTACCAACTGTTAGGTTAGGAACGTTTATGTTAGTTAAGGAGCAATGCACTGAATACCTCCGATGTTTTGTTAGGTTAGGAACGTTTATGTTAGTTAAGGAGCAATATACTGAATAGCACAACCACCATTTCTTACGAACAGCTAGTGGCTTGTACCTTTGTAGGTTTGTCACACTGTTCATCCACAATCATATCTTGTTTAGCGATATGACGTCACACCTCCAACGTCCATTCAGGAGGATGAGGACAGAAAAATGGCGGAGAAAAAGGAAGTTTTCGCTAGATCGTGATATAAAAGAAAGTGTATCAATTAGGGAGGGTGGGTCGGACGAAATCATTCGCCAAGACAACATCTCTCCACACATCTATCTATAACAAAATTCGTGTGATATAAGTGTTTTATGAAGAGAATCTCTGTTCTAAAAAATGGTCCCCGTAGATGGGATTTTACCGGAATTCCTTGCTATAAATAAATAAGTGGCAAGTAATAAAAAAAATCAAAATGTTTAGATCTACCCATGACGATTTATTCATAGAATGCTATGTTTATGACGTAGCTAGTATGACGTCAGTCGAAGCCCTGCTGGGTACCTATAGGGTATCCAGGCATGTGCAAGTTGGAACAAGGGGTGGACCAATCACAGTGGACTTATTGACCTCGCGGACCATAGTGACAATGTAGGCTATAACATTTTTCCAACAATTTAATAACCACATTCAATGTACAAACTTCTTCATTTTTTAAAACATGATTTATTTATCAAATTAATTCTATGGTATCAAATTCTTGAGAAAAATCTTTCCACAAAACAAGGATTGTAACAGAAGAGCATACGGTGTTTTCCCATTGCTTATAAAATATAACTTTTCAGATTTGCATAGCGTATAGTGAAAATTTAGCTCACAAAGATATTTACAGGATTAATTTGGGATTACTTTGCCTAATATTTTGGTAGAATAACTGTCAATCATTACTAATTACAGTTGAGTTTATTTCGAGCTACTGCTTTCAGTATATTTCTGACAAAAATATCCCGGTTTCATTTTTTTTAATTCAGTAAGTCATACTTGACCTTCACTGCCTATACTTGCCTGGTAGTGCTCAGGGCCGCCACATGGGGGGTGCTGCCGGTCCCAAGGGACCCGAGCCCCATCCCGGTGATGTGATATAACTTTATGGAAAACTGGAAAAGTTTGATAAAATGTTCTGTTACACGAGTAACGAGAAGGAAGCTCCACGGAGAAGGGAAGAGACGACTGTCTGAATGAGGATGGTAGGCGGTCGGTGAGGGGCCCGCGACCAGTACATGGTCCTGGGCCCGACCCCGAGATGTGGCGGCCCTGGTAGTGCTACATGTAGGCCTACTGTACCTATATGACTGCAGTTAGGTTAGTAAAGCTCGTAGTTGGATATTTTATACGAAGCTTCTAGATGACTCTAGGGCGATCCATATAAAACTGAACACTTTTAAAGGCTTATAACTTTTAAACTAAAAATAGCATACATATGCAACTGTGCTGAATTACAGAGTACCTTTGGGAGATTCCTCAGAGTAAATGTTGAAAATGTCCTCCACCTGCATCCATACACAACTGTACTCGTCGCACCATATTCTGAGACGTTTTCCGAAGCGTATCCTCGTTAATGTTACTGATTTCATTCCTTATTGCTTCACGGAGTTCAGCAAGTGACCGCGGTCTATTCTTGTACACCCTGTCCTTAAGGTAGCCCCACAAGAAGAAATCTGGAGATGTCAGGTCTGGCGATCTGGGAGGCCACAGATTGTTTGAGACAAGACGATCACCGAAGAAGCTGGCTATAAGTTTCATGGAATCACCAGACGTATGGCATGTTGCGCCATCTTGCTGGAAATAACCTTCTGTTAATTCGATGTCGTCCAGTTGTTCCACGAATGTATTGAAGATGCGACCATAAACCGCAGTGTCGTAGAAAGTGGGACCAACAATTCTGGTAGCTGACACCGCACACCAGACCCCAACCTTTTCCGGATGCAATGGAGCTTCGTGGATAATATTCGGGTTCTCAGCAGCCCAATACCTGCTGTTTTGAGTGTTGATGTAGCCTGAGAGGTGAAACCATGCTTCATCTGTAAACCAGGTTATGGAGAGAATGTCTGGGGTTGCAATAAGAAGAGCCTGAAACCATTGGCAATAACGCATTCGCTTTTCCGCGTCTGGTTCTTTTAACTGATGCACTACATGCACTCTGTATGCTCGTAGGCCTGCTTTCTTTGCAGCTCTCTGACATGTGCCATATGAGTAGCCTGTCTCCTGGCTCCTGTCTCCTGTTTCTTTGGTGAGTTCACAAAACGTTCTCGAACATCATTAACACACTCTTGACTCATCACAGATCTTTTTTTCCCAGTTTCGCTGAGGAGAGAGCCAGTTGTCTCCAGCTTCCTCACCATGGATAAAATTGTTGCCCTTGTTGGAATATTGCGCACATTGAATTGTCTTCTAAATGCCCGTTGAGTTTCAATCAATGACTTCGTACACCAATATGTTTTCACAAGAAAAACACGCTGCTGAATTGAGAACTGCATTTTCGTTTCTGACTGCAAAACTAGAGACTGAAAACTAATTACTAATAAACAACAATAGTCGTAAGGCAACAATGCATGGATGGTAGGAGTACAAACATTATTACCAATATCGATTCTCCCAAAGCCACTGAGATCATAAAACCAAATTTCAATCTTTTATTACTTTCCAGAGGGAAATTATAAGTCTTTAAAACTGTTCAGTTTTATATGGATCGCCCTGTATTAGTGCAATGGCAGCCGATCCAATATTGTAATAAAGTACTGTACGCATATCTTAGAGATTACTTTGCCTACTATTTTGGTAGAATAACTGTCAATCATTACTAATTACAGTTGAGTTTATGCTGCTTTCAGTATATTCCTGACAAAAAATATTCCGGTTTCATGTTTTTTTATATATTCAGTAAGTCATACTTGACCTTCACTGCCTATACTGTCTGGTAGTGCTACATGTACAGTACCTACATGACTGCAGTTAGGTTACTAAACCTCGTAGTTGGATATTTTTATGAAGCATCTAGATGACGCTACCACAAAAATATTAGTGCAATGGCAAGCCGATCCAATATTGTAATGAACTATAACTCGATCGGTAAGACCTGAGCCAAACACTCGCAGATAGCTTATCGTCCGCCGGTATCATTGGAGTAAGAGCAGAAGAGAATGCATGTACTGTATTATTCATTCCAAAGTATGCGATTCATAATAGCCCGTAACTATTGAAAAAGGAATTAAGTATTTGTTTTTTATAGTTATGAGATATTATTTCTGTAATGGTACGTAACTCACAGAATATCGCTGTTGGGTCTTCACTATTGAATGCTGTGAGGCTAACTAAGATGTTTTTTACACTGTCTGTTCAGTATGAACTAGCAAAGAACATCACGTGCTATGAAGGTCAGGCAGGTCTAGATTACGTCATCATAGGCTACTGCGCAGCCGTTTGTTTGGCTCAGGTCTTACCGATCGAGTTATAGTGTACGCATATCTTAGAAGGATATTTCCTTAATAATGGATAGAGGATAGTAAGCCACTTCAAGTAACAGGCAGGAAACAATTTCAGAACAAGAATCTCGTGAAGTTATGCCATGTAATCACTAATAGAGGTAAAAATAAAATTCAGGGGCATCTATCTACTTCTACTCTTATACAATTCAACGGCCCTAAATAGCGTGCTTGCTCGCCCGCTTCGTGAGACATCGGGTATACTCGGCGATGTTCGTCTCTCGCAGTCTAAACTTTCATGACGACTACAAAATTAGGAAGGAAAACCGTTTCTTTATTATTTAAGGCCTTAGTGAAATGAACACAATGAACAAATATTCTAATTTTATTTTTACTTACAATTTTGATAGCTCTGAACCACAAACATTTTTAATAATTTACCAGTGTAATTTTCTTAAAAATCCTGGAGTCAATGAATAATGGCGGGCGAAGCCGGGGGCAACAGCTGTAAAATATTGATGGTTTAACTCTTGAAATATCGATGATAATAATAATCCAAACAAACCATTCCTTCCCTTGAAACATTATATAATTTCTAAAAATTACACTGAATTGATAAAATAAAATTCACATCATATTCATGTCAATAAAGAGCTGAGAAACAATACGTATTATGTGTTCACAGGTTCTTTGGAACTGCATAATCGATTCTGATATAGTTTTCCCAGGGGGCGCTTTCATGTCGTGGAATGTACTCTAAAGCAGGAATTTTAGCTGTTTCATTAATTATTAATGGCTTAGTTTATGAATGATTCGCGAGCAAGTGTTAATAAATATAATGCTTTAATAATTATTATACTCTTAATTTTTAATTTTTAAAAGAATTATCGTGGCGAAGCCACGGGCACCTCGTAGTGTATGTACAGGTAGGGGGGAAAAAAAGTAGACCGACTCATGTAGCTGATTTCAGAGCCTTGTGATACGTAAATAAAGGTAAGAGATATAACGGAAACGTTTGTTTTCACAATCAATGCAAATTACGTGAAATTATTTCTCAATTGATTGTCTGTATTGTCTAGAAGAAATTTCAATACATTCCCTGCTATCCTGTGAATGCCGCTAGGCATGCGCAGTGGCTCATATCGGCAGCTTAGATATTTTAGTATGTCCGATTTTTTCCCCTACCTGTACATCGTTACGCAAATCTTATGGAGCATGATGTCCATTTTCCCAACAAGATCTTAGATTAATGGATAGGGTGTTGACTGGTAATCCAGAGGTTCATGGATTGAACCCTAGCCAATTTAAGCTAAGGTCAGTTACCACGACAAATGCGCATGTCGTCAGTTTTTCTGTGCGACGTGTGCGCACAGTGTCATTTTCAGCTTAGCCTACTCACAGGCTTCATGGTACGTGATAATACATGACTTAGCTTTAGGAAGACGCTATCACATACCTCCCGCCTGTCATGGCATTCATTGAAGTACTCCTTAGTCAGTGCGATGTGACTCCCTTGAAGAGTGGCGTACGAATAGAATATCACCCCTTCAAATGGCAATGTGTCGATAATAGACTCGTCTACAAGTAGATATCTAGGCCTACTGAGCATCTATCTGAGCAGTGTCAGGTAGATTATATTATACTGTTATCTAACCGCTCCCCCCCCCCAAAAAAAAACTCGAAATAGGCCCATGGTTTCATCGTGCTTCGTACTTAGTTCTCTCTTCCTTCCTTCAATTCAAGGAAGCTGCATCGAAACCATAACGTTTTCCATATTATAACTAATCGTTCTCCGTGAAAGTGTTTGTAACTTTGTAGGCTGTTCTCTTATTTTATAGATAAAGTCGTAAACTAACAGTATGTAGATTCTCATTCATGTGTTCGCGACTTTGTATGGCAGTAATTCGAACGGCCCGGTTGACAGACCTATCGTGAATTTTGCTGTTTAGCGAGTTTAAGATTCCCAGCCATTATTACAAATATGAAATAAATTTAAAACTGAAATCAGGGCACGATTGAAACCGCCTGCAATTAATTACTAAATATAGGCTTTAATAACGGATTTAATAATCAATACCGTTTCAGTTTTTTTTTTTTTTTTTTTTTTTGTCTTCACACCATAAATTAGATCCCGTTCTCAAAATAATGTTTATTTAACAATCTCTCTCCATCATTCATTTGTATTGTATTCTGAGTCATATTAACTTAGGCTATATGCCGTTGTTTCTGTAGCCCGCTCTTTAACGTGCTACCACAGTATAAGTATTAATACTTATACTGTGGTGCTACCTCAAGAAATCAGGGGTAGTCGAAGTTTGCAGACTGTGTTCAACTCCAAAACAATAGAGTTATTGCTCTTAAATCATAGATAGCCAAATGCCTAACTATCCTTCCAATTACTATACTACGTTCTCCACTCAGTATTGTTTTTATATGCTCTGTAACATAACTGGTGTGTTTACTGTAGCTAAAATATTATAATTTCTCTCTCACACTGGATTAACCTGCAACTATTATACAATAGGTCCTATATTTTACTTCGTACTTTTGTATCCTTTGTATCTTGTAATTCTGTACTTCTTGTATTCAGTATCTCTCTAGACCTTTTGAATTTTGCGCTTGCATTTTTATACTTTTCGTATTTTTGTTACATTCTGTACTTTATATTCTTTCTGGTTAAATGTCAGAAAAGGCTCTGCCAGGTAAAATAAAACTTCTATTTTTAATACTTGTAATGTACATGTCTCTCCATATCCTGCTAGTTTCTGATCATTAGGACCCGGATTTTTATGTGCTAAAAAACTTTAAAAAATATTTATCTTTTATGTGCTAAAAATGTTAAAAATATGTGCTAAAATTAAAAAATATAATTTTTTCTGAAAAAGAAACAAAAACAGATTTGTTACATGATTTGCAGCTGGATTTTTTTTTACAGGCAAGCAAGAAAAATTGCTTGGAAATGATTTCGTCATTTTTAAGTACACCTACTATTACATTACCCACTTTTCGACCACTGGCATCTGTAGTTTCGTCAATACTTAACCAGATTTTTTTCATTTTCACATATAATGTTTCGTAATGTTTCATCGTAGCACTTTGGAAGATAATTTTTCCTTAACGTCGACTCATCAGGAGGACTTATGTTCGTATATTTAGTAAGAAACTTTCAGGCTTTACATAAATACAAATAATAATCTGAATGTTTTGGAATGTTGGAAGATGAGGATTCTCCAATAAGAAATTGTCTCTATGAAACACGCGATGCAGCTGCCATGTGCTTTTTCCTGACATATGTTGTAATTCCTGGGATCGTTGGTCTGCACCTACCGATTTCACACATGGCTGGCAAAATAATATTTTACCATCGGTGGTAAAAGTATTTTTAAACTCTAGAAAGTACTGTTGCAGACGCTCGCGGACACAGATTTCATTTTAGGCATTCTTAATTCACACAGCTACACTTCACAAAATAAAGCAACTGCTGAGTTTCTAAATAACAAACAAGCAAGAATACCTGCTACCGACTGTATTGAGTCTCTGTTTACAGAAGTAGAAAACAAACACGCACATTGACATAGAGGCCACTCACTGTATGGCGCAATGTTGAGATTGGGTTCTGTTCATTACTCTTACCTCATTGCAAGTGAAGCATTAATTGTATTGAATTCTTTCGAGATACAAATTTTTGTTGTAAAATGTTAAAAGAGAATAAGGAAGAGTACTAAAATATTTATTTATGGAGAGTATATCGAAAGTATTTATTCACATAACATTTTTGTAAAACATGTGTTTTTATGTAAAATAAATTTTGGAATTTGCGGTTGTCGGAATTTGATATGAGCACCAGGGGGAAAAAATACATATAATGTTAAAAGAGAATGAGGAAAAGTACTAAAATATTTATTTATAGAGAATATATCGAAAATATTTATTCACATAACTTTTTTGTAAAACATGTGTTTTTATGTAAAATAAAATTTGGAATTTGCGGTTGTCGGACCTTGATATGAGCATCAGGAAAAGAAGATACATAAAAATTACTAAAATATGTATTTATGGAGAAATTATCGAAAATATTTATTCACATAACTTTTTTTTTGTAAAATATGTGTTTTTATGTTAAATATAATCTGGAATATGCGTTTGTCGGACCTCGATTTGGGTATTGAACTTTGTTTTAGGAATGTACGCATCAGGAATAAAAAAAAAACAGTTTTTTACATACAAATCCGGGCTCTACTGATCATGGAACGAAGTTTCTGAAGGTGAGGAGTCCACTGTGTAACGAAGGATGTATCATACGACTGAATTCTAAGCGTAAAGGGGTGGGGACTGAGGAGTTATGCAAACCATGTAAATTAATTGTAAATTATATGCTCATTACTAGTCCTTTTACCGTACGTTTGAATGGATGCCGGAAAAATGTCATATACTGTAGGCTTAGGAAGAAAAGCTGATTATATCACAGTAAATATACTATTGAAAGTTCTATTTTATCATTTCATTCATTGCATCACACATTACTGTCTTTATGTGAAAAAATCTGATGTGAAAGTCACATAACTTCCTCTGCCCAAATAAAAGTTAGCAGTATTCACATATCCTTTTACGGAATCGCAAGACACAATTTTACGCTAATTATCCTACAAATATCTCTTCTTTCAATGATGCGACTAAAAGCGCAAGGCTATATAACAAACTTAAAAAAAAAAGAACAAGTGACTGCTGACTTTCCGCCGTAAAGAATAATTTCCGAAATTTATCGAATATTTCCCTCAGATACTTCTTTACTCTATGCATGGCCAACAATACATCTTTTCACTTCACATTGTTATATAGAATAAGAGGCCGTGAAAGAGCGCTATTCAGTTGTTCATCACACAAGACAAAATTTCTACAAATAGTGGGTGAACAGTGGATGGCTTGTAACTACCCTCAGAGAATTTTTTCGAAAAAAAGTTTCAAATAAAAGTTTTAGCTCTCAGTAAAAGGAACATATGTGCAAATTTTAAAGAAAATCGTTAGAGCCGTTTTCGAGAAAATCGCGAAAAACGAAAATTTCTTCATGTAAAGTCCCCTTAAAAATAAGAGAAAATAGTCGCCAATCTTATCCTCACATCTTCAGAAGGTACCTGACCCAAATACGAAATTTTGTTTTCATACGATTTTCCGTTTTGGAGCTAGCTTGTTCACAGATATTCCACACAGACACACACACAGACACACAGACACACTGACACACAGACATGTTTCCAAAAAAAATCTGATGTGAAAGTCACATAACTTCCTCTGCTCAAATAAAAGTTAGCAGTATTCACATATCCTTGTACAGAATCGCAAGACACAATTTTACGCTAATTATCCTATAAATATTATACCTCTTCTTTCAATGATGCGACTAAAAGCGCAGTCTATATAACAAACTTTAAAAAAAAAAAAAAAAAAAAAAAATGACTGCAGACGTTTATTGAACTTTCTGCCGTATAATATAATTTCCGAAATTTATCGAATATTTCCCTCAGATAAATCTTTACTCTATGCATGGCCAACAACACATCTTTCTCACTTCACATTCTTATATAGAATAAGAGGCCGTGAAAGAGCGCGAATTCAGTTGTTCATCACGTAAGACAAACTTTCTACAAACAGTGGGTGAACAGTGGGTGGCTTGTAACTACCCTCAGAGAATTTTCTCGAAAAAATGTTTCAAATAAAAGTTTTAGCTCTTAGTATAAGCAACCTATGTGCAAAATTTAAAGAAAATCGTTAGAGCCGTTTTCGAGAAAATCGCGAAAAACGAAAATTTCTTCATGTAAAGTCCCCTTAAAAATAAGAGAAAATAGTCGCCAATCTTATCCTCACATCTTCAGAAGGTACCTGACCCAAATACGAAATTTTGTTTTCATACGATTTTCCGTTTTGGAGCTAGCTTGTTCACAGATATTTTCCACACAGACACACACACAGACACACAGACACACAGACACACAGACATGTTTCCAAAAATAGTATTTTTGGATTCAGGGGGCCTTGAAACGTGTATATATGCTAAAAACTCAACTTCGAATTTTAGGGTCGAAAACAATACTTCCTCTACCTATAGTACCTATGGTACGGGCAGAGGAAGTAATAGTATTTTTGGATTCAGGGGGCCTTGAAACCTGTATATATGCTAAAAACTCAACTTCGAATTTTGGGGTCGAAAACAATACTTCCTCTACCTATAGTACCTATGGTACGGGCAGAGGAAGTAAAAAGGAAAATGTTGTACTGTTTTTGGTGTAGGAAAAAAAGGTTTGTTCTTTAACCATGAGTAGTGATTTTATTTATGCAGTAACCAGAAGCTGAAACCTAAATCCTTACTAACCAGAGCGGAAAGGGTTGTTGGTCAGGCGTCAGGGAATCTATCTATGGAAGACTATTCCGTTCATAGGCCTTTACGGTAAAGTATTACGGTAAAGGATTTACTTAGCAATTCTCGATCTTGGACGTTTACCTTATACGTACAAGGAAGCGATAATTGTGATTTTAATCAATTCACATTCAAGTAGTGTCGATTTACCAATAACTTATGATCTTGAAATAATTGTTTTTATTTTGTTATGATTTTAGCTTATCTTAATTTTTACTTTAACTATTTTCTCATTACCACTGTTGGTATAGTCCAGTTATTCATTGCATGGCCAGGCGGCTTCCTTTCGTTAGGAGGAAAAGTTTGCCGACAGCTCAACCTATGTTCTTTACTTTTACCGCACCAATCAGCTAGTTGCCCCAGCCAATCAAAATCTAAGAATTTCCTGCGACAGGAAATTTCACGTGGAGTGGAACGCGAGGTTGCAAGATCTAGTTACAGTAAACGATAACACGTGTGAATTGATTACGAGGGAAGAACTGAGGTCAGTGATAACAATGAGAGAATATTGCAACGTTGCTTTTGTTTTGGAAAGCGGAAACCAACCCCGATATAGTCTGATCAATTAACATAAAGAAACACCGACTTAGTGGTTTATCTCTTTGAAGCTGCCTGGCCATGTAATGAATAACTGGACTATAGCATTGGTTAGAATTCCATAACACATTAGATTGTTCATTAATTTATATGGCGTCATCTGACAACTGAAGCAATGGCAATTTGAGTTGAAGCAACAAAGAAAGTAATTACAAAGCTTCCAATGTTCATGAGAGGAACGATTAGGTTCACTAAGCGTGTTCTATAGGGGGAGTAAATCACGCAATGACAACAAACGATGACAGCAAGATGCTCAGGTATAATCAGATAGAGATAAAAAGAGAATACGTTCTGTATTGCTTTCATAACGAAGGCATGATCAAATAAATTATCCCCGATTTATATTCTACACATAAATGGGGACCAGTGATGTTTATGAATGTAAATAAATTGTCCTCTTATCATCTTGGATAGACTGCAACCCTAGTAGCACAAATCGTTGGGCCAATGTTGGGAAATGATCGCCATTTTTCGTTGGTCATCGGTTAGGAATGTCAGTCGGGGTTCCGTTGCCAAAGAGCGTCTTGCCCAACCAATTGCCAACTGTAGCCAACCAATATACAACAAAATCCCAACAGTTGGGAATGTCCGTTGGTGATCTGTTGGGCCATCATTGTAATGCCAACAGAATGCCAACTGTTGCCATCCGAATTCCAACTTAATTCCATCCATAAGCCAACCAAAATCCAACGATTTCCCTACATTCCTCCATTGGGTTCTGCTTTTTGCCTTGGTTTCATGTTTATTTTGTCACAATTAGGTAGATGATAAAATATTTACCCCAGCAACTGCAATTTAAGAATGGCTTATAAATCCATGCAAATCTTTCGCACTTCACCCCTTTTGATAATAGTCCAAGAAAACCAAGTATTTAGCTAACTAATAAATTCACTCATACAGATTCACAAAACACAGTATACAGTTCATATGTTGCTCTTAATTCAACTGTATACTGTATTTTGTGAATGTATACGACTGTATAAGAATGAATTTATTAGTTAGCTAAATGCCTAGTTTTCCTTATCAAAAGGGGCGAAGTGCGAAAGATTTGCATGGACTTGCTAATCATTCTTAAATTGCAGTTGCTGAGGAAAATACTTTATCAACTACCTAATTATGATAAAATAAACATGAAACCAAGACAAAAAGCACAACCTAATGGAGGAATATAGGGAAATCATTGGATTTGGATGGCTTATTGATGGTTATAATACTAATGGTCGAGAACTTCATCCCATGAGGGGACAAGGCCTACTACCCATGTTGCATCTTCTTCCTCCATTCTTCTACATTGGCAGATGGTGGTCTTCATGACTGAAACCGCTATTTCTTTATCAAGTGGCTCCTCGTCTTCATGAGGCTATGTGCACCCTGGTCCAGAATTCTATACCTCAGAAAAATGATGATACATGGTATAACATAAGGAAAGAATCTTGGCGGTAGGCTAAATAAAATTCAGAGAAATGAATAATGAATAGTTTATTGTTATTGCTGCTTTACAAGTCAGATATATGTATTTTATGAACTACATAACATGTATTAATAAAATTCATTTTTGTGCAATGTGAGAATAGTTGATTTATGTAAGTTGATCTTTCCACCTTATGCCCTCAATATAGTCTAGGAAATCCAAGAATGTTACCATTAACGTTTACAATATTATATGGTGTTAATCTTTATATTCTCATATAAGTAACAATGTGCAATCTTTTAGCCTACTGTGATTACTTAATTTGTTATCCAGCTGTCTTGTGACCAGTTATAGCACACCATTATTAGGCCTATACGTTAGAAATATAATCAACTCTATCAAGTAACTTCCATTCTATTTTCCTGTATAATTTAAAAACATAGTTCATAACAGGGTTAAAAGGCGTATTTACATTATGTTTGAAAAACAGTCTAATCTGATTAGCTTAACCTGTAAGAGCTTTATTTCTAAAATGCTGTTCCATCTATTCCTATTGGCCTATGCACTTAATAGATTAGCTTATAGGCTAAAAAAAGCTTTAACAATTTGTGTAAAATCTCTTCAAAATTTCTAAATAATTCTATGTAATATTTTCTTAATTTACATTCAATTACAATTTTGATTGTAAGATACAGTTTGTAACATAATCTGAGTGTGTTCAAAAACAGGGTGCTTAGGAAAATATTTGGGCCTATGGGAGAGATGAAAATGGGGACTGGAGGAAACTGCATAACGACGAGCTTCATAATCTGTACTCGCCACCAGATATTAGTAAGGGAAATTAAATCACAGGGAATGAAATGGGCTAAACATGTTGTGCATGTGGGGGGAGGAAAGACATCTCAAAAATGCTGAGTGGGAGACCCAAAGGGAAATGACCACTTGGAAGACTTAGACGTAGGTGGAAGGAAAATATTAGGATAGATTTAAGGGAAGTAGGATTTGTAGGGGATAGTAGGATGGAATTAGTACAGAATTGGGTTGAATGTCTGGTGCAAGGGGATTTTATTTTTATTGTGAAATATTAGGTGACATGCCAATCGCAATTACGCATTACCGGCGTTGAGCAGCGGCTACAGGCATGATGGCATGACCTGCGGGGAAGCGGGCCAGGCGGCACGCGGGAAGCGGCCAGGCGAGTGGAAAGGGGAACGCGTGGGGTGCAAAGTTCCATTATTCCCATTTTATTCCATAATCTAGTAATATTTTACTTTTACAAAGACTGATGTTTGGATCATTAGCGAAATTGATTAGGCCTACACACAACATTTTAGACTTAATTTTAAATTTAATTCTACAAACTGTAGCCTATTGAATTGATTTTGTTAAGTTTTTGAACCACATCAAAATGTGGCTATCAACATACATAAATTAAGAGAGAGAATGAAAATGGACAGCAGAATTATGTCGAATAGCAGTATAGTGTATAAATTTAGAAAACAACATCAATTTTAACTTCAAAAAACTCACTAATAGAATAAAATGGATTATTTGCAAGCCAGTCTCTCAGAACAGTCCTAAACCTGTTTAATTTAACAGGGGTTATAACCAAAATTGTGACTGAATGTAGGCCTAAATTAAAAATAGAACAGATAGAATTCTTTAGAAATTTGAAGAGCGTTTACATGATTTGGTAAAGATGTTTTAAATAACATAATCTATTAAGTGCACATATAGGTCTATAGGGATAGATGAAACAATTTGATGGAAAAGCATTCTAGCAATCAAGTTAAGCTAATCAGATTTAGACGGTTATTCAAAACATAATGTAAATGCATTTTTTAACCTTGTCATGAACTATGTTTTTAAATTATACAGGCAAATAGAATGCAAGTTACTTGGTAGAGTTGATTATATAACTAACGTATTAGGCCTAAAGCTCTATCCACAATGTGCAGTCGGCAATCAAAGTAAAACGTGTGGTGAGTAATGTACGCCATTCACAAACTTTGCGGTCAGCAGTTGGTATTCGGCAGTCGAGAAATTCATCTTCGACTACCGACTACATGACTGCAAGTTAAATATTGCGAGATTGAAAATGATTTACTATAGTGCAAAGAAATAGATTAGGTTACTATGAAAAGCAAGATGTGTTTATTATAGCCTACATAATATGCACTATAAATCGATTCCTCCACATTATTTGTACTGTAAAATGTTTCCCTAACCTCAATGTTAACTGCATATTGTGGGCAGCTCTGAAGCAGCCGACTGCACATTGTGGATAGAGCTTAATAATGATGCCATAACTGGTCACAAGACAACTGGATAACAAAGTAAGTAATTATATAGTACGTGCCGGCAATTGAAGGCTAAGAGAGCACATTATAACTTTTATGAGAATATAAAGATTAACATATTTAAATGGATGTTACTGGCAACATTCCCTGGATTTCTTCTTCGACTATATTGAGGAGATAAGGTGGCTTTGATTTCCTTCAGACTTGCTTTCAGTAAATCATCTGAAACAAATAAATTTGCAATAGGAAATTACAGTGTTGAACCTTCAATTATAATGTAAATTCTGAATAGACTATGACTGATAGGCCTACATATTTTTTTAGATGGTGTATTTCATGCAACACTCATAATACAGTATTGTGTAAAAATGATAACGTTATATTCAGAGAACAATTCCAAAGGGCTTGTTTAAAAAAAGCCTATAGAATATCCAACAGAATTGATATTTCCTGAATTTAATGTGATGACTGTAGAACAAATTTATAAGCTCACACTTTTCAAATACTTTCAAAAATACCGCAACGTACATGTATCGGATCCTCATAACTACAATACTAGAAGAAATAAAACATTGCCTTTAATAGAACCAAAATACTTCACCTCTTCTGGCTCTAAACATAGCATTTATTATGGTCCAAGACTCTATAACTCTATAATTAGGTCACATCCAGAAATAGTACATATGAACAACAACAAATTCAATAAGTTTATCAGAAATCTTATTTCATAGTTCAAAAGTTACTTCAGTAGACAATTAAGGAACGATTTTATTTGTAATAACTCAGGGTTTCAATTTTTGTTCTTACTACTTTTCCTTTTTTCTTTTTACTTTTCTGTTCTTTCTTTATTATTATTATTTTTTAGGTTTTGATTTAATTATATTTTCTTTATGTATTTTGTAATTTGTATTTTGTAATGTAAATGGCTGAACTGTGCCCGAGCACGAGCGCTTGCTCATTCGGGTGGTCTTGTTTTGTTTTGTATAAATATTTTGTATAAATATATAAATAAATAAAATAAAATAAATAAATAAATAAATAATATTATGTAAAAGAATGATCAAAACATCATTCGGATTCTTCCTTAATACAATCAAGATGGCGATTGACGTGCGTGGTTCATGCAGGTGCCGATGACCTACGAGCTATGCCGGAAATTTCCGAAGAAGACTTATGAGCAGCTAGCGCACAGGATGAGAAGCTTGAATAATTAATGAATTAACACGGTTTTATTTTATAGGAAATAAAAATGTAACGCTTATAATGTTATTTCAACACTTTTTAATTTTAACATAAATGCGATCATATTCCAACGAAATGTATAGTTGGGAAAACAATCATATTGGTTGGAAACCCCAACGGTAGGGCGAGCGCGCGACCCAACTAATACGTACGTTGGCCCAACCGAGGAAATTACAACCAACCTTTTCCCAACATATCCCTTCCATGCCAAACAAATCCCTCCGTTAGGCCAACGAAGTGTGCTACTAGGGAAGTAGATGCACTCGAGACGCGCACTGCTTATGCTGTGGAGTGACGTCATGCTGGGTGCATGTCACACTGAACTTGAATCTTCAATCCCTGTATGAACATTTAAACCTGGTAATTACTATTTATATACGGCAATCTGTTAGATTTTATTTGGGGGATAGTCTTAATAAATCCCATTCAGGTTAGGAGTTTCAACCGGGTTACCTATGATAAAAGTAATTTTTGCCGGACTGGACTCGAACCCAGATGCTCACGAAAGCTGTAATAAGTTAAAAAAATACTATACCACGAGGTCAGTCATCGTCTAAGTTATTTGATTGACTTCTGGGCGAAGTAGTTATACTCAATTTGTTGGACTAACCAATGCCAAATCCCGAAGCAGGCAGCCCAGTTACTACCGCTATATTTACATTTCCTTACACGAACACCCATTACCATGGCTAATATATTGTAATAAAAATAGCTAAATATGTTTAAATCTAGACAAAAAATTATCAGAATATTAAGAAAAATATGGACTATTTTTACTTCCTCTGAATAGGTACTACACTATAGGTCAGGGGAAGTCAACTACGTCTTGTGATGACGTTTGTGGAGCAAGAGCATGCGGATCCCTTGTGTGTGACGTCAGCAAGAGCGCACGGTAGTAGGGGTGTTTAGAGTACGCTAGAGCTAGGTACTAGAGGACCTATTCACTTTAGCTCTGTGGGTAGAACAACTTCTGGTTGGAAATACGGAGCATTTTTCAAAGTTATTGCAAGTACGCGATCCTGATAGTGTTCCCTCTGCAGAACATGTGTTAGTTCTGCAAAACATTCTTCTTCAGTTCGAATCGAGGTTTCAGGATGTGGAAAACCTTTCTCCAATGTTTAAACTTTTTGCTACCCCTTATTCAGTTAATATCAAAGACGTTCCTTGTCGGTATCAATTGGAACTGCTAAACTTACAATGCGACGATCTGTTAAAGGACAAATACGAACGTAAAGTGGTCTTGGGTAACTTTTACAGAAATTTCTCTGAAACCAGATTCCCGAGACTTGCCGCACGAATATTATGTAATTTTGGATCGACATATGTGGCCGAACAATTTTTTTCACTAATGAAATGTGCAAAGCTCAAATCAAGAAGTACATTGTTAAATCACTACCTAAATGTAGTCTTCGATTAAATATTGCTCAAACATTACGTCCCAACATTGATACACTTGTTAAAGAAAAAGAGACAGGAAAGTCAGAAAATTGTTACTGTAATCTTGTATCATCTAAGGTGCAGACGAGCTTGTATGGTAATTAATTCAGTTCATTTTTTTTATCATTTTTACTGTAGTGAATTATGTTAATTCAAATGATAGTAGCCTATTGTCTATTTTTGTCAAAGAGCATAGATTTTGTGGAAAGGCAATTGTTCTCACAGAATAGAAAAATAGAATTATTTATAATATGTTAAACTGCTGCGCTGTAATTAACCGATAAACTATCAAAAAAATCGGTTGATGTTTCATTAACTCGGAAACACGTATTACGTAAGTTCTAACCCCCTAAATTCCCGCTACCCGCAATACTAATGCCCCTCTCTTCCCCCCTGTTCACTGATGCCTACATTTCACATGCTCCTCGCAGAGATATAACGCGAGCAGTAGAGCAGTAGGCAGTGACGTCACAGAGCAAGCTTCTGTCTTCCCCTGCTATAGGTAGAGGAAGTATTGTTTTTTACCCCCAAAATTCGAAGCTGAAGTTTTAACATAAATACACATTTTAAGATCCTGAATAAAAAAAATACTATTTTCTGAAGTAGGCTGTGTGGCTGTGAAGAGCCTAGCTCCAGAACGGAAAATTGTAGGAAAACAAAATTTTGCATTTGGGTTAGGTACCTTCGGAGGATGTGACCCAAAGATTGGCGACAACTTTCTCTGATTTTTAAGGGGACTTTACATTAAGAAAATTTCGTTTTTCGCAATTTTATCGAAAACGGCTAAGACGATTTCCATTAAATTTTGTACATGTGGTGCTTATACCTAGAGCTATAACTTCTATTTAAAAAGTTGAAGTCAGGCTGAAAAAATTAATGCAAAAGCCGGCATTTGAACGATCTTCGGCTCTCCGTGCCGCTGCTCTTACCAACTGAGCTACCATGGCAACATGCCGGTACAACATTAAATTCTCCACTGACTCGCATATACCAGGATACTACCAGGCGTTCTCAATATGAGATACAACCCAGCGCAGTGGCGACTTAAAACTCGTAAGTGCTTTAAGTCCTGGGATTCAAATTTGAAACTTTTTTCGAAAAAATATCTGAAGGGTAGTTATAAGCCACCCACGCTGAATACGCGCTCTTTGCAATGTGGCCTCTTGTTCTATATCAGAATGTGAATTGAGAAAAATGTTTGGCCATACTTAAAGTAAAGAAAGTTACGAGAGCGCAATAATCAGATTGTATTAATTTTAGGTTATGTATCATTCGGGGATCCAATGTGATGTGGTAACGACATTCTCTTCATTTTTTCGACCAATTTACATGAAGAGAATGTTATGCATATATATATTTGAGTTTCTCTGTACCTCGTAAAACAATTGTAACACAGCCCTAGCATACCTAGGTAAAATAGGGCTCTCGTTCTTTGAAGATTTAATATATTGTACTAAGAGGCTAACTTTTATTTGGGCAGAGGAAGTTATGTGAGTTTCACATCAGATTTTTATGTAAGATTTAAGCAATAAAGAATATCTGTATTTTATACTTATCAACCTTGCTCAGTTATGAGAGGAGTACAAAATTGCTTAGCCTAAGCATGAAAGCCACAGATAATAGAATAGGCCTACATGCCACACAACAATTTAAATGTAGATCACAAAAGAAAAGTAATGTATGACCTTCTTACTTATAGGGCCTATCATTGTTATACAACATTTTAGGAGGGCACAACCTAATTTTTATTGAGAATTGCTTATTTGCAAAGCAGTGAGTTACAAAACTGTTTTAAATTTTCAAAAGTGAAACTGGTTCTATTGCCTCTTAAAATTGATTTGCACTCCACTGAAACTCCCGCTCAGCCTCACAAGAAGTAAACCTTCCAATGTCTTCAAGGGCTGAATCCAGATCTAGTTCCACATTTGGTTCACCACTTAAAATAGCACTGATCTTGTACTTAAGATATCATTATTTCCTGGATTCTTGGATAGCATTATTTTTAACAATAATAATGGCTTTATTTGCATAGATACTTCGGGAGTTAGAGCTGTGACCGCCGCGACGCAGAAACCCGCATGATTGGCCAACAAGTACGTGGAACACACTGTACGATGTTCTCGAGTTAGGCTGTTGACAGACACACACAGACATGTTTCTGAAATAGCATATTTTGATTCAAGGTGCCTCAAAACGTGTATTTATGTTAAAAACTCGATATAGAATTTCTGGGTCGAACACAATATATCCTCTACCTATAGTATCTATGGCAGTGTCTCCAACTCGCTGTATTTTGTGCGCGAGCAAGCAGGCTTGCACTGTGCGACCCCTGTGCAACACGTGATGTCATTCTGAACCAGGGTTCCGTCGGCAGAGGTGGGCTGTCTATTTCACCACCTTGCAAACATTATGTTGGATGTAGAATGTGTTCCAATATGTAGGGCATCGACTCCTATATTAAATATATTTTATAAATTTTATGGTAACAAATACCAATATAAGAGAAGTTTGAGTGACATTTATTCGGATTATCTCCGAACTAAATTCCCCCGACTGCATAGACATATTCCTAGGATTTTGTCTACGGACAGATCTACGTACATATGCGAGCAGTTTTTTCACTAATCAAAATAAACAAAACCCGCAGCAGAAGTCAATAAATTGTCAGATGAAAACTTAAAATGTTTTCTTAGACTGGCTGTTCCACAAACATTGATTCCAGATGTTGAAAAACTTCTGCGTCAAAAGATACAACAAAAGTCAAGAAATCAAGCTTCCACTAATGAGTGATTTTGTAGTGTGAAATGCTTTATTTGAGCTAATGTATTACATGGAGATATAGTTTCTTTGAATTTTGTTTCAAATATAACTTTATTATTAATATTTATGTTCAATAATATAAATGTGGAAGTCTAGATATGTCTAGAAGGAATGAGTCTAGATTTTGTTTTCATTTCACAGAATTTGAGGCATTACAATTTAATTACTATAAAATTGAATAAAATGAGGGACTTTTTAACTATGTTTAAAACGACAGAATTAATTTGTGTGTATTATATTGCTAGGAATATAAAGTACATTATTTGCGTTGTTACAAACATCATGACTTCACGAATGTTCTTTGTAGAAAACATAAGTGAATGATAATGAAATAATAATGTAAAAAAAAAAGTTATACAACATTCATCTGTTGATATGCCAATATGATTTGTGAATTTCAAAAGCCTAATGAGCATGCCGACACTGAACTCATGAGAGGCAGTATACCACGCGGTGTGTGGGTAAGCTTGCACTGACTGCTGTACTCATTGTGCAATGAGTTGGTGGCCACTGATCTATGGTATGGGCAGAGGTAGTAAACAAAAATATATTGTTGAACTATCCGTTTTGAATTCTGGATCCTTGTTGTCACCCTCGATACAGGGCGGATGATAATTCAATATTTTCTTGCTGGGCATTGGAAACTAAGCGGATGGCATTGTAGCTACACTAATTGCGTCGAATCTGAAATTCCATGTCGAGTTTTCGGCATTAATATAGGCTATGTTTTGAGGTTCCTTGACCCCCTGACCTTTTTTTCTATAAAATATCTTTTATGTATGTGTTTGTAAACGAAATTTTACAGCCTTTTTGGGCTGTACATTCCTTGTGACACGAAGCATAGTAACGACTTTTTCTTACTTTTCCTAGCAGTTTGCCTGAAGATTATTTATTTTTGTTGTTTTTCTTGAAAAAATGCTCAATTGATTTTGTTTAATAAAACTGAATTTATTGAGAGAATTTTTTTTTATTCAAAACATTTTTCTTCATATAAATCCTCTGAAGGCGCATTCCTACAAAGCGGCCTTTGTTCTGTGTTGCAATATAGAGGATAGAAAGACTTATGTGAAGGCAGAATTTAAGATCAGAGTGGGCAAAATATACTTCAAAATACTATGCACAATTAATGTTACCTGAAAGTCGTTTGTCATGTGTTCTGCAGATCTCTTCAATAAAAAAGTGTTCAAAGTACAAAAAAAGTTCTTAAGCTTTAATGAAAAAAAGCAATAGTCTTACATGAAAAAAATCTTCCGATACAGTAGCAATAGGTTGAATTTTCTCAGGACCTCTTGCATTTTCATGTCCTTTTTCCGCCTTTCTCAAATGCTAAATACACTAAATTAGCCATTCTTGAGTGAGTCATAGTAAGTATTTGGGGCCTGTTAATTCCTGTTAGAATACAGAAACTAGATTCACAAACTGCTGTAGGTCTACTACATGGGTCATTCTAAAAAAATTGCCGTTTTGCCTCCTCGACAGGATCCTCAGATTGAAAATTCAACTTAGGATTTTTTGAACGATTAGTTTTCCATGGCATCATACCACTATTGCAGTTTACGAAACTGCATAAGAATCATGAGTTTCCTCGTTTTGTGTTTGTATATGAGTTTTTGGAGTTGATGGAACGTATTGATTTTGTAATGAGTGTTACCATTTTGTAGGTCCTATTTCAACTTGTTTTTAAAATAGAAATGGACTGAGCTGTTGTAAGGTAGCAATACCTTTGTCTTGAAATGCTGTAGACGAATGAAAATCTTTTATAAAGACGTGACTCAGCAATTTTAGTAAGGAGTGTTACCCAATCAAATTTTCCTCAATCTTATTTTCACTTTTTTCATATACACCATTTTTTTTTGGCAATCCTTAAGCATTTCATCCCAAAAACTGCACTTTGATATCACGAGGAAATTATTATGTTCATCTTATGATAATTGTCCTTCATAATGAGCCAAATTTGAAAATTCTCCAAAGTGTAACGAGTGTTACCCAAGTCGATTTTATTTAAATCGACCCAAACATGCTCTTCTATTGGTTTTATTCTTTAGGAACACTCTGAAAGTGACATGTACACAAGAAAGCTGTTACTAGAAAAGGAATAGACTGAGATCATGTAATCAAGCATGTGAACTCAAAACAATTTTTATTTGATTAAATGTGAAAAAACGCAAATTAGGCAAAATAAAATCTTTTTCAGCCTCTTCTTGTGTCTTGTTTATCGTCTGTACAGTTCCTACATATACACTAGATTGAATAATGAACATCGGGTCCAATAAACTTTGAATTTCAACAGAGAAATATGCAGTGATATTCGACAAATGCACAACATGAAAATATATTTAAATGTCTTATATAAATACGTAACAGGTTGGAATGAATTGAATATTTTGAAACTTAAATTTTTCAATTCTTCATTAAGAGACATTTCAAGCTAAATAATTAGTATAAAATCACAGTGCAATCTTACAATTGAGTAAGTAGCTTTAAGAACAAGTAACTTTCTATCACATAGGGTGGCGTGCACCATCCAGGAGTAAATCTTACTAAAGTAGTAAATTTAAGACGGAGACCTGGAGTATACAAGAACCAGTACATCTGTCTCACTCTTAAGTCATACTAATGTATGTGCTAGAGTGAGACAGACAAACCGGTTTTTGTTACGTAAGGTTCCCTTCCTAAATTTACTACTTTAGTGCTACTCTTTTAGTAACTTACTCTTTTAGTTGGTGTTGGAGAGCTCAATTGATAGTTACTTCATTAGTTGTTACTAAAGTAGTAAGCGATTTTTACTAAAGAAGTAGTCGAATTCTGCGCAGAACAGAGCAGAAACGTTAGTGCAGCGCAGCAGAACACGTGCATTTCAATTGCCAGTATTATTCAAGTGCCAGATAATGAAAAGGAAAGGTTCGCTGAAACAATGAATATGAATTTGGGTTGATCCAAATATTACTAATGACAATCTTCATGTTTTAAAATAGGTCTAATAGTAATGTTTTATTCATTACTAATTTTAATTCCTTCAATTGAGTATTTTCAGTTTAGTAGCCTACGTATGGGTACTGTGATTACAATTTTTGTGCAAACTATTTCTGTATTATAATGCAAACAATTGGAATTTCCAGTTGATTTTCATAATTGATTCACTGTCAATATTATAATTATTTCTCTCATAATAATAATAAAGTTCTAAAATATATTCAAATATTTATACTTCCTAAAGTTACATATTCTTCCCCAAAAACGATAAATCAATTATTCTATAGTTGTTTATCATAAATCTCACTATAATGAATTATTAATACTTATTGACTGTTTAACAATATTAATAAGAAGTATTACACAAAATCATGAAAAAGGGGGGATAAAAAGGATAACAAAACTAATAAGGGGCATTATGTTTCTGTCCGTTTTCAAATGCACAGAACATTTACTTAAAAAATATTACCTTATAAAAATAATAATATTACAACTGAGAAATGTAATATTTAAACAAAAAATGGCGGTACAATATTTCGGAAGCTATGAACTCCAATAATAATTATGTAGATGGTTGTGTGTTTAAAAATAATTTCAGTGACTACTTCTCTAGATCCTGTGCAGCTTCAACCTCCGGGCCCCTCCTTAAAATTTTCTTTCGGCACTCATGTTGGCATTTTTTTCTATATAGTTTATAATGCTTCTCACTTTCCTGTCCACAGGGTTAATTAAAATAGTAGGCAGCATACTATAGACCTGCAGCATCTGCTATAGTTTATTCCCAAACATGAAAGTCTCGCTCCTCCATTCGAGACTTGGGGAGTCTTTAAGGAATGGTTTTACAATGTGTCCCCTTCTCAATGTACGCTAATCCCAGAGTCAGTCAAATTTTCTTCCGATGTGGCCTGTTTGGACATTTTTACACCTGGGTTAGAAAAAAGGACATATTATTCATTAACACTGCGGGTGCAACTATTGAACTTTTAGCTCTTATAATTATTATTATAATCTGGCATTCGCAATGTTGTGCTTTAAGTTAAGCTATAGAAGTGTAATGTAATAAAATTAATTTACAATAATTACATTAAATCGTTTAACAATGAGAATCACCTATTGTTCAGTAATTCTATGGTTAAGTAGCAGGGGGAAGTGTTTTCTGGGTAGCTCCAAGAACGGAGGCTTTCATGTATTGGAATGTACTATACCTCGCCGATATCTGTATCCATATGATTAGCTTGAAATACATCGTCGTTTTCTGACCCAAAGTTAGGGAGAACTGCAACATCTAAAGGCCGATCCAGCTAGGAAGATATTTAAGAGCACATGAGCTCCTTGTACCGTGCAATGCAAACGTCCCTTCCACTCACTCTTCCCCTCACCTTTGGTGGACGTCTTCCTAGTTGGATCGCTCTCCGCAATGATATTTCCACATTTGACTGTCTGAAATCACATGGATGTAGTGAGAATCTGACATCGTTTCTTCCAAACGCCAAAATTTCATGTAAGGATTTATGAGCTTAATTATTTACGTTATTAAATGCCCTACTAGGTATGGTTCGCTTAATATCTATTAAATCACCTGCCACAACTCTCATTTTTGGTATACAACCTTCTTCATCTCAATAACTTATCCTCAGTTTGAACTATGTAATCCATTTAATGTGATATGTAACTCATAACTCACGCAAATGCCACAGAACAAACTTACTCCACAACTTTACTCCACCTCCTGAGTAGGAGTAAATATTGGCCTTATTTACTCCACAACTTACTACGTTAGTAACGTACTCCGTGTTGGTGCTCTCCACCACTTGTGGAGTAAGTTCATTTACTCTGGGAGTAAATAAAATTTTTACTTCTTTAGTACATTCCTCTATGTTGAAAGCCGCCGAGTTTAGTTTACTCCTGGTTGGTGCACGCCATCCTTACTAAAAGAGTACGGTTACTAAAAGAGTAGCTTACTAAAGTAGTTAGAACTAAAGAAGTAAGGCTTACTAAAAGAGTAAATGGCATGAGTTTGGTGCACGCCACCCATAGTTTCTTTTTTTCTCAGTTAACTTATAGTTGCAGTCTTCAGACTGCACCAACAAATAAATACTATATGAAAAGAGGTGGGTTTCATTAAGCTGGGTTTCAGCAAGACTCATTACTGACAACATTCCTCCAACAAACATTTTTTTCAACTTTTTCATTTTGACAGAAGTCTATTCAAATTTAACCGCTACTTGAATTTTTATAACATGCTGCACTCATATGGCAATCAGAAGCTAATTGAAACATGCAGAAAATATAAATTAGAAGCACAAAACATAGGTAATACTCTTTACCATGAATAAAAGTACGCACCATGGTTTTGACTTCTTGCCCTCCTCCCTCCTCGATGTCTGGTTGGAAAATGGTCGTAGGGGAAACAGATGATGCAATACTTCATCCCCTCTATGTCACCCTCCTGCCCACCCCTTAATTGGAGACGCACTGGACCCGGCAACATAACTCAAGCTCTTTTTCTCGGTTTACTGAGACAAAAATTCAAATGAACTTCCTGGCTCGGATTTTCTTTTTTAATTCTGAAACACCCTCTAGACAGTTTCATTTGGATGTTGATCTAATATTCATCCGCGAATAAAGATTCATTTTTGGCGATTTCATGCCAAAAAGTAAAAATGTTGGATGCAGAATATGAGGTGCGACAGTCACACTCCTTACTTTTTCCCACTTTCTTTGACATAAACATGAATGTTACGAATCCACGATATATATAGAAATTATTTAGGGTAGCGCAGAAACTCGCAAGGGTTTGGGGCGAAATCTAAAAACCCAAATGGCTTGATATCTCAACTAGAAGTGTCTTTTTTAGGCCTGCGACACCAAAACTACGTTTCTTTTAGAATGACCCATATGCAAAAGTTATTATTGCTGTTAACATGTTTAAAAAAAAATGTCAAAGATGTCCTTATCCTGTTTGTCACTTATATCTCTTAGATACAAAGAGACGAAAGCTTTTATTATGCAAAACGTTTGTAATTGTCATATTTCCTACACTTGGGTTGCTAATGGATGAATAAATGAACTGAATTAAAAAATGTATTTTTTTATAAGCATGATCAAAAAGTAAGTTTGAGGGTAGCTTCCATCTGGCTACGGGCCTTATGAGTGTCTAACCTATTATTTTTTGTGATCTGTTATGGTGTTTCTGAGTAATAATAATGCTGGCATAAATTTATTTACCTTCTGATTTATTTTATTTCTTATTCAGTATTGGGTGTGCTTAGTTTAGAAACAAAATTATCTAATGGGGTGCTACTGATAAGCATACATGCTTTTAATAGATAGGTATCATAAAATTATCTGAAAAGATTTTATTTTTTTTATTTCCAAATAAATTTTTCACTTGTGAAGTTGTGATGTATTAGTAGTTTGAAATTAGATGTTTCTTTCTACTATACATGATCGATTGAAATTTTACAAAATAGAATGCATCGGCATTTATCCATTCAAAGTAAAAATTAAAAAAACAAGTCTTCCATCTTGATACATAAAATTATTATTCATAACTCTTCACTTATTTTTCAGCAAAATGCATCATTAAATTCATATTTTTTACTTCCTCACAATATGTTGTCCACGATATTAAAAAAAAAAATTCTTTTAAAATATGGAAATATGAATATTCATTGTGTGCGTTTCCTTTTGAGGTCCCTTGAATCCAAAAATATTATTTCCTGAAGCATGACCTTGTGTTTATGTGTGTGTGTGTGTGTGTGTGTGTGTTTGTGTGCCTGTGAACAGCATAGCTCCAGATTGGAAAATCGTAAGAAAACAAAACGTTGTATTTGGGTTATGTACCTGCTGAGAATTGGCGACGACTTTCTCTTACTTTTAAGGGAACTTTACATTAATAAAATTTCGTTTTTCGTGATTTTCTCGGAAACAACTCTAACAATTTTCTTTAAATTTTGTACCTGGGGTGCCTATACCCAGAGCTAAAACTTTTGAAACTTTTTTCGAAAAAAAAAAAAAAAATCCCTGATGGGTAGTTGTAAGCTAGAATATGCGCTCTTTGAATTACGGCCTCTTGTAACGGCAATCGTATAAAAACAACATTTTGTATTTGGGTTAGGTACTTTCTTGGGATGTGACACGAAGATCCGCGACGACTTTCTATTATTTTTAAGGGGACTGGAATATGTGCGAACAGTATCATTTAAGTTCCTACTAGAAAGTAAACTGGTAGCCAAAAGACAAAGAGTAACTTCATTCACCGATTCAATTTTATTTAATACTGACAGTAATGCAAGGATTAAAATTTCTGGGGTGTGTAGGAGTTGGGTAATGCTAAACGAACTGCATGGTACAATAATTATTTATGGGACGCATTTTGGTCATTGCTTTAGAGAGACCCGGGACGTTAACGGGCCATTGGATCTGAGATCTATGGACGCAAAAGTCCAGACCCGCTTTACATGAAGAAAATTTCGTTTGTCTTAATTTTCTCGAAAGCATTTCTAACGATTTTATTGAAATTTTATACATGGGGTGCTTATGCGAGGGTTGTCCAGAAAGTAAAGAACGATTCGGCATAACTAAATTATGATAACGAAAGATATATAAACAAAACTTTATTTACAAAGATACTTACTCTATTTCTCAACGTAATCGCCAATGCTGTCAAGGTATTATTGTAATGTGGTACCACTTTTTCATTGCCGTTGTTATACTCTTCTACCGCCAAAGACCTGAGCCTGGAGTTTCTTCCAAGAAGACAAGGAATAAACGCAGAGGCATATTTTGCAACTCTTCAACGACTATGACGCGCTATACAAAACAAGAGACGTGGAAAGTTGTCTGTAAATGTGCTTTTGATTCACGGCAACGCTCGGCCTCATTCGGCTGCTCAAACACAGGCAAAACTTCAACGTTTTAAGTGGGAAATTTTTGGACATCCTCCTTACAGCCCTGACCTGGCACCCAGCGATTTACACTTGATTCCGAAACTAAAGAACTTTCTGGGTTGGAAAAGAATTCCCAGCCGATGAAGAACTCAAAGCGGCAGTGACAGCCTCGCTCAGGTCTCAGGCGATAGAAGAGTATAAAATCAGCATTGAAAAACTGGTACCACGTTACAAAAAATGCCTTGACAGCCATGACAATTACGTTGAGAAATAGAGTAAGGTACTGTAACTTTGTAAATAAAGTTTTGAATTGATATATTTCGTCATTAATGAGTTATGGCAAATCTTTCTTTACTTTCTTGACGACCCTCATACTAAGAGCTACAATTTTTATTAGAATCATTTTTTTGAAAGAAAACTCTGAAGGGTCGTTATACGCCACCCACTCTGAATACGCACTCTTTGCAATATGGCCTCTTGTTCTATAACTTATCAGAATGTGAAGTGAGAAACATGTATTGGCCATGCTTAAAGTAGAGAAAGTTACAAGAGTGCATTAATCAGATTGTATTTGGGTTATGTATCCTTCGGGATTGCGATGTGTGTGATGTCATCCTCTTCATTTTTGCTACCAATTTACATGAACGGGAATATCACGCATAATATATTGTGTGGGCCTACTGTAAGAGGCTAAGTTGTAGTTGGGCAGAGGAAGTTATGTGCCTTTCACATAGGTTTTTTTTATTTGAACCCCATTATCGTTAGAAATAAAAAAACAAGAATTCAAAGGAAAATATTATTACATATAAGAAATTAATTACAATTAAAGTATATTTTTTTTCACGAATTTTAATTGTTTAAAAATAATGGCACAATGAATATAGTCTAATATCCTAGGAAATGTCCTCTTGTTTGTTCAACAATAAGTTAACATTATTTTACGAACTTTCAAAATTCTTCCTGTATGATCTGTTGATTGTTTATTTAAAACCGATTTTGTGTAATAAATTATGCCTTTCCTGAAAATTGTTAAAAAAAATGTACCAGACAGATATGCTTTCATAATTTATCAAATTTTACTCATATATTAAGTTGTTTTGTAAAGTAAATTTACAGCTTCATTTCTATCAATTTATCTTTTAATATTCTATTTTGTAGTTTATATAAGCCTGTTATTTTTCCCATAATACATTTTAATTTCTTCTATGTTAACATGTATTTCAGGATCACTTATTTACTCAATGATGTCTCGTACTGGATTGTTCACAGAATTTTTATTATTATTATTATTATTATTATTAATCTAATAATTCTAACTATACTGTGCCAGTTATTGTCCCAGTGTCAATGCAGTCTCGCAGACAACCCTACATATTTCATGAAGTAAACTAATATGCAAAGCACTAAGAAATAATAAAACATAAAATTTCAGATTTATGCCTACGTTTCGAGTGCTAGGAACTGAAGTCTTTTAGTTGGTTCAGTGGTATTTTAATTACTTGCAATATACACAAACGTCTATACAGAACAGATGGGCAGCCCATATATGGGTTTTTCAAGATTGCTAGATAATCTTATATTGGAATATTTTAACATCGTTGGTCATTTGAAGTTAGGGTCACAAGGGAGGTAGGGTCTCGGGTGCTACTTTTTTGGGGGAGATCCAGATGACGGAATGAAAGTCCAGTAGCATGAACTCCGTGGCTGAGGCCTTGAGAACGCCTCGGAACGGCCCGGTCTGTACGCTCGGCAGGCTGGTCTGGTCTCCCGACATCAGTACAGTGGTGTGCGGCGCCTCGAACGGTGTGCACTGAGATTCTTCTTTCCTTCCCGTGTGCGAGTTGTTGGCGCATCTTCGTCATGTGACTTGTGCGCACATGTTTCGCCGCTATACACGTGGCCGCCATTCAAACGCCGGGCTCAGACCACAGCACAGCAATGAAAGCGGCTCCCGCTTCTCCTATCCTGGTGCTGCTGCTGTTGCTGATTCTTCAGCCAACACAAGGTAAGACTTCATGTGCTGCAACAGGTTCTTCTCTCTTCCCTCTGTTACTGGCTTGTATGATGGGTTCACTGGACGAGAGCACCGTGCCGTGCCGAGCTGCAACTAAACTTCTCGCGAAACTTTTTCTTTCCCCAAACATCGGACGTACCAATACCAACTCCAACGCAGTACACAAATTAAAAGATTACACTATAATTCCACTTAACAATTGCCATTTGTATTTATTTATATACAGCATTTGCGAGAACAAGTTGTAAATATGTCAAGTGCGATGCCAAGTTTCAACTTCGTTCCCCTTATCGTTTCTTCACCACGTGTCCTGCTTTGTATTTGTAGTAAATATACTCTTCATTCAATCCTATTATCCCAGGGTTACAAGTTCAGTGGCCTGATATGTATTTTCGAGATAATCCAACCTAATCTAAATTCATGGAGTGCAATACTTAAAAGATTTCTGTCTGCTTAATAAGGACGACAAACAGGATCGTAATCAGTTTACAGGTTTTATTTTCTTAGTGTCGATTCTTAGCAGCAAGTTCTTAGCAAACTTCACATATTTCGAGTGAATTTGATTCACCTTGGAGAAAAAGTGGTATCTGATAACGAAAAACAAATTTATACGTATTTAATAAATAATCACCTAGGTTATTTCCTTATACATGGATGTAAAAGACTGAATGCTGAAAGACATTTTAAATAAGTACTATAATTTTTCTTTTCTTTACTACTACTACTACTACTACTATTACTACTACTACTACTACTGCTGCTACTACTATTACTACTACTACTATTATTATTACTATTACTATTACTACTACTATTACTGCTACTATTACTGCTACAATTACTACTATTACTGCTACTACTGCTACTACTGCTACTACTACTACTGCTATTACTATTACTATTACTATTACTATTACTGCTACGACTACTACTATTACTATTACTGCTACGACTACTACTATTACTATTACTGCTACGACTACTACTATTACTGCTACTACTACTACTTTACTGCTACTACTACTACTACTACTACTACTACTACTACTACTACTACTACTACTACTACTACTACTACTACTACTACTACTCTACTACTCTACTACTCTACTACTACTACTATTACTACTACTACTACTACTACTACTACTACTACTGTTACTACTACTACTGTTACTACTATTAATAATAACAAATAAAATAATCTTACGCTAAGTCTTCTCCTATTGATACTAATTGCGTGTTTCACTATTAAAGATTTTAGGCAGCGGTTAACAATTTTTTTTTTGTCTTCTTAAAGAGAAAGTTCTCTCATATCATACCCTATAACGGTGACATTTGTTTTCAACACGTGGTTAGAGGATACATAATTCAGATACCGCTTTAATAAGCCAATAATATTTCAGGCACAGTAGCGAAACATGAAACTTGTCAACAAATCTACAGATGGCGGCAGAAAGAAGCGTTGTCATAGGAAGCTGTTCCCTCTAAAAGAACACATACCAAAATTTAAGCGGCAGTATGTCTTTCAGGAAAATATATTTCCTTCCAATTGTATTTTAGTGCTGCATTCCTTTATTTGAAAGTCTGGGATTAAATGAGTTCTTCTCCATGGTTATAAAATAACACTAAAAAAAACTATTTACGAAACAAGATGAGTGTTTCCTACAAGGCCAAGGAACTTAATGGGGTAATAAGAAATAGTTCTTTAAATGGTTAGACTAAACATACAAAATGCGTTGAATGTCATTAAGTTTGAAAGGTTGCATCAGTCGAAAAGTATCCTTGCTTGTTGTACTATCCACCACTATGTCAACCGTAGAGTATGAATTATAAATGTAATATAATTTTCTACATTCAAACCCTTTAAAATTACATTTAAACAGAATTTAGAGGAAACTATCACAGTTGCTTTTAGAAGTATATCGGTTGTTTATGCGTCTAATAACACTATATTTCTAATATACGTTATGTCCATTTCGTTCGACGACATTTTAGGTAGATTTTGAAGATAGACTACAGACTGCATTCGTTACCTTAGTGCGTTTTTCGGAAAATTTCCACGTATTTTTACGTTGCATAGTTCATAGACCCTAAACTATCGTAAACTCTAAAGTAGTAAATACAACTATACCTAACACGGTAATTGCAATAATTTCGCTCAAATTAATTCCAGTCTGAAACATAATATATATAGATGAAAAATTTCGGAAGGGTCATACTTCCTAAGGGTACTACCAAAAACTTCTGTTTGAAGTGTTTTGATTTCAACATTAGATCAAGAAGTAGAAAAAATAGGAGTATGAAAAGTAAACATAACTTCGTTAGTGACCTAATATCAAATCCGATGGAAGTGAAAAGGAATGCTAGTTTGAATATGGCAGCTGTGTTTTTGAGTGTGTCATGCAGGTCATGTTGTTTTGATTAGGCAATTGATGTAAGATATATGCATTAATTTTTATTTTATACTATTGTGTCGTCTTCAAATCAATGGAAAAGAATTGATTTCCAACAATTACAGGAAAAATCCACGTACTGTATGCAGAAAAGGTTTCTTAATATTAACTTGAAATATTTATCCTGACTTATTTCTTTAACAGAAAGATTTAACATTTCATGTAACTTCTGCCGCTTTCTTTCCTACATAGCCTATTCCTTGTACAAATTTCTACATTAGTTTGTAAAGAGAGAAGTTTCTCGTTAACTGTAAATAAAAAAAATATATTGTAAAGTTAACCAGAAGATAATTCAGTTCAGAACCATTTCTGCATATTCGTTGTATAAAGTTGTGTTCATTTGTCAAGAGTTAAATTTTCGGAAAACTAAACTATCTAATATAAATAAATATATATATATATATATATGTATATATATATAAAGAGAAAATTTAGATTTAACAGTAAATATTTAGGTCAGTACTTTTAGTACCTATTCGCTGTAAAAATGTATGTAATCTTAAGGCATATAAAGTATTAAGGGATTTGTAAATTGTGTTACCGGTAACTTTTTTCTTAATTAAAACAGCAAAATTTAACAATATTATTCTGAAAGTAGGCCTACCTTTCGTACACATTCATTGTTCAAAGTTCTGTGTTGATTTGTTGACGTGACATAAACTGTAGCCCCCAAGAAAACAGTAAGATTTAACAGAAAATAATTATCTTTAGTACGTTTCAAAAATATCCGTCGTGTGGGCTCACTTGTAAAGACTGAAACTTGTGATAAAGTGTAATTTTTTTTTTTTTAATATTTTTCAATATTTAAATAATTGTACAAGTCCAAAGGAGAAGTTATGCATTCATTGTTTTCTTAATGTTAGAAAGTGAAAAAAATAAAAATTAAATTTTGTATTCTCAGGACGCGACATGAAGCATACGAGGACTAAATTTGCAGACTAAAAAATTTTACGTAACATTTTTAAAAATAATTTTATTTAAATTCTTATGTGATAGCTGATTATGTTGATCCACAAACTTTGATATATTTCTATTTAATGTAGATATGTAAGCTTTCATGAATCACAGATTATTGTCTCTGTTGGACATTACATGAGAATATTATAGGAGAAAAATTCCTCCGACACTGGGACTTGAACCCAGGACCTTTGGCTGTTCGCGCCAATGCTCTACCAACTGAGCTAAGCCGGAGTTCAATTCACAGCGCCAGATGGAACTTCTCTCCTATGACTAATTGCCCTAATGGTCTACCTCACAGACAGACAAGTTATGTCATATGTAGTACTGTGAGGCACACTAATTAGTGATTTTTGTGACCGGGCTCCCACTGTTCTTGTACAGTTAACATACAAGATAGAGATGTAAGCTTTCATGAACCACAGATTATTGTCTCTGTTGGACATTGCATGAGAATATTATAGGAGAAAAATTCCTCCGACACTGGGACTTGAACCCAGGACCTTTGGCTGTTCGCGCCAATGCTCTACCAACTGAGCTAAGCCGGAGTTCAATTCACAGCGCCAGATGGAACTTCTCTCCTATGACTAATTGCCCTAATGGTCTACCTCACAGACAGACAAGTTATGTCATATGCAGAAATCACTAATTAGTGTGCCGAGCAGTACTGTTTTTTAGACTGTATAAAGTGATAGTGCGGATAAAATGCCGAAAGTAAAGTGCAGTGTTCGTTCTCGTTTACAGCAATATGTTGCTGAATTTAGTGGGACGTTTACAAGTGACGGGAAAATTCTATTCTGTCAAAAATGTGGGAAATCTGTAAATGCAGATCATCAATCTCAAGTCATACAGCATTTAGCTGGTAGTAAACACACAATGGCCACTTCATGTTCAGCACCTAGACAAGTTCTCCTATGGTGTTTTTTATTAGCATGCAGAGAAATGTCAGCAACAAATCATCTAACGGTGGCTCGCTTATTCAATGAATCAATTCAGTTATTATGGCCGGATGGGGTCAAATTTGAAAATGTTCTTTTGTTACTTACGGATGCTGCCCCCTACATGAAGAAGGCAGCAGAAGGTCTATCTGTAAGCTTCCCAAATATGATACGTGTAACATGTATAGCACACGCTTTATGCAGGGTATGTGAACAGGTACGTACCTTGTATCCTGAAGTGGACAAATTAATTTCAAATGGCAAGAAAGTATTTTTGAAGTCCCAACGAGGATTGATTTATTCAAAGAAAAAATCCTGATCTTGCACTTCCTCCTACACCTATAGTCACTCGCTGGGGAACATGGTTGGAAGCAGTGGAGTATTATGCACAGAATTTTGAAAATTTCAAATCCGCTGTAAATGAATTGAATAAGGATGATGCTTCATCAATTGAAATTCTTCTGCAAATTTCAGTTTTTTGTGTCACCCAATAAAGAAATTAGAAACATCGACAACATTGTTGACAGACGGTTAATGAAGTGCGTGACATTGAGAGAGAAATTAATTCACTCAAAGTCCCTAAAATTACAGCGAGTAGACAGAAATTTAATAACGTGTTTGCGAAAAATGACCGCCGGCGTGGTCTTGTGGTTAGCGTCGCTGACTACGGATCCGTCGGCCCGGGTTCGATCCCCGGTACCTCCTCGGATTTTTCTGAGGTAGGGAGGTCTGGTAGGGGTGCACTCAGCCTCGTGATTCAAACTGAGGAACTACTTGATAGAGAAGTAGCAGCTTCGGTCATGGAAACCATCATTAACGGCCGTGGGTGTCGGCATGCTGACCACATGCCCCCCAATCCTGCCATCTGCCTATAGGTAGATGACGCAGCGGTCGGGTGGTAGGATGGATTTTACATTATGTGTCAAGTTGCCAACATTTTGGATGGGAAGCAAGATAGTGGGGAAATTAAAAACTTGTGTGTCAGTGACATTCCTTTGCTAAAATATGCAAGACTAACTCCTTGTGACGTTGAGTGTTCCTTCTCTCGGTTTCGGGCATTTTTCCGTGACAACAGACATCGGTTTGTGATGGAAAACTTGGAGAAAGTCTTCATTGTCCAATGCAACAGCGATAAATTTCTCCCCAGCATTGTCTCATTATGGCTGGTGAGTAATAACAAAAAATGTTATGTATAAAACTGATGTATTACAGAATACTGAAACAAAATATTTTAAAAATGTTTATACATATTTTTCAATTTTTAGTACATAAGAAAATAAATATTTTCAAGATTTTTAGGACATAAAAATCCGCTCCCTAGTGATGTGATATGTGACTGCACATGTGTGTTTGTCACGAGTCATATTTTTAAAAATTTAATTTAATTCAGAATAAATCGGAATGCCTAAACGTCAAGGCTTTCTCTAGTAGAGACAGGAGAGAAAAGCCACAACAGTCTCCTATAAATCGAATCAGTACAAGCCAAAGTTAAAGAATTAAATAGCTTATTCGTAGTATAGAGAAAGTATTGTAATCGTGACAAAAAATCGAAATAGAGATAACACCGGGAAAACAAGTTTCACCATGACTAGATACCGAAAAAAAGTGTTTAAGAATGACGTTTCTCCGCCTGTCGCTGTCTGTCTGCCTCTGTCTGTCTGTCTGTATACATCCGAAGCGGATTAAAGGTTCATTGTATTTGGGGGGGGGGGATTATGGACTTCATTTAAACTTTTATCGGCCCTCGTAGAATTTGGTTTCTATAACTGAAGTATTAAGGGAACTTTTCTAGGAAAATTTAGGCAACATTTTTATTGATGAAAAAAAAGGCTCTTAAGATTGTAATAAAGATGTAAATTTTAAAACTTCAGTTTATGACTAATAAAATGGCTATTTCGTTTTTCTGTAAAAAATTACTTACGAGGTGGTTTATGCAGGTCCATTTTCAATTTTCTAGGCTCTCTCTATTGCAATAGAATATACACAGCACAGTAAACTTGTAGAGAAAATTAAAAATAATTATTTTGCTATAGCCTACACATTTCGTAATAAAGTTAATAGGTATAAAGATGTAAATTACAGTAAATAAGTATGACTCAATGCACAATATCAGACCATACCTTAATTAAGTATGAATGTTTCCCATATAGCCTACTTGTGTCATACTGCAACATTAAAACCTGTCCGAGAGAGATGGGTTCTAAACTCAAACAATACAAATCTTAATACTTGTATGTGAGAAAGTTTGTGGAATATATTTTTCCCTACTTATTTATGGAACTGTTTTGGCTATTCTCAAAATAGGTGTGTACATACCCTTACATACCGTTTTAGTTTATTAGCCCTATCCAATTCAGCATTTTTTATAAAGTATTTTTCCTCCCAAAGTAGAAAACTTATTTAAAATGTATTATGTGTGGACATAAATGCGCACTGCATACATTATGCATCAATATTTTATTGAATTAATTAGTAAATTGTAGTATTTTGGAAAGGTTGACGTTGTTAAGAATTGATTGCGGGCGCCGTCAGTGTCACAAAAATGTGGAGAATATAGCGCGAAAGGGATCCACAGTTTTAATTTGGTAGAAAAATAATTTATAAGTTATAACTTGTAATTTAAGGGTTCGCCTGTAACACGTACGTTTTCAAACTAAGTCTATTTATGTTATGTTTCATTAATTCTTGTTGTTTAATTCCCTTTCTATTTTTATTCGTTCCCTATTTCGTTACTTTTTATGTTTGTCTTTCATCCTTTTTACTTCTTATCTTAGTTTCCTTCTTTTCTTCCCTTGCTTCGGTCTATAAGTTACTTGCTTAATCGCATATATATATATACATGTATATATATCGTCTCTCTCCCCCTCTCTCCCCCTCTCTCTCCCCTCTCTCTCCCCTCTCCCCCTCTCTCTCCCCTCTCTCTCCCCTCTCCCCCTCTCTCCCCTCTCTCTCCCCCTTCCCTCTCTCCCCTATCTCTAACTCTCTTTCCCCTCTCTCCCGCGCTCTCCCCCTCTCTCCCCCTCTCTCCCCTTCTCTTCCCCTTTCCCTCCCTCTCTCTCCCTGAGTCCTTTCCACTCTATCTCGTTTTCTTTCTCGCTCTTTCCTATCTCTATCTCTCTCCCTCCCTCCCTCCCTCCCGTTTCTTTTCTCTTTCTTTCTCTTCCTATAACACCTTTTTTATTTCTCCTACTCACTTCGTCTCCGTCTTCCCTTTCTCCCCGGTTGTATTCTTGCGTTGAATACCTTTATGCTAAGGGTGAGGCAGGAAATGAATTAAATGTGGAATATTCGCAAGATTTTTGTAATATCGTACTGCCAAGTAAATGTTCCGAAACAAACACTATGCAACCATTTATAAAGTATTTGGTTTTATTGCATATAATTATTAAGGTAGACAACTTATGATGGATCGAAAGAATTACATGTCGTAGGTAATGGGTTCTTTCTGAACATTGCAAATGCTTCAAATTTTCTGTAATTCATGTCACTAAAGAGCATTAGGTGGAAGCTGTAGAAACATGACATTTAACTCTATAATTATATATTAGTAGACATTTAGATTTATGAACAACATTTTTTCAATCGGATTAATATAAATTGAGGAAGAAATCGTTTTATTTTCAATTTTTCACATTTTGTTGAAACACTTTTCAAGAGAGTGATAGATTTTGATATCCTAATTTTTTTTTTATCTATACGAACTTTCATGGAAAATTGTCCTATTTTATTTCATAATATTCATAATTAGCGTTACATAAAAAATATATAAGCTTTCTAGAAAATTAAAATATAAAAACCTCAAAGTGACATCTAACACTCTAGTTGTTAATTGTTGTTGAATTATGGAACATTCTGAATATTTAGCACCTATTAATTCTTTACACATAGCTGCTGAAAGAGTATTCGTTCAATCTCAGCCAATCTGAAATATAAAAATCAGTTCACTCGAACATTCATGTAAAAATTTAAATTAACCATTTATAAATCGAATTGCGGAGATCTTAACGGTTTGTTTATCTCCTTCTCTGAAAGAATCTGCAGAAGTGAAATATCTGGGTATTATCATTGATCAACAGTTGAAATGGGATAAGCACATTTCTTATAAGTAATAAGATTCGGAAAACAGTATGTAAATTTGTAAATCCCCGTTACTGTATGGCCATTAACACTAAATGGCCAGTACTCAATGTTTCACTTCTGCTGGTCTATCACATAGCTTTAGTTTCGGCTTTCGTCTGTATAATTAAAATTTCAATTCCATCCAGATTTAGCCACATGAAGCTATGGAGTGTCCTAATCTAGAATTTAAAGAATCATGTATTATTATATTAATTTCCATCCCTTTTATATTCGATTTTGAAGCCACTTGCTCTGCTCCAACTTCCTGTTACTATTATCATGATCATTACCTGTTACTATTATCATGATCAGTATTGCTTATTTTTCATTATTACGATAAATATTATTATTACTATTGTCACCTGAGTCATGTATCACCAGAACTGCCCCCTAGCACAAGCTCCTGCTCTTTAGGGATTTCAGGGTCAACCTATGTAGGTTTATTTATGTAAATATGACATGAAAATAAATAAAATAAAATTCAAAATTAAGTTTAAATTAGTTAGAAAAATTGACCTAAATGTGACCTCAATAAAATCGTCATTGAAAAATAAAGTAATTAAAAACTGTAAACTCATTCTGGATCCAGTGAGGACGGTAACTGCGAGAACTCATAACTAGTAGGTTGAGGGTTCAAATCCTGAGTCTGCCAGGGGGTTTGTTTTGATCTCCGCTTCACGACGAACGATCGATTGAAATTTCCTTACTACCTACTTCGATTCTTTCGTATCTGTTTGTTGTACTTGCGTCTATTCATTAGGAACAGTTGTCGCTTTTTGTTGACCCCGTGTTGTTCATGTAAAGGGTCCTTAGATGGATCCTTCCCTATGTTAGCATTGGATTGTAAGAATGACGTTAGTAGATAAGTAGAAAAATAAAGCTAATTATTAATCAACTGAGTTAACTGAACATTCAATGATCATTTCATCTGATCTTCCTTAATAACAAGCAAATAATATCACATCTATTTTTCTTAAATGCTCTCTGTTCTTAGTAACTCCTAGTTTTAATGCTTCCTGTATCACTTCTAAAGCGAATCTTGAAAAATGCATGGAAAGGGGAAGTATGGAAACCCCGTTTTCTTAACTTTTTATTGCCTAGGCTACATATTAGGATTAATAATAAATTTCAGTTTAAGTACTTCCCGACCATACATATATTAAGAAATCATTGGAAAACTCCGATTGAAAATTTAATAAACTCGTCATCCTCTCATGGAGAGACTTGTAGCCTACTTATTCCTTAGTAAACAAATTTCCAAATTCCCTAATAAACATGTAGGAGGAGTTTTTCTGTTATCCTATTATTTTTAAATCTGTATTCTATGCCTTTTATTCTACATTCTTTATTAAGTGCCAGTATGGTACTTTATGGGATTGTGTGGGGGACGAAAAAATGTCTGTCCGTCTGTCTGTCTGTCCGTCCGTCTATCCGTGCGTCAGTACGCACCATAACTCAAGTACGCTTTTTCGGATTTTCATGAAACTTGGTATAAACATTCATAATGTCGTTGGGAAGAACCCTATTGATATTGAACCAAATCGGTTCACCGGTACCGGAGTAATGCCCAATTTAGTGCCTATTTTAATAGATTATGGCGCCTTTCTCATAGAAAGGCGCCATCACTCAAATACGCTGTAACGGATTTTCATGAAACTTGGTATACCCATTTATGACGTACAAGAGAAGTGCCCTATTGAATTTTAACCTAATCTGTTAACCGGTACCGGAGTAAAACCCAATTTAGTGTATATTTTAAAGACGCGGTAACTCAAATACGCTTTACCGGATTTTTATGAAACTTGGTACACACATTTACAATGTCCTTGGGAAGACGTCTATTCATAATGGATAAAATCGGTTGATCTGTTTCGGAGTAATGCTCAATTTAGTGCCTATTTTATGGCAATATACGTATTCGAAAGAATTTATAAAAAAAATGAAAATCAGTTATCTTGACAACATAGCCTATTGTTTTACTGTGATCTTATAAGGCCTTGGAAATTAAAATACAGGTAGCTATGACAAAAAACACTATTGTTTTACATGCGCTTATCCAACTAGACCGTTAAAATGACCCAGGTGGCCGAGATGGTAGACCTTTCTTCTTCCGGAAGCCCTGCTTAATGAATAAATCTGGAGCTTAACTTGGAAATCAATTTAAAAAAAAACATATTCTGCATATCATAATTGCAGTCATAACTGATTAAACAAAAACATACTGGCACTTTTTTTACATCAGTTTACCTGATTTTATTACTATATTCAAAACTCATATTTTGTAAAATAATGTAGGCTATATGTAATAATCTCTGGTGAAATTGTTTATTAGGACATCTTCAAAATATCCTGTTAATTTCATGCAATTAAATTCAATAGCGTTTGAGTTCTTCCATTTTGAAGCGAAAGAAAAACAACAAATTTTACGAGACATGAAATAAATACGATCCAAATTAGTTTTTTAGACTTTTAATTTGTTTGCTAAACAGCTGTTCCACATCGTATTTATGATGCAGTTTTAAAAATTCTAAGTTGCTTGAATAAAGTTTCGCTGTGAAAAACCATCAAGGATAGAAAGTCAGTGCCGTACTGACTGCACCACTCAGGCCGAGTAGGTATTAATATGTGTGATGACTTTTCAGTAATTTCAATAGTATGGTCTCACACGGGTTAAGAAAACAGCAATTGATGTCAAGTGCTGTCCATAATAAGTAGGGCCCGGATTCTTAGGTTTTAAACTATTTTGTTCCTTGCTAGCTAACTATGAAATTTTAACATAATTATCCGTTTCATTGTCAAGATAGTCACATAGTCCAATCTTATAGAACCTAAAAATGGCTAAATAAGACGTTAAAAACTAAAAATGGCTAAAAACTGCTTTTCAAGTAAAATGCGATATAATAATAAAATCACGTAAACTGATGTAACAAAGTGCCAGTATGTTTTTGTTTAATCAGTTATGATTGCATTTATGATATGCAGGATGTGTGTTTTTTTTAAATTGATTTCCAAGTTAAGCTCCAGATTTATTCATTAAGCAGGGCTTACGGGAGAACGAAGGTCTAGTTTTTTTTAATCAGACTAAAATCTTCCAGCATCAGCTAAACTGTACAGATTTGTGATATCTTGACAACCGCACACTCACATAAAAATACAAAAAAAAAAAGGTCAAATTGGCCGGTTTGGGGATTTCAGCCAAGAAACTCCAGAACGTGAGGCCAGGACGTTACCATCTCGGCCAGTTTAACGGTCTAGTTGGATAAGCGCATGCAAAGCAATAGTGTTATTTCTCATAGCTAACTGTATTTTAATTTCCAAAGCCATATAAGATCACAGTAAAACAATAGGCTATGTTGTCAAGATAACCAAATACTGTAGAGGACAATACAGGACACTTTGCGATATATCGATGGGCAATATCTTGAGCACCATCTAGCGGCTCAACCTGCTACTACTGAATACAGATGCAGTAACTAGATATTATCGCCGCACTCATAACGTTGACGGGCGGCTCGCTTTGTTCTCATATTACAATGCTTGTTGTTACTGTAAAAGGTTTTCTCAAAAGAAACCGCTGACTGAATCCGTATTGCCAATTCTCTCATTGCTCAATGTCATTGCCACGTAAGTGTTTTGCTGCATCTACATCTTCCCGCTCTGTTTACTAACACTGTGCAGTATGGCAACTACTCCAAGCGGCGGCGACTTCTTTGATGTTAACTGTCAACGAATTGAGTGCGGCGATAATACAAAGATATCAACCAATTTGTATTAGAGGAGCCGAAGTAGACAACCTCGGCACATTATGTATAAGGGATATGATTTTTCTATCTATCTATGGTCCAAAAAAAATGCTGGTTTGGAAATAAATTACCTAAAAAGTAAAAACAAAAAAGCAACATTGACAAAAAGAGAAAGTTGTTGTTGTTAGCAACCGCTAAGTTGATATATTTGGTTTTCATTGATATTTTGATAACTATTTCGGAAGTTCTGTGTTTTGTTTGCTCATTATTATTCTTATATAATTACTTAAACAGTGTTTTGGTCACTAGTGTTTGGTGAGACAATAAAACATTGCAGTTTATATGTGATTTGAATATTTTAATTTCCCCCAAGTTTGCAGGTTGTGCCACCAGGAGTGCTGAAAATTCTGTCCCCCCATTTTTCCATTGCCAAAGCAGTTTGTGTCCGGTATTGTCCTCTATAGTATTTGAGATAACTGATTTACATTTCATAAATTCTTTCGAATGCGTATATTACCATAAAATATGCACTAAGTTGAGCATTACTCCGAAACAGGTCAACCGATTTTATCCAATATCAATAGACGCCTTCCCATAAACATTATAAATGTGTATACCAAGTTTCATAAAAATCCGGTAAAGCGTATTTGAGTTACCGCCTCTTTAAAATAGACACTAAATTGGGTTTTACTCCGGTATCGGTCTACCGATTTGGTCCAATATCAGTAGACGTCTTCCCATGTACATTATAAATGGGTATACAAAGTTTCAGGAAAATCCAATAAAGCTTATTTGAGTTATTGCGACTTCTTACATATTAACATAAAAGGCACTAAATAGAGTTTTATTCCGGTACTGGCCAACCGATTTGGTCGAGTATCAATAGACATCTTTCCATGGACATTATAAATGCGTATACCAAGTTTCATAAAAATCCGATAAAACGTATTTGAGTTATTGCGCCTTTAAAATAGACACTAAATTGGGTTTTACTCCGGTACCGGTTAACAGATTAGGTTCAAATTCAATAGGGTACTTCTCATGGACGCCATAAATGCGTATACCAAGTTTCATGGAAATCCAATACAGCGTATTTTGCTATGGCGCCTTTCTAATAAAACCTATTAAAATAGGCACTAAATTGGGCATTACTCCGGTACCGGGGAACCGATTTGGTTCAATATCAATAGGTTTCTTCCCATTTACATTATAAATGTGTTTTCCAAGTTTCATGAAAATCCGAAAAAGCGTATTTGAGTTATGGTGCGTACAGACACACGGACAGACATTTTTTCTTCCCCCACACAATCTCATAAAGTACTATACTGGCACTTAATAATAATTATAATAATTTCGAATTATTATTCTACTAAAATTACTTTTTAAATAGCCTATCTGCCTGAATTTTGCATCTTGCTCATTGTTGCCAGTATATTATTTTGTGAGACTATTCCACTCATACGTCGCATGTTTGATAATGAGCAGTAACATTTAGCGATTCTTCGGATATAAACCATTCACGATCATTTATCTTACAATATCCTTCCTCGGATCGCAAGGATGCAATTTTATGTGATAAAACGTCAGCTCGTTTTATCTGGACACGGAAGGTATCTACGAACGGTGATTAGTACGCCATATGCTGCCTTTGAGCAGCATGAAAACACACATAACTTGTTTGGAAATTGAAATAATATAAATGTCCATTGATTAAAAACAATTTCCATTCAGTGCAAGCCGGTTCGTGTGCTTTTATAGCGTTTTGGTGTAAGCAACAACCACGATGCCCTCCGTCTTGTGATGCGCACTATAGGTAGCATTGGGAACTCGGATCGATTCATGGAATCGATTCGGGGACTGTTCATTCATCTAGTATGCCGTGATGTTATATTGACAACAAAGTAAGAAATAATTATTTGCGAAATCCGTTACATTTTATTCTTAACTAGCTGAAAAGGCCCGGCGTCGCCCGGGCTTTGTATTTTGTAATTTGAAATTAACTTATGGAGGACTTTCGATGTTGAAACTCTAGGTCCTGATATAATAATGTATGTAGAATTCGAAATGAGGAAGAACAACATATGGCACTCAGACTATTCCCTCAGAAAACGCTAGATATAGTTTTTTATGGTTCATAGAGGATGTCGAATGCTGCATTCCGTTGCTTCTACTCATCATGCCTGGGAGGGGTTGATATAAGAAGAAACATAAATTACATAAGATTGTATTGACTTGACGGAAAATTTTATTTCTCATTCTCATGTTACCATACAACCGTTTCGGAGCTGAAATAAAATAGAAATGCAGAATCACTTTCATACTTTCCTCCCCTAAAACCCGGGACATAATACACTGCGAGCATAGGACTCAAAATGTTCCATCCCATGCTTAGGGCCTATGATAAATCTCAACTAATAAAAAGCCTACAGCTATGGATAACAGCCTATTTACCGACTTCTGATATAGCATACTCACACACTTAAGTTGCTCCTGCAATACGACCTCTTATTCTACATCAAAATGTGAAGTGAGAAAATATTTCTTATGTCGAGGGTAGAGAAAGTTATGTGACTGCATCACAATATTTCTTATGTCGAGGGTAGAGAAAGTTATGTGACTGCATCACACTGTGCTTTATTTTCGTGTAATTCATTTTTCAGTAATTATTTTCGCCAATATATTACATGGAATCATAATTCGTTAAAGTCCAGCATTAGGCTATATAGTTGCCAAGGCCCTATGTAATCACAGTAAACAATTCACTGTTGCCATGTGAACTGAACAACATTTCATTTTTTTCAGTAGAATATTCACAGAAATTATATAATTTTCAAGGGAAGGACTGATTTGTTTCAATTTTAATGTCGACAGCTATACTTCCCGGGCTTAACTGGGTATGTGTGCAAAATGTCGTGTAAATTGGTAAAGAAATGTAGATTTGTATAAGGAACAAACATACATACATACATACATACATACATACATACATACATACACACTTTCGATTTTATATATTAGATAAATCCTATCGAGATTACGAGTTTCTTCAGATAAATTTGCTTGAACTTCGTTTTCGCAAATATGTCGATTAACTCGTAATCTCTCATGGGATTACCTATGATAAAATATAGCATTGCATTTTGTAATTTTGTCATTTTGTCATTTTGTACCCCATTGTCCCGGTGACGGAATTCTTAAATGTATCGAATTCTTCGGTTTCTTTAGAAGCAAATTAAAGGCACTCTTAGGAAGCTTACACTTGCAGTTTATTTACAGTGTTTACTCCAGCAAGACGTCGAAAGTGAAGTATTCTAAAAATTGATTTATTAATTTCAAAACGTTATTTTTGTGTTTCATGTGGTGGAATTGGAAATGACAGGGGTAGTTATAAACCAAGCAAAAAGTATTCCAAAAGTTTTGTGTTTCATAGCCATGAAAATTTAAGTGAAAATAGAATGAATTAATATACTTTTTCAATGTGTTTTTTATACTTATTAAACATATTAAATCGTCTGAAAATAGTAAAAACTAAAATAAAACTATTTTAATATGTTTAAATAAACTAAAACAGGGATTATAAATATCTAAAAATCCCCTTCCATTTACTAATGAATTTGAAAGAGAGGTAGATAACCCACTGGTCCCTGCCAGGGATAAAGCGAGATGCCCGAGATGGGAGTTAGTAAGGTCACACTAGAAACATCAAATCAGTCATGCTCATCAGCATATAGAAACAAATACTCGTTTTAAAAGAATCTTTGGATAAAGTAAACAAGAAATTTGCATTTTTATCTTAATCTAATTTAAATTATTATTGCTTGCCTAATAGTTTTTAGAAAGCATGTACAGGTTTTTTCTGTAGACTTATTGAACTTAGTTTGCGCTTAAGGAACGTGTGAAGATTTACTAACTTTAGACCTTGCTTTTAATCGACCCGTTTCCCCGACGATCAACTTAGAATATTCAATATGTAGTCAAATAGAAACGTAGGATTCACAGACAAATGGATCAAGTTTTCAAAAACCATTAATGAATTGTCATAAAATTAACTTTCTGGTTGAATACTTTTTCTTTCAGTTTCCCTTCTTTCTCTCTCTCTCTCTCTCTCTCTCTCTCTCTCTCTCTCTCTCTCTCTCTCTCTCTCTCTCCTCTCCTCTCCTCTCTCCTCTCTCTCTGCTTTTTTTCTTCTGTCGTACATTGAGGCTCTGTGGTAGATACCGGATGACCGCTGTTTCGATCACCGGTAGTATTTTTCACTTAACCAAAGTCAGGGATTTTCAAACTTTGGTTTTCGGGCTCCGCAAGACTATGTTCACTAAGGGCGAAAACGTATTTAATAATGTACCATAACGACTTTCCTCAATAAAGTTTGACGGTTAAGTATCCTTCCACCCCGCAAGTAAGATTGTAACTGGTTAGGGCCATTCGCCTAGACCTTTCATATGGGACAATGGGATTAAGTCAGTCTGGAACAGAAATGAGACCAGAATCAACCTTGGGGTCAAGACAGCCAAATTGTAATTTAACACCTGTATGTTTCGAGCGTCTGAAAATCCTGGAAACTCAACCTAGAATCCTATAGGATTCCATGAGCTTCATAATTAGAAGTAAGTTACTATCTACTCTTATAAAATTCAACTTCCTGAGGCATCGGGTATACTCGGCGATGTTCGTCTCTCGCAGTCTAAATTTTCACGAAGAGTACAAAATTAGGAAAAGCGTTTCTTTATTATATAAGGCCTATGTGAAATGAACACAATGAACAAATATTCTAATTTTATTTTTACTTACAATTTTCATAGCTCTTTAATTTTTAATAAACTGCCATGTAAATTTCTTAAAAATCCTGGAGTCAATTAAAAATGGCGGTTGAAGCCGCGAGCACCAGCTATAATATTTATTGATAGTTTAACCCTGGAAGTATCGCGGACAATAAAAATCCAAACAAACTACTCCTTCTCTTGAAAAATTATATAATTTCTGAAAATTACAATGGATTTATCAAATAAAATTCACATCATATTCATCTGTCATCAATCAGTAGAGAAACAATACGTATTATGTGTTCACAGGTAGCTTTGGAACTACATAATCGAATCTGAGATCGTTTTCCCAGGCGGCGCTTTCTAATCGTGGAATGTACTCTAAAGCCGGAATTTTAGCTGTTTCATTAATAATTATTAATGGTTTATATTGTTAAAACTTTCCGGGCTCTGTTGCCGTGGTCCATCGGATTGCTTTCCGGACGTTTCGCCCACAACTGCGGCAGGCATCATCAGCGGTGGGTTCTGCTTCGGAGTTTCCTCGGCGAGGTCTTGCTGTCGACTGATACAGCAGCTGGATTTCGGCGCGTATTTATAGGCTGTTGGCTGCACATACTCGCACCGTTGCTTGCAGCTGATTGGTCGGTCGTTGTATCAGCCGTTTCTGGTTGGCTCCCTCTTTCTATTGTACCAGGATCTTCAGATTGGCTGCTAGACTGTTGAATGGCATTGTTACTGTTTTGTAGTGCCGGATACCATACCTTGTTTAGTTTTAAGCCCTCTTCCTTTCTATTGAAGTTGTTTTTATGTTTATAGATTTCTATTGCCTCACGTTGTAATCTTGCTTGATAGGTTTTTGTAGTTGCCAAGATTTTAGTTTGGTTGAAGCAGATGTCGTGCTCGTTACCGGAATGTGCATGCTCTGCTACTGCAGATTTCTCGACCTGTCCCAGGCGGCAATATCTCTCGTGTTCTTTCAATCTTATATCTATGCTACGTTTTGACGTACCTACGTATACAGCTCCACAAGAACAAGGTATCCTGTACACACCGGCAGAAGACAGAGGTTTTCTGATGTCTTTGGCAGAACGTAGTGCATCTCTGAGTTGTAAAGTGGGCTTGAAAACAGTCTTTACTCCATGTCGCGCCAATAGCCGACCAATGCGATCTGTTACATTCTCAACGTAAGGCAAGAATGCAACGCCCCTCTCTGTCCCACGCTGACTGGAAGCGGAAGGTCTTCCAATTCTTGGCAGCGCAGCTCTTTTAATTTCCTGTGTCGTGCAGTGGCGAAGCGTGACCATTGAAGTAAGGGAAGCTCCAATGTATTTTTATCTTGTATAAATTCTGAAGAAGGCATAGTGACAAGGGCGCTTTGACATAAGCCTCCGAAACACGATAAACAATTAAGCCTAAATTAAGGCAAGTAGCCGAAAGATAATATTATTGATATGAATGTACATAAATAATGAGTTACTAAATTAAGTATGATCATACGTTGTTGTTTGTATAACAGTTCAACTCTTCTGTTTTTCTTGGCAAATATGTCAATCACGTCATCATAGAAGGACACTACCTTTATCATTTGAGAAAGTATTCTTCTGTTCCTTTTAACATCCTCATTATGTTTGTCTATTGACAGCCGGAATTGTTGACTTAAACAGGATTCAATGCGTGTTAACTGTGTAAACTGTTTTAGGCACATTATATGGTTTTGTGTGACCTGATGCCTTTTTACAGATTTGTGCAAATTATTTAAGTCATCAAAACCACTATGATTCCAAGCACTTCTTTCCTACGAAAATAACAAGCATGGCCAACAGAATAATTTTCGCAGTCTATGACATCCACATAACCAAGGAACAGTGTCATACATGTTTTCGTTGAAATGAAGCATAAACGCCTTAACCCCTTTACTCTGCATACCGATGTCATTATTAAGCAGTTTCTTAGGTTTGCCACTCTTAATAACAGACAGTTTCTCCTCATAAGGGAATGAGCTGAATCTACTTTTCAAAAGCCTTTCAATTTCACAGTCACACGTAGGTCCTTCTTGCACTGGATTGCCGGTAGTGTGACTGCAAGCATCAGGACTGGCCATGGTCTTAGGACGTCCCAAAATCTCACGGAGCTGGCACTCGCCCCTACACTTCGTAACCCTAGAAGCGAACAAGTTAGTTATGAACTACATTCATCTTCGCTGATGATTAAAACTAACAAGATAAGCCCATTTCTATATTCTAAATACTAGTCCATACAAGATAAGATAATCCATTACTTAAAAATATACTTACAGTTCCTTTTTTTATGGTAAACTAAATAAAAATGATCTCTTTTCTCTATAAACACAATTTTCTGCGAGTGACTAAATATTGCACAGCTTACCGAGGAATTCCGAGTGTTTCCGATCAGCCGGCTATCGTTGGCCTGCCCACCCCACCACTCTGCTCAGTAAATAATGCGCAGTCACTCATCTCCGTGCAGCGTTACCGTTGACATCCAGTTCGAATGGTTCTGTATGAACGTATAGCTTAATTTAAATCCAGGACTATTTAAATAATAATATTTCTCTTGGAAATTTAGGGGAAGCGGCGCTTCCAGCGCTTCATCGGACGCTTCGCCACTGGTGTCGTGTATCCATTAGCCTGAAGTGCGAGGTTTAAATGTTGCAGAACCCACCGCTGATGATGCCTGCCGCAGTTGTGGGCGAAACGTCCGGAAAGCAATCCGATGGACCACGGCAACAGAGCCCGGAAAGTTTTAACAATATGGACACCGGCCGTGAAAGCCTACATCATGTTATTAATGGTTTAGTTTATGAATGATTCGCGTGCAAGTGTTAATAAATATAATGCTTTAATAATTATCATACTCTTAATTTTTAATTGTTCAATTAATTATCGTGGGCGAAGCCGCGGGCACCTGCTAGTACTTTACTAATCATACAGTTTAGCATTTTGAACGAAACGTTTCAGAAAGCAAGCAAACAGAATTGGGCGTAGGAGTTTATTAATTTGACACTGTTTTTAATCTAAGTAAAGATAATACAAAGGCTGGATGTTATCTTATTATTTTTAAAAAAATGTTGCTGATCTAAAACTTCAAAGACACATCCAGCCAATCCAGCATTGGCTTTCCGGGGGATTCCACACTAGCAGAGTTGTCTGCTTTATTGGGTTTTGCTTACGTTTACTTAGAATAGATACGTACTATCCACTAGAAACATGAGATTGCAAATGGAGGGGAGAGAGGAAGGCATTTTCTATAGAGTGGTTATCAACTTGTTAGAGCAGGCGGTCAGATTACGATTCAAATACGCTACAGTGTCAAATTCCTTGAGATTCTGCTAATTTTGGATATACGAAATATTTGTGTTGTTCCAGTAAACAAACTGCAATTGTTTGCGGAATTGTATTGCGCATGTGTGATGTATTAAATTACTACTGGACTCTGATGGAACGATAACAGTTTAATCGATATCTTGTGTCGATTATTATAGCTGATAAGGATTCGTATTTAGAGAGAAAAAAACATGAATTAAGTTTAATTATTTAGTTATTATTATTATCGGTCAATTTAATGTTATTATACGAGTATATATTTCGTGCCACAAAGTAGTGCTTTTGTGGTTATAAACTACTCCAGCTCAATAGAGAACGGCGTTGCGCAGGAAATTTTCACTATATTACACTTACTGCACATATATCTGATAAGCAATAATGTCAACAGATAAAATAATAGATTCGCGCTTCTGGATCATCTGCAATCGACGAACTCACAATATGCGCATCCTACGGCTTATGATGACTGTTTCTGACGGTTACTGAAACAAACCTATGGCCCTAATCTTGAATTGAATATAGACTACACTTGATTAATTTTCTTGAATTAACTGCAATTTGAAAATTTTTATTTTGAAAGGTTTAAATCTTTTGAATTGAAGTTTCAGAAGCATTATTTCATATTGGAGTAGCAGAGATTAGGATTGGACGAATATATAATCAATATATTGAAATATAGCCTATCATGTAAAGAAGAATGTAGATTTAGAAGACTTTATAGTTTACAGAAGAAGCGCTATAGTTTCATTAATAAGGTATCTCCAGATATGTTTTCTAAGTAATTAACTGATTATTGTCCGGAATCAAATTGGAGAGTTTTATTGAAAAGAGTTGAGGAATGTTGGAGCTTCACTTAGTTAATAAAATGATAACTCGTCTAGATAAAAGACATTGCGCACAAAATCGGCTTACCGTTCCAAATGCAAGAGTCGGGAAAACGTTTAGTTCGGAGTCCGGAATAGATGTGATCTGGAGTAATGTACGAGGGCTGGTCAATAAGTAAGGTCTCTACATTAAAAAAAAATCGAAAATACATGTATCGAAAAAATTCACTTAATTTTTTTTAGGACAACTATCAACTATTTCTCAACATAATCGCCCTCCCGATCCAAGCACTTTGGAGTCTTTCAGACAACTTACTGATACCAGTGTTGTAGCAATCACCCATTTGCTTACTAAGCCAGCTTTGCACCTCTTCCTTGACTTCTTCTTCATCATCATCATCATCAAAGAGTTGGCCACTCAAGTGTTCTTTAAGGGAGGTAAAAAGATGGTAATCACTAGGTGCCAAGTCCGGACTGTAAGGTGGATAGGTCACTATGTCCCAACCAAACTTGATCAGAAGGTTCTTTATGGAGTTTGCCACATGAGGACGGGCGTTGTCATGCAGTACCGACACACCTTTTGTCAGCATGCCCCTCCTGCGATTCTGTATTGCTCGTCACAGTTTCGTTAGTGTCTCACAATATGCATCGGCATTAATTGTTGTTCCACGGGGCATGAAATCAACCAAAAGAACACCTCTTCGGTACCAAAAACTGTTGCCATGATTTTTCGAGCAGACTGGATTTGTTTGAATTTCCGCAGTTTTGGAGAGGTGGTATGGCGCCACTCAAGGGAATGTCGTTCTGTTTCCGGAGTGAAATGAGAAAGTCGCGTTTCATCACCTGTAACAATGGAATCAAAACGAGCAGGGAATTCACGAGAAGCCTCCATTCGTTGTCGTTTGTGGTCAACATTCTCGGAACCCACCTCTCACAAACCTTATGGAACTTCAATTTGTCATTCAAAATGGTCTGTATGGAACCTTCAGAAATGTCAGGAAGCAATAAACAAAGTTCACGAGTAGTGACGCGTCGATCTTGTCGCACCATTGCATCGACTTTTGCTACCATCTCATCTGTGACGGCTGTTGTTGGTCTCCCACTTCGCTCTTCTTCATGAATATTTGTCCGGCCCTGTTTAAACTCACGAACCAATTTACGCACATTTATGTCCATACATCCCTCTCCATAAACTTCGCAAAACTGTCTGTGAATTTCAATCGGCGGAACTATTTTTTTGCAGTAAGAAACCGTATGACTTCGCGGAGGCCGAACTTGGGGGGGGGGACGGAAATCGGGAGATCCATTTCAAACAGCTCTACCTCGGACACTAAAAGGTTCAGAGGCTGCGGCAATGGCTCGTTTGAAAGAGGGGAGATGACGGGACACGGCAGTGGCGCCAAATCTCTCGTCCGACCTTGCCAGCTTTGGCTAGAGTGTTGGAGACCTTACTTATTGACCAACCCTCGTAAAAGATCTTGCATTTGGCAACTAAGTTCGCAGGTCGGCAGCTGGCAGCTAGGCCCCACAACAGCTTGCTGACCTAACACTCTTGTCATGGTTGCATTTTCACTTAGTTAAAAGTGTACTGATCAGTTACTTATTTTGAACTATTCACTAAAAGTGAAACATGAGTGGATAGGTATGACTAACACTGTTTCCAGAAACAGAAACCCTGCCTGGTTTTCAGTGGCGTGCGGTGCAATATTAGGCGAAGGAAGCAAAAGTCTAAAGTAAACTAAACTCCGTGGCACTGCATCCCTGAAATATCACGAGGCTGAGTGCACCCCGTTCCAGACATCCCTACCTCAGGAAAGAATCCGAGGAGGTGCCGGGGATAATAATATAATTTTTATAATTCTACTAGCATGTGCCCGCGGCTTCGCCCGCGATAATTATTTCAAAAATTAAAAATTAAGAGCATAATAGTTAAATCATTATATTTATTAACACCTAAATCACGTGGACTACATACCACGATTAGATAGCGTCGCCTGGTAAAAGCGACCTCAGATTCGAGTTCCTTGGCCCAGAAAACCCCTGTACAGTGAGTTTCGTCCAAATCGAACAATGTTTGACCATATTTAGGCCTATATTGATTATCCCTCTTCCGTGTAGGTTGAAAATTTCATATGTCTTCGGGCCTTGATATTCTAAACAAATGAATCGTCCAGGATGAACTTACAAAATCAAGCGATCGCCCGCGATAATTATTTCAAGAATTAAAAATTAAGAGCATAATAGTTAAATCATTATATTTATTAACACCTAAATGACGTGGACTACATACCACGATTAGATATCGTTGCCTGGTAAAAGCTATCTCAGATTCGAGGTCCTTGGCCCAGAAAATCCCTGTATAGTGAGTTTCGTCCAAATCGAACGATGTTTAACCATATTTAGGTCTATGTTGATTATCCCTCTTCCGTGTAGGTTGAAAATTTCATATGTCTACGGGCCTTGACATTCTAAACAAATGAATCGACCAGCGTGGGCTTACAACATTCAAGCGATCGCGATGCTTTTATTTCCACGGTATGACAAAAATAGCCAAAGCCAACTGCAATTGATTTGACATTGAAATGTATTACTGAAATCTGATGCTTCGACAGCGCTAAAATCACGTTTTCTGTCAGTTTTTCACTCATAACTCGCGAACGAAAGCTAAAATTAAAAATTCGGCTTCGAGGTGCATTCGCCCACCTTTCAGTCCATCTATCTTTAAATTTTCAGATCTTCGCGTTCAGTAGATTTCGATGGGCATCGTGGACAGACAGACAAACAGCATGTGCCCGCATGTGCCCGCGGCTTCCCCCGCGATAATTATTTCAAATTATAATTATTAACACCTAAATCACGTGGAGTGCATTCCACGATTAGGTAGCGTCCCCTGGTAAAAGCGACCTCAGATTCGAGTTCCTTGGCCCAGAAAACCCCTGTATAGTGAGTTTTGTTCAAATCGAACAATGTTTGACTATATTTAGGGTTGATTATCCTTCTTCCGTGTAGGTTGAAAATGTCATATGTCTGTGGGCCTTGACACTCTAAACAAATGAATCGTCTAGGATGGACTAACAAAATCAAGCGATCGCGTTGCTTTTATTTTCAAGGTAGGCTATGAGGTATGTTGACAAAAATAGCCAAAGCCATCTGTAAGTGATTTGATATTGAAATTTATTACTGAAACTGATGCTTCTAAAACGCAAAAAAATGCACGTTTTCTGCCAGTTTTTCACTCATAACTCACGTACGGAGGCGAAAATTAAAATTCCGGCTTCGAGGTGCACATTCCGACCCTTTAGTCCGCCTACTTATAAAATTTCAGATCTCTGTGTTGAGTAGATTTCGCTGGGCATCGCGGACAGACAGACGGAGGACAGACAGACGGAGGACAGACACTTCCTTTTATTAATATAGATAATACAAAAATGACAACTCATCCGAATTGATTTGAAGACCAAATCAATTCGCCTAATCTCGGCAGCAAAATTGTTGATTAGGCCTACTTTGACATAGAAGTCTTCATTACAACGAATGTTTTTCCGGTAATTATTCTCTAAAGACAGTTATGACAGCATGGACATACAATTTTTCCTCTTATGCGGTAACAACATAGCCACTTTTTGTTTTACTGTTCAAAATTGAACGTTCTCATGCATGATTTAATTTGCGCTTTAAGTTCATTCACTTCACAAATTAGGCAACCAGTTTCAATAATTATTTTCTTTTCAGAAAAGTCCCTAGAATCAAATCTAGCTTTTCAATTACACAATTGCACCCTAAAGCTTGAGAATCCATTGTTTATGATACTGTTTTCTGTGTAACTTAATGCCCGCCAGGCGGGCCTCGATCCCTACACGATTCGCTCCGACACAGTAACGTCACACTGACGTCAGGAGCGAACAATTCGCCGACTGCTCCCATATGCTTGAACATCGACGCACGATTTATTCATTATATTTAGGGCAAACCACTAACTTGGACACGTGTTGAAATAACGTTATGTTTTTCAGCACGGGATAGAGCATATAAGAATACGTAAAACACGATAGTTTAAACATTTATTTACTGAAAAATAGCTTTTCTAATGAGGATAAATAACCTACAAAAATGTCATAAGGTTTTATGGATTGCTTTGAAATTACATTCATGATATAGCCATTGCACAGGATATTATAATTAAATTCCTATATAAAATCTGTTAAGTTATATGAATGTAATTTCAAAGCACTAATGACATTTTTGTAAGTTATTTATCCTTATAAGATATATGACTATTTTTGAGGGTATAAGGTGTTAGAAAAAATCTTTAAATTTTATTTAATTGATTATCACCCTCAAAAGGAAAAATTAAATTTTAATCCTATAATGACTGCTGACTAGATGTGCAAAGAACGAGGAGCACCGACTAACTCATTTCAAAATTTCTAGTCTCTATTTAATCATCCCGCAGTTTAAACTGGCAAATAATTCTTTTACATCCCTTTTTTAATAATCTATGAAATCTGTAGGTAGGTTTCGGCATGATCTGACTTATTGTTTATGTACCAATGTCGCCCATTGATTTGACTGTGCCGTGACCTTTCACTTACCATGCCTTCTGAATCTGTTCTGGCTTTCTTACTAAGTACTCGAAGGGTTTCAAAATGTGCTCGTGTATTGTAATGGCTGACAATTTATTCGAATGACTTTAGCTGAAGAGAGGCTTTTAAAAAGCTTAGTAAAAAAAATAATGCCACAGTTTCTTTCTGGTGTGTTCGTTCCCAGTGTTTGTTGCGAGACAAGGCAGATTCTTGTGGTCATTGAACAGTGATGGTGGACCGTCATTCCGTTGGATAACATCAATGAATAACTCAGTTACCCATGTTCTCAGAATAGTATTAAGACATCGTCTTTCCACAATTCCAAGAATTTCAATAAAGGAATCCTTATTCGGTATGGCATCACATTACATCCTGAATTTCAGAAATAAATTTTGGCTTATTTTAACGCGCTTCAACGACTACATCTTATCGTGATGATTCATGGCACATGAACTCTTTTGTGTGTAGGGCAGAAAGTCCAATTCTGCATACATAGTCTCGTTTGTAGTAGAAGACAGCTGATTTTCGTAACGTCTTCCTGACCCACATGATTTTTATTATTCTGTACCTTTGGGTTTGTTCTGTCAGTCATACATAGACCTACCCAGAACAAAATGTTGTATGTCAACCTGTCAGTAATGTATATTATTATTATTATTATTATTATTATTGTTATTATTATTATTATTATTATTATTATTACTATTATTATAAATAAACCTTGTAATAAATCTGGACATTACTCTCTAGTCATGAATGATTAAAAGTTTTGTTTATTTTTTATGACCACACATTTACAAGTATTTTTCAAATGAGAAGCAGATTCCTTCACCGCCAATCACGTGTACGAGCTTACGAAGTTCCGCTAGCAGTACGAGTCTTCCCTACGTCTCGCCGTCTCTGATTGGACCGCGTATCTAAGCAAGGAGATGTACAAACTGTTTGTCATCTGCAAAACACTTGTAGTTCGTTATGAATTAACTAGAAGCTTACACGACCACGAGTGGTCGCCACTTCTACCCAAATACTCTTCTCTCATCAGTAGCAGAATGGACTCCGATTTGGAAGCATTAATGTTACCAACCTATTTTAACGGCTTTCTCTGTAACAGTTTCTGGATTAAAATAATTAAATCCACTCGAACTTTTAAAATTAATAATTCATAGCTCTGATTGTGATGACCTTACGGTTTGTGAATGCCCTTCTCTTAAATTATCTGTAGAATTGAAATTTTTGGGGATTATTACTGATCAACATTTGAAATGGTATAAACACATTTCATATATGTAATAAAATACGAAAAGCAATATATCAATTTGTAAATCTCCGTAACTGTATGATCATAGTTTATTTAGCCCTAGTCGAATCCATTACTCAGTATGACATTGTTGGATGGGGTAGCGTTTCTAAAACTTTTCCTACTCCATTAACTTGGTTACAAGGACGCATAATCAAAATTTGCTGAACTAATCTATTCCGAGTTTAATGTATTTAACATTAACCAAATTTATAGATATTCTTTATTAAAATTCTACCATAAAAATAAGACAAAATTAATAGTGGTTCCACATGAACACTGCACAGAACGAAATAAAACTAGTACTTTAGTAGAACCCAAATGTTTCACTTCTGCTGGTCTGTCACATAGCTTTATTTTCGGTTCTCGTCTGTATAATTCTAAAATTAGATTACATTCAGGTTTAATATAATGTAGTTGTGGCGTCTTTAAATCTAGAATTTAAAAAATACCAACTTTAATTTTCTTATATTTTAAATATTCTCTTTCTGGTACTATCATCATATTAATTATTTTTCAATTATTATAATTATTATTACTTATATCACTTGAATCATGCCATTGTTCTCAGCCTTTTCCATTCTTCTCTGTTACTTTTTTATTATATTTTGTCTACTTCTTTGTTTTAAGATAAGTTTAGTTCAACATCACACTTCTACTGTAAGTCATAGGCCTGTATAATTGTAACAGTGGAACTGCCCCTGAGCACGAGCTCCTGCACTTTCGGTGTTTCAGACCAACATGTGTATTATTTAAATATTTATGTAATTCTGATATAATTTTGAAATGCGTTAAGCAAGACTTTTTAAATTTTTATTTACATGATGTTTTATTCAGTTAATGAATTTATTGTAAATAATATAGATTGAATTATTTTTACTCCATGTTAGTAATAATTTATGTAATATATTGTATGAATTGTATAGAGAAATAATGAATATATTAATGTATTTCGCATTGTCTAAAGGTGCTAATCTCTGGAGGATACAAAACATTGAATAAGTAAATAAATAAGTAACTCCACAACAAAAGAAATAAAAAACGTAATTGTTAAGAATGTTCATAGCAGCATAAGAAACTATAAAGATAATAGACCTATAATAAATATTTTTAAAAAATGTTTAAAGTGGGATACCAAACGAGGTAACATAGGACTTGTTACTTAGTTCTTTACTTCCTTTGTACTTTCGTTCTTTATTAATGCTTCTTTCATTTTTATTTTCTTGTTACTTAATTTACCTTTCGTGCTGTTTCTGTTTCTTCAATTATTTTAGACGAACCAGTAGAAAAGTTTGTCCCAAAGACTCTGGAAGACAATACAGCTGCGAATGAACTTCATCAGTTGCTTATCCTCAACTTCTTAATTATGACTAGTTCAAGGCATTTGATAAATTTTCATCTTTTTATACCACTACTGAACGATAGCTCGAATATACATAAATGTGTATCATGAATGAAGTGATTAAATAAGAGCAATTTTTATGGCATTATTTTACATTTTTCGCTTTCAATAGAAATGTGATATTTTTGGTATTTTAGGTATTTGGTATCTTTTCATTTTTTATAGTTTTCTGTGATTTCAATATGCAGTCAATTGTTTCAGTGAAGTTACAGAAAAATATTTCCATATACAATACAAATCATTACTTTCAGGCAAAAGAAAATCATTTTCATTTGAGAATCTCCGTCAATTAAGATTTTATCCCAGTATGAATTATTTACTTTATTAGCAACAAAAGAGAGTGAGATTATTGTAAATTAAATATAATGCCTTATCGTTTATTAAATTGCTCTCTAAGATCAACACGTTACTACCAGTAAGCTAATTATCAGTAATGAGGGATAACTTATTATTTTTAAATAGTTTAGGACATGGATGTATTTTTTATTTCTCATTTTTTATTTTTTATGCCTGGCCTTAGTCATTACCATACGCAGTAGATTAGGGACCCAAGTTCTTCAAGAAGGGAGCTCTATGCCAGTGTAGAACGCCCGAGGGGGATTAGAAGCGGTAGCGACCACTAAACGCCAAGTGTGCGCTTGGACCCGACCACTTGTGGCGACCACTAGCAGCGAGAACAAGTTTCTCCCTCAGCTCGTGGCTGACGCGCACGTCTGCAGCAGTCAAGTGTGCGGCTACCCCATTTAAACTCCATGGAAAGCCTTCCCGCTACTTGTGGTGTGACCACTAAACGCCAAGTGTGTGCCAGGCCTAAAAAAGAAAGAGCACTCATAAGACTACTAAAAATGTTTTTGAGATTTTCTGATACACAGCAAGCGGTCGCCTAGTAGGAGTGTGAATTACACACCCTCCCCACTCATGATCGGCGAATTGGGGAAGTGCGTTTAGGCGGTGAAGATTTTTCTATAAAAAAAGTTTCAAAAATGTTTTTAGTTAAAACAGAAGCACCACCAGAATTCAAGTCTGGACAATAAATGCAGTAAAGACAGTATTCAAAGACTTTAAACAAATGTTGTCATCCACATATTTAGGGCCTATCAAAAAATGATCATTCATATTTTTTGAAGTTTTGAAGTTTGAAGTTTGAAGTTTATTACAAATTAAAAAATACAAATTGATTCAAAATTATTACAAATACAAATAATATAAACACAATTTGTACAATTTGAAAATAGTATTATTTGCCCCGCATGAGGATAGCTCGTGTTCGGGGTCAGTTCAGTCATACTAAAATTATATTTTGAAAATTATATAAAAAAACATACATATTATAGTTTTAGGTAAAAAATAAATCAAAGAAAACAGAGAATAAACGTAGGAAAATTTTCTTTTCTAAACCGGATTATCATACAGTGGAATGATTTATCTGCAAACGTACTAGAGGCTTTCCCAAGAAGCGACAAGGTGTTTAAGAATAGACTGAATTCGCTCTACAATACTATTTAAATGACAGTTAACAGAGGTAGTAAGACAGAAGTGACATATAGGGACAGTGTGAGGTTGTAGGCATGTTATATAAGAATTGTGTAAATATTTAAATTTAATTAGTATTAAGATAGCTTAATATTAGATTTACGCAGTAGTAGCCTAAGTAGCATTTAGTATAGTTAATAAGCTTTGGCTGTGTAACTATCACCGGGTGGAAACCCAGTTGTATTATTAAATAGTAATTCATTCATTCAGAAGGAATTAGAAAACAATAGGAGACAGACAATGTCTAAACTTTCCAGATTCAAAACAACCTAATCGTGAGAAGAGTCTCAGGAGAACGTTCAGATATCTGGAATTAAACCGAGCACTATATATGGGCAATAGTCTAATTGCCCGGGTTGCTGCAGCCGATCCGATTGGAGTTTTTCGGTGTTTTTCCTCACTCTAGTAACTTAGATGAATACCTGATCGGAGAGACGACCTCCGACAGACACTACACATAAAGTTACACTGTTCTATTAGTGCTTAATCAAACAGCTAGCTCAAAACACATTACACACAAGCTTAAAATATAGAAGAGCGAAAAATAGAGCAAAAGAACACAAGCGCCGAAAAATTGATGGGAACTGAGTATGGCCTATGGTCGAGAGTTCCGGGGGCGTTGGAGGGCCAACAGAAAAAGAAGCAGATGGTCCACGGCATATAACAAGGTTTTTAAAGCCATTTTCAACAAAAACGGGGACAACTTATTTTTCCTGTGATTATGGTACCAAGAATAAGGCAAGTTTGAACTTTAATTGCAACATCATATTTTTAACCTTAATATTAATTTCTTTTCTTAATACAATTTTGACAGTCTAGTCTGCTGTTCATGGATAGATAGGCAGATACACACTCCTTTTGCTAAGTCAGAATTTAATCTGGTGGGAACTGAGCTGTATCTAAACGTTTTTCAATCATATTATTGAAGACGGAAAAAAAGGCCTCTAGCTTTAAATACGCAGAATAAAATAGCACTACATTCAACCGAGAATTGCAACAATCACAGCTACCGGTGGAGGAAATTCGGAGAAGGATAAGATCATTGGAGGCAAAGAAGTGGACAGCGGAATTCAGATGGGTCTTGGCGCACGTGGGAATTTACGGTAACGAAGAAATGGACCAGTTAACAACAGGAACAGAGCTTTCTAATTCCTGCGATACAATTCTGCGTGATGTATTCGATAAGTGCAATAAAGTAACTGAGAGTTATGCTGCGAAAGGATCAGTCACCAAATCCTGTTTTTTTCTAATGCAATACAGTGCCCAAAGTAGGCAGCAATGCTGAAGGAGCTTGCGGCAAAACACATTCATCCAGCATGTTTGTCCTGTGGACTGATTTGCTTCATTACTGAGGCATTTTGATTAATGTTAAGGGGACGACAAAATAGTTTAAAAATCTATTTTTCAATTATTTTTCTTTTAAGAAGATTGATTCTCTAGGATCAAATTCATACAAACATTATTATTCTAATTTGCAAAATTAGGTCCGAATTTTTATTGTTTTATGCCAATCATTTTTATGCCAAACTAGCAGTAATGTCCTCCAGTTGCAAGGGTCGAAGAAACTATGAAGGTTGCTAAAGATCCTACACGTAGTGAAGGTCAGGATTTCAGGGCTGAAATAAGTATTCTTTCAAATGTTTTTTCTCTATTCTATTTCATATACATTTTGAACCTAGGTATTGATTTCAAGTTAGAGTATTTTGTTTTATGCATTTGTATTTAATTGTGTATTAATTTTGTAATATAACTGAACAGTACCCGAACACGAGCACTTGCTCATTCGGATAATCTTTTGTTATATCAGATTTATATATAAGAATAAACGATCTAGAAAATATTGTCAAACTGCTCGTTACGATTGCAATTTTTAGCTACTATGGTGTATTTTTTGTGGTTCCTCTCCAATATAATCAAATTAATCTTACATAACTGCTTTGTTCCACCGAGGTGAAAAATGGGCAAATGTGTATAAAAAGAAAAGTTATTCCAACCACAATTTTGTTTAAATGACATCCATTTCGATCAATATTTTTAGAAAGCTTATTTAGTGCCTCCGGTCAAGAAAGCCTTCAATAACAGATATGGGAGTTATTTCCAAAATCCAACCATCTGCCTATGGTCGGATGGTAGGCCTAGCCCCACAAGGGATGTAGGGCCAAGGAGTTTAGTTCAGGCTACATGAAGAATTAGTTTATCCTTGCCTGAATCTCCTCGGACGAGTCGTGGTCATCACCCCATGGCTTCGTCCCAGGTCTGAACCTGCCTTCGGGCAGAACACTCATCATCATCATCAAGTGACTGACTATTGCTGCATTTGTAGAGACAGAAAGTAGCTTGATTCCAGAAATGTTGAATATATCACTAGTATGGGTTCTAAAGGGAATATTAAACATAATTTTAATCGCTTAATTGAATTACTTCTAGCTCATGAAATAGGCTTTTTCTGCAATTGCCCCATATGATGTTCATATAAGTAAGATGACTGTGGATTAAAGAAAAATATACCATTTTAAGAAGTTGACTGGACATTCCTGAAAGACGTAATCTGTTTATAATACCGACTACTGGGAGAATTTTCTTCTTAATTTTATCAATTTGAGATTCCCAAGAAAGGATACTGTCAATATTTAGTCTTAAACAAGAAATAATTTCAATTCTCTCTATTGTCTTATTATTTGTGTTTAAGTTTATATTGGTTTGAAGTCTGTGTGATCGCTTGTGAAAGAACATGAATTTAGAATTATCTTCGTTTATTGTTAATTTATTATAGTTAAACCAATTGATTAGGACATTCATGTCATGTTGCATTTCATATGCTAAGTCTTCTTCTGTTCTTCCTGTATAGAAAATATTTGTGTAATCGGCATACAAAAGCATTTTACCAAACAATTTTAAATTAAACAAATCGTTTACATATATATTGAAGAGGAGTGGACTCAGGATAGATCCTTGAGGTACTCCACACTTAATAGATGCTATTTCACTATTATATTGATTTACACTAACGTATTGCTTTCGATTACTCAAATAACTTGCAAACCATGCTAACGATAATCCTCTTATCCCTGCGTAATTCAATTTCTCTAGTAATAAATCATAGTCTACAGTGTCGAAAGCTTTTCTTAGGTCCAAGAATAGCCCTGATGCTAAGCTATTTCCGTCAACTGATTTTTATATTTGTACAAGAATGTCAAATAGAGAAGTGGCTGTACTGCTTCTTGATGTAAACCCATATTGCATGGGATGAAAGAATGTATTCCTATGTAAAAAGTTTTGTAGTCTTATTTTAACAACTTTGTCAAGGATTTTAGCCAAAACCGGTAAAATACTAATTGGTCTATAATTACTAGGGTCTGTGTCATTTCCTCCTTTTGAAATGGGCACTACTCTCGCAATTTTACATTTAGAAGGTACAATTCCCGAGCTTAGAGAGAGATTTACAAATTGGACGATATAGGGAGTTAGCCAAATTCTGTTGTTTTTAATAAGTTTGTTAGTAAGAAAACCATCTGTACGGTTCCCAAAGTTTTTAGTTCACTTTATTTTTTTTATTTCATAAGGAATAAACTTCCAATAGGAGTGTTGCTGTATGAGGGCTTATAAGAATCGTTATTTCTGGGTATATTCTTAGCCAAGTTTAGAGCAGCATTAACAAAATAAGTGTTTAGGTTTTGCGAAATTTCAACTGGGTCCTTGATAGATTTATTATCAACCATTAGTTCGACAAAGGAAGTATTTTTGGTCCTTTTTGGAATATTCAGAAGTTCATTTACAATTTCCCATGAATGTCTGGAACTTTTAGTACTTGAAAACATTTTTGTATAATATTCTGGTTTTAATTCCATCTTTTTTTAGTAACTAAATTACGAAGTCGTTTATATCCTATTAATGTATATTCTGAAGAAAATAATGATTTGGTTTTCTTATACCATTGATCTTTACTATGAATTAGTTCCATGAGTTCAGAAGTTATCCACTTACAAGAAGAACGAGATACCTTTTTAGATTTGGACCTTTGTTTGTGAACAGTACAAGCGACAACTCCACTTTTTATATAATCTAAAAGTTAATCATAATAAATTTCTGGATCATCAGATGAACATACAAAAGTAGTGGTTTTAAAATAATAAGATAGTTTCTTGTAATCAATATTTTTCACAACTTCTAAATTACCTGAATCTAGTTTAAATTTGGTTGTTTGTGAGACAAGATTCTTAATTAATATATTGTGATCACTAAAGTCTGACTTTATATTAGCTATTTTTACCATCGAATTTACATACTTATTCATATATATGTGATCTAATAACGATTTTTTATTTCCTTGTATTCTAGTTGGTAATTTATTATAACGCATTAAACTAAAGCTTTCTTTTAATGACTCACTTAATGTAGTTGCTTTGCTGGAAGAATATATATCAATATTAAAATCACCTGCAAGTATTACCCCTGTTTACTTTCATTAAAATTAATTCTAAATCATTTAGGAAGTTTTCATACATTAATTCATGACGATTGTATACTCCTATTATATTAAAAGTAGTGCTCCCTTTAATCATAATATGGATTATGCTGTATGAAGCATTAATACACTGTATAACCTCACTGTGGAAACTATCACGTAGCACATAAATTGAAACACCCCCCTCCTCCTCCTCTGCAATTTCAGATTTTGTAATTGCAATGTTAAGTGTTATGTGTAGCATTAATTACCAGGTTACCAGATTCGGGAAAGGGAAATAATTAATCTGAGCAATATTGTTTTACAAGCTAACATTTTTTGGGTTAATTTCACCTTATAAATTTATAACTTTCAGACTGGAATGTTCTGAATTGTGATTTGTAAGTTTGGAAGTCATAATATGGGGATAAAATAAGTTAATAGGTCTACACACTTTTAAAAGAGTTGCTAAACTAAAATAGTTCTGTTAAGAAGATGTGTTCTTTGATAATTTATTATTACGCTACTCAAGTTATGACACTAGATACAATCAGCAAATTTAAAAATAATCTTTATTTCATGTACAGCTGTGTTGTTTGCCCTTCGTGTTTTGACAAGGCAATAAGTAGACTTATTTTAGTGGTTGATCTATAGTACCATGGTTTTCCTTTCTCAAAAGCTCGTTCACATAGTATTTTATCTTCAGATTTTGCTGTTTTTCTGTAGCCTATGCATTAATCCTTCAAACCTTGGAAAACTTTTACTTTTGTAGGATACTGCCCAAGATTTTCTTAGACAATGTAATTGCAGATTTATCACAATTTTCTTTAAAATCTAGAGAATAAACAAATTAATGTTTAGGCTAAGGATTTATTTCTTGATTTCAAATTCGGAGGAAATGGCGATCGGCTTATCATTATAGAGCGTAACATTTTCATTTTAAGAACAGTTAAATATTCCAATGAACTCAGTTTTAATTGATATGTGTCATATAAATATTATAGACATCACAGTCAACGTTCATTATTACGGACGACAAAGAAAATGGTTAGATGATACATGGCAGAGGTTAATCGGATTAGGTATACGAGGGGTCCATTTCTTTCATCAGCCTTTAGAGTGTTATATCCTAGACCAGAAGTGGTTCCGAATGTTTTAAGTGTCGCGGCACCCTGAATTTTTGTTTCGCGAGACCCTCATAAAATATAATTCAGGGTATTTAGACTTAAATTCTGTTCATCTCATTATGATGGAAATACTGCATTAATATTTGATCTAATTTGTAACAGCTGGTCCTGGCTTGAATCTGTCAGTTACCTTTGAGAATTGGGTCAATGGAATACATCGTAAATCGTATTCTAATCACAGCAGATAATGCCCTTTAGTTCCTGTTTAGAATTCTTCTCGATCATCTGATTCCTGAGTCTATAAAATTTTCACCTCTATCAGTATTTTTGACACTCTGTGTGTATTTCTCACTGCTTGTTGAAGATGTAAGTTCCTTACTCTTTTACCTCCAGGAACTCAATTTTATCAACTCATCCATATTTACACTAATTTGAAAGGTTCGATATTGAACAACAAAAGAATGTAACCAAAGTGAACGACAGAAGATATATGGAAGTTTACATCCTATTTTATTGCTAAAGTAGAAAGTAGGGGCCAGGCGAGGGTTGAAGTGAAAGTATGATTAACCTTGGAAAGGGATTCAGAGCGTCACTGGTCTATCGGTCTATCGGTACATTCTTGATACCGTGAGATAAACTTTTTTTTAACTTTTGAGAAATGGAGAATTTGGTAAGTTAAACCAGGATTCTTTCTGCCCTCTTTTTTTGTTCCATGGAACCCCGGGGTCTGCGGACCACAGTTTAGGAAACGCTGTCTTAGACTACTTAAACCAGTCACTTCTTGATTTTAAATTTGACTGTATGACAAATTAATGCATTTCCTTTGAAATTATCGTAGTAGACTGCAACCAGGAAAATCGAACGCCTATCGATTATTGTGATGCAGTTCCATCTACGAGAAGCTATGACTAGACGCAACACTATCACATGAAACTATCGGGAAAAGTAAAATGGATTTCATTGAGTTAGCTGTAATGCAAGTATTCGTGTGACACGAAGGAAATATTGGATGTATTACCCTGTTCTTTTTGCAGTAGGATACAATTCATTCAATTCCCATAACACTTCTTCTTAAATCTCTTCCGATAATTCCATTTTCCAATACTTCTTGTCTATACTGGAAACGGTAGAGCTGTAGAGCTATAGAGCTTTTGCGTTGTAATGGTTATTTTTTGTCTGAAACCCTTAATGTATATAGTCTATGATTAATGAAATATCAGACTGATACAATTCGTACAGACTAAACACTATTACATCCCCACGAACTTGATGAAAATGTTCGATATTTGGTATTAGCCAGCCATTTACCGGTAATTGGAGTACAAAAGTAAGCGATATATGTTATGTCAACCTGTCTCCCGTCAAAACAATCTTTAGACTGCAATGTACTAGGAAGAAGGGGTATCCCTATAAGTTTCACAGCTATTATTTATAGAATGCATTATGATGTTCTTTGAAGACCTTAGCGTAATTAACACCCTATGGCTCCCCCCCAGGAAGAAATCAGTCACAATATATGCTTGGAGTATTCTGTATAATACCCTTTATTAATTTTGGCAGTAGGGTCACTGAATTTGAAGAAAGAATATACCCAAAATGTGAATGCTACATGTTAACTAGGCCAACCCTTTGATAATCACAGTATTTTTATTACGCACTTCACTATCAAGGGGTGATTCTTCACCCTAGGCCAATATCAATTATTCTAATTATTCCTTAGGATTCTTCAAGACATAATATGTCTTATAATAATATGTATTATCTACACACTCAAATGCTAAAGAATAAAAATTGACTCAAATTATTTACATTGATGTGATAGTGATACTGCATGGTTTTCGAAGCTATTTTTATATACATATGTTTTCAAGCCTTAAGGACCTTTCTACACGGACGGAATAAAAGCGACCGAATATTCGGACCGAGACCGGCTGATTTTGACCATGTTATACGAACCTAATTTCGGTCGCCGAACTTCAGCGACCGAAACGCGTGATGCATGTTACACGGGCAGAATGTTGATCGAAAAAACGCAAGCTGGAATTCTTTCGAGGGCAAAATGTACGGGGTTGGAAGTTTAGAAATGGCAACACATCTATAAAATCCTCCGCGCGCGTTCATTCGGTCGACATTCCGCCCGTATAAATTGGCCCATGTTACACGGCCGATTGTCGGCGAACGAAACGCGTATCCATTGGGTCAATGGGTAGGTAATGTTATGAATTACACGGATGGCGCCTTCAGACGCAGAAAAAAATGTGTAGGCGGTTTTTTCGCCTAGCGACCGGTAAAATTGCGGAAAGAACGCGCGCAGAAAAACGCCTGTGAAGTTATACGGGCAGAATGTCGACCGAATGCACGCGCGCGGAGGAGCAGAAGCATACAGGGTGGGAAAAATTTGAAATACGTTGTGGTGTTTGTGCATGGCGATCGACTTGCGACCTTACCAACCACGCATGGCTACTGCACGTTTAATTCCTGGGAAAATAGACATAGTTTTATTTGACGTCACCACTTTACACTTTGTATCTACAGAAATTGATAAAATTCGAAACTTTGGGTATAGCAAGAATTTTAGATTTAACGCGGGAGTAGTCAAGCAGCCGACTTGTGTTCTGTAAGACTCTACCGACCACGCATGCACGGTAAAAATGTCAACTTGGGATGTCACGGTTATATTTTGACAGATGACAGGTACTGCACATAACACATAGGCCTAGCTGTTAAGTTCATAAACATGGACAGTTACTTCTTTTCGGATATATAGAATTAATTTAGGAGGCATATATGAGCACATTTTTAAAAATATTAACAACTAAATACAAATTAATATGAACTTGGAGCAACTTTACTTTTTTCAATAACAATGCTTGCAGCTTCTCAGGGATCCTGGAGGTTTCTTCTGTATCTTTCGGTATTAATTTTGTTGCAGTCCTTGGATTGCTGAACTGCCTTCATTAGAGCCGGCATAGGGGCTATATGTTTGGCTAGAGCATTTGTTTTTCTGTACTAGCAGAATTGATTATTTCTGTTACCTTCGCAACTATGGCTTTCATGAGGGACAAACTCATTGACAGATTAACAGTCATACACAAGGGAAAGTTAACCGGAACTTTAAAAAATCTGACTTGAGGAAGCGCCACAAGAAAAGTATGGATTTCCAAACTGACAGAATTATGCAGCAAGACGGATACTGGCAAGCTGTTTTGGCGTCAAAAATTAAAGAATTTTACGAAATTAGACAATTTATTGTCCCACTGCGATTGTCAGATTGTGTCAGGAATGTACTATAGTTCTTACAATCATATGTATGCCTGCAGTTGCCATGATTCAGCTATCAGATGGAATTTGTGCAAGCAAATCCATTTACTATGCCGGACAATTAAACCGCGTGCATTGCCCTGCCGAAGCTCAAGCATTATTATTGAAAATAAGTAAAGTTGCTCCAAGTTCATATTAATTTGTACAATGATTATTAGTATTATTTTTTAAAACGTGCTCGTATATGCCTCCTAAATTAATTCTATATATCCGAAAAGAAATAACTGTCCATGTTTATGAACTAAACAGCTAGGCCTATGTGTTATGTGCAATACCTGTTATCTGCCAAAACATAACCATGACATCCAAAGTTTACATTTTTACGTTGTAGTAGTGTGTGCAGGCTGTGGTCATTGTAATTGAAGTTACCAAGCAAGTTACGGACTATTGCCCTCGAAAGAATTCCAGCTTGCGTTTTTTCGGTCACCATTCTGCCCGTGTAACATGCATCACGCGTTTCGGTCGCTGAAATTCGGCGACCGAGATTCGGCTTGTCCTCTAGTTTTTTCGCGTCTGAAGGCGCGGTTATTCAGTCCGTGTAATGTATAACATTACCTACCCATTGACCCAATGGATACGCGTTTTGGTCGCTGACAATCGGTCGCGTTTATTCCGTCCGTGTAGAAAGGCCCTAAAGAAGCTTCATCCTCCTCTCTTCAATCAGAACAACATTAAATTACTATTATTATCAACTAATGAATAAAAAATGATAACTTGACAACAATGGATGACTTCATTTCCCTAAGAATTTTTTTCACCGTCTGATTGTTTACATTTTTCACACATTATTGTGTTTCTGCTGTGTTGTGTGCACATAAAACTCCTACACACAGCATGTCTTCTCGTATCCTCTCAGATTTACCGTCTATCTTGTGATCTCAGTAAGATGATTTTGTTGCGTGATGCCTCAATTTTATCCAAGAACATTTTTTATAGCACGAATGATGCTAATAACTCTTCACTAGAAACTTGAATTACTCAGAAGAAACTTGATCATGTAAGTACAGCTTCATGTAGGAAGACACATTATTGAACTGCAGTAGAGTAACTATAAATGTGTGAGATGTAAAAGGTTTTCTTCTTGGCGCACGCGGTACATTTTTCGATTTTAAGCTGCGTATACATCTGCGCTCCGTTCCGTTCGCGCGCCTCTCGGAACGCAGATTGCTACGGCATTTTGAGGTGTTCGCGAACCGCTCCTGTCGGGTATTTCGACGAACACAAATTATTTCTGATTTAACATTGGGACTGTATATTTTGTGCTAGGTAATTTTGTTAGTTATGGAGTGGTCAGAGGAAAAGGTATTGCAAATGATAGGTATTTATAAATCAAAACCTTTACGGTGGGATCCTAAGCACAAGGAAACTTTTTAAAGAAATTTGGAAGGAGGATGCCTGGAGAGAACTAGGTATTGAAATGAATGTGTCCTCGGATCAATGCGAGAGGATGATAAGTTTGCTGTCTTCTAATCGGCGTGATAAACATAAACAAAACATAAGCAAAGGTATAGGAAAACTCATGTCTAAAAAATGTTTTAGTTCGATAATTAAGTCGTACACATTTTTTGTAATTGAGGACTATTTTTTCAAAACTAGCTTTCCTTAAATATTGACGTGTGTGTAGGCTAAACCTAAACCAACTGTAGATCGCCTATTTGAAATAGCCCTTCTTCTAGGAGAACAGTTTTGAAAAATTCTGTTTATTCCAGTGCCTGATGGAAACACATGTTGTGGGATATGCATGATGTTTTGATTTGGAACACCTGCAACATGCGGCAGCAATATTATTATTATTATTACTATCGTTATTGTTATTGTTATTATTATTAAGTTAAATTTGACTATAAAGACATTGTGGGCGCGATGTTAGGGTTAATGGTATGTTGATGGGCTGTGATATATCACATGAGATTAGCAAGACTACACACAAAATACTTAGGCCTAGTGATGACAGCTGGTGGTTCGCAGTAGGTTTGTCACTTTCTCATGGAACGCGGGGAGGAGCGCTTTGAAAATAATTTCAACGAATGGTTCACGAGCGACGCGCGAACGGAGCGGAGCGCAAGAGGAGCGCAGATGTATACGCAGCTTTACAAATAACTTAGTACAGCCTATTTTCTAATGAGAGTTTTATTAAATCATGTTTTAAGATTTTAGATGAGTCAGTCTAATTGTTACGTTGAATGTTATGTTGGATGTTTGTGCGTATTTTTTTGTTATATAAAATGTTCAGTAATTATGTAAATAATTTTTTTTCTGGATCTCGCTTCTAGGCAGATGACTTTCTACATTTTCCACAAAATTCTAAGGTTTTTTCCCCCTGAGATAAACAAGTATTGGGGTGCGTTTTCGTCCTACTTAGTTATCAGAAGGTTATGTAAAAGGTTTACATATAATTCTTCGGTCTGTATGTTATGTTTTATGTTGTACATTTTGCATTATATAGGCCTACTGTCATATACTACACTCATATTTTCATGTATGTACCTTCTGAAAGGTATACCTACTGAGTCAATATGCATTCATAAACCACATAATATTGCCTCTGTTAAACATTACATGATAATATTATAGGAGAGAAATTCTTCCGACTCTGGGATTTGAACCCAGGACCTTTAGCTATTCGTGCCAATGCTCTACCAACTAACTTATGCCAGAGCTCACTTCACAGCGCCAAATGGAACCTCTCTGCTATGAGTGATTGCCCTTAATGGTCTACCTCACTGGCATTCAAGTTATGTCATGTATAATGTAATGTAATGTAAGTGTTTATTACAGTAATTACCTTTTTACAAATTCCAATGCAAACGATCGCATGAGTAGGCATGGACCGTACATGCTTACTCAAAAACACAAACAAACTAAATCTATTCCTCACCCTCCACACCCGCTCTCCAATTTGTCGCTTTTTCAAACCTGAGCTGTCTCGCCTTCATTAAAAACTTCCCAATGCCTTGTTCAACCTTTTTTCCTTGTCAATAACTCCAAACATTTTAGTTGCTCCCTATATAGTAGTGTGAGGCACACTAATGATTTTTGTGACCGGGCTTCCACTGTTATTGTACAGTGACATTCAAGATAGATATATGCTTATGCATTCATGAACCACAGATTATTGGCTCTGTTGGACATTACATGATAATATTATAGGAGAAAAATTCCTCCGACACTGGGATTTGAACTCAGGTTCTTTGGCTATCGGTGCCAATGCTCTACCAACTGAGCTAAGTCAGAGTTCAGGGAGGTAGACCATTAAGGGCAATCAGTCTGGCCTCGACGATCAGACGATCTAAGTTCTCGTCTTCTGCGATAGATGGCGGGTGATGGCATGCTGGATGATGGCAATTTCTCTTGGCGTTTTAACTCAAACCAACGGGCTTTAAAACAGGAAAATAACTCGATTTAATATAATTTTAAAATTAACACGAGCAGAATTGATTTTATTTTAAATACTGGTTGTTTATTATGCAGTTTGATTTGCTGCTCTCACCGTTCCAAGATTCGATATTAATCTAAATGTTATATAATGAAATTCTGCACTTTAATGGGTCATTAATGATACTGCTACGACACATGTAATAAGCATATTACCGTATGGTCGAACAGAAAAAAAAAAACTTGCAAGCTGAACACCGGATTAAAAATTGTTAGCTCTGGTGAGAACTAGGATGGGAGACACCAGCCTTCTCCTTTGATATTTCAAGCAAGTGAAGCATAACGGGAGACCCACCATGGTTCAGAGTCCACTTTAATAAGTGGCTACTGTAATACCAGCGTCAATAGTCGTCGACTTACAACAGTGAGGAGGATCTTTTCCATCCTCTATGGATGCGGATAACGAACATCACCTTGATCATTCGTGAAATGGCTCATAGTCCACAGGGTGATTGTGGCGGGAACAAAAGACATATCTCAGGAAGAAAGACATATATAAAAATTATTTACCGGGGACACGAAGGGAAGAGACCACTTGGAAGACCTAGCCGTAGTTGGGAGGACAATATTAGAACAGAAAGAGAAGTAGGATCTGCGAGGAATGGTTGGATGGAGTTAGCTCAGAATAGGGTTGAACGGCGGGCTCATGTAAACGCGGCAATGAACCTCCGGGATCCGTAAAATATATCATATCCCTTTAGCTTGCTTAGAAATTGTATATGCCATTGGATAAGTAAGTACGTACAGTTTCAATATCTTTAGTACTTAATTAAAATCAACTGTAAGCTTATATAATTATGTAGTCATAATTTCAAGATCAGTCAGACTGGATGTCCGTGCGTATGTGTGACTGTCAGTGTGTCTGTCAATTTACCTGTGTGTCTGTCGGTGTACCCGTATGCCTGCCAGTGTATCTGTGTGTCTGCCTGTGCGTCTGTGTATCTTTTTGTCTGTCGTTCTATGTGTGTCTGTGAACAGCATTGCTCGAGAACGGAAAATCACATAAACACGTTTTATATTTGTTTTAAATATATTCTGGGGATGTGACACGAAGATTGACGACAGCTTTCTCTTACATTATTTTAATGCCACTTTACATGAAGGGAATGTCATTTTTCGCGTTTTTCTCTAAAACGGCGCTGTTTAAGTTTTGTACACGAAATGCTTATAATAAGTACTAAACTTCAATTTGAAAAAAATATATAAAAAATTTCTCTGAGGGGTAGTTATAAGCTATACACCGTTCTTAGAAACTCAGTCTTGGCCTGGTGAACAATAAACCTTTGCATTAGAGTGAAACAACTGAATACGCACTACTTGCAATACGGTTTCTTATTCTGTATCAGAATTTGTAGGTGAAAAGATGTATTGACAATGCTTAGGGTAAAGAAGATTACCTGAGAGCATTAGGTCTATATCAGAATATATTTGGGTTGTGTATCCTTCGGGATTGCAACAGCCAACGACTTTCTCTTCATTTTTACAATCACTTAGTAAGAAGAGAATGCCATTTTTGTCGATTTTCTCGAAAACTGCTACGATTTTGTTAAATTTCCTACAAGAATTACATAATACGCATAATATATTACAATTTATGACATATATTATGCACAACAGCTAAAGCTGTTGTTTGGTTAGAAGAACTTATGTGCCCACGTAAGATTTTTTAGTTCAGCTTTATTCATATTCGATTGAGCATCACTATACGTCTTGATCCAAGACGTGTACGGAGCAAAAGTAAACAACAGACTTGCCTTGACTAACTGTGTCCTGTCGTTTCATTGGTTAATCGCACCAGCGCATACGTCACGATAGTGCGACAAGTTCAGTAAGATGTTTACTTCCATTCCGCACACATCGTAAAATTATTTATATCTTATGCAATTATGAAAACATAAGTTCTGTTAAGTAAGCTGCTTGCTTTGATATTTATATCATAGGCTTACATGTTTCACAACATGTATCTAGCAAACAAGATTTCATTTGTTTTTATCGTTGCCTTGGCAATTTTATTGATTCTGAAGAAAAACAAGAGACTAAAGTTACTAAATACAAGACTTATTTTACAACACAATTAATTAATTCGTTGTACTTTTCATTCACATAATGTGTGATGAAGTACACATAAGTAAAGTAATAAGCATGGCCTCTAATTTTATAGAAGATTATTACGAGCCTTCAGTACTTACGTCACCTATAAAGAAACGTGCGAGGAAAAGGTTTGTCGAGCGGCGAGAAGATACAGATTGTAAATATATACAAAACATTGGGAATCGAGTCCGGGACCCTTGGGGTTTAATCTAAAAAAGAAAGCTCAATTGACTCTACGGTATGTAATGGACTAAACAGTCTCAAAAACGAACTCTTGTGAACTGTACTTTGTACTTGAAAATGCGCTCTTACGCTTGCCAGGCAATTCCTGTGGAGAGGGAGGAGACCTATCGGTAATTTTTGCATCCACCCTCCCCAGACAACAGCTACTGTACAATCATTAATTAAACCATTACAACACTAAATCACACCAAATACAAATAACAATAAAATTAACTATTTAAAATAACTATCTGTTGTCTCTAAATGAATTCATCATAAAAATTGAAGATTTTAAAACTTCCAAGCAAATCCTAGTTAACTCCACCCGGTTAAAACCCAACAATAGCATAGTAGATTTTGTGGCTTCGGGCAGAGACCCACAAGATCCGAACACAAGAGGTTTTACTTCAAAATCAGTATTCGGCCATTTAGCTTGAAAGCTATCCCTCAGTTGTTCATATTTATCAGACTTTTCCTTGGCTCCCATATAGAGGCTGTCCCCATCCTCGTATCTAATCGTGACATCTAAAACCCATACTTTGTTAGTCACTTTTAAAACTAAATCGGGTCTCAGAAATACGCCGGCTGAAATGGGGAAATTATGTTCCTTGTACAATTCGGAATTAGGTATTACAGCCATCTTCCCGAACACCTCGGACACAATCCGGTCGTGGCGCCTCATACGAGGTTGTTTATTAGCCATGCACTGACCGAGAATGTGCCCGAGGGTTTCGGGAAGTATACCACACTTTCTGCAGATGGGGTCAACCTCGGGTCTATAGCGGTGTTCAAGGACCCTGCAAAGGGCTGTATTAGTGCGAAGTTTAATAGCCTCAATGAGTAACCTTGATGGAAGCCGATTTTTGTCGTACAAAAACTCATTTCCTATTCTATTATCATAGAAAGAAGGGGCTGATTTTCCTTGCCAAATACACGAGGCCCACTTTAGCCTATCGTTCTCTTTGAGAACTGTTTTCTTCCTCTCAATGTCCTTAATCGAGCAGGGCCAGGTCAAACCGAGTCTTTCAGCACGCTTAGAAATCTTATGTTGAAAGTCATCAGAGGCTATTACTGTTTGAACGATGGGGTCATTGTTAGAGTGCAACTTGGACGCTAACCTGAGCGCAGCAAGCTGCACTATATTTTCTAATTTTGGAAAACCAAGGCCTCCATCGCGGCACCTAGCATAGAAAAATCCGGATGTGAGCTGCGCCGGGAGGTGCAGAATTTCCCTGAGTATTTGTCGAAGAGAATCGTCAAAGGCAACCAATAGAGTCCTACTCGGAGGACTGGCTACTAATCCATATAAGAATTTCGGAATAAGGTGCCTGGAGATAAGATCGAGCTTTTGCGCCGGCCTAAGGGGATAAGAGTGAATTTTCCGAGCCGCCCTCAAAATCCTATCACCAAGCACCCCGCCGTCCCCTCTAAAATTCCAAGGGTCTACATTTATTCCTAGATATTTTAAGGTCTCTCCAGGAGGTGAGAAATTAATCTTTGAATTCCCCACCCTTACTAAAGGGTCGACTGAGACCCAGGTATCTCTGGTGGCAACGATCTCTAAGGCACAGCACTTACTAACCGAAATTTCCAAACCTACTTTGGTCAGACCTTCGAACAAGGTGTTCAGTTCGCTCTGCAAATCATTTCTATTATTAGCTAGCAAGACGATATCGTCAGCAAAGGCTAAGATTCCCGTTCTCACTTCTCCCCACGAGAATCCCAGCCCTGCCGACTCAATATCGCGAATAACATTATCAATAACAAGGTTAAAAAGCAGAGGAGATATCGGGTCACCTTGTCTTATTCCTCTCTTAACCTGGATAGAGGCGCCACCCGATTGAAGCGTAGTATTACAATCCATGTATCCAGACATGATTAAGTTGGCAATATTCCGAGGAATACCATTTGCCAACAGAGATCTTTCAATGGCCGTATGAGGGACCATGTCGAACGCTTTAGCGAGGTCTACCACGGTTAAGCATGCTCCTTTGTTTTTCTTAGCATATTCAAGGAGCTCGATAATGATGGTGCTGTTGACTTGGCAACCTGGTTCCTTGATGAAGCCTTTTTGTCTTAACGAAAAGTTGACAACTTTACGAAGACGGCTATCAATAGTGCTGGAAAATAGGCGCGCTAGGATCGACATAACCGTGATAGGTCTCCACCCTCCTACTTCGCCAAGGTCCTTACCTTGTTTGGGTATAAAGGTTGTTCGTGCCTGTTTCCAAACAGGAGGGTAGCGCCCCGATACAAGGATCGCGTTGAAGAGTTTGGATATTAATCTGTGAAATCCTAGAATGTGTCTCCGGCCTAAACCGTCTATACCCGACGAGGACGACGCCTTCATCTTCCGAATCTTAGCGTCGACCTCTTCAGGGGTAATGGCAACAAAATTATTCAACGAGTAACCCGACACTCCCCTCTGTTCTATGCCATCCAGCCTTGCAGTAGTATCCTTACCCCAAAGATCAGAGTAAACTTGGACTAATTCGGTTAAAGGCGGGCGGACATCACTGTCCACATCACCTAAAATGTCCAAATCGTGACAGGCTCTTTCAACAATCAGTTTGGGGTTTTTCCTAAATAGCCCCTGAGCCTTAGAAAATTTTGCTCTCTTGTTTAAAGGTCTACGATCGAACGGACGATCTCTGTGATCATTTAGTGCAACTTCATTAGTTCCAAAAATACTAGTAATAAATCCTTCTAGGATAACCTCAATATCCAGATTTCCAACCTCTCCCCCAATAATTTGGTGGAAATAATGGTCGAGCTTCTTTTGAATATCTCTGAATTTATTGAGTTCTATTCTATTAATAGCGCAACGTAAACCTGCTCTAGCTATCGAGACTTTCCATTTACTGACATCTGAGGCTTCTAGTTCGTTATCTAACACTTTATAGTTATTAGCTATATTCTCCCTTAAATCAGCAGTCTGAGACAATTCTGCAACTCCCGGATTATGAGATATTGATCCCTGGAGTCGGATAGTCCCACTACAATCGGATTCTCCATCTAAGGGAGCAATCTTACCCCGCGGGTAAGATTCGGTTGTTTACTTTTGCTCCGTACACATCCTGGATCAAGTATAGTCAGATTCCGTGTGTATACCAGTAGGCCATATAGCTATTGATGTGCATCTGTTTTTCTATTGTTTATATGTTATGTCTTCTATTAATTTTAATGGATATGATACAGGGTGAAGTAGCAGAGATGAGTGATGGTAGTAAATGAGTGGCTTGATATCAAAGGCGGACATCTGAAAAAATTCATAAATTCAGAAAAATGCCAGTTCCTTATATACAAGTTATATTTACGTATTTTTTATGGCTTCTTTTTCATATTTCCGCTTAGAAGTCCCAAATAATCTTTGTTCTGTTTCTGATATCAATATCATTAAGAAAGTCAGTGAAAATTAGCTTTGAAAATACAGGTGTCCTGTTTTGAAACAAAAATTGACGAATGTCCGCTTTTGATACAAATATGATGGTAGGTGTCCGTTTTCGATCCAAATGACTCGCCTAAGAAATTCCATATCAGACCAACCCTAATATTGCTAAGAAAGATAAGGAGACGAAAAGTGAAATACAGTATGAATTAAAAACCAATACGTTGTCAAAATTCCTTAAACAAGATTTTATTTTATAAATACTGCATGATTCTCGCGATTGCAACAGCTAGCAATAATGTTAATTCATTATGTCTCTATGCCCTGTTAACGAGGTTGTACCGTGTTACATTATTCGTTATGAATAACTCTAACATTTCTGACATCAAACTTTCACCACACGATATATTAATTTATTTGGTTTGACATATCAAATTAGCATATCCAAAATGTGAGTTTGACGCTTCTCCACATTTCTTTTCCAGTTTTCTGAATTGCTTTTCCTTCTTCTTGTGCTCCCTTCACTAACTGAAATATTATTATCTATGGGAACACTTACTCTTTTCAATAATACCTTAAATAATATTATTACAAGGTCAAAATAATATTACAAACTCGCAACATGAGCAAAACAGATTGTCACATTAGGAACAGTAGCAGCCATTGCTAAATCGGAAGTCACGTGATCAGATTCTAGCTCCCGCATTGGGTGCTTGGTAGATGTCCGATGTTGAAAACAACTTGCACAGCAGGAGTCCGAATTTGAAACAAACCTTCAACTTTGAAGCAAAAAAATTACGTGCTTGCGTTCGTTTCCGACAGAAACCGATTTCACCATTGGAAAGGGGAGACAAAATCCTATAGGAATCCACTTCTAACTCAATTTCAATTTTTCCGACAGATGTCCGTCTTTGATATTAAGCCACTCAAATATCTAATTCGGCCCTTGCCTTTAATGCAGGGGAAACCATTATAAATCACGTCAGATTGGTCTGGAACGGGGTTTGAACCTAGGAGCTCCGGAATGCGAGTACAAGATTCTACCTCTCTCATTAAAATAATTTAGAATTGATTGGTTAAAACCACATTGTAAACTACATATAACAGCTGATCGGTATAGATATGCACCTTGAATATTAAATCATATCTGAATTTCTTTTTGAATTCATCCAAAAGAAAATATGTCTACATTTGTAGTCTTCAAGGTAAAATAACTCGGGTGCTATTAAATATAATTGCATGAAATTTATAGGACTTGTTCTAATGAAGTTTTTTTTATTTATATTACTCTACTAAATATGATTTTTACTTTCTCTACCTCTACTATAGGTAGAGGAAGTATTGTTTTCGACCATTAATTTCGTTGTCTAGTTTTCAGCATTAATACACTTTACGTTTGGAGGTCCCCTGATTCCAAAAATACAGTTTTCAGAATCACGTCTGTGCGTGTGTTTCTGTGTACGTCTGGCTGTGAACAGACAGCTCGAAAATGGAAAATTCAATATGAACTGCATATTCTAAGAGCTAAAACTTTTTTTTTATATATATTTTTCTTTATACATTCCCTGAAGAGTTACTCACACTTTCCTCAAACTCATGCGAATAATAGGGCATGGAATGAATGTTATAAAACGGAGTGTGCACCCCCGCATTGTTGCCGCTATCCGTGTGAACGTTTCAAGTCTATATTCATAATATTGGCATAATGAATAGAGGAGAAAGTGTGATGACTGAGGTAGTTCACTGGTATTCCGCTAGGTAGCAGTTACTCTGCTTGAGATTCGCGGGAGCAAGATTACTACGGGCGGTATAGGAAAAATTGCAAACATTCTTAAACAAAATAATACATTAATCTATTTCAAAATGACTCACCTTATCTAAATTGAATTGTTAGATACTTTTGACAATTTTCGGGCTGCTTTACACGTCTTAGAAGATCTCATCTCCATAAATAAACATGGCCGTGTGTAGCAGTAATTTCTCAGATTGCAAGAAGCTTGACCGTAACATTTCGTTCCACATCTTTCCAAAAATCGAAGATGTTCACAAGCAATGAACAATTATATAATATAGGTATGAAACAGCCAAGGGATGATTTGATCTAATATTTTGTTGCCTAGAAAATAGGGTAGAGGGTATGTTAGTATAATTTGATGAGAATTTGTTAAAGAATGTACATTTGTATAGAAATAACAACGTATAATTAGGGTAGAAAACAGCTAAGAGATATTTTATAAATTAATATTAATATTACAATGTATAGAATATTACTGAGTAGGCTATTAATTTGTATTAATATTGTATTAATAGTAATATTATTTATATTAATATTAATTTTCTCCTGGCTGTATGGGGTAAGTTATGTAGGTGAAACACGGTCAAAAGTGTAGATCTGTGTACAAATTATGTGAACAGAGATAATATAAACTAAGGGATGGTTTGTGAATTGCAGGGCACGGAAAATCTCAGAAGCAGCACTACAAAAATTGGGCGCGTGATCTTTAAAATTGGCGTCTCAACATCCGATAAAGACGCACATACGCAAAAATTGTTTTGCAATGCATTCTACATGTATCACACAATATTTCAAAGCATTTTCCCTGATTTTTTCATAAAAAAATTAAATACTCTTGCTACAGCCCGCTATTTGCTCAAACCATCGATCATTCGCCGTTCGCTGTAACTGATGTACGTCTTATGTTGTTAAATTATATTATTAAAAAAAGGAACAAGATATTAAACTAATAAGACATTTGCTATGATAATTATACATAAAAATTGTTAACATAAGTGAACAGAAACTATGATAAATAATCCAATAAATGCATAAATAAAAGTAGTGCAGATTTACTAAGTTAGAAAAAAGCTTCCCCAGCGGGTCAATCTTGCAGTATGGGTACAAGTAGTCAGTTAATATAGTATTATTATTGAGTCCACGAATAAATTATGTAACAATTTTTACGTTATTTCTGGTATTTTATGGAAAAGATGCCTGCTAATACCTCAATACCATTCTGATAGCTTTAGCTTTAGAGTAATTACTATTACTCGTTAACCATTATAGATATATAGGTGGTACTCAATTTATAATAATATCCAAATATTTCACTAAACCTTACATGCTTGATCTCTTTCTGGACACAAAAATATAATAATAAATGTCGCATAGTCAAATTTGCTTCACCCTCAACATTTCACGATCGTCCCACATCATTCAGACGGCTGTAGCGCCCGGAATAATTACCACTCAATTACTCGTAAACCATTCAAGATATAAAGGGGGTACTGAATTTAAAATAAAGTTGAAATATTTCACTAAAACTTTCTCGCTTGAAGTTTTTACGGGACACAAAAATGAAAAAAATTGTCGCATAGTCAAATTCCGTTTCACCCTCCATGAATTTTGTGTAATTGGTGATGTTTATATAATGAAATAAAAACATTTATGTCCGCATTTTTTAAGTCTCTGTTTTAACCATCAGAAGGACTGTGTTGTGCAGATTATTTCTGCACAAATTTCACAGAAATAGGACCAAGGGTTAGTTAAAGATTGCGAGTTTAATCATAAGATGCCAAACTATCATGATGCAGCATTGAGAAGTTGAAACGCAAACGAAGGTGCTGCCAGTGTTTCGGTGGACCGCCGCTCTCCCTATACCCACCATTGCATTAGCGGAAGAGTAATCACACTTTCTCATTCTATTCATTATGATATTGGTAATGTTTAAATAGCAAAACTTCAATTATTATTTTAATATCATAATTTCCTCTGATCCATTTTTAGGGAGTCGATGTACTTATATTAAAGCCTAAGTACAAGTCTCTGTTTCAAAAGTTGTTTAATTTATTAAGTGCCAGTATGGTACTTTATGAGATTGTGTGGTGGACGAAAAAATGTCTGTCCGTCTGTCTGTCTGTCCGTCCGTCCGTCTGTCCGTCTGTTCGCGCAAGCTACATGTCTTGCTAGCATTTTTATTCATGTCTAGCTAGTCTTTATGTTCAAACGTTCCGCTATATCAGTTCGCGCCCTGAGTCAACAGAATGTGGCGGAGTGGTACATTCTCAGCGCCTTTTTTCTGGCAAGTCATACGGCAGGTGCATAGTTTAGTGACCCTCGTGAAGAGACGCGGCGTCACTCCAAGTTAGTCAGATTTCAGCATTCACATGAGCCAGTTGTGTGAATCGCTACTCCATTTCGCGCCTTTCCTAGACAATAGCAGCAGTGGCTTTTGCTCTTAAATCGCAAATTAGTACACAATACGCCAAGTTACAAGTGTTGTCGTGTTCGTATAATTATTCTACAATAATTATAGCAATTTGCAATATTCACAGCTTATTAGATCAGTCTATTAAGCTCGTAATAGTTCGAGAGCATTGTGCAACCACAAGCGTTCACAGTGAATCAGCTATTCAGTGTAATTATTATCAAGATTACTTCTTTTACATTATTTCCACTAATTCTAGACAGAATTACGAGTGTTTTGATACATTATTCAGTACTGGCATAAATTCAGCACATTATTGCCACGTGTTCAATCTTATTACGTGCCAATTCATTACATTGGTTATTGTAAGTGATGCAATCATATTACAGTACTCATTATTAGAAGTTGTTATTTCAGTGTATTTATTTCATTCATTTAACCAACATATATCGTGTGAATAAATGTGCATAGTTAAAATTACATGTTTAAGGTTTTGTTCCAATATTACATCTGTGAACCTCTGTTCTCAACGACCTGCGATTAATCCACTTGCTCTCCATTGGGTGTCTGTCCCTTACAGACTGGTCCTCCTAGCTATCAGAGAATTCCTTTCCTATGTTTGTTCCTATCGAACATAACCCCATCATTTGGCATCTCCTTGTTCTGAACATATGCCGCTCTTGCCTCCTCCCTAACATTTGCTCCTCTCGTTAAGACCAGAGGATACCCTAACACCGTCTCTCCGTCTGTCTGTACGCACCATAACTCAAATACGCTTTTTCGGATTTTCATGAAACTTGGAAAACACATTTATAATGTCCATGGGAAGAAACCTATTGATATTGAACCAAATCGGTTCACCGGTACCAGAGTAATGCCCAATTTAATGACTATTTTAATAGATTATATTAGAAAGGCGTCATAGCTCAAATACGCTGTATCGGATTTACATGAAACTTGGTATACGCATTTATGACGCCCATGAAAAGTACCCTATTTAATTTGAACCTAATCTGTTGACCGGTACCGGAGTCAAATCCAATATAGTGTCTATTTTAAAGGCGCAATAACTCAAATACCCTTTGTCGGATTTTTATGAAACTTCGTATACGCATTTATAATGTCCATGGAAAGACGTCTATTGATATTCGACCAAATCGGTTGGCCAGTACCGGAATAATGCCCACTTTAGTGCCTTTTATGTTAATATATAAGAAGTCGCGATAACACAGATATGCTTTATTGGATTTTCTTGAAACTTTATATACCCATTTATAATGTACATGGGAAGACGTCTACTGATATTGGACCAAATCGGTATACCGGTACCGGAGTAAAACCCAATTTAGTGCCTATTTTAAAGAGGCGGTAACTCAAATACGCTTTACCGGATTTTTATGAAACTGGTATACACATTTATAATGTCCATTGGATGAAGTCTATTTATATTTGATAAAATCGGTTGACCTGTTTCGGAGTAATGCTCAATTTAGTGCCTATTTTATGGTAATATACGTATTCGAAAGAATTTATGAAATGCACATCTGTTATCATGGCAACATAGCCTATTGTTTTACTGTGATCTTATAATGCTTTGGCAATTAAAATACAGTTAGCTATGACAAATAACACTATTGCTTTACATGCGCTTATCCAACTAGACCGTTAAACTGACCTAGTTGGCCGAGATGGTAACGTTTTCTCCTCACATTCTGGAGTTCCATGGTTCAAATCCCGAAACCGGCCAATTTGACTTTTTTTTATTCTGCATATCATAACTGCAATCATAACTGATTAAACGAAAACATACTGGCACTTTGTTACATCAGTTTACCTGATTTTATTTCATTTTGCATCCAAACCTAATTTTCTATAGTTTTTCTAAACGCTGATAACGAACGGATGGTTCTGAAACTTAGTCTAATAATCCTGATTTGTATGTTATTTGAACATGGCTGTGCATTAAATTGTCCCTTAGGAAGAAAATAAATAGATTCTCCAATCCCATTTCTTAAAAAAATGTAGAGTTTTAGTGTATAAACGTCTGCACATTATTCATACTGATATACCTGTCTGCAGTGTAAATAATTCTTTAGAGCTTTGTTTCCAATATCCTGTAGTTGGTTGAACAGCTATGTGAAGTGCATAGTAAGCCTAGTTTTATGACTTGATCAGCCAAACCTGTGTCATAAAAATTCCTAAGGAATAAGAAAATGTTTCCTATTTCATACGGTACGATTTCTACAGGAAAATCTTAGGAATAGAGCATTAGCAACAGGTAATAATGGAATGAATACATAAAGTTGAAGACCGCAGAGAGAAAAACAAAGAATGTCACAAAAGCCAAAAGTTGAGAAAAACGAATTTAAACTATTTATTTGAATAATCAAATAATTTATCCTCGGGTGACCTAGAAGATCCAGAATTTAAAAAAAGAATACAAATTTTTGTTTAAATAGGCCTACAGATCCTACTTATTTATATACAAATGGAACTGTAAGGTTTGTGAAAAGTCTTTCATTATATTAAAGGTATATTTTTTAAATCATAATGAAAGGAACCCAACTTCTTCAGCAAGTAAAATGAGGAAGATTAGGCCTACCCCTTGCTCCGAACAGATGTCCTGACACTGTCCATCGACACTGAGATACGTCTTATTTGGTACTTAGATAATTAATCAGTGCAGGCTGCGGGGTTAATCAATGGCTTGCTTCTAATATCTCTTAATTTGTTGTATGTACCTTTTACGTTTTGTTTTAATGATTGTTGTTTCGACGGTCAAAATTAAACACCACCTTGTTTTCCCCACTATGTAACAAAAAGTCAACCTTTTATTTGACTGGGATGTTCCATAGTTTTCTCAATTCAGGTACTCGTAATATTTGATGTTGTATTAGTGCTGAAGCAGACGAGCTCAACACATTTCCTCCCTGACTTAGGATGCAAGAACGCGGAAATGGAGCAATAGAACAAATGCGCCGAAAATTTGTTGTGACACGAGTATGGCCAATAGTCGAGGGCTCCGGGGTGGTGGAGGGAGGGGAAAAAACTCCCAAATGCCATCAGATGTCAGGACTGTCTCAGTTATCATAATTTTATGGCATTCCTTGATTTTCCTGTGAGGTCTCAGTTTAGTATATTTTTTTTTCTGATCAATAGCAGAAATTTACTTTTTGAAGCGAAAAAATGTAAACACTTCCAAACATATTTTTACTTTGCTTGCCGGTTTCTTTATTTTTCTTAAAGTTGAAATAAATTTGATTAAGCGACCAAAACTTGTGTTCACATACATCTCATGTCCCAGAAGTTTTCTGCTTACGTTTCGTTAAAATTTCGTTAAGTAAAAATGTAATATTACTTGAAGTGAGCTTTTCTTCTTTATCGTAAGATTTGAAGAACGGTTAAGTTAGGACATCCAGAGCAATTTGTGTCGTGTTAGAATATGAAGACATGACAAAACTGTGGAAACGTTGCTTGATGCAATTGCATACTTACAGGTATGGTAAGCTGTCTAAAAAATGCATAATATTTCCTTGTTAGTATTTTATCTTCACTCCTCTGCGAGCCTTCATGTTCGTGCTTATAAGATTAATCATTGATGATATATTTACCGTATTTCTGCACCATCAGCGAAGATCTTATTTAAGCTAGCTAGAGTTGAGACGTTGACCAGCAATCAAAGAATTACTGGGTTTTAAATCCATTCCATTCTCCACGATTGTAAAAAAATTATGTTAATAGGTTGTACATGGTACACCATATCTCTATTAAAAGGATATCTCATATGTAGACCACCCACATACAAGATAATGTTTATTTATATTATTGTTATACAGGATTTTTGGACGATTACTCATGTCATGAAAATATTTTTGTTTTAAAAATCTACTTTCATCATTTAACCATTTTTAATGCTTTTTGTTGACAAATACGCCTTGATGAAGGATGGATAAACAATACTAATTGCATGGACATCGAGGAGTCTCAACCCGTAAAAAGAGTAGTAGGCCTACTATAGAAATGGCATAACCTGTGAACGAACATACTGAAGACTATCCAGTGATAATGTGACATGTCCAGTGATAAGTTATTATTAGGGCCCGAATTTTAAGGTTTTTGTAAACCCCAATTTAAGATTTTTAAACATAATATCATAGAATAGTTTTATTTAATTTTTTTTTTCATTTTCAGACGATTTTTTAAAAGTCTCACTTTAATAAATAAAATAAACACAATGAAAAAATATATTAATTCATTTTATTTTTACTTAAATTTCCATGGCTCTGAACCAAAATCTTTAGGAATATTTTTTCCTTAATAAGTAAAATAAACACATTGAAAAAATACTGTATATATATTAATATATTAATTCATTTTATTTTTACTTAAATTTCCATTTATCTGAACCAAAATACTTTAAGAATATTTTTTTCTTAGTTTTAGAACTACCCCTGTCATTTCCAACTCCATCAAAAACTCATCAAGAACGTATTTCAATTAATCAATCATCTTTTAGAATACTAAACTTTCGGCATCTTGCTGGAGCAAACATTGCGAATAAACTGCAAGTGCAATCTTCTTAAGAATGTATTTAATTTTCTTCTAAAGAAACCGGGGATTTCGGTTCACTTGAGATTTCCTTTACATGGGGTACAATGGGGTACAAAATGACAAAATTGCAAAACGCAATACTGAAAATAATATTAGCCCTTTTTAGGTTTCATAAGATTGGACTATGTGACTGTTATGACTATGAATCTGATAATTATGTAAAAATATCACAGTTAGCTAGCAAGGAACAAAATAGTTTAAAACTTCAGAATCCGGGCCCTAGTTATTATACATGGTTGTGCCAAAACATGTTCTAGATCCAACATATACTACGAAACTATATCCTGGTCATACTGGAAACAAAATTATTCAAGTCCAATTGTGAGAAAAGACGTGTAATTTAAGTTACGCCTAGGATGTTTTGGTTTAACTCCGATGCGGACCTTGAAATAGGACGTATTGTTCCGCTTGCTTACTCTGTTGGAATGATATGGTTCAGTTGCTGTTTTCATGGAAGATGAATCAGAAGACGAAGGAGGTGTGTGATTGCCTTCAACTCCAGACGCAACACTTTTTTGTGAGTCTGGCGAGAGGAATGGGTTTATTTCATACGCCACGAGGTCAACAATTTAACGAAATATATGAGCTAATGTACGGTAACTAACAAAACGATAGTTAATACACGAGAAGAGTTTTTTTTTTTTACTTTTATTTATGAATTCCATTGCATTATTGTTTGTTTGCTGGTGAGCTTATTAAAAGATAGACTATCCTAATAATAATAATAATAATAATAATAATAATAATAACAATAATATAAACAGTTCTTATAAAACAAAGCCGTAAGAAATTCGTGCACAGAGTAAAAAGGTCTTTCTATCAGCCATGCATATATATAATTTTTAAATATATTTACAGGTAAACTATGGATCCACTTAAAGGCAGTTTGTTGAATAAATTAATTCCATTTTAAAAAACAAGTGTTGTAAGTACTCTTTAAATGACACTTGGGTAAATTTATATCTGTACGGTGACGTGTATTATAATTATGTACTTTTCTACAAGTAAAATTCTCCAGATTCTTCTTGACATATAAGATACAATAAAATACTTATAAATTAAAAACTGTCATATTCATTTCAGTAAAAAGAGGTCTACAGCTTTCTGACTTCTGTTTTCCATTATCCTCAGGGCCTTTTTTTGGAAAATTAAAATAGAATTTGTTTCCCTGGAATGACCCCAGAGATATATTCCATAAATGATAGGGCTTTGTAAAAGAGCAAAATACACAGTCCTTACAACCTCGAGTGAAATGCAAGTCCGAATTATTAATAGAACAAAAATACCTCTGGCCAATTTAGTACAAATATTTTCAACATGGGGCTTCGAAATAAGCTTAAAGTTCAAACCAAGTAATTTAATATTATTGCAATTATTGGGCATCGTGCTTGTAAGACCAAAAGAATACTTCTGCGTATGAATCTATATTTGCAGATATATAAAATGGCAATTGCAGAATCAGTACTGTACCCAAAGGAATATTATAAGGTATTCAGTTGTATTTATACTAGTTATTTATACTCGTGTCAGGTTCTGTGTATGTACCAGTAGGCTTAGAAAGTACTGATGTGCAAATGTTTTCTATTGTTGATGTGGGTTATGGTTTCTGTTAACTTTAACTGATATTCAGGTTTAACTACACAGACTGGTATAGTATCAAATAGCGGCGATGAGTCATGGTAAGTAGAGAACCAATTCGGCACTTGCCCTTGCGACTGGGGAAACCATAAAAAACCAAAACGAAATTGGCCGGCTACTGGGTTTAAACCTGGAACTCCCGAATGCTAGTCCAATATGTTATCTCGGCAATCCCTCTCGATTGGGATGTAATTATTTATATGTACAGGGCATAGTCCTTTTATAAATTGCAAGAATGATATGGAGTATCACAATAAAAAAGGGAAGTAAATAAATCATGAGTTTTTTGCATTTACTTATTTTTATTTTACACAACTTAATATTATACTATTATCAATCACTTATGGCAATCATTATAAATCTTACATTGAACCTTATTTGAAAGCCCCTAATTGAGCAAAACTCGTGTCCAGGGGCTGCAATAGACATATCTGTTAATAAGAGCGAAAATATGTATATACAAATATCTATGTTAGAAAAAAAATACTTTTTCTGTCTACAATTTCTCTTTTTTTCTCTTGCTTGACCCCCTCTGCTAACACGTAATGTTTATTACGATTATAGGCCGAATTATTTTTTATAAATAAAATAATCAATATATTTAATATTATTATTATTATTGTTATTATTATTATTATTATTATTATTATTATTATTATTATTATTATTATTAAGAAAAGAAGTAATATGTGAAACTTATCAGTAATGTCAAAATTCTTCCAACAGTTCTTTCGATAGCAGGATTAAACACCAAATAATTTCTTCGCCATTCGGAAGAACTTTATGTAAAGCACTGCCTAAATCAAATCCAAAGAGCTAACATACGGCTACTTGCCACATTTTCCCAAAGATTATGAGGAAAAACATTGAATAACGTCCACATTGAATGTGGACTTGAAGGATTCTCCATCCCCTATAACTCACAAGTGTTGCATAACGACTTTAATAAATCTAAACTTTCAAGTAAGCTGGCAAAGAATGAAAAAAATAGCCTCGTGGGCGAATGGTTACTTTCATAGAACAATGTTCACTGAATAAGGCGATATCAGAAGTTCCTGGCCCAGGGCGGGTTAATGTTTAAAGAGACACCTTACATATTAGTATTACATAATATTGTGGAACAGTGTAAGAGGATGCAAGGGAAATTCCACTGTGATGTCATATGTCAGACAATGTTCACATTCTACTGCTTTATACATTTTTCCCGTTCTGACTGGTTATCAAATAAAAAATATAACGAAATTCCTTGAAAATTAATCTTAAGAGTACGGTATATTTTATTCCGAAAGAAAATATGTGAACACTCACAAGCTCTTATAATGCCATCTTATTAGAGACGATAATCTATTAACGGATAATGCAAATAATGTTTATTAAATTGGCATTTTTCCAACAAGACTCCGCTACAGCGCATACTTCAGATCTCTTGTTAGATTTAATTTAAGACGTGTTTGAAGATAGGGCAATTAGTATGGGTTATGGCCATCAAGATCTCCAGATCTTACAGTATGTGATTTTTATTTTGAGAGGAACTTAAAAAATAAAGCGTACAAGAATAACCCTCATACAGTACAATTCAAGATATGAAAGAGAACATAAGAAGAGAAATTGCAGCAATTTCACAAGAAGAATTAATGCGTGTGAATGAAAACTTTTTAAAAAGATGTCAGAAATGTGTGGCGGTAGACGGAAATCATTTTCAACATCTTCTATGACAAAGGTAGCTGATTATTCTAACTGTGGGCCTTATTCAGAAAGCCGTTCACTTGAATTGAGGGGTTATGTACATCAGCCTTTAAGGGCCGACGACTTGCTTCCAGGCCGCCGCGCGGACCGTGCATTCTCGGCACATCGCAAAAATAATGTCTCTGAACTACTCAGCGCGATGCGCGATTTCAAATAAAAAATTTCTAAATATGACCATGTAAATGTAAGAATAAGAGAAAAATAAGATATGCTGGAAAACTTTGGATAGGCTTCGCCCCTGTTCTCATGGAGTACCCCGGTAATGCAGATTTATTGTTTAGTTTCAGGATTGTTTACTTTCTTACGACCGGACGAATAATTTAACTCATTCTTCAGTGCGTCTGGTAGGTAGATTTGTTTTCTAGTTATCAAGGACGAGGGGATTATACGAATTGCGTCATTCTTTATTTACCCTCAAACCTCTCAGAGTTGTTTGTAGCAAGATTTGTCAATCATCTAGGTTTTTCTAGAGTTGAAAAAACAAGACTAAATGAGTACGAAAGCTTGGACAGGGAAATGCCAGTTTACATCTGAGTGACCCCGGTCTTAAAGATGCTGATATTTCACTCTATTATACCTGATCTACTTTTTAATTTTTTTGTGTTTGCTCAACCATGTTGATAATTTAATTTACAGGGCGTTTTACTAAACGTCACATGGAATATGTTTATTTTGTGGAGAAATCTGCAATTATCCTTAATATATGTAGTATTGGATGCAATATAAAAATAATAGTATAGTAGTGTTAAAATTAAATAAATGTCAAATTATAAGTGTTAGGTCTATATCACGTCACCGAAGAGACAATATATTTAGTTCTAATTATAATAATTATTTTTCTTTTCCTTAGTTGTACCTTCCCTTTTAGGGACGTTAAACGATCCAAGCCGCCCGGGCCTTACAGGGCCACGACCTGTCGGGAGAGGGATTATCTATTAGATCACATACATCGTTTTTTGTCCAGACAAGGACATGGAGGGCCTCCCTGTTTGAGTGATCATCCAAATGCTGGGGCCGCCTCCGAGACAACACGAACATATAAGACGAGCCACACCATTCACATACACATTCACTCTGAACAAGGCGAGGGTAGGATGAAGATGATAATGACTCCCAGATATCCGGGCGTAAAGTTACCCGACATTTGTCCTACAGGGGAGGGAAAACCCCCACCTAGGTAACTTGTCTCGACCAGGATTCGAACCCGGGCCCACTGCGTCAGAGGAGCGAACGCATCCCCTCCGCCACAGCGATATCCGGATAGCTGGATAAATCAGGTACTTTCTTTTTTTTTAAAGAAAGAAAACTTCATTGTAAGTTCTATCTTTACATAAAGTGTCACATCTTGATTATTATATCGGCCAGAATCAGTTATTTTACTGACAAACTGTCGATTTTATCGGCTAAAACTTTTGCTTTTTAGCAAATAATCCGACCTGAAAGAGGGTTTCTCAATGCTCGCTATTGCAAAAACTACTTGATTACGGCTTCAAAGCGAACCGAATAATTGGCGATCCGGATAGTCGGAATTCGGATAATTGGATTTCTACTATTGTTTTATATTAAAAGTATAGGTTACTTTCCATGCTGTCTAGGTAAGTATTAAATTTATATTGGAATTTTCACACAATCCGTACATAAAGTATAGGCTCGTCAGCCTTTTGCACTGGTCATCTTAGGGTTGCTTCCGGTGCTATTTCTATTGAGGTTCAGTCGATTTCATTATAATAATGAAATTAGAAAGTTTAGACAAATTAAAAATCTAAACTTCCTGTTTGGAGATTTGACTAATTGGTCTTCTATTTTGTAATGGCGTCTTAGACACAATAGATAGTTCAGAACTCTGCCTGTGAGCTTATTAAATTACATCCACATAAGCCTTATCACGCTCATAATTTTGTTATTTGATACCTTATCTCAATTGTATTAGGAAGTTAGAAGAAGTATGCGATGTTTCATCATTTAAATGACCGTTGACGAACTATGGCGACGTAATAAAATCAGTTTGATGTATCTCGTAGACTCCATAGTTCACAATGTCGAATGTTACCATCAGTCATTTTGTGTTTTCTATTACAATAGGCCAGACTCATGTTTATACGAACTGGTTGGGTGTCGAATATGGATATGTATGTTACGTTACAAAGAACGAAAGAGAGATACTGGTACGTATCTCCGCTGGATTTTCACAACAAATAGGTTATGTGAACTATGTTAAGTTCCTTGCATTAGCTTTTACATTATGTTGAATTTAAAGCACATAAAAAATAGAGCTCAGTTCTAAGGTGAAGATGTATACCCTGTTTAGGACCACCATTCATTCTACACCAGGGTTTCCCAACTTTTTTCTTCTGATATACCACTTTTCGTCTTGCAGTTATCTTAATTACCACCATTTCTAAAAACACGATGGCATCAGGGGAAAATAATTTTTAAAGACTAATATTATTGTGGGTGGCGCGGTCAGTACCGTCGAATTTGAATCTCAGTGTTTTCTGAACTTATTCTTTTTTTCCTGTATATTAATCTTAAATTATTATGTTTTTTGGAATAGACGGCTAATATTCATTAGATAATTAACGGACATTTTTATTATTTTGTTTAGGAATTATTTTTGTTATGTGAAGCGGGGTAATTTGAATAGCGGAGCAACATGGATAGTGCTAAGATGTTGGCAATACTGAGACAAAGCGCGCAACGCCATGTTGAAAATGATTAGACAGTGAGATGAGTGTGATGTTTGGGGATTCTGTCTGAAAAAGTCAGACTGCTGATGCTCGCCTGGCTGTAGACACATTTACAGTGTGTTTCACATACGAGTTGGCCAATCGTGCGAGTTTCTGCATCGCGGCTGCCACAGCTCTAACTCCGCACGATTGGGTGAAATATCTACGCAAAATAAGCCGCTAACGGAGTAATGATTCAGGTTCTCACAATTACAGTTAAAATTAGAATGAAAATAACCATGCACCTCATCACCAGAGATGTCCTCCTCTTACATTCACACAACACTGGCACCTTTTTAGGAAATTTTCTTTCACGCGCACAAATTCATTTTCCGAGATAGAGTTAATTTATCATGTGACTATTATTTATGGGGGAACTTGAAAAATAACGTGTATAATAAACTCCCATACATTAGGAAAATTTAAAGACAATATCATCATAGAAATTAACTCTATCTCGTAAGCTGAACTTATGCGCATGAAAGAAAATTTCCTAAAAAGGTGCCAGTGTGGTGTGGATGCAAGAGGACATTTTCAACATCTCTTGTGATGAGGTGCATAGTATTTTCATTGTAATTTTAATTTTAATTGTGAGAACCTGAATCATTACACCGTTAGCGCTTTATTTGCCAAGATATTTCACTCAATTACTCGGGAGTTAGAGCTGTGGCTACCACGACGCAGAAACCCGCATGATTGGTCAACTCGTACGTGAAACACACTTTATCTTGTAGAAGATACGTAGCATAATCTCTACCTATTGGCTGCTTGTAATATTCAATCAGTTTATCGGATATTTTAGAAGAACTACCCCGACTTGTAGTGCAATCTAGTAACGTACTACGATGAAATATTTTATTGTTAACAGGCGGGGTTATTAGAATAGTCTCTCACGGGGAAGTTCCGGGGTGCGCGGGCAAAGAGAGTTAAGTCCACCATCCTAAAAAATTGAGATATGCCACTGCCTTCTATATCTTACAAGCCATGCTGCTTGAAATCTGGCAACACAGGAGGTAGTCCTATCTGTGGTGGTCTGTGGGAAGCATTTGAATACGTTTTTATTGCAGATAATTTTCTTCATCACAAATACTGACTTTATTTAGGCCAAATCAGTAGGCCTATATTACATAGCCTATACTTGTGATGTGCATAATAACGTAACGTGCGGTGATTCCACATATCTGAAGGAATTCTTAGTTTTCAGTGTCTCCTCATTATACGTTATGATGTCGCGTTTTTTCTTATTTTATTGGTAGACTAATAACCTCACTTATCCTGTTAGGCCTACGAGCTCTGTTATTTGACCCACAACAGAGTCATATTTTATTAAGCTACTACACTTCTCTGGGTCGTTTTGTACCACCACTGAGCTAGTTGTCCCAGGTTTAATATAACCTAGAACACTGATATCTCTTTTCTTGTCACATGCACTTTGTGGAAGACTACGCCCATGATTGTTACTGAAAAGAATAACTTTGCCTAATTCCTTGGGAACACTGAGCTTTCCGTTATTTGCTGTCAAGTCATTAATTCGTTCATCCTCCGGTGGTGAACTGTGTTGATTCGCCAGCACTTATAAGGTTAAGGTTTGAATCCCTTCATTACTTTCACCAAACTGTACGAAGAGGCTGGTAGTAATATTGGGAGGATAGGAGATTGCATATACTACGGTTTGGCGTCTGCCACATTAAGATGAATTAGGTCTACTGTGAGCAGGTTGATAAAAGTTCATACCAGTAAAAGTGACTCTATTTCTCTTCAATTATTCTTTAATACCAGCCAATTTTTCCTTTAGGACACTAATATCATACCGTACCTCACTTTGGTATTCGTTTGTAGCTGATGAACACTAAATTCTTCTGTGAAAAACTGTTCTCTGGTGTACTCAATTAGAGGTGACGGTGTATATAAATCTCTCATTACGTACACGGTTTTTACCTCCCCTATGCTCTCCAGTTGCTCTTCAGGTGTGTCCAGATGTTCTCTAAACAATAGGCAATGACTGGGATTACTTTAAGCTGAAATATGCTTAATTTTTCGATGATTCTGATGGAGTTCATTGCTTTATTTACAACATGTTCATAGCCGATAGGACTACCGATGCGATGTTGTCAGATTTAACAGCATGGCTTGTAAGAAATAAAGAAGGCAGTGGATATGCCCATAGAGTTATAGATAAAAATGTTCTCTACATTTGTGTTAAGTCCAGTAAGTCATATTCAAAATTGTACGGTAGTTATGGATGTGTGTCTCATCTCTAAAGCTATGTCGGGCTGGTATAGTGTGTAAGTCACTCTAATTCTCAGTAACAAAAAAGTGGACTTAACTCTCTTTGCCCGCGTACCCCGTAATTGGATAGTGCTTTGCGGGAATTTTAAATGACGAATCTTATGGTTGATTTTATATTGTTTTATCTTGTAAAAAATCGAAATCCAATGACAATTTGGAATAGATCTGGTGAAAAATTTAGCAGAAGGGTTAAAACGTTTGGAATCAAGAGGTTTCGGATTAGCAAGAGAAAACTTGTGTGTTGCTGGATATTCATAGGCCTGTGCAAAAAAAAATGCATTATTGAGATACCGCAGTCATGGTCGGCAAACAACGCAGCTGGTGAAAATTGGTACCATGGAGCAGACCAGACCAAATAAAGCCAACTGAGAACGGAGCATTGCAACTTCAACTCCCTTCCACACCTGCATACATGCATTGCTTGAAACGAAAACGGGTTGCTATTCCATAACTTAAACGTTATTGCGGTATCGGTTATTCTCATATGGTTTTATAAAAGAAATGAATTATCTTCAAGAAAATCAGAAGAGTTGTCTAAAAGCTAGAGTGGTCGGTTTTAACAAGGGAACATTTGATTCTTATGTGAACGTTTAAAATGTAGTTATGAGTTATGACAGAGTTCCATTTGCATAATAATCCAGCTGATGTTTACAATACTTATAAATCGATTTTTTTTTCAGTTTAGGGATCTAGTGTTATTCACATTACCCCACAATCTATCCAATTTTCCCCATATTTTTTCACTCTGTAAAATTTGATAGATCGATTGTGACTGGTTTTTTTTTTTTTTTTTTCGTAGGACCTCGATAGCTTTCTTAAACATGTAGGCTAAGTGCTGTACTACCTATTAATAACTTACAAGATACTGTGTGCATGGAAAACTGGTATTATGTCTGAATTTATTCAAATTACCTCGCCTTACCCTAATTATTATAATATTCATGTTCTATTAGCTAAAACACAAAATGTGTCATACAAATTAATCTTACATCCGATAAATATGCATGTATTGTACATGGAATTTCAAAATGAGACATTTTAATTTTGACAAGTTCATCGAAAGTCTGCTCACGTAAGTTCTTTTGTAAAATGTATGATTTTTCTAGAATAAAAGAAGAAAGAAGTTGTTACCTCAGCCTAACAGTCGCCAGGTAATTCCATGCAATTTCATTGTTTAAATATTTTATTATCACCTACAAACTACAAGTTCAGCATGCAACTGCAGACTACATGTTAGGGCATTTATTAGAAATGCATTAAGATCAATATACCTGTTTACATTTACCCATAGCCCATTAGCAGAAGTTCAGTGACATGGAGTCCTGGCGTTGGTTCGAATTCATTTCGACGTTAGTTCCAGCTGAACTTATCTTGGCGAATAGAATAGTTTAAAACTTTAAGATACCAAATGAGCATCGTACTACAACCAATAGTAAATTTAGGTTTTGAAAGTTTTGTTTCATGCGAGATCTCACTGCTTTCGCTTTCGCTTTCTCGATTATCAGACTACATTTTTGCACTGCCATTCTGAATGCGTAATTACTTATGGGGATTATGATTATTACAACATGTATAATATTAAATCTTAAAAAGCTAACATACTCCATTTTAGTCATATAAAAACTTTATTTTAAGGAGGTTCATCAATCAATTTTACATATGGCCTATCATACTTGGCAGTGAGTAGTGATATACGAAGCGTGTTTTTAAACTAAGTGCCGATATTTAAATAATAAAAAATAAAAAAGACATTTATTTTCCAAATATTTTATTATCATTCAATACCTTGCACTTTACACTACTTCTCCACATAGTCACCGCCACTTGTCGTAACGGGAAACCAGTTTTTGTATGCATTCCTCAAAGAATGATGCCGCCTGTGATGAAAGCAAAATCTGTACTTCTTGTTTCACATCATTGTCGTTGAAATAGTTTCTACCAAGGAATTCTTCAGATGAAGAAACAGATGAAAATCGCTTGGTGCGAAATCCGGACTGTAGGGAGGGTTGTCGAATTATTCCCAACCAACTGGTGCGATTAGGATCAGGTGTGATCAGGGAACAATTAGACAACCTCCCTTACAGTCCTTACAGGCGATATTACAAGTAAGAAACCGATTGTTGTCTGCTGCCCACAGTTGCCTAGTGCTAGAGAAAGGATATAAGTCCGACAATTAGTACATTTTGTATTTTGTTTCGGGTCTTATTGATTTGCATTTTATTAAGAAAACTGTCTTAGTTAATACCACATGTAAGCTTAAATGCACTCGAAAAATTATGATTATAGTTAAACTGTACGGTATAGGCTACTCGTTTCATCAATGTCTTTGTCGTTATTGTTGTGAGAAGACTGTAACATGAGCTGTTAGATGAACTGTTCACTGGAACTGCATTAGGCTAAACTCTGAAACGAAATAAGATCTGAATCCAGGCGAATTGCATTGAAATCAAAGGTTAACTGTGTATATAAAGTGATTCGCGATTATTATACGTAACTTCATAAAATGAGACCTGGCATCATTTTCATGAGAAAAGTGTGTAATAATAACATGTGTATGATCACTTTGAATTGCTTATATCTTCTTTTTCTTACTTTAACCTTTTGCATTTGTGCGGGCCAGGACTTCCTATCTGTCTGTACAGGGATTATCTTTGGATCACAGAATACTGTTTGAGCAGATAAGGGTCTTTCGGATGAGTGATCAGCCCAATGCCGGAGCCATCTCCGAGAGAACATGAACACGTAGGACGAGAAACACAAGACGCACGTGCACTCACACTATAGTGATGAGCAAATGCAAGACCAAGACCAAGACCAAGGCAGTCTTGGTCTTGGTCTTGGTATTGCACTCTCAGTCTTGGTCTTGGTCTCGGTCTTGCATCAGTGGTCTTGGTCTTGGTCTCGGTCTTGCATACTCAGTCTTGGTCTTGTTGCAAGAGTCTTGCACGAGAGTCACGAGAGGCTATACACTATTTGAGAGTGTAAAATTATGAATATTATATTGTAAAGTTTCAAATTGAACGGCTGTGGAGATAAGAAATAATATTAACAGGATGTGTATGAAATGTTTAAAAGATTTCCGCATAGGGGAGAGATTCTATCTGACCTGTTTAAAACTGTATAATATAGTAACAAAGCATAACGGCATTGAAGCAGGTGCTTTAGAAATTGTGCAATCTATAGAAATCACACAATGTCCATTCGAAACCCAAACCCATAGGCTGCAATAAATAATATTTCTCTTTCCATATACCCTAGTTCTAATTTATAACACATTGTGAACAGATTATTTCTGCACCTTAAAGATTTCCGCTACCCCCATAAATTACTTTCTACTTGCTTTCAAGTTTTGGGCCTTCAACTAATTGGGTCATAAAAAATCATAACTATTCTTCATGCAAGAAAATATTTCTAGACCAGGCATTTTCTACGTTTAATATCTTTTCCCATTCGATATTCATCCTTAATATGAATCAGCAGCAAGAACTTAAACACCGCCACCGTTATGTGTCAATAACAAAATTGTAGTAGTAAAGAAAGGTTTTCAGTGGATGTCCTACCTATCATCAACAAAATGTAGGCCTGTATAGCTAGAGTACAATCCGATACGTAACTGTAAAGTAATAACTAGCAAATACCCGTCAAATAAGTTCCTGTTTTAATTAATCTACGGTTTAATTGTGTTTTATTGAATAATTATGAAGAATACCGGGCGTATAACCTGATTTTGCCAGACTTCGCTTTATTTTGAAATTTTCTGCAAGGAGAATGGAATGAGCTGAATAGCCATGTTATATTTTGTTCAAGTAGACATAAAATTTTCTATATGTGAGAGTAGGCTATGAATATTAATGATAGGTGTAAAAAAGGATATCATCGTTAATGAAATAGGCTACTGAGCATGTTAATAGGAGTTTTAAGTTACGGGGGCTACTGTTTAAAGTTTCAAATCCTCAGTCATAGGCCGCCCCATGGCTGAGTGGTTAGACCGCTCGCCCTCCACCGCTGGGACCCGGGATCGGATCTCGATGGATCCATGTGGAATTTGTGGAGGACAAAGTGGGGTCGGGGCAGGCTTTCTCGGGGTGCTCCGGTTTCCCCTGCCATATATCATTCCATCGTTGCTCCATTCATCATAGTGTGACCATTTGGTTGTAATGAAGAATTATTATAAATCCTCAGTCATAGCTTTCTTTTAACCCAGTGAGAGGTTAGAGAAACTAGTTATTAAATAACTGTATGGCAGATAAATTATGTGGTCAGCATTTATATTGTACGCAAAATGCAATTTCATATATGGCTTAGGGCCTTTGTTACATCTGTTTGTCTTTCGTGCCATAATACTAGAGAACTATTGCAATTAAACATTTTAAAAATGAATATGGAGTGTTTATCGTGAATTTAACTCCCACCAATTGAAGGAACTAGCTGTATGGAATACCATTCAGGGAAATCCGTCAGATTAATTGTAAGTTTTCATTGCAGTAATTTGTTTTAACGTAGTGGTGAGAGCGGTTGTATACGGATTTCACATGTATTATTTGAATGGTGCGCTCGTTTTTGGATACGGACAGCGTCAAGCACCGGATCTGCTCTCATTGGTTACCGCACGATGAGGCAACCTCTACATTATAGGCCTACCAGCCTTGGGATTACCCCGGCTAGCGACTCTGCGGTGCCTTTGAGTAGCGGTCGCTGGCTCGCTGCATACAAAACGGGGCTTTATAAAACTTTTTCAAATAGCAAGACTGCAAGAGTCTTGCAGTTAGGTCTTGTTCTTGCCAGAGTCTTGCAGGGTTGGTCTTGGTCTTGGTCTCGGTCTTGCATGGTCGGTCTTGGTCTTGGTCTTGCTAACGCTGATGCGGTCTTGGTCTTGGTCTCGGTCTTGCTTTTTCTGCAAGACCAAGACCAAGACTGCAAGACCCAGACTGGTCTCGCTCATCACTACGTCACACACACGCGCACTTTTTCCACACAAGCTCGGATGGGTTGAAGATGACAATATCGGCCAGATGATGTCGGGGCAATTTAGCTCGACTGGGAATCGAAGGGGAGCGGTGGACTTAATTGCTTAACTTATGTAACTAACTTGTTACAGAAAATACCATTAGTTATTAGAAACAAGGCGAATTTCATCTGACAGGAATTAATGTGATAGGCTACAGTTGAATTAAGTTCCCTTATTGTTTCAAAACCACGCGCCCCTAGACTACGATGCAGCGAAATGCGCGTAATTGAACGGAGCTTCAGTTGATGATCATCCTTCTTGATACCATGGCAGGAAATGTGCTGTCTCTTCACTATTACCTTGTAAATGCTTGGCATAAATAAATTACTCGGGCTGTCAAGGGGTCTTTAAAAGCAAACAATACAAGTAGCTATTTCCAATATGTTGGTATAAACATTTATATGGAAATGGTAACAGTTGAACAGTTCCCACTACTGAAGGAATATATAAAACTCTTGAATCACTTGGTAGACCTACGTGACAAAGAAGAAGTAGTTGAAAAATGTATAATTTGATTAGGTTTTCACCACAAAACTTAACATAAGCATCTGATGTTTTTTTCGTGTTATGCGGTCGACCTGGGTGGAGCAGTCTGTATGTCGCTGGCTTTCTGTGCCCTAGGTAATGGGTTCGATTCCGGTCCAAGTCTATAGCATGGTGTTAATGAGTGTGAAAGGCCCATGTCTATAGATTTGAGGACATGTAAAATGACTCCTGCGGGATGATATTCCTGCACACCGGCGAGGGTCACCCAGCCATTAAATAACCATGTACCGACTAACCAACTATTTTATGCGAATCTGAAAAGCCATGACGGATTTTCACTAGAAATAAGCTTACTTTCGTTGAGATTCCCTGCGTCTGTAAATATCACGTCTGGAAAATTATACATTTCTTCGTTTGTGAAGAACAAAGCTTAAAAATATAAATTTACTAAATTTCATATTGAGGTTTAGCGGTCGTCTGGGATTATGGGGCACTTTCTAATCTCTTCACCACGATTTTACTTGAAACAGTTTTTTCTCATTGTACTTATGTTCATAAATAGTCCTGCACTATATTTACTGCTTGTATTTCGTACTCACAACATTTATTTGAAATATTTTAGAGAAAATGGCTGAAGGGTAGTTATAAGCTAAGGTATCTATTTATTACCTCAACACTGAAAGCACCAAGTTCCCTCCGCCGGCAATACGGCTTTGTGAGCAGATACGCTTCGGAATGCACACTTCTTCTTGGTGGCCACTTAACTCTATAACAGAGTAATAAATAGAGCCCGGAAGTTAAAGCATTTATTTTGGTTAAAATATGCAGGCAAAAAGGCACTTAAAATACCAAAAATAGGCAGTAATATAATTAAAATAGGCATTTATTAAAAGTCAAATCAGAGAGTAATCCCATCTTTATTAGTGAAAATAGTTATCTAAGATACTTAATAATTTATTTGTCACATACTTGATTACCATTACTTTCTTGATTACAAGCAACAAGAGGATGTTTTTCAGGGTATCAACTGTCATAGTCAGCCGCCTGTCAGAACATTTTTCATAGTTTATTGGGAACAAGATTCTCAATAAATATTTTTTTGACGTGAATATCTCATTTCATTAATTGGGTAACTTTTTTTCACTTTCATACATTAAAATTCTTCGTGCTTTTTAAAATGTGTAAATAATCACAAAAAAATAACCATCCAAAAAAGACAAAAAAAATGCTTAAAACCTTATAATAGGCAACAGTCAAAAAATGCAAAATAAAAAAGACCCTACAGTCCTATAATGTACGGAAATGTATTTATTTCTACTTAATTCTTTAATATATCCACCCACATAGAAAAGGCATTTAACCTATCTTCCTGGCCCTAATAATAAAACTGTAAAGTTTTATTAAGCATGGATAGAGAAAATTACGCAATTGCCTTGCAACGAATGGTTCCCGCCAGTTTGACAAACATGTTTGGTATAAAATGCCTAATAGCATATTCCGTCGCAATTATTGATTTAATTTTCTGACTTATACGTAGCCTATCGAGAAAGTAAAATAATAATGACAAAAAATCGTAATTGAAATATCTCCTGGAAAACAAGGCATCACGATTCCTAATTTTCGGAATGATGACTAACAATCTGTGGTCATTCTTCTGTCTTCACAACTCCGTTGAGGTTAAACGGTGCTTCGTATTTGTTTTGTTTGTTCTTTATTATGAATACCCTTTAATTTAGCTAGCATAAAGAATATTATAATAGTTTCTTGATCACGTTTTTTACAAATTAATATTTTTTGGGGGAAAGCAAACTATTTTTATAAAAATATAAATTTTTATGTATGGTTAATAAAACGGCTATACTGGAATTTGTTTTTTCTCTAATCATTATTTAAAGGATAGATTGCTTGTGTTAATGTTTTATTTTTGTAGGCTAACTCAACTATCGTAGAAGATAATATGAATCGCTTGCACAATGAAATCGTAGGGAGAGTTGAAATTATCATTTTTAGAGACATTTCTTTTTATAATTTACCTATTCTAGATAGAAACGAAATAAGCACGACTTCAGTGCACAATATCAGACGACCTTATGAAAATCTCTATAATGTCAATCTATTGTTTATTAACCCATAGTATCAAGAAAACTACAATTCACTTGGTGTGAAATTTAATTTGTTTAGTATTTTTTGACCCTTGTCCTTGATATCTATCAGAAGAAATATATTATACCCATGTCGCAATGCACGTACTAAAACCAGTCCGAGTGAGGTGGCAGAGGTCCAGGTTCAAACTTCAAACCTCGTGGCTGACAAATTTGCTTTGGGTTTTTCATAGTTTTCTCATTTCCAAAGGCAAACGCAAATTGTGTGTTTACTTTCCAAACTAATCATCACTATGTTACCTACTATCATAATAATTTAAACTGATTATCAAGCAACAAACGGACCAAAACAACTTTTGATGGCAAAATGATTGGAATGCTGGTATCTTTGGCTGTTTTTGGAGCGTTCAATAACACATGGTGGCCAAAATTTCTTTATATCTTAAAGGAGAAAAAGTGCCCAAAAAATTTATTTTCCCTTATCAAGAGCTATTTTTCAGACGAGTCTGCCACGCTGACTTTATGCGGTTCATCGGTCACACGAGAAATTACCAAAGGAGGTCCACAAGGATCATCTGCAGTCCCGGATTTTTTAATATACTATATGATGATCTTTTAACACAAGACTTGTCATATGATTGCGTTTTAATCGTATATGCAGACGATGTACTCCTACTGGCCAGAGATTCATCTCTCGAAGCACACCATACACTTCAGGTCATTTGCCAATTGCCAATGGGGTAGAGAAAACAAGCTCTCTTTCAATCCTACCAAAACTGTTGCAATGATCGTTACTAAGAAGAGGAAAGTGACTGACCCCATTATTGTTATGGACAATCAGGAAATCAAAATGGTGCAGAGACTTCCTTATTTAGATATGATATTAGATAGGAAACTGACTTTCAGGGCGCACTTCGATCATCTTGCTGTGAAAGCCGGTAAATTCTCTCGTGGACTATCGCTTGCAACAAGGCCTACTTGGGGACTCAATTCCAACATTCTTAAAATGTATTGGTACTTTTGAACCCCTAATCCTATACTGTGTGTCTGTGTATGGTAATTTTTTGCAGAAACAATGGGTGCAGAAGAAAATGAACCAAATTCAAAGAAGTCCCGTTCTAAAAATAGTTCGAGGATACCGAACCATCTCCATGAGCGCAGTTCTGGTGCTTACAGGCATAGAACCTCTTTCCCTGACAGCCAAAGCTAAGGCAAAAATAATTTATATAAAAAAAAAAGGACGGGAACCATACAGACTACTACAAAAATTGCAGTGTTGAAAAAATTGATAAATACTTAGATTTCGGACACCCAGGTATCTTTCAGAACATTGTACAACTTGAGTCATGCAACAATGATCACCAGTATCAATATATTTTCAGACGGATCACGCACAGAAGATCAGCAAATACAACATTCGTCAGTTGGCTGCCCTTTTGTTGTGTACCTAAGGAGCCGTAAAGTCACTAATAAGGTACGAGAGTCGTCCAGAAAATAATGCACCATATTTTTTTTTCAACAATTATTTATTGAACACAATGAAACTTACACACAAGAAAAAATTATGTTTCTTCTACATTCTCTATTTCTTCACGCAATCTCCGTCCCGTTCTATGGTCTAACTCCAGCGAGACACGAGGGAGTGTATGTCCTGTCGGTACCACTCCTTGTTCTGGTCACGAAGCCATTTCTGCACTGTGCGAATCACCTTTTCGTCAACCTCAAAATGTCTTTTGCGAATGGCATCCTTTAATAGCCCGCCCCAAACAAGTGGAAGTCTCAGGGAACTAGGTCAGGGTTGTAGGGTGAATGGGGTAACACTGTCCAACCCTGTTTAGTGATGTGTTCCGAACTTGTGTGAGGCCGAGCGTTATCATGTTCAATCAAACATTCACCTAGGTTGTTATGGCGCTGGAAGCGCTTCTTGAGTTTGGTTAATGTCTCGGCCTCACACAGGTTTGAGGACTTGGTACTTTTCGTTATTATGCATCACAAATTATGTATATATATTTATGAAACTAATGTACAGCATATAGCCCTAGCATACCTACACTTGGTGAAATAGGGCTCCTTGTATAGGATACTAATAATAATAATAATAATAATAATAATAATAATAATAATAATAATAATAATAATAATAATAATAATAATAATAATAATAATAATAATAATATCAGTCAAGAAGACATCACAGAACATTAGTAACAGATGAATGCAAATAAATTGTTACTGGAGCCTTCTGGTTGACCCAAGATCTTAATCACGCGTGATAGGACCTACAGTATATATAAGTTACGATTATAATAAAATTAGGTAATAATAAAAATAATTATATAATTGTAATATCAACAGCAATAATGTTAATAAACCTAAAACTATTAAGCCCAAATACAGATTACTGCATTTTTCAACAGATCTAATTGCAAAACATGAAAAGCATTCAGATGTTCTAGCTTGTAGGCCCATGAAATGTCCCACTTAACAAAATAGGCCTATGTAAGCGGTGAAATGCATTGACTTTATATAAATGATGACAGGAGTGTTCATTTAGACATTTTGGTCAAAAATGTTATTAAAAAAAAATCAAATACACCTTACAGTATAACTGTGTAAAATTTGATGCCATTTGGGCGCATGAAACAGGTGCTGCTGCCACCATACCTAAAACCTCCGTGCTCATACTTTAATCTCCTGTTTTTTGTTTCAATTTGCTTGTTATTTCTTCACATCCAAAATTATCTTCCCCCACAAAAATAAAGATACGCTACAGCTATGAATTTTCTTCACATAATTTACAATATTTGAAATAAAATTCATAATTTCATTTTCGGTACAGACATTAGTTCTTTTTTAAATATTTTGTATAATCATAGGTCATTTTGTTAACTTTTCAATTCACTGGGTAAAATATTTGTTTAAATAAAAAGTATAAACAATATGAAAAATCCAACAGTCACTTTTTAAAACATCAAAGAATCTCACATAAAAGTACAGATTCATATTTTAATAAATATCGGAGGGTATAAATTTCAATTTTGATGTTTATAATTCATTTAAATTAATATTTCAAAAACAAATTTAGACATTAAACTAAATTTTAAACTTTAATTTCTGTTTAAATTTTATTTAAGTGTGCAAAATTGCATGTTCCTTGGATAAATAATTTAGAAAATCCCTCTCAAACACTTCGGTCACTCCTTAATTTGCATGATTTGCTTGATTACTTTTGTTGATCTCTGAAATCTAAACAGATAACGTGACCCACTATTTCTTCAGTTAGTATGTTTGCTGTAGTAAGGAGAAAATAATTCGGTAGCATCACTAAATCTATTTAGTCCTGGAGATTGCATATTAATTTTCGTATGCCTTAAAACCTTTCGTGAGCCTAAAAACCTCAATAATAAAATTCGCGCACTATGTGAAAATATATTTGCAACATTTTTATATAATTTACGTTAGGTTTATTTTTTACACGACTTAACTACATTTAGGACATATAGCTTGTTTGGATTTGTACATAATATAAGTAGTCGATGAAACTTCTCTGTGAGTGATATTCATTATTACGAATCATATTGCAAGATGAAAGTTATGGTGAGTAATATCCAGCCCGGTACTTGCCTCTATGACTGGGGAAAACGTGAAAAGAACCACGGGGTTTGGACCTGAGATCTCCTGAATGTGAATCCGCGATGCAACAGTCTCTGCCAACTCGCTCGTTAATTTACAGTTTTAGAGAGTCGACTTTTAGAAACAGAGTTAAAGGTTGAGATTTCGACGAAATGAATATGTTCAAGGACATCAGTAGAGCTATAATATATGTAGTATTTTATAGCTGCGGTAGTGAGAAGTATGCGTGCCCCGAGCACACTCAGGGTGGGTTCATCTGACAGTAAAGGTTTGCAGAAAACTGATTTGGCAACACCGAGGCAGTTCGTTCACATTTACCTCTTCCTTACGTGACGAATACCAGCATTATAATTAGATGATAGTTTTGTAATCGCTATCATTAAAATTGGAAATACGGCTCACCGTAGGGACACTTTAACGAGGCCTACTTGCCTATGTTTAGGAGGGATCACAGCAATCTTTAAACTTAATACTTAATGCTTCTTAACAACCTTCAGAACATGGTCCATCTGTATTATGGTTCGTGTTGAGATGAAGTTTCTTCGATTGATATGAATATTCAAATAATTGGGTGGAGTGAATAAAAATTGAGTAGTTACTACTAGTAATAAGTACTAGTAGTAGTAATTACTTTCAGTAGTTACATACAAGTACCAGCTTTTACTTAATTTTGAGTGAATAACCTTATACTAGTACTTATAAGTTAATACTAGTGAAAATCAGTAGTTACTATCTGCTTAGCTGTGCAATCTACATGTAGTTGGCCATGATTACTTAAAGTAGGCCATGATATCTAAATAATAAAAGAGGAAGTGTTTATCTGTTTGTATGTCTGTCTGTTCGTTTGTCTGAGTGCGATACATAGCCAAATCTAGGGCATGCAGAGATCTTAAATTTTTAACATAGATGGACTAAAGGATGTCTGAATTCACCTTAAAGCCGGATTTTCAATTTTTTGCTTTTGTTCGCGAATTATGAGCTCCCTCCCCCCCAAAAAAACTGTCAGAAAACTTTTTTTTCCACTATTGCAGCATCAGATTTTAGTAATAGGCTACTTGTCAATTGTAAAATTAATAAGTACTCTTCCTCTTTTGCCATAGCAACTGGGGAAGAAGAGCATTGCGGAATATAATTTTTTTAAACATAACGCATGGAGATGTCGATTGCTTTGATTATTTTGTTAGCCCACTCTACATGATTTATTTGTTTATAACATTACAGCACGAAGAGATCTGAAATTTTTAACATAGCTGAACAGAAGAGAGATCATGAATGGTCTGAATGGGAAAAATTGCTCGATTTGGACGAAACTCACAGTGCAGGGAGGGGGTTGAGCCTGGAACTCGAATTTGAGATCATTTCTTTCCCTACGGTGTACTCTAATCATAGAATGCACCCCAAAGCTGCATGTTTTTAAAATTATTAATCTTTTAATTCTTTTAATCTTTTAATCTATATAAGATTGACCATGCCGCTTAAATAAAAACAAAAAAGAAAATTGTGAAATTGTTTCGGTAATAATATACAGAAAAAAATTTCAATCATAATTAAGTGCTATGAATTCTGACACTGATAGCCTGGATCATTTAAAAATGAAAACTTTATATCTTCTGCCTGTTTGCTATGTGTTATAATATTTTCATCCATGAAATGTGAAGTATGCCACTTCATATTTTCCTTTCTTAATCTAAATCAATTGTGATAATCTTGAGCCGCCATTTGCTCTCTGTACACTCTTTGTTTCATAATTCTTGTAAAAACAAGCATTTCATATAAGGTATTGCCATCTTAAGCAAGGTCTGTACCACACTTGAAAATTCCACAGTATTTACTGGTAATGATAAGTAAATACTTGTTATTATTCACATATTTTGCAGTAGGTACTACTTGATCTAGTATGTACTGGTTACTAATAAGCAACAGTATTTACTGAAATATTTTATTCACTAAAATGCTAGTATTTACTTAAAATTTTGCAGTAAAAGCATTTACTTGCTTTTATTCACTCCACCCATTGTTTCGCTTTAGTATCCTATGTATGTGGTCATTTAAATAACTGTTTACGTTTGCAACAGTTCACGAAATATAAAAGGATTTATATGTAAGCGGATTTGTCAGTTCTCGATTATCGGATAACTCTGTCATAATTTTCTGAATTATTTGTATAGTTCGCAGCCAAAAATATTACAATTGTGTTTTGATACGTCCATAGGCTTTCTCTACCTTAAGTCTGGTCATTGTTATATTTTTTTACTTCACATGTAGGGTAGATGGGTGCATTGCGGGAATGAGCATCTAGTTGTCTCACCTTCATTCAAAGCCGTGAGACCAAACTTAAAAAGCCAGTCTTCGTGCGAAAGGTCTGCTTATAACTACCTTCCAAATGACTTCTATAGAATTATTTTCAATAACTCTTTTAGGACTTTTAAATGTAGTTGGCATACAAAACTTAAAATCATTGGGGGATATTTCGAGAAAATTGTTAAAAACAAAATTATTTTTATGTAAAAAGACAACTGAACCCACGCGCATCGTGCCGCTTCCCCAAAAGGCTTTTTAAATCAAATATAAATTTAATTTTTACGATCTTTTGCTGTTCATAGAAACATAGACAGGCACATAGACACGTTTCGAACAGCCTTTTATTTTTTTTTTATCCGGGGAAACTTCAAAATGGATATTAATGGTAAAAACTCAACATCAAATTTCAGGACCTATATTCCTCCACCTAAGGTATACGAAAAGAACTAAATATTCCAGGTTGCTTCTACAATACCACCCTCTTCACCCTCTTAAAAAAAGATTTAATTATTTGTTTTTGAGTACGGAACTTTTACCAAATTTTAGGTCAGTAGAATCATTAATAATGTTTATATAAATCTTTAACTTCTTATGACCCCTGAGAGGTTTGATTTTGGGAATGCTCAAATATGTGTTTCATTATATTAAGTTTCAAGAAAATTCGACCAAATAATGTATTTTTTTAAATAAAAACATGCATACCCCCTTATCTCCCCAGCAGGGGTTTATTTCCAAAAAATAAAAATACGTGTTTAATTATTCATGTTTTGGGGGACTCTTAACCCTCTTATGACCCCACAGAAGTTGAATTTTGGGAAATGATTAAATCTTTATTTGTGTGGAAGAATATTTATGCTAAGTTTTAAGAAAGTCTGAAACGATACAGACTTTAAATACCCTCTTATACCCCTTTTCATTCCTTAGGCGTTGATTTCCCCAAACCGCATTTTTTTTAAAGCGGCCCTTGGGGCACTTGCAGTTGGACAGCCCTGCATTAAATAGTTATAAAATCGCTCTCTCGCAGCATAGTAGACGACGATGGCTGTACAATATTCTGAATACATTGAACGTAAAGCCGGTGCAGCAAATTGGAGACGACTGTTTTAATGAAAATGTGTATATGGCCTCAACTAGCATGGCAGGCTGGGAAATAGGCTACACATAGCATGCCATGACTGTGACTGTTCCCTCCTTCCTTGTTTGGCACGCTATTGTCAGTCGTCTTATAAGACATTATAACTTAGAAAAGTCGTAAATAACAAGATTAACAATTAGGTTATAATATGTTACCATAGTATTAGTTTGCCTATAGAGAAGGCTCGTATAGGTCTACAAGGTAGAAAAGAATCTGCACGAATTCAAGCTGTATTTGCTGCAGTAAGAATAGCTTAGTTCCGCGGAGGTTCTTTCCTAGCTTGTAGACCTATAAAACCAGATTCCACATTATGTTGCCGGGTTTCTTTACATAGCATTCATCATAGCATACAGAACCAGGATTCCGCATATGTTTAACATATAACTTCAGATGGCTTTCATTATGGTTTACAGAAAAAATATTTGTTGTGTATCTTTAGATTGTTTCGTCAGAGCCTACAGAACCAAAATTCTAAATGCATTGCTGTGTATCTTTAGATGGCTTTCATCATACCCTACAGAACCAAGATTCCACATACGTTTAAATTCAGGTGGTCTTCATTATTGTTTACGGAAACAGGAAACGTTATTGTTTATCTTAGATTCTTTTGTCAAACCTTACAGAACCAAAATTGTAGATGAGTTGCTGTGCATCTTTAGTTTACTTTCATCAGAGGCTAAATAACCTAGATCCCACATATGTTGCTGTGTATCTTTAGATGCCTTTCATAATAGACTCAGTTGTATAATTTAGTGTGGACATAGCTCTGTGAGTTGAGCGTCCAAATGACGCCAACAAGAGAATTCTGGCTCTGTTGCAATGTGTGACGATCTTCCTTTTACCTTGCTGCTCCATCCGCAGCAGAAGAAATGATACATACTCGTTTTCTTACTGACTGCAGCTTTTCATTAAATATTAACACGTTTTAAATAAGTTCTTTATTTTGCTTACCTGTAAAACCCAGAAACAATCTTTTACCGCAATACTGTGTCTGATTATAAATATTTTTTTTTTTTTTATTCTGAATACGTCATTATCTATCGCTATATTGACGATTATTATAATCAATATTTGCAATAATAGAACTTATTCCCTCTTATTTATCTCTGACCGTGTGTACTGGCCGATGCGTTACGTCGTGGACACATATTCGATAGGTCCCAGGTTCGAATCCCATAGGCCTATCTCAGTGTGGTTTCTGATATGTTGCCACACTTTCAAAACGACTGCCGGATTGGAATTTACTGAATACCTACCCATAACGTTCTCTTTACGTTTTTTATGCATATTTTTGTTATCTTAAGAAGTCTTGCATAATGCTGATCACATACCAGGAAGTCTCATGTCCTTTCCAGATATATGTGATCCATAGTTTGTAGGCCTATTCCTACTGGCATTAGCTTGTAATACACATGGGAGGGGAAGTTAAATAGTTAAAGAAAAAGCATAATAGCCTGAACCTGTATGTCTTTTGTGTAATTAGATTGCCTTGAAGTTTGAGTGTTTTAGTTGGGAAAAAAATATTTTGGGGCACTTACGTTCATTATGATAGCTTCCATAAATAAGGGTACTACAGAGAATCAAAATGTTTGGGGCGTTTTGACAAAAATATGTAGTCTATATTTTAGCAGAGTAATTTTCGTAAATTACATGGAAATTTAATTTAATTTTTTTTTTTTTAATTTAAAACCTAACCCCAACTAAAGCAGTGCCTTGAACAGGAACACAATCATTAGCAAGACAGGAAATTGCAACTTTGGCTAATCTTACATAAACGCTACTATTAATATTTATTTGTGGTGCCACACCTATTAAACATTTATGTATTTCTTGCCTTTAAATTATCTTCTCGAGACTTTGATCTGTATGAATCATCCCGCCAAGCCCTATCGTTTCCAGGATATTTCAACATTGCACTCAATTCTCTGAATCCACAATCGTCTTACAGCAGGGAGCACGTCCAACAAAATGGTCTCTTAGGCCGGGCATACACGTTACGATATACCTGTCAGGTAAACCGGAAAGGTATACCTGGGCAGGCTAGAGCACACACACGCTACGGTAAACCGGAAGATTTTAACTCAGTCGAGAGATGGCGAGCAAACAAGAAGACGACGCGATCGCTTTACGGTTTGTCATCCAAGTCGTCCTCGTCATCCAAGGAGTGCCTTGATCGCCAAGAAAAGCGAACAAATCTAATGCCCGAGTGCACCATTCTCCGGTTTTCTCAGCCGTTTCGTTACCGCGGTAAACGTAATACCGGGGTATTCTCAAAATCTCTGTGCACCATTGCTAAAATATCGCGGTTTGCTAATGCTTGGAAATATCGCGGTTACTCTGCTATGAAGCCAATCCCATGGATAAATTTTGTGTTGGTTTGTGTTGATTTGTGTTGGTTTCTTCCATGGCCGCTAGGTTCGCTCTCTCTCTGCACGTCTTCCAGTCACGGTGACTCAGCTAGGCCCAATTTCATTTATTTTTTGCCTTATTGTTCAATAATAAATGTTCGTAAGGATAAAATGGAATATTATATTGGGTATATATGTCTGACTTTGAATTCAAACACCATAGATACTGTAACGATCGTGAAAATCAGTTGATTACGCCTACTGGATGGACCTGGTTTGGATGAGGTCATTTCAATCGATGTTACATACAACATTTGCAAATATACGAGGGGTATTCCGAAAGTAAGTTTCGTCAATGTAGGGCAGGAGCGGCGTGTTCACCAGGGGAACCAAACAAACGCCAGACGAATCCTCACCCGTGGCTGGTTCCACGACGGAAGTGGCGTCAGCGGAGGAGGCATGACGCAGGCGCACTGCGCCGTAGAAGAGCGAGTCGCAGCAGACTGGCGTGCCCGCGGGTATTAATGTACCGCTCACGATGGCACGAGAGATTTGGCGCCACTGCCATGTACCGCTATCTCCCCTTTTTCAAACGAGCCATTGCTGCAACCGCTGAACCTTTTATTGTCCGAGATAGAGCTGTTTGAAATTGATATCCCGATTTCCGTCCCCGCAAAGTGCGGCCTCCACGAACCCATCTCGCACAAACCTTATGGAACATCAATTTGTCACTCAAAATGGTCTGTATGGAACCTTTAGTAATGTCAGGAAGCTGAGGTGGAGCAGGCTGTGCGCCAATTCCTTGCATCGCAGGGCACCGAGTTTTACCACAGTGGGTTCTTCAAACTGATCGCACGCTACGACAAATGTCTCAATGTCGCTGGCGACTATGTCGAAAAATAGTGCACGGTGTATAGTTCATGCTGCCATGCTGTATTGCTTTTGGGTCAATAAAGTGTCCGTGTGGCAAACTGACGAAACTTACTTTCGGAATACCCCTCGTATGTACCATCGTTCATTCTTCAAATAGATCCCACCTGTCTGTACATTTCAATAAAATAACATTTATGTTTTAAAGAATAATTCTCACACCTGTGCAATCTAAGGCAAATCAACACCATGAAATCTCTGTTCTGAGTTTGACATAGCCTCACTTTTATTCCCGTTCGACTAGTGGAAATTTTAGGTGCAAAGTCATCTACATAGCCATGAAAGGGCTGTTATAATTATGTTCGTGTGTGTGTGCAAGTATGAAAAATTGATTACATACACTATATACCGGTAGATAGGCTATGTCGGGATGCATGTAGCCATTCACTGCAAAGTTGGCCTAGGCCCACGGGTTTTCCATATTTCATTTATTTGTTGCCTTCTTGTTCAGTAATAAATGTTCATAAGGATAAAATGGATTATTATATTGCGTATATATGTCGTCTGAATTCAAAGTTTGAATTCAAACACCATAAATACTGTACTAATCATACTAATCGTGGTTACGCCCACTAGCCTACTCGATGGACCTGGTTTAGTTGAGGTAAGAAAGGAAGGTAATTTCAATCGATGTTACAGCACAGTATTTGCAAAGATATGCACCATCGTTCATTCTTCAAATAGATCCCATCTGTCTCTCATTATTCTTTATATTCAATTAGCTTTTGGCCTAGATATCATAAATATGATATATTACGCTGATCTCCATCTTGGAAAGAAAACAGCGGTTTTCTCACTTTACAGCTCCTTCACGGCCGGTTTGCATCTTACCGCGGTAAAAGTCGAAACCGAGCACGATGCAACGAAAATATGACTTTACCAGGGTAAACTAAGCAACTTTACCGCGGTATTCTGAATACCGAAATTGGTGCACTCGGCCATGAGTACCACAATTTTGAAGTGTATACGTTGTCTGTTGAAGCTCCGGATTTCATTGACATGTCACGTTTCTTCTTCTCTTTACATACATTACTTCTTAAATTATTTTATCTTTTCTAAATTACAGATTTCTTTGTTGCATTGGGTTATAACTCCTTTAATTTAATCACAAGTCTTTCATAGGCTGCATCTATCTTTTCACGGTCGTGGTACTCTTTACTTTTTCTGACCTATATATTTCCATAAACTCTTCTATCACTTGGTTCCGTTTTCGGCTTGACATGATGATCACGAAATACAAAGATGGACCGACGCTTTCTACTCAAGGAACTAGCCACAACCTTAAAAACTGCACAGGCGTGCCGGAGTGACTCACACACACGCTCAGGTCTACTCGCCTGCGCAGGTAGAAAGAATTGAATTTCGATTCTTCTCCGGTCGCCTGCGCAGGTCGCTACGCCTGTGCAGTTTGGCCTGCAGCGGCTGGCACACACGCTCCGGTTTACCTGTACAGGCCACCTGTGCAGGTAAACCTCACCGGTATATCGTAACGTGTGTGCCCGGCCTTAGAAGTAATTATTTTAGCCCATCGATATTGTTCCCTTAATAAAAAATAGTACATGTCCTGTTCAACTTCTTTTATTTAAGTAGGACCTTTTATAAAATGTTTAATTTACGTAGAAGGTCCTGGCCAAAATACAATCCCATCACAACCCATTCAGTATATCTGTTTTTAAAGCAGAATTTTGTGTTTAGTTTTAATGGCAGTGGATTTTGTTAATTAAATAATGTATAAAAAGTCTGAGGTGAAGCAGATAACTTCCTCTGCCAAAATAAAAAGTTTGCCTCTTACGTATAACCTATTATGTGTGATATTCTCTTCGTGTAAATTGGTTGTAAAAATGAAAAGTGGTTACCACACCACATCGCATCCCCGAAGGATACACAGCCCATATAAAATCTTAATAATGCACGTAACTTTCTTTACCCTAAGTATGGACAATATAATTTTTTACTTCGTATTCTGAAATAGAATAAGAGGCCATATTGCTAAAAGCGTGTATTCAGTTGTCTCAACCTTATGTAAAGCTTTATTCTTCACCAGGCAAGTCTGAATTTCTACAAGTAGTGGGGCTTATAACAACCCTTTACAGAATTTTTGTTAAAACAAATATTTTAAATAAGGTTTTAGCTCTTAGCATAATAACCTCGTGTACAAAACTTGAAAATCGTTTTCGGGAAAATCGCGAGGAACATTTTCTTCATATACAGTAATGTGGCATTAAAAATAAGAGTCTTCGCCAATCTTCCTTGTCATACCCCCAGAAAATATTTATCCCATGTACAAAATTTTGTTTTCATGCGATTTTTCGTTTTGGAGCTAAGCTGTTCACAGACACACACAGACATGTTTCTGAAAGTAGTATTTTTGGATTCAGGGGACCTCAAAACGTGTATTTGTAAAAAACTCAACTTCGAATTTCGGGGTCGAACACAATACTTCCTCTATCTATAGTAACTATGATACGGGCAGAGGAAGTAAAAATATCTAACTGTACTACATGGGAAGCATTTGCAGTAGAGCTTTTAAGTTAATAACTTTGACTCTTAAATACAGTAGTTGCTATAGGAAATGTGATGTAGAGTACCAGATAACATTCACGATAGCCAAAAGTAATTTGAAGGTCCTTTCGGAATTATGTTTTATTATTTTTTATGGGGTAGCTCATACAGGTTTCGGATTTAGAGTACCGATAGATCTCTGATGTATAAATTTCCGAATGATTAAGATCTTTGCAGATTACTCGGTGTCACCACAGTATAAGTATTAATACAGTAAAGAAACTGTGTGTTAAAAGTCCTATGACAACATGTTGACTGGACGACACTAGCGCTCCATGCGGAGATTAAGTAAAACTACATTCTCATCATATCAAATGACTTGGGAAAATACATAAACACATCACAAAATATGTTATGTTAAAAGAGAAAAATACAGAATATTTTTATTTAATGCAAATCTAATTTTAAATTTAAGAAATAATCAAACAAATAATGTATTATATTCTAGTTAAGAAGAGGTAAACAATACCTAAATAGGCTACTGTTAAGGATTGTACCTAGGCCTAGTATTTTTCCTTTAAAATCATTGCCCTTTAATATAATTTATAATTCAAATTATGATAATAAATAGCCTACATATTAATTACGTAAATTATATTATAGGTCTGTCACGTTGTTCATCCTGCACGTCATTGTTGACAGTGTATTTTGATTCTTTGCCTTATATGGCAATATACGACTTCAATTTATTGTAGGTCTATGTAGCGTCAATTACTGCAGGATGGACGTCATTAAACAAAACAAAAAATTCAGGAGCATTTGGAATTGAAGACACCGTCGGTACAGCAGTTTTAATTAACGAGTTTTTATAGGAATTCATAAACTGTCTGTTTTCGGCGTGTGTCAAGCATAGACGGTAATTTTCACTCAAATATTTTACATATTTTGTTACTAGGTTTTCTTGTCGACCATTAATGACCTATTTTATACACCAGAAATCATTACAACAGAATAAAATATAAAAATATTACATTAAAGTAACTTGAAACATAACCACACCAGAATCACGAGTAAGCCAGTAGACCTACAATAAATATTACTTATTTTCGTCTTTACCTTTCTGGATGTTTCAAGAAAGTGAAGAAATGCAATTCAGGATTTTGTCTTTTATTATTACTGAAATTTACAGCAGAATAATAAGGTCCTTTCGAATATAGCGTGTTCTAATAAATACAACACTCCTATTTATTTACATACTTCCCATGCTCGGCTGGCAGAAAAACGGGCTGAGTTTCTGTACTGTATTAATACTTATACTGTGGTGTCACGTACAGATCCAGTAATTATGTTTATCTTTATTGAACTTAGTAGATGATTTATTTAAATCTTGTTTCTACATTTTTTCTGAACTTAAACTTTGCTGAGTAGGAACACGAGAACTTTTTAAAACACTCCTCCATAACAATTTTGGCCAATGAAATTTGATAGTTTTCAGTAGGCGTAATTTCTTTTTAATTTGCCTGGATAGCAAATCGCAAGAATCCAATCATTTCTATCTCAAAGAAATGTCGAAAGAAACACAATCAAGACAGTGTTCTGATCGAATATGCGAACTTGAGTGGAATCGTGGATAAGTTCAATAATGCAAATTAACTTAAATTGTGTATTTATTCTACAGTAGTGAATAATGTTTAAAAATCTTATGTGATACATTCACATAACTTCCTCCATACTAAGAATGGCAATACAATTTTCTCGCTTCATACTTTGATATAGAATAAGAGGCCGTATTGCAGGGATTACATATTCAATGCTTAAATCTCACACAGAGGTGTATTATTTCGCCAGGCAAGAAAGCCTGAGTTTCTGAAAACCCTTTAGAAAACTTTTACGAGAAAATTTTTCAAATAAAGGTTTCAGATCAAAGTAAAAGCATATCGTGTACACAAATTAAATAAAATCGTTTGAGCCATTTGCAAGAAAAATAGTAAACAATTAATTTTCCTTTAGGTAAAGTGGGGTAAAAGTAAGAGAAAGTCGTGATCTTCGTATCACTTCCTCATAAGACAAATAACCGAGTAGAAAATGTTGGTTTTATACATTGTTTTGTTCACAGACACAAAGACTGACGTGTGGACATTATCTGAAAATTGTACTTTTGGATTCAATGGACGTCAAAACGTGCAGGCCTATTTCAGGGCCGAAAACGATACTTACTCTACCTACAGTATGCTCTACAGTACGGATAGAGAAAGTAAAAAAATATAACCTTATTTTTTTTTATATATTTTTTTAATCTGAAGATTTCTGATGCTTTGAAATCAATATCTGCTGATTCTAATCTGTACCCACTAGCTGACAGCTCTGCGTAAATGAATTATTTTTTCTATTACAATTGTAACTTGCTCATATGCAGTTACTACCGTAGTAAATAGAAAACTAAGGAACATTTTACTTGCTTAAATGTCTGCATATAGTCAGTATTCATATTAGCAGTACTTCCACCGAAATGGTGGTTCTCGAAGAAAATTTTTTAACAAACACTGGTTATGATACCCATCAATTCATTATATATATATAAGATGGGAATACGAAACTTAAGATTTCCTAGGATGATTTCGTTTCCTTCTGGCCACGTTAATTAAGAGATTATTGGCGTTATAATAAATTATTGAACTGATTATCTTGATACTGGTGGAAAAGACAGCCAATATGAGCCAGAATAGTTCAACACCAATTCCTTTGCATATTGCTTCTTGAATATACTACTGGAAAGTGATAAATAGTTGGATGAGAAGAGGAGAGTAAAATATGGAGCTGGCAGATGCTGGAACACCTAGCAACACTACAGACGTTCGGGCACGCCCCTCATCGTTTTTATGGCACAAGGACACGAGTACGGGGTCGATGTACACGATGGACTTCCGCATGCAGACACCGTCGAGTCTGGAGCCCGACCGGCCGTACGGTCATTCTGATAAGTTGCATATTATCTTATACTGACAGTGAAAGTACCTGGTATAACTAACGTGCCTTATCACTAGCGTTGAGAGACTTGTGAGCTGCAGTCTGAAAAAAGTTCCTTTGGTCACATTTCACACTCCAGTGTTTGCAAACAACGTACGTATCAGCTGTCAACACATCAAGGTCATGTATTAAGAAATAGAATCAATTCAGGAGTTGTATTTCAGTAATCACAAACGCACTCGTCAAATTACGTGTAGAAAATAAAATCTAAGATAAGAGATAACCAGAAGTTTCTGCAACATCTTTATAAATGGGCCCACATCTTACTCTAAAGTAATTTTCTGTTAAAGAGCTTGGAAAATGTAGCTTATTTGTAACTACAAAGCCCAGGATATAGTGCACTAAGTATGGAAAGAAAATAGTCTTTACACATGCGCTTTAAAAACGATTGTAAGTATAAAAATCCCTATGATTAGCCTACTACTCAAGAGCACAGGAGGAATCTAGAGTATGTTCACGAAGCATGTGTCATTTATGTCTGCAGACTCGACGTCTCTGAGGTAGAATTCTTCTGTAGCTCTAACAAAAACTGTATCGTTTTAGTTCAAGTGGTTAAATATCAGTATTTACCATAAACACTACATACGAGATAACACTAATGGTTACGCTGCGTTTGCTGTAGTCCCCCCCCCTTGAAATCAGAGGTAAGGACCGCCTCATGGCTGAGTAGTTGGACCGCACGCCTTCCACCGCTGGGACCCAGGATCGAATCTCTGTGGATCTCTGTGGAATTTTTTATGGACAAAGTGGGGCCGGGTAGGTTTCCTCGGGGTGCTCTCGTTTCCTCTGCCATATATATTATTCCACTGTTGCTTCATTCATCATAATATAGCCATTTGGTTGCAGTAAATAAATTATTATTATCAGAAGTAAAATATTTAGTACTACCGGTACTACACCAGTATCTAAATTTTCAAGAAGTTTTCTCTTCATCGCTTTCACCGTAATAGTTGAGGTTTACAACAAAAATCGAATATCGAGATATGCATACATGAATCCACAAAATATTGTTTCTGTTAAACATTACATGGGAATATTTTATGATGAAAATTCCTCTTGATAAGAGGTTCCAAACCCGTGACCTTGGCTTTCTGTGCCATATACTACAATCTAGCTAAGCATATTTCGATTCACGGCGCCAAATGGAACCTGTCTCCTATGATTACCCTTAATTGTAGACCTCACTGAAAGACATTTGCATTATAATAATATTGTTTCTGTTGGTCTCAGGGTTGTTTCCCTCGTTCTTAGGCGAATGCCGGACTGGTCAATAATCCCTTCAAACAGATACACGCACTACAAATCTCTAGAATACATAACTACATGTCACTAAAAAAAACACACTCGGGGAGATATTGCACATAAGACCTATCCGCACTTAGGTCTATCCTGCGCCAAAGTACAAAGACACAAGTACTCGGCCCAAACACGTCACACCATCAACATCCCCTACGGATGTACATAAGGGCACAATAGGTATACACACATCACATATGGTTACCAAAATTTGGTCTGACCGGAGGTTTAGGCTTAATTGCTTGGCACTCCGGGGGTAAGGGTGGGCACACAAAAAAAAAAAAAACAAAAGTCACTGCATGAGAATATTTTGGGATAAAAATTCCTCTAACACCGGGATTCGAACCCGTGACCTTCCGTGTCGATGCTCCACCATCTCAGCTAGCCATAGTTCGACAATCCGCGCCAGATGGTATCTCTTTGGAATTTTTCCCCTAAAATAAAAAAGTAAAAAAATCCAATACCTCGATATGATTGCACTTAACCCCTTATTGCATGATTTTTTATTTTTCTGGAAAAAATCTAACGTGTTGAAATGTCCTGAGTTCAGGAAAGATAGTAAGAAATTCCAAACCTTATGTGACAGAATTTATTTAGGGATATAAGATTTGTGTCTTATCTGGGACAGTACGCAGTAACAGTTTTATTTTTATGGATATCAGCTTCAGGAGGGAAGATATAGGCTACTAGTTGGGTAGTATTAAACAAGGTACATATGAAAGATTGAAAAACGTAGTGTATAAAAATGTTATTTAATGTAGTTATTCCCGAAGCCAAGAGTTAAGTTTTCTGTAATACGTATAGGAAAATAATATTTAGACAATTTTTACAACATTTAATCTATTTCTATTCTGAAGCTTTCACTGCCGGAACCTTGAATTACAGACATCTTTCGGGATGTAAGTAGTGTATAGTGGTGTATTTACGTCTGGTTGTAAATACCCCATTGTTCACGGCTTACACTCCTTCATCTATTGTCCTAGTAAAATTGATGATGAAACTCTAGATAAGAACCAGCTTGAAAAAGTAACTAAATATATTCCTTAACATTTCTACATTTGGAAGAAGCTATTTATTTCTAAGAGTACTTATTATAGCAACAAGAAGTAATACTCATATAATGACAATCTGCAGGAATTTAAAAATATTAGTTGCGAAGAAACATTGGATTAAGCGATAGCGTGGCATGCTCTGAACGGACATTGTACGGTGAATATGATATTAATCATTTCTAGTGCTACGAGCAACGGACTTACCCATTCGTTAATCTTGTTATAGGAGACCTAGGAGACATTTACCTGTTAATTCCACGGTTAATCTTACAGTTTGTGTATTATTTCAATCGTTTATATATTATATAATATTTATATAATTATAGGCCTATGTTATGTATGTGTATATATTATATATTTGTATATTATATATATATAAGTTATTTATACATTGTATATATTTATATTATATATGTTTATATATATATTTTATTTATAACATTTTAATCTTTGAGGATTATGTTATATAGGCTTACAGTATTATGGTTGTAAAATGCATTCTCACATAGAACGTCTTTTTACTTCCTCTGCTCGTACCATAGGTACTATAAGTAGAGGAAGCTTTGTTTTTGACACTCAAATTCGAAGTTGATGTTTTAACATGCTTTAACGATTGTCTATACATTTTGTTCATGGGGTGCTTATACATTTTTATTTGAAACATTTTTTCGAAAAAAAAATCTCTGAAGGATAGTTACAAGCCACCCACTATTAGTTAAAACTCAGTCTTGCCTGGTGAACAATAAAGTTTTGCATCTGTTTCAAACAACTTAATGCGCGTTCTTTGCAACATGAACTCTTATATGGCTTGTATATCCAATTTACATGAAGAGAATGCCATACGTAATAATATATTATACTAAGTGGCAAGTTTTATTTGGGCAGAGGAAGTTATGTGAGTTTCACAATATTTTTTTTCGTTATAGTGTTAGGTTTAAGAGTTGTCCTATTTTCAAAGTTGAAATCTTTAGTGATATGTTGTCAAATAATGTAAAATAACTTATTTTCTATACATAATAGTTCATGTATGTAGCATGCTCGTCAAGTACGAGGGTGAGTCAATAAATAAGTCTCAAACGGAAGAATATTGCCCGTTTTAAATTACCTGCCTGTTTTTTTATATAGAAGGAGCAGCACATGTGGGCTGCAATATTGCCAAAAATCAGTATTCCATAGCGAACGGTTAGTGAACTGCAGCCAGTGCAAGATAGCAAGTGTGCTACAGGTGTGTGCCAGACTGAAAATGTGCGCAATTGTGCACCTTCGTGGGCTAAGATTTCATTAGGAATGCTTGGAACAACATCCACCATACTCCCCCTGTACATTGAAACACTTAGCCCATTGTTTGACAAGGACTTGATAGCATACAGCAAAAAATTATGTGGCTGCCGTCGCATCCAACGAGTGACCCCTCGGGATGTGGTATCCATTGTCTTCAAAGTGCTGCTTGCCCAGATGATTTTCAAGGGATTAGACAGATGAAAACCACTGGGAGCTCAGTCGAGACTGAAACGTGGATGTTCTAGGCATTCGCAAATAAATCTTCCACAAAAAATGCGTAACTGCGCACATTTTTATTCTGGTACACTTGCCATCTTGCACTGGCTGAAGTCCAGTAACCGTTCACTGTGTAATACTGATTTTTGGCAATATTCCAGCCGACATCTACCGCTCCTTATATATATATATATATATATATATCACAAGTTTAATCACGTAATTTAAAACGGTATGCAGTATTCTTGCGTTTGAGACATATATATTGACTCACCCTCGTATTAAAAGTTTGAATTCTATATAAAAAGAAAAGTCGTTAGGATATATCACTGTCAGATAATTTTAAATAAAACTTGTTTGTTTTGTATACCTAGGAAATAGGACCCACATTTCAAGATTTTCAAATTTATTTTAAATTAATTATCTGACAACGTTACATCCTGACTGTTAAATGGGCAAGAATGTAGTGACATTTACGTAAAGAAAAGGGCGAATGCAGCTTCAAGTAGAAGACAAGTTTCATTTACATAATATAATGTAAATAATTCCCGTGGACAGCAAATAAGGGTATGTGGTAAGGCATTTTGCGATGTATTTGGAATATCCAAGAAATGTCTTTCCACAACCAGAGGAGATAGGAAGACAAGTAGACCTCTGCCCGAGGGGAATGAATCAGATTTTGAACTATAGATCGTCCCAACCTTAAAAAATCTGATGTGAAAGTCACATAACTTCCTCTGCCCAAATAAAAGTTAGCAGTATTCACATATCCTTGTACAGAATCGCAAGCAGGGTTGGAATGTTTAAAACAAAACGTTTAAAACAAGTGTTTAAAACATGTTTAAAACAAGGGCTTGTGTTTTTTTTTTAAGTTTGTTTAAAACGTTTTAAACAATCTGTTTTAAACATGTTTTTTTTTAGCATGTGTTTAAATAATTTTTTAATTGTGTGTTATATTTAATTATGAAGACAATTTACATTTTGTCAAGTCAGTGACACCCTGTTAGTGTTGTAAACAGAAAACAACAAAAAAACTAGGGCCAGAATACCAGAAAATCATGTGAGGTGATGTCTTTTGTATCCTTTTCCTCCAGACTTCTCTATCCTCTGCCGCCAGCTTCCAGTTTCTGATTTCGAGTAATTGATTTGAATTTTTTCTGACTGCATCCTACCATCTATTTTGTGGTCTTCCTTTTTAAAGAAAGAGATTATTAATATTAAATATTGAGTGTGTCAATTTGGCAACACTGTAGTAGGATATCCCTTGTAAGTTCGATAATGTAAGGCGGCTAAGACCACGTAAAACATGGTGAAAGTCAGTTGAGCAGTAAAGGCAGTAATTAAACAGTAGTTTGTATTATTTTTTATTAATAATGAACTATTAAATCATAAACAAATAATACTGGCACAAAATGTATTTTCAAATACTATTAAGTCTACGACTCGTAAATCTTGAACATCTTAGCACAGGGTGTCATTGGATTGACAAAATGTAAATTGTCTGCATAATTAAATTTAACACCCAATTAAAAAGTGTTATAAACATATGCTAAAAATGTTTAAAACAAATTGTTTAAAATGTTTTAAACATTTCAACTGTGTGTATATATATTATATAATAGGCCCTATACATTAAATTGGTTGATTTAAACAAAATTAACAATTTAAACTTTTTTTAAACAAACAACATTGTTGTAAACATAAAAAACGTTAAAAACAACCAACATTGTTGTTCACATATAAAACGTTTTAAACAAAAAAAACATGTTTTAAACAAAAAAAACGTTTAAAAAACATGTTTAAAACAACCAACATTATTGTTCACATATAAAACGTTTTAAACAAAAAAAACATGTTTTAAACAAAAAAAAAAACGTTTTTTTTGTTCTTTTTAAAAAAAACATGTTTTTTATCAACCCTGATCGCAAGACACAATTTTACGCTAATTATCCTATAAATACCTCTTCTTTCAATGATGCGACTAAAAGCGCAGTCTATATAACAAACTTTAAAAAAAAAAAAACAAATGACTGCAGACGTTTATTGAACTTTCTGCCGTAAAATATAATTTCCGAAATTTATCGAATATTTCCCTCAGATACATCTTTACTCTATGCATGGCCAACAATACATCTTTCTCACTTCACATTCTTATATAAAATAAGAGGCCGTGAAAGAGCGCGAATTCAGTTGTTCATCACGTAAGACAAACTTTCTACAAACAGTGGGTGAACAGTGGGTGGCTTGTAACTACCCTCAGAGAATTTTCTCGAAAAATTGTTTCAAATAAAAGTTTTAGCTCTTAGTATAAGCAACCTATGTGCAAAATTTAAAGAAAATCGTTAGAGCCGTTTTCGAGAAAATCGCGAAAAACGAAAATTTCTTCATGTAAAGTCCCCTTAAAAATAAGAGAAAATAGTCACCAATCTTATCCTCACATCTTCAGAAGGTACCTGGCCCAAATACGAAATTTTGTTTTCATACGATTTTCCGTTTTGGAGCTAGCTTGTTCACAGATATTTTCCACACAGACACACAGACACACAGACATGTTTCCAAAAATAGTGTTTTTGGATTCAGGGGGCCTTGAAACGTGTATATATGCTAAAAACTCAACTTCGAATTTTGGGGTCGAAAACAATACTTCCTCTACCTATAGTACCTATGGTACGGGCAGAGGAAGTAAAAACAGTATTGAGTTAAATGTAGTATTTGCATCTCACTTGCACTCGTACGTTCTGCAATTAGCTTCGTCCTTTTCTATCCCGACAATGTTGTCATTTTTCCAAAGTGATAAATGTAATAATGTGATTGAGAGGTCTTATAGAGAATTTTCCGCTCTATCTCATGATGTCAATTGTGAAGTCATAAATAATTAATATGAGGCCTATTTTTCACAATTACGTTAATTTGGCGGAAATCTATATTTTTTCAGATGAATAACTTATCACGTGATAGACAAGAAACCAATAATCGAAACCGACTAAGAATTTTTTTTTGGATTGCCTGATGTTTATAGAAAATACTCTCTTTCCCTTGGCAATAAATTTTACATAAGAAGAAAGCTATATTTTTTTTTAATGAAGTGCTGCTTGAAAATTTTCGGATGTTAACACAAAAAAGTTAGTTAGCGAGTAACCTACTTTGTTTTTTATTTTACATTGGTGACTAAGCGAGAAGAAATGTTTATAGATGTCTGAGAAAGTATTTAAAACAAACCAGATCTCTATATCATGTAGCATTAATAAATTATCACAGTTTTCCCGAGCTCGACAATCAGGCAGTCCTGACTCAACGCTGTACAGATTTTGTTTACTCATATGTTTCTCAGATGATCGTATCTTCTTCAGAGCTCAAGTGTTATAATGTGATCTGTGTAGTGAAGTTTAACTTATGGTGTGGTTTTTGTGATTTTAAAAATTAAATTTTATATTTATTTTTATTTTATATTAATTATGAATAGAGAAACTAGAAATCGTAGTGTTTGCAAATTGCGCAGTAAAGAGCGAATTATAGTATTAAATATACTTAATTATTTATTGAAGAAAATGAACGTTACCCAGCCAATTAAAGAGTCAGCAGAAGCTACACGGTGTTCAGAAAGTGTACTGTATAGAATAAGAAAAGAAAACACGAAAGGTCCTTTGAAAGGAATAATACCACTCCCTGAGGATAGTGAACAGGCCTAAAGGAAGGTAATGTATTTTAACTATTACTTTCCTAATCTAATTATATTCTTTAAAATTTGATTATTATAACATAATAATTGTAATAATAATAGCAATAACAACAACAATAGTAAATAATATTATCTAAATGAATTTTAATAATAAATTTAACATTTATAAATTATTAGCTTAAAGGACCCGGCGTCACCTGGTTTTGTATTTTGCTTATACTTCGAAGTCAATTTTAGAGGGAGCCCTCTTAATTTTCAAAATCTAGGCCGTAGAGGAAGAACGACTTATCACATCCAAGGACTTGGGATTTTGCACCCCATTACTTCTAAAGACCATGGATGGTGGGATTGAGATAAGAAGAGACAGAAATTCCTATTAGTCTTGCTTATCTGTGTGTCAAGTCTGGTAAAATGAGCTAAAGAATGTAGATTTAAACGTCATTTAATAGGGATTAAAACATTTAAGTGATTTTTTTTTCCAAATTTAGTTTTACCTAAATTTCTCTCTCGGTTCTATTAGCTCTGTGTAAAGTCTGGTAAAAATTGGTAAGAGAATGTAGATTTAAATAAAATTTATATAATATGGGTTGCGATATTTAAGGAGTGATTTCTTCCAAATTAACTTTGGTTAAAATTTCTCTTGGTTCAATAGGTTCTTTGTATAAAGTCTGATAAAAATTGGTCAAAGGTTGTAGGTATAAATATATATCACAAAATAGGGGTGAAACATCTAAAATGTGGTTAGTTCTAAAATTAGTTTTCCTACCATTTTCTCCTGATTCTATACGTTCTGTGTATAAAGTCTGTTAAAAACAGGTCAAGAATGTAGATCTAAATTTTGGTGATATAATAGGGGTAGAAACATTTAAGGGGTGGCTTCTTACAAAATTAACTTCGCCTATTTTTTTCTCTTGTTTTTATAGGGTCTGTGTGTAAAGTTTGGTAAACATCGTTCAAAGAATGTAGACTTGTAAAAAATCACATAGTAGGGAATGAAAATTTCGCAAGGGGTACTTTTTTTCGAGAATGATTGTCTCGTAGAATTTTTACTCGATTCTATAGGGTACATGTGTAAAATGTGTAACAGTTTGCAGATATTAGTCAAAGAATGTAGATTTTTGGGCTTATAGAGAACGTATTACTCATGGGGGTTGAAAATAAGGGAAGGAGGGTGTACCGTTGTTCTATCTGCAGGGCACGATTTACAGTAATTATTATATACAACAAACAAATTTCGAGGTTTTCACGCCTATCTAAGAGCTTTTTCACATCATGTGCCTGGTCTTGTGATGTGAGTAGATCTGGCATCAGTGTGCTGCATAAGACCAATACTGTCTTTTAAGGTTGGGACGGTCTATAGAGGATAATATTTCGACATTAATGAAACGCTGAAACCTTTTCGCAACCACCTGCATAATAACAGCCATTTAGGAAAATTATTGGGGTATATACTGAGATAAAAGGGCAGAAAATCTGACGTACAGATGAACGGATGGACACATACATACAGACAGCATGACTAAGATTTATAGGTGGCGACGCTTGCTACGGATCTGCAGGCCCCCGGTACCTCCTTGGATTTTTTCGAGGTAGGGAGGTGTGGAACGGGGTGCATTCAGCCTCATGATTCAAACTGAGGAGCTACTTATAAAGAAGTAATGGTTCCGGTTCAGTAAGCCATCAATAACGGCCATGGGTATTGGCACGATGACCACATGCCCCCAATCCTGCTATCTACCTATGGTAAATGATGCAGTCTTAGGATATTTTACTGCTTTTAGTTTGTGTTTTATTTAATTTGTACTGCATTTTATTTGTATTTTATTTAAATTGTATTGTGTACTCTTTTTGACGTGTCGCATATTTTTGTAATGATCAAGAGGACGAAATAAATAAATAAATTAATTAATTAATAAAAATAAATAAATAAATAAATGGCAAGCCTAATCCCTCAAGGGATCTAGCGCCATGAAGTTTAGTTTATTATTTTAGTAGAACCATTAAATAGCATTAAAAACAGTTAAATACAATGTAATGTTATATTCTGTTTCTTCGCAGATATAAAAGGTCCTAAGAAGGTAATAAAGGGTTGGCACTGTGGTCTGAAGTTAATTTTTGTAAACACTTTGAAATGTGTAAATTCTGATAAGAAATTTAAGTGTTAAGATGAAATTTTTTCTCATTAGAAAGCCAAACACAATCTCAAAATACCTAGATTCCGTTATTTCTGTATTAGCCCACTCTCTCACTGGATGCCACAATTTGTATAGTCTTCACACAAACCAAGTAGTGTATGGAAGAGGGGGATCTTGTGTATCCGACAGCGTCTTGCATTATTGAGATTGCGCCAAATAAGACGTGCCGTACATTCCTGAACATGACCCTAGCTAATTGCAGGCTGGTGACCTTGCCCATGGCCTCCTGTCAGATCACTTGGAACACGGAAACTAACGCCGATTTACGAGTTTAATTATTCCATTCATTCATAGGCACCTAATTTAACACCCTAACATTTATTCTATGGGAAACTACGCATACGTCATTTTGTCTTTCGCGATCGCCATACATGACAATTATTTACGAGAAAAACTATTTCGTGAATATCCTGTATATTACTGGTAGTCTTGGTGGGATCGTCAATTAACATTCACGTGTAGGTTACGCCCAGAAGATTGATGGCATGCCCCTACAAGCGGGAGAGGTTAAAGTACGAGAAAAAGATGACTAATAGCAATGATTATTTGTATATTAACGTTTACAAACTTCACGACATCGCTAGTCATTCTGACCTATTTTACTTCCATGTATATTCTATAGTCAAAGGTAAATAAATTCCAATATGGATTTGCCTGTATGACTGGGGAATACCCCAAAAGCTTCACCCAGGTTGCTCTGCCAAGGAAATTAATCTGCACTGCCTTGTCCACATCGCTTATTGTTTTACTACTATTATTGCTGCTTTTATTTTATTGCAACTTCTGGGAAAAATATGTTAAATTTGTTGTTATGCATTTGTCCTAAGTCTTTGGATTGAGTTAGTTAATAAATCAATAATTATGAAAGTAATGATAATAACTATAATAATGATAATAATCGTAATAATAAAAAACTAGTGTAAACAAAAGTGGACGTTATTATTGCCGGTACTGGTGTTACTATTATTTTATTAGAATAATTTTATTATTATTATTATTATTATTATTGTTATTATTATTATTGTTATTATTATTCCGCCTGCGTTGCTGACCATGGATCCGCTTCTTGATAGCTCCGATCTCAAAACATCAAAGCCATAGTAGGTGAGGACATGCTGACCCACGCATTCCTCCCTGTTCTCCCATGCGACCATGGTAGATAATGCAGCGGGCCCTGTCCCACTAGGGATGTAGTGCCAAGGAGTTTAGTTTTGATTGTTATTATTGTTGTTTTTCATCATTATCTTTATAATTATTTTCTATTATCATTAATAAGAATATTGATATTATGATGGGAATCATTCTATTAACTGGTATTTCTTAGGCTGTCATTAGGAAAATTGACTGAATCAGGTAATGATTATTCAATAACGTAATTTCTGAATGAAATCATTGTTTTTTTTCTGCTCACAGTATCCATCGGTACTCTTAAACACTAGTACTTTATGTGAACAAGTAATACTTGTTCTTATGTAGGCCTGTGTGACCTGGGATGTGTCTATCTAAAATTTGATTGTGCTTTCTGTAGTCCTGTAAAGTCATGGTTTGGACTGCAGTGTTATGTCATTATTTACACTTCGGTTTTGAACATTCTACTGCTATATAGGTAAAATATACTTAGTGGTAAAATTATTTTCCCATCCTTAATTATTTAGGCTTTATAAATTCGGCGGGATGTAGTCGGCGTTTTGAAACTTCTGACAACTTTTTTCCGTGTGATTTGGTTCTTGTACAAAATGCTCTTAATATTGACTACAGAGTTTTAATATTATCGTCCAATACTTAACATACTAGGGCAAGTTGTTAATAATATACGAATGGGCGAAGAGTTTGCAACTGAAAGCAATTTATCACTGGCAACGATATGCCTACAATTTGTTTGATACTAGATTTCAGTAAGGCCCACAGTGATGAGGGGTTGGCACTATGACTATGCAAGGTTCAGAAAGGAGAAAAAGTACTGGTTGATAGTGCTCAGCTAAGGACTCCGTCTGATGGTAGGGGTTTCCTTAACGCCACTTGTGTCTACGTCGAGGGCCAGCGGCTTAATTTCCTTTCCCGAAGGAAAATATGGCAGGGACTTTTAAGAACAGAAACATATTGTCCTCAATAGATTAATTATGTTATATCTTATTTTCTTAATTTAAAACCTTTATTTGTGCCCTGGCCTTTCAATGTGAACACACTTCTTCAGGTAATAGCCTATGAGAACTTTTTTTTTATATAAATAATGTATTTGCGTTATGTGTACTGTTTTATTTTTATTTCTTTATTTATTCAACCTGGCGGAGTGAAGGCCGTACGGCCTTTTCTATCACTCAGTCAAAGGGAAAATGCTTTGTGTCTGTTTACCTAGTAAAGTTCTTTATACACACAAATTTTAAGTAATACACTAAATTTTAATTTATTTATATTAGTATTTATATAAGTGTTAGAAGAACCCTTCACACTGTCCATGCATTTATATGTCTTCGACGATAAAGTTTATTATTGTATTATTGTTATTGTTATTATTATTATTATTATTATTATTATTATTATTATTATTATTCTATGTCTGCTTTTCAGTGTCGTTTTATCACGTTCCTGTTGCTCACTCCTGTTTTGTCATTACAATGTCATTATTTCTACAGAAGTGGTATATCGTCATAAATTTAAGAATATATAATATTAGAGGATAAAAGATTATGTTGGAGTTAGTAATGTGTTTGATCGTGTCTTATTATTATTTTTTTAAATGTCATCGACGTGGAAGGTTATGTGTAACTTTTTAAAAGCCTTAAAAAATTTAGCCTATAGGTAAACAGTTAAAAGTTAGCCTATTTACAGATATGTTTTAGGTTTCCTATTAGCTCAATGTTTATTTATTAATTAGGGTATACATAAATTAAGATACTATTTATTTTCCTTGTCTTGTGAGTCATTATTTAAGATTAGTTAAAAAGTGTTTTCATCTTAGTTAAAATAACTAAATACTTAAGTGTTTAAAAATTACGGTTTCATTCTTTTCTTGGTGATTATTAATAATGTTTAAACCCATGCCCTCAGTCAGTTTTGAGTCCACAATCTATAGCTCTAGTGACACCTCAAGCTAGACACTCAGCCGCTGAAAACGATGGTCTTATTAATAACAATGATAACGATAGTGCAATATACTAGCAAGAATAGCACTCTTATTAACTCCTATATAAATCTGCAGTCATAGTGAAATAACAATTTTGTTAATTTAATTTATTCTACATGCACTGATCGTCTCACGATACGCCACTGCTAGGAATCATTAATGTTATCACCTTGCCCTGCTAGGTGTATTGTACACCTGTCCTCTCCGTCTGGTAGGTACGTTTGTGTGTATGGTTTTATTGCTTTTAAGTGCAGTGGCGTTCGATTAACAAATCTTCCATGCACCAGCAAGCAAGATTAGACATCCTGTTATACCAAGGCTTCATTTGCTTTTCCTCGTTCTACTATTTCATATGTACATGAAGAGTAAAGAGGTTTTCTAGCTGCATAGTTGTATTGACCATGTATTTATTTTATTGGGTGGTGTTGCAGTATTATTATTTCACACATCAGTGGATGTTTGCATTCCAATATCATCTCGCAAATAACTATTTCTGCATATTCGAGTATGGATCTATTACGCCATTCATAAAAGTTACCAACCGACTGTCACACCAGTAACTGAGGTGTATAGCCTATCTTAAACCGAATATTTCTCAGCTGAACAGACGAACTGTATTAATTGTATAATTGATTTCTAGCCGTTTAATTTAAAATGGAGAAAATGTAACTCATAGGCACAAGGGATTAATAATTACTTCTGTCCAACATGACAAAGAAGTCTGGGGTTAGAGCTTTACTGAATTGGATATAATATTTCCAGCTTAGGCTTTCACGGCCGCCTTAGAATTATTTGAATTTTCCGGCTTGTAGCCTGTGGTCGGGGGGGGGGGTAGATTTCCTGAGGATGCCGGACGCAGTAACCGGCGAAATGTTGGGAATGTTTAGCCACACGGGCCACGGGCTACAAGCTTGGAATATTATTCAAGTAATATTTTCATTTTGCAGAAAATATGTATGAAGTTAGTGTTAAAAATGGAAATGATGGATTTGTTCAAAGGAATATTTGTGAGGGAAAAGATATCTACTTTCTATGATCTAAAGTTATGGCAAGTATATAGACTGGCTGTAGATTTTAAGGCATGTAAAAGAATTTATGGTCATTAACCATTTCAACAGAGCAACACTTTCAGAATATGAGGATCTAACATAATGCCTTAATCTTTTTACCAAAACTTCACCATACATAATCTCATTAGACTATAACTGTAATCTTCATTGTAAAAGTGACTACTAAGTAAAAGTAAATACTATTACTACTGTATAATCACGAATTTCTCCCATGTTTACTTCTCCAAATTCTTCTTAATAAAAGCTCAAAAGGCCCCAATTATTGTCCTATGATTGTCTGTTCTTTCCTCACCATATCATTTTCATACAACAGTACAATGAGATTATGTGAAAAATACCCTAGAGAGAGAAAGAAACAAGGTCTTCACATATATTATTGTTTCTCGGGCTTCCATGGTCTTTGTTTTCGTGAAATATCGATGTACAATTGTTTATTGTGTGTCATGACTTGTGTTCATTTTAACCGATTTTGGAATGTTAATGATTATGATATTAGGTGAAAAAAGCTAAGATGAGTGGATGACTAGGGTCCTATAAACTTTCCTGGTACAAAAACTATGTTCTTACAAAATTTCAGCTTTATCAATTTGGTAGTTCTGGAGAACAAGTAGAGATGAGCCATTACATTTTTATATAATATTTGCTATCTACATCTTTGTAAGATAGGCCTATATATTATTAGAATATGTACAACATATTACTTAATACTTTATCATGATTAGAGTACCTCATATAACTTAAAATTACAGAAAAAAGATACAATGGTCAAACGATTAAAAACAGAAGATTATGTACAAAATGTTGAAAGTGAAGTTCCAGTTCAGTCTAGCCCTTGCTGATGTTAAAATTATAGAAATAGTAATAGTAAAGATGCAATTGTCAGGCAAAGATGATTAAGGCCAATGAAGTTTATTGTACGGTAATTAATCTTTCTTTCTTTATTTATTTCTTTGTCGTAGTTGTACCTCTCCCTTTTAGGATTTAAGCGACCCAAGCCGCCCGGGCCTTACAACCTGTCGGGAGAGGGATTATCTTTGGATCACATAGGCCTACATACTTTTTTGACCAGACAAGGACATAGAGGGCCTCCCCGGATGAGTGATCAGTACCGGTAATTAATATGCAGTTAAATCAAGATCTGTCCTCCTCTTGCAGTTATCTTCTTTCAGGCAGTATTCTATTTATGGATAAAATCATTTTAATTGTTACAACAAACTTAACTGATCTTGGTCTTCTTTGTCAGATTGATGCAGCTTTGCATTCGTTTATTTTTATTATAAGAACAGCAGAGGTTAGAATGAACTGGCACTTCACTCTTCACCATTTTGTACACAATCAACTTTTTATCGTTTGGCTATTGTATTTTTTTCTGTAATTAGCCTATAAGAGGTAGTACTCTAATGTAAGAAAACAGGCTCTATAAGCACCAATGACCTAACAATATGACTGCAATAATCTATAGGCACAGGGCCGGACTGGACCTTCTGGAGTATTGGGAATGTTTCCATTGGCCAGTGTTTTAAGGGAGATGATTTTCTTAATATCATCCACTTTAATCAAATGGCCCAACAGTATCCACCAGATGTATTTTACGATGTGCGCCATAAAGCTCACAGTGCCTTTCCATTCTTTTAAAAATCAAGTGACCCTTATACATACATTTTGTAATGTAAAGTTAACAGTTCCTTTTTCTTCAGGATTTATCCTTTACATTTGATACAATATAGTTTGACTACTGGTATAATGTACCCTACCACTACTATATGCAAAATATAAAACAACTTTAGGTCCTTTCCAAGTTCGGTCGTGCTTTCATTTGAATCCTCGCCTACCCCTGCTTTCTCTTTTTCTCTACATAATTATAAGGACAAAAATTGCTATCTTATTTTTCGCGTTTTTTTTTTGTGCTGTGGTAAGCTAACCGGTCTTTCTGATTTCCCAAGTTTGAATAAAATAATATGAATTGGTGGTTAAAATGTACAGAGCTACATGCTTTCCTTTGTTTGTAGTCTCGCGAAACTGATAGCTTCAAAATAGCCTGATTCATCAAACTCACAGTGTTATTTTATTTTTTGAGTAGGGTTTTGTGTTATTTACGTAAAATACATTGTTTTCAGGAGTTCGTCATATAGTATGAATAAAACGTAAAAATAATATTGGTGATCTGTTTCATTAATTAAAAGAGCCTAAATAGCCCAAGTTTTGCATAATAATAATAATAATAATAATAATAATAATTTGGTCCCGTTATACAAAATAAGTATTTCGAGGGAGCAGTGGGAACCGCTGTACAGGATAAAGAGGTCCCATTGGTATGGGTTATTAAAGACTGTTATTTATGAACTGAACCTACAGATTTAAGTGAAATCCGAACCACTGGCCCTAGAATTAATCGCAAAACTACTTCCTGAGGATTTATTATCTTGAAAACCCGCCCTGAAGATTACTAGAATATGAACCCACGAGTAGATCATTATGACTCTACGCGAAGTTACGATAAAATACAATTCGGAGCATGTTTCATGAGTCCACAGTGGTGTGCTGAATTTTATTCTTCCTATCAAATTATTTTTCTGATTTTTATTAGTTCATGTTCTGTGGATGTTTTCTCGGTACAACACTCTTCTCTATTCGCTGAGCGTCAGTTTGTCCTTCAGCGAGTTTGAAAGAGTTTCGTGACACTTTCAAGTACATCTTGTGCGCATGCTCCTCTTTGGTCAGTACCAAATTGTTTGCTATTTTTCAGCTGCAAGAACGCGTTAGTGACCTGAAAATTTACCAGAAGTTCAATCCGTTCTGTCTAAATGTTGTTATTCAAAATAATTTCCATTTTTTTGTCGAGGAAATAATTAGTTCCAGCAACGTTTTGGAAATTGATTTATGTAATAACAGAAAAATATGGTAAAACACTTATTAGGCCTAATATTGCTAGAACTGCTATTCACACTATTTTTCCCATCCCCTTAGACCCGTCTTCAATGAACTCCATTAATTGTAAGCAGACATATCTTAACGTCATCAGGTTCAAGAAACACTTGCCCTCTATTGGTTCAGAGTTAAAAGAAGCAGAAGCAGACGGTTGTGCAAAACTGACAACAATACAGGTCGACCCAGGACGACCCCCAAAAATTACATAAGTACAGAATTTTCGATAAGGAAACAATATTCTATTGCATTCCCTTGCAGAAAATCGAAGTTACTGGAAGAAGTCGTCTCAACGTGAAAAGATCTTTACTATAAGACATACCGTTCTTTTATAAAAATCAGGCGTATTCGCCTTATTTTATCGTGGAGACAATATGTATGAACTTGTATACTTTGTTCAGAGTCTTTTGAGAGAGTGGGATGGGTAGATATCGTTTACTCTAGAACCAGGCGCTGATACGGGGGGGGGGCAATGGGTGCAATTGCTCCCCCAGACTAACGACCGAAGAACTTTATTTTATCCAAATTTCAAAATGTTAAAATCGCCATAAGGACATCACTACCTGTATACAAGAATCATTATTAACTCATTACTATTACATCATTACTGAATATATTGGCTGGGTGCGATGAGGATGTATTTCCTATAATACATGGATTTGTACTAATCCTTGCGATGCTTTCAGTGACAGATGCATCTGCTGAGAAGTCATTCTCGTCTTTGCGGCGCCTTAAAACATATTTAAGAGCAACCATGACTGAAAACCGTCTCCTCGGTTTTGCCCTTATGCACATCCATAGGCATAGCCTATTCCTATTGACATCGAGAAAGTGATTTAACAAATTGCAAAAATCGGCCGTAGGAAGAGATTGGAGTTTAATATTTAAGAACCATGTTATGTACCTAATTACTTCAAATTATTTTTTTACTTTCTCTATACCTTTGTGTTTTTATTTAATTTTTTCTAAAGACAGACAAACTGAGCATTATTCAAATGCAAGTAATACATCGTTAACAACCTAAATGTTTATCAAATTTTTCGTTTAGAACGAATTTTCTGGAAGATAGGTAAAATAACACAAAAATTGCACCCCCTTAAACGAAATCCTGTATCCGCGCCTGTCCAGAACTGGCCCGAAAGTGAACATGTCTGTCTCATTCTTACGTAGATACGAGTAATGTGCTAGTCTGTCTCACTCTAGCACATCACTTGCATCTACATAAGAGTGAAACAGACTTATTTGTTTACTTTAGGGCTGGTTCTAAAGCGGACAATACCTACACATTCCACTGCCTCAAAAGACTGTGACCAAAGAATAAGAAGTTTTTACGAAAATGCTCATGCGTGGTCGGGCATTTTCTTAGGGTTTGAGATTGTTTCTATCAGATATTTGGATTGTTTTAAACAGTTGGTGATTCAGTTCAAAGCCTGCAAGAATATATTAGTCGGAGACTTTATGAGGGTTCCTGAGCACCTAATGAGCCTGTGAATTCATCAAAACACAAATTGTCAGTAACTTCTACAAATTTTCTTCGTCTGAATTTAGTCAGTAAAAACATGTTCTTTTTCAGGTGAGAATTTTGCCACAATAGCTTTATAGTAACATGAAACGTTCTTCATGATCCAAGTGTTAAACACAAGACTTTAATTTGCGAATAGGTTATGTTCGTGAAATGAGCCCGTAAGGGCGAGTCTAGCAATCCTACGAGCAAAATAAAATAATTTTACCACATGTATCATACGCCATTTTTAGACAGTCGTAAACATTTTTGAAATAATAATAAATGTTAGATTTATTGTAATTAACTAAACATCGTGGAGCCAGTCATATTGAAGCGCTTAGACAGCTGTTATTGATTTCTGGTACAGGGCTCCCAACTGCAGGAAATTTTTTTCTCTCGCCAGTATGACGATTTTGTAAAAAAACAGTGAGAAGTTTCACACTTAAAAAGGGCGTAGTGAATATTAGAATTTGTAATTTTCACCAAACTGAGTATATTATTTTAATAATCACATGCAAATACTTTTAACTAATAAGAGTATTTGCCAAGAAACAATCAAAATTGGTTACCCTGTAGTATAACAATTTTGTACCACTCAGAGGCATAATTTTTCCTTTTAATTAATATAATGTTGGTTAAAAGTGCTTCTTTTATCTTCGATTGTCTAAAACATTGTCTAAAAAATATTCCTTATGTCATTAACATGACAGGCTCAAGATTTGCAGACAAGTAAAAGAACTAACTTCCGGGACGCCGGCGACGGTCACAGGCCTACATTGCAGTACACGCGGTCGTAAAATGACCATATAGCCAACCAACCATCTTCCTATGGCGTAATTCCATGTGGCTGTTGCAGAAACAAACGTATTATTGCACGCCACTGGCGTGTGTACAAAGAGGGCAAGTGTATCCAGCGAGGTCAAGTCTGCAACATTTCCGCACTTGCATCTCACTTATGTACACATTGCGCGCATACCAGTCGATTCCGAAATTCTTCTTGGGAACTGACGCATTTCCTCGCTTGGAATTTTTTCTCCTGCGTCGCTCTCATTCTTCATAGACTGAACCCAGTACTACCATAAAACGAAAAGTCTTATGTAAGAATACTCGTAAATATGTATCGTACAACTTGCAACTCTCATCAAGGACTTACCCTTTGAGGAGCGTTTCTTGAAACTCGTTTTGTGGAGAAACTAAAATTTTCAGGAGATAAAAAAACTAGATTTTCTACCGTTCAAGGAATTTTTTAAGAGAACAAGTTTCAAGTAGACCAAGCTCTTACAAAGTATAAGCACTGTGCATAAAAAAAATCGTTAGAGCCTTCTTTGAAAAATCAAGTTTTTTTTCCCCCTTTCCTGAAAATATTACTTTTTCCCACCAAGTGAGATTTGGAAATATGATTCTCAATTGGAAAAAGTTTTGGAGATATTGTGAAAATCACTCACAAGCAATTAATTTTTCAGTCTGACTTCACCTTTCCACCTTAGCCTACACACGGCCAGTGTAAAAGAATTTTCAACCTCAACAATGCTAAACGAGAAACCTCTAGAACCATTAGAACAAAGAAAAGAAACTACATTAAAGACAAAGTAAATGAATTAGAGGTAAATAGTAAAGACAAAAATGTTATGGATCTCTACAAAAGAGTAAACGAGTTCGAGAAAGGTTTTCAATCTAGAACAAACATAATTCAGGACAATGATGGCACTACACTCGCGGCTCCAAATAATATTTTGAATAGGGGGAAAATTTTCTTTAATCAATTATGTACATGGAGATTTCCAAAGTGTAAAAAGTGAAATATTCACAGCAATATTCTAACAGAAGTAGAAACAACTATAGGTGAACTAGAAAAACATAAATCTCCAGGCGTTGACCAAATTCCAGCAGAATTAATTAAGGCAGGTGGGGATAGATTGAACTACGAGATCCATAAACTCATTCTTATGATTTGGAGAGAGGAAGAATTGCCAAAGGAATGGAAAGAATCTATTATTATACCGATCAATAAAAAGGGAGATAGGACCAAATGTGATAACTATCGAGGAATTTCTCTCTTATCAACATCATACATTTTTTTCCAATATGCTTCTGTCAAGATTAACCCCATATGGGGACGAAATCATTGTTGTGGATTTAAGGGAAATAGATCAACCATTGATCAAATATTTTGTATTCGCCAAATATTTGAGAAAAAGTGGTAATATAATAAGTCTGTTCACCAGCTATACATAGATTTAAAAAAAAGATTCAGTTAGGCGAGACACATTTTTTAATATCCTCGTTGAGTTTGAAATACCAAAGAATTAGTTAAGCTGATCAAAATGTGTATAATAAAACCTATAGCAGGGTCAAGGTAGGGAGACATATCAGACAGATTTGCCATTAAAAGCGGCTTGAAGCAAGGAGATTTACTCTCGCCTTTACTTTTTAATTTCGCTTTGGAATATGCCATTAAGAAAGTTCAGGAAAACAAGGAAGGCATAGAATTAAATGGCAGTCACCCGATTTTAGCTTATGCAGATGACGTTTGTCTGTTGGGCGATGACATAAACACATTCGAGAGAAATGCAGAAAGTCTTTTTGATGCCTTCAGGAAAGTTGGATTGGAAATTAATACAGAAAAAACTAAGTATGTGGTCATGAAACGTCAAAATAATGCGTACAAAATATTAGAATAGCTGGTAAATCGTTCGAACAAGTGGAGAGATTAAAATATCTGGGAGCAATATGCAGATACAAATAATATTAAGGCCGAAGTTAATTGTAGACTTGAATCAGAAAATGCGTGTTTTGTGCAGTTCAGAAACTATTATTTTCTCGTCTTCTGCCCAGAAATCTAAAAATAAAAATTTAAAAGACAATTATCCTGCCGGTTGTATGGGTCCGGCAGAGAGACCTGACGGTTTTTAAATTGAAATTAGGACAAAACTGTATCGTTTGCGTAGATTATTTTATTTCAGTATTCTATTACATCTCAAAGTATTTTACCTACATCAATTAATTTTTTTAAATTGTGTTCCTACTTCAATCCACAAAGCTAAATAAGCCCATTACATCAAAATTATTAATATGGTTTCATGAAAAGTTGGAATCAGCCGAAACTGCGTAGTATCGTAACCATTGTCGCCAGTACATCTCGCGCTTGCGCATTCAAGTAAAAAACAATTGCGAAACTTAGTTATGAAACCTACGTGTAAACAAGTTCAAAGCATTTCAGTCAAAATGCAGCGTTGGTCGGTGCAACATAGCGCATTCGTTGTTGAAACTTTGAAAAAAAATTGTGAATCAATTATTGTCATTCAACGCACGTTTCGCCGCCATTTCAACATTAATCAAAATGAGAATGTTCCATGTCGGAATACCATACCTTTGTGGGTGGCAGAATTTCGGGAAACAGCTTGTGCCATAAAGAAGAAACCACCAGGGAAACAAAGTAGGCCTACTGTTCGAATCCCGGAGAATGTTGAACGTGTGTGTCGGGTTGTTCTTCGAAGTGCTCGGCGATCGGCAGTGAAACATGCGTTGAGTGACAATAATGGATTCGCATTTTGACTGAAATGCTTTGAACTGATGCAATCTTGTTTACAAGTAGGTTTCATAACTTAGTTTCGTTTTTTTTTTTTTTTTTTTTTTTTTTTTTACTTTTTTTTTTTTTTTTTTTTTACTTGAATACGCAAGCGCGAGATGTACTGGCGACAATGAGTTACGACACTACGCAGTTTCGACTGATTCCAACTTTTCACGAAACCATATTAATAATTTTGATGTAATGGGCTTATTTAGCTTTGTGGATTGAAGTAGGAACACAATTTAAAAAAAAACAATTCATGTAGTTAAAATACTTTGAGAGGTATTGTAATTCTGAAATGAAATAATGAACGCAAACGATGCAGTTTTGTCGTAGTTTCAATTTAAAAACCGTCAGGTCTCTCTGCCGGACCCTGTATTATACGGATGTGAGACATCTTCTTCGGGAAGAACATAATCTGAGAGTATTCGAAAACGGGGTGCTTAAGAAAATATTTGGACCTTAGAGAGATGAAAATGGGGACTGGAGAAAACTGCATATTGGCGAGCTTCATATCCTGTACTCGTCACCGGATATGGTAGGATCACGGAGGATGAAATGGGCTGGACAAGTTGCGCACATGGGGGGGGGAGACATGTCTCAAAAACATTTACGGGGAGATGCGAAGGGAAAAGACCACTTGGAAGAACTAGACGTAGGTGGGAGGACAATATTAGAATGTAGGCTAATGTTGTGATCAACCCCTCGCCGGATTAAAATGCATCCTAAAAACTAAGATATTACTGGGGCAAAAAACTGGAGTCTTTGCTCCGAGTTCCTAAATTCGATTTCAAGATCTTTTGTTCAAGAGTGAAATTACTCACTGTTTAAAGGGCCCGCCGGATGATCATGCTGAATTTTTTTTCCCCATCCCGAAAGATCTGTCATCCAAGGCAGACAACTGAAGTACCAAAAACGACGATTTCTTGCAAATGTTTTACAGTACAAGTAGTGTACGAGGATTAATAACTTATGCATAAGGTTTTGACATAATCCTATAGTTTGATGGCTAATAGGCCTACAGTTTTAAAGATCGTAAGGCGAATTTCAGTTTGTTCAGTTGGGTATTTCCTGAGGATGTGGCACGAAGATTGGCGACGACTTTCTCTTATTATTAAGGGGATCTTACCTGAAGAAAGTTTCGTTATTCGCGATTATCTCGAAAACTGCTCCAACTATTTTGTTTAAATTTTGTGCGTGGGGTGCTTATACTGAGAGATAAAACTTTTATTTGAAACTTTTTTTTTATAAAAATTCTCTGAATGGTAGTTATAAGCCACCCACTGTTTATAGAAACTCAGTCTTTCCTGGTGAACAATGAAGTTTTGCACCAGGTTGAAATAACAGGTTGCTCTTTGCAATACGGCATCTTATTCTATATGACTTGGCCATGCTTAGAGTAAAGGAAGGAAATATTAATCAGATTTTGGGGGGTTTTGTATTCTTCAGGGATGCGGTGTGGTAGTGACATTTCCTTCATTTTTACAACCAATTTTCATGAAGAAAATTGCATACATAATATATGATCTAAGAGAAAATATTTTGTTTGGGCAGAGAAAGTTATGTGAGTTTCACAACAGATTTCTCTTCTTTCTTTTTTTTTTTTTTAGATATAACTGTAATCGAGCGTATTTTATTATCAGTATTATTACTATGGTATGTGCATAAAAGCGAAATATTTTATGATGTGCTGATCAGTAGGGAGCGGATTTTTATGTGCTAAAAATCTTGAAAATATTTATTTTCTTATGTACTAAAAATTGAAAAATATGTATAAACATTTTAAAAATATTTTGTTTCAGTATTATGTAATACATCAATTTTATACATAATTTTTTTTTTTATTAATCACCAGCCATAATGAGACAATGCTGGGGAGAAATTTATCGCTGTTGCATTGGACAATGAAGACATTCTCCAAGTTTTCCATCGCAATCCGATGTCTGTTGTCACGGAAAAATGCCCGAAACCGAGAGAAGAAACACTCAACGTCACAAGGAGTTAACCTAAATTAAAATGAACTATGAACACTTGGCGGAGATTCTCAAATAAAAACGATAATCTGTTGTCTGAAAGTAACGATCTGTGCATGGAAAAGCTCCTATCTCCACTGAAACATTACCTAAAGTGCCTAAAATGACCTAAAATTCCGAAAATGACCTAAAACTATTTTAGCAAAGGAATGTCACTGACATACAAGTTCTTAACTTCTCCACTATCTTGCTTCCCTTCCAAAATGTTGGCAACTTGACACATAATGTAAAATCCATCATTTTTGGCAAACACACACACACTCCTTGGCGCGACATCCCCGAAGGGACAAGGCCTACCACCCGACCGCTGCGTCATCTACCTATAGGCAGATGGCAGGATTGGGGGGCATGTGGTCAGCATGCCGACACCCACGGCCGTTAATGGTGGTTTCCATGACCGAAGCCGCTACTTCTCTATCAAGTAGCTCCTCAGTTTGAATCACGAGGCTGAGTGCACCCCTACCAGACCTCCCTACCTCAGAAAAATCCGAGGAGGTACCGGGGATCGAACCCGGGCCGACGGATTCGTAGTCAGCGACGCTAACCAGAAGACCACGCCGGCGGTCATTTTTCGCAAACACGTTTTTAAATTTCTGTTTAATCGCTGTAATTTTAGGGACTTTGAGTGAATTAATTTCTCTCTCAATGTCATGCACTTCATTAACCGTCTGTCAACAATTTTGTCGATGTTTCTAATTTCTTTATTGAGTGACACAAAAAACTGAAATTTGCAGAAGAATTTCAATTGATGAAGCATCATCCTTATTCAATTCATTTACAGCGGATTTGAAATTTTCAAAATTATGTGCATAATACTCCACTGCTTCCAACCATGTTCCCCAGCGAGTGACTATAGGTGTAGGAGGAAGTGCAAGATCAGGATTTTTTCTTTGAATAAATCAATCCTCGTTGGGGACTTCAAAAATACTTTCTTGCCAATTGAAATTAATTTGTCCACTTCAGGATATAAGGTACGTACCTGTTCACATACCCTGTATAAAGCGTGTGCTATACATGTTACATGTATCATATTTGGGAAGCTTACAGATAGACCTTCTGCTGCCTTCTTCATGTAGGGGGCAGCATCCGTAAGTAACAAAAGAACATTATCAAATTTGACCCCATCCGGCCATAATAACTGAAATGATTCATTGAATAAGCGAGCCACCGTTAGATGAATTGTTGCTGACATTTCTCTGCATGCTAATAAAAAACACCATAGGAGAACTTGTCTAGGTGCTGAACATGAAGTGGCCATTGTGTGTTTACTACCAGCTAAATGCTGTATGACTTGAGATTGCTGATCTGCATTTACAGATTTCCCACATTTTTGACAGAATAGAATTTTCCCGTCACTTGTAAACGTCCCACTAAATTCAGCAACATATTGCTGTAAACGAGAACGAACACTGCACTTTACTTTCGGCATTTTATCCGCACTATCACTTTATACAGTCTAAAAAACAGTCTCACTACTAGTCATCAAAGCAACGCGACACGAGAGACTGTGGGTCAGACTCACTTGCATGTGACACGGGGAATCACACACGTCTTTGTTCTCCACCGATTAGAAGGTGCGTGCAGTGATAAAGGAGTGCGAATGAAACGAATTCACGTTAAGAAATACATTCTCATTGAGTTTTCACTAATATATATTGAAAATAATTTTTAAACTGAATTTTAAAAATCAGAAGAAGCAAAATATAACAATATATGTATTTATAAGTAATTTTTTAAAAATATGTATTCACATAAAAATATTACAGAAATATGTGTTTTTATGTGAAATAAAATTTGATACATAAACTTCGAGGTTCTAGTTCGGAATTTTAGTTTTAGTTGTAGTCTTCTGTCTATAAGCAGAAAAAACATTTATTTACATAAAAATCCGCTCCCAACTGATCAGTAACACAAAGTGATACTTGTTTGCGTAACAAAAATAAATAACTTGCATCCAAACATTTAAAACCGGTGACACCAAGGAAATGTACATCGATTTTATTAAAAGGAAACACTTTTCCTCAGAAAATAGAGCATGCATTATCGAATTAACACCGTCCCTAAGACAGGACAAGCGATCCCTTATTTCACATCCCCCTCATCGTATCTATAGCGATGAAAACTGCTGGCTGCGATATAACGTTAGAAGACTAGCATTTTTCTCAGATTACCTCATACTACCTTGTCAAAACTCTTTTGCTCCTAGTTGTGTGGGGACCGTGTAGGCTTACAATGTTAAAATGGCTCGACTTCAAGTTCCCTTTTCTCAGCAACCAGCTATAGTATCACATTGAAATTTTTACAGCACCATAAGCAATCATACTTTACCATTTAGACGGGAGCATTTGTTTCTGTAGGTTTTTAATCACGGATTATAATTTTTTTTCGAAACAATTATTTTTTATAATTAAAAATATTGTTTATATCCTCAACACCTATGTAAGTAATTTTTCTTTCAAATTGCCCTGTCCAAATCTGTGAAATATAACTACAAAGAGCTGCTGAAAGTTTCAGACTCCTAGGTCTTGTAGGTCCTGAGAAAAGAGAACATTTTAAGCAAAAAATGTTGTTTCGAGAAATCGCTCTTTAAAGAAAACACCAACCTTTCAATGCATTCCAGCACCATAAGAAGGATCATCAGGGTTTGATAAAATTGCAATATTTATAATTTGATAAGTAAAATTACTGCCAGTTTCTTTTAGTAATTGAAGCATCACAATTATGTAACTTTCTTTTTGAGCTGCTGTCACTTTTAGGAACATATGACGAGGTTGGTGTTGTTAGAGTTGAAGGTGGTTCAATGTTTGTAACACTAGGCCTACAGTAGTTTTCTGTATTTACACTTGGTTTCCCTACATTTACACGTTTTTTAAATTGTCTTTTTGACCGTGGCATAGTGTATTATATAACACAAATAATATCACAGGGCGTAACCAGGCCGGGTCCTCCCCCGGAAAATTTTAAAAATCAAGATGCAAAATAACGAGTTTTAAGCTTCCGGGGGTCCTCCCCCGGAAAATTTTAAAAATTAAGACGCAAAACAACGAGTTTTAAGCTTCCGGGGTCCATCCCCGGAAAATTTTTAAAATTAACACGCAAAATAACGAGTTTTAAGCTTCCCACACTTTATACTTGTATTAAGTAATTTATGGGCAGACTTAAAAAAATTATACAATTTTCCTTTTTTTTAATCAATGGGGGGGGGGTCAAACCCCCAAAACCCCCCCTCGTTACGCCTATGATACCCCCCTAAAAAAATAAAAAATTAAATTAAAAAAAAAAGGGAAATTCTACTATATAACTTGACAAACAAAGAATATTTACATTTAACACATTGTATTCATAATGTTACAAGCTACTGGAGGCCATGTTCTTGCAGTGTGGCCATTTTTATTAGCAGTGTGCATAAATATCCCATTCCATAAATATAACTTTATATTATTATAAATATCCCATTCAGATTTAACAAATGTTTAGGCTACCTGTCAAAAAACTTGATGATGGCAATGCTACGCTTACAAAATACAATATGTTAAATAGTCTCTAAAAACTGTTCTGAGTAAGATAGAGACTTCAAACTGGTGTCATTTTAAAGAGCAAAGACCATGCTATTTAAATGTGGAAGAAACCAAGAAAGTTATTTTTGGTCATTTTCTGATTACACGGTCCCCTTAATAGAAGACGATACAAGCTTCCTATTCTTTAGTCTGTACGATCTTCAGTTTACACTACTATAATTTTCTTTTAACTTATGCAAAAAAATAACCTCACTTTTATTATGCCTTTCAAAGCCAGGTTGTCTATAAAGAGGCCCATATGGGCGTTGCCATTTTCTCTTGGCAAATTTTAGTACCCATTGAGTTGACAACAATATAGGGCCTCCTTAAGAATTCCATTCATATTTAATGGTCGTAAATGGTGACTCATTCTGATTGTGTTCCCCGATTTAACATTTCTGAGTTACAGCAGTAATATGACTCAGATAGCGTCATATAAGCGTGATAAAATTAGCTTTTTTCTCTGTTCACTGCGAACATCTGAAAATAAAACTATGTGCGTCGTCCTTCTTTGTGCGAATATTAAGCGCGTATCGTTTCGAAAAAATCCACTGGTAAAAAATATAAATAAATAAATAAATAAATAAAAATAATAATAATAATTCTGACTGAATTCGCCTCTCGATCCGAAGGCAGGGGGTTCAAAGCCGGTCGCGGTCGGTAGATTTTCAAAAACGTAAAAATCCTGGACACGGACTTTAAGCCGGGATTCCCGTGTCATAGATTCACGGCAAAGAACTCAAAGCGTTAATTACTGCCTCAGGACCAAATTCCTCGGCTTTTTTACCTCTAAGTAGGTCTAATAGCCTTCCGTAGTTTCCTTTCGAGGGTTGTTCAGGCGATGGGCTTACCACCTTTCCTTCTATCCTCTCTTGAAAAATCAGCGTAATCTAAACTCATCAACAGTAACTAAATTAGTATTTAAATTTCGCATGTAAGCTGTTATAAGGTTATTTACAATTTTACCAGAATTTTTGTGTGGCATATGTTATGTATTTTGTTTTGTAAAATGGTAAATTTATTGTTTTAAATATCAGTAGTGATCCAAAAAGTACCCGAAATGGTACCTCTATCAAAGAACAAAACCCCCCTGGCAAACTTTACTCCTTTTATACTGTTTACCTTTCTACCAGTCTTCAAAAATAAAAAAAATGATTTGCAAAAGTAAAAATTCATTTGCAAAGAGCATTTTAGTGTAAAACAATTAATTAATTAATAATTAAATTGTCAATGAAAATATTTTCAGTATAGTGACCTCTTCTTACCGCATATTGTTTAAGATTACATTAGCATAATGAAATACTGAATGTCAAAACATTTTTAAAATGTACAAAATAATTTCTTACAACAGGTAATGGAAGGTCAACTTCAAAAATTTTACACATATGAAGATCTTAAAAGTTTACTTTATGGAGATCAGAATCTCTCCTGATTTCACTTCAGTCTGAAATATGATCACTGTTTACTGTTTTTACTGTTATCATTATTATCATTTATCTTTACTAATTATCAATATTGTTATTAATACTTTCATAGTAATTTTTATTAAAAAACTGGCGTCATAGCATCTTTCCTTATTGCATACACAAGAGAATCTGACTCATAACAGCTGTAATAAAAGAGCCACAAATGCCCCTTCCTGCTCATAAATAAGGACAGGGCAGAGGTTATCGCGAATTGATTAGCGGAAGTGTAACACTAAACACATTGCTCCCTCAAGATTGACTGATAGAAAGAAAATGGACGTGAAACCATACGTTTATGCGAGTCAGTTGAAGAATTTAATGTTGTGCCGGCATGTTGCCAAGGTAGGTCAATGGTAGAGCGGCGGCATGGAGAGCCGAAGATCCTGGTTCAAATCCCGGCTATGGCATTTAATTTTTCATTCTGATTGTACTATCCATCTTAGCCTTCACACGGCCAATGTGAAATAATTAGCATTCCAAATTTTATATTGATCAGCTTTAATATTATTTACTGCCCCGCTGATCTGCACAGTTATAATACTTCCATTCTGCATTTAACTTTTTGAACAGATATGGGTCATTCTCAATAAAATTGCCGTTTTGCCTCCTCGACAGGATCTCCAGATTGGAAATTCAACTTCGCTTTTTTTGAATGTCTGGTTTTCCATGGCATCATACCACTATCGTAGTTTTCAAAATTGCATAGGATTCGTGCGTTTTTTTCGTTTTGTGATTGTATATGAGTTTTTGAAGTTGGTGGAGCGTATTGAATTTTGTAATGAGTGTTACCATTTTGCATGTCCTATTTCAACATGTTGTTTTCAGGTTTTTGCAATCGAAATGGACGAGGTGTTGTAAGGTAGCAATAACTTTGTCTTGAAATGCTGGAGACGAATGAAAATAATTTGCAAAAGACGTGACACAGCAATTTCAGTAAGGATTGTTACCCAAACAAATTTTCCTCAATCTTATTTCCACTTGCTTTTCATATACATTTTTTTCTCTTCTTCTTTCTTCCAAACCTTCAGCATTTCATCCCAAAAACTGCACTTTGATAGCACGAGGAAATAATTGTGATGTTCATCTTATGATAATTGTCGTTCATAATGAGCCAAACTGGAAAACTCTCCGAAGTGTAATGAGTGTTACCCAAATCAATTTTTTTTAAGTCGACTCGAACATGCTCTTTTACTAGCTTTATTTTCTATGCACACTCTGAAAATGGCATGTACGTGCCTGTCTGGACACAAGGCAGCTAATACTAGAAAGAGGATGGACAGAGATCATGTATTAAATGTGAAAAAAGACAAATTAGAACAAATAAAACCGTTTTTCAGCCTCTTCGTGTGACTTATTTCTTTTCGTCTGTATAGTCCCTACATATACAGTACACTTGATGTAATAAGGAACATCAGGTCCAATAAATTTTTGAATTTAACATAGAAATATGCAGCAGTATTCGACAAATGCACAACATGAAAATACATTTAAAAGCAAAAGTCTTATATAAACACGTCACAGATTTGAATGAATTTAATATTTTGAAACGTGGTCAGTCTTGAATTTTTTCCATTCTTCATTAAGACACGTTTCAAGCTAAATAATTAGTGTAATCTTACAATTGAGTAATAGCTTTAAGCTAATTGAAACATGCAGAAAAATATAAGTTAGAAGCAAAAAACATAGGTAACACTCTTTACCATGAATAAAAATACCCACCGTGATTTTGACGTCTTGCCGTCCTCCCTCCTCGATGTCTGGTCGGAAATTGGCCGTAGGATAAAAAGATGAAACAATACTTATCCCCTCTACATCACCCTCCTCCCAACCCCTTAATTATTCTTTGGGAGAGCACTAGACCGGGTAACACTCCTTATCGTCTTTTTTCACGGTTTTCTGTGACAAAGATTCAAATGAACTTCCTGGCTCGGATTCTTTTTTTTAAATTCTGAAACATCCTCTAGATAGTTTCGTTTGGATGTTGAGCTAACATTCATCCGCGAATGACGATTCATTTTGGACCTTTTCATGTCAAGAAGTCAAATGTTGGATGCAGAATATGGGTTGTGAAACACTCCTTACTTTTTCCCGCTTTTTTGACATAAACATGAACGTTACGTTCCACGATGTATACATAGAAATATTTAGGGTGGCGCAGAAACTCTCATGGGTTTGGGGCGAAAAATCTGAAAAAAACAAATTGCTTGATATCTAAACTAGAAGTGTCTTTTTCAGGCCTGTGACACCAAAATGGAAATTAACTTTATTTTAAAGTCTAATAATCCATGTAAAGCAGCATGGAAAGTAATTAATTCAGAAACTAAACTGAGATCAAATAAAAAATCTTTGGAGGACACATTCATTACAGCTGAAGAATTTAACCATTATTTTATTAATTTAACTAAGATAATTAGGCAAGATATCAATGATGTAGTTGATATAAATAAGGTCTCTAAGTAATATACCTACCCTTGAAAATACAGTGTTCAAGTGGAAATTGGTTACTGCTGCATACATTCTAAATGTAATAAATAAATTAACGAATTCTAAATCAGAAGATTACTGTGGACTTTCCAACTACCCGTTGAAAAGAATTATTGGTTTAATGATGGATCCTCTACTTTATTTAATTAATTTGATGTTATAAGAGGGTACCTATAATAACTGTCATAAAGTCACAGTAACTGTACCTATTTATAAAAAAAGGCAATAACTCCAGTGTATGTAATTACATACCCATCTCATTGGTGCATTTATATTAAAAAAATAATAGAAAATGCTATAATGCAACAAGTGGAAGCTCACTTTGAGCATAATAATTTGCTAACAGAATCACAGTACTGATTCAGAAAAGGACAAAGGTCAGTCAAGGCTGTTAAAGAAATAGTTTCTTGCATTATTGAAGGTTATGAAAATAGAATCTATACTGGTGCATTACTATTGGGCTTGACCAAAGCCTTTGACACCGTGTCTCATGAAACACCTATTGAAATCTTAGACAATATGGTATTAATTGTCTTATGAAATCTTACCTCACCAATAGGCTGCGATGTTTTAAATTCAAATAAAAAATGTCCAAACCTGAAGTCCTTAGTGGTGTACCACAAGGTTCAGTTCTGAGCCCTTTTTTATTTATAATATATGTTAATAACTTGCCTAGCTATATGCCTTACAAATGTATTTTGTGTGCAGACGAAACTACGATTTTAACAACAAATAGTAACTCTGGCATGATTGAGCAGTTGAATAAGGATGTTTTCAGAAGATCTGAACTATCGTTTGACAAAGACAAAGATGGTTTAACAAAGCTAAAACTGAGGAAATTGTTTTTAGTTTGAATAATAATGGTGGCAATAATGACAAGTATGTAAACCTACTAGGAATTAATTTGGATAATTAGTAAAATTGGGACACTCATACAGAAGATGTCTGTATAAAACTATCGAGGGTTACCTACTTAATAAGGAAATTAAAATTATACACCAATATTGACGTAGTCATTAAGGCATACTGTGCATACTCACTTGCAGTGTGGCATACGCGTACTGCTGTAGGGAAATTCTGCTGGTGCCAGAATGGTTTTTCTCTGGCAAAAAGAGATCATAACAGTATTAAAGGGCATCAAAAATTCTGAATCTTATAAACCCTATTTTATAGATTTTAACATTATGACCTTGAGTAGTCTTTATATACAGGCATTACATGTGCTACAGTATGTCAAAGAAAATTATGAGTATTTTAGTATTAGTTCAGATATACATCAATACGAAACAAGAATTTAGTCCCTAATTTTACAAGATTGAATGAAGGTCAGAATAGTTTTAAGCATGTTGGAATTAAACTTTTTAACAGACTGCCACCAAATGCCAGAAATGTTAATTCGAAAAGATTTAAAATAGTAACCAAGCAATGGCTAAAAAGCAAGGCTTTTGCAGTATACAGGAGTTCGATGAGACAAATCTGGATGACCTGGTGTTTCAATAGTTTTAGAATTGTTATATTGATGATGTCTATTACTTTGTATAAGTTTATTGACAGATAAATATATTATTAACTTATCATTATCATTATTATTATCCTTTCGATTAGGCCAGCTCAGGACCACATGAAACAGTTGTCTTCTTCTTGTCTTCCCAAAACTTCTTCATTCTTTCGCGATGTTGCTGTTTCCGTTCTTCTGTTCATTTACTTCCCGTTTTCTTTTTGGGTTTATCTGGAAATTTGCCATCAAATATTGCTTTCCTAATCTTTTCTCTGTTTGCAATATCCTCCTTTTTTATATTGAGTAATTTCAAATCTTCAGTTTCCTTGAAAAAATGCTGGTTTAGTTTTTTTTTTACTTACGTAGTGATCAAACATTTGTTTGGAAAGTCTGTCTCTTTCCATTCTGAAAATGTGACCATAGAATCCTAATCTTCTTTTCCTGGAAGTATGGCCTATTAGGTAGATTTCGAAGAAAAATCTACCTATTGCAATGGATACCACTTCATGATTTTCGAAAAATTCTTTCATATCTTTACGTTTCATGCTCCCCTAAGTACGAAACCACCGCCCGTTCAAAAAAAAAATTCTGTGATATTTATATATATATATATTTATATCTTTACACGATAGCGGCCGTAATTTTGAAGATATTTGAACCAAATTTTAATATGTTATTTCTAGGCCCAATAGTTCGGACAAGTTCGTTAATGAGAAAAATTGGCCCAAGGGGGTGGTCGGGGGAGGGGGTTGAAATTTTGAAAAATGTATATCTCGGCCCCTATGAAGTATAGAGGGAAACTTTGTTTGAATAAATTAGAGTACTCGCTACGGAGTTCACAGTGACACCAACGATTCGGGGGTTAGAGTGAGGGTGGGGGTGGGGGTGGGGGATGAAAATTCGAAACTTTTGAAACCACGTCTTGTGGGGTATCGTTGAAAAGCTCTTGATGAGTACTCTACAAATAAATAAATAGTTTCTTTATAGCTCTCATATGACGCGAGATTTTAATGTTTGAAAATAATAACACTTAAAAGAATTATTATAATATCATAATTTTGTCTTGTTTAGCGGCTTTGCTAATTTTATTCATTGTTGATCTTGCGCACGGCCTCCCAGAATATTATATCCTATTCTTGTTGTCAAAACAAATGATTGTAGGCTCTTCCTCTTTACTGCAGGTTTGCCATGCCAAGGCTAAAAAAGAAGAGTGCTGCGCAGCGATAATAAATTAAACCAAAAGCACTTTGAAATCTACTTCAGCCTGTAGGCCTGCCTAAAGGGATTTTTTTTTCTGTTTGTTTGTTTGTATAACTCCTTTTCTGGTCTCAGTTTGTATATGTTATTCTCCCAAATTGGGCCCATAATTTTAATTATTATTATAATTATAATAATAATTATTATTATTATGAGAGACGAGCTTTCGTGTTTAGACCAGGGGAGGACAGAAGGTTGTCTATGACGTCATTGCAGTCTGCTCTTCCTTCACGCGGTAAGACTTCTGCGAGAAGTTTGTGAAATGTAGGCCCATTGAACAGGGGGAAGATAGAAGCATTAGTATTTAGACAAGAGAGTTCTTGTCTAAGGTCACACGCAATGATTTATCTTAAACTTTCTTCACAAACGTCATCACTGGACGAAGCTGTCTTCTACTGGTCTAGACAATGCTATACCCTAGGTAGGTTCGTTAGCGCTGATCGATACCAGCTAGTGTATTACAAGCCTTGATATAACATATTAACTTTGGATCGTTATAATTCTCAATCCATGAAGTCTCCCAAGCCCTTTTTTTTTTTTTTTTTTTGCCCTCGGGGAGAATGCGAGAACATATTTGAAAGAATACTAATACGAAGAAATGATCAAAGCAAAATGATTTACTAGTTTCGAACACGAAAAATAAATGTAACCTGATGAAATAAATATCTTATCATGTGTTATTATTCTGTTAATTAAACTTATTTTGATAATATTCGTTAAAATCAAATATAATAATTAAATTCGTCGTCATTTGAGTATTGAAGTGAACTAAGTCCCCTATTTAAAAAAAAAACGAGATAATGTATTTTTTGGATTCTTAGTTTAGGTAGACCTACCATCACATGCATATACCGTGAATCCAATTTTTCTGCCCTAAATACGGAATTAATAAACTGTTCTTCTTCCTTCGTTTTCTCAAACCTTACCGTGATGAACGTAAGCACACTCCAATACGCAGGTGACGATAATATGTCATTTTGTTCTCAGAAGATGCTCTATCAGACCTACCAAAGTTACATCAACTATCAGTTTCACAGAATCGGTTGTGTATTAGTAAAAAGTTCAGCTATTTAAATACTCCTACGTATCTATACCTATATAGGCTATAGGCCTATAGCCTACTACGAGTACATATATATGATATACCGGTAGTCATTAATAGTAAACTTGAGAAAATTGTATGAGTATACAGAATCTATTTGCTCTTCTATAGGAAACGATATTTTATACACAGTATTGCCAGCATGTTAGTAAAATTTGTGTAATTATAATGAACGTAATAGCCTACGTGATCCGAAAAGACCACAAACATGTCGTATGTGCAGATTAATCATTCACTATACAACCATCAATAAATAATTACATCTACTTACACGATATGCTTAAGAGTTTGATTCTGATGTTAGTTTTTAAAGAACGGATTTAGGGAGTTAATATGTCTCACCATCTGCAGTAACCTTTCACATATGACAGTTCTAACTGGAATAACTTTATTTATATATTGTCTGCGAATTATTTTTAGTTACATATGCTTCGAGACATGAAAAAGGCCAGCCTGCTATTTTTAAGTCAACCCACGAGACGAGAAACTCTATGTCTATAGGCCAAGGATTTACGTGCCCTGCCATTCATTCCTGTCAATCTCCCTACACCAGTTTAAACTTTCTCTTAAATTCTTAAATAGCTATCAAAATTCTTAATTGTCATTAATTGTAATATGTGAAAAATATGGAGAATATTTCTTCACCTCAGAGGTGAAGTGTTGTAAGCTATATTTTTGTTGAAAATTGGGCTTTGTACGAGGGCTGTTCAGTAAATAAGTTTCTCTATTGTAAAAAAGAACGCTTGGCAAGAAATAAAAAATGTTTCAAATAAAAGTTTTATATCTTACAGCAAGCAGGAAGTTAAATGAAAATCTTCTAAGTCGTATTTAGGAAAATTGGAAATACTTAACTGTATATTCATGGTGAGTGGGAGTAAGAGCAAGAGAAAGTCGTCTCCATGATTCGTTTCACAACCTTTGAAAACAAGCAAACCAAATAGATTTTTCATATTTGAACTGTAATGTTCGTACAATATACAGACACACATTTCCCTAACCGAAAATTGCGTCCTGGATTCAGGAGACCTGAAAACGCAAAAACTAGCTACCGAATATAATACTTTGTTAACATATTAATACTGTAGTAACCCAATCATATTTTTCTTTTCATCGAAGGTTTCCTGAAGTTTCCCATCAAATCGAGAAAAAAAAACCAAAGTAAATCAAATTGCTCTCTTGCATATCTATTGCTAATCACACGGAAACAACTCTTTATTGAAGTAAACAGATTTAACAAATTATCTTCAAGGCAAGAAAAAATACGTTTGTTTTAAAACATGTTATGGGATCAGGGCTGGCTCGTCCGTACAGGCGAACTAGGCAGGCGCCTAGGGCGGGGAATTTTTGGAAACATTAGGGTGGCAACATTTAGTCAGAGACACCAGAAGATGTATTGAACTACATTTACACATTTACAGCCATAACCTTGAACTGGTTTCCCTAATTTATATGTGGCTCTTCGGGTTCCCTTGATACTAACGAGCTCTGATGCAAGCGCAGAAAGGAGCTTTTCGAAACTAAAACTAATTAAAAAATATATATATCTGCGTAGCTCAATGAGCCAGGAAAGACTTAAGGCCTTGCTTCCATTTCTATTAATAATAAGAGAACTCGCACAAATGTGCACTTAGTCTTTGCTGTAGTCCATCAATGACTTCACTCTGTTTGGACATATAGAAAAATGGTATCTTGTGCACTTATTGTCACATAGTTTACACACGCAGTCTTCTGTAGGGTCATGATACTCGGTTCTTCTGCAGAGCTTATGGTGAAAACCATGTATTGCCATTCTTGTTATGGCACTGCGGAATTTATTGTTTGGACCTATCCAGTTTCGGTTCACCATTGCTTCAGTTGAGTAAAACTCTTGCCAAATTTCTCTTCTTTTCTGCTGCCTGTCCTCTTTTAGTTGGCATTCTTGTGGCGTAGAAGGAAGCAGGAATCTGATGCGTAGGTCTTCTATTAGGAATGTCTCGCGTGCCAATTCGTATGCCAATCTCGATGGAGCGAATTTTGAAATCCCCAATGCTGCTTTTAGGAATCTTGCTTTCACCTTTTCTATGGTGTTTAGGTCTCCGTAACTAAGTTCTTTCCATTTCTATTGAAAATGAGTTAGCCACTCAAGTGGATGTTTTAGATCTTGTCAAAGAGTTTACCAAAATTAAAGGATTTTAAGCCTTTTTTCAACTCCTGAGAAAAAACTTATCTATGATGTATCTTGTTTGTTTAATGTAAATATAAAAAAGTTATGACGTTTTCAGTTTAATGTATTCTTTTATTTAATCCCCACACTATCTAGATAACATAACGTCTCCATTATTACACACCTTTCTCAACTCAGGCCAATTGAAATCAATTTTATTTTAACCAGTTACCAATACCAAGCTAGAGAACGTGAAATTTCATGTTAATCAAATGGTAAAAAATGGAATAATTGAGTTGGCAATTTAGGGGGCGCCGAAATTATTTCTCGCCTAGGGTTCCAAAATACTTAGGGCCAACTCTGTATGGGATGTAGGGTGTTGATAACGGTGACGTGATAATTTATGAGTAAAGAATAAAAATGTAGCGTTTACCTTCCATTAATATCAAAAGGTCTCCTGTCACTACCAGTCTATGAAAAAATAAGTTATATTCTCCAGTTCCAAATTTTAAACACCATATAAGACTTTTAAGTTAACTAAACTGAGTAAATGGGTACTCTCACCTTCCAAGCTAAATAAGACTAAAGTAGATGTTGTTTTGTTCCGTAGCAAGTGTGTTGAACTCTGAAGTAAACAATGGACACAAATTTGCCAAAGTTGTACAGTACAGTCCGAATCCTATAAGAAATTGGTCACTGCAATGATCATTATGTAATTCACTCTTACTGTACTTACCTAGTTATTGCAATCTTAGACCACAAAGCTGTGTCGATGTACGCTTCTACATGAGTTACAACGTACAGCTAAATTATTCAATGAAACTAATTGTAAATAGTAATATGACTAATAGGACTCGGACTTGTTTATTTTAGAGTTCAATTCACTCACTGCGGAACAAATACCTTCTCCAGTTTTGAACAAACTACAAAATAGTTCCATCCAGTCCTGCGTTTTACTTGTAACTAATAATAAATTTACAGTAGTAGCAAATGTTAAGGAGAGAATGCGGGAGTCGGGTGCCAGATGCATCACGTAGGCCTAATACTAAGTCTCACAGCACTGTTTGAGTTCATAGTTTGCTTTATAAATATATATCTTATTACAATAAAAAGTACACTTTTCTGCCCTTCAAGACTTTCCTATACGAATGCACGCCACTGTTCGTTTACTTGCTATGGTTACTTAGGGTACGCGCAAGACGGAACCGGGATGGTCGCATGCCGCAGGCAGCAGGAAGAATGAAGTCATGTCTTCTTACGAGGGTAAACAAGACGCCGCTTGGATGGTCTCTTGCCAGCCATCTGGTCAGGCCGCAGTTTGCTGGTAGAATGCTAGCCCTCTTTTTTCATGCGACCGGCCGCTAGCGTGTAGTCTAGATTCAGGCGTTCCACGTGTGCATTTTGCAATCGCTCCACAAACAATGTACTGTTTATAAGATACATCCTTTGTAATAAGCTCAGACCACCAAAATAACTACTGTTACTACTCAATGAAGGGGTTGTAGAGATCAGTCATGGTTACAGTTACTGACTTGTTTATATTCAGTATTTTTGTATAATTTATAGTAACCTAATAATTTTATATTATGTTAATTTTCGTGTTGCGGGGTTAAGTGTGTTCGTTTTATTGTCTTCTTGTGCTCTGAAGATTGAATACAACGGTCGCACCAACTCAAGAAAACAACAACAACAACAATAATAATAATAATAATAATAATAATAATAATAATGTTTCTAACCATACATTGGTTCTCCATCTCAAACCGATTAAAACAATATTCCCTGCCACAAAAACTATTTTTTTGCCGAAAAAAGTTTTTACTCCATTTTTTTGGCGAACTTTCTGTCCTAGCACCTAAAGTATTGGGTTGACAACAAAAACTTTTAGAACAAAAGCTGTGGAGCATTAAATTTACTATAAAATACATATTCAATTTAGAAACTCTGTGAGACAGTGAAATACTCTTGTGACATATTTAACTAATGTGACATGTGATTTAGCTTCCTGTAATGATTTTGAATTCATAAACTCATTCCTATTGTCTTCTGTGTCTTCAAAACCTTATGAATGAGAATATAATAACAAAGAAATAAAAATAAAATGGAGATAATTCCGAAACTTAATCCATAACATGCGACCTGCCAGCTAGCGACCACGCTGCGTCTTGCGCACACACACTTCATGCCCGGCGCCTGGCTCAACAGCGTAGCTACCAGGAAGGGGACCAACCAAGCTGCGTCTTGTTCGTACAGAGTTTCTAAATTGAATATGTATTTTATAGTAAATTTAATGCTCCACAGCTTTTGTTCTAAAAGTTTTTGTTGTAATCCCAATACTTTAGGTGCTAGGACAGAAAGTTCGCCAAAAAATGGAGTAAAACTCATGAGATAAAAACATAAATCGAGATAATTCAGAAATTTAATCCTTAACATGTCACTGGCTACACACTGAATATACAGATGGGCGACCTGCCGGTGAGCGACCAGGCTGCGTCTTGCGCGCACACACTTCATGCTCGGCGCCTGGCACCGGGCATGAAGTGTGTATGCGCAAGACGCAGCCTGGTCGCTTAACTGGCAGGTCGCATGTTATGGATTAAGTTTCTGAATTATCTCCTTTTTGATTTTCATTTCTTTGTTATTATATTCTCATTCATAAGGTTTTGAAGACACAGAAGGCAATGGGAATGAATTTATGAATTTAAACTCATTACAGGAAGCTTCATCAAAATTAGTTACATGTAAAATATTTCACAAGAGTATTTCACTGTTTCACAGAGATACTAAATTGAATGTGTATTTTATAGAAAATTTAATGCTTACAGCTTTTCTTCAAAAAGTTTTCGTTGTAAACCCAATACTTTAGTGCTAAGATACAAAGTTCGCCGAAAAGGAGGCGTAAAAACTTTTTCGGCAAATAAAGTATATTTTTGGCAGGGAATATACATTTTTTAAACAGTTTGAGATGGAGAACCAATGTATGGATAGAAACATTATTATTATTATTATTGTTATTATTATTATTATTATTATTATTATTATTATTATTATTATTGTTGTTGTTGTTGTTGTTGTTGTCTTGAGTTGGTGTGACAATTGTATTCAGTCTTCAGAGCAGAAGAAGACAATAAAACGAACACACTTAACCCCGCAACACGAAAATTAAACATAGTATAAAATTATTAGGTTACTACAAATTATACAAAAATACTGAATTTAAACCATACAAGTCAGTAACTATAGCCATGACTGATCTCTACAACCCCTTCATTGAGTAGTAACAATATTTATTTTGGTGGTCTGAGATCATTACAAAGATGTATGTTATAAACAGTCCTTTGTTTGTGGAGCGATTGCAAATTGTACACGTGTAACGCCTGAATCTAGACTACACGCTAGCGGCTGGTCGCATGAAAAAAGAGGGCTAACATTCTACCAGCAAACTGCGGCCTGACCAGATGGCTGGCAAGAGACCATCCAAGCTGCGTCTTGTTCACCCTCGTAAGATGACATGACTTCATTCTTCATGCGGCCTGCGGCATGCGACCATCCCGGTTCCGTCTCGCGCGTACCCTTAGGGTACGAACAAGACGGAACCGGGATGGTCGAATGGCGCAGGCAGCAGGATGAATGAAGTCATGTCTTCTTACGAGGGTGAACAAGACGCCGCTTGGATGGTCTCTTGCCAGCCATCTGGTCAGGTCGCATTTTGCTGGTAGAATGCTAGCCCTCTTTTTTCATGCGACCGGCCGCTAGCGTGTAGTCTAGATTCGGGCATTCCACGAGTGCATTTTGCAATCGCTCCACAAACAATGGACTGTTTATAAGATAATCCTTTGTAATAAGCTCAGGCCACCAAAATAAATACTGTTACTACTCAATGAAGGGGTTGTAGAGATCAGTCATGGCTACAGTTACTGACTTGTTTATATTCAGTATTTTTGTATAATTTATAGTAACCTAATAATTTTATATTATGTTAATTTTCGTGTTGCGGGGTTAAGTGTGTTCGTTTTATTGTCTTCTTGTGCTCTGAAGATTGAATACAATGGTCGCACCAACTCAAGAAAACAATAATAATAATAATAATGATAATAATAATAATGTTTCTATCCATAGATTGGTTCTCCTTCTCAAACCGTTGAAAAAATATATATATCTAATCTTTTTTTCTTGCCGAAAAAAGTTTTTACGCCACGTTTTTGGCGAACTTTGTATCCTAGCACCTAAAGTATTAGGTTTACAACGAATACTTTTAGACGAAAAGCTGTAGAGCATTAAATTTACTATAAAATACACATTCAATTTAGTAGCTCTGGGAAACAGTGAAATACTCTTGTGACATATTTTACATGTAACTAATTTTGATGAAGCTTCCTGCAATGAGTTTGAATTCATAAACTCATTGCCATTGTCTTCTGAGTCTTCAAAACCTTATGAATGAGAAGATAATAACAAAGAAATAAAAACAAAAAAGGAGATAATTCAAAAATTTAATCCATAACATGTCACTGGCTACACACTGAATACACAGACGGAACCGGGATGGTCGCATGCCGCAGGCCGCATGAAGAATGATGTCATGTCTTCTTACGAGAGTGAACAAGACGCCGCTTGGATGGTCTCTTGCCAGCTATCTGGTCAGGCCGCAGTTTGCTGGTAGAATGCTAGCCCTCTTTTTTCATGCGACCGGCCGCTAGCGTATAGTCTAGATTCAGGCGTTCCACTTGTGCATTTTGCAATCGCTCCACAAACAAAGGACTGTTTATAAGATACATCCTCTGTAATCAGCTCAGACTACCAAAATAAATATTGTTACTACTCAATGTAGGGGTTTTAGAGATCAGTCATGGCTACAGTTACTGACTTGTATGGTTTATATTCAGTATTTTTGTATAATTTATAGTAACCTAATAATTTTATATTATGTTAATTTTCGTGTTGCGGGGTTAAGTGTGTTCGTTTCAACGTCTTCTTGTGCTCTGAAGATTGAATACAATGGTCGCACCAACTCAAGAAAACAATAATAATAATGATAATAATAATAATGTTTCTATCCATACATTGGTTCTCAATCTCAAACCGTTGAAAAAAAAATATATATATCTAATCTATTGTTCTTGCCGAAAAAAGTTTTTACGCCACTTTTTTGGCGAACTTTGTATCCTAGCACCTAAAGTATTAGGTTTACAACGAATACTTTTAGACGAAAAGCTGTAGAGCATTAAATTTACTATAAAGTACACATTCAATTTAGTAGCTCTGGGAAACAGTGAAATACTCTTGTGACATATTTTACATGTAACTAATTTTGATGAAGCTTCCTGTAATGAGTTTGAATTCATAAACTCATTGCCATTGTCTTCTGAGTCTTCAAAACCTTATGAATGAGAAGATAATAACAAAGAAATAAAAACAAAAAAGGAGATAATCCAAAAATTTAATCCATAACATGTCACTGGCTACACACTGAATATACAGATGGGCGACCTGCCGGTGAGCTACCAGGCTGCGTCTTGCGCGCACACACTTCATGCTCGGCGCCTGGCTCAACAGCGTAGCGACCAGGAAGGGGACCAACCAGGCTGCGTCTTGTTCGAACCCTTAGGCGTGTAATCGTCGCCGGTGTGCCGGAATCATTTCCGATGAGTGATCTATATGCCTATAAATCTACATTCACGCACTACATTTATGCACATATAAATGCCATCTACTTGGACTAGTATTAAACTCGTCAACTTGGGAAAGGAAAGTCATTGCCTTACAGATTGCTCCACGCAGGCCACGAAGTAATGTTGCAAAACATACAGTGACGTAAATTTGTCTCTAAGTTTACATACTTCAATGTATTGGCCTTACCCGAACATTGTTTTATATTGGGCTACACCATTTTTTCTTTGTATTTTTCCCATTAATAGGTCTGTATTACTAGTAGTTGGGACGGTAGATCTTGCGCCCAAGAAACCTAAGATCTGCTCTTCATCAGTTACAACGCCCACATTCTTGAAACTGAATCAAAAGTAAGCAAATCTTACACATACACCTTTTTTTAATGACTTCAAGGAACATTTATGCCCGATTGGCGGAACTGGTAACAAACAAATTTACAGAGAAAAAGATGAAATGTCGGTAAATCATTAGAGTTACGTCGAAAAGGTACTGGGACAAAGTTATAGAAAAATTCACACTCGAGAGTGGAACAGCCTTCAAAATGTTATAGAGTGACCCTTTTGGCTAAAGTCATTGTAAGAAGCAGAACATTACATGCAACGGAACTATTTAAATGGCCACCATCTTGAATCGAAATTTAATAAATTACAATTCTTACATACAGCATACATAGTTTTTAATGACTTCAAAGAACATTCATGCCAAACTGGATGAAAATTAAACAACTCATTTGGTCGTGACTTCATAGCAGATAAATTTAGAAACAGACGAAATGCCGAACGGTAGAGTTAAAACAGGACCTTGCTTCGCTCGGTCAATTATAGGCCTTGACACGGACCACATAGGACAATAGTCAATCCAGCGCTTGGTATTATGTTGATAAAAGCTATAAAACACGATTTATCAAAGGTTGCATCAACTGTAAAAATATAGACCTACATTATATATAATCTAGTGCAGTATAGCCGTAGTTATCCGAGCTCCGACTAACCGAGTACCGAGTTAACCGAGGTAATCAAGAAAAAAAGTTCGGAAGTTCGATTTGCGGTAGATGCGTTAAAGTAACCTCTTATGGACTTCAAAAATATTTTTTTTAACTGGAACATGTACTGTAGCCTATGTATACCTTTTTATCATTTTGTATTCGCATTTTATTTTTATTTGTACGTCAGTTTTTCATTTGATGATGCAGTAGATGACTTGTTTTGTATTTACAGTAGCCTCCTGTAAGCCTTTTTTATCATTTTTATTTGTATTTTTTTATTTGTACGTTAGTTTTTCATTTTATAATACAGTAGTTGCCTTTTTTCACATCTTTGACCACGTTTTCATTCAGTTCACCAGTTTACCATATGTTTCCCTCTCGATTTTTGACAGAGTCCGTGTTATCCGAGTTTTCGCTTATCCGAGGAACCCTCAGTCCACATTACTTCGGATAATCGAGGCTCTATTGTATACTCTTTGACTGATGAACATTTCTCGGAGTATATCCTTCAAGCTACCTAAATCTAAGTTAGTATTTCTTCCCATAACAAAACCTTAAATTCCTAACGCTAAAGAAAGAGACATATAATAAAATACTGTTTACTAATTACAGAGCAAACTACGGACAACGGATTATGTCACAAAAAATCAAGTTTTTCTTTCTTTCTTTAAATTATGAACGTCAAAATACAAATGCTGTACCCGTTGGATCCCAAATTCAACAATTTTCTAAACCATACTTTCTTACAAGCCTTAAAGGTCCACAGCATTAATTTATTAGAACGATATGCCTATACATGAAAAGATTCGCATCCGTTATGCAACAATAATGTTGTCTTGCCCGATACATGACTCTTTTTACACCTTTTCTCGAATAGCCCTATAATGCTGTAGACCAGCCTTTCACAACCTGTGATCCGCGGACCACTGGTGGTCCGCGAAGATGGTGCAGATGGCCCGCAGACATAATTAGAAAATATCATAAAGCAAGTGGAAAATAAAGAAGTAACATTTTTTCACATATTTCGTTATAATGACCTATAACTAATACCCCAAATATTAAGAATGTAGGCCTTCTTTTAAAAATGGGATGTAAAATTAGGGGTCCGTAAATTCTTTTAGACATTTTAGAGGTCCTCGGGTTCAAAAAGGTTGAGAAACGCTGCTGTAGACTATTCTTTTGCTATAGCCCTACGGGTTGGGGGGATTTTTGTTTTTTGTGTTTGCCCGCCCTCCATCCGCGAATTACCTTAGCCAATGGACACATGTGGTTCCAAAAAGTTATCCCTGTTTTCTATTTTAGCTCATTACTTATTACCCAAATTAAGAATCTGTGTGGTTGACGTGGTAACTTGATTTATTTGTATTTTGCTGCTTCTCCCTTGAGACCATGTTTGATCTGTGTTCTTTTTGAACTTTTTTTATTTTATTTTATTTTATTTAAAGTTCTATCGTTGTTAAAGAGTTCAGGGGGATCGTTCCAATCCGGCATTTGTACTAGAGTGAGGGGAAATCCCTATTATAACCTCATCCGAACTGAAGTTCTGGACCAATTTTAATACTATGTTTACATCTTTTTTTTTTAAGAATTACAATCACAATTCTTTCTTGCAGGCCTTTAAAAACGTAATCTATGGTTCTTCTCTGCCTCTAAAACTCGATTTCTAAGAAGCCTGTTAATCGCCTGCGGAAATGGCTGGCTATTGTACCGATTATGGCTTCTTTAACGTGCCATAAAACTACATGGGGCCAATGACTTCCAAATGAAGCCATGCTGCTGCTGGTTTTGACATCCGAAAAGTTCGCGCTTTCAGCCAGATATCTTAGTTTATTTGTATAAACTCTGCCCAGACCTAGTGGGAATGCAGAACTGTTGAAAGAGCACTAGCCTAGATCGGTTTAGGTTAGCAAACCCGCAATTTAATAATCATATCGTGCTTCCTTTCCTCGTTTTAAATATTGCAGCTCTAGGTAACTACTAGTTTAGTACAGTACATAATTCAGTAACCTATGTTGTTTAGTCTTTCATCTTCCCTTTATATAAATAAAGTATGCATGTTGATATGTAAAGCCGCGTTCAGACCTGTGCGCCTTGCGCCTAGTTGCCGTGCCTCTCCAGTGCATCTGCGCATGCAACGGTGCAAGCTCACGCATGCACCTGGCCTCTTGCGGCTTGATTATTGTAGGCGCATGCCTCTTTCTGTTCACACCTGGTAGAAGTGCGTAGATGAAATGTCCGCTTTGGATTTAGTTGCCGTAGCTGCTGCTGCTGCAGCTGTTATTATTTTGCGACAAAGACGAAACCATAAGAAGCGTGAAATGTGCAAATAATCCATTGTCGTTTCAACTTTAAAATAACAATTTGCCGACCAACGTCAAAGAAGTATATTAAAGGAACAATTTCAGTCATCTTATTTTTATAGATAGGAAGTGAATTGAATGGGTATTGAATTGTATCATTAAAAATGGTAAATATCTCAATTGTTTATGCTATTTTTCGAGTGCCAATATAAGGAATAGTTACTTGTTTATTTTGTTTAAAAAAAACTAGAATATCTCTGTCAAAATTATAATACAATTTTCGGTGTTATATTAGTGTCCATTATTATGTTTTACTAAGACGGCTAAACTCGTTTGTTTAAAAAGCCTAAAAAGGGCTATTCGTTGAAATAATATCACTGCTGAAAGACGTATGAATGTCAACCATTTATATTTGACTAGCACAGTTAATAATAATAAACATGCAGAATGCTGTGATGGCATAACAGCTTTTCCATTTATGACGTAAGCGAGCAATCGCGGGTTAAAGTACTGTACTGTACTGTTCTGTTCGAATGTTTTCGTAGCCTATTTGTACTGGGCGCTAGTTTTTGTAAATTACCACATAGTCAGGGCCGTAGCTAGGCGGTGGCTAGGTGGGCGACCGCCAAGGGCGCAGGTACGAAGGGCGCAAAATTAACCATGAAAAATCCCGATTTTTTTTAGGCTAGTGCAATTTATCAACCAATATAAATTCCACGTTAGTGGAAGAAATCTTTCAGGTTATTAAAAATTAATGCACGTGAACTATCTATACCTATAGTATTATGCCGATTGTCTACAAGCAAAAAGCAGTCATGCAACGTCCTTTAATTAACACGATTCATATTGACTGAGTAAAACATAAATCATGAACAGTATGGAAAGATATAACGACAATGAAAATTAATATGTACGTTATTATTGTAATGAAAGTGGTTCAACTCAATCCCTTTCCAGCTGATTGTCGTCCTCAGTGCTACTACTGTCGGCAGGATTGATTACAAACTGATCAACAACAACAATGACATCGCTCATACTATTACATGCTACATGCAAAAATGACTGACCAACTATATTATTACAACAGAAAAAGCCGAATGTGCAGATCTCAATTCCTTTTGTTATTACTATTTTATTATAAATTAAGCGTGAACTAAAATTTCTTATTTTAAAAATGTTTAGTTTTTTTTAATCACACAATGTATTAATGTACATTAAAATTAATTTCTGTAACTTTACATTGAATAATATGTGTTGTGATCGCGGCCGATGCACGCTCTGCCAGCTGGCAGTACACATGCTGTTTGTTTTGATCAAGTTCCCTTCTAAGGCCGGCGCTGATATTATAGTCGCTGCTATTATTTTTAATTATATTATACTGTATTATTATTAGGGGCCGGATTCTGATGACCTAAAATTGTTTGAAAAATGACCTATAAAATGACCCCAAAATTTAAAGAAAATGACTTAATAATTATAAAGAATGACCTAAAAACTAATATTTTATTTATAAAAAATTATTATTGAACACACAAAATTATAGAATAATTTGTACATAATTGTTAAAACCTTAAATTCAGAGAGGATGTTGTAGGTCTAAAAAACTTTGATTTTTGCTGTGAATCTTCTTTCCTTACGGAATTTTATACTGGCACTGAGGCACTGGCGAGTCAATCATCGGTATTTCCTTTTGCGGTCTGCCGGATTATATTGTTTATTGAGTGTAAACAGTAGTTTGCACTCTCAAATACAAGCAGGTGGCAGACTCTGGTGACAAGTCAATATAATAACAACAGTAATGTAATACAACATTTTGGCGTTCCTTTGATTATCGTTTCCGACTGAGACATGACAACACTTCAACATAGAGTGTGTCCTTCTTGCATTAAACAAACACTTCAAAGACAGCACCGCTGGGGGGACGAAATAAATGCCCTAAAAATATAAAATTACATACAATGTCAAAAAATGACTAATAAAAATGCATTTCTATAATCTAGAGGCCATGATTATGATTTATCTACAAATTGGCAATGTCTATGCAGCATCAATAAAAAAGATGACATGTCATTAGAATCCGGGCTCTGATTATTATTGTATTTTTTTAACTAAGCGATTTTTAAATTAAACAGTGAAACAATATTAATGTTTGTGTTGTTTCGTCTCCTGTTGATGTTGGCGTTGCTTCTATTGTATAGGTAAGAATGATTTCAGTAAAAAAATGTGCCAACTAAAACTACCATGACCATCATAGCTTAGTCTACATTATTAGTTTTGATCTATTAGGCAGTGGTTTTTTTAAGAAATGGGACCAAAAAAAAAACCTTCTGCAAGCGAATTTAAGAAATTCAGTTTTACAGAAATTAAAAAAAAAATAGTTCATTTGGAGGGCGCAGATTTGTCAAACTCGCCAAGGGCGCATAAGGACCTTGCTACGGCCCTGCACATAGTTACAAATTCCGCTCACGAATGACACATGTTGTGTCAAAGACTTACGTATTAAAGACTACACCATTTCTTGACATGAGTTAAAAATTGTTCCTAAAAAACATATTCCAGTAACACAAGGTGGAATTATAAGCAATTTTATAACGTGCCATTTTTCAAGCATGGAGTTCTTACCTTCGATTGGAAAATAATAATTTATCGTCAATTTATATTAATAATAATTAATAATAATAATTTAATAATTAATAATTTATGTAATAATTTTTGCTTTAAAAGAATTTAATTGTTTTAAATAATTTATTATTAGAATAATAATAATATAAATAATTTATATAATAGCAATAATATTTATAATAATTTATTATTATAAATAATAATTTATATTTTATAATAATTTATATTAATTTATAATTTAAAATAATAATTTATAGTTTAATTTAAAATAATTTACGTTTGCAACCCAAAAGTGGATAAAAATCTTAGTTCGTTCAGAATTGTACCATGTTCAAAAATGTACCACCTTACCCTAATGTTAACTGTTAATATTGACTGACAATGTGGGTTTGATTGTTTTCATTGATTACCTCTCTTTAAAATTAATATTAATAACAATAAATATATAATAATATTAATATAATATAAAATTATCCGTTCCGCACCCACTCTTCCTCTTTGAGAGATGTTCATTGTGACTCTACGAAAGTATGATAGGAGGCTTTTTATTTTATTTAGCACCGCTTTCGTTATTCCCAAAGCATATTTGTCTCCTGCAAGGAATCGCTCCTTTTTGTCCTGTCCTTGTAGTCCGGGGAGCTAGCCATCCACAAACATGGACAAGAGCGATAATCCTCCACGAACTCAATATTCCTTTCATTAGGCCACTCGCCATAATGAAAAATCAGAACAGAACCTTGGAAGACGCACGACTGTTGCACATAGCTCCCCGTTTCAAATGGGGAGCTATTTGCGCCTACGTGCACCGGCGAAAGATGGCCCGTGCGCACAGATTCCACGCATGCCTCACCCTGCACCGTTGCATGCCCCGGCTTGCATCTCCACGTGACAGGCGCATGCCTCTTATGCGCATGCAACGTTGCACAGGTGTGAACGCGGCTTAAGTACACACTATTGGAGAAATACGAGCTGAGTTGATTGTGATTTCCATACCCTATTTCATTTTAATAGGAATTTCTATATTTCCTTCCTGAGTGCTACATAGATAGATTATTATATAAATACCTTCTGTTTGTTCTTCTTGTTCTTGTCCCTATTCGTGTTCTTGGTCTTGTTCTTGTTTTCATCTTCTTGCCCTTAATCCTCTCTATTCTCTTCTGTATTCATTTCTATCCTGGGCCATCTGTCTAGCTCTAACTTACATCCCTCTGAACCGTGACTCAGACCCTTGACTTTCAGCCCTCCTACTAATCTAGTAGTGAATTTCAAGTTTATTGCTCTTATGGCTATAGGGCTGTAGGACTTAATATATGCCGCACTCTTTCTAATAAATTATAGGTGTGTTAAAAGCTAACAGCAATAATATTACTGCTACAAAAAAGAAAAACGTGAAGTATCACATTTATGAAAACATCGTACCTCATTTTGGACCTGTATGCATTCCGCCTGGCCTTTACTGTCTTCATCACTTCCATAACCTGCCCCTGATTGCATAATGTAGAAGTGGCACTTCATCCCTCTACCATTGAAAGACATAAGTTATACTGGAGTTTTGTTACTCCGAACTTATACCTGCCACAGCAAATATCATCTTCCACCTCTCATGTAGTCAAAGACTCTTGGGCAAGGTTGTGACTATAAATTCTAGAATATGAGTATCTCCTCCAAAGTATGTTTCTGTAATTTATAAAATAAATTGTTTACAATGCAACATGAATTATTAAAGAAAATTAAATAGTATATAGGTAACGAGTAAGCCTACTTCTATCTCATAAAGGGGGAAAAAACTTACTTTAAAGTAAGTAAAGTAATATGGATTCCTTATTGGTTTCTCTCGTTGCTGTGTCACTTCTCCACCAATTGGTCCATTTATTTCTTAACAGGTTCTACAAATTATAGTTTTACCACCTTACACCTTTGTCAAAATGGTTATGTTTTATGTCTTCTCTACTCTTCTCTGTGAGGTCTAATATTCTGAATTTAAGAGTTTTATAACAACGTGGGTAATTAGTTCTACACTTTCTAGCCTGGTGAAGGGAGTGCTTCCTGATAGTCCACGAGTTTGCTGAAAAGTTCTCTACATTTACAGCTCTTCGAGTCAGAATGGCGAAGTTAAACCATGAACAATATATGGTTTATTCTCTCATACTAGGCACACAGGCGATTCCTACTTCGCATTATGCTGTGGACTTGGGATACAAACAGTATTCATAAACATACTGGGAGGAAGATATTATTAGCTTATCGAGTGTCGATTGCTGGAGCTTTTAGTGTGCAATCGGGAAAATCATCGTGGAGTCAGATCATGCGTGAGGTATAACCCAAGGATATTTTAAGTAAAGTTTGAACGTCTGGCCTGCTATCTGAGGTTACCTTGAGGTTTGTAACGACATTTGACATTTATGTTATAGTTTACAGATCTATTGTGTTGGCACGGGAATTATTTCTGAGAGGGAGAGAGACAGAGAGTGAGAAAGATTGAGAGAGAGGAAAAGACACATGTCCCTCCCCGGTCGTTCATATCAATTGTTGTTATTATTATTATTATTATTATTTTATTCTGGAGAATACTTATTTTCTTAATAACCTTACATTTAAAGTAATACAGGATATCAGTTTCTTCTCGCATGTATTCCGATCCCATGTTAATATCGTTTCCTCTATTGCCGTCGTTCCTATTCGTAGATAACACTAGAAGCTCCAAGAAAACTTCCAGTATTTTTATCTCTCTTCAGAAAGTGCACATTTTTAGAGGTAACATGTAATCAACACAAGTAGGAAGCAAGATATGATCCCAGTTCTTACTTAAAAATGTATTGTCATGTTCATTTTTCTTTTTCATCTTCGGATTTCAATCTTCTCCTATCTGTGACCTCTTGAGTTTTCATTTTGTTGCAAGTCATTAACTCGTTCATGCAAATAATGTTTAATCTAAATCGTGATGATCAAGCTATGGTGCGCGAACCCCAAGGATATTTGTGGCAATTTTAGGAGCACGGACTTGATAAATATTTGCAAAATGACAACAAATGAAACTTTATATTTTCGAGAAATCGTAATGAAAATATCTGCCTTTAAATGTCCTGATTATTGTGTTCACAAGAAATCCTTTTTGTTTAAAATGCCAAGGTAAAAAGTTTTCTCTTCGATAGTGCACACCTTCTTCATTGAGATCTTCTACTCACTCATTGGGTAACCAAAGTTAATACCATGAATGGGTTTCAGTTTGATGATAATGCGCTGTTCAGGGATTATCTAAAAAGAGATGAAAATATAAGTGGTAGTTAATTAGGCTTATTCGTGAATAAAATAAATTATTAAAGCAGGAAGAAATATGTTGAATAGTTTAGGCCTACCAACAAGACAACTGAGAGAAGCCGACTCCATTATGAGATTAAAAAACACCAAAATGAATTTAAGCCCTGAAATTTTCATTAGGGTAATTTTTATTATAGATTTTAGGCTTATCAGCCTTATCAATCATATTAAATTTGAGCTTTCAGCCGTCTTAAGCTCTATGGCCTTTTTCATAATATTCTGTATAATATAGATAGGTCTAATATATTTAATACTGATATAAATAAACAGTCTTCAGCCCACCGTATCCTGAAGGCTTGAAATAATATCAGCATGAATATTTATCAGGAAAATGAATATTTTTAAACACTTCGCTGACGATCCGGTTATGATCTCTAATTCTAAAAATAATTTGCAGAAAGCAATATATGAATTAAGTAAAGTACTGTATCCAGTAGCAATGAGCTACAATATATCAACTAAAAGTAAAATTATGGAAGTTATAGGCAAAGAAAGTTTCAGAGGGAAAATTGTAGTAGGAAATAATATAATAGACCAAGTACACGAATAAAATTACTGGGATGCCATATCACTTAAAAATAGCACTGATCAAGCTAATAAAGCATAAAGATTCAATTACCTGAATAAAAATAGACTCCTAATAAATGAAATGAAGTCCCTGAGAGCAATTGCAGGATATAGAACCGGCCAAAAAAATAATGAAGAAAGAATAATAATTAGGGATATATAACCTGAATGATAAAATAATAGAATAGAAAACTACGTGATTAACCCATGTACAAAAAATGATAGCCGAAAGATTACCACTCTACTTACGAACCATAAACGAAGAGGAAAGAGAAGTGAGAAGTGTAGGTAGACCTTTAAAACGATGGCATGAATAAGATATGAAGATGCAACAGGCAGAAATTTCTAAAGAATGAATTAGGAAGAACAAGAAAAAGATTAACCACTTCAGAGTAAATTCTGGTGTTACGGGAGACTTATCTCATAAATGAATCTAATTATAAAAAAATAGTATTTCTATAATATAGATTTTTTTTCTTCTTTCTTCTCCCACACACAACCAATATGTGACAAAAGAAAAATAATTTCCCCGATCAATGACGAATTGAACTTGTACTTTATAAATATTAACAATTTGTTAGAGAGATGCGTCTCATTTCCGCTAAAGTTAGTTCCACCTTTGCTGCGGGTTGATTCGGTATTGCAGTACTTCACCCTCTTCCTCATTTTCGTTTTTGAGCAAACTCGGCATGTTTTTAGAGGACGTCGTTCTCTTCTAAAAAATGTCCGGACGGGAATCCCTCTCTCCGCTCTGCTAGGCTAACATGATACGAAATTTCTCACTAGGGTATACTAGTTGTACTTATTTTCCTATATTGATTTAGTTTGCAAGGAAGGAAAAAAAACACAAGTACGACCATGAAGACAAAAGGTGATTATGACAATTAACTACAAGATGACTACCACGACAATGAAGATTCCGAGCCAATTGGCGGCTCGCGAGCCTAATCCAGCCCTCGAACATGTTTTTCCCCCCCTCATATGTATTTGTTGAGTAGGTTTAAATTTTTTGTGTAAAGTCTATAATTTTTTTGATTAGATTTTTATTGAAATACTTAAAAAGTTATTTTTTTTTTACCAGCGTTCAATATTTCATTGAAAAAATTTAGCCTACTGAAATGAGACAGAGCACTATTGTTTTATTTTCAAGGAAGCAGCAAGATCACCCATTTTATAAGCAAAAAGAGTCCCAATATTAGAACCAGAAAAGCAGGTTCACTTCAATGAAACAGTCTGTAACGTACTGGCTTTCTGTTACTAAGTTCTAGTTTCGAACTCGTGTGTATAAATGCGCAATCCCCTGTCAGTAGTTGAATTCGTGTGGTACAAAATTCGATCACTCCGACGACTGTTTGTTAGTAGTCTACCTTGAATTAATAATACTAATAATAATAATAATAATAATAATAAAAACAGGAATAATGATAAAAAAAAGTGCCAGAATGATTTTGTTTAATCAGCAATAATTATAATTATGATATGCAGAAAATAAGTTATTTTTGTAATCGATCTCCGAGTTAAGCTCCAGATCGATTCATTAAGCAGGGCTTGCGGGAGAACAAAGGTCTCAAGTTTGGTTCTTCACCTTAATTCATAGTCGTATAAAGATCTCGCACGAAAGAGAGAGACATTCTAATTTCTATTGTGCGAGAGAGAGAGGTAGCAGGCCAATCGACGCAACAGTCCCCACGAAAACTTAATGCAATGACTTAGGGTACGCGCAAGACGGAACCGGGATGGTCGCATGCCGCAGGCCGCATGAAGAATGAAGTCATGTCTTCTTACGAGGGTGAACAAGACGCCGCTTGGATGGTCTCTTGCCAGCCATCTGATCAGGCCGCAGTTTGCTGGTAGAATGCTAGCCCTCTTTTTTCATGCGACCGGCCGCTAGCGTGTAGTCTAGATTCAGGCGTTCCACGTGTGCATTGTGCAATCGCTCCCCAAACAAAGGACTGTTTATAAGATACATCCTTTGTAATAAGCTCAGACCACCAAAATAAATACTGTTACTACTCAATGAAGGGGTTGTAGAGATCAGTCATGGCTACAGTTACTGACTTGTTTATATTCAGTATTTTTGTATAATTTATAGTAACCTAATAATTTTATATTATGTTAATTTTCGTGTTGCGGGGTGAAGTGTGTTCGTTTTATTGTCTTCTTGTGCTCTGAAGATTGAATACAACGGTCGCACCAACTCAAGAAAACAATAATAATAATAATAATAATAATAATAATAATAATAATAATAATAATAATAATGTTTCTAACCATACATTGGTTCTCCATCTCAAACCGACTAAAAAAATATTCCCGGCCACAAAAACTATTTTTTTGCCGAAAAAAGTTTTTACTCCATTTTTTTGGCGAACTTTCTGTCCTAGCACCTAAAGTATTGAGTTTACAACAAAAACTTTTAGAACAAAAGCTGTGGAGCATTAAATTTACTATAAAATACGTATTCAATTTAGAAACTCTGTGAGACAGTGAAATACTCGTGTGACATATTTAACTAATGTGACATATGTGATTTAGCTTCCTGTAATGATTTTGAATTCATAAACTCATTCCCATTGTCTTCTGTGTCTTCAAAACCTTATGAATGAGAATATAATAACAAAGAAATAAAAATAAAATGGAGATAATTCCGAAACTCAATCCATAACATGCGACCTGCCAGCTAGCGACCACACTGCGTCTTGCGCACACACACTTCATGCCCGGCGCCTGGCTCAACAGCGCAGCGTAGCGACCAGGAAGGGGACGAACCAAGCTGCGTCTTGTTCGAACCCTTAGGGTACGCGCAAGACGGAACCGGAATGGTCGCATGCCGCAGGCCGCATGAAGAATGAAGTCATGTCTTCTTACGAGAATGAACAAGACGCCGCTTGGATGGTCTCTTGCCAGCCATCTGGTCAGGCCGTAGTTTGCTGGTAGAATACTAGCCCTCTTTTTTCATGCGACCGGCCGCTAGCGTATAGTCTAGATTCAGGCGTTCCACTTGTGCATTTTGCAATCGCTCCACAAACAAAGGACTGTTTATAAGATACATCCTCTGTAATCAGCTCAGACTACCAAAATAAATATTGTTACTACTCAAGGAAGGGGTTTTAGAGATCATGGCTACAGTTACTGACTTGTATGGTTTATGTTCAGTATTTTTGTATAATTTATAGTAATCTAATAATTTTATATTATGTTAATTTTCGTGTTGCGGGGTTAAGTGTGTTCGTTTCAACGTCTTCTTGTGCTCTGAAGAATGAATACAATGGTCGCACCAACTCAAGAAAACAATAATAATAATGATGATAATAATAATAATAATAATAATAATAATAATAATAATAATAATAAGTTTCTATCCATACATTGGTTCTCCATCTCAAACCGTTGAAAAAATATATATATCTAATCTACTTTTCTTGCCGAAAAAAGTTTTTACGCCACTTTTTCGGCGAACTTTGTATCTTAGCACCTAAAGTATTAGGTTTACAACGAATACTTTTAGAAGAAAAGCTGTAGAGCATTAAATTTACTATAAAATACACATTCAATTTAGTAGCTCTGTGAAACAGTGAAATACTCTTGTGACATATTTTACATGTAACTAATTTTGATGAAGCTTCCTGTAATGAGTTTGAATTCATAAACTCATTCCCATTGTCTTCTGAGTCTTGAAAACCTTATGAATGAGAAGATAATAACAAAGAAATAAAAACATAAATCGAGATAATTCAAAAATTTAATCCTTAACATATCACTGGCTACACACTGAATATACAGATGGGTGACCTGCCGGTGAGCGACCAGGCTGCGTCTTGCGCGCACACACTTCATGCTCGGCGCCTGGCTCAACACCGTAGCGACCAGGAAGGGGACCAACCAATCTGCGTCTTGTTCGTACCCTTAGGCAATCGGCACAGATATCGTGCGGGAACTTTACATTGCTATAAGAAATTTTTAAAATATGTCAAATTTCACAAAATATACTGGTAAAGAACTCCGCTTAATGAACGTAGGCCTAGGCTAATTATTCACTTTAAATAACAGTATGCATGTAACTTGATCAACGAAATAAACAAACATCTGACTAGATTGATAATCATGTGTGAAGGAATATGTCGGTTGTGTTATTTGTCATAGCTAACTGTATTGCAACTTCCAAAGCCGTATATGAACCGTGTAAAACAATATGTTGTCATAAGAACTGATTTGCATGTGATAAATTCTTTCTAATATATTACCATAAAATGGGCCCTAAATTGGGCATTACTCCGGTACCGGTCAACTCATTTGGTGCAATATCAATAGGTTTCTTCCCAAGGACATTATAAATGCGTATACCAAGTTTCATGAAAATCCGATAAAGCGTACTTGTGTTATCACGCGTACAGACACTCGGTCGGACAGACAGACAAACAGACGGACATACATTTTCCCGTCCCTCACACAACCTCATAAGGTACCATACTGCCACTTAATAATAATAATAATAATAATAATAATACTGATAACATTAATAACAATAAGCCTAATAACAATAATAAAACCCATGTAAGTTCCTAAAATTCAACATTAGCCCTCGGTAGGCTAGGAAGGAAAATTCGGCCCTTGACTAAAATTGATTTGTACCACACTGATAAAAATGATGGTGATGATGAAGACGATGAAGGCATTGACAGTGATAAAAAATAAGATAACAGCGATTGTAATAGGTGATGACTGTGGAGATAAAACATGTTTAATATAATTTTGGACGATGGATGTTTCATAATAAAGAGTTGCGGGGAGTGTTAGGAAATTCGGAGTATGTAATACAAATATCTGTTGAAACGAGTTCAGAAGTATGTGAGTGTGTGGAATTTTGTGGCACTAAAATCTTATAAATAACTACTCGCATTCTCAGTGTGAGCGCTGGTCTTCTCTTGTTTTCTCGCTCCCTTTACATCATAACACGTTGTTTCTATGTCACCACATTATACGTTAACTAAAAATAAGATTTTTTTTTTTGGTTGTACGTTCAATTTAGTGCACACATACAGGCCGTGATTTATAAATCGCAGAAAACTTATAAAGGGCAGTATATTTTTTAGGGTGATTTTTTAAAAATAATATTACAACTAATTGTTTTATGTAAAAAAAATATTGTATCTCAAGACTTTAGGATGTTGCGATCGATGCAAAGAGAAATTCCAGGACAACATTTGTAAAATAAATTGCATGGTAATTGAATTTAAAAAAATAAAAATAAAAAAAAAATAATAAAAAAAATAATAAAAAAACTTGAAATAATAAAAAAATGTTGGATTGAATTTTGGATTCTCATTATAAAGTAGAAAATAAGTCAATAAATTTTGTTCTATTAATAGTATATTTATGATGTACCTGTAATATAATGATTTTTATGAACATAATTAAATATAATTACCAAGTACGCTATATTTTAAATAATTGTAATATTTCAAAGACTTTTAGAGCTGTTTGGCAATTCTTTGTAAATGAAATTACAACAGCAATCATGCATTTTTTCCCAAAACGAAATTACTTATTACTTTTATTTTAGAAAAAAAGTTTGTTTGTTGTATAGGCAAGGTAGCGATAGTAAAATTCTATAGGTTGGTTGATATATGGTTATTTAACGACCGGGATGTACTGCAACTTAGGCCTGTGACCGTCGCCGTTGTGCCGGAATTTAAAATTCTATCGGAACACTATTGGTTGATATTGGGTAAAACCCAAACTTAACACTAAATCAATATTTTTGGGTTGGGGTTGGGTGGGGGTAAAAGTAATAAATGAAAGGGGCTGTTTTTATTAAAAGTTTTACACAGGGTGAAAAGTACCTGAAATATGGGCCTGCAAAATACTGCTCACTGACCAAGTTTACTACAATGTTTCTTGATTATATAAAGCATTACTTTCTTCAAATAACCAGTCCCACCGCTATCCTTTCAGAGATTATTGTATTCTCCCTTCATGGCGGAAGTGTAGCTCCTATCTTCAGCTGGGACACCCATTAGGCAAGGCTATGTTATCCGGAAAAGATTACATGAGGGGATGGGGTCCTTACTATCCAAATCACGTTCGCCTATATCTATGAAAGACACAATTCCTCTTGGCCGGACCAGGAATCAAATCCAGAACTACTTTAATAGGCCTCAGATGCTTTGACCTCTAAACCGTGAGGCCGATTGCGAGAAGTTGATATTAACAATGATTTTAGATTTAGCGAATTGCATTAAATTGATCACACTAGGAGAGATTATAAAATTCGTAAAGCCCTTAAATTCATATTGTATCCTATGGAATTCGGGAGTTTGTCTTAAATTTGTAATAAAATTATGAAACATAAATGGAAGGAAAATCAAAATGTCATGTAAAATTACATAGTAAGATGCAAGAAATAGTCCGTGGGCCTAATTATTACCTTACGGACAGTATATTTAACTCTAGAAAAGTCGATAACCCAATAAGGAATTCTTGTTTGGGGTAGCATATCTAAGAACGTTTGTTTAAAACTAATTTTACTTCAAAATATAATAATACAATTTGCTTAAGAAAGCCAATCGATCACCCTACAAAAGTGTTGTTCTCTGATTTCAAGGTTAATCGAACAGTTTTATAATACTGCATCTTATTAACATAAAAGCCGATCAAAATTTCTTTCTTTCAGACGATGTCAAAATAGGCTGCAAGAAGAAAGTCCATAGATAAAAATATATTAATATTAATCAACATTATTAATATTAACCAACATTATTAATACTATTATTTATTTGGAAAATAAAATAATCAAACTTAAAAGAATAGAAAATGTCATTTTTTGTTTTCAATTGTTTCTTCTTTATTTCCTCCATTTATTTCTATTTCACCAATCACAAATATGAAATTATTTTTAAAATTGAGTCTTTTTTGTTTTGTAATTTTGAACTCCCTAACCAAATTTATTTTTAAAAAATGGTTTTAACTGTTCTTAAGTCTATATATATATAAATTTTTGTAGGCGTATGTAGAAATATTTGTAAATTTCTCTTTCCTCTTCTATTTAGATATATGGTGATTGCAGTCTCTAAACACGAGCTTTGTTCTTCTAAGGACTTTCAAACAAAGAACATACGTAAGATATTGTAATGTCTGATAATAAATAAAATTGAAATTTTTAAATACATAAGTTAGAGAAACGAGCGAGAATCAGACCTAATGGGTGCAAAGGAATTAAAACTGTCCTGCTGAATAAACTCGTTCTTACTAAGTTGTTTTCTTGGATTTCGCTTCCTGTATTTAAATGGAGAAATTTAATGTGATGCACCAATAAAAAGATTATAACTAATAGTAGTACTTGACCTCATACAAAAGGATCAAATTTTCAGAGCAAAGTAAGCGCAGGCTCGCACGATAAATTAACGATCATATCTACCAAACTACTGTAAATGTTGTAATAAATCAACTACTGAAATGAAGAGAAACGTGCAGTCCTTATAGTATATTTCTAAAAACTAAAAAATTACTTTTTTACTCTGAGACCTGTTCGTTACTCTTTAAAATCAGCAAGAGTTGAATAATTGAAGACTCCCTAACAAATCAGAAAGAAAAACAACCGAACAACTGAACTTAATAGATTATGTAAGGTTATAAATAGTATAATTTATAAGAAACTCACAGCTTTCTGAATATGGTATTTGTCCGTGCAAACTAGGAACAATAAATTAAGGAATCACGCTGGCTTCTTTTCGTGTGTTGGTCGTGAAGTAGCCGCCCAGCGTGCGGCACTGTAATTCCATCTCACTCTGAAATTGTATAGTTAGCGCTGTGACCTTACCGTTATGTACAACACACGTGTGTGGATAATTTAACTCAATTACCATCATTAAAATATAGGTAAACAAACTATGATTATAGATTGAAATTCTTTATGGAGGGCCATGGCATCTGAGATCTAATATTGGACATGATCGGCTGGCAGCCACTGACCGCCAAGGAATGCGGCGCCTTGTATTGCATCACACATTACTCATATCGACGATGACGTAAAGAGGTCACTTTCATCCCTCATTCACAGTAGCATATAAACTCACAAAGTGCATGTAAGTTTACATTATGTATTAAATTTGTTGTGGTGGCTTTAATTAAAGTATTAGGTACATAATCGCCCTTCATTATTCGTAAATAAGTTATTGGAATTGGTTAATATGCCCTGGAATTTCTCGCATTTTCTGGATTTATGAATAACTAGCTGACCCATCAATGCTTCGCATTGTTAGATTTATGTATATATAGGTTAAGTAAACACAATTTAAAGTTGATTTGATGTACTTCTATAAATCATCAGCCGTCCCGCCAACACGGTGGACGTATATATATTCCACATACTCTTTCACCCGTACTTTACTCTGATTATGTTTTAAAAAATTTAATCTGTCTGTTTCAATTTTGGAAAACATACAGTAAATAGTTGGGCGTAGGGGATGCGTTCGCTCTTCTCACGCAGCGGGCTCCGATTCGAATACTGGTCGGGACAAGTTACCTAGGTAGAGCTTTTCCCGGGATTTTTTCTCACCTGTGAGACAAATGTCTAGTTACTTTAGGCTCTGGTAACTTTAGGCCCTAGTGGTCTCCGGATTATATCTCGCAGCCATTATCATCCTCATCCCATCCTCGCCTTGTTCAGAGTGAGTGTGTGAATGATGTATCTCGTCCTATATGTTTGTGTTGTCTCGGAGGTGGCTCCGGCATTTGGCTGATCACTCATCCGGGAGGCCCTCCATGTCCTTGTCTGGTCAAGAAAATATGTATGTGAGCTATAGTTAATCCCTCTCCCGACAGGTCGCGGCCCTGTAAGGCCCGGGCAACGTGGGTCGCTTAAATGACCCCAAAAGGGAGGGGTAAAAACTAAGGTAAAGATAGATAGATAATATGGTAAATAGAAATTAATCAGGAAATTATATCTATTGATATTCTATGAACTACCTGGGGGTAAAGGCGGCCGGTGCGTAACGCTGACAGCCTTACCACCTTCACGTTCAGATTGACTAAAAATCCGGGAGCCTCAACTTCTTGGAACCCTCTGGGCCCCCATGGCCTGTAATAGGGAACACTTTACTTACTATCTTTTGCAATGCAGTCCTAGGCTAGCTATAAGAAAAGAGTTCAACTCTTAAGAATAGAACCCTGGACCTTCTAAATTTACTTCGTGTCAAAAAATAGTTAATAATAATTTATAGGAATTCTATTGATAGCCTTTCTCATAATTTTATATCTATTAGGTCTACATGAAATCATGCCAAGCCACCTGTGTTGTTTAAAAAAAATAATGTCGCCATGGGGATTGTGTAGGCTACATGCAGTATGAATTCCTTTTGGTGAATGTCATAACTTTACAACCCTATTTTGGCCCTTAGAGGCCCTTAGAGGCCAAAGATTTTGAAATCCTTTCTTAATGCGCATCTAGAGCCTAGGAGAAATATGTGTATTAAGTTTCACGTTCCTAGGCTGTATGGTTTTTGAGAAACTGTAATCAGTGAGTCAGTGGGTTTTGGCTTTTATATATAGAGATTAATTTCTTTAGCTTACGTATATCAATATCAACCAAAAAAGCACAATATTATTCTTTGTCAGAAATTCTGTTATTCCAGAGCACAGTGGTTCCCATTCTGTAGTCCGTGGACCTCAGGAGGTTATTAAAAGTTTTGCAATCTTCAGTCCTTGGTGAGAGTATAGTTTCTCTCAGCAGACATTGAGACGACTTGATCCAACATTATACTTCCTACACTAAATTACTACATACCAAATCCGTTGTATAATATACTAGCTTAAAAGGCCCGGCGTCGCCCGGGTTTTTTATTTTGTAATTGGAAATTATCTTTTGAAGGATTTTAGATTTTTAAATTATAGGTAATTATATAGGTATTTAGAGTTTGAAATGAAGAAAGGCTTATCACATTCAAACTATTCCCTCAGAAAACGATTCATATAGCTTTTTATGGCTCATAGAGGATGTAGAATTTTGCATCCCATCGGTTGTACAGTACACAGCAAGCCTGGTAGGGGTTCAAATAAGAAGAAACAGAAATTCCGGTAACATAAAATTATATTATCGTGGCAGAGAATTTTTATTTCTTACTCTGTTACCATAAAACCGTTTTGGGGATGAAATTAAACAGAAATGCAATATCACTTTCATACTTCTCTTCCCAAAACATATTACCTTATCTGGTATTGTTTTCTCTAGGTCCAGTTTAGAGAAAGTTATGTGACTGCATTATTTTCGTGTAATTCATTCTTTTAATACTTATTTATAACATGAATTACATTGATACCTTCTCTAATTTGTCAAACTTCCATTTAATTTAATTCCAAAACCATCTGATACCGCTTGCAACAATACTGTTGTCAAGTTTTCTGTGATTTGGATTTGAGAATTCTGTGTAAAAAGGGATTAAGTATTCTCAAAAAGTTTGATTTTTGGCATTTAAAATCAAAATTTTTCAAAATCCTTTCTTAGTGAGCACCTACATTAGGAAACGAAGGTACTGTCAAAATTCCAAGTCTCTACCTGTTATAGTTTAGGCGCTACGTTGATTCCTGTCAGTCAGTCAGTCAGGACAAAGCCTTTTATATACAGGGTGGCGCAGGGACACGGGAAATTATGAAGTAACGTAATTTGCACAAATACACACAGGCAAAATTATTTCTATTGATGAAAGCACATGTTTACAGTATGCCATTTATGTTTTTATTACAAACTGTCACATATTGTCACTTTACTTCATAAAGGTGACATCGGAAAGAAGTGCTCCATTTAGGAAGTTCACATTGTAACAACCTGTTATGGAAACTCTCGAATGCTCACTCCAGCTAGCATGTCTCTGGGAATGGCAGTGAATAAGTCTTCAATGTTCTGTTTCAGTTCGTGGATAGTTCCAGGACGTGAGTGGTACACTACTTTTGATATCTCCCCACAGGAAGAAGTCACAAACACTAAGCTCTGATGAGCTCGCAGGCCATGGAATGTCGCCTTCTTAATCGTATTATATTGAACTGTCATTATTTACAATTATAATGCTGCATGATTACTAAATGGCAACTCGTTTACAACGATTATGCATCGGTTCCGGAAATCTGCCGGCACTACAGTGTTGATAACATAACTTTCAAAATTTCCCGTTTCCCTGCGCCACTCTGTATATAGAGACTAGCATGTGCCCGCGGCTTCGCCCGCGATAATTATTTCAAAAATTAAAAATTAAGAGCATAATAGTTAAATCATTATATTTATTAACACCTAAATCACGTGGACTACATACCACGATTAGATAGCATCGCCTGGTAAAAGCGACCTCAGATTCGAGTTCCTTGGTCCAGAAAACCCCTGTATAGTGAGTTTCGTCCAAATGAAACAATGTTTGACCATATTAGGGCTTACAACATTCAAGCGATCGCGAAAGTTTAATTTCAAAGGTATGACAAAAATAGACAAGGCCAACTGTAATTGTGAAACTTCCATTTAATTTCATTCCAAACCCATCTGAAACCCACAGGCAACAATATGTTTTAATGTCAAATGTGATTCGGATTCGATAATTCTGTGTAAGAAGGGATTAAGTATTCTCAAAAACATTTGTTTTTTGGCATTTAAAATCAGAATTTTTCAAAATCCTTTCTTAGTGAGCACCTACATTATGAAACGAAGGTACTGTCAAAATTCCAAGTCTCTACCTGTTATAGTTTAAGCTCTATGTTGATTCCTGTCAATCAGTCAGGACAAAGCCTTTTATATATACAGTACTAGCATGTGCCCGCGGCTTCGCCAGCGATAATTATTTAAAAAATTAAAAATTAAGAGCATAATAGTAAAATCATTATATTTATTAACACCTAAATCACGTGGACTACATATCACGATTAGATAGCATAGTCTGGTAAAAGCGACCTCAGATTCGAGTTTCTTGGCCCAGAAAACCTCTGTATAGTGAGATTCGTCCAAATAAAACAACGTTTGACCATATTTAGGGCTTACAACATTCAAGCGATCGCGAAAGTTTTATTTTCAAGGCAGTTTCAAGGTATGACAAAAATAGCCAAAAACAACTGTAATTGATTTGACATTGAAATGTATAACTGAAAACTTATGTTTTGAAAACGCATAAAATGCACGTTTTTTGCCCGTTTTTTCACTCATAACTCACGAACGAAAACTAAAATTAAAATTCCGGCTTGGAGGTGCATTTTCCGACCCTTCAGCCCACCTATGTTTAAAATTTCAGATCTCTGCGTTCAGTACATTTCGCTGGACTTCGAAGACAATTCCTTTTATTAATACAGATAATATGAATTATAATGATACCTTCTCTAATTGTCAAACATCCATTTCATTTAATCCAAACCCACCTGATACAACTGGCAACAATATGTTCTGTGAATTTGTATGGATAATTCTGTGTAAGAAGGGATTAAGTATTCTCAAAACATTTGATTTTTGGCATTTAAAATCAGAATTTTTCAAAATCATTTCTTAGTGAGCACCTACATTATGAAACGAAGGTACTGTCAAAATTCCAAGTCTCTACCTGTTATAGTTTAGGCTGTACGTTGATTCCTGTCAGTTCAGTCATTCATTCAGTCAGTCAGTCAGGACAAAGCCTTTTATATATAGAGAGATAGAGATATGTAACAAGGTCTATATCAAAATGAAAAATGACTATGCATGAATATTTTATTTGTATAAGGAAGCACTGAGTAGAGGCGGCCTATGAGGGTAATAAGGTTGTGTTGTAAAATATAGTAATAATTTGACATACTTGTGGAAATTATATCCTATTTAATTTTTCATTCAGCAGATTTTATCACATAATGTTCATATTTCATCATTTTGAAATTGTTCGGCAGAAAGAAATGATGTAACTGCATGAGATTTCAACTCTGAGCCCCAGCACGTGTTCTCGTAGAGTTTGTACGGAAGATGCTATAACATCTTTGTTGTTTACTACAATGCATAATGATTTATTTTTTTTTTAATTTAGACACTACGAAACTGCAGTGTTTTTTAAATAACATAACTTTATTGTAATAAAACAATACTCTGCATTTTGGGTAAACAGTAATTGATTAAAGTAACATGTTTTACTTCCTCTGCCCGTACAGCCATCGTATTATATCTCTGCCGGTCTGTCAAGTGACTATTTCCTGGTAGGAGAAGAGATTCTACTAGTGTGCACAAAAACATGTCTTAAATTTACAACGGGCAACAGATTTGAGCTCGGACAAGCAATGACTAGAAAGGGAACTGGATGTCTTTTGTATTGGAATACACGGACTACCTGCTCCTTGTAACAAAATTCCAACGGTCGGCGAGAGGCACAGATATAAAACGACAGCTTGTACCGTAGGTACTATAGGTAGAGGAAGTATTGTTTTCGACCCCAAAATTCGAAGTTGAGTTTTTAGCATATATACACGTTTCAAGGCCCCCTGAATCCAAAAATACTATTTTTGGAAACATGTCTGTGTGTCTGTGTGTGTGTGTCTGTGTGGATATCTGTGAACAAGCTAGCTCAAAAACGGAGAATCGTACGAAAAAAAAAATTCGTATTTGGGTCAGGTGCCTTCAGAAGATGTGAGATGAAGATTGGCGACAAGTTTCTCTTATTTTTAAGAGGACTTTACATGAAGAATTTTTCGTATTTCGCGATTTCCTCGAAAACGGCTCTAACGATTTTCTTTAAATTTTGCACAGGGGTTGCTTATACTAAGAGCTAAAACTTTTATTTGAAACATTTTTCCGAAAAAATTCTCTGAAGGGTAGTTATAAGCCACCCACTGTGAATACGCGCTCTTCGCAACACGGCCTCATGTAACGGAAAGAAGTCGTACGAAAACAAAATTTTGTATTTTGGTTAGGTACCTTCTGAGGCTGTGACACGAAGAATGGCGACAACTTTCCCTTACTTTTAAGGGGACTTTACACGAAGAAATATTTGTTTGTCACGATTTTCTCAAAAAACGGCTCAAAGGATTTCCTTTAAATTTTAATTTAAAACTTTTATTTGTAATTTTTTTCAAGAATTTTTTTCTGAAGGGTGGTTGTAATTTACCCACTGTTTGTAAAATCTGTCTTCCCTGAACAACTCAATACGTGGACATTCACTGCCTTTTATTCTATATAAGCACGTGAAGTGAGAAGTATTGTTGGCCATGCTTACAGTAAAGAAATATCTGAGGGGAATATTCTATAAATTTCGGAAATTATTCTTAACGGTGAAAAGTTGAATAAACGTTTGCAGTCACTTTTTTTTATTTATTATTTATTTTATTATTATTATTTTTTTGATTGTCCATAGCCTGCGTTTTTAGTCGCAACGTTCAAAGAAGGGGTTATATGGTATTTATAGCATAATTAGCGTAAAATTGTGTCTTGCGATTTTGTACAAGGATATGTGAATACTGCTAACTTTTATTTGGGCAGAGGAAGTTATGTGACTTTCACATCAGATTTTTTTATTTTACCTCCTAAAACATAAAACATACATCATTACTGATGCCCGAATGAGCAAAAGCTCGTACTCGGGCACAGCTCAGCACGGCAACAGAAAACAGTGACCACTGGAAATTACAAAACAACAAATTCAGGGCAAAGCGACGCTAGGTAGAAAACACACACATACACACACGCATGGCATACACAAATACACACACAAAACAAGGCAATTGTAAATAATATAAATCAAAAGCAAAACATATATATTAAACATTATGTGTTAGAGAGGAATGACAAGCACGAATAGCCAAAATGAAAAGCAAAAAATTGGGTTATTGTAAAATGAGTCATGCATTAGGTTTTCAGATAGTTCTCCATCGACAATCCTGACATGTTGGAATTCTATAGTCGCAGATCAGTGTGACGTTTCCGTTTCAGTCTTGTAAGTGGTGGATCAGGAGGATGATTGACAGGAAAGTGTTGAATCAGAGGATTTGCATATTGGATGAATGTACCTTGCAGCCTAACGTAGTTAATTCGGAGACATGTAGTCACCTCCGGAAGTCCTATGTGGTCATGCACTGTTGCATTGCGAATGTACCACGGTGATCCTGTTGTTATTCTCAAATATCTATTTTGGATGGTATGGATTCTTTTGATTTGCTGTAGGAGGTAGATCCTAAATGGAACAATCATGTTGCCAAATTGGACGAATTCGTGAAATATAAGACGACGAAACTGCAGTGAAACAAAATGTTATCAATGTTTTTACGCACACTGAAACTATTATTTATTGTTATTAGTTGTAATGACCTTATGAGATAATTCCTGCACAGATGAGATGGCTGTACTATACATCTTGACCTTTTTCTCTGAGTTTTACCTTTCCTTTTCAAGGGACGTTTACGCGATCCACCCCGTCCACGCTTTACAGAACCGCGACCTGTCGGAGGAGGGCGCTTCTACGTATCGCGTACACATTATGGACGAGGACCAGACGAGAATATAGAAGGCCGCGGATAAGTGATCGCCCCAAAGCCGGGGACACCTCCGAGACAACACTTACACCAATCACTCACACTCATTTTGAACAAGCCGCGGACAGGGTGAAGTTTATCATGATGGCCAGATGCTATCCGGGGACCACAAGAACCTTAAGTTTCCCCTCACATGCGAGGAATAACCTCAATCTAGGAAAACGGACCCAACCAGGAATCGAACCTGGGCCCGCTGCATGAGGAATGCGAACGTATTCCCTGTTACAGTGGTGGACAAATCTTTACATAGCGATGGAAATTTATTAGTAGACTGGTTGAAATGTTTTTAAAAAAAGCGGCATGAGGATTTTGAGTAATGAGTAGTTGAGTAATGACAATTTTATATAAAGTTCTATCATATTTCACGTTGTCGAGTGCATTCTCAGGTAACTGGACCTTGGACTGTACTCACCGCCGCGTTATAACCCTACCATTGTATTTTATAATTACAAGATATCTATTGATGTTCCACAGATTATTTGCTTCTGTTGAAATTACATGAGAACATCTAGGAGCAAAGTTCCCCTCACTCGCTCTCACGTAATGTCAACAGAAACAAATGTGGATATGAATATAAGTTATACTAATGGGGCCGGATGTTTGACCCCCCCCCCCAAAAAAAGGCAGAAATATGCAAGACAATATGACCTTCAAGATAAATGACCCAAGAAATACTATTTTGACTATATAAACACAAAATGTGGATGTTATTTCAATATTAAATATCATAATATTATTTAAACGTTTCATGGCATTGTCGAATACTATCGCAATATTTGTTGAATGATTTACTGCATAACTGACTTGTGAATCCAGTAAAAATAATATATTACCAGAACGGTCCGCAAAGAGTGTGCCAATGGATCTTTTACAAGCGTTCGACGTTTCATCAATACACACCCAAATCATATTGCTTCTTAAACTGATTTTAATTTGTTCCAATGCGCTTTGATAATAACAAGAAGGTGTATAATTTTCCTTCACCTTTTATGCGTCTGGATTGTGGTTCGTCGTGATTCATGATTTTTTTTTAAATTAACGTTCTTTACTTTATTGAGAGGAATGCTAGCAGATAAACATCATCTCACAGAGATCTTTCAAAATGTCGGACGATTTGGGAGACTGCGCAGTTTTAGCTGGTGACTAGTAACTAAGAGATCAAAATATCGGTAACACACCTTAAAAATTAGTAATTTTCAGAATATAGACAAAAATATTTTTAAAATGTCAACCATTTAAATCTTCTGAATATAAGATCATATACACAAATCTAACCGAAATATGACCTTAAATCGCAAAAATGTGCACAATATGATCAAAACTATGCTTACGAAGAGAGTTGCTTATTTTTTCCTAGTCAACCCTCATGTAATATTTTTCATTTTAAGGGAGATATAGTGATTTTTCAGTTTTCAAGAATACCTTCCCCATTTCTAGTCCTTTGGTCCAATTTTGCCATATTTTGCAGATCCTGGCTATGGTAGATAATTCTCTCTCTTTCTTTCTTTCTCTCTCTCTCTTTCTTTCTCTCTCTCTCTTTCTTTCTCTCTCTTTCTTTCTTTCTTTCTCTCTCTTTCTCTCTCTCTTTCTTTCTTTCTCTCTCTCTCTCTCTCTCTCTCGCTCTCGTTCTCGTTCCTATATCCCCTAATGATGGGGCGTAGGGCCTCCAAGTGTTGGTTTCTGTTACCTATGGGAATTTTTGTTACGCTTATTTTCCGAAAGAGGACAGAGGAGCATGTGGTAAGTTCATCGCCTCTCAACCCCCCAACGGAAACTAAGGTATTACTTGGACGTGAAAGGGCAGAGGAATCTTGTTCGGAGGCTCTAATTTAGGCTTGGAATTATTTTACGTGCCGTAAGTCTACGACACGGGATCCCAGCTTAAAGTCCCTCCCGGAGGACTCCGTGCCAAGGATCATTACGTCCTGAAAATTCCAACGGCCGCGGGCGGGTTTGATCCCGCGACAATGTAGATAATTAATATGAGTTATAAGTAGGGACCGGATTCTTAGGTTTTTACCTATTTTTTCCTTACTTCCAAAACAAAAAGCGCTCATACACTTTTTCGAATCATGTCCATAGGATTCGCCCACATTAATTCTGTAGCACCTAAAAATACCTAAATGGGGTATAAAAGCCTAAATATACCTAAACGGGATATAAAACCTAAAATATCTAATTTACGCTACTTTTTTTTATCTTTTTTGTTTGTCGGTTGAGAAATCGGTATTTTGCGGAGAGACAATAATTTTCGTCGGGTTGAAATTAATACCACCAGCGTTTCGTTCAACCCATTGTCGTCTAAAATGGACAGTATCTAGAGAGGAAGTGTAAGAATACCGGCATATTCCTTTTAAAATATTCGTACGAACAACCATTGTTGCCGTGTATGAATAAGTATATAGATTTCTGTGTTTTAAAGCGCTTGTTTGCCTTTGGTACTGCCCTATTATTCATACTGAGTGGTCTCACTGTGAGTTTTAAGTAGACGTGTTAATTAAGCCGAAACAAATGAAATCGAGTTTATTCCGGCAGTGGATTGGCGACGAACTGAATTTTACTACCGATGGCAAAGTAATATTTTGTCAAGCCTGCCAGAAACACGTAAGTGTTATTTAACTTTCTACAAAAGGGGGAAGTTTTCGTCCCTAGTTGATCTGTTGTGCGGTTAGCATGCGTAACAACCAAGAAAGGAAAATAATTAGTTTCACATTATCCACATCCAACCATAAGTATTTTACTCACTAAATTAGAAGCATCGGGTTCGAATCCTGAGAAGGGTAGTGTCTAGATACAGTATTAACTATTAACTAAGAGATAACAGGAAGAACTTCACAGTTGAGAATCTTGAAAGATATTTAGTGATAGACTGTAACCAGGAAATGTGAGGCAATCTTATTTTCATTGCTACTTTTGATTGTTTATGCTTTCTTTCTTCAATTGTATAATATTGCAGTAAAGCAAGTTTACACAAATTTAAGTCAATTTTGTTAAGTTAAACTTTACAAGTATAATGTATAGAATCCTATGTAGCACATTCAAATTCATTCAACCAATTATTCTACCCGAAAACGATATTTTAGGGAAAAAAACCTAAAAAAACTATTTCACCTAATGGAAAACCTAAAACAGTGTTTTTAAAAACCTAAAAATCCGGTCCCTAGTTATAAGTTATGGCAATCTCCTATCAAAGAAACGTATTGCTGAAATCTACCAGCAAAACAGTTTTACCGCCCAGGGAAGTTCCCCCTTGTCCCCGTTAATTCGGCGTTTGATTTTCTGCATCAGTCTGGAATTAATTTGTGCAAAATTCCGACAGTTATCGTGTTTACAAGAATGTGTATCAATAAATAGTAACTTATATATAAATAAGATATAATGGAGTTTCCATGAAACTAAAATTAGGTAGACCTGGAAGTCGCTGCATGGTAACTTCTTCAATAGGTAGCCTTTCTTCGAATCTACGTAAAAGTTTACTAAATTGTCACTGAATTAATTCCAGGCTTTTTCTTAATATGTGAGAATGAACTACAATGATAAAATAATGTACTTATGAGGTTTTTGGTCAAGCTTATGAATTCTATGTAGTGCTTAGTTAGTTCTAAAAATTTTCATAAATCTAAAAAAGATGATCCTATGGAATATGTTTCAAGATACTCATAGCCAACTACAATATTAAAATCAATGAGAAATTTAACTATGATTCGTCCTAAATTTAAATCGAAAAAACGTACCGTGAAGTACCCTGTGCTTAAGACACTTCCGTTTTGATGTTGCCTTAAGTCGCGTATTTTGTGGTCCACTTAAAGTTTGTATTTATTTTTCACGACAAATGACTACTTTATTGAATAATAGTAAAGGCAAAGTTATTCCTTTTTCTTTTCTCTGCCGATGTGAAAAATATTAGAGCACTACGGATAATACTTATCAAGTAAAGCACGGTTAACTTAATTTTAGGGACAGTTTTCTGAAAATTGTACTGACTTGAAACAAATATGGTATTGGCATTTATTTTTATATCTACCAAAGGAATCAGCTGTTAAAATCTGCGAAGTTATAGCCTTTCACTCTATATTGTTCGATTTGACGTCTATGTTTTTCATACCCCATATCTTTTTCTTATTTTCAGGTAAGCACTGTGTTCCTAATACCAAGATACTTCCTGCGGCAGATGAGTCAAGTAAGAAATACTTTAGTTCTACTTTTTAAATACAGGAATGGTGTTAATAATTTATGATCGCTATTACTTAATAATTTGAGTGGTAAATTCATTAAGCTCTTTAGATAAATAAAGCTAATTATCTCATAAACCATAAACGTAATCACAAAAAGCAAAATAACTTTTTTTCGTGTGTTCTACTGCCGCTTGAGTCGACTCAATACACGACTAATCGTCTTTACTAATAAGTCTGATAGGCTATATTTTCTGAACACTGTATTGTGGAGTAATGGAATATTGTGTATTATACTGAATAGAGTTTTTTATAATTCTATGTGCAATTTTATTAATCTAAATTAATATATATTGAAATTGTTTATGATAAAATTATAAAGGTTAAATATTTTGTGATATCGGTTGCACATGAAGGTTTATTTTAGTATGTAGTTCGACATATGTTATTACTTATTACTTTCACAATTTGGAATTAGTACAGGATATTTTCGTTTGTATGGTGTGATATTTTTAAGAATCGACTAGGAGGCCAGTGGTCTAGAATAGCAGCAAACAGACAAAAGTGGAAAGAAGCTGCAAGCATTAAGAAACTTGTGTGAAAGTTTTTAGTGTCACGGAAAGGCTGGTCCGAGGCACTTTTTTCTTGTAAGCCACCCTGTAACAGGAGGCCCTAGCCCGCACTGGGATGTTATTGGGCTAATAATAATAATAATAATAATAATTTTCGTTAGTGTAATTTTTATTAGTGTTTCTACGCTACACATTTCAAAGTTACTACTTCGATGCTAAGCTGTTGTGTTCATTACATTTGTACACCTTTGTGTTTTGTTAGACGTTATTTCTGAGATGCAAGAAAATGATACATATTGTTTACAATCTTATTGAGTTGATGTATTATTACTTTTTTTATTTAGTCTTGCATTTTTTATGTTTTCTTGGACTATGTAGTCTAATATATTTGCTTACAAAGTACTTTTGTTTTAATTAAAACATTTATTTAATTTTTAACTTAAAAATTGTGTACAAATAAAAGGTATTATTTAAGGATTAGTTGCTACCTCATAAAATATGCAAGCTGTTTAATCTTTTTAAAGAAGGTTCGCACTGAATTCTTCTGTATCTTAATCTAAATTACATTTGTATTAGTAACGATGTTGCTGACTTTATAGTTATTTAGTTGGAGTATCCTTTGATCCTAATCTTCTTCAAGAACAGTAAGTGTTTCTAGCAATGTTTCACACTTGCGTTGCATTCATGAGATGCATTTCAGTCATAATGTCCATCTTCATTCTTGGAAAATAATTCTGCACAAAGACTTGACTGGTACTGTAAACAATTGTTTACACATTTTCAGATATACCTGACTGAGTGAGTGTTTTTACTTTGTGATAGGCTGCAAAAAAAAGGGCATCGATTTATTTCCCATGAAATACCGGAAAATTACATGACGAGCAGAAGAAAATGAAACATGAGAATAGGCCTACACTCTTGCGTTTAAAGCATTGGATTTAGATATAATAAACCGGTATTATTTATCTGAGCTATGACAGGGGTGCGATATAAAATGGTACCTTTACCTATATCACCAATCTTCTTTTGACTGATAAGTTATATTATGCGTACAAGCGCGCTCTATAGGCTTGTAAAGAGATGGCTTTTTGTGGTTATTTAACGACGGGATGTACTGCTGCTTAGGCATATGACCGTCGCCGATGCACTGGAAATTTGTCCCTCAGCAATTATTTTACATGCCTGTAAGTCTATAGACATGGGCCTTTAACATTTATGCACACATAAATGCCATCGTCCTGGGCCGGGATCAGCACAGAAAGTCAGCGTCATACTGATTGTGCCATCCAGGACGATCCTATTTAAAGATATTTCACATCTATCGTCATTTTTAGTATTTGGATATAAGCTACATTTAATCGATTAATGGAAATCGAATTTCCTGATTAGGGTAATTTGCGAAATTTAATTTATTGCGTTTATCGAACTATTATGTATGGGGAAACGTGTAGGAGCCAAAAGTGTTTTTCTACTTAAAAAAAACTCAGAATAATGAAAAATTGTGATTCTCTTCATCACTGTCAACCCATTTTTAATGAATTTGAAATTTTAACTGTGGCGTCTCTGTATGTTTTAGCAAGCTTACTTTTTGTACATGTGCATCATAGAAACGAGCTATTCTCTGATATACACTCCCACGATACATGGGAAAGAAATAATTTTGTGCTTCCAAAATTCCGATTGCAAAAATCTCTTGATTCCCACTTATATTTTGGTGTGAAACTATATAATAAATTACCTTTAGATTTAAGACGAATTGACAATTTGAATGATTTGAATTATAGAGTTAAAAATATTATCAATCAACTAAACTTTTATACTATACAGGAATATTTGGAGAGAGATTTTATTTAATGATTAGCTGACGAAACCTATTGCATTGTATGCTTAATGGTTAAATAAAGAAATAAATAAATATTATTATTATTATTATTATTATTATTATTATTATACAGTTTAATTCTCAGGAACAAACTCACTTGAGAAGCATAATCAGCTTCTGACACAGCGCGAAAGGAATGTGCATGCCTCGATGATTCCAAGCAATAACCTAAGGTCCTAAGCGATTTATTAAGTGCCAGAATGGTACTTTCTAAGATTACTTGGTGAACGGGAAAATGTTTGTCTGTCATATGTCTGTACGCGTTATAGCTCGAATTCGCGTTTTCATATTTTTATTAAACAGTGTACACACTTATAAAGTTCATAGAAGGAACCTATTGGTTTTGGACAAAATCTGTTGGCTGTTACCGGAGTAACGACCAATTAACGGCCACAGGCTTTTTAAATAGCAAATCTTCATCAATCGATAGAACTGAATATGCTGTTGGGAAGCGAAGACAAGTGACTGCGTATTTGTACGCCTTCAAATGTTTAACAAAACTGTATGGATGTTGTTGACGTGAAGAATTTGTTTTAAATTCATTCTGATAATATTCTATTAGCTCTTTCACATATGCTGATCAAACTTTCTAATGAAAACTAAATAGTTTCAGAAATATGACCTATTAACTCCATCTGACACTTCTTTTAACAGTTGACCTGATTCTATTTGGGTTGGAGTCAACGTCCAAAATACAGTGAAATTTCCGTACGATTACCGATATAACGATAATACTCTGTATAACGTTAAAATATTGGCATTAGTTCATTAAAATAATGTTAAATTTTCCGGTACGATACTCTTAATAACGATAAACCTCTCCATTAAGATTACATTAAAAAGCCCTGGAATATACTATTTCCCGGGTACGATGGTAAAATAGGTCGCAAAAGTGTAAATCAGAACAAACAGGCAAGAAGGGGTAGAAGAGAAGGAAGAACAGAGTGTGAATCTACCGACCTTAACCACATTAGAAGCCATTGCCTCTTGCGAAGCTCTACATAAATTTCTGTCAATTGTCCCGTAGGTTCCAGAAGGCCATTTAATGGCCCTCGACGCAATAAGGTTTTTGTGTGTTTCCCTCTCAATGAAAAAATTGAAACAGGAGAAAAGCACTCTCATATCCGACATTTTCAAAGAGAGCCAAAAATTAAATGTATCCCATTTGTTCATGCTTTCCTTGACTGATACTGTTATGTGAAATGTGTTCGCTCAATATGAGCAAAAAGTGAGTTGTCATAGTGCTTAGTAATGTGGCGTATTAATTTGAGGGTAAAGCAGCAAGTTCATGTGCTAACATTACATTTTTTTTTCTGAAACAGTTAAAAAAAATTCGATAATGCAATAATTCTCTCTACAGCAATATTTTTTCTCGTCCATGCAAAATCGCTCTATCGAGATTTCACTGTATGTTTTATCTTGTAACCATTCTACTTTGTGGCTGAATCAAATTAAATAAAAAAACGAGTGCAGGGAGCATCCTGCTAAGATCCCTACATTGTACTCGTACTAGAAATGAAATATTGTCGGTCCAAACTGTCATTCAATTTTGTTAATAATGTTACATTAAATAGCAGAAGGTAAACAATTACAAATATGTTATATTCAATTAAAAATATAAGAGATAAAAGCTGATGTGAAACACGTAATTTCCATTCCCCAAATAAAATTTTTGCCTCTTAGAAGTCTATAATATATTATGTATGACATTTTCTTCATGTAAATTGGTTGTAAAAATGAAGAGAATGTCGTTACCACATCGCATCGCCTCCCCGAAGGATGCATAACCTAAATAAAATCTGATTAATGCACTCACGTAACTTTTTCCTCTAAGCGTGGCCAATAAATCTTTCTCACTTGACGTTATGATATAGAATAAGAGGTCATATTGCAAAGAGCGCGTTGCATTGTGTTGTATGTTCCAAACGTCCTAGAAAATAGATAATTCAAGACATTTAAATTTAAAGACATTTAATGAATTGATAAGCGACTCTAAGTTAAAATAATCTACTAGAAGAGTAAGAATGGTAATGCAAATGTCAATGAGATCTAGCCTGCTTAAGATATTAATTCGGTAAAAGCGAAGAATCTCATTACCAAAGTACAGTTGTATTAATTAGAGGCGAGAGTCAAATGCGCGTGAGGGGAAGTGATGCCTGCAGGAAGAAGCATGGGAAAGGATAACTGCACTAGCGAGAGGGAAGATTGTAACACGGTCTCTTATTACTGAACTACATTATACGGTCTTAGCGCACTGAAACCAACGACACAAGTGACCCATACCCCCCTCCACGCGATACGAATCTTTAATGGACTCGTCTGCATCTATTGCGCAACCTTGCTTGGAATGTCACCTCTGATTAATACCATTGTAATTTAATAACAAGTATCTTTCTCTTTCATATAATTATAACGTAGATATTTGGTTTTAGTGGATCTCGGATTCGCTTCTTTCGAAGATACCAAAGTCTGTCATTTTTCTCTCAAAGGCATACCACTGATATAATGTAACAATAGGCGTATTGTATTTCAATTATTTTCATTTTCCTACTGAGCTATATATTTGTTTTTAAATTATAATTTAAAAACAAATAGACCTATTTATTGTATTTCACTTAAAATAAATATTGGCTATGTGTAGAACGATTACTATTAATTGAATTTTGATATAGCAAAGTTAAATTAGGACTAAACCCCATTTCTAGTGAATACAATTTGCATTTTACAATTTATAATAATTTAATCAATATAGAAAATAATAGCTATAATTTGGTGCATAGTAGTTTGTATCGTCTGTGCAGCCTCGATACGTAGATCAAGGAGGTTATGCTACACCAATTTATCTACACTGCAGGCAATATTGTTAACAGTCAATGATTGTTAAAATCTACAAAATGACGCTGCGTGTTTGCAGAATTATGCAATTATACTAATTAGGATTACAGCGGCTAATTGTAGATAGTTGGTTTTAATGCCAGTAGCACCGAAATTAATGTTTTAGTACGAAAAAAACGCTAAATTAACCCAACATTTATAACGGAATTGAATACTTCTGTTTTCAAATTAGTATTCCTAATAATTACCAATGGTTCTATTTCAGCTAAAGAAAATACAGGCTACCGTTCTTAAGTCATTTCCGAACACAAAGTGATAATGATATCCCTCATTCGTACGTATTGTTAATTGTTTATTCAGTCATTTTCTACTTTATTTATACTGTACAGTATTTTGAACGCATAATATTATACGTTTACATTCGCTATTGCCACTGCTACTCGCGCTACTCTATTTACTGCCCAAAATACTTCAGTAGTAGCATCGAAGGCAGTGAATGTTTATATTATCCCGCTTCCTACGGCAGTATCAAAAGACAATAGTTATTTTTTTCATTTCCGCATTCGACCTCAGACAATGGAATTCTTTGCAGCTGAGCTGCCTGTCCTTTGAATTCCTCACAAAATAAACCGCCTTCGAAGGGAGCACAGGGAAGCGGCAGGAGCAGTAGCAACAGTGACTAAGGTGTTTGCAAACTCGCCTATCCACTGCCCTGCCCAATGTCCTGCCCAAGTGGGCTGAATGTAAACCGGGTATTACGAAACGAAACTTTAATATGGACGCATGCATCCATGAGTGTATGCCTACTATAGTGATATCCACGCAGTGAGTGAGTATGATGTCAGCACGAGAGAACTAATACTCATCTATCTCGGAAACTGAAAAGCGCGGAGAGATGAATCAAACGTCAATAATCTTACGATTACCTAAGTATATGTCCTACTGGATAACTGAAATTTTGAATTTTATTGTTGGCTGCTCCTTTAATTGTCGGTATAACATCTCTAGTTACCAGCCGTGAGAATGTTACGAAGAGGGAGCCATCGACCATCTTAACTCCGTATTTTTTATCAGGAATGTGAAGCTGAAGTATTCATATTTGTAGGTATGATAATAAAATAATTATCTCATTGATGGAGACTTACTGTTTACAGTTTAAGGTAGCCAATCAGAAGAACATAACATTCTTTTAATGTTAAGCATTACTACGTATATCAATCTGCTTTTATATATTTTGTGAGGTGACGCTTTTATACGTCAGTAGCAGTGAAAAGTTAACTTGATACGTTTGATTAGATGGGGATCTAAGACACTAGTCTTCGCTGGATTGTTTTCAAACACGCGCTAGTTTCAAGATCTAAGGAGACATCACAGGCTGAAGGCAATGGCAGCGATCTCGTTAAAATACTCAAGCTTGCCGTAAGCACTCAACGGTTTTCAGCTATTGCATACTTCGTCATAACACAGCTCTTTGTTACATAAATTGCGAAAAGCAGGAACTATCTTAAATGCAATGTTTACGCATGCTAACCAATGATACCATATGTTCTTGTTCATTAATATTAGTAATGTCCAATAATATTATTCAATCGTTCTAGTCTTTATATAATATATCTTCATTGTGTATAAATCACATGATTATTATATATTATCAATGATCGTATAAACTTTTCAGATTTCTCGCATATCTTGTTTAAATATTCTTAGTAACAGTGTAAAAGTTATATTTGTAAATATTGTAAGCTGAACTGAGTTTATGTAATAGGTATAATTCATTTCGTATTTTTTAGTTGTACTTCCTCTTATTTTAATGCGTTATTCGCTAATAGCACGACTTCTTTTGTAATGTCTATGACGTAATTTCATTATTGTTTAGTAATTATTGTTTGAATAGAACATAAGGATTAGTGGTTTAAATTATTCCAGGTAAAATAAATATATTATATTCTGTTTTCAATGTGATCTACCCTGTGTTCTGTATCTCATCATTAGCTAGAAGATTCTCATGTGCGTTGAATTCAACCATATCAGATATTGCATAATATTTATTTAAAAATCTAGGTCACCTAATAGTTGTAGTTAACATTTCTATCACTACTGTTCGTGTTTGCGATGGTTCGTATAAGCTTCTAAAGAGACCTCTTTAACCAGAGTGTTCCTACACTCAATTATTTTTTGGAGAGCACTTGTGATTCTCCCGACATTATAATATGCTACAACGGAACCAACGACTATTCTGGAAAAAAAAAAATGCACGATCTCATTCGGGTATGAGCTTCCGATTTTTTTTTTTTTTTTTTTTTTTTTTGTCTTTTTTCACTGCGGACCACTCGATTTAAACGAGATAATATTAAATAATATGTTTTCGCCTTGCTCTATCGGCAACTTCTCCGTCTGACCTGTTTCCGTAGGTAGACTACACATCGAATTGCAGGCGCACATGGACATCTCCATCAGTTTTAATACCGCAACTAGATCAGGGTATTATCCAGATACAAATGAATTCTTATCTATATACCTTCGAGATTTGCATATTACGTATAGACATATTTATTTTATTCTTGTCTTATAGTACAGTACCTTATTCCTTATACAATATCCAGAATAACGAATATGCCTAATGGAATACAGACGTTTAAAAATTAATACCTTGTCTCTAAAAATATACTTTATATAATACACTGTATATAATATAATATATATTGTATTTTTTATCATACGAGAAAAATAGTGGCAGAGCAGATATATATTTCCTGCAATTGAAGAGTCCAGGATACGAAAGTGCATTGATAAAAGTTATTTTTTAAGAAAAAGTAATCAGAAGTTTTTTTTTTTTCAATTTATGTATCTTATTTGATTGTAAATATATTGGCTATCTTAATATGTTTGTAATACATTTAGTAAAATTATGGTAGAAAACTACTCTAATTTTAATGTATAATTTTGATGGCATTACATACCATAACAAAGGGGAAAATTTGTGTATGTATAGAGGAATCATAGTGGAGAATTTAAGATGTTTGAGACTTCAGGACATTCAATTAATTATTCAATTAGTTCATTCCTCAAGAATTCTGTGTTTTACACAAAATAATTTGATTGTTCTTTCTCCACATTGAGTTTTACGTGTGCTGCATGCGCATGCTCTCTCAGTGTGCTGATATAATACGATTAAAGCTTATCTTACCACTGAATATCAAGCAGATACGTTGGAATAAGCATTCTGTCAGAATGTTGTTCCAATAACATTACCTAATTAAATAAAAGTGCTCCAGATTCTCCATTCTCCGCTTGTTGCGGAGGGAACACAAGTTTCAGTATAGAAAGAAATTTATTGGAGAGCTCACCCTTTCCCCAAAATGGCTAATTAATCAAAACGTCATCACATTCAAATCGCTTAACCGTTCGCTACCAAATTTTGCAAAGTGATTTAGGATATGGAAGACTACCTGGGTATAATTATAAACAATAAATTATACTACGAAACACATTATTGAAGAATAATAATTAACATACACTTAACATTACGTTGCGTTCATAGCTGGATAAAGTTTGTCCTTTCTTTAATCTTGTCAAGGGGACTGCGGAAAGTAACCAATTTATCCATAAATAATTTAATTGCCGGTTTACTACAACTGGCGAATTTAACAATTATTCTGATTTACTTGAGGAAATCTGAAGTAGTGAATCCTAATAAATTTGAAGATTCTGTTCGATAAGGGGAACAGGCAGAGATGTTTATTAGTCTTGAGTGTAGAAACAAGCTAATTTTTGCTTGTACAGGTAGGGGGAAAAAAGCTGACCGACTCTTGTAGCTGATTTCAGAGCCTTGTGATACGTAAATAGATGTAAGAGATGTAACGGAAACGTTTGTTTTCACAAGCTATGCAAATTAAGTGAAATTATTTCTCAATTGATTGTCTATATTGTCTAGAACAAATTTTAGTACATTCTCTGCTGTCCTGTGAATGCCGCTAGGTATGCGCAGTGGCTCATATCGGCAACTTATATATTTTAGTCGGTCCGCTTTTTTCCCTACCTGTACTTCCTTAGACAGGGGTTAGGATGGAAACAACTATATCATGAGTCTCACATATTTTGCGAAGCATGTAACGTTTGTATTGTTCAAAACTCTACTTAATTATTAATTTAGGTACTTTCTTTTAAATGGAATTTCTTTTTCTATATTTCAACTCTAAATGTTGTATATTTAAAAAGAGCATAATTGAGTGTGTTCCATCCACAAATTGTGTTGTTTTAACTTCCCCTCTTTGTTAACATATTTTTTTAAATACCGCAAGCAAAGGCTTTACGGAGGAACCCAAAATTGAAGACTGAAACAGTTTGCAGTACACACATTCAAATTCCTACTAGGTGCTATCACGCGACTGAAGGAAGAGTATTTATCTAAGAAGTCGCAGTGGGATACGGTAGAAGAAGTTGCCAATATGCTCGAGGGATCTACCAAAGACAAGCTTAGGCAAAGTTTGTAAAAAATCCAGACGTTGAAAAACTAGTGAAGTGCAGTGACTTAGAATTCAGAGTTCGAACCTAGTAATCACTACTGCTTTCTTCTCATGTTTAGCCTATCTTTGTACGAAGATGTCTTGCATTCAAAGAAACAGAATCTGGTATTCAAGCATGTGGAATTGTTAAATGTGATTAACTTCAACTCTTTTTTAATTAAGTGAAGTGAACAATTAAACAAGTATTCCTTATTATTATGTTTATATCCCTTTCCTCTTTTTGGTAATCTTTTCCACTTTTTAAAAAATGTTCCCTTTAAAATCTGGTCTGTGAATAAGACGTTGTCTAAAGACTAATTTAAACATTCAAGTAATCCTGTTGATCTGTGAAAGGTTTTGATCCTGAATTACGGAAGGACTTTTTCAACACTGAACGGGAAAGAGAATGCGAGTACCGGCTACAGGTAGTTAGATTTAGATAAATAATATACGAGCGTAGTATACAAAACAAGTTTTCTCAGCGTGTAAGACAATTTTAAAATAATCTTACGGAATTATTAAATCCCATCAAGCTGTATGCCTATCGTCTTTGAAGGTTTCTAATGATGACATCTCGCTTAGAAATTATAGACCTACTATTCAAGTAGGTTTGAAGAACATGTGTTGCATTCCTGTACACAGGAAGTTTGGTGATTGGATGAGAAATCTTTGGAATATTTTATCGAGTTTTGTATTACTACGGTTTAAATTATTACTTCCTCTGCCCCAAGTACTGAGATAGAGTAAGTATTGTTCACGACCCCCAAATTCTAAGTTGAGTTTTTAACATAAATACACGTTTTGAGGTTCCCTGAATCCAAAAATACTATTTTCGGAAACATTGTCTGTGTGTCTGTTTGTGTGCCTGTGAAAAGCAGAACTCCAGAACGGAAAGTAGTATGAAAACATAATTTTGCATGTAGGTTTGATACCGTCTGGGGCTGTGATACGAAGATTGGCGACGTTCTCTTATTTTTAAGGACTTTACATGAAGAAAATTTCGTTTGTCGTGATTTTCTCGAGAACAGCTCTAACGGTTTTGTTTAAATTTTATGTATGGGGTTCTTATATTACGAGCTAAAACTTTTATTTGAAACATTTTTTCTAAAAAATTCTTTGAAGGGTGGTTATAAGCAACCCACTCCGAATATGCGCTCTTTGCAATATGACCTCTTGTTCTATATCAGAATGTGAAGTGAGAAAAATGTATTGGCTATGCTTAAAGGAAAGAAAGTTACGAGAGTGCATGAATAAGATTTTATTTGGGTTATGTATCCTTCGGGGATGCGATGTGTTTTGGTAACGACATTCTCTTTATTTTTACAACAATTTATGTGAAGTGAATGCCATACATAATATATTATACTAAGAGACTAGCTTTTATTTGGGCACAGGGAGTTATGAGTTTCAATGAGCTTTACAGATTTTGTTCGTTATTGTACTATTTTAAAGTCTCTGCGAAATACCTGTGGTTTGATCGTAAGCAGTAGGTTTCCTGAGTGAAATTTACTCATTTCTTATAAGAAATCGGTTACTCCAGTGTTTTGATGTGACAAAAGGTTATGTCTTCTTTCATTATTTCCATTCATGCTTATAATGTTTATCCATACAGAATATTCGTGTTCCTCAAGCTGAGTGGTACTTTTCCTATTTACTAAAATAGCGTGAAAATATTTAACGTTCATTGGCATGAGTGTCGAAATGTATTTTATGTTTTTTTATATATTTATTTATTCTCAGGCACAAAAGTTTGAAAAACGCAAACATTCAAAGTTTTAAGTTTTATGATAAATAACTACAAAAATACACTTCCCATGCTACGTTTTTCTGCACTGGGGTAAGTGTCCCTAAAGTATATGTAAATGGAACTTACAGGCAACAATTAAAAAAAATGACTCTTCATGTAAGCTTAGTGTAGCGGAACAATGAAGCGAGACTGGACTGTTTTCACATGTGATGGCATCTAGAAAGGGTAGGACTATTTACTTTAATAGTATCAAAACAGACGTCAAATGAATTCTAATTATTTGTGCTAATTTATTATTTTACATTATTTTGTAAAATTTCTTACATAAAATTCAAAGCTTCCAACATTTACCAATATTCATTTTACGAAGAAAATATACTACCTTTCTATTCTTACTTGCGGGACATAGTACCATAGATGGAGTATTTATTCTGGGCACATTACGTGGGAGACAAATATCATTAAAACGTGGAAAACTGCATTGTGCTTTTGTAGATCTGAAGAAGGCGTTTGACTCAATTAATCGTGAGGCATTATGGCATAAATTGTGGGTGAAAGGGATGTCGCGGAAGATCATTGTAGCATTGCAGGCGATTTATAAAAATGTGGAATTTTGTGTAAAGTACGACAGTACAAGGGTATCGGAGAGTTTTGTCAGCGAGATGGGGGTGAGGCAGGGTTGTATTTTGCCTCCTTTATTATTTAATATGTTTATAGACGATATTGTTGATGTAATGGGACAGATACATATGGAAGCACCTGAAGTGGGGAATATACATGTTCCTGTGCTTTTATACGCGTATGACATGGTGTTATGTTCAACGACGATTCACGGACTACAACTGGGACTAGACAGGCTTCAAACTTAACTGCGAGGAATGGTCACTTACCGTTAATACAAAAAAAACCACGACTATGACCTTTAAGAACGGATCAGTTTATAGCAGGGAAGAGACATGGACGTATGCGGGACAATCTTTGGATAACGTGAAGAACTTCGTGTATTTAATATTGACGCTTACTATGAACGGACGATGGGCAAAGCACATTGAGGTGACGAAACATAAAGCGGGACTGAAATCAGCTGAGACTCTTCGGATACGTAGCAAAATTCCAGACATGCCAATAGGTGTTATGGAAACTCTGTACGGGGCAATAGTGAGATCGACGATGACTTATGGGGTTGGGAAGAAACAGGGAATCTAGATCAGGTCAGGACGCGTTTTTTGAAAGGGATTTTGGGGGTAGGGAGGGGTACTGCATACTGTGGCATTATGAGAGAGTTTGGAGCGCATAGTGAGACTATAGAGTGTAAAATTAGGGCGGTGATATATTGGTTACAACTTATGCTGGGGGATCATCCTCTAATTAGAGCAATATGTTATCAAGAACAGCTAAGAATAGGAGGAAATACGTGGGCTTCCAAATTAAGAAATGGATTAGAAACAATTGGGATGGGATGCGTTTGGATGGATGGGCAGGGAAATAGGAGAAGTGTGTGGAGGAAGGTTAAGAACCGTTTGAAGGATATTGATAGACAACAGACAAATATGCGCAATGTCAGACTATGGTTTCACTTGAATTACAATCGCGGTAAAAATTGGAGTGGGGTAAGGAGCAATACATAGGAAAAGGATCTAAAGTCAGTAAACTGGGGCTCGCTTGGATTAGACTTGGTGCGTGGAGAATGATTAAGATCACAGATGAAAACGGAATGAGAGTTTGTCCATTATGTAAGGGGGAAGAATGATGGTTTCATATTTTGGCGAATTGTGAAGGTTTGGAAAATTGGAGGGAAAAATATTTACCATTATCTTTTATGGAATCAAATAGGGAGCAACGAAAATGTTTGGAGTTACTGACGGGAAAAAACGTTGAGGAAGGCATTGGGAAGTTTTTAATGAAGGCGAGATATCTTAGGTTTTAAAAAGCGACAAATTGGAGACCGGGTGTGGAGGGTGAGGAATAGATTTAGTTTGTGTTATTTTGTATTTATATTATTTGTTCTTTTTTTGTGTGTGTGTTTTTGCGTAAGCATGTACGGTCCATGCGGACTCATTCGATTGTTTGCATTGGAATTTGTAAAAAGTTAATTACTGTAATGAACACTTACATTACATTACATTACATTACTTGAAAATATATGTATTTGACTGCTGTAACTAACACAAGACCTATGGATTGACAGGAGCAGTAACCTCGTATGACTCACATTCGAGGATGCTATTTCTAATCCCCGGAGCAAGTCATTATTATGGGATTTTCGAGGGTTTCCTCATTTGGAAATTCAAGTATCCAACTGGAATTACTAAAAAAACCTGCACTCGAACAACCCCTTTACGTTGTCTGCATGTTGATAGGGTCTTGGAAAGAGTGCTTGCATAGCTCTGATAACAATTTAGGGATTTATACCCTCCATTTGGGCATCAGTTTGTAATAAAAATGGGGAAAGTTAAATGGGACAGAATTATAACGCTTGCTGAAGCTTGTGAAATGAGACACACCTTCAAGGTTTTTTTTTTTAATTTTTTTTATAACCAAAGCCACCACTATCCTAATATAGTTTATGGTATTCCCCACCAACTTGGTGTTTTCTCCTGTTTGGAGCGGCTATGTCATTACTACGAAGAAATGAAATGTGAGGGGTTGATTTATGAATGTAGTGGTCTGGGGAATCTGTCAATGACATATAAAATTGCCCCTTTGCCGGACCGGGAATTTATTCATTCCAGATCCTCTTGATTAGTGGTCATCAGTCAGATGAACTGATCCTAAGCAAGACCGTGAGGTCGTTCTATACATTTTAAAGACACGGAAGGTATATGATTGAATGGAAAGAAGAATAAGAAAAAAAAACGCGTTCATCGCTTTGCTCTGTTCGCTCTCCTCATGCAACGAGCCTGGGTTAAACATACGGTCGAGACAAGTTTCCTGGTTGGCGGTACGAAACCTGAACCCCCTTGCTTGGTTTCTATTAAGGAGAGAATAAATAAAAATGTTGTACGTTCTGAAATTCATTCTTATATTGCTGGAAACCATGGTGCTCTACAGTCCAGTCAATTTCACACATCAAACAGGCTTTGAATAGATAAGAAACTAAAGGAGTCAGATTTTTCAATACGTTGCCCCTTCTGCTAAACATATACCTATTAAATATTTTAAGAGAATTTTAAAAACCTGGTAATTAAAAAAAGGCTTTTTACTCTGTTGATGACTTTTCTGTATTTTAAGAGTGCATGATCTGACCTTTTAAAATGTACTGTTTTATAACCTTGAAAATGCCTTGTACTTGATATACTGGCTGTAATAAAATTATTATTATATTATTAATAATATCACCTTAATCACATCTGCTTTGTTCAGTCTCTTGTCCTCTGTGTTTCTGTTGTTTTGGAGATGGCCATAGAATCGGGCTGATCACTCATCCGGAAAAGCCTTGTATGTGGCCCAACGGCTAATCCTCTCCCGATAGGTTTTGGTCCTGTAAGCCAGGTATGTTTTGGGTCGCTAGTACAGTGAGGTAAAACCGAGATAAATATATATCAATGAATTTCATTCCTATAGTGGGAATATGTGAAAGAAAGTATTTCGTAAAAGGTCCGCCTTTAAACCACTATCAAAAACTAGATAGGGACATAATTACTGAAAACGAGATATATATTCGTTTGAATAGTGCAGAAATATATTGTGAACCAACTTAAATTAAAATAGTGTTACAATAGTGTCCCCTAAAGTATTTATACAAAACAATTGGGGAACTTACAATATATAGTATGCGTGTCCAGTATTCAGTAAGTTTAAATAATAAAATACTATAAATTACACATATACAATTTACAAAGATTTTAAAATATACAAAGGTAATAATGTTGCATAGGTTAGCACCAGTCAATTAGTTAAAAAACAATTTCTTAAGCCATTAATTATATACTCTGTATATTAAAATCTAGAATTAAAACATTCTGTTGTCGTTGAAATATTCTCTGACATAATGTTCACAGTCTATATGTATTTTTTTCTTTTTTGCTACAAGTGCAAAATAGGATGGCTTCACTATTGCGTTGAAGTTGTGTTCTGCTGTAGTCTTGTCTATAACTCGTTTTCAGCGACGATTTTCCTGTCTCAGTGTTTAGAGATGCATTTCGACACTGGTATGTGTCATCATCAGTCTGAACCTATATATTATAAATAATTTTTGAAGTTTGCATATTATGATATAAAATTTCGTTTAAATATTATGAATGAGTTAGGTTATAATTACTTAATTACACTAAGCGGATATTTCTCATCTGAAAACAGTAAGTAATTATAACCTAACTCATTAATAATATTTAAACGAAATTTTATATCATAATATGCCAACTTCTAAAATGATTTATAATATATAGGTTCAGACTGATGATGACACATACCAGTGTCGAAATGCATCTCTAAACACTGAGACAGGAAAATCGACGCTGAAAACGAGTTATAGACAAGACTACAGCAGAACACAAATCCCACGCAACAGTGAAGCCATCCAATTTTGCATTTGTAGCAAAAAAGAAAAAAATACATATAGACTGTGAACATTATGTCAGAGAATATTTCAACGACAACAGAATGTTTTAATTCTAGATTTTAATATACAGAGCATATAATTAATGGCTTAAGAAATTGTTTTTTAACTAATTGACTATGCAACATTATTACCTTTGTATATTTTAAAATCTTTGTAAATGGTATATGTGTAATTTTTAGTATTTTAATATTTTAACTTACTGAATACTGGATACGCATACTATATATTGTAAATTCCCCAATTGTTTTGTATAAATACTTTAGGGGACACTATTGTAACACTATTTTAATTTAAGTTGGTTCACAATATATTTCTGCACTATTCAAACGAATATATATCTCGTTTTCAGTAATTATGTCCCTATCTAGTTTTTGATAGTGGTTTAAAGGCGGACCTTTTACGAAATACTTTCTACCGAGATAAATAATAAAATAGCGATAAACATACGATAAACATACCTGTAAAGGACAGATCACTACATTCATCAATTTTAAATTGTCTCGTTGAAATTAATGCAAGAAATCTTTTCTTTTTTCTTTTTTCCTTCCTTTTTATTTCTTCCTTAATTATTTGTATAGTTTTCTGGCCCACGTTACGTCTGGATATGCCACACTTAATTTTTTTTTCTCTCTTTCGTAGTTGTACCTCTCCCTTGTAGGGATCTTTATGAGGCCCGCGCGACCTGTCGGGAGAGGAATTAACTATTGATCACAACACAGACAGACATACTTTTTTGACCAGACAAGGACATGGGGCCTCCCCGAATGAGTGATCAGCCCAATGCCGGGGCCACCTCCGAGACAACAAAAACACATAGGACGAGACACACCATTCACACACACACACACTTACACACACACACTCACTCACTCCGAACAAGGCGAGGATGGGGATGAAGATGATAATGACGGCCAGATGATATCCGGGGAGCACAAGGGCCTAAAGTTACCTGACATTTGTCTCACAGGTGAGGGAAAACCCCGGAAAAAACCTCTCCTAGGTAACTTGTCCCGACCAGAAATCGAACCCGGGCCCGCTGCGTGAGAGGAGCGAACGCATCCCGCAGCGGTAGAAACTTAATTAATTAATTAATTACCCTCTTATTTTCTTGCTTAACAATTTATTTAATTTCTTAGAACTTTATTTATTTATTTATTTCTGATAGGTCTTAATGTTATATTTTCTCCTTGTCGTGAGCGAAATGAAGGGTTAAGGGGTGAAAGTCCGAGGCAGACGCCATAGGTCTGCTGTTATGAATCTGTAAGAACCCAGTTTATTTCTTTACTCTCGGAGCCACTTTTGTTCACCCCTGCGCTTGGATATGGTGCAACTTTGTTGTACAATATAGCCCAGCCTGTGCACTAACAGATTAATCTGCAGAATTTTCTGGCACACATTACGTCTGGTTATGCAATATGCGTGCCGGTTTGAATCAAAACTCATTTGCAAAAACAATTTTATAAGCTCAAGGTATCAAGTTTCTTTGAACAACCCTGTCAATTTTTTTTTCTACAGCACCATGCATATTTATTCCTGCATATTATTAGATGGTTAATCAAAATCAATTAATTTTTAGTAGGGAGGGTACAGACAATCGTATAAATAAACTTCTAGTTTTTGTTAGAAATCAGTATTTCATAATCCTTTTTTATTGTGTCGAGTTGACATTGTTAATATCAATCTTATAATAATTAATGAACTATTATGCGAAATATATGTGTGTATGTATGTATGTAATTTATGTAATGTACGTATACGTAAATATATTAACGTATATATGTATGTATGTATGTATGTATGTATGTATGTATGTATGTGTGTGTATTTAGTATATATATGAAACTGTTGGCACTAAGTAAATTTTCAAGTTAATATCTAATATGGAATAACAATACTTACGACACAATACCAGTACGGTATATTTAAATATATTTACATATTTAGTTGAACAAAACATCTCATAGTGAATAGAAATTTCTCCTATATAAAAGAAATTGCTAATTTTATATTATAGGTTTTCTTTAACTTGTTTGGCAATTTATTAAAACTATGTACTCCATTATGTGCAAAAGAGTTTTCAAATAATTTTGTATTATGATTCATACCTGATAAGTTTGTGTTGTGTGAATGCGCTATTATTTTCTGTAATGTTGTAGGCCTAATGAATAATTTTACATATAATATAGCATTGCATATGTTTAGCACACGGTAATGTCATAATCTTGGGCCTGATTTCTTTTAGTGAGCTTGATGACTTTCGGCCCTCTTTAATGCTCCAAATTATTCTTAGTACCGGTACCGGTACTCTGTTTCTACTCTTAAACTTGTACCTGAACTCTTGAGTCTACACCACCAAAATAGTATACGATATTTATGTAGACCTAATGCATGGAAATACGCAAAATATTGCGTTAACATAATATTTATATCACCCTACTTATTGTTCAATATTTCGAGAACAAAACAGAGTTTACAGAGTTCTTTCAAAAATGCTCGCCATAATTAATTTAAAATCTATTGCAATATTATCGTCATTACATGTTCATCATCCCCTCACGTTTCATTGTCTGCATGTTTGACGTACAACAAAAAAGAACAAGACAAGAAAAGGCGCAGAGTAAACAGAAGGATAATTATGTTGCCTGACAGTGTACAACATGCACCTCGCTGGCAATGGACCAGTGCATTCTATAAATGTGTGCCAGTCAGTTCAGCTATGCAATGACCTCCACAAGTTGGAAGAAAAAATAACTTCGGGATGCTGTTTATAGCGAAAGAAATACTTATTAGACATTAAGGTATGCCTCCAGCATTTCATTCTCGGTGCATATTGTAGTAGCATCTAGACTCTCTCTATATATCGCTAAATACGTAGATCTGTATATGTGTGTATATATATTTATATATATACGAGCCCCTTAAAGCCCAAGTGGTGTAACTCCAGTTTTTTTTATTTTTTTAGTTGTGGTCAGGATCCTATTCAGAAAGTGTTCTTCTATTAATAGCGCAAATGGTGTAAGTCATAACTTGCATAGCAACCCTGTAGGTAGGAGCACAATTTTATGCTGTCCATAAAGCCATGTATTTTGTGACAGCTAAAACCTTGAATACCTCAGAACAGCAGTCATGTGAATTACACCACTTGGGCTTTAAGGGACTCATATATAAATATATATATATAGATATATATCTATATATATAAATATATATATATAGATATATATCTATATATAACTATAGTGTGTGTCTACTATGTCGCATATCTATCCGTAAGTCTGTATGTCCATCAGTGTCAGTCTGTACAATTACCTGCCCATTCGTTTGCTTCTGATTGTCCGTATGTGCATACATCCATAATCCATCTTTCTCTCCACCTATCTTTTGAGTCAGTCTGTTCTTCATCAGTCAGTGTCTTCGCCTATCTGTGAGCCTGTTCATAGGGCTTCTAATTCTATCTGTGAGTTTACCCATCTGTCTGTAATTTTTTCCGACGTATGAAGCCTTCTATTAGTCCAAGTGTCCGCCTGTCTACGATTCGGTCCTTCTGCCTATGATTCTGTCCGTCTGCTTATGACTGTCTGTTTGTATGAGTTTGTCCGTCTATGAATTTATCTGTCCGTCAATGAATTTATCTGTCCGTCTATGCATTTTTCCATGCTTTAGTCATGAGTATATATGTCCGCCCATGAGTCTGTCCATCTATGAGTCTGTCCATCTATGAGACTGTCCGTTTATGAGTCTGTCTGTATAGGAGTCCTTCTGCCCTTATATCAGTATATTTGTCGTGAGTGTGTATGTCCGCCCATGAGTTTGTCCGTCTATGAGTCTGTCTGCCCATCTATGAGACTGTCTGTTTGAGTCTGTCTGTATAGTCTGTCTGCCCTTATATCAGTATATATGTCCGTTTATGAATCTGTCCGTATAGGAGCCCTTCTGCCCTTATATCTGTATATATGTCCGTTTATGAGTCTGTCCCTATAAGAGTTGTTCTTCCCTGTTATCATTATATATATATCCGTTTATGAGTCTGTCCGACTGTCTATGAGTATATCCACCTGTAATTCTTGGTTCTGTCTTCCTGTCTACGATTCTCCCGATTCTCCTTTCGATGTGTCTATGCCTGCTATGAGTTTATCAATCTGTGACTGCCAATCTACGTCCCTCGCTCGTGAATCGATTCATAAGTATGAGAGTCTGTTCCCCTTTCTGAGAGTCTCAGTATATGCTTTTAGGTTTGTTTGTCCCCATCTTTCCTTATTATTTTCTTCTATTTATCTGCACGTTTACTATAGAACCCTATGTCTTAAATATAAATTTATCATAAGTAATCCTACGAGAGTTTACGAGGTTATCTATGGATTTGCGACTGCGCAGCAGGAACGAATTTATCTGATGAAACTCGTAAACTCGAGTTGGATTTATTAAGACTATTCCTTGAATAAAAATGTAACGGATTATACAAATAACAATTAGGTTCTTACTTTGTTATATAAAAACAAAATTAACAGCTGTGAGATCACGGCATACTATGAATGAACCATCCATGAATCAATTCCAGTTACCATGTTGTAATCAATGCTACCAATGGTGATTGTAAGATATAGTTAACCTAATTCAGGTAAGATAACAGCAGAATAGAATAAAATCACACGAACTGGCTTGCACCGAATTGAAATTGTGTTTTTAATCAATGTACATTTATATTAATTCAATTTGCAAACATTTATGCTAGTATAAAGTCAGACTTTAGTGATCACAATATACTAATTCTGAATCTTGCCTCACAAACAACCAAATTTAAACTAGATTCAGGTAATTTAGAGGTTGTGGAAAATACTGATTACAAGAAACTATCTCATTATTTTAAAACCACTAATTTTATATGGTCATCTGATGATCCAGAAGTTTATTGTGATGAACTTTTAGATTATATAAAAAGTGGAGTTGTCGCTTGTACTGTTCACAAACAAATATCCAAATCTAAAAAGGCATCTCGTTCTTCTTGTAAGTGGATAACTTCTGAACTCGTGGAACTAATTCATAGTAAAGGTCAATATAAGAAAACCAAATCACTATATTCTTCAGAATATACATTAATAGAATATAAGCGACTTCGTAATTTAGTTACTAAAAAAAAGAGGGAATTAAAACAAGAATATTATACAAAAAAGTTTTCAAGTACTAAAAGTTCCAGACATTCATGGGAAATTATAAATGAACTTCTGAATATTCCAAAAAGGACCAAAAATACTTCCTTGGTTGAACTAATGGTTGATAATAAATCTATCAAGGACCCAGTAGAAATTTCGCAAAACCTAAACACTTGTTTTGTTAATGTTGCTCTAAACTTGGCTAAGAATATACCCAGAAATAACGATTCTTATAAACCATCATACAGCAACACTCCTATTGTAAGTTTTTTCCTTACTCCTACAAATGAATATGAAATTTAAAAAAATAAGTGAACTAAAAAACTTTGGGAACCGTACAGATGGTTTTCTTACTAACAAACTTATTAAAAAAAACAAAATTTGGCTAACTCCCTATATTGTCCAATTTGTAAATCTCTTTCTAAGCTCGGGAATTGTACCTTCTAAATGTAAAATTGCGAGAGTAGTGCCCATTTCAAAAGGAGGAAATGACACAGACCCTAGTAATTATAGACCAATTAGTATTTCCCGGTTTTGGCTAAAATCCTTGACAAAGTTGTTAAAATAAGACTACAAAACTTTTTACATAAGAATGCATTCTTTCATCCCATGAAAGTTATTTGAGTAATCGAAAGCAATACGTTAGTGTAAATCAATATAATAGTGAAATAGCATCTATTAAGTGTGGAGTACCTCAAGGATCTATCCTAAGTCCACTCCTCTTCAATATATATGTAAATAATTTGTTTAATTTAAAATTGTTTGGTAAAATGCTTTTGTATGCCGATGACACAAATATTTTCTATACAGGACGAACAGAAGAAGACTTAGCATATAAAATGCAACATGACATGAATGACCTATAATAATTAACAATAAACGAAGATAAAACTAAATTCATGTTCTTTCACAAACGATCACACAGACTTCAAACCAATATGAACTTAAACATAAATAATAAAACAATAGAGAGAATTGAATTTATTTCTTTTTTAGGTCTAAATATTGACAGTATCCTTTCTTGGGAATCTCAAATAACCAAAATTAAGAAGAAAATTCTCCCAGTAGTCTGTGTTATAAACAGATTACGTCTTTCAGGAATGTCCAGTCAGGTATATTTTTCTTTAATCCATAGTCATCTTACTTATATGAACATCATATGGGGGAATTGCGGAAAAAGCCTATTTCATGAGCTAGAAGTAATTCAAAATAGAGCGATTAAAATTATGTTTAATATTCCCTTTAGAACCCATAGGGTAAGGTGGTACATTTTCGAACATGGTACAATTCTGAACGGACTAAGATTTTTATCCATTTTGGGGTTTCAAATGTTAGCCAACCTCTTTTTAAAAATATAGCGTCCATACTGATTGTTTTGTTGATCTGTATCCGCGAGAATGATGTTCCGAGTTGTCTCATTCGGCCATAAAAAATTATTTTCCAACCGAAGGTAAGAACGCCATGCTTGAAAAATGGCACGTTATAAAATTGCTTATAATTCCACGTTGTGTTACTGGAATATATTTTTGAGGACCAATTTTTAACTCATACCAACAAATAGCGTAGTCTTTAATACGTAAGTCATTGGCACAACAATGGGCATTCGTGAGCGGAATTTCAACAATGTAGTAATTTACAAAAACTAGCTCGAGGTACAAATTCGAACAAATTTTAGGTACAATTTCGAACAGTACTTTAACCCGCGATTGCTTGCTTAAGACTTGCATGGAAAAGCTGTTTTGCTGTCACAGCATTCTGCATGTTTATTATTATTAACTGTGCAAGTCAAATATAAAAGGGTGGTATTCATATATCTCTCTACAGTGGTATTATTTCAACGAAGAGTTGTAAACTAAGACTTCCTCTGTAATGTTATTTCATCTCAGCATTTATGCAATACACAATAGCATGCAGCTGTTAAGTATTTTTATTATTGCTCTTGATGTTATAACAGACCGTCTTAATGGTCTAGTGGTTCCTGACTACGGACCCTCAAGTCTGGGTTCGATCACCGGTACCTCCTCGGATTTTTCTGAGGTAGGGTGATCTGGAACGGGGTGCATTCAGCCTCTTGACACCAACAAAAGAGCTAATTCATAAAGAAGTAGCGGCTCCGGTTCAGTAAGCCATCAATAACTGTCGTAGGAGTCGGCATGCTGACCACATGCCCCAATCCGGCCATCTGCCTATTTAAAACGTGACACATCATTATTACGCTCATATTACTGATAAATAATAATAACAGAAAATAATATTTGGAAGAAAGCACTTTGTTCGTTGAAAATGCCACTGTTCGAAATAGTACCCACTGGTGTTTAGAATTGTACCTACTGCGGTACATTTTCGAACGATATTCTGGAAATGAAAGATCGATTGCCATGACCAATATTGCAGCTGTATGACTTTGATATTTTTGTGAAGGGTCAACTACATTGCCAACTTTGTGAATACAATACAGTTGAACTTGTCTTATGTTTATTGTGTTCATAAAATAAGAATATTTGTTAAGTGTTCGAAAATGTACCACCTTACCCTACTAGTGATATGTTCAACATTTCTGGAATCAAGCCACTTTCTGTCTCTACAAACGCAGCTATAGTCAGTCACTTACATTCTATCAAATATAAACTTATTAAATCCAACGCCACTTTAATTACACCCGAAGATGTTCATCTCCATAACACAAGACAAGTCACTCATCTTTTTGTAACTCATAGCGAATCCACTACGAATGGCCTAAATGGAATATTACCTCATGCTATAAAATCGTATAACATGTTACCTGAAAGTGTGTCCAGTTCCATTAGAAATTTTAAACCAAAAGCATTATCATATTTTTTAGATGTGTAGGCTACTTTAGTCAGTAGGATAGTTATAATATATTTCTGTTCAAAATTAATTAGTATATTTCAAGTTTGTTGTGGTTTGTAGTATGTTTTGTCACTAGTGAATTTGTTATAGCCTTAAGATATTTGTAGAAACTTATGTATTATAATTTTTTCCTTTGAACCAATGTATGTATGCCACCCCTCGCACGAGCTTTGCTCTGGGGTTGTATTATATATATATTAAATTGTGCACTCCCCAATTGCAAACATTTGTTATTAGTCAACCAGCAAATACCTAGGTGAGTCTTCAGTTGATGGACATGGACATGGACATAGGTAAGAAAAATTAAGGTTAGAGAATTTCAGAAGGGAAACAATATTCGTTCGACGCCGTTGTTGTTAGTCCAATAATACAGTATTGTTATAGGTAATTTTAAAACGAGAAGCCTGGATCTTATCTTGAGAAAATCTGGACCTCGAATTTTTATGTATTGTGACTGTTTGGGACTAGGCTCGTGAGAGGACCAATGTTAGGGATTGGACGATGATATACGTGAGATGGATAAATGCAGGATAGCTTAATAAGGTAGCTTCAAGTAAGTATGAAACAATGCACATGTGAGAAGTATAAGATTTCGGAGGACCATTTAGAGCAAGAAGGGACTATATCACGAGGTCACTTGGTACAGAGATCAAAGGAAACATATTGGTTAAACAATCTAGAATGTAATGAAATACTTAAACTTTATTAATACTTGTAACCACTCGAAGAAATAATAGTTGAACACTGAATATTAATTGAATAAACACTTGAAACAATGAATTGGAATTTGGCGCGAACCAGATTGCACCACTAGAAGTAATTTAGTAAATTTTGTAATTTACTAATGAATTATATCTCAATTTAACGGTAATAAATTTTGCAGTAGAATGTATGTATTTTAAGTTATTAACACTTGATTGTTCACGTTTTATAGCTTCTTGGTGAGTGATGACGTCACACGCTATTTAATTACTTGGAACTAATAAGTGAATCTAATGAACTTATAATACGGCGAATAAGTAAATTATGTATAAGTAATTTACTTGAAATTAATAAAACTTATAAGAAAGTTTTATTCCAATGATTTCTAGTGAAAATACAAAGAGCGCGAACTGGCTTTTGTTACTAGAACCGGAGCAGTGTCAGACCGTGACTTGATCGTGTAACTGCAGGCTTAATACTGATGAGGCTTCCTGACGCTCTTTAAGGCGTCTTTAAAGAGGGAATACCCGACACAAAGAACTCGTGATCAGGATATGATGAAATATACGCCTACTCAACTTAATGCTTGGCGCAAGAACACCTGGCGGATGATTTGAATTAAAACTATTTACTGCACATAATAAATATGCTGGAAAAAACACTTAGCTTGCGTGAACATACTCCGCGCCATTGACTATTAACGTCAATAAAAACATAACAGGAAGGCAAGCTATAATAGAGAGACACTTGTATGTACACAAACAAGCACTGACTCTAATTGGATGTATACATGTGATATGTATTGGAAAATTACTTCTTACATATATTGCAAGAATATGATATTGAATAAAAAGCACTGATTTCACTATTTACGTATAAGCACACGACACACAATATACATCAGAGGAGATACGTAGACATGTGAGTTCAAGTGAAGCTGAAGACGTCTTGAAGGTAGCCAAGTGTGACCCAAGACGAGCAGCGACACAAAGAAAAGCTTCAACAGATAAATAGGATTGAACATTGCTATCGGAGTATGCATTGGAATAAGGAAAAGATACATGATAATTATGAAAGAATGTAGGCAATTATCAAGAACATGGTGATAGAGAATTCCAATGAATGATAACGATAATTCATAAGTAACCATAGAATGTAGAAAATGGAAGTGTAGTAGAACTTCAAAGATAAGTATGACAATTATTATGATCAGTCATACAGTATGCTCAAAGCACATAAACCCATGTAGTAAGTAGTGGCTCGCCTAGTAATCTAATGTATGAGGATTAGGAGTCAGACATCATACGTCAAGATCAAAGACTATAAACCATGTAGTAGTTGTGGCTAGGATTGCGATCCTATGACCGAGGACTAATGTAGATAAGGGAAACCAAAACACCAATAATACAAGCACAAGGGAGAGATGGGACGTGTTGCTTATTGAATGTTGTTGGTATATAAGGAGTAATACATCTTCGTAGCAACAGGCCAGTGTTTCAAAGGAGAAACTAGCCTATGCAGCAAAAGGAAAATGCTATAAAGGAGTAAATGCACAACAGACAAGGAGCTGATCATCGACAAAGCATTTGATCCCCTTGAACTGAATGTCAACATGAAGAAATTCAAGCTAGCGTAGGTCAAAACTCTTGAACTGAAAACCAGAGAGAGGTCTTTCAAATAGCAAGATTGATAGAAAGAAAAATGCATGTAACACATCTCGCAAGAGTACGATTTGTTACAGAGATAGATGAGAAATGGACTTCAAGTGGAGAATCTTGAATATAAGATCATAGAAAGTGTCATATGCTACTCGTCTTGGGGTAGAGGACACACTTTGACTATGGGCCGCTTATATTCGCCACTGGAAGTGCGCACAGTAATCACTCGAACCAAGCCGTCTTCTCCCGGATGAGTAGCGGTGATCACGCCTAACTTCCATTGAAGAGGAGGAATGTTGTCTTCCTTCAAGATGACGACAGTACCAACTTGAATGTTGTCACTGGAACAGGTCCATTTCTGCCTTTGTTGTAGTGAGTGAAGATATTCGGATGACCAGCGTTTCCATATGTGTTGCAAATGATTTTGTAACAGCTGCCATTTTTCTAAGTACTTCTTATCTTCCGTAGGAGGATGTGAAGGTAGAGATATGAGAGGTTCTCCAATTAAGAAGTGACCAGGAGAAAGGTATGACAAGTCAGCTGGATCATCATTTAGACGAACAAGTGGTCTAGAATTCAAGCAAGCTTCGATTTGAGATAGAAGCGTAGAAAGCTGTTCATATGTGAGAATTTGAGCTCCCATAACTCGCCTGAGATGAAACTTCATAGATTTCACTGCTGCTTCATGCAGACCACCGAAATGGGGAGAATTTGGAGGAATGAACGACCAGCAATAATCGTGGTTTGCAGTGAAATTTTGAATTGTAGTTTGAAAATCTCTTGACTGCAATAGCAATCTGAGCTCCCTTAACTTGTTGTTTGCTCCAACAAAGTTAGTGCCATTGTCACTGAAGATTTCTTTACAGAGTCCTCGACGTGCTGTAAATCTTCGTAGGGCTGCTATGAAGGCATCTGATGTTAGATCAGAAACTAACTCAATGTGAATGGCCTTTGTTACCAAGCAGACAAAAATAGCGATGTAAGCCTTTACAGTAGTTTTACTGCGTGGAGCCCCATATCTTATGTTGAAGGGTCCAGCGTAATCGACTGCGGTGCGGAGAAAAGGTCTAGCAGGAGTTATTCTATAGCTAGGAAGATTTCCCATTAACTGTTGAGAACTTTCTGCTTTTAGCTTGTAACACGTGAGACATCTATGCAAAATAGATTTTACTACTCTGCGAATACTAGGTATCCAGTAGGCTTGTCGTAATGAAGCTGTAAGCAGCTGATGCGAAGCATGTAATAGCTTGCGATGCTCATATTCTACAATCAGAACTGTTAAATGATGTCGGGATGGCAATATAACCTGATGTCTTGCATCATGTGTAAGATCTGATTTCTCCAACCGTCCACCCACTCTTATAACGTTGTTCTGATCTAGGAATGGAACTAATGCATGGATAGAGCTTTTCACTGAAACTTGTTTGTTGTTGCTAAGATCTTTCAGCTCTTGAGAGAAAGCTTCTTTCTGAGCAATTTTAACACAAACTTGTAGAGCATTTTGTAATTCTTCTGCTGCGAGAGGTCCATGATATTTGTTTTCATGGCGGCAGGCAGAAATAAATCTATACATATAACAAGTAACTCTCTGCAAGCGCTTGAGATTAGAGAATCTTGTAATAAAACTATCTTCTACTACAGTAGCTGCCATGCAGATGGAAGTAAGTTGCTCTGAGGAATCTGGAGGGCTTAATTGTTTTGGCTGTTCCGGCCATAATGTTGTGTTATGAGCCAACCACTTAGGACCGTGCCACCACAAATCAATATCAGACAATTGTTCAGAATATACACCTCTTGAAACGAGATCAGCTGGGTTGTTGTCTGTAGAAACATGTCGCCAGGCTGCTGTTTCAGAAAGCTCTTGTATTTGCGACACACGGTTGGACACAAATGTTTTCCATGTTCGTGAATCTGATTTTATCCACGACAGAACAATAACTGAGTCTGACCATAGATAATTTTGTGAGGTTTGAATGTTAAGGTCATTCAACACCTTGTTGTACAGTTTAGATAACAGCAATGCTCCACAAAGTTCAAGACGTGGAATGGTTTGCCTTTTAAGAGGGGCAACCTTAGACTTGGAACATAGCAAGTTAATTGTAACTTCACCTTCAATGTTCACAGAACGGAGATATATGCATGCACCGTAGGCCTTTTCTGAAGAGTCACAGAAGCCATGGATCTGTATATCTTGAAGGGTACCATGTGTGAGAACAAATCGTGGAATACGCATCGTGTGTATTGTACCTAAAATGTCGCAGATCTCAATCCATTTCTCTGCTATGTGTGAAGCTACCTCCTCGTCCCAGTCAAGCTTTTCAATCCATAATGATTGCATGAAGATTTTGGCATTGATAACCATAGGACTGACAAGGCCTAAAGGATCAAAAATGGATGATATGACTGATAGGATAGTACGCTTGGTAAGTTTAACTCGAGTATGAGTTTGGAGAGAAGGATGGGATTGAATCTGGAAGTTATCAGTTGCAGGATGCCATAGTAAACCAAGGGCATGTGCATTTTCAATGTTGTCAAGAGACAGAGGCAACTGGGTCTCTCGATAAGATGATGGTACAGATTCCAGCAATGCTTCATGGTTGGAACACCACTTTCGCAAGGGAAATCCGCCACTGTCAAGCATGAGGATTAATTCTTCTTGAAGGCGTAGCGCTTCTTGAAGATTATCATGTCCTGCCAGGCAGTCATCTACATAGAAAGAAGTCCTGACTGCTTGTGAAGCGAGAGGGTATTTAGCTTCTTCTTCTATTGACAGCTGGTGCAGGGATCTTATGGCTAAAAATGAAGCTGATTTAGTACCATAAGTCACGGTAGTTAAGGCATAATCTTGTATGGGTTCATCTGTGCTGGAACGCCACACAATCCTTTGAAGATTTTGATCAATCTCGTTCATTTTAATGCGTCTGTACATTTTAGAGATGTCAGCTGAGAACGCATACTTATATGTTCGAAAACGAATTATAATTGATGATAGGTCATCTTGCACTGTAGGCCCTAATTTCAGAATGTCATTTAGGGACTTGCCTGAAGATGTTTTTGCAGAAGCGTCAAACACAACTCTAGTCTTGGTTGTAGTAGACGAGGGCTTGATTACTGCATGATGTGGTAAATAGAAGCATTTTTCACCTGGCTGTGGAAGTGAAACCTTCTTCATGTGTCCCAATTCTTCATATTCTTGCATGAATTTTTTGTAATCTTCCTGCAAGACAGAATTGGTTTGGAATTTTCGCTCCAGATGCTCTAAGCGTTTTACGGCTTGTGGTCTGGATTCGCCCAAGGAGTCCTGAGATCGATTCTTGGGTAATTTCACTACAAAAGCACCGTCCTCTGCACGAATAGTGTTTTGTACGAAGTGCTCTTCACATTCCCTTTCTTCTTTAGTAAACACTGGTTTAGGAAAGTCTTCTAGTTCCCAGAATCGTCTTAACTGTGTATCAACATTATCAACAGTCACAAATAAATTGTGTTGAGCGAATGTGACCTTCTTGGATTTAATTGCTTTCTTGGGAATAGTTCCACTAAGTATCCAACCTAGTTCCGTGTTACTAAGAATAGGGTTATTAGGAATGACTATTCTTTCATTAGTGAATAGTTGGTAAAACAAGCTAGCACCAATGAGGATTTGGACATCACCAGGGATGTAGAATTTAGGATCCGCTAATGTTATTTCACTAGGAATATTGAAATGTTTGGGATCTATACGGACTGAAGGAAGTTTGTTTGCAATGTGAGGGATTACTAGACAACTCATTTCAGCCTGGAAATTCTGGATTCTGGATCGCAGATTAACCTTAACACTGTGATTGCAAGAAGAGGTGCCATTAATACCTCGTATCTGAGTGTCGACATCTGTGGTTGGCAGCTGCAACTTCTTGGCTAAACCTTCAGTTATGAAGTTCAATTGGCTTCCTGAGTCCAGTAACGCTCTGCATAACACTAAATTTCCTTGTCTATCTTCAAGATGCACTGCTGCTGTTGCTAATAAAATCTCCCTTTGGTTGGAATTTTCTTTTATCGAACAATAACTAGCAGGTACATTATCTGTAGATTCAGACGGTTGATGTGGTTGTCGAGGAGCCTTTTTACTGTCTCGTGTGTTATTATGTAACAGTTTGCTGTGTGAAGCCTTTCCACAATTACAGAATGACTTGATTTTGCAATTGTCTCTTTTGTGACCGTTGGAGAAACAGTTTGCACATAAACCTTTGCTTTTCACAAAATCCCAACGTTGATCTACACTCAACTGTGAAAACTTGTCGCACTTATATAAATTGTGACTTTCCTTGCAACAAGGACATGTATCACCTTTGATGGCAACATAAGATTGACGAGTCGTTTTTACAGATTTCTTTTGTGTATGTCTTTCACTTTTTTCCTTGGATGGGCTTGGCACATTGTTAGAATTGGATAGCACTTCTAAAGAATGAGCCTTGGCTTCTAGGAAGTTCATCAACTCTTGAAGCGGTGTGAACCTTTGTGAGTCAATTTTGCTCTCCCATTCCTTGCGTGTAGTTTCACCAAGATGATCCAATATTAATTGAATGAACATGACTTCGTGTAATGGGATTTCAATGTTGAGAGCTTCGATGGCGTTAAGATTGCTTTGAAACTGATTTAATAAGTTTCGCAAGTCTGTAACATTTTCATCTTTCATTATTGGTAATGAAAGTAGATTTTTGATGTGAGCTGTGGCAATAACTCGAGTATTATCATATCTAGAGCACACCAAGTTCCATGCTATAGTAAAATTCTCATTCGTGACTGGAAGATTCTGAATGAGCGCGTGAGCCTGCCCCTTCAGAGAACTCAGCAAATAATGATATTTCTGGATGGAATCCAACGATTCATTGTTTACCACTAAGCTACTGAAAGTGTCGTGATAGTGTTTAAAGTTAGTCACATCCCCACTAAACACTGGAATTTGAATCCTTGGAAGTTGTATATTTCTATTGTTGCATTGTGAAGTAGAAGATTGACACGTGTGATGCGAATTACCACTGTGATTAGATTGATGACTGTGATGAGAGCCTACACTACGCACTGGTTGGTCGTGTAGAAATAACAATTCACTAAGCTTAGCCTTTAGCACCTTGTACTTGTTATTCATCTCTTCGTCATACTGTGCGTGCATGTCAAGTTCACTTTCAGCTTCGATAATAGCTTCAATTTGAGTTTGTACCACTTCATAATTTTGCCACACTTCGTTAAGAGTGTCATATTCAACTTTTAATCGAAATATATCAACTTCTTCAGTAATATTGTCACTGTACTTCTGAATGTACGTAAGTTTTCTTTTAAGAAAAGCACGTTTTTTCGTTAATTCCTTCAATTCACTTTCCATCTTGAATGCGAAATGTGGAAATTACTTGTTCTTGAAGATTTGAAATTCTACCACTGCTGCACGATAATGCATGTATTAACTGTTCACTGTCTTCTTGATGTTCACTGAGGACCGGAATCCCACGATGAGTCGAATCACTGCTGCATGATGCTGTCTTCGATGCGAAGTTCAGGGTTGCTGGAACTCACGAACTGACCGACGCGGAAGCACATATGAATGAGACGAACTCGAGAAACGGTATTTGCGAATACAAGTATGCAATAAATAAGATTGTACCAATATGATCCTGCCCGGTAAAGGACCAATGTTTGGGACTAGGCTCGTGAGAGGACCAATGTTAGGGATTGGACGATGATATACGTGAGATGGATAAATGCAGGATAGCTTAATAAGGTAGCTTCAAGTAAGTATGAAACAATGCACATGTGAGAAGTATAAGATTTCGGAGGACCATTTAGAGCAAGAAGGGACTATATCACGAGGTCACTTGGTACAGAGATCAAAGGAAACATATTGGTTAAACAATCTAGAATGTAATGAAATACTTAAACTTTATTAATACTTGTAACCACTCGAAGAAATAATAGTTGAACACTGAATATTAATTGAATAAACACTTGAAACAATGAATTGGAATTTGGCGCGAACCAGATTGCACCACTAGAAGTAATTTAGTAAATTTTGTAATTTACTAATGAATTATATCTCAATTTAACGGTAATAAATTTTGCAGTAGAATGTATGTATTTTAAGTTATTAACACTTGATTGTTCACGTTTTATAGCTTCTTGGTGAGTGATGACGTCACACGCTATTTAATTACTTGGAACTAATAAGTGAATCTAATGAACTTATAATACGGCGAATAAGTAAATTATGTATAAGTAATTTACTTGAAATTAATAAAACTTATAAGAAAGTTTTATTCCAATGATTTCTAGTGAAAATACAAAGAGCGCGAACTGGCTTTTGTTACTAGAACCGGAGCAGTGTCAGACCGTGACTTGATCGTGTAACTGCAGGCTTAATACTGATGAGGCTTCCTGACGCTCTTTAAGGCGTCTTTAAAGAGGGAATACCCGACACAAAGAACTCGTGATCAGGATATGATGAAATATACGCCTACTCAACTTAATGCTTGGCGCAAGAACACCTGGCGGATGATTTGAATTAAAACTATTTACTGCACATAATAAATATGCTGGAAAAAACACTTAGCTTGCGTGAACAGTGACTATTTGTGATGGTGATCCTACTGGATCGTGAACAACCGCTGAAGATCCTTAAGGGGATATTCACTGCGGATTTGTTTCCGGGGTGCGCCAATCCCCTAACTAACACTTAAACCTGGGGACAACACAAATACCCAGTCCTAAACCCATGAAAAGCCCGACAAAGCCCGGCCGGGAATCGAACCCAGGCCGCCGGAGTGGAAGGCTGGCGTGCTACCGACTCCCCCACATCTTGTTTACATTCTTCTGTTCTTTCTAATTATTTTTATATTCCTCTCCAAAACGTTTAAACTCGCCTACCATCTTAATTTCTATTGCACATGGATCCTAATAGAACCAGGCTTCCTTTACCCGTGACAGAATTTTCACATAAAAGTCAATTGTTTTATTTTTCGCTTTAAATGCTTTGCTATTAAATAATCTAGCGTTAGGCCTACTTATTATACGAGATTTATAATGCTTCGCCACACATTAATTGTTCATTATTTTATCTCCGTTAACTCATATGCAGCTTTGCGTAGGCCTCATCGCAGTGTTCAGTGATTAATTAATTAGTACGTTTACATGTGCAGGATTCAGATCAATTTGAGTCCAATCCCCGTGTTGAAATCGTTATGTAAACGCGGACTCAGTCCGGAATGAATTTTCGATCCGATCCTCTGCAAATGGAGGAACGAATCGGATTCAAATCGTATTCAGTTCCATTTAAACGCTAGCGAACTTAATCCTGGTGCGCGCGCATACTCTCGCACAGCGTTCGTCTTTTGTTCTGTCAGCTGATCGTCAATTTAATAAAAAATCGGGTACGTGGAACGCCACGCGACAGAAGTGAATCTTCTTTGCACCGCCGTCTCGAGAATTACACTGCCTGTCCTATGCTTTATTTTAACATGGAGTTTAGAGTATTGCTCAATTGCATAATTTCTCCAGTAGAGGCGACACAATTCACACCCAGATTGCAGCAATAACCGCCACCTATACAACCCCCGTCTCGAGAATACACGAGTAACAGAGTCTAGAAGGCATTGCCCTATACATTACCGTACATTGCTTCTATGCGTTTGCTGCGTCAAAATAAGCATTAAACAGACACAGATACTTGTGTTATTTGTTTAGAACGTAATATTATTCCAGTATATGGCACTTACCTTGAAATGGAATTTTGGAGCAATAATTAAAATAAATGTAAATTAATTAGACGCATTGATAGACTATATTATGAGCACCGCCGTCTCGAGGAGTAATACAGTTTAGAAGGCAGTGATTATGAGACAGCGGTGACAGCACTACATAATCAACAATGTCGTAGCAAAAAACAAGAAGCAATCTGGGTGTGAATGGTGCTGCTATCTGTAATGTCGCCGAGTACGCAAAATTAGCCGTATTGGACAGGCAGTGTATACACGAGTAAACACGAGTGATACAGTCTAGAAGGCAGTGCTTCTTTGGCAACGTTGAGAGTGAAATAGAGGAATACATATAATTATATCGAACGGAAGATGGAAATCATCTGAATAAAAAATAAAATGATAAATTCACTTTTTCGGCATTTTAAATCGAATACATATAAAACAATAACACACAGTTGTGATGAAGTAATGCCCAAACTGCCACTGATCGTAGCCACTGTGTTTTTTTATATGAACGGGACGCTTTGGTTAAGTTTCCGAGAACGTTAGTGACGTGTAAACGATGCCCATGCAACGAGTAGAGCCATCTATAATGGTGAAGGGCTCATCACGCCACTAGCTCGAAGCAGTAATAGCCCCCCACTCAATGCCTGATACCTTTCCGCTCCCGTATGCCCACTCTTTCGATAACAACTCTATGCTTGCTACTTACCCCCACTACTTTCGTGACGATTTTGTTCGTAACGCTAGAACGTAACGCAACTTTGGGTTAGCTCTCGATTTACTCCTAGCGCGCCTAAAGAAGTTCCACTTCAAAAATATTTTACAAATTAGCCTACCTTTTAGTCGTAGGTAGACAAAATAATGTATATTAAGTGCACTGATTACTTAATGAAATGTAGGTATGAAGCCGTTGCTCTGTACGTTTTCTGCACGATTCGCCCTTCTTAACACTACTTCAGTGACGATTTTGTTCGTAACGCTAGAGCGTAACGCAACTTCGGGTTAGCTCTCGATTTACTCCTAGCGCGCCTAAAGAAGTTTCACTTCAAAAACACTCACTCACACTATAATATTATTGTTGTTACTCTTTTATGTCATAATTTGTTTATGGTGACTAGAAATTATTGATAAAACACACGCTTTTTAATATTTTTAATCATGGAATAAACACGGCAATTGTTTAAACAGGTTAGCCACAAAAATAGCCATACATAACCAAGTTGACCAATAGTACAACAAATCTCAATCCACTCCTAGAACTTGCCATGTAAACAGGGAACGTATTGAATTGGGATCGGATACAGATAGATTTCAATCCCGCATGTAAACGTGGTAACTGTTTTTTATCAAAGAAGCTACAGGTATGAAAATGTTTCATTGCTCAGTCCTTATGAATTTAGGTCACTTTAGATATGATAAAATATCGTTCTCGTTTCCAAATAAAGTTGTTAATTTTTTAAGTCTATCAATAACATCATATCAGGGATGACAAGGTACTAGGCAGAATGCAGAAAGCAACTTCAATAGCTAGTAATTACAAAAACATTGCGCTTATCACTCGATTCAACAAATTCATTAATTCTCAAAGCTAGTCCGACGAGTTCATAATGTCTATGGCTTTTTATAATTTAATATCAAGATATTGTAAACAAATAGAAATACTGAGAATATTATAGGAGAAAAATTCCTCCGACACTGGGACTTGAACCCAGGATCTTTGGCTATTCGCGCCAATGCTCTACCAACTGAGCTAAGCCGGAGTTCAATTCACAGCGCCAGATGGAACCTCTCTCCTATGACTGATTGCCCTAATGGTCTCCCTCACAGACAGACAAGTTATGTCATATGCAGTACTGTGAGGCACACTAATTAGTGATTTTTGTGACCGGGCTCCCACTGTTATTGTACAGTTAACATTCAAGATAGATATATAAGCTTTCATGAACCACAGATTATTGTCTCTGTTGGGCATTACATGAGAATGAGAATGCATATGACATAACTTGTCTGTCTGTGAGGGAGACCATTAGGGCAATCAGTCATAGGAGAGAGGTTCCATCTGGCGCTGTGAATTGAACTCCGGCTTAGCTCAGTTGGTAGAGCATTGGCGCGAATAGCCAAAGATCCTGGGTTCAACTCCCAGTGTCGGAGGAATTTTTCTCGTCCAACAGAGACAGTAATCTGTGCTTCACTGGATATTTTGCACTAATTTGTAGGAAACGTTTAAATTTGTGTAGTGTTACGATTTACCTAGTGTGTGTTTTTTTTTTTTTTTTTTTTTTTTTTTTTTTTTCGTGAAGATTTTTCAGTGGATATGGTAACTCCAGACGGATTGCCCCCGAAGATCTATCGTGCTTCAGTTTTGAAATGCTGACGTGTTTCACATCCTGTTGGATTCCTTGGAATTGAATGAATCACAGACGACGGCATTTCCTCGTATAAAATATTCATAAATGCAAACTTCCAAAGCAATAATTATGTATGCGTCATCTAAATTTCGTTCTTTATATGATGACTGGCATTGTGTAATTCGACAGGCAATTTTGTACCAGCTATTTAATGAATCCAGTATGTACTTTTAATGTCTACTTGCCACATACAAGATGAGGAGATACTTTGGTGTTAGTACTCAATTTTGTGTTCAGAAATGAATGTGACTTTGGAAGTAGACATAAGTTTTATGTGTAGCGTAACCTGGAAACAAATGATAAATACTGTAGCTTAGACTGTACTGAAGCATAAAATGGGTCTGTGACTTTCTTCTTTTTAATGCAATTGCAGTTCTCGCTAATTTCATTACGTCCACTTAGAGACCCAAGTGTGATGTGCAGTTATATTGTATAGAGAAACTATAAGACGAGTTTCCAATCAGGTGCATCCTACATCTCAAGAAGGTGCATATGACTAACAGATAATCATCGGTATTGTAACGAATTCTTTTGAAACTGCGGAGCAATCGTTGCAGCCGAGAGAACATTTCGTCGCTTTACTGTCAGAATGTCGTATGTCAAGTTTCTATGGGAAATTAGTTTATGTGGTCATTCACTTAAAAACATATGTAAACCATCTTCTGTTAAAAAGCTTGTATGTTGAAAACCACTCTCACTTAATTTAATTTAATTTTTCAATAGTTCCATAACCAACAGGTCGTATTTTGCGTATAAAACTTTCTGGCAGAAATTCACAAACGACCTTAGGAAATAAAGCGATGATTTATCTCGATTAGTTCAAAAATATGACTTGCGTTTGCAGTCACTACTTGTCGAATAAATAGCTGATAATGAAGCATCATTTTCTTTAATGAAATTAACATCGCATCAGAAGGAAGCAGCACTTACTACCGATGGTTCTGACTACGCATTTTTTTGTTGTCATCAAGGATTAAAGTAATTTTTAAACAGCTTGAATTCAAAATAGAACTTATAACACAAGGCACACGAAATAAAAGTTGCACATTATCGAACTAGTGTTAAAATCGATTGTAACCAACTTTGGTTTCAGTCACATGGAAAATACAGTTTTGGTTAATTTGTATATTTTATAAGATTATTAAATATATTGTTTGACAAAAATTTAAAATATTAAAATTCATTACGCTTTTTTAATCTTAAGTTTCTCACAGAAGTCGCAAAAATCGTCATACTTGATGGTTGAAAAGAGTTAGCGACTCCATTCCTTATGTTGGCAGCCGAGCGCCAGAAAATAAATATGCCTAATCTCTGTCTGCAGTAAGTGGCAGGGCAGCTCGAGGCTCCAATATGACTTCACGGTACATAATTAATTAGAATAAATATGTTTACTATTCTTTCACAATATTAAATATCTCGCACGAAATCTGTGCTGATGACGACCGTTACTCGTTAGAGAGAGGCGTGCTATTGTGCGAGAGAGAGAGAGGTAGCTTGGCCTTTACAAATAGAAAGGGAGGTACTGTTGTACGAGGGAGATAGGTAGTAGGCCAGTCGACGCTACAGTCCCCACGAAAACATAATGCAATGACGTAGGCAATCGACACAGATTTCGTGCTGGATCTATAACAGCTGTTTAAAATAGTGATTGATACACATGATAATGGTTTTATTTTGCTGCACTTACCCTTACAGTCTCGTTTCGCAAATATACCTACTCGCAAGATAAAATATCTCTCTTATCACTTGTATCACAAATAACTATTTTAATAGGATAGGCTAATATCCAGTTTGTGGTGAACAGGAGCGAGTTTTAGATTTCATTTCATTTCAATACATAATTATAAACACCCTGTTTTCGAAATTTAGATCTGAGTAGATTTCATAATGTGTTTGAGGAAAGCTCCATTGATTCTTGCTGCCAATCCACTGGTTTTATTTTTGCTACACTTACTCTTACAGTCTCGTTTCACAGAATTGCAATCAGAAATACCAGCTGTATTCAAAAAGGAAGGTGTGATATCATCTCAGCGGTAACAAGGATGGTAATTGTTTATCAAAAAAGAGCTCAGTTAGTCTAAGCTTATAATAATAGTGATGTAGAGTACGATTACTTCCACAAAGTCTCTGGCCTTGTAGACTTAACCCAGCCAGCGAGCTTTCTCGTTACAGCATGCGCAGACTAGCATGCTCATAGGCCAGTGAGCTACTGATGAGTACAGAGTGAAGATCGCGCTGGCAAGACAAATACTACAATAGTTGAGTGGAAGGATAATGCCGAAGCGAGACAGAGACAGAAAACGCGTTGAGTGGGATAGAAGAGCTGGACCAATCAGGGTGCAGCTACCTCCCCATGGCAGGAACTTTAGGAACTGTGACACTCGCTCCTAAGGTATGTACGTAAAAATCCAGAGACTTTGTGGAAGTAATCGTACTCTACGAGTGAAGTTGATCAGTGAGCTCTTCAGCGCGCAGTCTGTGTCGAAGCTGGGAGGAATCAAACAAGGAAACGTTATTAACATTTTATTGGCTAGACCTTAAAATACATTTTAAGGCCCGTTGAGCTCGATCAATAAAATAAATAAAATGAATTTGGTACCATCAATTTAACAATATTTTATTCTTTGCCTAGGCCTTTCGACGTATTTCCGCCATCTTCAGGGCATCTTCTTCTGCTAGTTTGGATGAATCAATAATTAAAAACCAAAACTACATTGTCTTATATCTTGTCAATGTTATAGAAATTAAAGTGTTTAATAGTTTTAGTGAAATATTAGAAGATGTAACTGGAAGGTGTTTCATGGTTATTTAATGGCGGTTGTGTATTATTATTTCTTAAGTACATAATTGCTTCCAGTGTGCCGGAATTTTCTCCCGAAGAAGTTCTGCCTATTCCATTTTCGCATTCTACTAATTACTCCCATCTTCTTCTTGGATGCCCTACGTCTCTTATTCTGTTTTGTAATTTATATATATGTTCTTCTATTAATATCCAGGAATCACTTCCATACACGAGCATTGGGACCACCATGATTTGATAAAAAAATTATTTAGTTTTTTTCTACTTTTATTATTTAATGTTCTTGCTATGGTTCCATATACCTTCTGAAACTCATTCCCCTAGTTTTCTACGTCCTTGTCTCATAACTTACCCCACATCCTAAATAGTTAAAACTTTTTCCAGGCAGTTATTTTAAAGACTTTTTTTTATCTTTCCACATATTTCCCTCGGTTCGCCATTATTTTTGTTTTCTTTGTGGACATGTTTACAAACATTGGACAAACATTACTACTTTTGCTTTCACTTCAAACAAAGCCCTATTAGTTTACCTGTTGACAAAACTTTAGTCTTAAAACGAAATATTTTAGGCGTACGCCCATTGCGAAGACTTTGCCACCCTGATCCATTAAGATTACTAAAGTAACAGACGATTTGCACATCCCTGTGCTGGCCATATATTACAAGTGTCTTTAGTAATTAATGGAGAGGGAAAGGTGAAGCACAAGGACATTGAGAGTCGTGCCAGACATATTGCCGCGAGCACCGTCTCGGATGAAGGCCCCCGGGCCACATACAGGTAGAGGACCATTTCCGCTCATAGCACTTTATAATTTCTCCAGACTAGTACCAATCTAATATTCCATTAAAGCACTCGGATATCCCTCCTTAATTCAATTAGTTCAAAATTATAGTATAGTATATCTTCTTCTATAACTTAACTTGTCTTCAGTCGCCAATACTACATTTATTATTTAAGATTTCTCTATTTGTCTGCATTCTATGTATTCTGAATGTTTATTTTATTTTATACTTAAGATATTTACATATGATAGGTAATGTAACTTTTCACATCATCTATCAAAACATGAGCAACCCAGTTCGGAGGATATTTATTAGGCTATAGGTAATTCCACTAATGAATTTATCTAGGGGAGATCCAAGTTACGAGTTGCATACGTTATAATCATTATTTAAGGAATAATATATAATTAATAATTAATAAAATACCGTATATTGAAATTGAACTATTCGATTAGCATTTTATATTGGACAACACTATTACAAGGCATTCTTGACATACAATCAATCCGCTTGTTTTCCCTTAAAAACGATTGTAGACCGGATAAAAACCGACAATTAAAACATAGGCCTATATTTGTTCTACTGAAATATTGAAGATATACTGCGAAAAAATAATTATTGCTGTTATTGTTACGGTTTCTAGCCGTGCAAACTGGTGAGTACTGTTTCTTGAAAGTTATTACGCAAATAGGAGAAGATGTATTTCATTCATGCTCTTGAGGTTATGTCTTTATAATGTTTACAGCAGGTAATTACAATTAAATATCAAAGATGCTATGAACTATGGAATATATTATAATGCTGATTCCTAAACAGATGTAAGCGTAATTCACTTTAGTTCCAGAAATAAATGGTGACGTATGCGTAAGTCACTGCCTAGAGATTCTCCGACGTGATTAGAATATACAGAAGAGGTGTCATTTTTTACTTTTGTAGAACGCGAAAGCAAACTTCATTAAAGACTGAGTGAATCAGGTCTATGATTGGGTGATTTCAGACTAACTCTTTCTTACTTATGTTATGTTATTGGTCGTAGAAAGTCGTATGAACTAAATAGTCTAGGGAATTTCAAACGTAGACCTATGAGTTGAATACGAATATTTTATCAATAACATTTAATAAAAAATTAATAACATACATTTATTAGTGAATGTATTGTAATTGAATTATTTTAATACCACAATAGACTGCGATCGTACTATTAACGACATATCTGAAATTTGTAAGACTTTGCCGTAAAGTATAATAAAATTATAATGCTGACTCCGTGAACAGATGTAAGCAGAATTCTCTTTATTTACAGACGAAATCTTAAAAGATCCAGTTAATTATATTATAATTTTGCTCCCAGGGAAGTATATTGGTAAGTTCTGTTTTTGCTAAATACCATTTTGCAGGTAAGAATAAATGTATTTCATTCATGTGATTGAGGTCATGTCTTTGTCATGTTTATAAGATTAATGCGGAATTGCCGCGGTCCTCTCTACTCAGGGCTAGAATGGATTATGGGCGGCAGGTTTGCAACACAGGAATCACTCACACGTGTAACTGATAATATGTGTGTATTTTCACTAAATTTCACTTACACTATTCATACAAAAACTTATGGTTGAGCTTAGGTGAGCGTGGCGTGTCTCCACAATTTTTTTTATCACCAATTCTAACACTTTAGAAGAATGCGACTTTTTATGTGTTGTTGACAATTCCCTAAACACTGAATTTATTTCTTTGGTTGACCTGAGGTCCAACCAGGATACTCCTCTACAAAATCGTCCTAGCGGTTTAGGCGTATGGAATAGAAGTGCCCCCTGCTATAGCCGGGAAAACTGAGTTACCCTTATTATTTTTTTATATATCAGAATGACGTAATGGGACTTATTATAGCATCCAATCAGATTGCTGGGGTAATTATGACGTAAGATTCTAAGCTCGTGATTTGTTATTTAAAACAAAGTGGGGGTGGTACAAGTAGTTACTATAAGCCCTTTTTACAATTAAAGGTATTGTAAAAATACGTGAGATAGGCGATTTCTTATTCTAATTAATAATATAGATGAAGTCTTTTTGGTCTACTCAACATAATAATTCTTGTCAACAACACTTCTCCTTCCACCCTTTTGTGAACCTTTTAACATTATACAGCATCTCTCCAGGCCTCATCCTTCCTCAGCCTCAAAGAATGTTTCCCATGTCATAAATTTAACCCATTTGTAACCTTTTAGTCTGGCTGTCTCTATATATCCATTATATTTTCTATTCATGTAAATTCCCATATAATATAATATAATATAATAATCTATTACCAATTGGCTTAAAATGGTATCGGTCAATCCAGATCTGTATTAAGATAATGAAATTTCGAAGATTGACTGAAGTTGACGCAGTACACAATCTTACACAAACATGATTGGTCTACATGTAATATTTGATGTACCCATGTATGTGGAACAGGCCTAGTCAATAAAAAGAGTAAAATGGACTTGGTATCAGCAGCTCAGCAATATTTTATTCTTTGCCTAGTCCTTCCGCCATATTTTCGCCATCATCAGGGCATCTTCTTTTGTTAGTTTGGATGCATTAAGAATTTAAACTAAAACTACATTGTCTACATTGTCTTACATCTTCTCCTGTGTACACGTGTGTAATAAGCAGATATGGTTTATGTATACGGATATTGAGGTGGTAATTGTTTCTGGGGATGGATGAGGGATATTGTTTACAGTAACGGTATAAGAGTGAACCCAAGAGAGGAATTGGTACAAGACATTTATGCCGCCGCCGAGAAAATCCGTCAAGAACGGGAGAAAATTGGTAACGCTACACGAGTAGTTCACAACCGCGCGACTGCATGCATTGCTGCCGGTGGTGACATCTTTTAAAATCTGCTGTGATACGCAGTTTATGGTGTGCAAATACTATTTAAATAATTCAACAAGTAAACAATTAAACAATTCAAGTAATCAATTAACTAAACAATCCAATAGACTTTCAGTTGATATTCAAGTTAATATCCTTTAATTTCATCCAAATTAATCTCAACTTTCTGGATATCATAACCTTTTTAATATTAAAAAACGGACCCATCTCATATGAACTTTTTTTAATGAGCATAGCGTGAGGAATTAATTCCCTACAGGCCTACAGGCGGAGGTAGATTTCGAAGTACTTTTGGTTTAATTTATTGTCACAGCATAGCACTCTTCTTCTCTAGCCTTGGCATGGCAAACCTGCAGTAAAGAGGAAGAGCCTTCAATCAATTGTTTTGACTCTAATTTATTCAAACAAAGTTTCCCTCTATACTTCATAGGGGCCGAGATATACATTTTTAAAAATTTCAACCCCCTCCCCCGACCACCCCCTTGGGCCAATTTTGCCCATTAACGAACTTGTCCGAACTATTGGGCCTAGAAATAACATAATAAAATTTGGTTCAAATATCTTCAAAATTACGGCCGCTATCGTGTAAAGATATATATATATATATAAATATCACAAATTTTTTTTTTGAACGGGCGGTGGTTTCGTACTTAGGGGAGCATGAAACGTAAAGATATGAAAGAATTTTTCGAAAATCATAAAGTGGTATCCATTGCAATAGGTAGATTTTTCTTCGAAATGTACCTAAAAAACGGACCCATCTCATATGAACTTTTTTTAATGAGCATAGCGTGAGGAATTAATTCCCTGAATGTTGTCCATTCTTTATGAATGACCCTCTAGCCTATACGTAAAATTAAAATTAGTGTTCTTATATTTCACAACCTTTTTGCTTTTACGATCTGCATTGTAGGTAGGCGAAACACTCGTTCGACTTTTAAACTAGTAAAGGAGTTGTTATTGTTGTTGTTATTATTATTATTAAAGTGTTCTCTTAAATGCAAAATTGCCGTACCGTTGTTAAAATAGGGTCAGTACGTTCGTCTGTGATGATTCTTTCTTACACGTGTTCTTGCTGATCAGCAGAGTTTGAAAAAAGTAGTAGGTTATCAAATCGAAATTTTGTTCTCTATTTAGAGTACTCGAATTCTAAGGACGTGACACGAGGTCGAAAATTTCCGCTTAGACTTTGTACCACTTTACTTGAAAACATTTTCGTTTATTCGCGAATTAAAGAAAATGTTCCAAGGATAGTTAAAAGCTACCGTACAGTAGTATTATTTCTGTCTGACACTGCTCAGAAAGATGCGCCGTAGACAGACGAGTTCACTATAGAAAAATTGTCATGTTAAGGGGTGGTTGTTTATTAGTACACAGGTCTCGGAAGAAGGAACATCTCTTGTTGCGGTGCCTAACAGACAGTGCTTCAGGTGAGTGCAGTTGTGCGCAAGACTTTTGCAACATGCCTCCGATTCATAGTAAACTGGGAGGGAGTAAAGTTATTCATTCGCAGACAAGAGAAGTAGTATATAATGTATATAAATATTTTCGGGATGTGAGGGGTCAGCGTGCATCTGTATATAAAAGGGTTTCAACAGCTACAGGTGTATCCATTAGTACTGTGAAGCGAATCGTGAAAGAGGCCAAAAGTATTGAAGAAGGAGCTTCTAATTCTTTTTCTACCCCTGATAAAGAAAGAATACGTACCTCGAAGAAATCATCTCCTGACAATTTTAACGAAGAAGTAGTCCGACGAACAATTAATAATTTCTATATTGAAGAAAAGCAGAGACCGACTTTAAAAAAAATACACTCAAGACTAAAAGAAAAAAATTGACTTTCAGGGTAGCATCTCTACACTCAGGAAAATTATTTTACATATTGGTTTTCGGTGGAGGAAAACAAGAAATAATAGAAAAATTCTTGTGGAACAACAGAGACTAAAGTCCCTCAGATGTGCCTATTTAAGGTCTATTCATCAGTATAGGACTGAAGGGCGTTCAATAGTGTACATGGATGAAACCTACCTTCACACAACACATACTACACCATGTGCCTGGAGTGACGAATCGCTGAGTGGACTCTTCTCGCCAGTTTCGAAAGGACAACGGCTTATTATAATTCACGCTGGAGGAGAGCATGGCTTTGTGCCCAATGCTTATTTGAGATTCATTTCACACAGAAAAACAGGAGACTATCATGGGGACATGGATTTCAATAACTACGAGCAGTGGCTAAAGGAAAGACTAATTCCAAATCTTTCTCCTCACTCAGTCTTGGTTATTGATAATGCCCCTTACCATAACGTGCAGCTGAATAAGCCTCCCACATCGAATTCCCGAAAAGACGTGATGATATCTTGGTTGCAGTCCCACCTTGAAAACGATAATTTCGAGAAACAAAACTTTCATAGTAAGACAAAAGCTGAAATTTATGAACTAATACTGACACTTAAGCCACAACACCGAAGCTACAAAATCGATCATCTTCTCCAGCAACATGGCCACGATGTTTTAAGGCTCCCCCCTTATCACCCTGAGCTCAATCCGATAGAACTCATATGGGCTACTGTAAAAAATTGGGTAGCCGAAAACAATGTGACATTTAAAATGGCAGATGTCATGTAGATTACGGATGAGAAGTTTTCCTCAATATCTGCAGAGGAGTGGAAACGGAGATGCCAGCACGTGAAGAATATTGAACAGGAATATCTGGAAAGGGAGGGACTCCTGGATGCGGCTCAAGAATTGGTCATTCATTTGGGTGGTGATAGTGATGCTTCTAGTGAGAGTGATTCGGATGCTAATAATGTTGGTGGTGATGGTGATGATGATGCTGATAGTAATGGTAAAGGGGAAAGACTCTCAGTCTCTGGTGTCACTCCTATGGAATAATATCCAGTCCTGTAATTGAGCACAGCGGTAACACCACACTTGGTATGTAGAGTAAATATATTAAAGTTCCATACTGTATGTTAGAGTTAAAACATTTAATGTTAGTGTTATAACATTTAATGAATGAGGTAAAAATATCTGCCAGAGCTGTACTTGGATAGGGATTTGTTTGTAAACACAAACGCTGACTAAAGATATATAAGCTACTACTGTCATGATCGGCGGGATGGGAAGGTCTCTGAATTAACCCACACCGCTGGATTCTCTTCTCCTCACTCGCGTTTCGTCGGGGTCAGACAGAAATAATACTACTGTACCTCTTCTGTCTAGCGCCAGCCACTCTATGCACTATGAGAAAGACAAAGGAATTTGTAGTCCTGCTATCCAACGCTTAGTTGTAAGCTGGAATTTGAAAAAAGAGAAAATGGCAGGTTAGATTTATGTGGTTATATTGTTTGTATCACATATTTCTTCCCACTCATTTTGTTTCCAAAATAGCCTAAGCACTCATAATTCATAAATGTACCACGTGCTAAACTGACATCATTTGTAAAATGTTAGAACTGACGTCGAGTTAATACACATTCGTAAATTTATTGGCCTATATCAGATGGCTGACGTATAAGTGATATACACCGCGTAATTCAACACTGCTCCATCTAAAAGTAGGAACTAATGCATTCAAACAGTCAAACATTTCTAAAGCGTAAACATAATATTTTGTGTAATATAATTAAGATCTGCAAAATAACTACTGAATTTATTTTTGTACATGTTATTGAAATCATTTCAGTGTCTCTTGTGCCAGCTCCTTTTTCAGACACAATTATAGATTTTTATGACTGTTTAGCTCATGAATTAGCCCGGGCGGCTTGGGTCGCGTAAATCCTAAAAGGGAGAGGTTAAACTACGAGAAAGAAAGAAAGCTCATGAATTAGTGACCAATCCAGTATAAGGACTTGAGGAATTTCAACCGCTTTAAAGTGTCTATCGTCTTAATTTTTTTCGTTTTATTTTTAACACTTTAATTTTATCGCACTTTTTAAAATGTAAATTCACAAGGTCTGAATGGTGAAACATTTCATACTTAATAGCTTCTTTGATCAAAAGCGATCAATCATTGAACAGAGCGATTGGGAAGCCTATATTATGTAAGCTGCATATAAACAAAAGAAGATATTATATAAGCTGCATGTAAACAAAAGAAGATAGGTGGAACATTTTAAATCTAATACAATAATAAATAAATATGTAAAATAACATGATCTTATCAGCTATATCAGTAGGATAATAAAAAAAAATAAAACAGGTTATGAAAAGTTTGAAGAAACGTGAATATCGCCAATGGTGAGAGGATTGATATATTATATCGATTTTCTCTCCATACGCTATTTCGATTAGAATGAGACATAGTGATGTTTTATTCATTTTCGTGATTTTAATTATTCATTACATGCTTCATTCTGTGAGTATTCAATAAATAGTCATAATAAAATATAACGCGGCGTTCCAATTCTCTCAAAATAAAATTGATAAAATCCGGACCTCTCATTATATTACCTGTGATAAGATGCTAGACGAAATGTTTTGGGTTTACAATTTTTCTGGCCAAACACGAAATTCCAGTAATAATAATAAAAATAAGTAATAAAATTACACTAATAAAATTAATAAATTGTAAAAATCGATTAGTAAACTTCTTATACTGACTTCATAATATCAACATTAAGTAAGAAGTGTTTGAATTGAATTTGTACTGGTATTGTAGGCCTACCGTAATCACAGGTGAAACAGATAACCTTACAGAAATATTATTATATGACTTTGCCTTTGAATAGAATACACAGATTTAGATGTTTAAATTTTTTAATTGGCCCCAAATGGATTAGTGCTCTGAAGTACGCGGATATTTCGTTTCCTGTTGGCTGCGTGATGAGAATTTGGCATTGTATGATTATTTTCATGGAAAAAATTGGTTTTTGGTAATAGATAAAACCATGAATATGAAAAGTGTATATAAGATTTGAAAGTGCAATAAAATTTAAACAAGGGAGCACGTGAAAATGATTTTTAAAAGCATTAGGCCTAATGTATCGAGCAAGATAAATCTTAGAGATCAATATAACAATTAAATATACTTAAACCAAAAACGGTGTAACTCCTTACTTGCACTATTTACGTTATTAAAAATCGAAGAATGCTGTTTATAGAGCTTTCATGACTGTTTTAAAATCTCATAACAGTCTTGTGTTGATATTGACCTTTCGTATCGGTACATCCTTGCTTTCAGAGGTTCATTATGTTACGTTGTTAATATAGTCTTTGATCATGATGCAACTTGCAACTGTGCAGGAAGAAATAAATTAAATTCATGAAGTTTGGAAGAGGAGCATGAGCGTCGTACCGTCAGATTGTCTTACAAGATCCTGGATAGGCAGAAGATAATTGCGGCCAGTGCTAATAAAATATATCGTTAATCTTTGGGCATTCCGCCGGAACATCCTGAGAATGTTCTTTCAGTGAATATCTGCGTTAATGCCATGTGGAAACCATTCGCCATAGGTGTTCGCAAAGGTGGTCTGGAATGTCTTCATTGCAGAAATCCCCTTCCCCTCAGATACAGCAACATCCTTGACATATCACTACCTCTCATTGGAAGTGGAACACGCTTCAGTTTAAGGATCACACAATCGTTTGATTCACTATTTAGCTCATATGTCTTTCTTTCGATTTGGACCAATAACATATTCTAAGAGTTAGTCTGAATTCAGCCAATCATTGAACCCGATAATAAATTTTTATCGAAATTTGCTTTATCACTTTCTACAAAAGTGATAAAGATAAGATATTCTAATAGGTCGGAGAATCTTTCTGCAGTGATTTATGCATAAGTCATAATTTAACAAGAATTAAGTGAATTACGTTTTCACCTGTTTAGGAATCAGCATTATAATATTGTACGGGAAATGTATTCCATAGTCCAGCAACGATGCATTTAATTGTAATCAGTAATCTCCTTCTGTAAACATTATAAAAGTCTAACCTCAATTAGCCTATATGAATGGAATGCATCTGTTCCTGCATGGATAATATCTTTCAAGAAATAGTACCTTCTTACCCGTGTGCGTCACTAGGAACCATAACAGTAATATAATTTATTATGTTTTACGCAAGATATATTCAATACTTCAGCAAACAATACCTGAATAATATTGGGCTTTCACTGGTCTACGTTCGTGAAGTTCAGAGGAAAAGCCACATTGATTAATTATATTATGAATGCCTTTTAATAGCACTATGCCATTCTAAAATAGTATTTAAATAATACATTTTCGATATATTTTATTATTTATTACATATTCGATACACAGTCATTATAAATTCAACTCGTGACGTACAACTCCGTTAGATAAATTCCAAGTCAATCGTGGCATTACACAATTGTGATAATATCAAAATGACGAGGAGAATCACGGAAGGGCAAAGGAATGGCTCTGACTGTGAATTAGAAAGGAAAGAAAATAATACAAGGAATAAATACAATCATGACTGAGGGATCGAACTTGCAACCACCACATCGTTAGCAACAACTATAACCACTGTAAGAGCCGAAAAATGCATGTTTACGTTATGGAGCTCTAAATACATAATTTTGACATTTTGTTAGTTTAAATTAATTAGCACGCGTTTTCAATTAATTGTGAAATTAAAGTAACAAGTTAAGACCGCCCGCTGAAAGTTAAGACCGCGTCTTATTATGCTCTCTGATTTATATGTAATAATAATATTAGTTTTATTTAACCTGGTGAAAGTTAAGACCGTAAGGTATTTTCTTCCACTTCACTAGGGATTAATAGTACATTAATTTTTACAATATAACACATTAAAAATACAAAGTACATTAAATGACATAGCATAACACACTAAATTATATAAAATACATTAAATGACACACTAAATGATATAAAAGAATTTAAGTGGTACAAATACAATTAAATTACACAATAGCATTAAATGATGTAAACTTAACATGACATGAAAAAGATAGTGTATCTAGTGTATATGTGCTGTTAACTGCGATTTGAAGGTTATCAGTGATCGGCAGTCCTTGGTGTGAGATGGTAAAGAATTCTACATTCGGATGACTGAGGTAGTGAAGGATGATGAGTAAAGAAATGTATGATGTTTAGGTATTGCGAGAATATGATCGTGCCTGGACCTGGTGTTTATGTTATGATGAGATGAAAGAGCACGAAAGCGTGATGACAGACAGTGAGGACAGGAGGTGTGAAGAATTCGATAGCGGAGGCAGAGAAAGTGCAGTTTTCTACTATCGTTGAATTGAAATAGGAAATAGGTTCCCTTATTGAGCGTTATTTGGATACCGTATCAATATGACATGGTTGTACTAAAAGTTCTCTTCACACAGTAGTTTACTCATTGTAGCGTTAAATAATACATTAATATTATAGTAAGTTTTAAATTTTATTGTACGTGGATGTTTTAAACTATGTCTCATACTGTACAATATTACAATATTACTGTATTAGGTGTAAACCTATATGTGTTTCACTTTGTACACCAATTATGGCCCACAAGGACGAAAATTGCATAATCTGAAGGTAGTCTGTATTAATATGAATTAGTATGAATATCAAGTCATGGCAATTAGTCGGAAAGATTGGAATTTCATAAACCTTCAACTCGGATGATAAATAGTTAATCCATGAAGAATTCTATATTAACTCTTAATAATTTTGCTATTACGTGTTCTGTTATAAGTGAAACATTCCTCGCTCCAAATGGACTAAAACAAATTCTTACCTCAAGACTTGCCCGGGGTTTTCTGTACGTTAGAGCAGTACACTTTAAACATGACAAACCTGTGAAGCAGAAAATTAATATCCAACAGTGGCTACAGGTATGAGAGACAAATAATGGGTATGGGGAGTCATGGGCTAAGGTTCAAATCCATTGTACCAGCCTCATTTAATTCCACGACATGGTGGTGCTGTGTGCAGTGCAGTAAAATGAGGTAACCAGTTTTATGAGGACTTGTAATTCTTTAGCAAAGCAGATATTGCATAATAGTGCTTGGCTATAATAGGGAATGTTTTGAGGGGTGGAGATACAGATCATTCTCTTGCGCTCCAGTAAGAAAACCTGGCCCGACTGCGAGTCCTCGTGCAGTGTTATTTATGTTTGTTTACTTGAACCGAGTTGGCTCACTAGATTGGCTGCAATTCGGATCTGCTGGGCATCTTTCATCTCTACGTTCAAAACACGTCTGGGAAACCAGGGGTGATCAAATTATTTTAAAATTTCTTGTTTCTTAAAATTTGTAAGGTAGGGTCACAGTAAGAACCACTGATGTTCTTAATTTTTTCGATTTCCTGCTATAATATTCGAATAGCCTACATTCAGCGTGAAATTACTCTTAAGGTATAGCAACTCTTCGCCTATGGACCCTACATAAAGAAACAAATTGAGTGAAAACCACAATCAAGCTATTAAATATGCAGAAATAAAAACAGTACTGCTGCCACAAGCAGTAGCTTATTCGGGAGTGTCTCCTTTATGTTGCAAATATGATGTAAAATTATTGTAAATTAAAATTTTCAACTTTTCATTTTTCCCCTAAAATTTTAATTTGAAAAACATTTATAGAGAGAGAAACATATTTATTAAAAACAATACTGATGCTACTTGCATACAAACAAGTGACTGTGACTGTATAGTGTATAGTATGTGAAATAAATAATTAAATATTATATAATATACTGGCTATTTTTAAAAATGTCACCACGCAAAATTAATAAATATGCACGTCCAAGGAGAGACATACAGGTTTAGGTATTAAGAAATAGTTGATATTCATTATTTTTCTTTCTCAGCATGAATTACTCTACAACCTCACTGAATGTATTTTTGAACCTAAGGAATACAGTGAAGCACACCGGAATTGACACTTGGACACGTGCCATGACAAAGGATGCATGCTAACTCAGATTTAAGTATGATGAAATCCAGGCTAAGAAAGGAACAATTCATACACTTCTTAATTATTTACTTGTCGATTTTCTTTAACTTTTTGGCATTACTTTTTTAAGTGCTTGCAGAATAGAGGAAGTTGCCAGATAAGCGGCCTTATTGTTAGGATTTGAGTTACTTCCATTCTCTGAGAACTGAATTATGTTACCAAAAGTGAAAAATATTATCATCGTCATCGTAGACATCACATTGTAGTAACGGTATTCGTATTATATTTATTATTGATTCCAAGCAGAAAATTAACTTCAAGATGATTGATAGACAGTGGATAGGAGGGTCTAATGACTATGATAAATATGCCTTTCTAGCTATGGAAACTTTGTGTTTCAGTAATCTCAGCTGTCCATGGAAACTGGCTTGCCTACGGTGATATTGTGCTTGGCAAAGTGAACTGGGTTTTTTTATTATCTCAGTTTCCTGGAGATTTCACCCTTTATACATTAGGCGACTCATATTCTACTCTCTGGGATGTGGGAAAACTTACCTATATGACTGATTTTATTAGTAGGTTTTTTAGACCTGAAGCATTTAATCATTATGTCACAGTAGACGTCCGGTGATTTGGGAGCCTGAGTTTTTTCCGAAATTGTGCATGCAAAGATGTGAAATTAAGTCCCATAATTTATTAATGCAAACTTCTGAGGATAGACAAATCGTGGTTAAAATAAAACAAATTATCTTCTCAGTTTCAAGAATTTGCTGTTCATAAGCATAGTAGGGCTGAAGTAGAGCGAGTAGAAGTCTCATTGATAATGACGGGAGAGTCAACGCAACCCAAGTAATGTGTAATAGGGTTTTCTCACGAACACCTGAAATATTACATAACGTTCTTTTTTATCTTCAGGAACAGGGCATAGTTGAGCTTAATGTTTACTCGTTAATTGTGCTGTAAGAACTCATGGAGTACCTGGAATTCCAAAAAAGAAAAAGGAAACACTGCTTATCCTACTTCTTCTTAGACTATCAGGTGCTTGTAATTACTACATAAAATAACGAGATAAATGAGTGAGAATAGTAAGAAAATAAAAACATAAAACTTATAGAGCATTGAACATTGGCTTCTGGATTATCAGAAATGTCCCTATAATCGGAAAAAAATGATAGAATTATAGTTTTAAAATAATAAACCGTTATGTGATTAAGTACATATAGAATGTATGTAGCCTATTATGCTTGTACTCATATATGTAAATATGTATAAGTTATATGTATCCATCCATGTATATTTGTTTGTTTGTTTGAACGTACGAGGCGTGTTTTTAAAGTACCGATATATTTTTTATATAACAGACTATTATTTTCCAAATACTTTATTATCATTCATTACTTTACACCTTACACTACTTCTCCACATAGTCATCGCCGTTATACAGGCACATACAGTGTTTGTATGCCTTCGTCAATGAATGATGCCGCCTTTGATGAAACCCAAGTCTGCACTTCACAACATTATCGACGTTGAAATGTTTTCCACCGAGGAATTTCTTCAGATGAAAAAACAGATGTTTTCTTCCACAGCTTGCACCAAATCATCCGCGATCCATGCCTCATCATGCTCATTTTCACGACCTTCGTTAAACTGTCTAACCCACTTCCTAACTTTTCCATCACTTATTATTGTTTCCCCATAATTCTCACTCAATTGGCGGTGAATATTTGCTGGCGTAACATTTCTCGCATTCAAAAAACGAATCACTGATCTGGTTTCACAGTTGGCGGGTCGTTCGATTGTTATGAATATTTCGAAACGCTCTAACAATAGGAAAACACTAGGGTAACGATCGTTCATACTGCGTCTGGCTTCCTAATGAATGGAGGAAGTGATCTCGCATGCTCAAAATCGCGATTGCAACGCTGCAGCGGCAAAATATTTAAACGGTACCTACTTTAAAAGCTATTGTTTGCTATCTAGTAACATAAATTGTGAACTGATAAAACTGTCAAAGGTCAAATACACATTAGAATTGAAAAGGGGCATCAATAAAGAATCATAATACTTAACAGGTATTTTTCTACATTAGTGATTAGTTATTTGGTGATTGTAAACAGTAATTAGAATTATAGTACTAAAAGTCTTCCAAGTATAAATTATATCTTGATTTAAATATATAATCTTGATTATGTTTATAATTCCTTTATTTTTATGGGTTACTAGCTTAAAAGGCCCGGCGTCGCTCGGGTTTTGTATTTTGTAAATTTTAAAATAACTTATAGGTCCTTATATAAGTATTTAGAATTTGAAATGAGGAAGAACGACTTATCACACTGATGGCGAGTTCCACCGACCTTCGTTACGGCTAAAACGCGTCGTTTTCTCCTGCTTGTGTCATGTTTATGTTCCACCGATCCTGGTTACTCCATCACGCCCGTTAATACTCGCGTTAACTTAAAGACTGATATTCCTTGCGTTAAATCTCGTGTTTGTTTGAAAAGAAGATGGCCGAAGGTGCTTGCATGCTAGAATACGCAGTATTATGCACATTAAACAGTAAACCCACTATATTAATGCATTAATAACAGTTTCTGAAGATTAACATGAATACAGGGGAGTGATTCATTTACTTCCTTTGCTACGGTAGAGCAGTCAGGTAACAGAATGGGACCCTTCTGCTGTCACTAGCATGAACACAAAAGTAAGATCGGGGTTTTTCTCAAATTCCACAAGACAAACTAGTCCCTCAGACGAGAGGATCAGTTGACACTGTAACGTTGAAGCAGTCGAATGGCTACAAAATAAAATGTTTTTCGCAGTTTCACAACATACAACAGTATCCTGAAGTATTTCGCTCATAGTTACGCCTATGTGCCATCCCAAAGTGCCGCTGTGTATTTGTCAGTTTATAGCTTGTATTATTACTAGTAGGTTGACGATAGGTGAAATTGATTATAATATCTCTACTGTATTACTTCTCAATAAAATAACAGTGCACGATGTTCCTTGTTATTAAAGAAAAATTAGCCCTAAGTCAAATCGATTTTGAGTGTGTTGTTTGTGTATTATTCCCGTGTTTATCCAGGAAAAGGTCATTTTGTATCTCCTATGACAATAAACTTAAGGTAAGAGATAAACTGTGTATTTATCACATTGTAATAGTTTTCAATAATTTTATGATATGGTATAATATATTTAATAATATTACACCATCAGTAGGCGTATAGCCTAGGCCCAATTCACATTTTAGTTTTGATACATTTTTGATACCGATAACAGGAGAGGATTGCAGGTTAGCATATAATAAATTATGATAAAGTTATGATAGATTAGTAGTGCGAGTGCAATATCATAAATTGTATAATATAGTGCATTAATCGCATTAATATTATTAATAATTGGGTTTCCTATTACTGTTTATTTTCTGCTGGCTACTGTGACACATAGCAGCCAACATTGCCAATGGAAAAATGACTTTGAACGGCGAAGGAATCGGGCATGAAAACAATATAACACAAGATTTTTGCATCTCGATAAATAAAAAGAAACTATACTCACTCTACTTGTTTATAATTTTGAATTATGTAGTATGAAAATTACTAGTCGTGTGCAGTGTGTGCTCTCAGGTTTAATGTTGTATGTTGGCAGTAGCGACGGTGAATGTATGAGAAGCTTGTGTGCTAAGATTGCCTGCCTTCTAACGCGCGTTTAAAAACGGGTGTTTATTTCAACGACTAGAGTATTGGTGGAACAGTGTTCACTTAACGCAGACGTTATACAGCAATGGCGCGTTACTAAAGTCTTCGTTTGGGCACATTTAAACAATGTCGGTGGAACCGGCCATGAAACTATTCCCTCAGAAAACGTTAAATATAGCTTTTTATGGCTTATAGCAAATCCCTGCGGCTATCGCCCACGATAATTAATCGAAAGATTAACAATTAAGAGCAAAATAATAAAAATGTTATATTTATTAACACTTTGCACACGAAATATTCATAGGTCTAAACTAAACGATTGATAGGCCTAATTAACGAAACAACTATAAATCCGATTTTGAAGTGAATTCCACGATTAGAAAGCGCAGCATGGGAAAAATAACCTCAGATTCGAGTTCCCTGGCCCAGAAAACCCCTGCATAGTGAGTGTCGTCTAAATCGAACAATGTTTACGCATTGAGACCTATATTCATCATTTCTCTGCCGTCTAGATTGAAAATTTCAGATATCTGCGTGCCTTGATATTATAAACAAATGAAACGACCAACGTGGGCTTTCAACATTCAAGCGATCGCGATGCTTTTATTTCCAAGGTATGACAAAAATAGACTGCAACTGATAATTGGAATGTATTACTGAGAACCGATGCTTCAAATGCGCAAAAAAATGCACGTCTTCCCGTTTTTAGCTCATAACTTGCGCTAAAATTAAGAATGTACTATGCCAGAAACCTGCGCGGGAGTGTACTCAACAACTTCCCAAAGTTTCATGGCGATCGGATGAATGGTGTTGTAATGCATAAAGGACAGGCACACATACATTCATTTTTATATATATAGATGATATAAAACAAGCTGAGAAACATAACAAAACAAGCATTTATATTAGCAATGGTGGCGTAAAACTCCATCCGTCTGCTAGTCTTGCTATTCCTTCCTCCATCCATCCATCAATCAATCTCTCCATCCGTCTACCGGTTCTAAATGAATGTTTGACCCACCAACCTTCAAACAATTCCCACATATTTTACTTGTTTTTCAATAAGTCGTCTTTATCTCTTTTTCTGAGTTTTGCATGATGTAAGTTTTAAGCGATCCTTTTTTTCCACACAGTGCATAATATCTAGAGGATATCTGTGATCGCTGTTTACCATGTGTTCTCCTTCAGGTGTTCGTTACTCATTTGTTTGACTTTGGTCTGCGACCTCGAGATGCAGTGCAGTGGGGTGTGGCCGGACATGCAATTATGATTATGACATACCTGCTTATTCCAGAGGTCACCTCCACTTCCTACCGCCTAAAGCGAGTTCCCCTTATTTTAATAAAGAATCGAGCAATTTAAAAGTAATAAACTTGGTGTAATTTCGTTAAAGCTAACATATTTCAACCAGGATAACACATGAGCCAACAGGTCTTAATGTACAAACCTAATTCAACGTTAACGTTAGAGTTAACGTGAATAAATCTTTACAGATATCCTAGGACGACTGCACATTTCGTAGAGGTTTAAGGCACCCCAGAAGTTACACTGGTAAGCTGCCGAACTTATTTTTATGATTACAATATTTCCCTTTCTCTTAGTTTTCTCTCCTTTTCTCTTAGTTTAATCTCTCCCGTTGCAGGGACGTTTATGCGGTCCGCGCCACCCGGGCTTTACAGGACCGCAACCTGTCGCGAGAGGAATTGTCTTTGGATCATATACATTCTTTTTTGACCAGACAAAGACATGGAGTGCCTCCCCGGAAGAGTCATCAGCCCAATGCCGGGGCCACCTCCGAGATAACATGAACACATAGGACGGGGCACACATGTGAACATTAATATAAGGTGTAAAATAACTTTCATAACATGCTTAGATATTGTGTGAATAATTTCAACATTCCTGAAAAATGTCGGGAGAAATTTTAGCAGTTCTTTCCTTTTACGTTTGTAGTAGATCCTACAATCATTATTCATTACAAAACATGGCTATAAGTGTTGTTGAACAAGTTTATATTATACCAAATGTTTCCTAAAAGTAAGAAAAGTGAAATTCAGCGAAGCTACTTGGCTATCGAAGTAGGACTTTTTGGATAAGTTAATAAAATGAAGAATGCAAGTTGGCTCCATGCAAATATCGCAGATAATAGTGACTATATAAAGACACAATGCACAATACAATTTTCAAAAAGTTGAATATTTTTTTTATTTTCTGTAGTTAAATTAATTTTTTTGTTTCTATAGCATCTTGCATTGCCTACGAAGGAAACGTAAGTAAACTTTTATACTATACGATATATTTGCGTGTGTGTGGGAGGGGGGGGGGACCAAAAGCAAATCTGGTGATATTGAATCCACTTTTTCATTTTATCTTCATAGGAGGAAATTTACCTCGACAAAATCGACATTTATCTTCTATATTTTTATGGTGAAAAAAGTCGTTCTACATTTATCATGTCGGCGATATCGATTTTTAATTGGCACTCTAAGTATTGTACAGGCTTGCTTCGGTTGATCCCAATTGAGCACAAGTTTTTTTGAATCCTGTTTTGTATATACGAATTGAGTACAGACAAGTTAAAATCGTTCATTCGAATTGAGCACAGACAAATACCGTAATTAAAAACATTTTCCTTCCCAATTTATTCAGACTCAGTACTGACAACATCAATGCTAGTATAGTATGTTAATCGTGTTGGCTTTTTCTGATAAAATATTTGTATATATTTTAATTTAAAACGTCTGACTACTAAATAAACGTTAAAACAATTTTCGGTGATAGGCCGCTCGTTTTGAATTTTCCAACCAGGTATAATTCCTATTTTATATTCAAACAATGCATCTTCCAATAGCTCACGTTTTACTATTTTTCTCTGCGAAGTTTATTTTTGCTTGACGACGCTCCTTTTGGCAATATTAACTTATATATTTCAAGAAACAGTAATTATCAGTGTGCATCGCTAGGAACTATATCAATATAATTATGTTTTGCGCAAGATATCTTCAATATTAAATTTCAGCAAACATTACTTGAATAAATGGATGTTTATTAATTGATCATGTATTGTTCACAGGAAAACAGCCACATCGATTATATATTGTCATGAATGGTTTTTAATTGACACAGGGACAAAAAAAAACGGGCACTTGTACTTTACGTCTTAAGTCTGTCTTGAATGAATGGTTAAACCTTAAGTTTTGAACACAGCTTCATATCAACAGGAAAATCTGTTGCCTTTATTACAAATTTACAACAGTGATTTTTTTTTCATTTATAGCAATAAATATTCTCTAATATTTTAAACATTTATTTGAGCTTTGTGATTTCAGAAGCGTGTGTTGCCATCCCTAGCTCTAATGACATTTTGTAGGGGATGTGGCGTGCTTCGGATTATTCTCGTAATCCTTTCTTGAGGGATATTTTCTCGTTCTTCTTCCAGAGCTGTTCGAGGTTCATCTATGGTTTCAAAAACAGTTCTTCTTTGACGAATATCCCTCAGTGCAATTTCCCAAACTTGTTCAATGGGATTTAGGTCGGCACTTTGTGCTGGCAAAACTATAAGGTTAATATGAACTTCATTAAGTACAATGAAAGTTTTCCACAGTGTGTACCCTAACATTATCGTGTTGTTCATCGCCAAGCAGAAACTCGAAATCTAGTGGTGTCTACTAGAACAATAAGAAGACGACTCCAGGAACATGGATTGGTATCGAAATGGCCTTCCAGGGTACCGAAACAGCTTTGTGTAGGGCGTCTGCATATTTCCCTTCAACACACAACTGGACCAAGGTAGACCAGGAGTCTGTAAAGTTTATGGATGAGCCCCATTTTGCTCTGAATTCATCAGATGGACGAGAATCGAAGAGAGCGGCATGCACCAGCTGTATTGTCACCAAGTGTACCCTTCCGTGGAGGATGAGTTATTATGGTCTGGGCTGGCATTTCCATCATAGCCCATACGGAGCTCGTGAGTTCCCACTTGTCCTATATTTCCTATATGTCATATTTTTACAGCATGTGTCCTTACTGTCCTGTATTTCCTATGTTTTTTGACCAAGTCAAATATATTTTTTAATTATGAATTTTTTAAATGAAATGTTAAAAGTGGGGGTTATTGGGACTGTACCTCTTATAGGGTCGGTTGGAGAGGATACCCTTTTGTGTACTGGCTTTATCATTTTCCTTATCTGTTCTATTCCCTTCGTACTATCTGTGTTCAACTGTTCATCGTTTAACCTTTTTCAGTCCTTATCCTTTTAACTATTCTTTTTTGTGAAAGTAAGGAAAAATTGCAATTGAAGAGACAGTTCAGGAAAATGTATAAATGTCCTATACATAACACTTGAATACTAATTAAAATTGATTAATGAAAGTCTTCTGATGCTTACCTAAAATAAAAACTCAAAAAAACAATGGATATTCATATTTGATTTATAATATAATTATGTGAACGTATATTCTAGATCAGACATCTCCAACTCATTGCCTCTAGGTGCAAGCAGTTGTGTTCTTTGCACGGAAAACAGGTTCTCATCAACAAAAATTGTGCATAATGTTTATCTAATTAATCTTTCGCAATAATGTAAGGAAAGTCGCAACTTCGTCTCCTTTCTACCGATTGGTTGTGTTTGTATGGCTGTTGAAAATAGATGTGTGTGTGTGTTTCATGCCAATGGATAAACTGGAATACTGTGCCGTCATAAAACTCTTTGTTTTGAACGGATTATCACCAACAGAAATGCAGCCAAATTTGGTGAAAGATTTAAGGAGTTTGCTTCTTCATTTTCAATGGTTAAGAAATAGGCGACTGAATTAAATCCAGTCACTGGACAAAGTGCAATGACTTTAAAGGGGGACTATTTTATATATATATATTTTTTTTTTAATTTATATGACTGGGGGTAGGCGGGAACGCTCGAAGTTTGCTTTACGAAGCCATCGCTCAGTCCCCTAGAGCCTAGACTACCAGTGCTAGTTGATGGAAGCGAGTTCAGATGATTCCCTTGTGCGATTGCTTCTTTTAACAAGGCATAATAAGGTTTATTGCAGAAAATATTATAATAATAACGCGTAATTTAAATTGATGTAATTGTATTTAGTTTAATTAATCAACATTATTATCTTAACGATCTCTTTAAAAGTTTCTTTTTAAGGAAAAGAAACAATCCACAGCAAGCATAGTTTATAAACATGCACTACTGATACAGTCGCCATTATCTTTGATTTCTTTACGCAGAATCATTGAAAATGAGTGAAAAACTGAGCTCATTAGTAGTAAAATTGCAGAACTTTTACTAAAAATATTGTATGAACCACGTACGCAAAAACTATAGCAGACTCATCCAGTAGGCCTATCTCAATCTCGGTTTACGCCTCGGCAAAATACTAGATTCGTCCACTAAATCCTTATTTTGTGTACTTCATACATAAATAGCTATTATAACATCTAGCAGTACTTTATTGCAACCAAAGTGTACGAGGGTCGCCCAGAAAGTAATGCACAACATTTTTTTTCCAACAATTATGTATTGAACACAATGAAACTTATACACATGAAAGAATGATGTTTCTTCTACACTCCCTATTTTTCCACGTAATCTCCGTCCCGTTCTATGGCCTTCCTCCAGCGAGACACAAGGGCGTGTTTGCCCTGTCGGTACCACTCCTTGTTCTGGTCACGAAGCCAGTTCTGCACTGTGCGAATCACCTCCTCGTCATCCTCAAAATGTCTTCCGCGAATGGCATCCTTCAATGGCCCAAACAAGTGAAAGTCTCAGGGAACTAGGTCAGGGCTGTAGGGTGGATGGAGTAAAACTGTCCAATCCTGTTTAGTGATCTGTTCCGAAGTCCTGCCTCTTGGCATCACATCAATGAGTATGACACCCCATCCACCCTACAGCCCTGACCTACCTCTCTCAGACTTCCACTTGTTTGGGCCATTAAAGGATGCCATTCGCAGAAGATATTTTGAGGGTGACGAAGAGGCGATTCGCACAGTGCAGAAATGGCTTCGTGGCCAGAACCAGGAGTGGTACCGACAGGGCATACAAGCCCTTGTGTCTCGCTAGGGAAAGGCCATAGAACGGGACCGAGATTACGTGGAAAAATAGGGAGTGTAGAAGAAGCATAATTCTTTCATGTGCGTAACTTTCATTGTGTTCAGTAAATAATTGTTGAAGAAGAAAATGTGGTGCATTACTTTCTGGGCGACCTTCATAGATATGTGCATGGGTGCTTGGTGTATGCATGATTTGGGAGGGAGTTCTTATTTTGATTTTTTTTTCATATTGAAGGTGTCCTATATATTTTTTAAGATGTCCTGTATTTTTTAATGTTAGGCTACGAGTGGGAACCCTGCGAATGGCACCAGGACGACCCATAGGCACAAATGAAGAATTCGTGCCATATTCACCATTCTTGGTGATAAATTTGTCCTAATTCAAGAAAATGCTAGGGCACACACTGTGGAACAGATTTCGATTGTACTTAATGAAGTCTGTATCAACGACACGAATTAGCTAGCACTAATCTCGACCTAAATCCCATTTAACTTGTTTGGAACATTGCAATGAGGGAGATTTGTCGTAGAAGAGCTGTTCCTGAAACCATAAATGAACTTAGAGTAGCTTTAGAAGAAGAATTGGGGAATATCCCCTAAGAAAGGATTGCGAGAATAATGCGAAGTATGTTTAAAGAATTATTATAGATAACACTTGTTTGCTGTAAATAAAAAATACCTTTTGTGTTTCATTGTTTGGAATTTTTATTAAAGGCAACAGTTTTTCTTGTTGATGTAAAGCTCTGTTCAAAACGTAAAATTATACTCAATTGAAAAGGTTTTCCGTTCGTTTAAGACAGACTTAAGATATAAAATTCAAGTGTCCTGGTTTTTTTGTCCCTGAGTGTAATACCATGTCAATTTAAAATGCTGTTCAAATAATTCAATTTCACTGCATTTTATTGGTCATTTATTACATATTATTCGTTAAACTGTCGTGACTTAGAACTCGAGAGATATATTTATCGGCGGTTTCCAAGTCATTCATGCCATTATATTTGATAACTTAATAGCCCCCGTCCATTTGGAGGTGAGATGCCTTTTCAGTAATGTCTTGCTGGAAAACAGATCATCCTTTCTCTATTATAATTCCTGATTTTATGTCCTAACCATGTAATAAAATCTTTGAAATCCTGGATTGATAAATTAATAAAAAATGTTAATCTCTTCAAAACAATGTGGTGAATTTGTTCGTCTTTAATTTTCTTTCTTTACTCTTTTGTATATAAAAAAATTAAATATTTACCTCCCATGTGGCACTGATTACGCCATTTCCTCTCATATTTTCAGCTTCGTACCACATACCATTTGGAATGGCATATGAAAAATCTAGCATTTCTTTAAAAGAGGACCTGAAAAGCCTGTTAGAGCACCCAGGAAATTGTGAGGGAACTTATGATAATTCCCGACAACAAAAAAAAACAATTATTGTCAGGGTATAGTAAATGTGACATAGATGAAGAAACTAAATCATTTTATATTTTTTAAATAATAATTTTATACCTTATTCCAAAATTATTTCATCGAAGAATACAAAGTTATAAAATATCTGTGTCTAGTTTGAATGTTCACAAGGATGTTTTAAGGATCATAAATAGGGCCTAATAATAATTTTATTTTTTAGGAGAATTGATTTTAAGACCAGTTACAATTAAACTGTTGATATCTGTCATCTCTTGAGGGATCCCTTATTCGTATCAATGATTGCTGCGTCATCAGATCCTCAGAGGGCTGAAGCCAAAGCTAATGTATTCAATAATCTAGTTTTTAATTTCAAGTCGAGTTAAATCGTTATTCTTGTGATACTTTCTGCTCAATTAGGCTAATTAGTGTATCGGTACCGTACATGTCCACCGCTGTGCTCACGCAGCGGGCCCGGGTTCGATTCCTGGTCGGGACAAGTTACCTAGGTGAGGTTTTTCCGGGGTTTTCCCTCACCTGTGAGACAAATGTCAGGTAACTTTAGGCCCTTGTAGTCCCCGGATATCATCTGGCCGTCATTATCATCTTCATCCTCATCCTCGCCTTGTTCTGAGTGAGTGTGTGTGTGTGTGTGTGAATGGTGTGTATCGTCCTATGTGTTCGTGTTGTCTCGGAGGTGGCCCCGCGTTGGGCTGATCACTCATCCGGGAAGGCCCTCCATGTCCTTGTCTGGTCAAAAAAGTATGTATGTGATCCAAAGATAATCCCTCTCCCGACAGGTCGCGGCCCTGTAAGGCCCGGGCGGCTTGGGTCGCTTAAATCCTAAAAGGGAGAGGTAAAACTACGACCAAGAGAGAGAGAGAGAGAGAGAGGTACCGTACATTGCTAAATAATGAAATGACCGGTTGATAAAGAAGATCCTTGCGCGACTTCCTTAAACAGATAATGCATTTCTTTTTGGATGTGCTTGCTTCCACTTGGATATTTTAGTTCAGATCACCAATTAAGTAAGTTACATGATTTTTCTGGTATGACAGTACAGAGTAGTAAGCCTATTTAATATGCTCATGTCTAAAACTATCAAGTCTTTTGATATATCAAGAAAGGTTTTTCAACAACGTTTCTGTTCTTGCTTGGCAATAAATGTTTATAAGAGCTTCACGGAGATAGAACGACGCTGATTTGATGTAAACGCCTATTGGCGTTGACCAAAGTGTTATTATTTAATGTTCAAAGAATGGTGTATTATTCTATTATTGAATGTAACTCTCATATTTCCTCAAGTAAACAACTTCTGCGGTATCCACACTAAAGGGTGAAAAGACCAATCATATTCATTCTAGCGATATAACCAGAACAAGCATTTAAATCTTGTACTCATATTCAAATATTATTTTAAGTCCAGAATCTGCTAGTAACAAAAGAGTAATAGTAAATAGACTTAGCTTTATAAACTTTCTCAAATGGAAAGTTACTTCGCCATTGTAGGAAGGTGAACTTAAGTTGAAGGAGTGGGAGAGGGTATTTAGTGGAGAGAACAGCATGCTTCTAATGACGTAACTTACGTTCAAGACACAAATAAAGAAAAATGAAAAAATGAAATAAAAAATCCAACAGACAAGGACACTGCATTAATGAATTCTGCAAAGTGCATAGCCGCATGACGCAATCTTTTAATCAGGTCCACTGCTCTTTTGAATAACTCGATTATTCATGTGTCTGAATCACAAATGAGAGTATTCTTTATCGTCCCAGCTTGTGGCAACGAATCTCTTTACAATTATCTAGCATGGGTAATTATTTTCTTTTCTTTTCCAAGAAAATGTACCGTCTATTATTCATTTATGATTTAATGATCTTATATTTTGAAACACAGATTAATAGCATGAAGTCAGTCAGGGTGGAACAGTCATTAAGGCACTGACTTTCTTTACCCAGTTTGAGAGTTCGACCCCGACCTCTGGCATTTAGCCTGGGTGTGCATAAATGCAACAGTTTCGTTTTGGTCGAATTTCAAGCATGTATAGAAAAACACCTGCAGAACAAAATTCCAAAACACCGACGATGGCTACAGACTTAATTAGTTGTATAGATCCGTCGATAAATAGCCACAGCACACAAAATATTAGGGCTGATGATGACATAACATATGTCGAAATGCAAACCCTGCAATAAATACGAGGGACAACAACAATGTTATACTTATAATTGTTATAGTATTTTTTGCACGACGTAACTAATTAGTGGTACTTACGAATATTGTTGCCGTGGATCGAAACTTGACATTCCCGCACGCAAACTGGTTGCTATGAAAACAAATGAAGTCTCCGTGCGGTAAAAATTACAAAAAGCACAAGTGCCGTAAGTAAAATCATCATAATACAAGCCTTTATGGAAGACCGGAACCAAGGCCCCCCCCCAGTTTGTGGTGACTTTAACAGGACAAATATTCGGTCCCTATAACAACCAACACATGAGAATCACTTTCTGAAATATAACGTGCATCTTCAATAGTGTATATAGGCCTACATACTATTTTCAGCTAATATCTCAATTAATATAAATAAATTGATATAAATATACATCGTGCAAAAAATAGCATGCAATACTCGTGCCGTAAGCGCATAACGGATCTCGGAAATTGAAAAAACTCTTTCCTCGATCCGTATACACCGCTTAGGGCACTTGTATCGCAATATACTATTATGTAACTGACGCATAGCTAATTATAGTTTTTAAGTACCGTATTTCACTTGAATATTAGTACACACTGTTTTTACTACAGTGCCCTCACTGTACGACTTGGCCGGCAATCGCACGGGCCGCTCCACCGTCACAGATAAACCGCATGCGGGGCCAGGCGCGTGACATATCACGGTACTCCCGGCGAATCGTATATATTTCCGTAATTGTAATCACAATAAAATATAAAATAAAAATACAATCTTAACCTTATCACAGGAGATGTTGGAAATGCCGTCCTTCTGCATCATTACATCTTCGGCACCTTTTGAGGAAATTGCTATTCACACGCAGTAGTTCTAATGTATAATTATGTCATGGCATTTTTAAAACACTTCAAGCAAAACTAAAAACTACTTTAACCATAAAAAAACACAAACACCGCTGTAATAATTATTCACGTGTGAACGCAATCAGATCACATACTAGACTTCAGCGGGGAGACAACGAGGCATCACTTGGGCGCTTGATACATGAGTCACGGATAGTCGACCCGTGCGATTGCCGGCCAAGTCGTACAGTGAAAGCACTGCACTATGTACAACACCTTTGTACGTACATATGTATAATATAATATAATAGTTTTACATAAGTTTTATGAATTAAGTTAGTGTATGTACGATGATATAAGTTTGAATTTGAGAATATTGATGATGATTATGATAATAATAATAATAATACTAATAATATTAATAATAATAATAATAATAATAACTATAATAATAATAAAATCAGGTAAACTGATGTAACAAAGTGCCAGTATGTTTTTGTTTAATCAATTATGATATGCGGAATACAAAAAAAAGTCAAAATGGCCGGTTTCGGAATTTGAACCAAGGAACTCCAGAATGTGAGGCCAAGACCTTACCATGTCGGCCACCTGGATCAGTTTAACGGTCTAGTTGGATAAGCGCAAGGAAATCAATAGTGTTATTTGTCATAGCTAACTGTATTTTAATTGCCAAAGCCTTATAAGATCACAGTAAAACAATAGGCTATGTTGTCATGATAACTGATGTGCATTTCATAAAATCTTTCGAATACGTATATTACCATAAAATAGGCACTAAATTGAGCATTACTCCGAAACAGGTCAACCGATTTTATCCAATATCAATAGAACACTTCCCATGGACATTATAAATGTGTATACCAAGTTTCTAGTAAAGCGTATTTGAGTTACCGCGTCTTTAAAATAGACACTAAATTGGGTTTTACTCAGGTAACGGTCTACTAGGGCTCGGACAAGTAACCGAAGTATTTGTCTATCTGGATAACCGGATACCTACAGTATAGCGTACATATACCGTGCAAATAAAACCGAATAATCGGTTATCCGAATATGGGTTTTCGGATAATCGTGTATTCGTTTCTTGTCCAATACTCTTGTAATCTATATTTAAATCCTCGGATAGTTTTAACCGAATATTGCTCACTGAGATGGTGGTAAAAAGATTTCCAAACGCAACTTAATTACAACAAAATTGGACACAACACCCTACACAGTTTCCAACCCCTACAGAGAAGTTATCTTTACACATCTATATGTTTACACCAAAATTACCTAAATATGTTGTAGAACTACCCCTCTCAAGTAGGAGAGAATCTAGAGTACGGTAAATTCTTATAAACCATCCCCTTCGCGTTTTCAACCCCTATTATTAACATGTGCTGTATACAAAATACATGAATTGACCTTTTTCCTTATCAAATTTTGAACAGCAACCCTCTTCAACCAGAAGAAGTAAAACTAGCCTACATGAGAATTCTGACTAATTACCCCTTCCTTAACACCCACCCCTGTAAGTAATGTTTTCGCTATTAAAATATAAATACTGGTATTTTTACAGGGTAATTACACGCAGCGCCAGAAGAACTAGGAGAAATTGTAGCCAACAATTCTATTCGAACAAACCATCCCTTATATATTTTAAACCCCCTTTTATGATATTTCTTTACAATTGTACATTCTTTGGCAATATTATCATCAAATTTTACACACAAAGACTGTGGAACGTGGAGAAAATTATAGGCAACGGTAAGATTCGAATATCCAACCCCTTACACAATTTCAACCCCCATCAGGATAATTGCACATTCTTTGGCGATTTCTTATAACATTTTACACACAGAAACTCTGGAACATGGAGAAAATTATAAGCAACAAAAAAATTCGAACATACAACCCCTTACGCAATCTCAACCCCTATTAGGGTGATTTCAATGCAATTTCACATTCTTTAGCGATTATTATCAAAATTTACACACAGAGACTGTGGAACTTGGAAAAATTGTAGGCAACAATAAGATTGGAATATACAACCCCATACGCAATTTCAACGCCTATTAGGTGATTTCTATGCAATTTCTCATTCTTCGGCGATTTCTTATAAAATCTTACACTCTGGAACATGGAGAAAATTATAGGCAATAAACAAATTCGAATGTACAACTCCTTATGCACTTTCAACCCCTATTATGTGATCTCAATGCAATTCTATGTTTTTGACCAGTTCTTAAAGAAATTTTACACATTACGCCTGTAGAACTGGGAGAAAATTGTATGCAACAGTAAGATGCTAATATTCAACCCCTTATGGAATTTCAAACCCATTAGGATAATTTCTACATAATTGGACATTCTTTGGCTATTATTATCAAATTTTACACACAGGGAGTGTGGAACGTGGAGAAATTATAGGCAACATAATATGCGAGTATACAACCCCCTACGCATTTTCTACCCCTATTATGTAATATCTATGCAATCTCTATGGAATTCTATGTTTTTCACCTGTTGTTTATATGAAACTGTAGAAAGGGTTGTTTGTAGAACTGGGAGAAAATTGTAGCCAACAATACCATTCGAAAAAAACACACCTTATTTATTTTCAACCCCTACTATGTTATTTCTTTACAATTGTACATACTTTGGCCATTGTTATCAAATTTTACATACAGAGACCGTGGAACGTGGATAAAATTATAGACGACATAATATTCGAATATATAACCCTTACGCAATTTCAACCCTTATTATGGTGATTTCCACAAATGCACATTCTTTGGTGAGTATTATCAAATTTTACACACAGAGACTGTGGACAATAGAGAAAATTGTAGGCAACAATAATATTCTAATAACCATCCTTGACGTATTTTCAACCCTTAATATAAAAATTATCTTTATACAATTCTACATTCTACATTCTCAAATTTTACACATAAATCCTTTAAACCAACGAGAAGACTCTAAGCAACAACGATTTTCCAACAAATCACCCTTTAACTGTTTTTAGGCCCTTTTGTATGATCTGTTCACCAATCTATTCTCTGAGTAATTTTGACAAAGTTTTACACTCAGAGCCTATAGAACTACGAGGAATTTTTAAGGTGCATTAACACTTGAATAACCAACCCTTACTTGTTTTTACCTTATATTAACAGTGTGTTAGAATGTTCTGTCAAACAATGCTCATGATTCAAAATAATATAAACGATTTAATAGTTCCCGTGTTATTTATTTTTTTATCCTCGAAGTATTCAGTCACTTCATCACAACGAATGATATCTGAATAATGTGTTAATGGAATATCGCTATTCCGAACAATCACCGTTGGGTGTTCGCATATTCGGTGATGTGATCATCGGAAAAGTATCAGTTCTTCTAACCTAACGAGACTATTACGTGAATGGTCTTGAATCCTGTGCCTCTGACGTCGCGACGTACATAACATACATTCTTTCATGTTTCCAGATCCCATCGTCACAGTACCAGTGTTTTAACTCACATTTTTGCGCTGTGAATGTCTTCAGTGTACAAAAGTCTACCGAGAATGACAGCCGCATTTAAGGGTGGCTCCTACTTAAATTAGTTTTGTCCAAAAATGTTATTTATCTTGGTTCTCGAGGGTCTCTGCTTGATATCTGATAAACATTACACAAATAATGTAAATCTAGGTATATACAATAAAAACGGGTTGAAACATTTAAGGGGTGGTTTTTATTAAAATTAATTTAGCCTAAAATTTTCTCCTGGTACTATATGTAAATTTTCATTTTAAAAATGGTTAAAGGGGGTAGATTTAAATGAAGCACATACAGTAGGGGTTGAAACACATAAGGGGTAGTTTGTTCCAAAATTAGTTTTCCCTAAATTTTTTCCGTCGTTCTATAGGGCCAGTGTATAAAGTCTGGTAAGAATTGGTCAAAAAAGTGAACATTTAATGTAATAGGGGTTGAAACATTTAAGGGGTGGTATCTTCCCAAGTTAATTTTGCTCAAAAATCTCTCCTGAACCTATTGAGGTTCTGTGTATTACGTCTGATAAAAAAATTAATCAAAGAACGAAGATTTAAATAAATACATAACTTAACGGGGTTTCAAACATTTAAGGGTGGTTTATACGAAAGTTAGTTTTGTATAAAAAATTATTTTGGTTCTGGAGGGTATTTGTGTAATATCTAATAAAAGTTTCTCAAAGAATGAAGGTTTAAGTATTGATATAAATAGGGGTTGAGTCACTTCAGAGATAGTTTCTACCAAAATTAGTTTTGTTTGAAAAATCTCTTGGTTGTAAAAGGTCTGTGAATAATAAGTTATACAAATTACTCAAAGAGTATAGATCTAAATATTGATAATAAAATAGGGATTGAAACATGTAAAGGGTGTTTTATAATAAATTTAAATTGGCCTATAATTTTCTCCTGGTTCCATAGGGTATTGTGTAAAATTTGATAAAAATTCGTCAAAGATTGTAACTCTAAATATAGATCATAAATAGGGGTTGAAACAATTTATGGGCGGTTTCTACTAAAATTAGTTTCGCCTAAAGCTTCCTCCTGGTTCTGTATGTTCTGTGTGTGAATTTTGATAAAAATGGTCAAAGAGTGTAAATTTATTTAAATGTCATATAATATGGGTTAATCATAAGGGGTTGTTTATTCCAAAATAGTTTTGCCTAAAATTTTACCCTGGTTCTTTAGGGCCTATGTTTAAATTCTGGTAAAAGATGGTAAATAAATGTAGGTTTAAATAAAGATCATATAATAAGGGTAGAAACATTTAAGGGATGGTTTGTTCCAAATTGAATTTGGCTTGAAATATTCTCTTGATTCTATAGGGCTTTTCTGTAAAGTTTGGTAATAATCGTTCAAAGATTGTAGATTTATAAAGACATTAAATAATGGGGGTTGGAAATTTAATAAGGGGTGGTTTTGTAGAATATTGCAGAATAGTGACTAGTTCTGCAGGGTTTATGTGTAAATTGTATATAGATTGTTCGGGGAATTTAGATTTGTATACAGAAAATATTACTCACGGGAGGTTGAAAATAAGGGAAGGGGTGGTTGACTTGAATTTTAATGTTGCCCATCGTTTTTACCTTGTTGAGGTAGGTGTTCAAAATTTCATGCAAATCAGTGAAAGCATGTAAATTTGTATAGGCCTATAAACACATACTTTTTTTAATGTTAGATAATACAAGAAATTAGAAGAAGAAGAATGTAATTATTACACTAATTGAACACAGATGCTGGGGGGGGGGGGTAAAATTAAGGACTGCATATTGTATGTACAGCGCGACATCAAGAATGCAGTGAGCAAGATATTGCACAAACAGCCTCTGTCATGACTCATGGTAGTAGGTATTTGTAGTTCTCTACAAGTAACCGAATATCCGAATACGCAAATACCTAACTGCGGTTATCCGAATAGCGATATTCGGTTAAACGGTTATCCGAATTTTATTTGCCATGACCAAGTAACCGGATACTATTCGGTTACACAATTACACAAATAGTCCGAGCACTACGGTCTACCCATTTGGTCCAATATCAGTAGACATCTTCCCATGTACATTATAAATGTGCATACAAAGTTTCAGGAAAATCCAATAAAGCATATCTGAGTTATCGCGACTTCTTATATTATAACATAAAAGGCACTAAATTGGGCATTATTCCGGTACTGGCCAACCAATTTGGTCGAATATCAATAGACATCTTCCCATGGACATTGTAAATGCGTAAACGAAGTTTCATAAAAATCCGATAAAGCGTATTTGAGTTATTGCGTCTTTAAAATAGGCACTAAATTGGGTTTTACTCCGGTACCGGTCAACAGATTAGGTTCAAATTCAATAGGTACTTTTCATGGGCGTCATAAATGCGTAAACCAAGTTTCTTGGCAATCCGATACAGCGTATTTGAGCTATGGCGCCTTTCTAATATAATCTATTAAAATAGGCACTAAATTTGGCATTGCTCCAGTACCGGTGAACCGATTTGGTTCAATATCAATAGGGTTCTTCCCATGGACATTATAAATGTGTTTTTCAAGTTTCATGAAAATCCGAAAAAGCGTATTTGAGTTATGGTGCGTGCAGACACACGGACAGACGGACGGACAGACAGACAGACGGACAGACATTTTTTCGTCCCCCACATAATCTCATAAAGTACCATACTGACACTTAATAATAATAATACAAACCCTCTATGGCAGTGAAGTTCATTAATCATACAAAAATTGCATCAGATTAACTTGGATTCAGTACCTTCTAGCGTCAAATGTACGTCTGTGAAGTTTCATGACGCTACGATCCTTGTAAGTGGCATCGTTAACGCAATTTTTAAAGCTTCAAGTCAACATATTTATGTATAGGTAGGGGGAAAAAAAGCGGACCGACACTTGTAGCTGATGGGGGAAGGATTTCCCCAAATATAAGGATATTTACAGATAACTGTGACACTATAGCTCAAGTTACGACCCTCTTACGTTACCTCTAATGGGTTTCGGAATGGGCTAAGTCAACTGTAGACACTAGAACAAATTTCAATACATTTCCTGCTATCCTGTGAATGGGGCTAGGCATGCGCAGTGACTCATATCGGCAACTTAGATATTTTAGTCGGTCCGCTTCCCCCCCCCCCCTACCTGTACAAGCTGCAAAAAAAAAAAAAAAAAAGAGTCGTCTAAAGTTATTCCCAGATATAGAATACTGCGCATGCTCGTCTCGTCGTCGCCTGCATTTACAACGTAGCATAGGCCTACAGTATAACTAAACCATTAGAATTGGTTGTATTGAGTCAATTGAGGGTACGCTAAGTTATCTGAAAAACGCAATAAGAATGTAGTTGAACAACCTAAATCCGTTGTAGCCATTGCATTATATAGCCACGTATTATGGTTATGTGGATACAGTCTGTAAATTGCTAACCTGGAAAACGAGTGGGCGATACTGGCTCTACATTCGAATCTCAAACTATACCAAGTTATAATATTAATTACAAGTGTCTGGCCATATGTCTAGAAAGCGAACAATATACTAATTCCAACAAGCGCTTTCTTTCGTATTGCTTATGGCATTTGTTTGTTTTGTGTAAAAAAATTATTCATTTCTTCTTTTTTCAGGAAGTTCAAACTAGCGAATATTGTTTATGAACGCATTACAGTAAAACGAATTTACAACCTTCGGTACAGACTTTCTGTCAATGAGCAAACACAGCAATGACGGAAGTTCGTTTACACCTTGTGAACCGCTTCATAGAACTTTAATTTTTCTAATTATTATTATTATTATTATTATTATTATTATTATTATTATTATTATTATTATTATTATTATTATTATTATTATTATTATATCAGGCAATATTCCAAAGTACAACATTATATGGCGCTGAAACTTGCGCCATAAGTCGACAACAAGCAAACAAATTAATGGTATTAGAAATGGATTCTTGGAGGCGTTCAGCAAGAAAATCCAGGAAAGAAAAAATTCGGAATAATAGAATAAGGGAAATAATGCAAGTTGAAAAGAATATCTTGGAAACTGTAGAAGAAAGACGCTTGAAATGGTATGGACATGTACTCAGAATGACAGAGGATAGAATACCCAAGAAAATTTTGGATTGGAAAGTAGAAGGAAAAAGAAGAGGAAAGCCCAAAGAGTGCTGGATGGATGGGGTGAAAAGGAATATGGCGAGAAAAGGATTAAGTGAAGAAGATACTATGGACAGGGACTTATGGAGGCAAAAGATTGTTGTGGGATGAAGGAATACCATTGCATTGTGGAATATTCCTTAATAAAAAAATATTATTATTGTTATTATTATTATCATTATTATCGTCATCTTTTTGCAGCCGGCAATAAATGTAATGTTTACTGTGTACTTTAGTGTTTAAAAGGGCTAAGGCTTCTAATGTTTTGATGTTAAGCATATGGAAGCCTCTATGATTATTCAGTAATATACTTGTTTTCAACAATGTAGATTTCTTTATTTTCTCAAAGGATAATTTTTAAATAGTATATTTTCGATCTACACTTACGAGGATTATAAGTGCATAGTGTTTTGTTATGCATAAATACATAGTACATTTCAGGCGCGGTTCGGGTTCATTGAATAGGTGACTCGCCAAGTATTTTTACAGAAAATACACGACTTGTAGACTAATAGTTAATAATTCTAACAACAATAATAAAACTAGGCCTAATAAAATAAAGCTAATAATAACATTAAACTAACAACTTACAATAATATAACTACCTAGATCAGGCTTGGCAAGCAATGCACTGAGAGTGAGAAGTTCTCTACCCCTACGCTCGCCCCATCCCCATTCCTTCTACCTGAGAGGTAGGCAGACTCGTGACGCATGCTACAGTGGCGGTACCACGGATATTGGATGAGAGATCTTTTAAGTAATGAATATCTCTTGAATTGCTGAAGAGTTGGCTAGGAAGGCACAAAGAAAGGTAATGGGACAACCACGAGGAAAGACGCAATGGCAACGTTGTAGCACAGTTCTAATATTCTTACCAAACCTTGAGCTTAGAAAAGCAGGTCTATATAATTAACATTATTTATTTCACGCTGAGGCAAGTTCTAGAGAAATGCAATAGAAAGGGAGAGAATATTGGTCTGGTGTTCATAGACCTTGAAAAAGCATATGATTCTGTACCAAGGAAACTGCTTTGGAAGGCATTAAATATGGCTAACATAGATACTTCAGTAATAAAAATAATACAACAAATATACAGACACAATGTCTGCCAGGTTAAAATAGGGAGGAAACTTTCTGGGAAATTTGGAACAAGCAAAGGATTACTTCAGGGATGTCCCATGTCACCAACACTCTTCAAAATATATATAGACATCAGCCTTCGTATCTGGTCTAGGAAATGCAAAAGGATGGGATTGGAGGTATCTGAAGAAATATATTTAAACCACCTGTTGTTTGCAGATGACCAGGTAATAGTAACACAGGATGGAGAAGATGCCAATTATGTATGTCGTCAGTTGTCAATGGAATATCAAAGGTGGGGACTGAAGATAAACTATGATAAGACAGAATATTTGACGAATGATCTAGATGAGCTATACATTGATGGGAGACGGATTAAAAAAGTGCAAAATTTTCGATACCTGGGTTCAATTCTGGAAATAGAGGGGACATCAAATATGGATATTAATCAAAAGATTACTAGTGGAAAGAAAATAATAGGAATGTTAAATTCAATTTTATGGAGTAGAAATATAATCAATAGTACAAAAAGGAAAATATTCAAAACCATACTACAGAGTATAGTCTTCTACGGAGCAGAAACATGGACATTAAATAAAAAACAGGTTAACAGATTGAACGCACTGGAAATGGACTTCTGGAGACGGTCTGCCAGGATATCTAGGAAAGATAGGATTAGGAATACGGAAATACGACGTATTATGGAAGTAGAAGAAGAGAGTGCAGTCACAATTGAAAGGAAACGACTTCGATGGTATGGACATGTACGTAGAATGGGAGAAGAAAGAATACCTAGAATCGTACAGGAATGGGAAAGTAAGAGAAGAAGAGGAAGAGGACGACCTGCTACTACCTGGATACAGAATGTACACATGTCAATGGAAAGATTTGGTTTAGTGGAGGAAGATGTACAAGACAGGGATAAGTGGCGAAATGTAGTGAGCAGTGTAGAGTTCTGAATGGTGGTATCATATTTTGTGTGACAGGATGAGTTATGCGATAGTGCTTGACTGTTGTATTTGTTTGGTTGGAGACAAACCTCTGTTTTGAGGAAATTTCTCATTTAATAATAAAAATTTATTAATTAGTTCTACTTATTTCCCTTATGTTACTAGTGGCATTTAAGTGATTTCTACACCGTAATTCTCAAAATAAACGTCACAACTTAGCTGAATAGTGTATTGACATTATTTAAACGTACATTATTATATATTGGCGTATTCTTAATGGCACTGTGTTAATTTAGACAGTTGGCATCTTTTTAGTCTCTTTGCAGATATTATCTTTTTTAATAACCGACTACAAACTCGATGAACTTAAACCTAGAACACATCGTAGATATTCATCAGAAATGTGACTTCCCAGCAAGCTCTTATTCAAGGTCAATAGACTGAAAAGTTGTTCAAATTGATAAGTAGTACCAAACATGGCCAGTAATTTACTTGCAAAAAGGCGCAGCTTGGGAAATGTTTTCGGCAGTGAAGTGTATAAATCCAAACCAAGTTTTCCTGAACTGCGCAATGGTGTGCTACTTTGAAGGTTAATTGATTCCAATTATAGTTCGTCATGGCCCACCAAAGGATCATAATGTAAATGGATTTTCGAAAAGCCTGCAGTCATTGTCTAACGCTTGCACGGCTACAAATTTATCTGAGAATGCTCCTGATAACTCCTGTAATAGTGCCATATATTTTTCTTTCATATCAAGCAATTCATCTTTCATGAACGATTTTAAGGATGGGAAATGGTGCAATTTATTCTCTTCTATTTGGCTCTGCCACATATTTAATTTCTGATTGAATGTTTTCACACAGTCTGTTAAAACTTAAATGTACAATCTTGTTGTGTTTAACTTGTAAACATAGGTTAAGTTCATTTACGTGAACCGTTAAATCGCTTAAGAACGCAAAATCACAAACAAAAGTATCATCTTTAAGTTCTGGAACTGCAATCCCTTTGGTTGCTAGGATAGTATTATTTCCGTAGATCAAACATTCTTTGCAACATTTTGCCTCTGGTTAGCCATCTTACCTGGCAGAAGTATGGTAAATCTAAGTATTCGGAATCTGTGAGTATCAAAATTTCCTGAAATTGTCTATGCCGCAGAGCATGCGCTCTGATTACATTCACAATCTTAACACAGGTATCCATTACGTTATTCAAAGTTTTGCACACAGTGCTCCCCTGTGAATAATGCAGTGAATGGCTACAAAGCTACAAAGGAATTTTTGCAGTCTCACTATTAGACCCATTTTTTTTCCCCACCATTGCTGGAGCTGTAGCTACGCAGACCAACTTGTCCCATTCAAGCTTAAACTTTCACGCTATCATCATCATCATCACTGCCACAAAAATATCTTCACCGCGTGCGTGATCTTTCATTGAATAAATGTCCAGCAGCTCCTCGATCACAGCTAATTCTGTATCTACACGTCTTATAAACACAGCAAGTTGAGCAGTATCTTTATTTTCAGTAGTTTCGTCCATGGCAAGGGAAAATGAACAATGTCTATCAATCGTTTCTCCAAACTTTTGCCAGATCAACAATTCTGTTGGTAATAGAACCTCGCCTTAGGTTCCAACATGAGCCGAATTGAAATTCCTCCTGATGGTAAAGCTTGTAATGTAGTCAATAATAGTAGGACATATCAAACCCTGTGCTTTATCATCTTGAAGAAAAAAAATACTTGTTCTCCCAGTCCCGATTAAATACTCTTCGTTCACTCATGTTGCACACAAGCCAGCACTGAACAGGTTTATTGCCACGCGACTAGTCTCTGAATCAACCGGTTTAGTTGTCATTACCTCGCTCCTGAAATAGAGTAGTGGGGACGAGAGGGAGGGTAACTTCGCGCCTTCAGTGCCTTCGTTCCCGACCCTGACCTAGATTGTTAGCGTAGATAGCATCGCTGAAAAGTCTGGACTTAAGGTCCACACAAAATCTTCCGACAGATGCATTGTATTTTAAGGAACCGCACACCTCATGCTCCTATAATATATATAACGAAACAACATTTCTGGTTTCCTCTATCCCCTCGTGTTGGACCGTAGGGCCTCCAAGTGAGGTTTCTGTTAGGTACATATGTAAATTTTCCGGGAGAGGGCAGAGGGACAGGTGGTAAGCCCATCGCCTCGGGAAACTAAGGTATTACTTGGACGTGAAAGGGCCGAGAAATGTTGTCCAGAGTCTCTAATTTAGGCTTGGAGTTCTTTTACGTGCCGTAAATCTACGACACGGGTCTCCCAGCTTAAAGTCCCTCCCGGAGGACTCCGTGCCCAGGACTTTTACGTCTTCAAAAATCCATCCACCGCGGCCGGGTTTGATCCCACGACCTTCAGCTCTAGAGGCGGACACCACCACGGCCGACATCGAAACAACATGCCTAATCTAATTAATAAAAGGAAATGTCTGTCTGTATGCGATGTCCAGTGAAATCTACTGCATGCAGAGATCTGAAATTTTAAACATACGTGGACTGAATTGTGGCCAAATTCACCTCAAAGCCGGATTTTTTTTATTTTTGCTTTCGTTCCCGACTTACGAGTGAAAAACTGGCAGAAAAAGTTATTTGTTTCCCTATCGCTGCGGGTGGCTTTGCCTTCTTTTGTCAAACATTGATCGATTTGGACGGGACTCCATGCAGGGATTTTCAGGACCAGGGAACTCGAATTTGAGGTCCGTTTTTCCCAAGCTGTGTTTTCTAATCGTGGAATGCACTTCAAAGCTGAATTTTTAGCTGTTATCGTTTAGTTTAGGCCTATGCATGTTTCGCATTCAAGTGTTAATAAATATAATGTTTTATTTATTTTGCTCTTAATGTTTAATTAATTACCGTGGGCGAAGCCGCGGGGAACTTCTAGTCTGTAATAATAAGAGAAGTGTCCGTCTATCTGTCTGTCGTCTGTGCGGGATGCCCAGCAAAATGTACCACAATCAGAGATCTGAAATTTTAAACATAGGTGGACTGAATGGTGGCCGAATTCACCTCGAAGCCTGATTTTTAATTTTCGCTTTCGTTCGTGAGTTATGAGTAAAAAATAAAAAAGAGTAAAAAAAAACTGGCAGAAAATGTGCGTTTTCAGTAATCATTTCATTTGTCAAATCAATTGCAGGTGGCTGGGCCGTTTTGTCATAACTTGGAAATAAAGCGTCGCGAATTTTTCAATATATCTCATGGAATTATCGATCGTTTGATTTTGCCGGTCTCCTTAGGTTAGGCGTGCTGTGAGTTCGAGTCCCTCCTCGGGCATGAGTGTAATAACGAGAAAAGGAAAACAAGGGAAACAACACTATAAACAATATAAATAATTCGGGAAAATTGACCTATGGCCGACTACATTTTACTGTTAAAAAAATGTGAGCTCACCCTGGTCGATTCGTTTGTTTATAATGTCAAGGCATGCAGACATATTAAATTTTCAACATAGACGGAGGAGGGATAATGAATGCAGTCCTAAATCGGCAAACATTGATCCATTTGGACGAAACTCACTTATGAAGGGGTTTTCTGGGCCAGGGAACTCGAATCTGAGGTCGTTTTTCCCAAGCTGCGCTTTCTAATCGGGAATGCACACCAAAGTCTGATTTTCAACATATTTAGTTATATGCCTAGTTAATTATTTAATCGTTTTAAATATGTTTAATTACTTTGCTCTTAATTTTTTAATTAATTATCGTGGGCGAAGTCGCGGGCACTTGCTGGTAGATCATAAGCCACTTTAAGGAACTCGAATGTCCGTTTCCGCCACAACAAGATTGCTATATGACCATGATGTTCGGTTCTAACTCAGTACAATAAATAGAACAAAAATTAACTTTAAATTAACAACCAATTCTTGACTCTAAAATAAAGAAAATACAACTTAACTATTATACCGGTAGACTAAAATAATGTAAAATATTCTTATTCTCAGGAGCCTGATGTAGGCCTTTAATGTTAACCTAGTGTATGAGGTTTGGTCTCCCCAGTAATGGAGTGCCATCATGCCAGGCTGGAAAAGTCCTATGGGCTCTCCTTTCTATGGACATTCAATTTACATGTCTTGCGACAGTGTAATATTTTGCATAAAAGTTACAAGACTATATTACAGCTAGGAATTTTTAATTCATCTGCCTGAACACCAATAATACCTAATACTCCTTGAACAGACTACTTACTGATGGGCACGGATTACTTGTCGCTGTATTACCAGCCTAGATAAAAGCTAAACGTGTAGGAGACTTGCTGGAACATCTAAACTTGACTGCCATGATATAATTATACTTGCGTCCCACCTGAATTATTACGAAAGCAAGTAAGAGACCTCTGACATAGCTTCGCTAGTTTTTTCTTTCTTTTAACATAAAGAAAGGTCACTTTGATGTCTCGGGTAGATCTTGTATGTAGGTGTTCGGCTGGCTTTGAACTAAGTGGCACACAGTAACCACTGCAATCCATCAAACAAAAGTCGACTGCGGAGAAGCAGCGCTCACAGTCTTTGAAGTGGTGATACTGATGTTCTGATCGCATTGATAAAAATGATGTGTTGAACCAGTTCTCCTGTCTTATCGCTATGAGATTATCTTAACACACCTGAGCAATCAGTCTAAAAAGGACATTATACATTATGTGAGACGAGCAAAAGAAAAAATTAATAACTTGAATTTTTTTCATACGGTGAAACCATGATGTAAACATGCACGTCAATAGCACCTTGCCTTAAAGGGGAAAATACAGACTTACTTCCAGAAGCATATGTCTGTTTTACTACATTGATGCTCATGCCCAGAGCTGGAGTTGGAATTTTTTCTAGGGGAACCCGTAAATTATTTATGTGGAGATTTTACGTATTTATTTTTAATTTTATGAATCCAGACATTATAGTCAAATTACTTTTTTTTTTAATGAAACACATAGAAATTACATTATAATTAAAATCAGGTAAACTGATGTAACAAAGTACCAGAATGCTTTTGTTTAATCAGTTATCATTGCAATTATGGTATGCAGAAAATAAGTTTTTTTTTTTAATTGATTTCAGAGTTAAGCTCCAAATTGATTCATTAAGCAGGGCTTACAGAAGAACAAAGGTCTAGTATTTTTTTTAATCAGATTAAAATCGTCCAGCGTCAGCAGAACTAGACAGATCTGTAATATCTCGACAATCGCATACTCACATGAAAATACAAAAGAAACCATGTCAAATTGGCCGGCTACGGGATTTGAACCAGGCACCTCCAGAATGCGAGTCCAACACGTTACCAACACGTTACCATCTCGGCCACCTCGCTCAGTTTAACGGTCTAATTTGATAAAGCGTATGTAAAGGGATAGTGTTATTTGTCATAGCTAATTGTATTGCAATTCCCAAAGTCGTATATATGAACAGTGTAAAACAATAGCCTATGTTGTCATGATAACTGATTTCCATTTGATAAATACTTTTTAATATATTACCATAAAATAGGCACTAAATTGGGCTTTACTTCGGTACCGGTCAACCGATTTGGTCCAACATCAATAGGCTTCTTCCCATGAACGTTTTAAATGCGTATACCAAGTTTTATGAAAATCCGATAAAGCGTATTTGAGTTATCGCGCGTACAGACACACGGACGGACGGACAGACGGACAGACATTTTCCCGTCCACCACACAATCTCATAAAGTACCATACTGGCACTTAATAACAGCCAATGCAACTAACTTCGTGACGTACGCATTGAATCTACGGCAAGACCGCCCAAAACCTTTTAAATGCAGGGTCATTAATTAACTTAAGCGATTGGCCGCGGGCCGTAGGCTAAGTACAGTTTAACAAAATTATAATATAAGTTTAAAATTTTATGGTAAGCCATGGTCAAAAAGGCAAGAATGCTTTTAAATTAAATTATATTTTAAACAGTGTATTCCAGAGTATTCCAGAGCTGTGTGCTAAAAGTGCATTCAAAAGTACTCACTTTATGAGAAATGTGGAACTGGTGTTTAGAACTTAATTAGTTTCCGATGTCGTGATTGCTCGCTTGTGCTTAGGAACAACAGATGTTGGAGATGCACATCTCTCAAGCTGGATGTTAGTTCTGTTTTTAAATATTCATTTTTTGAAATTGTTCACATATATACAAACACGGATACTAAACGTCGATCTTATTTATTCTGCCTATAACTTGTAGAAATTAGAAGATCTTAGGCTTTAAGACTCCTCATTGCATAAGTCTAACAGCTGTAGCAGTTCTGGTGCTTGATCAACATCAAAAGTGAAAGGTGGCGAAAACAGAGAAATTTCTGATTCCGATTTTACAAAATTTGCGAATTAAGGCTATTTGTAAATTCTTCTTCAATATTTTTTATAACTTCTGAAAAAAAATCTCGAAACATGGTTCTGGATACAGTTTTTTAAGAGCACCAAGTGCTGAAAAATGTGCCCATTTCTACAAAGATATTTGTCTCTTGAACAATTTCAGTTTCAGTTGAAACGATATCAGTTCTTTGCCTTGTAGTACCGGGTTCAAGACATTCAAGTGCACAGACTATTGTCATATCCTTCTGCTGGACAAGGGTGCACAGAACTACCTGATATTCTTCAAACATTATTTGGCCTTACTTTTGAGGGAAAAACTTTGCTCATTTTTGTGTCTCGCTGAAACGAGTTCAGGCGTGCCACATGAAAAGCCTTGTCGGGCATGATATGTCATGATATGTCACGCGGGCCGTAGTTTGAGCTACATGCAATGCAACTGTCGCGATAAAAACAGGAGATCATGTCTCTAATAATGGTTCTTTATTAAACAAAAGTGTTGCCAAAATGTACACCGATTTCATATGTACTTTTTCCTCCCTGCGTTTATGCCGAAGCGATGAAGAGTGAATTTTTACTTTGCCAGAGCTCCGTTCCGGGCCAACTTCAGTACTGCTCATGTTATAATGAAGACCGAACTTAAATGCCGGTCAGTTCTGTTTAAATAATTATAGATAAACCGAAACTTCGGGTCGGGTTTTTTTCAAAAAAAAGTTCTCATAAGAACAGTCTGTCAAACTTTTACGATTTGTCAGAGGTGTCAAATGTCACGTTTATGGTTTATCATTCCTACTCAATGTTGTGGTCTAAAATTTGCACAGAGAATGATCTTAAGTTTTCAGGAACTATTGTAGACCATACTTTGATTGAAATTTTGTACTGTACAGAAGTAGTTAATGCGCCGTGGTGTGATGGTTGAGGCACTGCGCTACAAACCGGAAAGTCGTGGGTTCGATCCCCGATGAGGTCGTTGGAGATTTTCAACTGGCCTAATTCTTCTGGTGGCACTATGGCCCTGGGGTCGACGCAGCCTCTAACAGAAATGAATACCAGGATCTATCCTGGGGGTAAAGGCGGCCGGTGCGTAAGGCTGACAACCTTACCACCTTCAGGTACCGAATGTCTAAAATCTTGGAGCCTCAACCTCCTGGAACCCTCTGGGCCTCCATGGCCTGTATAGGGAACACTTTACTTTTTACTTTACATGAGTAGATAATAGAAGACAGATAATAATTAATTTAATTTCTGCAAAAATATTGAAAAATCAATCCCTGATTTCGATGTGAGACAGTAACAAGGACGCATGAGAGAGCAATTTAAGGTTTGAGAATGTGAAATACATTTTTTATCGATCACTTTTGGACACAAAGAGTAGTAATTAATTCTCGAAGACCACACTATTTGATTTGAAAGAAAAAAAGTTACGTGAGTACATTACATCAGATTTTATTTTGGTTGTCTAACCTTCGGGGATGCGATTCGAAACGTGGTTAACGACATCCTCTTCTTTTTTACAACCAGTTTACTTTAATAGAATGATCTTGACGATTTTCTAGCAAACGCTTTCTTGCTTTTGTTTTTATATCAATTCTTAAAGCTTAATTTTTTCTGTTTATATATCTATTAACTATTATAGTAATTAAACTATGAGTATATAGGAGTGACTTTCATTACATTAGCCTAATTAGCTATTCAGCTTTTTGTGAAAAGATCCGCTTGATTGGGGGAATAATGGTATCGTCAGCGAAACCTTCTTGGATATCATAAGCCTTCCTAATATAAGAATCAAATCTTCACTAAAATAATTGTCTGTACTGCCAGAACATAAATAAAAAGGAAAGCAAAACCGTAATTTTAAGTATATATTTTATTCTCCGTATGAGAATTCTTAGATCAGTTTATGTCAGCCAAGAGGAGTCATTTCATAATTACAACGGATTTAGATAATAACGAATAATTTAATAAGAGGTTTCCGATTTATATACACACAAACATACAAATGTCATTTATGGATTCAAAACTGCTGTGATGTTCCTTCGACCCCATCCCGTGGAAGGCAATGGGAACCAATGCGGTATCATCCAAGTGCACCTTGGGCGAGAGGTGGCTCTCATCCCATTACTTCGTCCACGTAAAGGATCCCATCATCCCATCATCAAGACAAAGCACGAGTCTTCACGTGGAATCTATGTTTAAGATAAGTGTGAATCCCAAGAGTGACCATAATGAACAGAGGAGAAAGTGTGATGACTGAGGTAGTTCACTCGTTCCGCCGCTAGGTAGCAGTTACTCCGTTTGAGATTCGCGGAAGCAAGATTACTACGAGCGGCATAGGAAAAATTACAAACGCTCTTAAACAAAATAATACATTAATCTTTTTCAAAATGACTCACCTTATCTAAAATCACTTGTTAAATACTTTTGACTGCTTTACACGTCTTGGAAAATCTCATCTCCAACCGAACCGTTATGCAGGGCCATAGATGTGCTGTGGCCGTAAGTAACAGTAATTTCTCAGATTACAAGAAGCTTGACTGTAACATTTCGTTCCACGTCTTTCCAAAAACCAAAGATGTTCACAAGTAATCCACAATTATATAATATAGGCATAAATAGCTAAGGGATGATTTCATATAATATTTTGTTGCCTAGAAAATAGGGTAGAGAGGGTATGTTAGTATAATTTGATGAAAATTTGTTAAAGAATGTATATTTGTATAGAAATAACACCATATAATTACGGTAGAAAACAGCTCTTTAATAATACATTGTGTAGAATATCACAGAGTATTAATTTGTATTAATATTGTATTAATAGTAATATTATTTATATTTATATTAATTTTCTCCTGGCTATATGGGGTAAGTTATGTAGGTTAAACACGGTCAACAGTACTTATCTGTATACAAATTATGTGACAGAGATAATATTATTAAAAAAAACTATTAGATGGTTTGTGAAATGCAGGGCAGGAAAAATTTCATAAGCCACACTACAAAAAGAGGGCGCAGGATCTTTAAAATTGGGGTCTCAACATTCGATATGGACACACATATACAGAAATTGTTTTGCAATGCATTCTACATATATCACGCAATACTTCAAAGCATTTTTCCTGACTTTTTCATTAAAAAGTACCCCTCTCTTGCCTTAACTATAGCCCGCTAGTATGCTCTTAAACCCTCTGCCATTCGCCGCCCACTTTAATTGGTGAACGTTTTTATGTTAAATTATAATATTAAAAAAATCGTAATAAGATATTAAACTAATAAAGCATTTTCTATGCTAATTATAACCTACATAGAAATTACTAACATAAATGAACAGAAAATATAATAAATAATCAAAAAAAATGTCGAAATAAAAGTAGTGCAGATTTACGAAGTTAGGAAACAGCTTGATTCATTCCTTTTTCCCAACGGGTCAATCTTCCAGTAGGAGTACAAGTAGTCAATTAATATAGTTTTATTATTGAGTCCATGACACGAGTCCCGTATCAGCTATTGACGAGGAAACACGCAATCGCGCGGAGCTAGCAGAAAGTGGAAAAATGGGCATCGACCTCGAAACATACCGCGCGCGTATAGGGACGTTCGGAAGGTGTAAAATAAAAAATAATAATAACGAACAAGTACAGTACTTATCAAAATGCGTATGGTTTTTTGGTATCATTATGGTGATATTATTGATAATAGGAGGTGTCGAAATGAACCCGGGCCCCCCAGGAAATAGTGAAGGCAGTGACAACCCTACAACAGTGACGGACTTGCTTAGGAAAATGGACGAAAAACTTAACAAGAAATTAGAAGAGTTAAATAAGAAGATGGACTATGCACAAGGTATGTGGAATAACCTTCAAGAGAAATGCGAAGACATGAAAAAAGACATTGACACTTTAAAAGAATTGAAGTGGACAACTCAAAAACTAGAAAAAGAGTCGAGGCTAAGGAATATCGTCATTTTCGGGATGGAAGAGAGATATAGGGAGAGAAGAGTGGATACCTGTGATCGTGTAACTGAATTTCTAAAGACGGAATTAAACATGAACTTAAGCAGAATACAGTACATTAGGAAAACATTAGATGAGATAGGATTAAAGTGGATAGGGAATTCAGTATTGAACGAGGAAAAAAACATCAATGTGATTTCAAAAATAGTTATTAAAAGATGTAATGACATACAAAGGCAGAACCATTTTGCCGTAATGAGGGAAAAGAAATCTTTAGTATTTTACATCAAAATGAAGGAAATGTGGGGTATGGAAAATTATGTGATTGATTGCTCGAAGAAACAAAAATCTGGGCTAGCATGGTGGAGATTAGGGATATGGAAGCTTAGAGGGGCAAGAAGAAATTTCGAGAAAGGTCGTTGCCCATTATGTCTTAGTAATGAAGATGCAGAGCATATAATTTTAAGGTGTCCCGAAACTGAAACACTAAGACATAAGTTTTTAAATAAAAAAATGTTAAAGTTAAATAAAGAAGTGGCATATAAGAAATTGTCTGTAACAAAAAACACAAAAACACTAAAGGAACTGGGAAACTTTTTATACATAGTCAAAACAAAATGGGAAAAACAAATTAGCTGCTTAAGGGAAATTGGCTAGAAATGGTAAGGGGATATACTTACAAAAGGTAAACATTTATTAGTAGTAGTACTGATTTTAGATATATGAGTTCTTATGTATTCAGACGCTCTCTGGTGAAAAAAACTTTCTGTAACACCAGGGGTGATCATTTGTACAACTCCAGATACAAGAATAAATCATTCATTCATTCATTATTGAGTCCATGAATAAATTATTTAAGTATGTTTACGTTATTACTCATATTTTATGGAAAAGATGCCTGCTAATACCTCAGTACCTTTCCGATAGTTTTAGCGCCTGGAGTAAATACCACTCTATTACCCGTAAACCATTCAAGATATATAAAGGTGGTACTTGAATTGTAATAAGATTCAAGTATTTCACTAAAACTTATACGCTTGAATCTTTTTCTGGATACAAAGGTAAAAAAATAGTCGCATAGTCAAATTTGCTTCACTCTCGACATTTCACGATCGTCCCAAATCATTCAGACAGCTGTAGCGCCAGGAATAATTACCACTCAATTACTCGTAAACCATTCAAGATATAAAGGTGGTACTTAATTTAAAATAAAATTCAAATATTTCACTGAAACTTTCTCGCTTGAAGATTTTACGGTGCACAAAAATGAAAAAAATTGTCGCATAGTCAAATTCCGCTTCACCCTCCATGAAGTTTGTGTAATTGGTGATATTTATAAAATGAAATAAAAACATTTATGTCTGCTTTTTTACGGCTCTGTTTTAACTATCAGAAGGACTGCTGTGTGTAGATTATTTCTGGACAAATTTCATAGAAATAGGACCAAGGGTTAATTAAAGGTTGCGAGTTTAATCATAAGGTGTTAAACTATCATGGTGCCGCATTCAGAAGCTGAATCGCAAACGAAAGTGCTGCCAGTGATTCGGTGGACCGCCGCGCTCCCTATACCTACCAATGACTGAGCGGTCGAGTCGACACACTTTCTCCCTCTATTCATTATGGAGTGACCAATGTAGACCTGGGATTTTAAGGCAAATGCATATTTTGTTCCTTATGAAATAACATGAAAATGTTTAAATATGTGGACGTTTCATGATAAATCACTTACATTTATAGAGTTTTATAGTGCCCTAAAATGCCTATTTGGACGTTTAGAGCCTGTTTGACTATTTTAGTGCCTAAAATGCCTATTTTGTACATTTAAAATAAAATTAAACTTCCGTAATTGTAAAATCTTATAATGGACACCCCTCAATGAAAAGCAGAACAGCAGAGGTGGGTTCTTCACAGAAACTTGATTAATCCAAACAATTGTCGCTAAAGGAATGCTGACTGACGGGGGAGGGGGAGGATTAAGGGGGAAGGACTACTGTGTGAAGTCACCAGTGAAAGAACATCTGTTGAAGTTAATATAGTTCGTGATGCCTAATTTTGCAGTTAATTCTGTTAAGAATAGGTATACCACGTTTCTTGCAGTAAAAAAAGAACCATGTTACAGTTTAAGTGTATATTGTAACATTTTAAAGTCTATTTTCTATCTATTTACACATTTTTAAGGCATATTTTAAGTGCCTATATTCTCTTTTAAATGCCAATTTACTTGTTTTGAAAGCCTACTTTAGGTGCCTAAAACTAATTTTTTTAGAGCCTAAAATCCCAGGTCTACCAATAAGAATAGTAAAAATTTACCAAAAATGGAATTTCTGCTGTTGAACTCAGAACGTTATCAAGCGATGTAGAGCCAAAGATTTATAAATACACTGGATTGCTGACTGCGCGGTAGGAATTTGGTCCAGTCTGCTCGGGCGCTCCCCCCACCATCGAAGGGCAAGACGCGCGGGCAGCTGCATTATTTTAAATGGCACAATCCCTATGTTGTCGTTGTTTTATGCTCGCTCGAATTGCATATTGCATTATTTAAGTGGTATGAAGGTAAAAAAGGACAGACTACACTTATGTAACAATGATGTTTATTTTTACACATTACTAAACAAGATCAACTTCGTATATTTCTATCGAAACCCAAACTTCGTTGAAATAGCAGGGTTTGTTTCCTCTCTAGCTAAATGACCGCATACAATTTTAAGGAATAAATTTCCAATGAGCTTAATTAGAGTAGGCCTAAGTGTTGTGTAGAGTAATTTTCATTAAAGTCATTATTACCTACATGGCATTTAAATACTGATTCCTTAAAATGCATAGGCCTACATGTTTTTGTGAAGATGAACTTTGTGTTAAGTTTACAAAACTGGTATGACTGGTGAAATACAGTGCTCTACGTAAATTTCACAATTGTTATTACATCTTCAGGTGCCCTTAACAATTTTCCTCTTGATACAAAATCTGTAAAGAATGTGTATTACTAGGGTTCCCAGAAATATGAGGAAAAAATATGGGACACTTGGATCTGTGTTGAAAACAACAATACAATCTCAAGGCATTGTGTACCACATGTGAGTTTGCCCTAGTTTATTTCAAACTTAAAACAAGCAACAACAAAAGATAAATAATAGGCTCCCCTTTAATTCTATTACAAATCACACTCATGAACCATACTTCTTTAAGGAATGAATTTCATTCAACAATTGCTTATTTTGAAGCACCATGTCATGGAAATCAAAATGCTACACAATCTTCATTGAAAAAAAAAATTACAATAGACAATGCTTTTACTGGTTTTACACACAGTTTGTTTTTCTGATATTCAACTTTTCCATTTTTATCTTTCAAAAATAGAAAATGAGCTATTAACACGTCAGTATATTCACATTTACGTTTTGAAATTTTCTAATTAAGTCACTGGTGCAACAAGTTCAGTATTTTATTATTAAATAAAATAATTAAAATTTTACAAATTAGAGCTTAAACAACTTAAATAGAATTTTAGGTTTTGATCTCGGGGGAGGTCCGAACCCCCTGGACCCCCCCTTCCCTACGCCACTGGGTGCAACAGGATTCAGTTACAAAGATGAAATTCCAACGGGGTTTTCCTAAATACAACAGAGCAAACCGGCACGACCAAGCATGATCATACTCATGCTAAGTATCCCGAATGGTCCCGCAAATCGCAGTGAAGCTAGCAACTGTTAACCAGCACTGCCGTCCCATTTTTTATGGATTGTCTCTGGAGGATAAAAAATAATTACAATTAAAAATGAAAATACGGGACAAAACTGCGTCCCAAAGACTTCTTTCGGGACAACGGGACGCATTAGCGAAAAAAGGGACGTTCCCGTACTTTACGGGGCGTCTGGGAACCCTAGTGTGTATCTACTTAAATTGTCATTCCTTGTCAGTAACAATTCACAACATCCTCACATTTTAGCCTTTTCTGAAAGGTTTTATCTACAAAACCTGAGATATAATACAAAATGCTATCTTTGTAATAAGATTCCTCATAGTTATCCAAAATATCTGCTATTTCTAGTAAGTCAAGAGTCAGTATCATTTTCTTCTATTTTATCTACCATTGCACAATCTGAGATTTAGAACTGAATTCTGATGGTTTATGTCAAACTGTAAACAATTGCTATTAGCTGATGGCCTTACACTATTTATAAACATTCGTTTTCTAACCCATAAAAACTGCCTAACGTTGGGATTGTTATTATGACCACTTGCACTTCTAACAGAAGAAAAAATAGCTCTACATGGTCTTGTGACAACTTTTAACTAAGCAAGTACTTAAAATAGTTCAATGCTAACAATCTGTCTCTTAACTTTTGAATAGAGCATATATCACTTTAAAAAACCAATGGCAAATGTTTTCCTTGGATAATCTAAAATAGAAATACCATCAATTTTTAATTTTGATAAGTAATTTGAAGCATCAGACAGCATTTTGTCATCATAATCTTTGTTTGATAGCTTAATGGGTCCTTTAAAGTGTCCCAAATGGATCACGGCTATTCAAGTAATCAAATAACTGATCAATTATTCTTATAAACTTAACTGTCGGCTTGCTACCAATAAAATGAGGGTGATTGTTTGCACACAACCCTGTTGAATGGGTGGATAGGTGTCTCGTGAGTGTTTCGAACTGCTTATAAGAGCTTTGTTCTTGCCCACCGGTGGTGGGGGGAGGCGCGTAGTGGCCGGACCGTTTTCTGGCGCTCTGAGCCACTGCTGTTAGCGATCCAGTGTATTTATAAATCTTTGTGTAGAGCTGATGGTTACGAACTACTTTGTAATAATAAAACACTGAACAACTGATCGGTAGCTTTGAATATTAACTTACGGCTGAATTTCTTTTTGAATTTCTCGAAAAAGACTTTCAAATATTTTCAGTCTCGAAGGTAAAATAACTGGCTACTGGATATATGCCTTAGGAATGGGCCAATGAGAATATTTTTAATATGAGTATATAGGCCTTTAGACTATTCAATAAAGCTAAAAAATAAAAATACTGAGGATTTAAAAGTAGCACAATAATCTGCGGCATTTGTTAGGGAAATTGCAAGATTTTTTGTTTAAACCAAGTGTGGAAATATTTAACTTTTCCAATTCCATCTGCACTTAATTTCCTATATTCTTCTTTATTTGTATAACCAACTGGTGGTTCTTAAACTGGAATCAGTGTATTCATCGTGATTGTTATTATAATTCCTGAGAAATTGATCTCTGGGACGACTCAGACTATAATAGACTATAAGGCCTAATTCCTCTTTTAAAAATAAAAAAAAAAAAAAAAAAAGAGTGCGTGGAACGCCACGCGACAGAAGTAAAACTTTATTTATTTATGTATTTTCTTCAGTTTTCCTTTTCTTTGTCACTTTCATCCTCTCACGGTATCCTCTTGCTCTTTCTGCAATTGATTTCGGTTTTTTAAAGTCTGTGTGTGCCTTTTTATGAGAATTATAGTTTGTATAAGGCAAAATAGATTTTACCATAGGTTCACACGTATCAGTTCTATCATGCACTTCACTTACTGATGCTTCACGAGCATTTTCTAATGCTATTCTTCGTGATCGGCTTTCTCTCTTGCGTTCTGCTGCAGTTTTGGCCGTTACACTTCATGTATTTTCTTCAATTTTCCTTTTCTTTTTCACTTTCATCCTCTCACGGTATCCTCTTGCTCTTTCTGCAATTGATTTCGGTTTTTTAAAGTCTGTGTGTGCCTTTTTATGAGATTTATAGTTTGCATAAGGCAAAATAGATTTTAATATAGGTCCATACGTATCAGTTCTATCATGCACTTCATTTAAAGTCGTATGCGTTTTCTGCTACGACTTTGTTGATTATAGTGCTGTTCAACTTTTTTCAAAATGTACACAGTCAAACGAAAAGAAAGATGCAGTGTAAATTCTCGAGAAGGCGGTGGCTAGTGCTGTTCAACTTTTTTCAAAATGTACACAGTCAAACGAAAAGAAAGATTCAGTGTAATTCTCGAGAAGGCGGTGGTTTTAACACACTTTACCAATGTCGGATAATTTATTTAAATTTTGGATAAGCTTAATCATTGAGTTGAATCATTAAGTTTATTATTTTAATTTTTAAATGTTTTAATTTTTTTTTTTTTAGTTTTGGAAATTTGTATTTTTTAATTTTGGATTTGCGCGGTAATCAACCTCCGGGTTCCATAAAATAGATAATATACCTTTAGATTGCTTAGGAATTGTCTATTGCCATTGAGGAAGTAATGTCTGAAAAATTTCCTTTGATTACTCCTAATCATTGAGTTGATTGTTTTCTGTGCAGTCCGCTCCGAAACACGTAGTTTTGAGTGTGACTGATTTTGTGACTGATTTCGTGACGGTTTTAGTGTGACTGATTTTCCCGATTTACCCCAACCGCGAGAAAAGAAGTTTTACTTCAAAAAGAAATAGAAGAAAAGAAAGAAGAAGAAAGAGTCATGATTTATAAGGTATTTGAATATGATCATGCTTTAAATTATCTCCTAGCGAAAAAAGTAAGAAAATAGGTCCCCTATTGCATTCCATTTCACGTCAATTACATTATACGGTAGATCTGCACGGTATATCTCATGATGTTAAATCACATGTTTAAAAACAATTTTTTAGAAGTAAACAGATATCGTCTGATAAACGATCCTGTAAAAACATTGTTTCACTTCGTATTAAATCCTATTAAGTTAATAAATTCGAAATGACCTTGCAGTAAGAAAACTGACGAGATACTAATAGCAATTAATAATTAATCAAAGAATGTAGTAGGACATAACAATATAAAGTCTAGCGAGCTTTCGTTACTTCCCCTGAATTCGTTTACACATGATCACGAATCCCTCGACAAGCATGGTGCGATGCGCTCCCTGCTCGAACGAAAGCATGAGGTATTTACGGGCTAGCAAAAACAGGACCGTGCAATGCTCTTCTATTAATGATTATGTACTTCATTTTTTGAGACAGAAAATAGTTAACAGCTGGGGTCCTTTATATGGAGGAAGTTAGAGTAAAGAAAGTCAAAGTCATAGGTAGCAAAAAGCCGTTTCTGTGATTTGTACTTAATTTGATCATTTATGTTTTCAGGCCTTATCAAACATTAGTTTCTTTCGGGCTAACCTTTCCACTGCTGCTGACCTATAAATTCATCTCCCCAAGAATTGTATAAAAGCAGAGACATAAGATTAATAGAGTTATGTTTTGTGTGAAATATGAGGATTTTTATTCGACTACTGTTTGCCATTCATGGAAGCCAGATATTTTATTGAAATTTTCCTAATATATTTCAAACTTATGGCCCACTGATGATTTTGCTTATTTTCAGTTTATAAATTTAGCTCTGAAAGGGTTAATGTACTTGAAAATCTTTCTCATTTAACATGTTTAACATATACAGTATATAAAAATTACAATTGTTACAGTGGTATAAAATCACAAGAGTATTGTAATAATAAGATTCACAAAATTTGCTGTAAAACACAATGAAAATAATAATTAAGGTATAAGTGTTAACAAAAGAAGTAAAAGGTAAAGTGATCCCTCTATGGACCTTAGAGACCCTAGCGTCCCGAGAAATTGAGGGTCTCACTTTGAGACGTTCGGCACATGACGGGGTAAGGTTGTCAGCCGCACGCACCGGGTGCTTTTTACGCCCAGGAATACTACTGGTACTCATTTCTACTAGAGGCTGAGTCGCCCCAGGTATATAGTGCCACCATAAGGATTAGGCCATTGGAAAAATCCGATCGACCTCATCGGGGAATCGAACCCCCCGATCTTCCGGTTTTGTAGCGCAGTGCATCAACCACTTCGCCACGGCGGACTCCTACAAATGTAAAACGTTCAACTATTTTCTTGGGGTGACAACATGTTTCGAACCCAATGATTCATAATCAGGCCTAAAAAAGTAAAAAAAACAAATTAAATTATTATACAAAATTAAATTATTATACAAATTATTATTATACAATACATTAAGTATCCTCACTCTCTTTTTAAATTTATTGCAACAACAATACAAAACTTTCAATGACCTCGTTTTTCAACACAGTTCAAAAATGTATAAGACAATTATCCTGTCAGTTATGTTACATGGATGTGAGACATGGTCGCTTACTCTTCGGAAAGAGCATAATCTGAGAGAATTTGAAAACAGAGTGTTAGGAAAATATTTGGGCCTAAGAGTGATGAAAATGGGGACTGGAGAAAACTGCATAGCGACGAACTTCATAACCTGTACTCCTCACAATTAAGGATAATTAAATCATGGGGGGGGGGGGGTGAAATGGGCTGCACATGTTGCGCGCATGGGGGAGGAAAGACATATCTCAAAAATATTGGCTGGGAGACCCGAAGGGAAAAGACCTCTTGGAAGACCGCTTTATTGGCGGATGTAATGTCTTATTTAAATGATTGTATTTAAATATTTAGTTGCAAGGGATATCCTAAAAGGGAGAGGTAAAACTCAGAAAAAGAAAGAAAGAAAGAAAGAAAGAGAGAAAGTTGCAAGGGATAAATTAGTTAATTAGCACCACGTATGACAGAATTAAGTTTTTCAAAATGCAGAGTTTGTTACTTAAAGATGAGCTTAAAGCCGGAAATTTTCCTTCATTAAAATCATAAAATTGGTCTTGGATTGTATCAGACGTCATTAAACAATTTGCACGATGAATTCAATGCCCGATTCAAAGAAATTAATGATGTGGCACCTCAACTTGAATTTATGACGCCATATTTTGTCCTGAAAATCACCATCATGTTTCCAAACAGAGCTGATAAAAGTACAGGTTTTGCCACAACACCGGCGATTTACTTTCATTTTACAAAGGTATTCATCCGCAGGAATTTCCAAACTTTCACGCATTTGCCTTAAACATTTACGTCAGTGTTCGGTACAACTTATGCATGCGAACAGATGTTTTCAATTATGAATTTAAATAAAAGTAAGACCGCCTTCTCTGTCTGATGTTATCTTAGAGGCCGAACTTAGAATTTTCATTGCCAAATCGATTGTACCCAGTATTGGTAAATTAGCTGCGGCAAAACGATATTAACAATCGATTTGAATTCTACATCTAGGCCTACAAAAAGAGAGAGAGAGAGAGAGAGAGAGAGAGAGAGAGAGAGAGAGAGAGACAATAAATGGTGTGTGTATGTGTTCACAAAATTGTTATTAATAATTGTTTTCGTAAGTTGAGCGCTGGCTAGATCTGTGGAGCTGCCTCTAGTGCTACACCGGTGCTGGCCTGCGCCGTGGCAGCACCTCAGTTGGAAAGGCCTGAGTTAATATGTGTGATACTGTCAGGAGAATGTTATATTTAAAATATGGTGAGATTCCTAAATCTCTTTAACTTGGAGATTGCATATTAATTTTTGAATGGTGCATATCGGTACCTTTTGTCCACCTAAAACCTCAATGATACAAATCTTAACACATATAGGCCTATATGAGGAATTGTGCTACATATTTTTCACCGTTTTCTTATTTGAATTCACATTGTAATGCTATCACTTATTTTATCAATGTTATGATAGGGCCCGGACTTTTAGGTTTTTATAAACCCAGTTTTAGTTTTGAAACATATTAAAATAATTTATTTTAGTTTTTTACCATTTTTATACATTTTTTAAATTTCGTTTAAAAGTACAATAAATAGGCCTATATTTAAAAAAATTAATTCATGTTGTTTTTACTTAAATTTTCATGCCAGAACGATAACGATTTTTAATTACCCCTGCCATTTCCAACTCCACCACAAACTCGACAAGAACTTTTTCACTTAATCAATTTTCGGAATACTTGACTTTCGGCGTCTTGTTGCAGCAAACACTGTGAAAAACCCTGGAATTGTAAGAGTCTTAAGAATGCTAGCAAGGAACAATATAGTTTAAAACCTAAGAATCCGGGCCCTATAACTGTATTAGGGATGCGTTATTATATTACAGCAGTTTATCGTAGTTTATGTTGTTCTCAGTTTACATTTGCAAAACATGCATAAACAACTCTACAGCATTTGTATTTGCCTATACTGTATTTCATTGCTACCGTGAATAGAGTATACTTGAATTTCACTATCTACAACCAACCTTCGTAATTTGTTAACGATGATTTTTTTGCAATCACATTCTTGAAGTAGTGCACACGCCCTCGTGTCTAGTCTGGTCTTAGTCAAGGACCAGGTGCAGGATAGTTACGTCATATCAAATCCAACACGTGGGTCCAGGGTCAAGGAGATTGGACACAAACCCTCTCCTCTTCAAATTTACTGGTTAGGGAACTTACTGCTTTCATATGGGTTCATGAAGATAACAGTTCTGATAAAATAATGCAGTAGCTTACGTATGTTCTCACGTTTGTGATCTCATAACTATGTAATAAATTATATCTCATGTAATATTATGCACGTACTTCCTTACATTTCGGCGTTACAATCAGTATTATTGAGCTTTTGAGGTGATGAATGATATCTTATCTCTTATAAATTAATACTCAACCCCGAAAAATGGACAAAATAAGTGGAATTTTTTTATTTTTACGCAAAACTCAAGTTAATGCTATTATGCATCGGCTCTGTCCCGTCCAAGTACGAAGGTGTAACGCACAATATTATTATTATTATTATTATTATTATTATTATTATTTTTTTTTACAAAAAGTATAATAGGTAGGCTACAATTACAAACAAATGCATACATGAAGAGACATCTTTTGTATATTTTTTATATATAGTCGCCAAGTTTCTCAACACATTTCTCCCATCATGATACCAGTTTCAAAATACCCTATTCATAGAAGTCCGTTCGGTTGGAGTAAAGTCATCTGCGGACTGCTATTTTCACTTCTGCATCTGACGCAAAGCGTTTACCGGTCAGGAATTTCTTCATGGTGTCAAACTTCTTCACGACAATGCTCGCCCCCATGTTGCTGCAGGTGTTCGTGAGAAAATCAACAAATTTGGTTGGGAGGTGCTCCAACATCCTCCATACAGTTCAGACCTGGCACCGTCGGACTTTCATTAGTTTGGTCCCATGAAGAAAATCCTGGCCGGTAAAGGCTTTGCGTCAGATGCAGAAGTGAAAACAGCAGTCCGCAGATGGCTATACTCCAACCGAACGGACTTCTATGAACAGGGTATTTTGAAACTGGTATCACGATGGGAGAAATGTGTTGAGAAACTTTGCGACTATGTAGAAAAATAGACAGAAGATGTCCATTCATGTGTGCATTTGTTTGTAATTGTACCTCTTAAACTTTTTGTAATATATATATGTATATATATACATTGTGTATACATATATGTATACATTGTGCGTTACTTTTCGATCCACCCTCGTAATATCTTGGTTTCTTTTAGCAAGTTGTTGCTCGTACTCGAAGTCAGTGGAATTCTAACACGAAGTTTGTTTGTTTGATTTGTTCAAAATACCATGGTCCAGGATTCCACGTTTATTATAATATAGTTGTGTATCTCGTTTAGGAAAAGCCTTCCCCTGTTAAGCAAACACCCCCTTAATAGGTCAGTTTTCATAGAACCTTCAGTGGTCGTTTGATAGAGGCTTTACTGTATTAAAAAGGACATTCGCAAGAAAAAATAGGGTGGGACGCGAATTTTTTTCTTGTCATTACATCTATTTTATTAATATTATTGTGTCTTCTAAAACTGCGCTATCAATTTTGTTTAAATTTCTACATTTAAAATATTGCAAACTTAAAACCCTACAGATTTTGTTTACCACATCAACAGATTCCTCTGAAGAGCAGTTGTAAAGAAGGAAGACGAGTCAGGCTGTACACAATATTGGCGGTTTTCCCTTAAATATCCACTAACTTGGTTCCAAGCCCAGGTAAAAGGAGTCAGTTACATTCAAGTTAGTAGTTTTTAACTCTTCCTTGTAATTCAGTTGTTTCTGAAAGTCATAATTATTGTAATTGTATATAGTATTATTCATACATTAATATTGTTTATATGTAATAGAATCCTAGACGTCTAGTGACTGAATCTCATGTTAAGGAGTCAAAGAATAAATTCTCACTTCTAAAGCGAATTTTTCATGCTACCAAAATCTCTTATTCATATCTGACTTAAGTGAGCAAAATGAATCTCATAACCTAAGGTTTTGGATTCCGCATTAAACGTTAAATACTTGGCTACTGTAGTAACACACACACACATATAAAATATATATATATATATAAATGTGTGTATATATATTAGAGGTGTACAAATCTCGATTTTAGCTTGCCCATACCCGCTTCAACGCCAGGCAAGCAAGTTGCCAGCGTCATAGCTAGCAAACAGGCAGGTTTCTTTAAGCTTGATGGGTCAGGTCAAACCCAACCTAGGCAAGTCAGAATAAGCTTGCGACATTCCTATCAGCTAAACAACTGTAGTTGCTAAGTGTAGGTAATACTTTCTTGCTTTTTTACATGCTGGTAGAAGAAATTTATCATGCAGATAAATAAAAGGTGGATAAAGTATTAAAAATCGTTTTAGCGTCTTAACACATTTATTATTTTTATTATTAGGTAGATTTCGAAGAAAAATCTACCTATTGCAATCGATACCATGTCACGACTTTCGAAAAATTCTCTCATATCTTTACGTTTCATGCCTCCCTAAGTACGAAACCACCGCGTGTTCATATATACATATCTTATATCTTATATCATATAATATCATATATATATATATATATATCTTTACACGCTAGTGGCCGTAATTTTGAAGATATTTGACCCAAATTTTATTATGTTATTTCTAGGCCCAATAGTTCAGACAAGTTCGTTAATGAGCAAAATTAGCCTAAGGGGGTGGTCGGGGGAGGGGGTTGAAATTTTAAAACATTTATATCTCGGCCCCTATGAAGTATAGAGGGAAACTTTGTTTGAATAAATTAGAGTACTCCTTATGGAGTTCACAGTGACACCAACGATTCGGGGGTTTTGGGGGTACGAGTTGGGGTGGGGTGGTAGGATGGAAATTCGAAATTTTTTTAACTACTTCTTGTGGGGTATCGTTGAAAAGCTCTTGATGTGTACTCTACAAATCAATAATTATTTTCTTGATAGTTCTCATATAAGGCGAGATTTGAATGTTTGAAAAAGTTCTCTTACCTCTTTTTTGCAGTTATTATTGCGGGTTTGTCATGCCAAGGCTAAAGAAGAAGAGTGCTACGCAGCGACAGTAAATTAAATCAAACGCACTTCGAAATCTACCTCAGCCTGTAGGCTTGCCTAAAGGGATTTTTGTTATTGTTATTATTGATTTTATGATGTTTTCTCGAAAATGTTAGAAAATTTTTCCTATGCCGGACTAGTACCTTTGTTCATTGATCAAACTCTCCACTTTTTAGTTTCTCCTCGGCTTCCTTCAGGGTAAAATTCTCTAAACACATCTGAACTTCCTCAACTAAGTAATTGCACGACTTACCAGTGCACTGATTTACCCAGTTTCATATTCTTTCCGCCAGGCTTTGCAGTTTCCTTAGGCCCCGTGAAACCCACCAGGTTTAGAGGAGCTTGTGCCTCATAGCGACAGTATTGCTTATCATCGTAGTAATCTGGCATGCTCACTTGTCAAGCAAGTTAAAAGCTGTGACTGGTTGCAAAATTTCAAAGGGGCAAGCAAGCTAAAATCAGAATATGTACACCTCTATTATATATATATAGTTAAGAACTACTATATAAATATATATAGTAGTTCTTAACTCACGACAGTGAGATCTTGTCTCTCTAGCTCGTAAAAATTCTTCCATGCTTTTATTATGTTTGCCGTACATATAGTACAGATAGAATCGTCATTAAAAACATAATAATAACAAATACAATACAACACTATACAATTAAAAACTAAAAAAATCATTTAGGTCATAAAACGAATCTAATATATAAAATCGAAAGTGTGTATGTATGTATGTATGTATGTATGTATGTATGTATGTATGTATGTTTGTTCCTTATACAAATCTACATTTCTTTACCAATTTACTCGACATTTTGCACACATACCCAGTTAAGCCCGGGAAGTATAGCTGTCGACATTAAAATTGAAACAAATCAGTCCTTCCCTTGAAAATTATATAATTTCTATGAATATTCAACTGAAAAAAATGAAATGTTGTTCAGTTCACATGGCAACAGTGAATTGTTTACTGTGATTACATAGGGCCTTGGCAACTATATAGCCTAATGCTGGACTTTAACGAATTATGATTCCATGTAATATATTGGCGAAAATAATTACTGAAAAATGAATTACACGAAAATAAAGCACAGTGTGATGCAGTCACATAACTTTCTCTACCCTCGACATAAGAAATATTTTCTCACTTCACATTTTGATGTAGAATAAGAGGTCGTATTGCAGGAGCAACTTAAGTGTGTGAGTATGCTATATCAGAAGTCGGTAAATAGTCAGTTATCCATAGCTGTAGGCTTTTCATTAGTTGAGATTTATCATAGGCCCTAAGCATGGGATGGAACATTTTGAGTCCTATGCTCGCAGGGTATTATGTCCCGGGTTTTAGGGGAGGAAAGTATGAAAGTGATACTGCATTTCTATTTTATTTCAGCTCCGAAACGGTTGTATGGTAACATGAGAATGAGAAATAAAATTTTCCGTCAAGTCAATACAATCTTATGTAATTTATGTTTCTTCTTATTTCAACCCCTCCCAGGCATGATGAGTGGAAGCAACGGAATGCAGCATTCGACATCCTCTATGAACCATAAAAAGCTATATCTAGCGTTTTCTGAGGGAATATTCTGAGTGCCATATGTTGTTCTTCCTCATTTCGAATTCTACATACATTATTATATCAGGACCTAGAGTTTTAACATCGAAAGTCCTCCATAAGTTAATTTCAAATTACAAAATACAAAGCCCGGGCGACGCCGGGCCTTTTCAGCTAGTTCTTAATAAAAATGTCTTATGTATCAACTTATACAGACCAAGATTACTGATACTATAAATACTGTTTGGACTTTTTTTAAATTCTACTAATGAAATAAACTGGAGTACTTGAGTAATGAGATAAGTGCACATGATTTCTTTGTCTTGTTTCATAATTATGTATAACCATATTAAGTCTAAAATATTGAAGATTCTTCTTATAAAATACACCAGCTTTAAAAATTAAAATGCTTGTAGCAGTTAGGGCCAGTTGTATAAACATGTAATCTGTGGTTAGCATGCAAAATTAACTTTCAGTTACATTTAACTGTATTTTTGTTGTTGTATAAACATTAATCCAAGTGTATCTCATCCTAATCAACAGTTTAATATACCTGGTGAATTTTTTCAAGTTAAAACATTAACTGATGATTTGGAAATTTTAAATACATTTCAAACAGTGAATTGACACTAGAAATTGTTTTTACAAGTATAATGTGAGTTATTAATTATTATTTTCATATCATTTAGATTCAGTTTGCTTTCATTTTGTCTAGTGACATTAAAAATTCAGATACCAGTACCTTAGCTTTGTTGTTGATTATAGCTCTATTATAGCTCTATATTACAAAATAGCAACATTTATTTATAGATTTCTGATTATTCTAATACAGTACCTCATCTGGTGATGCAATGAAAATCCATCATGCATCTCATGTATGTCATAAGAGAAGGTATCCTTTATTAGTACTGAATGCCGTGTAACCGAAATTTGAGTAGAAGAACTAGACAGAGGTTATGTCTCTAATTGAAAATCAAGAACAAAGCGAATTCGTGATATGTTTATGATCAGGATTCTAATGACATGTCATCCTTTTACTGATGCTGCATAGACATTGCCAACTTGTGAATAAATCCTAATCATGGCCTTTAGATTACAGAAATACATTTTTATTAGGCCATTTTTTGTCATTTTATGCAATTTTATATTTTTAGGGCATTTATTTCAATTTTAGGTCATTATTTTGTCATTTTCGTGTCATTTTCTTCCTAATTTAATCATTTTCATGTATTTACATTGAGTGTATTAACATTTTTCTTCGCTAGCGGTGCTGTCTTTGAAGTGTTGTTTGTTTAATGCAAGAAGGAAAAATTCGGCTTTAAAGTATTGACATGTCTCAGTCGGAAGTGAGAATCAAAGAAACGCCAAAATTTTGTATTATATTACTATTGTTATTAGCAGGGTTAGGATTTTTAGGTGCAAATTTTATATGAAAAAAGGAAGGGAAAAGGTGCTAAAATAAGGTAAAAAAGGGGACAAAAAAGTGCTATTTTACTCAAGTAATTCAAAAAAATCTATCTTCTATTAACAGTTATTGAGTTGCGAAAAAACACATCAAATCATCACTCACCAGAAACAGTAAAATACAGGAAGCTGTTGTACTTCAAGACATTGAGCATCTCTACATTTTTAAAAATAAGCCTGTTTTTATTAGGACATAGAATGTCTTTGTACATGCTAAAGCTTCTTTCGACATCCACAGAAACCAGTGGGGCAAACTTTGTATTCACTCGGAATGGCAACTCTACACATGTGGCAAATTCCTCAACATCCGGATTTTTCTGAAGACTAGACTCAAGTTTGTCTTTTGCAAAGCCCTCTAACTGGTCCCTCACTGAAGTGAAAATATCCCATTGTTTTTTCTTTTCGAGACCTTGTTCTTCCAATTGTTTGATAGCTGCAGTCAAGTACTTGTAACCATGGACACAAAATAGTTCTGTCTCCAAATTCTGTATTTTTTCCGGTAGCAGAAGTTGTTGGGCCTTGGAAATCACACCTGCGTCTGCTGGATCCAATGAAAGCACAAAATACTTAATATTGTCAAAATTCTCACACAACATAACAGCACACTGAATCCATGATCCCCAGCGAGTAATGACCGGGAATTTTGGAAGGGGGAGGCCAGTGATTTCCTTGTAGGCAACAACACGACTCGGAGCTTTCTGTAGAATCTTCTTCAGGGCAGAGATGTATTCATTTGCAATGTCGTATTCATTCCTTATGGATTCACAAACCCTGTGAAGGGCATGGACTAGGCATGTCACATGCTTTAACTTAGGGAACAAAGGTTTCAATTGGTTAATTGCTGAAACCATGTATGGAGCCTGGTCTGTAACCACCAGAAGAAGTTTTTCAAATGCGATACCACTTGGCCACAGGTTTTGACAGAAGTCCATGATTGATTGCATTACTGTACTGGCGTTGGCTTTCTCCAGTTCGTACATTTTAATCAACATGGGCTTAACGTTCTCCCCTGATAGGGGAAAAACTAAAATGTTCAAAACATATCGTTCCATTGAGTCTGTAGTTTCATCCAATATGATTCCCACATCACAATCAGTCACTTTCTCCTTGATGGTTTTTATGGTTTCTTGGTAAACAGGCTCCATGTAGTTTCTTCTTATAGTACTCTCATCAGGCACTGACATCTTTGTGTATTTTTCAAGGAATCCTTTGAAAGTCGGATGGTTTACCTTATTGAGTGGAATTCCCGCTTGTGTAAGAGCAGCACATAAATCAATGTTGAATTTCTTCAAATTTTGAGTTTTCGATGAACCCTGTTCAATCGCATTCCGTAATAAAGGTTGTCGCGATTTATTTGCTTGAAGTGTCTTGCTCTTTTGATGCTTAGAAGTGGAAATGTGTTGTTTGATGCGGTCTCGCTGGTGTTTTTCATCTAACAAAATTCCTGAATCGCAAATGCTACACCGTATTACAGTTCCATCTGTTTCTACGGAATCTTGTTTGAATTCCTGAGACAGAGAAAATAACCGGGCTCTGGACACCTTAGGCATGGCAAAAATACACTCATTTAATCACAGATTTGCACTCACGATAAACAGACTACTGACTGGTGAAGTCAAGAAGATGGACGTGAGAGAAAGAGGATTTGCGTATACACAATATTTTTTTTATAATAAATTATAATTTGGTGGAATGAAATACGCATTTCCATTGTAGCAAGCTATTTGTTTCGGCAAAGTGAAAGAGGAATTGCACGCACACACAGTATTATTGTTGATGGAATGAAATATGCATTTCCATTGTAGGGAGCTATTTGTTTCGGCAAAGTGAGAGAAAGAGGGTTTGCACGCACACACGTATCATTTTCTGTTGTTGCAGGTGTGCTTTCAGTCCCGCTTTTACTGGAAGTAAAATGGAATGAAACTCACAAGTCATTCATAACGCTTTATAATGATAAAATGCACTCTAGAAGAATATTGATAAGCTACAGTATATGAAAAAGGGGAAGAAAGGGGATTATGGGCACTGTTGAGAAAAAAGGGGTAAAAGGTACCAAAAAAGGGAAAAAAGGTGCTACAAAAATGTCTCCATTCTCGACTATAGATAAAATCTCACACTGTGGTATCTTTCCGAAGAGCTTTAATTTACCCTACGAGAAAAGGTGCGCACCTAAAAATCCTAACCCTAGTTATTAGATTGACTTGGCACCAGAGTCTGCCACCTGCTTTGATTTGAGAGTGCAAACTATTGTTTACCCTCAATAAACAATAATATAATCCGGGAGACCGCAAAAGGAAATGCCGAAGTTTGACTCCCCAGTGCCTCAGTGCCAGTATAAATTTCCGTGAGAAAAGAACATTCACAACATTACAGCTATTTCCAGTTTTTACAATTATGTACAAACTAGTCTATAAGTTTATGTATACAATAATATTTTTTTATAAATAAAATATCAGTTTTTAGGTCATTTTTTTATAATTATTAAGTCATTTTCTTTAAAATTTAGGGTCATTTTATAGGTCATTTTTCAAACAATTTTAGGTCATCAGAATCCGGGCCCTGTTTATGATACTCATGGTCAGCCCTGAAGTTCCATACAAATTGTTGTGATTGAAAGCTTCCAAATAGCTACTGGGGACAATGGAACAGCCAGTAAAACCATTCATAATGTTACAAGAGAAAAATATGCTTTAAGGCCTCTTTTATTAGAATGCCAACTAAGGACAGTGTCATAAGAAAACAATACTAGATTTCTACAGTATTCGTAACCTTCCAGGCATTGTAGGTGCTGTAGGTTGCACTTTTGAAAAAAAAAATTGTATTAAACAGTTGAAAATAAAGACTAAAGACATATCTCTTATATATATATAAAAGGCTTTGTCCTGACTGACAGGAATCAACGTAGAGCCTAAACTATAACAGGTAGAGACTTGGAATTTTGACAGTACCTTCGTTTCATAATGTAGGTGCTCACTAAGAAATGATTTTGAAAAATTCTGATTTTAAATGCCAAAAATCAAATGTTTTTGGGAATACTTAATCCCTTTTTACACAGAATTATCAAATCCGAATCACATTTGACATTGAAACATATTGTTGCCAGTGGGTTTCAGATGGGTTTGGAATTAAACTAAATGGAAGTTTGACAATTACAGTTGGCTTTGTCTATTTTTGTCATACCTTGGAAATTAAACTTTCGCGATCGCTTGAATGTTGTAAGCCCTAATATGGTCAAACATTGTTTTATTTGGACGAAACTCACTATACAGGGGTTTTCTGGACCAAGGAACTCGAATCTGGGGTCGCTTTTACCAGGCGATGCTATCTAATCGTGGTATGTAGTCCACGTGATTTAGGTGTTAATAAATATAATGATTTAACTATTATGCTCTTAATTTTTAATTTTGAAATAATTATCGCGGGCACATGCTAGTGTGTAATATGGAGCTTTGTCTTTAATTAAACAATTGAAAATCAAATACCAAAGATATAAACATAATACTCTCTGCTAATTTCCCTCAACTTTTGCACTGTTGCCAGATGTTTTATTATTTCCTCCAGTTATTTAAAACTGTGAGTTCTCAATCAATGGTTATTTTTATACAACAACATAAGAAGCTAATTATTTTCAAACTTTCAGTTAAAAACAACCATCAGTTTGTGAGTTTTATACAACTGGCCCTTAGAGTATTATGTAATTTAAAATACTCACGTAAGGAATTTCTAGGTTTAAGATTAAATATTACTCTTAAAATTCTTTTCTGAATTGTAAAAACCTTCTGAATATTAGGTACACAACCCCGTACTAATATTTTATAATAAATTGTAGACTGTACAGAAGCAAAGTCCACATTTAGTAAAGAATTTATATCAAGAGAATTCTTTAAACATCTGATAGCATAACCTGCTTTGTTTAATTTACAACAAACATTATCTATTTGTAAATTCCAAGTTAAATTACAGTCCAAGTAAATGCTTAAAAAAATGACATGAATCTGAAGAATTTAAAATAAAATTGTCGCACTGAACAGACAGTTTAGTAATATTTCTATTTTGGAACAGTAAACAGACAGTTTTTCAACGGTAATGAGATTATTCATATTACACCACGTTTAAGTTCAGCTACAGCATTAAAAATTTTAGATCTCAATATTATCTGCGGTTGTTACAAATGACATAATTCCTTTTTTCGGTCGATCATTTTTGTTTAACTTGCAAGTTAGAGAAGACTATCTCAGACTTCATTTCACATTATGCAGTGGAAATAACGATTGAGATTTATTGATGTTTTAGAAAGTTCTCGCCAAGTTTGTTAAAACATATCGTTAACCCACTTAATATGGTCATTTGTCTGAACTTATATTGTTTTTTTCCCTAGATTCCATCGTCCAAACCGAGTAAATAACGTCCAGGAATACATCACAATACACAACAAAACAACTCTATAAAGTGGGAATAGTTGTGGTTGACCCCTCAAGTAACCCACAGAAAATCCTAAATGATTCTAAATTTTGGTAAACAATTCTTCTTCTTGCTCGTAATAAATTTTATTTTTAATTTTCCTATAATAAGCCAAGAACAAACTGTATGGGGGTGTATGGTGGCCCACTCCTACCTAAATATAAAAGATACAGGCTATAAGCATAACGTAACAAAAATTTTACCTAGTAGGGAAGTGGTATAGGCTATTTGAACAGCGTTTTGGAAAAGTTCTACCGTTGCATCATCCCATGGCAATATAACATACCGTCATGAAGCATGATAAAAGGTTTAAAATTCAGAACTATTCAACAATTATAAAGCAAAATACCTTTTAGGCATATGGGAAAGTATTTTAATTTATTTCTTCTGATGTTTACTAATTATTTCTAACTCCGTGGCTCTATATCCCTGGAGGAACTAGCCCTACTATCCAACCACTGCGTCATCTACCATTGGCAGATGGCAGAATTGGGGCATGTGGTCAACATACCGACACCCACAATAGTGGTGGTTTCCGTGACCGGACTAATTATTTCAGTATTTGAAGATACTTGGAGTGATTTTTACTTTTAAAAAATGCGCTTTTATCTGTAAATGCGATAAACTCGTAAAGATCAAGACATGTTTTAATGGTGTTGTAATCTATTTAGAATTACAAAAATATAAACATTAGTTTTATAACTTAACACAAATAAACACACAAATGTTTAATATGTTTTTAAGAAACATACGAGACAAAGATCACAGTGTTTGCTTTACATCTCACGAGACGAATTTACGAATGCTTCCGTATGTCCTATTAGCTACCCTTACACACAAGCTTTATCGCTCGAGTTTAGGCAGGTGCGCACTCAAATGCTCGTGAAAACATGTGCATGTAAAGGCAATAGACAAACAAAAGAAACCGCGCGGTACGTCATTCGTGCAACGCTGCACTCTTTCGCCTGGAAGTGTGTGTGTATGTAAAGGCAGAAGACAAACAAACAAAACTTTCCAAGAGCACATCAACTCCTCTGTTCTGAACTTTAAACAATACCGCACGCTCTTAGCTGGCGTGTCGAAAATTTATACACTCCACGCGCCGTTCTTTTGAGAGAGAATTCGCGCGTGTTTGGCAATTACACGCACAATCTTACGCGCGTACTCTTTTGTTGACACTCTATCATGCGAGGAAGAACGTGCATGCATTTTGGGCTTATTTTTTCACCGCGCGTGATTGCCTGCTAGCTCTTTCCTCCGATATTGCCCGTACGCTCCCAGGAGTGTGGTAAAGAACTTGTGTGTGGGGCTTGCAATTATCTCCCGTCCGTTCTATCACGCACAAAACCTCTTTGTCCTCATTTTTATTGGCATGATAGTTCTTGCGCCGTCATCTCATTTGTGTTCTTGCCTTATTGCAACTAAACTAGAAATAGTAATCTGCACAGCCTTGACTCACTACGACGAGGCTACGTTCAGCAATGCAGTAGCATTCCGGAGTATCTGTGATTCCAATTATAGTCTACTATTAGTGAGGAGATACAGTCACTTCAATGAACAACTTTGCACATAGGGTGAAAGTACAACGAAAATAAGGATATATAGGGATATTTTTCCTAGTAGATATGTGTTCATGAAACCACAGAATATTATTTCTGTTGATCATTACATGAGAATATTTCAGAAGAACAATTCCTCTGACACTGGGATTCGTACCCACGACCTTCGACTTTACGTGCCGATGTTCTACCAGCTGAGTTAGTCAGAGTTCGATTCATAGCGCCAGGTAGAATCTCTCTCCTAAGACTGATTACCCTTAATGGCCTTCCTCTCTTAAAGATATTTAGGTCATAGACTATACAGAATTGTGAGGCTCAGTCATTTAGTGATTTTTTGACCGGGTTTCCATCTGTTATTGTACAGTATCGCTTAGTTGTAGATAGTGCTCTTGAAACCACAGGAAATTGTTTCTGTTAAACATTAAATATTCTCATGTATTATTTTTTCTTTTAAATATTACATGAAGATTTTTTATACTCATCTAATGTTCAACGGAATATGAATTTTTATAAGTAAGAACTTCACTGAAAATGGTCACAAGTTGGTCGAAATATATATATATGATCATTATTTTTGTTTACTTTTTACAACTTCTTATATTGACAAGACGGAGTTGTCACATTTTAAACTGCAGTGGAAGTTTCATAGCTCTAGTTTCGCTGATGTGACAGGGCTAAATATGGTGATTTGATTAGTTCTAAAATCTGCTCAGAGAATAATTCACATGCTTACAGTTTGTTCATTTCACTGCATATACCGTTCATTTTAATTTTATGTGCAATTGATTTATTGCTACTTGACTCAGTCGTGTCTGCCTCGGAAATTTCATTACCATGATTGTTGGCGCACATATTGTCGTGAAATACACGTTCAAGCTTCGCAAGGGTGATTATATAGCCCATAAGGACTAAACTAGTGCATCATTCTGCTAATTAGAGTTGTAAATTCTATGTAATGTAGTGGCTTGGCCACGTCAAGTCCACCTCTTTCTATACCATTGTTTTCTGCAAGAGAATTGTTTCTTAATATGAAAATATGTTATTGTAACTTATTGCAATGTAGCCAGAGTGAACTTCCAATCTTACCGCTATTTTCCTTTGAGCTGTCTGAATTAAAGTCGATGTCCCACGATCCATTTTTGGGCTTCAAAAAGTTGTATCAAGAAGCATTTCCATACATCATTTCTGGCAGTGCACACGAGAATGCGTTTTGGTCCAGTATTCTGTCAGCTGTTCACCCGAAACGAAAATCGATCACTACTATAATCGACATGGTGGTCGACATGTACAGCCTACATTGCCGAATATTTTTCATAATTTCCAGAACACTCAGCGTCTATGTTGGTTGCAATAATGTTTACAGATAGTATTGTTGCAAATTCAAAGTCTACATTGGCGTCTGTTTATCTTCTGGCCCCTAATATTTAATTTCATTTTCTTGGTTAATGTTCTGCTGACCGCAGCGCAGAGACGTTGTTTGGAAGAATCTGCCATGTTTCTACGTCATGGGGATCACGCGGGAAATTGCATGGAAAATATATTATTATGAAATTATGTGCACTGGCGGTCGTCGATGTCGTATGTTATATGTCATATACTTGATGATTTGGAACAAAAATTGAAGCGTGGAACATCGGCTGAATTTATTGAAATATTTTGAGCATGTTACCTCATAACATAGTTCACAAAAATGACTAGTACCATTTTGAAAAGTGCTACAAAAAATAATGTAAATTAAACATATAATCTATTTTGCTATAAACTTGATGGAGGTCATTTTTGTTTATCTATCTTTAAACTTAAAAATGAAAGAAAAAGAACATGAAAATGTTGAACATCATTTGAGTTAAGAGGAAAACGCAAAATACTGACATAGAAAGTAACTGACACTTTGAACAAGTATTTATACATTTATTTGCAAATGAAACATTTGAGAACAGTTTTAAAAGCCTGGGTTTTCAGTGTACAACAACATATGAGTCATGTACACTAATGAAAACAAAATTGAAAATGATCAATTTTTCAGTTGCTTAAGCTCCTTTAATATCTGTATAAGTTATGCAGGGCGCAGTTAATTGAGTTACTGTTCACTAAGGTAAGGGAACGAGTAGGAGGGTTCCTGTTGCAGCAAAAAGGCGGTATAAAAAAATTAACGCTGTTTGAATAAATTGTGCGTGGATCCCAGGTATCGTGATGACTAGACACCAATCCATTCAAGTATTAATTTTCTCTATTTATTTTGGTTGGTCCTCCGCTTGATCCAATGCCTGCTACTATCCTACATAATGTTCCTTATGGTCTGATTTCCAACTTATTACAAACTATTGAATGAGGTTGTTCTGTGTTGGATTCTTCATCTGATTTCCACATGGCCCTGTCCTTAAAATTTGCACTTCTCGCAGGAAATCTATGCTAGGCACAAACAATGATCCTCTAGATCACAATTGGACAGTAGTGCTGAAGAGTACCACTAGTAGAGAGGCTACCGAAGGCCGAGATGTGTTCCTTCCACTTCACCCTATGCTGAATCAGTAGGTAGCCCCACCAACTCGGATTTCATTACTCCTGAGTAGGTAGCCCCACCAACTCGGACATTAGCAGCAGATTCCTGATAGGAGGCCAAACAAGACGCTGGTTGCGAAAATGAACATTTAGCAACAGCACGCACTATGTGGCCAGCCTGAATACCTTGACTCGTCGCAATGCTTTTTTAGATCATACCTTAACCAAATTTCATGGTGGAGAGGGCAAAAATAAAATGATTTTTAAATGTGAAATAGGCCTACATTAAAAACTCTAGTTTCGGTACATATTACTGATAGCAGTTTGCTGCTGAGTATAACAAATATATATGTGTGATTGTTCAGATGTGGGCTACATCGCTTTAAACATAGAAGTTTATTGTAATGCGCTGCCTAGTCTGTTATTCTAAAATTAATAGTCCCTTGACTATTAATTTTAGAATAACAACCTCTTGCAATTTTAAAGGAATCACTGTTATTTATGGTTTCTTTTTTCATTATGTTGCATAGTTTATTAGGTTTGCTATAATGCAGTATACTATCTTGTTATTGAAATGTATGTGGATATTTTATTAATTTGCCATATTTTCTAGGCATATTTCGGACAGATTTTAAATAATGCGCATAGACCTATCTCTGTTAGACATTTACAGTCTATTTCGCTATGTGAATGTTTCGACAGTACATGACTAATATTTTCGGAATTGATTGCAAAACATTAAAGCGACGTTTCACTTCATTAATTTTCAATTTACTAAAATTTGTTGCATTGAGCTTATTTTTTTAAGGAATTTTTAATATATCTTATACAGCTTCTACTATTTTGTAATTTATATTATAATTCAGCTAACAAGAGAACGTAAAATACCTAAAATTACTTAAATGATAGAGCATATTTCATTGGTTCCGGGGCATATTTTTAAAACTTTAGAGCATATTTGCATGCATACTTTGTCTTCCGATAGAGTATTAACTTCCGGGCCTTAGTGTTAGCTATTATAATAAAAATCCGATATGTTGGAGGCCACAGAATATCTGAAAGTGTACTGTACATACAGTGTACACTGATGGAGGTTAGGGTAGTGTTATGATTCGATCTACAAATCAAAGTAGTAATAATTATTTTTTGTGTTTTCCCTTAATATCAGATGTCTTACTATTCATTGTCACAAGAGATTCTCAATTTGAAAAACTTGTTCTCGTCGTTTATTGTATTTTATTACATTATATTTTCCGTGTCACCATATTGGCCTACTTTCCTTCATCGTCATTCTCATTTGGTCATCAACCATTTGTTTTGAAAAGCCTGCCTATTCGTTAGTTAGTGGTGTAATGCTACGCTATCCAACAGGTAGGCAACCTAGAGGATATTTATCCACGGTACACTTAAAGAGAAATTGTAGTAGCCTACCCGATTATAATGTATTTTTCGGATAAACATGCAGTCTTCCAGAAAAAATTGAACCAGATAAACCGGATAAACATGCAGTCTTCCAGAAAAATTTGAACCAGAAATTTATCTGAAGGCCATAATTGAAGCTCTAAGACTACGCTAATCATGGAATTAAGACGTTGTAAATGACTGCCTCTAATTGATTTATTGTTCTTTTAAAAAATCACCAGTAGCATACCCACCAAGTAGGCCTAGGATGAAATGAATTAGACATTTGATCCCAGAATACCTTTATGAATTTTTTTCTTTAAAATTTACTATTGAATAGTGGCAATAATTAAGTTTGGAAGGAAGTTGTTATAGAATGACATAAGGAGCGACATAACTTAAATATGAGTCGAATAAACAGATACCGATAAATTACATTATGATTATGTCTTAATTGCTTGAGAGAGAACAGCTTCTCCAGATACATGGAGCTAAATTACACTTCTTCTCTTTCTGAGTATTACATGCCAGTCCGTTTATGGCTCTAAGATTCTGAGAAGTTCTCTTGTAGGACTAGATTTCACTATCAATACCCTGAACAGAGCTCATTAACTTCCTACAAGTTCAGCCAAACTCTTGGGCTGTCATCCCTATATAGAGTATTTATTTCAACCCCTTGTCTTCATTCCGGCAGAAGTCATAGAGATAACTTATTAGGGCCTACATGGAAACGGACCAGGATGTTAGCTAGCGAGTTCTACCTGCCTATAAAGCATCCTTTCATCAATGTATATATAAAACTCAAAATGGCAATTTTTGGAGTTAGTGACTTTTTCCAGAACGATGGCTTAAAAATACAGTTCATACTTACAAAGTAGACTACCCTATATTTAAATTTAAATACAAGAAATTATAAAACCGACTTTCTCATTTTGGGATCACATAGCTCAACCCGATTATATGTGAACATAAATAGAATGGACTACCGAAGTTAATGGACTGACAGATCGCTAAAATTCGCTAAAATTCTAAAACTTGTTGAAAAATTATATGCAAAATAAAATCAGGTAAACTGATAAAACAATAGCCTATGGCAGATGGAGTTAATAGGCCATTTTAAAAAGTATTGAGTTTTAGACCACGGTTTCTTGAGAAAGTTTGATCAGCATAATTATGTGAAAGAATACAAATACATACAATTTTTGTTTTCAAAACTCAGCCTCAGACCCGTAAGAGATATTGAAGAGATAACTACAAGGGGGATTATAGAATGTATAAAATCATGCTGTTTACATCAGTTGAATCCATTTTAACGAATTTTAAGCAAGCACAGATCCATAAGAATGAAACCTAATCATATTTTACAAACATAATCAAACTTCTTGCCATAGCGAAAGTTCATACCTACATTATGTTTAACTAGTCCGAATGCAGAAAGCGATGAATGTAGAAACGTTATGATCATTGCATAATTTATCATGAAGTCTGTCATAAAAAATCTATCAGTCGCTAAAAATAAACCACTCGGGATGAGTGACCTCTGTTTTGAGTGGGAAGATTGCGCCTACAACTTGAATAAAAATATCATCTCTATAAACTTACCATAGCTTTCAACTATCAGTTACAAAAGAAATCCAAAAACAATATGCATGAGAAATTAATATTGAAAAGTTGTTAGTAGGAACAAACCATTTTCAAAACCAAGCGATATTAAATGTATTTAAGAAAATAACTAAATTCGGAAAATTATTTAGATATTCTCTCCAATTATGTAAACCGGAAGGTCCCATTTTGAAACAGTTTTCATGAAAATGAATATTTCAGAGACGAAATACTTTGAATGAATAAACCAAAATCGTATTCTATACACTATTCCATTATACACGATACTGTTTGATCTTTTATATTATATTATATGAGGGCGAGTCCGAAAATAAGTTTTCCCTGGCGACTGTGTACAGAGGTGTGGATGAAAGACAAAAAATATAACGAGACATTAAAGATAAGACGAACCTTTATTTTTCCACATAATTACCACGTACATTGAGACATTTGCCATACCGCATTAGAAGCTTAAAAAATCCCTCCAGGAAAAATCAGGGCTCTGCGCTCCCAACCAAGAGTTGCAATATGGTTTTGCGTTGCCGTCGCCGAGTGTGGTCTCGCATTGCCATCCAACAACAGAACGCCAGATTAGAGAAGGCCAGGCCGCTTTTTTCGAATCGCCTCCTTCAATTTCGACAGGGTGTGACAGTACCGCGTAGCAGTGATGGTTCCATCCTCCAAAAAGTCCAGCAACAGAACCCCTTGGGCGTCCCAGAACACTGTGAGGAGAACTTTACCTGCAGAGGGCGTTGTTTTGAACTTCTTTCGGACAGGTGATGACGGAAGTTTCCACTCCATAGATGCGGCTTCGATTCGGGCGTGAAATGGTGGACCCACGTTTCGTCCCCCGTCACAATCCGAAACAGAAAGTCATTGCCATCACGGTGGTGTATGGGTGTCTTTCGCGTTCAACCAATGTCTTGTTTCCCCCATTGCTGTTCGATTTCCTGGGGGGAAATAGAGGGTAAACTTATTTTCGTCTCCCCCTCGTACTGTATTATATTATAATTATAATTATAGTAATAATTATAACATCTTCCCTCCTGAGGCTGATATCATAAAAGGATAACCGTTACTGCATTCTGTGCCAGATAGGGCCCAAACTCTAAATCCCTAAATAAATTCTGTCAAATAAGGTTTGGAATTGTTTTACTATTTTCCTGAACTCATGACATTATTTTTAACAAGATAAATCTTTCGCAAGAAATTTAAAAAAATTAAATATGGAATTTAATCTCCGTTTCATTTTGTGTTCCATACCATTAATGCGTTAGTCATTCTCTTATTGGTTTGAGTTCAAGGCCGACCATATGCGTTAGTTTATGAACAACGCTCAGGCCTAGATGAGCGGTGAAAAGGTTAGAGCTTCATTTGAGTGGCTGGAAGGCTTGCGTCACAAAGAACGCCTAGATCAATCCCTGAATAAGTCCGACTCGTATTGGTATGATGTCAAAAGTCTGGAACTCAAATATTAACCTATGAACACCGGTCGGTTCCAGGTTCAGGAGCGAATGATTGGGGGGGGGGGGGATAAGACATACATTAAGTGGAGGGCTGGATAAAATTGCATTGTACATAGTGCCTTCTATATTATTCATATAGACATATGAAGTGAACAAAGCACGTGGACAACAAACATAAAGTTATTTACCTTATCGAACAAGGTTAAGATAATTCTGAAATCATGTCCTGTCAACGAATCTAGTCTCCATCACGAGAAAACGGGAGGAGGAGGTCTGGGGAGGTACATGGCGGAGCCGGTTTAAAATTCCCTGCATTCGAGTGTAGGCTACATTAAAACCCATTAATTTAAAATAAGTTGAGATGAGAGGGTACAAGTTCCCTTAGTTATGTGACTTCATAGCTTTGTATGAATTTCACTCAAAATCTTCCGTATTTGGAGATAGATTTCTTCCAAAACTTTCTTTATTATAATTTTTATATCGAATATAGAATGTAAGCTTTAAATAATTTCAATAGTAAAAATGAACTTAAATAGATATTTGAGTATTTAGTAACACGTAAAGGAATTTTGATAATTTTACCTCATATCTGGCAGCAATATCATCATGAATCTTGTTATTGGTTCGTATAATCACTCTCCTGTTCCTTCTTCTTCATTTCCCCTTTTTATCTCTGAATGATTGGCATATTTTGGCGTAAAAACAGCGTACTACCAGTAAAAGAAAAATTGTAAAGAACACAGCATAAAGCAAGAGCAAGAAGATGTTTCCTGTTATATGCGTGGACTTGAAAGGAAATGTGACCATACATGTATACAAAGAATCGGAATGACTGGAAATATATTTTCATGCATACAGAATTATTATCCCAGTAGAAGTAAAGTCGTTTCAAATTTTTTTTTTTCTTGTTTCCCACCTACACATCAGCATTCTCAGTAAGAAAGAATTACTAGTTCCTTATATGAATTTCTTTTATAAATGAAACGATTCACTGAGTAAAACTAAAATTGCAACTTCAAATAATTTATTTTAAGAAATGTAGTAGTAATATAGGTACTTTCCTCTTTGATGTACAATAATTCAACCTAATATTTTGTGTGTTGTCTTGCTAATATGTTATACATCACAACCCATCAACACTACCGTGCTAGGCAAAAAAGCCTTAATTCCAATTTTTTCCGAAAATGAGTTACATGCATATCCACCATGTACATGTTGTTCTGCAGCTGCTGAAATAATAAAATCCCATTTTTTACTTCCCTAATCCCTTTTTTAAGCCTATCTAAAATGTCTCATCTCCAAAATAAGCTGCGTTAAGAAGGAAATTAGCCTTATGTCCATTGTGATAAAGGAAAATACCTTACTTCCTTCTCAAAGTGGATTTAAGGTCAATTTCCTTCCTATTATTAACAAACAAACCCGCAATCAGAAACAAAATTGGCTTAAGTACCGAGAAGCTTTGAGTTAGGGTAGAATGTCTTCTTTATTTGGACTGAAAATTAACCTGATCCAACAATACATTTTGAGAACAAAGAAACAGATTAAGAGAGAAAAAAATATATCATATCTGAAGGAAAAATATAAAGATCAGCACAAACATCAAACATATTTTGTTGTCTAGTGTTTGATGCCCAGGGAACTATTTACAAGGATATTGTGCATTTCCTTTGTAGTTTTGTGAGAATATAGTTAACACTGCAATGTAAATTGTATTTAGAATTCTTAAATTTATAAACAGATGATAGCAATAAACGGGCTATTTTTTATTGAATGTTGGCAGTTTATGATTTATCAAGATCGGATGGATGCAATCGGTGATATTATCTTCATTGTTCAAATGTAATTTTAACCCTTCAAGCCTCACATTTAATTGCTGCAGGTGTTAAGCTTGAGGAGCGCAACCACCAAAAACACGTCCCAATGTGAAATCAGAAATCCTTTGTGTTCGTCGAAAAAACCGACAGGAGACGGATCGCGGCGAGCGGCACGCGAGCGGTTCGCGTGCACCTCAAAAAGCCGTACCAATCTGCGTTCCGAGCGGCACGCGTGCGGAGCAGAGCGCAAGAGGAGCGCATATGTATACGTACCCTTACACTTCTTCCAGTTGCACAATGTGGCCCGCCCAGGTGGTGCGTAACTCGAAAAAGGGACACACTACCTGCCTCTATCCGCATCAATGCGGACCCCAAATGCGTCAGGGCAATGGAGTTGGCATTAGATACACACACACATCTGAACCCAAGTGGTTAGTCGCAGATGGCATCTAACATTCTGGTTGTTTTAGTATATATAGATACACATTTAACAGAATGGGTAGGCTTACCAATTTTAATAGAAAAAATTTGGTAAGCCTACCCATTCTCTTAAATGGGTATCTATATATACTAAATGAACCAGGAAGTTTTAGATGCAATCTGCGGCTAACCGCTTGGGTTACATTATGTGTGTATCCAATGCCAACCCCATTGCCCTGACGCATTTGTAGTTCGCATCTATACGGATAGAAGGCGATGGAAACTTACTACCCTACAATATTATTCTTACACTATAAAATAAATGAAATCAGGTAAACTGATGTAACAAAGTCCCAGTATGCTTTTGTTTAATCAGTAAAAGGTTAATTGGAATTATGATATGCAGGGAATAAGTTCTTTTTGTTATCGATTTCCGAGTTAAGCTGCAGATCGATTAATTAAGCAGGACTTACGGAAGAACAAAGGTCTAAAGTTTTATACTTAACCTTAATTCAAATTCCTACACACTGATATAAGACATTCTTAAAATATGTCAACATTTCACAAAATACACTGGCGAAGAACTCCACTAAATGTATGTAGGCCTAATTATTTCAGAGTTTATATCTTCTGTATGTAACAGTATTCAACTTGATGAACGAAATAAACATCTGACTAGTTTGATCATAAAATCTTCCAATTTACTTAGTTATTATCACCGTACGTCTCAGCTTAAATGCGAAAGGATGTGTCATGGCTAACTATTCCATAGCCGTATATGAAGAGTGTAAAACGATATGTTCTCAGGATAGCAGATTTGCATTTGTTAAATTTTTTATAACAGATTACCATAAAATAGGCACTAAATTGGGCATTACTCCGATACCGGTCAACCGATTTTATCCAATATCAATAGACGTCTTCCCATGAACATTATAAATGCGTATACCAAGTTTCATGAAATTCCGATACAGCGTATTTGAGTTACCGCGTCTTTAAAATAGACACTAAATTGGGTTTACTCCGGTACCGCTCAACCGATTTGATCCAGTATCAATAGACGTCTTCCCATGTACATTATAAATGGGTATACAAAGTTTCATGAAAATCCGATAAAGCATATTTGAGTTATCGCGACTTTCAGATATATTACCATAAAATGCACTAAATTGGGCATTATTCCGGTACCGGCTAACCGATTTGGTCGAATATCAATAGACGTCTTCACAAGGACATTATAAATGCGAATACCACGTTTCATAAAAATCCGATAAAGCGTATTTGAGTTATCGCGCCTTTATAATAGACACTAAATTGGGTTTTACTCCGGTACCAGTCAACCGATTAGGCCCAAATTCAACAGGTTACTTTTCATAGACGTCGTAAATGCGTATACCAAGTTTCATGAAAATCCGATTAAGCGTGTTTTGAGTTATGGCGCCTTTCTAATATAATGTATTAAAATAGGCACTAAATTGGGCATTACTCCGGTACCGGTGAACCGATTTGGTTCAATATCAATAGGGTTCTTCACATGAACGTTATAAATGCGTACAGCAAGTTTCATGAAAATCCGATAAAGCGTATTTGAGTAATGACGCGTACAGACACACGGACAGACAGACAGACAGACGGACAGACATTTTCCCGTCCCCCACACAAACTCTTAAAGTACCATACTGGCACTTAAAAATAAACTAAAAATTGACTGCACCTTGTACCCTTCCAGAGGTCCTGGAATTCACTAGCTAAACGGTAACCGTCCGGTTATACCATCGAACTAAATACTTTTTCTACTTCATGTATATCACTTTATAACGTGTCGTATTGTGCTGCTGTATCGCACCATTCTTTAAATATAACGCGAAATTAGATAACAATGAGAATTTTCCAAATAGAAAAGTCAACTTACTCTATTTTTGCAATCAGCAAATTTTTCTTCATCCTATATGTAAAATACAGAGCCTCCACTTTCAAGCGTGAGGTAGGTGTCCTGACATTGATATGAATGAATGAATGAATGAATTTAGCAACTAAAATTATCTGATTGATAAAAATAGCTGTACCTCTGATAACTCAAAAGTATCTGCTGTGACAGGTAGTGCTTGCTTTATGCCATGAATTTTGAGGCCTAATTATATCTGTTATCTGGGTTTTTTAAATGTAAACTTGTGACTACAATTACATTCAGTATTAAAATTAACGAGTCTTTGCAGCATTATAATACCTTTGCAAATGAACATCCCTCTATATATAGTCTTAGCATTCGTACTGATATTTTAACCTATCTCAAATTTCTGGAAAATCTCATGAGCTGGATGTATTACGATTTTTATAAGTTCCAGAATGGTACTTTATAATATTGTGTGGGGGACGGGAAAATGGCTGTCCGTCCGTGTGTCTGTAAGCGCGATAACTCAAATACGCATTATCGGATATTCATGAAACTTGGTATACGAATTTACAACTCCATAAGAAGAGACCTATTGATATTGAACCAAATCGGTTGACCGGTACCGAAGTAATGCCCAATTTAGTGCCTACTTTATGGTAAAATGTTAGAAATAATTTATCATATGCAAATCAGTTATCATGACAACATATTTTTTTAGAGTGTTCATATACGGCTTTGGAAGTTGCTATACATTTAGCTTTGACAGATAACACTATTCCTTCACACATGCTTATCAAACTAGACTGTTAAACCGAGCGAGGTGGCCGAGATGGTAACGTCTTAGACTCGCATTCTGGAGGTCCCTGGTTCAAGTCCTGTAGCCGTCCTATTTGATTTTTTTTTAATGCGAGTATGCGATTGTCAAGATATCACAAATCTGTAACAGCTCTACTGATGCTGGACGATTATAATCTGATTTTTTTTAAACTAGACCTTTGTTCTTCCGTAAGTATTGCTTAATGAATCAATCTATAGCTTAACTCGGAAATCGATTTTTATATAAATCTTAATATGCTGCATATAATAATTGCAATTATAACTGATTAAACAAAAGTATCCTGACACTTTGTTATATCAGTTTATCTGATTTTATTTTATCTTAAATCATTTTAAAAGATTCTGACATCCTCTAAATTGGAAAAACAAGTGCATCTAAATGTTTCTAGTGATGTAAGACAATCGTAATTGCAGTCGTTATAATTAACCTTTTCACTACTTCTGACATGTGTCACCTCAAAAATGTATACTGTATTACACTTTATGATTGCTTACATAAACATATAAATTTAGCTTTGAAAGGGGTAATATCGTTGCGTAATAGTTGTAACATGCTGACTTCTAATATAATTACATAGATAAAAATTTCCCTATGACAGGATATAGTGTGCTTGTTCTGTTATATTCTGACAGATCGACAAAGGAAAGTCGAATCGAAAGTCGAAACTTCACTGTTTTAGGACGCATGCAGAAAAGCACTGAATGAATGTTTCCTAACAGCTGTTTTCAGTGACGTCAGTTTCATTCATGGTTTGCCCGTAGTGAGCGAGATGGAAGATCGTAGTAGTAGTAGTCTATATATTCTCCCGCGCGATCGTCTAGCAAAATACAAACACCCCTAAGAAGGGAATTTTCTTCTTTCATTTCCTACGCATCTTCGTCGTTTCAGCGCCTTACAACCATGGCTCTAAGATAAAAAAAGAATCCCATTATAAAAAAGATCTGGTAACGCCTTAATAAAAACACGCAGTTTATAATTCTCAAGTATCGTATAAATAAAGTAATTGTAGTGAGTTGTTTATTTTACGTTTTTTGTTTTTCATTTGGTAGTTGAGGGACTGTTAATTAAACGCAGAGTGTTTGATACTGACCAATAACATCTAACAGTTCCTCGGATATAGACCAATCACGATCGTCTATCTTATAATATACTTCATAGGGTCGCAAGGATGCAATTTTATCTTATAAAACGTCAGATCGTTACTGGACACGTAAGGCATCTTCGTGCGGTGATTAATAAGTCACTTGTTGCCAGTGAACAGAATGAAAACACATTTTATGCAACATAACTGTTTAGAAATTGAAATAATGTAATTCTGTATTGATTAAACACACAATTTCAATTCGCTGCAAGCCATTTCATGTGCTTTTATGATGTTCGCAATCCACACCGACGCTCTCTATCTTGTGATATGCACTATTGGTAGCAATGGTAACTCGATTCGATTCATCGACTGTCCACTCTTTTAGTATGCCGTGATCTCACAGTTTGACAGAATATTTGCAACGAGGTAAGAAAATAATAATTATTTAAAGAATCCAATACGTTTTATTCATGAAATAGTCTTAATAACATCCTTCTCGAGTTACGAGTTTCATCAGATAAATATGCTTGAATTTCATTCTCGCAAATATATCGATAAACTCTTAATATCACGTGAGATTACATATGCTAAACTTAGGGAGCCATGCATTCCATTTGCGATATTAATGAAATTGTGATTTACATTTTAATAGACGCGCATTAACTAGTCTCTCGCGTAAGATAAGGGAAATTTGTAACCGAAATAAATATAGGCTAAGTGGTAAAATATCACTCTGTGTTTCGAGACAATATGATTTTTTTCATCCAGCGTTAACTCGTTTTCACTTTTTTCACGATCAGAAGGATTTTTTCTCTCTTTTTTCGTAGGGATATAAGAGATGTGAAATTCTCATAAAACGAGACAAGTTATTTGTTTACTTTAATTTAATTTTATATTATATCAGAATGGGGGGTACGCCCTAGCGTAGTGGTGTAGGCGCTGCGCTATAAACCGGAAGGTCGCGGGTTCGATTCCCGATGAGGTCGTTGGAGTTTTTCAATTGGCCTAATCCTTCTGGTGACACTATGGCCCTGGGGTCGACTCAGCCTCTAATAGAAATGAGTACCAGGAGCAATCCTGGGGGTAAAGGTGGCCGATGCGTAAGGCTGACAACCTTACCACCTTAACATGCCGAATGTCTAATATCTGCAATCCTCAACCTCCTAGAACCCTGTCATGGTCTGTTTAGGAAAAAAACTTTACTTTTTATTATATCAGAATATGACGAATGTAAGAATAAGATCAACGCTCTAAGTTTTGTAACACCATAATACATAGCAGTACGTAACTTATGCTAGAATATGTTGGACGTCTTTAGAATCGGTCTTAAGGGGATTAACTCTCAGACCCGTTTCAGTAGTATACGTAAATATTCTTTTCTTCTTCTTTTTCTAACTCTCTCATCATAATATGACTCATTTGTAAATATCCATTTCGTGCTAATAACATAACCGTTACAACTCAAACTACCATTTCGACCCACTGATTGCTTATGAAAATGATCTATTGCCATTGTAGATCCTTTTCTAAATACTCACCTTCGCCAATTCATCAGTCACCTCATCATCATCTTCTATATCCACCGAACTAATGTAATCGTGACAGTGAATTGTAAGCAAATATTATGTGTTCTGCCCAGGAGTATATCCTACGGCTGAGGGACTCTCCGTTAATTTATATTTATTTATTTATTTATTTATTTTATTTATATTTATACAAAACAAAACAAGACCACCCGAATGAGCATGCGCTCGTGCTCGGGCACAGTTCAGCCATTTACATTACAAAATACAAATTACAAATACATAAAGAAAATATAATATTAAATCAATACCCAAAAAATAATAATAAAAAAGAAAGAACAGAATAGTAAAAAGAAAAAAAGAAAAAAAGAAAAGTAGTAAGAACAAAAATTGAGACCCTGAGTTATTACAAATAAAATCGTTCCTTAATTGTCTACTAAGTACAGAGTGAAGTAACTTTTGAACTATGAAATAAGAGTTTTGATAAACTTGTTGAATTTTTTGTTGTTCATATGTACTATTTCTGGATGTGACCTAATTATAGAGTTATAGAGTCTTGGACCATAATAAATGCTATGTTTAGAGCCAGAAGAGGTGAAGTATTTTGGTTCTATTAAAGGTAATGTTTTATTTCTTCTAGTATTGTAGTTATGAGGATCCGATACATGTACGTTGCGGTATTTTTGAAAGTATTTTAAAAGTGTGAGCTTATAAATTTGTTCTACAGTCATCACATTAAATTCAGGAAATATCAATTTTGTTGGATATTCTATAGGCTTTTTTAAACAAATTTTTATAATTCTCTTCTGTATTAGAATCAAAGGAGTCAATACAGATGTGCCACTTCCCCCCCAGCCAATGATACCATATTGGAGGACAGATTGTATTAGAGCTAAGTAGACTGTTCTTAAGACTTCAGTCGGTAAATATTGTTTTAGACAGACAAATTTGTATAATGTTTTTCTTAATCTGGTACATAAATATGTGATGTGTTTGTCGAATTTCAGATGACGATCTATAATAATACCAAGGTATTTGACCTGATTTGTCTCCTTCACATCCTGGCAGGTACATGAATCAGATTCACAGTTGATATCATGTAGTCTTACGCACAAGTTTTGATCCATTTTTAATTGTGGAGTACCAGCAGTTGTTAATGAGAATGGAACATAGTTTGTTTTATCTATATTTAATACTAATCTATTGCAGTCAAGCCAACTTTTAACTACTCTTAATCCCTTACTAGCCCATTTGTAAGTATCCTGCCAAGTTGGAGCGGAAAATAGCAATACGGTATCATCGGCATAAGAGTAAAGACGGCCATGGAAATTATTTAAGTCCAAATGCAGCAACTCATTTATGTAAATAATGAAAAGAATTGGACCCAAAACCCGGAAAACTACGTGAATACGGAGAAAATTACTTGTGCTCAAATAAAGAAAAAACATATGTCAAATATGAACAAATGAATGTAGAAATCATGACATAATTAGGCATATTCTACTCTTGATATAGACCATGAGCTACCAATATCAACCCCCCCCCCTCCCCGTGGGAATTTCTGACACACATTTTTTTGTTGGTGTTGTCGTATAGTTTAATATTTTAGTTGTTTGCCCCTTATCAATTACAGCATTTGCCCGAAAAAACCCGGAAAACCATGGAAATCCTGAGAAAATTGTTTATTTTAATTTTTCTTTGCTATTATTCCCAGGGAATTTCTGAATCACTTTTTTTTCTTTTTTCTTATTGCCATCTAGTTTTAGGTTTCAGTTGTTTGCCCCTTACTAATTACAGCATATCCCCGGAAAACCCGGAAAACTACGTGAATACGGAGAAAATTACTTTGTATTCATTTTTTATTTGTTCTTTGCTTCTAATATTCCCAGGGAATTTCTGTCTCACATATTTTTTTGTTGGTATTGCCATCTAGTTTAAAGTTTCAGTTGTTTGCCCTTACCAATTTCAGCATATCCCGGAAAACCACGTAAATACTGAGAAAATTACTTTACTTTGATTTTTTTAAATCTTTGTTCCTTGCTCCTAATATCCCCAGTGAAATTTTATTTATTATTGATTTCTGGTAAACTGTAAACCGGTAAACTGGTAAACTGGTAAACTGGTAAACTGGTAAACAGGTAAACTGTAACCGTGTTTGATGAAGAGCCTTTGAGATGGAACATCAACAAGAGATGTATTACCCATTTTAATTAAAAGAAACCAGGCAGTATTCTCCGATCATTTTCCGTCCAATCCTTTCAGAAAGTTCTTGGGTGTGTTGATATCCGACTGAAGGAATTCACTGAAAATAATAGATTTGAAACTGTGTGCAGGAAAGTGCCAGTAGATCTCGATGTAGATCATGGCTAATTTTTACCATCGGTGGTGTTACCAAAAGTTTACAAACATTTTAGTCTAAGTTACTTTGTTGTATTGAACTGAACCGCCTCCGAGCACAAGCTTTGCTTCTTCGGGCGGCGTTCGAAATCACATTTGTATATAGACTATTTTATATCGTAATTTGTAGCAATAAAATTAAAAAAAATAAAAAAATAACAAAAAACGTGTGTTGGCATTGGGCAACGAAAACGATCCATCAGCATCCAAGCAAAGAGACAGATCGGGTTCTACAGTAAATATATTTCCGAGTGTTAACTACATTTTTTGCCACAAGAACCGAAAATGGATTTCTTCGGAAAGACAACACGAGTTGCCTACCAAATATATTACTGAAATAGCGGGGTTGTCCCATTATACAAGCCGCAGAAACAAAAGCAGATGAAAAATTGTTATGTGAACTGAAACATGTAGATTTTACACTACACTATCTGCACTATCTGATGTCCGGGTTGTGTGTACGGTGGCACTTGTCTGCACACAGTTTCAGATCTATTATTTTCAGTGAATTCCTTCAGTTTGATTTCAACACACTCACGAACTTTCTGAAATGATTGGAAGGAAAATGATTGGAGAATATTGTCTGATTTCATTTCATTAAAATGGATTATAGCCTACTTCTCTTGTTGACGTTCCTTCTCAACGGCTTTTCATCAAATATGGTTACAGTTTTCCTGAAACAGAACTCAATAATTAATCGAAGTTAACTGAGAATATTAGGAGCAAAGAACAAAGATTTAACAACGTTGAAACGTTTCCGGGGATATGCTGTAAGGTAAGGGCAAACAAACCTTAAACTATATGGCAATAACAAAAAAAATATATGAATCAGAAATTACCTGGACATATTAGGAGCAAAGTAATAAGATAATAATAATAATAATAATAATAATAATAATAATAATAATAATAATAATAATAATAATAATAAAACAAAGTAATTTTCTCCGTATTTACGTGGTGTTCCGGGCTTTTCGGGGAAATGCTGTAATTGATAAGGGGAAAACAACTGGAACCTATTACTAGACGGCAATACCAACAAAAGATATGTGAATAAGAAATTCCATGGGAATATTAGAGGCAAAGAACAAAGATAGAAAAATAAAACAAAGTCATTTTCTCCTTATTTTCGTGGATTTCCGGGTTTTTTGGGGATATGCTATAGGCCTAATTGGTAAGGGGCAAACAACTGAAACCTTAAACTAGATGGCAACACCAACAAAAAATATGCGAGACAAAAATTCCCTGGGCATATTAGGAGCAAATAAAAAATAAAAATAAAAACAAAATTATTTTCTCCGGATTTCCGTGGTTTTCCGGGTATATGCTGCAGGCCTAATTGATAAGGGGATAACAACTAAAAACTAAAAACTAGACGGCAATACCAACAAAAAAAATTAGTAAAAAATATACTGACCTTCGCTATATTTTTGCATGTGTTACAAATCCGACTTCCCACGTAAGGGAGGAACTGAAATTTGCAACACATTCACTAAATATGTAGCAGGAAATTCATACAATTTCTAGTAGAAGTTAGCATAGTCTCTATCTTTTATCAAAATGGAGATTGCATTGTTTGCTAATAGACCCCTCATACAAACTGCCTTTTTCTATTTATTGCTAATATGGAAACATAGTAACAAACTACGGTGCGTGCTAGATTTAGGTAGCACGCACAAGACGTTTAACGTACCCTACGGGTGAATCCGATACAGCCTACCTGACTTATGTTAATTAGCCTAGGCTTTGATGCAACCGGTAACCAGAGGGAGAGAGCCCACTCAGTTCATGTCATGCCCACTCTCAAACTTATTTCCGGCATATTAAAATTAATTATAGTAAAACATTTTTCAATTCACTTAATTTATTCGGCCATCATTTATTCCAAGTATAGAAAATATGAAAGTGACAAAGAACTTCTTACATGAGAAAACCTTGAAAAACTCTTTACTTTGAAGAGATATATGTGACAAGAATAGGAACGCCTTTGAAGATTGCTATAACATGTTGGCAGCAGAAAGAAATGTTCCGTGTAGCACAGCATTTTGTAAATCTAGGTTCTGTTTTCCTAGCAAGCATTAACAGGCCTCAGAACTTACCACGACTCACTCAAGAATGGCTAATTTAGTGTATTTAGCATTTGAGAAGAGCGGAAAAAGGACATGAAAATGTAAAAGGTTCTGAGAAAATTAAACCTTTTGAGGAAGGAAAATATTCAGCTAGAAGAATTTTTTGGATGTAGCCTATTGTTTTAAAGTAAAGTTTAAGAACACCATGTGCTTTCAGACACTTGTGCTTTTAATTGAAATAGGCTTACTCTCCTGTACGTACATGTGTGCCACAGGACAAAGAACTTTCAGTGAACATTATAGTTCACACGGTTTTAGAAGGCAAATGTTATGAGCTAATGCGTTCATTAAAATGACGAATTTCCCGTAATATTTATAAGCTCTGTTGCCTAGTTCGAACGCCCACGGCACAAGCGTCACCAACAGAGTTTTCTACTTTTTAAACCCCAAAAATACTATTGAAAATTCTCCATTTTAATTCATGCATTAGCTCAATCCATATACAGTCTAAAATCGTGCGGGATATAAGTTAATTGTGCATAGCATTTTGCAGTTCATGATTTTATTAAACATCAGGCTCCAATTAATTATTTTTCCATAACATAGCCCATCGTAAGAACATTTTGCCCACCCTGATGTTAAATTCTGGCTACGGGCCTATTTTGATGGTCTTAATTACCGTGTGAAATTTTATAGATTACTGTTATGCTGTTTAAAGGTGACGGCGTTCTGAACTGGCAATTTCGCTCGCTCCAATTAATTACTAAATTAATTACCGGTAGTAAGTTTCCTTATAACTACAATTCAGAGAATTGTTATAAAAGGCTTTCAGTAAAAACTGGTCTCTCAGTATAAGAAGTTATAGGCCTAACATAAGGTTTAAATGAAATAGAGTTTTACTAGGTATAATAATGCAGTACAGTAGTGAGTTTTCCAACACTAAATACAGCCTTGTTGTGGGTTGCAGGTGGTAATTGCTGGTCCGCCATGGTGCGTAACGGGCGCTGCACGGAATTGCTGAGCGAGAAGGTCAGCAAAGAAGAATGCTGCGCCTCCGAGAGCGTCGCAACTGCCTGGAGTTCCGAGGATTTGGACGCAGGCACTTTGTTCTTCTGGAGAGTGCTGGGCGGTGGGGTCCGTTGCAACGCCTGCAAAGGTGGGCGCCAACTCAAGCTGTATGATCCATGTAGGGTCAGTATCCACACCAGAAACACATCCCGAATCCTCCCAACTCCCACTTTTACAGACAGCTAAATCTAAACGTACAATCTCAGAGATGCCTAGTTTTCATGTGACGGATTCACGAATTGTGATTATTACCATAAATTACATGAATAACAAACACGTCTTAGCTAAAATATTGTCGTTTTACAGTAATGAAAAACACGAAATCTCGTATTTTGAAAAATTGTCGAGTTTACTGCGATTTTTTAAAACGAAATTTTATTTTTCAAGGGAAATCTCATGTTTTGGAAAGATCCGTCTCTTTAAAAGGAGTAAAGTGATATGCTCAATGAAAGTCGAATAAATCTAGCCTATATGGGTGATTCTTCAAATACGGGAAAATTTGTGTTCCGGAGTGATATTTCCCTTCAAATACAACTTTTTAAAAAAACTAAAATAAAAGTTTTTTTCAACTACTTTCATACCACAACTACCACTTTGAAATGTCACTAATTTTAAATTCTGATATTCCAAAACCACATTTAATTCAATTATATGTCATCCACATGCCCTGTCCCAAACCCCGGTTTTGTATATTCTAATGGATTTATCCACAAAACAAACTGTTATTTCCTTTTCAACTTCTTTCCTGCCAAACAGTATGAATGTGTGAAGAATATTACCCCACCTATTGAACATAAAGAATGTCCCAAGGGTTTTTGGTCATCCACATGGCTGAAAAGAATGGAATTTTTTCTGCAGGAATGAGAAATTTGTATAACTTGCAATAGTGTTAGAAAGCCAATAGGGCAGCTTGTGGTTGAATTGTAAGGTTGAATTTTGCTTGCTTACAAACAGTTTGGGATTAGCAAAGGACTTTGCATCATTTTCAAGGAAAGCGTTTTTATTCCCCGTCATTAACATGACTTCTAGAAAATAGGCGGAAAGTGAATATTAATTAATTTTATTTGGACTATGATAAACCTACCAATTCAAAGTACCTGACTGAAGTTGAGCCTACAGAGCTTTAGGAATGGCTTGCTGAGACCACTTAAACTCCTTTTTTGTCATCCACATGCCTAATTTTTGTGTCATCCACATGCCTCATAAAGGGGTATGTGGATGACTCTCAAGTCATGTAGATGATAAATGTAGGGTACTATTGTGTTTGTGGTGTCTGTGACCTGTACTTAAAATCTTTAAACTAATTAAATGAATTTCTGATTGATTCTCCCCCCCCCCCCCATCCATAAAAACACAGTCTAGTTAAAATTACATTGATTCCAGAGTATGCATACAAATTTGCAAATTTGGTGCTAAATCACCTGAAGTAAACTGAAAAAAATATGAAATCACATAAAGAAAAGCAGATTGTTGCCAAAGTTAGTCAATAATGTGGCCTTCTGCCATCCACATGCACACGTAAGTCATTCACATGGCTTTAAAAAAATTAAAAAATTAAAATAAATAAAAATATAAACGTTTAAGCTCTGCTGGTGTCTTATTATTTTCAAGTAACCCCTGAAGTATTTTAGTGATTTTTTTAGATTTTAAAAACAAACTAAAAAATTTGTATTTTAGACACTCCAAATTTTCCCGTATTTGAAGAATCACCCATATGCACATTAATAAAAATAAATATTCAATACACCACTTAAATGTTGAGTTAGTAGGCATGCCAATGGTATAGTCTAATAAGCGCAAAGAACAAGAAAATATGCTTATTTCAGTTCAACTTTAAAATAATCTTATATTTAGAGGTATTTTGTAAAAATGTATTTTTACATATGAATTTAGCATTAAACCCCATTGCTACTGATTGTATTTTATATTTTATTTCAATAAATAAATAACTGCAGCCTATGTTGGTGCCCGGCAATATCCTCAATGCATCTCGATATGTAGGTCAGAGAGATTGCTGTATCCACGGGCAAGTGATAAGAATTGTGAAAATATACAAAACAAAAACTCTAAAAATAGAATCTTTTTTTTCTCAGGAATAAGCAATATTTTGCACCGCATGAGCCGTGAGCATTTTTGATAGTAATGTGAAATAACGCAGAAATTGTATTTTGTAAGCCTAATTACACCTAAGTTAACCCAACATTTGTACCGGAATTTAACAATTTTATTCACTGTAACATACGATCTCTTGAGGGTATAGGCCTACACTGAACACATTTAAACCTAAAAAAAATTGCTTAAATATCCTGATGTCAATAAATTCAGTTTAAAACTAGTGCCTATCACAAGAAAATAGGATTGAATAATTGAATAGGAAGAAAATAATGTGTTTATTTATACTAGAATAAGTTTTAGATACTTTCGATACCACGATACTCAAGAAGTATTGATGCCGATCGATATTACTATAGATGAGCTCGACACTTTTTCGTTACTAGCATAATAGAATACTTTATTTTTAATTAATAGTGTCAGTTTGCCAGAAGTAGCAGGTTTCAAAGTGCACATGACACACCTCTTAAGTTTCATAAAAGCAGGTCGCTGTGAAATATTTATGCCTCAGTACTGCAGTCTCTTGTGAACCATAGTTTAGAATCTTTGAGTTTCCGCCCGCTAATTTATTTGTTTTGTTCTTTTCCTTATCGTACTTTGTAAATTTAAATAAATATCTCAACCTTTAAAATTCTTGTAATAAGCCCAGGGGTATGATCGCAGGTTGAGGAACCCTTGGCATAATCATTTTTTTAATGTGCGTAATTGGAAACACGGATGGAGAATTTAAGTTTCATGAACCAAAGATCATGAAAAGTTATTTGCAAAGTTGCTAAGTACTGCAGCATCCATCAGCAACAGAGCTAAATGTTTATCATAAGTTGTTGAGACTATGAATTGAATATTATAATTATTATGAGTGAGTAACAGTAAAACTAAACTTTGTGAAAACTTGTTACAGCTTACTCGTCTTGAACTTATGGTAAAATGTTACCCGTTTCTTTCTTCAGGCAGTCATGAAGCAGTGTCAGATGTATCAACCTGCCCCGTTTTCAGTCTATAGTATGGTCCTTCTCAAACTTCATGCACAGACGCAGGCTGATGATATGCTGGATTTAATTTTAACATGTCACGCAGCTTTTGATATTTCCAACAATAATATTAATAATACTAATAATAATAATAATAATAATAATAATAATAATAATAATAATAATAATAATAATAATAATAATAATAATAATAATAATAATAATAATAATAATAATATAATAGTTTGAAATCGAGGAGGTTAGGTCAGTGCAACAGTGGTCTAACCCTCCCGACATGTAAAATTGGCATAATGTTGCCAGCTGTAGCACTTAGTGATGAAATATCCTCGAATGTTGGGATGGAGCCAATTAAGCCTCGTAGGCCTATAGGTACTTTTAAAGTCGCTAATTTATTCCCTGAAACAACATTCCTCTTGCACAAATGCAACCATAATTTTGGAAACCAGAATCAATGAAATCAAAGAATCTTGAGGACGCTAATAACCTTCTCAAATATGTACCACCCATTTATGACACTCTGATTTATGTAACTGATGTAGATGAGGCAGATAATGTGGAAAATGATGGTGACCTTTTGGGGATATGAGATTGTGTGCAGAACTGAGTGAGTATTCATTGAAACATATGGATACAACTAATATGCATATATTCCTATAAGTAACGTTTAAAAAAAGTCCAGCAATTATATATATATTACATTTCTAAAGTACAAATACAAATCAGTGCAACAGTGGTCTAACCAAGAAAAAAGTGTTGCAGGGTCTCACAAAAACGATCATATCTCTTAACGTACTAAACAGTAGGCCTATATCTCATAACTTTGCATTTACGTTGACCTAGCACCATGGGACACAGCAGTCCCAAAAAATTGGATTTCTCAAACTGTGTGAAAACCACAGGTGTAGAACTTTAATTGACTTTTTCTCTAAGGTTTCAAAAAGTGGCTTAGACCACTGTTGCACTGTGCCCCTCAATTACAGACATCCTTCGGGATGTATGCCATGTTCAAGGGCGTATTCATTACCAGGCGTGTGGTTATAAATATGCCATTCAATACGGCCTACATCCCGAAGATTCCGGTAAAGAAAACGTCAGAATAATAAAGTTATGATTTTATTTTTCCTGACAAATTTAAGGCCATAGAACATAGCTGAGCAACTGAGGGCAAACGTTTTAGTACCCCACCCATGCTGTGACGTACGAAACCTGCTCTTCATGTTCAGTGCCACATCGAAACTGCTTTATTCTGACGTCAAGGGCGACTGTAGTGGGAGGCATTACCCCGCCGCACAGTGACACAATGTGCACCAGTTGCGCACCCATGCCATAGAACAGGGGAAGTCAACTACGTCTTGTGATGACGTTTGTGGAGCAAGTGCATGCGGATCCCTTGTGTGTGACGTCAGGAAATGCGCACGTAGTAGGGGTGTTAAGAGTACGCTAGAGCTAGCTCTAGCTCTGTGGGCAGAACAACTTCTGGTTGTAAATACGGAGCATTTTTCAAAGTTAATGCAAGTACGCGATCCTGATAGTGCTCTCTCTGCAGAACATGTGTTAGTTCTGCAAAACATTCTTCTTCAGTTCGAATCGAGGTTTCAGGATGTGGAAAACCTTTCTCCAATGTTTAAACTTTTTGCTACCCCATATTCAGTTAATGTCAAAGACTTTCCTTGCCGGTATCAGTTGGAACTGCTAAACTTACAATCCGACGATCTGTTAAAGGACAAATACTAACGTAAAGTGGTCTTGGGTAACTTTTACAGAAATTTCTCTGAAACCAGATTCCCGAGACTTATGCACTTGCCGCACGGATATTATGTAATTTTGGATCGACATATGTGGCCGAACAATTTTTTTCACTAATGAAATGTGCAAAGCTCAAATCAAGAAGTACATTGTCAAAGCACAACCTAAATGTAGTCTTCGATTAAATATTGCTCAAACATTACGTCCCAACATTGATAAACTTGTTAAAGAAAAAAGAGACAGGAAAGTCAGAAAATTTTGTATCATCTAAGGTGCAGACGAGCTTGTATGGTAATTAATTAAGTTCATTTTTTATTATTTTTATTGTAGTGAATTATGTTAATTCAAATGATAGTATTGTCTATTTTTATCAAAGAACATAGATTTTGTGGAAAGGCAATTGTTCTCACAGAATAGTAAAATAGAATTATTTATAATATGTTAAACTACTGTGCTGTAATTAACCGATAAACTATCAAGAAAATCGATTGATGTTTCATTTATTCGGAAACACGTATTACGTAAGTTCTAACCCCCTAAATTCCCGCTGCCCGCAATACTAATGCCCCTCTCTTCCCCCCTGTTCACTGATGCCATCATTTCACATACTCCTCGCAGAGATATAACGCGAGCAGTGAGAGCAGAAAGCAGTGACGTCACAGAGCAATCTTCTGTCTTCCCCTGCCATAGAACCTTCTTTTCCTTTCGGCCAGTGAAGCGATTAAATCTTTGTTTACATGATTGAATGCAGTGAAATAATTGTTTCAGTGACTATGTACAGAGATAAATAAACTAATAAATAAGTGTTTAACTAAGGGTTTAAACTAACACATAAGTTAATGCTAAGTTGAGAAAATGTTAATTAACACATTTACAAGAATAAGGAAAATAAATAAATTTAACGAGATAAATAAACTTTGATTAAAATGGGATAAATAATCAATTAAAACATTAATAAATCGAACATTAATAACTCGTGTCTTATCTTAAAAATATGTCCATATTACAAAGACGCTTAAGGAAAAAAAGGAGAAAGGGAGATTTCAATTAAAAGAGAGAGCTTTAAACAGGAGAGCCACAGTGATTAATCGAAGGAGAGTCGTAATAAATGCTGGGAATTAAAAAATGGATGAAAATAATACATAAATGGAAATTGGAAGTTGTAAGATATTCTAGATAAAAGCGAATAGGTACAGTAGTATTATTTCTGTCTGACACTGCTCAGAAAGATGCGCCGTAGACAGACGAGTCCACTATAGAAAAATTGTCATGTTAAGGGGTGGTTGTTTATTAGTACACAGGTCTCGGAAGAAGGAACATCTCTTGTTGCGGTGCCTAACAGACAGTGCTTCAGGTGAGTGCAGTTGTGCGCAAGACTTTTGCAACATGCCTCCGATTCATAGTAAACTGGGAGGGAGTAAAGTTATTCATTCGCAGACAAGAGAAGTAGTATATAATGTATATAAATATTTTCGGGATGTGAGGGGTCAGCGTGCATCTGTATATAAAAGGGTTTCAACAGCTACAGGTGTATCCATTAGTACTGTGAAGCGAATCGTGAAAGAGGCCAAAAGTATTGAAGAAGGAGCTTCTAATTCTTTTTCTACCCCTGATAAAGAAAGAATACGTACCTCGAAGAAATCATCTCCTGACAATTTTAACGAAGAAGTAGTCCGACGAACAATTAATAATTTCTATATTGAAGAAAAGCAGAGACCGACTTTAAAAAAAATACACTCAAGACTAAAAGAAAAAATTGACTTTCAGGGTAGCATCTCTACACTCAGGAAAATTATTTTACATATTGGTTTTCGGTGGAGGAAAACAAGAAATAATAGAAAAATTCTTGTGGAACAACAGAGAATAAAGTCCCTCAGATGTGCCTATTTAAGGTCTATTCATCAGTATAGGACTGAAGGGCGTTCAATAGTGTACATGGATGAAACCTACCTTCACACAACACATACTACACCATGTGCCTGGAGTGACGAATCGCTGAGTGGACTCTTCTCGCCAGTTTCGAAAGGACAACGGCTTATTATAATTCACGCTGGAGGAGAGCATGGCTTTGTGCCCAATGCTTATTTGAGATTCATTTCACACAGAAAAACAGGGGACTATCATGGGGACATGGATTTCAATAACTACGAGCAGTGGCTAAAGGAAAGACTAATTCCAAATCTTTCTCCTCACTCAGTCTTGGTTATTGATAATGCCCCTTACCATAACGTGCAGCTGAATAAGCCTCCCACATCGAATTCCCGAAAAGACGTGATGATATCTTGGTTGCAGTCCCACCTTGAAAACGATAATTTTGAGAAACAAAACGTTCATAGTAAGACAAAAGCTGAAATTTATGAACTAATACTGACACTTAAGCCACAACACCGAAGCTACAAAATCGATCATCTTCTCCAGCAACATGGCCACGATGTTTTAAGGCTCCCCCCCTTATCGCCCTGAGCTCAATCCGATAGAACTCATATGGGCTACTGTAAAAAATTGGGTAGCCGAAAACAATGTGACATTTAAAATGGAAGATGTCATGAAGATTACGGATGAGAAGTTTTCCTCAATATCTGCAGAGGAGTGGAAACGGAGATGCCAGCACGTGAAGAATATTGAACAGGAATATCTGGAAAGGGAGGGACTCCTGGATGCGGCTCAAGAATTGGTCATTCATTTGGGTGGTGATAGTGATGCTTCTAGTGAGAGTGATTCGGATGCTAATAATGTTGGTGGTGATGGTGATGATGATGCTGATAGTAATGGTAAAGGGGAAAGACTCTCAGTCTCTGGTGTCACTCCTATGGAATAATATCCAGTCCTGTAATTGAGCACAGCGGTAACACCACACTTGGTATGTAGAGTAAATATATTAAAGTTCCATACTGTATGTTAGAGTTAAAACATTTAATGTTAGTGTTATAACATTTAATGAATGAGGTAAAAATATCTGCCAGAGCTGTACTTGGATAGGGATTTGTTTGTAAACACAAACGCTGACTAAAGATATATAAGCTACTACTGTCATGATCGGCGGGATGGGAAGGTCTCTGAATTAACCCACACCGCTGGATTCTCTTCTCCTCACTCGCGTTTCGTCGGGGTCAGACAGAAATAATACTACTGTAACTAGGAAAGACCATTAAGTGCAAACAGTGGATTGATTGCACAAGCCTATTTGCAAGATAACTTACTAGTTCTTTTTACTAATGACATTTTGAAACGATTATCTTAAGTGAAAATACTCTTTTACACTTCACTACCCTTAATTTAGTTCAGTGAATTTAAATTGAGAAACAATCCTTTTTAACATACGGTCTTATTCGACATGTAAATCAGAACGAGCTAACGAAATGACTGATAAAAACATCAAAATTCTGGGGACTTGGATTTTATATATGATTATGATTATCGAGTTAATACAACGCCTGAGAATCGTGGCACTGCTATCGCGTATCGTCGAAACCTAGCTTAGCTTTGACTGGCGTATTCTCTCTGCATTATATGGTTCAACAGTGCTTATTAATGTTTATGGACTCAATGACTCACAGTGAAAGAAAGAACGAGAAGGTTTATGGCGTGAGGGCCTCACTCCTCACCTGGGGAAAAGCAGTTCTGCTGTCATTGGTGGTGACTAATTGCATTCTCCATAGGATATAATATCAACTTGGTATTCCAAACATTAGTGACATGTTATTCTCTCTGGTTGAACAAATGTCCTGGTTGACACATAATCGTGATGTATGGGATCTTAAAAACCGTCACATTGCTGGTTTCAGGTTTGTTCGTGATGCGACTGCATCTCGAATTGACTGCCTCTACGTTACCCCTGATCTCGCATCCTGTAGGCCTATACCGCCTACCGCCTTCAGCGACCATCATGCCCTCCTGGTTTCAATGGAAAAGGAGTTCATTCTTATCCCTAAGGGCGTGAAAATTGGAAATTGAACACTCTCTGCTATCCTCACCGAACATTAGAGAACTTTTTTTGTGCCCAGTGGCCATATTTCTTGCCCCAATACCATAAAGCCCGTAGTTAGTTTCAATTGTGGTTGACGTGGGGGAAGCCACTGATTAGTCAGTTTTCCGTCAGGAATCTTACCAGGCCGCAATGGATTGCCGTTCTCTCTTGGATTTCTACTACGTCACTCTCCAAGAACTATTTGCACAACAAAAACAGGGGATCAGTGTTGACAACAAACTGCGCGCTATTAAAGAACGGATCCACAACATCAAGTTGCATCACACTGCTGGGGCGTGAATGATTTTACATAAAAAATCTGAACTTTTACGTTTTATCATCTCGCGAAAGACCGTCGATCTTGATCCACGAAAACTATTTCCTCCATTCTCTCTCCCCAAGAGACTATCACCGAACACAGAACTATACTGCATCATTTAGGGGAGTACTATCGCAAGAAGTTTTCTGAAGACGATGGACTTGATACAGCCAATATGCCCACGTACGTCGCTAACTGCTTTGAAGCTATCGATGGTAATCAACAGGAATATCTTCAGTGGCCAATTATGGAAAAGGAGTTACATAAGGTGATTGCTGAGGCCAGCCTAAAATCCTCCCCTGGACCGGATGGTAGTCCCTTATGGTAAGTATTTTATCAAGCTCTGTGGCCGATTCTTATAATTGTGCTGCTCGACATTCTGGTGAAGCTTCTTACGGTTGGTGTTCTACCCGCAGAGTTCTTTGACGGCATTATTGTTTTAATCCCCAAAGTCCAGAAGCCAAAGGATGTTTCTGAATATCGGCCTATTACGCTTCTGAATACAGATTATAAAATCTTAACTAATCTGTTAGCCTCCCGCTTCCAGATTCTCTATGAATCTCAGTTCAGCCCCCATCCAGACAGCCTTGTATCCAAGAACAAATCTTTTTCACAGTCTTGGCTGCGATGTGCGATGCTGTCTTATACGCTAGTGCCGTACCTTCCCTGTCTGTTGCTTTTGATACGATAGACTTTCAAAAAGCTTTCGACAAGGGCCCTCACAATTTCCTGGGGTGTATTCTGAATCGATTGGCTCTGCCCGGTACATTGATTAAACTTATTCAGAATTTATACTCCAAGGCTCATTCCCGTGTCTCAACAACGGCTTCATAACACCACGATTCTCTATAGGTATCTCGGTTTGCCAAGGTTGTCCCCTTTCAATGTTCCTTTTTGCATTCAGTCATGAACCTCTGCTACAACATATGCTTAGTCAACTTCCCGGTCTCCCTCTCGGAGGAACCCAATTCATTGTTCGTGCTTATGAAGACGATGTGACGGTGGTTGTTACGAAGGACCATGACATGCAGATCCTTGCGCAGATTCTGGAAACCCATCAGACTATCACAGGTGCCCAGGTTGATTTCCACTAATCGAAAATCCTGTTTCTAGGAAACTGGAGTGGGTCTTCTCGCACGCTTGGAATACCCATAGTTACTTCCGCCTCCATCTTAGGTATCCACTTTTGCCCCAACTGGACGGAGATGTTGACCCATAACTGGACAAGCAAGCTCCGTACTCTTACATTACTGCTACAGGAGGCACGCTCTCACCATTTTAATCCATGGTATGTCAATACCTATGCGCTGAGCAAACTCTGGTTTATGGCTTCCATCCTGCCAGCCCCATGTTTTACACAACAGACTGAAAAACTTATAGGGCAATTCATATGGCATGGCTGGTTGTACAGAGTTTCCCGACCTCGGTTACGTCTCCCTAAAAAGAAAGGAGGTTTGAATCTGGTGCATGTTGCTTTCAAATGCAAAGCCTTGCTCGCAAACCTGTGCATCTTGCACTGTCTCCTGATGGGCATGTTTTCGACCACGCCTTTTTTCTGCGATTCTGGGTGAACTATTCCAATCGCTCGAGGATCACACAGGACATTCGAACGGTGCTTAAAGTATTGAACCACGTCCCAGATGATCTATTGGCGAACTTCAAAATATCGAGGCATTTCTATAAACAGTGGATGAACCTCCAAATTTATGTCCCGCATGTGCAACTCGGAGGCCCTGGAGGCAAATTTGGAGTCTTTTGCTCTGTATCTTATTAGTACGGAGTGGAAAACGACTGCTTATCTGGTACTCAGTTAAGTCAATCCAACATCGCCATCGTATTTTCCATTCTGCCACGTGCAAGTACAGTATTGTCTGGTCCCAGATACTTGAGTGCACCGTCTTGTGGCTTGTCGCAATGTTGCTTCCATGTGGGAGTGAGTGTGCAGCCAGAATAATATACTGTTAAAAAAAGTAATGAATTGCCTCCAGTAGACCTCCTTTGCCAACTTTGTGTACCCTTCCAGTGGTCCCAGTGGTTTGTTGGCATATATGGCTTTTACAAGGCATCCTGTATTAATTCCTCAAGAATTTTTCTCCGTCTGCCTTAATTCGATATTTCCGACAGAAGAGGTGGTCACTTTTGCATCATCGAGATACCACGGGCAATACACCCTACCGCGCACTTCAACATTTTCATCTTTGAAATGCTACAAATCTCTGTACGTTAAAAAAAAGTTATATAAAGACCCCCACGAACGCAAGACATACATGTGTATATAAACAGCATTGATGAATTTCTTTGATTAGATTAAAAACAAACAATGCGTGTGCATGTGTATCAACAGGGACCCTGCATTAATAAAACTGCTTTTTACACGATCTCTGATATTTCAGCACCCCAGAAGTTGTTTTTCAATGAAAATTCCCGTTCGGCCGAAGCATTGGTTTCCTGCAGCAAATAACAACCTCAGCAAACATCTTAAGATTAGGAACATTTATCTCCTCTTCTTTCAGTTCTGGAACACGGTCAACCACCTTTGTGTGACGAAAGCTTCTGGTTTTCCGTTCTGGAAAAATAGTCTTTGATAGATATGGGTTCAAATTTTGCTTCTCTCTTTTTTTATATAAAACCATTCTTTATTTTTTGTTTGATTATTTCTGTTTTCCCACAATCAGATTATTTGGGTCATTGGGATTATTATTCTGGACACTGGAAAAAAGCCTCTAAAATCGGTACTGTCCCGATTTTCTCGAGACGTATGTTCACCGTAGGTAGAACACAAATATGCAGCAAATTGTAAAGGGAGAGGCAAGAATTCTTAATTTAGTGTAATGTGGGCTTCGTTTATGTTCTTTTAATAGCAGTATTGCTGAATACCCAGTTAGTAGTTTAAAGAGGCAGTTCTTACTAGTGACTGGCGGAGCGCCAAAAGTAGGAAACATAATTTTCTTAGAATCCCTACCTACACAGTTGTAAAATGAAAACATTATTTGTTTTCAAGTGCATCAAGTAAGTACAATCGTATTGTATTACTTTATACTAAGTTGCATTATATAACAAAGGATACAACCACTAGGAGACACGGAAAACTTTAAACCAGAACCCTACCTCGTGGTGAAAGAAGAAAAATAAAAAGGCAGTACGTGGAGCAGCACTTTCACAGATAACTGCATTAAAAGTAGATACCGTTTTAGTAAGTTTAAGTTCGTAAGGGATTTTGAGTGTCCATGTCTTATTTTAATGTAATTTGAAGCAATTAGCATATTGTAGCCTACACTTATCAGTTTGAGTTTTTATGATTCAGAATTAATACAAATACATTGAGGAGCTAGGATAAAATCGCATTATCATTGCATGCTGAAATGGTGCATGCATTTCATGGTAAAATGAAAATAGTTTGTAACATTGCAGCATTGTAGGATTTAAATGAAACTGTTTCAAATAGGCTGACCAAATGTCCCCTTTTTGAGTTGCTGTTAGAGCAAAAATCCCTGGGTTTTTCCCTGGAAAAGTTTTGTCATAGGTAGTAAAAGTAAAGATCCTGATTTTATCGATAAATTCTATATTAACTTGTGATAATCCGGACCTAGGGTTACTGCTTTTTATTATTTAGCGAATATTTACATAATTACGCATATAATGAATAATTAAAACAACAAATATGAATAAAACAAATTGCTGTTTGTGTAATTGTAAGCGAGATGACCGATGGCGAGTCGCGGTGGTCGCGGCGCATGCGGTTATGGCCAACGCTTTCCGTTTAGATCAGCTGTTAGATCAAACTATCTGATGCCGCTAATAATATCTAGTATAATGTCTATCAGTATTGGATTTTCTACTATACGAGAATTATAATTCATAACATTGTACATATTTTCATATCTCCTTTTTCTCGTATGCAGATTATCTACCCAATTGATGTGTTCAATGATCAATTTTTTTGTTATCAAAGTAACTACAGGTATGAAGATGTTTTAGTATTCAGACCTTATTTATATAAAAAGAACAAGTGCACGTAGGTGCGGTAGAAGTAAAAGTATAAAATTACAATGATAGACACGTGTGCGATTGGTTAAATTCCACATATTTTTATTCTGGATTGGTCATTGATTCATAAGCTAGTCACCGGTAGTTTCTAAACGAATAAAAGAAATAGTTTTGGACTCGCATTTGGGAGGTCCCAGGTTCACATCCCGTGGCCGGCCAATTTGACCTGGGGTTTTTCATGGTTTCCCAGTTGTAAAAGCAAATGCCAAACTGGATATTTACTTACCGTGACTCATCACCGCTATTTCACCTGTATCATTCATTTAAATGAATGTCATTTGAAATTTAAAACACACCAACAATAGAAAATAGTTGGGCTTCAATAGTTGCAAAGAATATATACACAGAACCTAAACTCCTGATATGGCCTCGTTGCTCAAAGGAGTATAAATAAAGCTGAATTAAAACATACATAGTAATTTTATCGCAAGCCATAAAGTGAAAAGTGGTATGAGGTATTCAACATTACATTCTACAAAATCCACCCCGTTTCATGTGATTTTCATAAATTCGTACAGTAATTTGTCTTATGTGCGACGTTTTTCAGCAATGATCTCATTCAGAATATTAAAGTCAGGGGGAAAGTTAAAATAGTTAAAGCATTGCTTCAAGTTAAAACAAAGTTTAATTTTTCATGTGAGCGTTAAGTTATTAAAAGGGATTTTGCAATAAAATCAACCTGTATGAATTATCTTCAATCATGCCTTGAGAAGCAGGATGCCGTGACGTGTTTCCACTTTGTAAACGCCCTATACATTGCAGATTTGCATAAACTTTATTATATGTTACTCAGCATGACACTGACATGCCGTGAGTTTTACAGAATACGATAGCTACAAAGTAACAATTCTCGTTAAAGCAATCTGCCGGCAACATTGTAATTAGCCACGTATGCTCGTTTTAGGAACGGGTGTCATTCACTCATGCAGCATTAAAGTATCAATTATTATATATAAGTTTTATTTGTTTTAGTCATCCAGTGTCTGTCTCAAGGTAATACTTATTACCTTCGCATGATCAGATGTTGAAGTACAGTGGCGTGCAAATGTAGCTACAGAGGCGTGACTTAACTTTTTAAAAAGTATACGCTTATTTAATCTAAAATGCTATTTAATAAGTTAATGGGTGTGTCTTCGTCTCAGAACTCAGGGTCTAGAAATTTCTTTAACGGGTATTCTCAATTTCAGGATAAAAGTAGTAATTTTAGGTAACCTATTTACATTTTGAGTTTATGCAAAATGTTATGACCATGCGCACATGACATCGAATTGTAGTAGTCATATATATTAGTTTGGTCCCGAGCCAAGAAATAAACAATACTAGTTCGGTCTCAGGTCATTGGAAGAAGAGTGCCCACTAGTTCGGTCCTAAATCGAAAACATAGTAGTACTGGCTGGAAATCAACATTTGAAGTACGCCACCGAATAACGCTGTATAGCACATTTTTTAAGTTGAGTTTTTACTGTAACATCAAAGTATGGCACATCATACACATGATAAAAGCACCGGAAGGTCGAAAATCCATCCCCAGGTTGCAGTAGTAAATACTAAATCCACTTCAGTGGAACACTGATGGCTGTTTCACCAAGCGATCTAATACATGTCAATAGGTCAAGAAAACGAAAAATTAATGTCTGAGAGGAGTGATTTCAAATGGAAGAAGTTTAGGGACGCTGAAAAGCCGAAGAGGCAAATAGATGCCTGGAAAAAACTCTTCAGATAAAATTCCCGGTCTCCAGATTGCCATTTAAGGCTGAAGTGAGACAGATGTGCTGGTTTTCGTCCACTTTAAATTGTTCTTAAAGAGAAATCAGCTTAGTTACCATTGGGTAAAACAGCGAAGACTTTTAAATTTGGTGGAAATACTTTTGGAAATACCTATGATAATTTTATGTTATCTGCTAACATTCCTCTCAATAAAATAAAGAATGATAACACAGGTCTGCAAAATTAAGGTCATTAAAAATTGTTTGCAATCTAATGACTGGTTTTTATGTTATTTTGTGTGCTGAATTCAAATATGACCACCATTTTCTCCTATCACGTAAGGTGTTTTCACAAAATAAGCATGGACTTGACAAAAAATGGAAAAATGCATGTGTTTTGTAAATATACTATACGGAAAAAACATTATATTTATAAAGAAATAATACAGTTATGTCTTGAATTTTGCTAAAGTTAAACAATCTATGAATAAATATATACCTTTACAACAGCTTATAGTTCCGTTTTCGTTTTCCTTCAACACTTCTTCTGCCACTAAACCTCTTGTGGTCAGCTTGCGGCTCGTCTCTATAGATGCTCCAACAGTAGTCTGCAAGCACGTTCACGTTACAACTTCCCTGGTATCTACGTTCCATCTCCTTTATGTCTTGGTGAAATCTTTCTCCTTGCTCCTCGCTGACGGCGCCAAGATTTTCGGGAAAGTAGTCTATATGAGAATGTAGAAAGTGTACCTTCAAGCTCATTGAACAACCCAAGTCTTTGAATTTTGATAGCATGTTGTTTACTATACACTTATAGTTAGGGTCCTTATTGTTCCCAAGAAATTTTGTTACAACTTCTTTAAAAGCTTTCCAGTCCTCTTTTTCTACTTCGTCCATTCTGGTTTCAAAGTTTTTATCTTTTAAAAGTTTTCTAATATCTGGTCCTATGAAAACTCCTTCTTTTAGTTTTGCTTCTGGCAATTGTGAAAACCTGTGGCATATGTATTTGAAACACTCCCCTTCTTTTGACAGAGCTTTAACAAATTGTTTCATTAATCCAAGTTTGATATGAAGTGGAGGTAGGAGGACTTTTCGTGGATCAACCAAACTTTTCCGAATCACATTTTTGCTTCCAGGTTCTAATAAACCCCTAGGTGGCCACTCTTTCCTGATCCAATGCTCTTTTTTATCCCGGCTGTCCCATTCACACAAGAAGCAGGGATATTTTGTATATCCTCCCTGCTGTCCAAGGAGCATTGAAATTACTTTTAGATCGCCACATATTGTCCATTCATGATCACAGTATTTCAGCTTAGTTAGAATTAGTTCTAAATTTTGATAACATTCTTTCAAATATACAGAATGTCCTACTGGCACTGATGCCATTGTGAAGAAGAACTGCTTTGAGACTTCTTTTAGATGAATCAATAAAGAGTCTCCACTCATTCACATTATATGTTATTTTCAACTGCTCCATCAGACCAGGAACATTGTTACAATAAACTAAGCCTTTTTCTTGAGAAAAGTATGCAGTAAAAAGTTTTTCTCTGTTCCTGAACCATGAGAAGGAGGTACCAGGGGCCAGTAAGTTTTTTTCTTTTAATCTAGAGCCTAATAATTCTGCTGAATGTTTAGGAAGAGCCAAATCTCTGACCAAGTCATTCAGTTCATGCTGTGAAAAAAGTTGCGGTTCAGAACTGCCTAAGACATAGTCTTCATCGTCATCATCACCATACTCATTAGACATTGTTTCACAGTCGTTCAAAACATCTTCTAGTTTTTCTGGAACTGAAGGTACAGGTATACCAGGACCATGAGGTACAGGCCGTATTGCTGAAGGGAAATTTGGATACACGAATTCTTTCTTATTTTTAGATTGAACCCTTGTATATTACAATAACAGAAATAGCAGTCATCAATGTGATTCTGCTGTTCCCTCCAGATCATTGGAATTCCAAAACGAAACGATGTGTTTTTTTTTTGTTAACCTTTAGACCATTGTCGGAGATCTTCCACACAAATTGAACAAACTCGATGAGGAGCCCATGTTTTATCTTGGTCGCCTAATGTTATCCCAAAATATGCATAATACACTTTCTTAACGAAGTCTGTGATATTTCTTTGCTGTTTTTTCACTACGAACTCTCCACAGATATAACAGAAGTTATTTGGTGAATTGACACAACCCCTTGAAGCCATCATTACACAGAATACCACAAGAAAAGTCACAACTGGTACAACATCATAAAAAAGAAAATATCGTCTAAATTCAGGCTATAGAAATAACTATTTCACAACAGAACCTATTCACACAATGTTATAATTGCAACTGATTCTTGCAACTGTATTGTACAGAACAGAGAAGAATATATGGGAGTTGGAGGAAATGAGTCATGCATTGCAAGAGAAGATGACTCATAAATTCCTGTTATTACTTAGTACACATAACTCCCAGGGGCGGATCCACGGGGGGGGGGAAATGGGGGAAATTTCCCCCCCCCCAAAAATTTGTAACATTAAGCACAAATTATTGAAAATTTATTAGAACATAACCCAAATACTTAAATTAAAGCAACGACATTCATTATTTTGAAATACCTTTGTAAGAAAATGCTGAAATTTTCATTTTGTTTTCAATTGTGTACTGGATATAATTAATTTTTATGAGTAAAAACTTCCCTCTCTACTTTAGTTCCCCCCCCCCCAAAATGTCTCTCTGGATTCGCCACTGATAACTCCACATTATTAGTCATCTTAGATAGAATACTGTATCTATAGTATACACTGTATAAAAGAATTAATGGTGTAATAAATGATAACAGTAGTGTAAAACGGACTTAATTAATTTATTCAATTACTACACCAGTATAGTGCAATGATTTCCGGAATATTGAAAATTAAATTACAGATTGTGAGAAAATGTTACGTGATGGAATTTTTTTACTATTTCTCCTGAAATCAGCACCCAAAAATCTATATTCTATAAGAATCTGTTATTAGTTTTCAAACAATTTTTCCATTGTTGACCTGTGAATTTAAGAAAGAACCATGAAACACGATGAAACCAGATTCCACAAGCATCAACACTGAGGAAATAGATATTTACGATGTAAGGCCGTTCTATAACATTTAATTGGCAAGCACAAACTTAAAGTTCTTATAACGATCGAACATGGTACGTTTTATGTTGTTTTGAATCGTAAATTTTAAAACTAACATAATTTCAGTTCGCTTGTGCTTAGAATAAGCAATCGAAAAACATTTTGGTAATTTCGTACTGTAGTGAAATTCAGTCTCTTTTGGTTGGCAACAATTTGTTTGAAACAAATCATTACCGTATTTGAAACAGTTGAACATCGTAGGGACATTTGAGTAATAAATTGTCCTATTTGTAAAGAAATGTATATCTCTTGAAGTCATAGAAAAGGCAAAAGCGAACTAATATTGAAAGAAGCCCTTCGCTATTATCAGAAATTAGAGACTTTGAATGGATGGAATTCGATTAAAGATATGCTTCTGCAGCTCGATATGGTATACTTTAAAGTTCAAGTGTATATTGACATGATGACTGTTAGCTTCAAAATTGAAAACAATTTATTGCCAAACACTTTTAGGGAGTGGTTAAGGAAGAATGAAGAAGTACATTCATACAGCACACGAACAGGAAAAAACTACTTTTTGGATTATTTGAGAAACAGGAAATCTCAATTCATGGAAAGTGTATAAAAATATAATAAAATTAAGACTTATATCAAATCATCTTCTTCAATACATGCATTTAGAAAGAGACTTAAGTGTGCAATGTTCATCTAAGAAGTTTGATTTTTATTGAATAAGTGATGTATTTATTATTAGCAGAAATTTCTATCTAAATTACAACAACATGGGGAGAAGTGAAGGTCGTAAGTAAAGTTTTGAGCGGAACTAAATATTATATTGGCTTACGATTGTGTTTTGTCAAAACCTGGTATCTAGTTTATGAACCAAATGTTTTATTGTAGAAATAGTTATTTACTTCTTATGTTATTTTGAAATGATTAATAGGTACACACTAGCAGGAGTAGTAGAAATAATGGTATCTCTACTGCTTAAAATGAAGGAAGTGGGTCATTATATTTTATTTGTACGGAGGCAAGAGAGTGACATCTGATATCTTCAATAATCGCTATAACGTGCTAGCAATCTTTTTACTTTCTCGCATATACGTAGTATAGAGAAAGTATTGTGATCGTGACAAAAAATCGAAGTCGAGATAACACCGGGGGAGCACGTTTCATGAAGCCTAGAAACCGAAAAAAATATTTTTGGAATGACGTCTGTCCGTCTGTCCGTGGACAAGCACAGCGGATAAACGGTTCATTGTATTTACTTCATTTTTTGAATTAAAGACTTTTCGAAATTTTGTCGAACCGCCCAGAAATTTAGTTTTACAACTGAAATATTAGGGGACTTTTCATGAAAACTTTTTTTAAAAAAATTGTTTTTTGAAAAAATGGCTCTAACGATTTTAATAAAAATTTAAAATTGGAAACTCTTATCCGTGACTAATAAAATGGCTATATCCGTATTTCTGCAAAAATGACTTAAGGGGTACTTTACTCGTATCCATTTTCAATTTTTCTAGATTATATTCATTACAGTAGGCGATACATGAAAACCTATCATAGTAAAGTTGTAGAAAAATTTAAAATTAACATTTTTTGTTTAACACATTTCTTTGTATATTTAATAGATATGAAGATAAAAACGAAATAAGGACAGCTTAAATGCGAATTTCAGAACATAAATGTCAATTAAAATATGAATGACATTTTGTTGCCCCTAGTAACAAGAAAACTATAGGCCTAATGTACTTATTGTTGTGAAATGCAATCAGTTTAGCTCAGTCGCAATGAACACACTAAAATCAATTACAGCGAGGTGGTAGGCCTATGGGCTAACAGGGAAGACGTCCTGAGTTCAAATCAAACCTCGTGGCCGCCCAAATTGACTTTTTCATGGTTCCGACGTTCGCAAAGGCAAACGCCGGGTTTGTAGGACTTGCTTATTTTCCATAACTCATCGCCGCTATGTCATTGGATATTATAATCGTTTAAACTGAATATCACATAAGAAGACATCACTAAACAATAGAAACATGACGCGAATGATTTGTTAATATAGACCAGCGTTTCTCAACCTATGGTCCGCGGACCACTGGTGGTCCGCGAACACGGTGCAGATGGTCCGCAGACATAATTAATTAATAAATATCATAAAGCAAGTGGGAAGTAAAGAAGTAGAAATTTTTCACATAAAATGGACACTAGATGTCAAACTTTTTAAAATCTTCGAAAATACAGGTCATGTTGCAAGTTTCCTTACTTTTGCAGTTACGAACCACAGTTTCAAATCCCTGATGCACTGACGTCTATGGTTCCCTCTTTCATTCAAAACCCTAAAAAATAGGACTTTGTTTTTAGAGGCGCCATGTATTTTCAACAACCTATCTTTGTGAGAAGGGATTTTCATCGCTCGTTTAACTAAAAACATAATACAGAAACCGACTTAATGTATCTGCTGATCTTCGACTAAATTTGACTAATATTGAGCCAAAAACCAGGAACTCTGCAAGAGGCGTCAAGCTCAACCGTCTCATTAAAAGTGAGTAATAACATAAATCCTAATTATATGATCAAATTGGTAATACATATTAAAGTCTGTTCAAAATATAATTTTACTGTCAATAGTTTCATTCCAATTCAATAACTGTGTTTCCGTCGGATTAAAAAAAATGTATTTCGTTATAACGACCTATAATTTAATGCCCCAAATATTAAGAATATAGGCCTACATACAGCCTACTTTTAAAAATGGGATGTAAAATTAGGGGTCCGTAAAGTTTTTTACTCATTTTAGAGGTCCTCGGGTTCAAAAAGGTTAAGAAACGCTGATTTAGACTAATGTTTCACGCAAACATACTAAACACGTGGTATGATCTACATGCAGTTAAAGCGTGCAATATAACCTAAGTAGTAGTAGTGGTGGTGTCGAAATTCAAATATAAGTCGCCCCTTAAGCTTCCCCATTCGATATTCACATTTGCACGGACTGTGTGATGTATTTTGTTTCTGAGCGAAGCAGAGTGACCAACTGCCCTTGTATACTGTTGCATATAGCTAAATAATGCATAACACTAACCACATAGTTAATTGCGCGAAGCGGAGGCGGCAGCCGTAGCGAAGCGCCCTTGCATTTTCGAATAATGTACGATACACTGTTTGTAGGTTTCAAAAATGTGGCATATTAAATCTCCCGCAAGGTTTGTCAGCCTGCCACCCCTCGTCTAGCGGTAAGACGTCACACCTCCAACGTCCAATCACGAGTTTCTTCATAATACGAGGACAGAAGAATTCGCTAGATCGTGGTATAAAAGAAACTGCATCGGTGAAGATAGGTTGGGTGGGACCGATTTATCCCAAGGTGCGACTTATATTTGAATTTTCCCGTAGTAGTAGTAGTACTAATAATATGCAGTTTTACTGTCATTGATTATTATTATTATTATTGTTATTATTATTATTATTATTTCACGGTAAAAGCATTGAACATAAAGATCGAAACTGATGCTTTCCGTTCTAGATACTTGTTAGTTTTATGAAAATGTAATAAGTAAAATTTAATTGTCCCTTTGATTTATTTTTTTCTGTGCTAGCCTTTAACACGTATATGCGAGAAAGTTTGTGCAACGTATTTTTGCACCATTTATTTAAAATGCTAGGTAAATTTTTGTTTGTAGTCATGAAAAAATAGGAAGCAGCGGTAAGGGATTAAAAGCGTTAAAAGCTAAACTTCTGTTAAAAGAATATAATTACAAATTAATTATATAAAACATATTTCAATAAATACAAAGTTTATGTTAATTGAAATTATTGGTTAGTATATTAGATTGGCTTTGTTTTTAAAAATGTGAACTTAGATAGGTTGTCTTGTAGAAAACAGATATGTAATAAAGATACATCTTTGATGGATTTGGTATTTTTTTTTGTCATGAACATAAATAAATAAATAGATATAAATAAAAACGTACTAGCACCTTTTTCTTTGCCCTGAAGGTTTTAAATAACCGAAACTATTATTGTTTTAATTAGTTAAGATTTGTCTTTACCCGTAATAAATTATTCATATTTTATAGCTTTACCAACCATTTGATGAACTTTATTTCTCCAATGAGGGTAATCTATATAATAAGAGGAATGTCGGTCTCTCTGTCTGTACGCGATGCTCAGCGAAATCTACTGAACGCAGAGATTTAAAATTACAAACGTAGATGGACCGAAGGGTGGCCGAATGCACCTTGAAGCCGGATTTTCGATTTTCGCTTTCGTTCGCGAGTTAGGAGCGAAAACGTGATTTTTTTTTCGCTATCGAAGCATCAGTATTGAAAATATTGCATCGATATAATATATATATATATCGAAATTCAATATCACTTTCAAACTGATGTCATATCTGATGTAGTTTTCCCAGGCGGCGCTTTCTAATCGTGGAATGCATTCCATAGCCGGATTCTTAGCTGTTTCATTATACGAGGGCTATTTTTTTTCAACCTCCGATGGGGCATAGAATGAAAACCACAGTGAAAATCAAAACTGTTTTATTTGGATCATTTAGGTACACCTTCTAGCTACTTCTCTACATAGTCGCTCTCTGATTGAGACATTTGTCGAAGCGTGGTGCAACTTTCAAATATCCTCTTCATAGAAGCTTGCCGCCAGCGTATTGAGAAGGGTCTTCACAGCATTTTGAAGTGTATTGAAATTCTTCGTTGGTGTGGAAGCCAGATCTTGGGTTTGTTCGGGAAATTTGTGTGCATCCATTGTTTGGATTGTTCTTTTGATTCTGGATTGTCGTAACGAATCCACGTTTCATCCCCTGTCACGATGGATTTCAAAAACTCGTTCCCGTACCTAGTGACTTTAATCTTTTTCGGCAGCTGAAAAAAAATCTGGGAGGACAGAGCTTCCACACTAACGAAGAATTTCAAAACACTTCAAAATGCCGTGAAGACCCTTCTCAATACGCTGGCGGCAAGCTTCTATGAAGAGGATATTTGAAAGTTGCACCACGCTTCGACAAATGTCTCAATCGAAGCGCGACTATGTAGAGAAGTAGGCCTACCTAGAAGGTGTACCTAATTGTTCCAAATAAAATAGTTTTGATTTTCACTGTGGTTTTCATTTTATTCCCCATCGGAGGTTGAAAAAAATAGCCCTCGTAATTATTAATTGCTTAGTTTATGAATGATTCGCGCGTAAGTGTTAACACATATAATAGTTTAATTATGTTACTCTTAATTTTTAATTACGGAATTAATTATCGTGGGCAAAGCTGCACGCACCTGTTTGTCTGTCTGTGTGCGATGCCCAGCGAAATCTAATAAGCGCGGGCGAAGCCGCGGGTATAATGTATTAGAAATAACCTTATACCCTCATCACAAATAAGAATACCCGAGGTAACTTGCCCCTAACTTACAATGGTTTTGTATTATATTCAAGTACAGATTGATAATTCATTAATCATTATGTATGTATGGAGGTCAAAGAAGGCATTTTTACAGTGTTATTGATAGAATGAAACAATCAAGGTTATTCCTAATAGGCCTATTGCATAAATGCACTACAGAGTTAGTAAATTTGTATATACATATATATATCCTGTATATTAGAGTGTAACTTGTCCATCAAAGTAAGGTTTGAGAACTAAGGAAGAGGCTACGAATATTAAGTAGACTCAAGAACACTTATTATTTAGGTATTTAGAGCTGGAGAATAATTCGTAGGGATTCGTATGATGCAGATCTAAACTAAGAGTTCCAAATATACATTATCTCATTTTTTGGCAAACATTGGAGTTAATATACTCCAATACTCTGTTGATAATAACATTTCAGAAATGCTAATGCTTGCAGAGCTAATACAGTATTTAACTGTTAAAAAAACTCAACTAGTTCAGCTGACTTGTATCATAAATCTAATGTTATTCTTTTATAGTTTAAAATTTATTTTGGCACGTGAAGACTTGTCACATAAAATTATTCCTAGTTTATAACTGAATGAAAATCGAGATCAAAGTTCTAAAAGCTTTTATCATGATCAAAGGAAATGATAGAATGCCCTATGCAAGTCAGAGAGTTAAAGAAGTTATTTATACAGAAAGAAAGTATGTTGAACGATTGTCTTTAATTTTATAAGTTAAATCAATAAAAATGTGTTAGGAGTGTCATACTGTTATCTAATACTTTGGATAATTTTGTACGTTACAGAGACATGCACTGGCGTGGAATGTGGACCAGGTAAGAAGTGCGTAGTGCGACGAGGACGACCGAAATGCGTGTGTTCTCCAGACTGTAGAAAAGGGCGCCATAAGGGCCCAGTTTGTGGCACCGATGGACGTACGTACAGAACTCTCTGTCGTCTTCGCAAGCGCGCCTGCCGAAGGAAGAGTGCCACCTTAGCCGTATCCTATTATGGACACTGCCAGAGTAAGTGATATTAGCGCAGAGATGCACTATAGTAAGTTCAACTAACACTGGAGTCCTTCGCTTAACATAATAGCTGAGATCACTGTATTTATTTAAATTATATATTGTGGTAGTAAGTTACTATCAGTATATGCTTAAAGCAATTCTTCCAATAATAATAATAATAATATTGTGATGTAGAAACTTTTAAGACTGACAGCTTCATAATGATATGAAAATGTGATAGGATTGTGACTGAGAAGTGAGACTGTAAAAAATACTTTTTATAGGGCAATTAAATTTATTTAATGTACTTACGCATGATGGATCGTGCATTTCTTATCAAGTATGCTTTCAGATAATTCTTTTCGTACCACATGGAAATTAGATTTCGCCTTACATTATGCACCAGATAATGTTCATGATTATCCTATAAAAAGTATTTAATTATTTAATTGATATTTTGGAGTTACTTTTCAATAAACGATCCCACATGTTCTTCTCAGTATTAGCAATAAAATATCTAGTCCCATTTTATAGTATCATTTTTCTTTTATCTATTCCTTGACCGTAAAGTCTCGGGAGCCTGCAAAAAAGCATGGCACTAAAAATAAAACAAGGTATATATTCCATATTGTATCTTCATTAAATCTAATTTGGAAATTTAAAATTTCTTCATAAATAATTCCAGTCTTCTGCATTTTCATTCTTCGTGCATTTAGTCTTAAAACCTGCATTGTTCAGATTTCCTACAATTTTAACATAGTCTTTTCCACGGTATATGTTTGTGTTATGCTTGAAATTAATAATGGTTAGGCAGAATCTAATAAAGCTGGAGTCCATTATTAATACATTGAATATGTGATAAATGTAGTTATCTGAAGTTTGCTGCCTTATAAACACAATAGTTTAATAGTATGATATAATAATACAGTATTAGTGTTAACGGTAACAATTTAGTCTAATTATTTTTCTAGTTATAGTCATTTGCTTGTCTGTAATCACCAACATTATTGCATAATTTGCTCTCCATATACACGAATACACCTTTCTTTATGCTCTAGCGAATGATCGGACTATTCTGCATGATCCACTTACCGCAAATCCACAAGGCATCCATCGTCCACTAAAATATGGTCCATCTAAATTAATGTTCATGAAACATTCTGTAACTTAGTATTAAGATTTGAATATTACATATTCTTTTTCTTTAGCTTTGCTAATCTACAAATTCTAAAACTACATAGCCTATATAGGGTCGTTAGGGATGTGCTTCCAATTACTTAGTTGTTTAAAGTGAAATGCATTTTTCGTATTTTAAAATACGTTGCACTATGATAAAAGAAATTGAAATATTTAACAAACTTGGAAACACAGGTCCATTAACTGTATTGTTTGCAGTTAAAGATTTTAAGTTGTCACTCGTAAAGAATTTTTGGAAAGCAAATTGATCCATCTACGAGGCCCGGGTATCTTACATCGTACATCATAAACTTTAAAAGTGCTGTTATTTTTTCAACATAAGAATTTTTAAACGTGTACACTCAATTCGGCCTACTTAGAATGTACTTATAAACATTTTGGGTATCGTGATACAATAAGGGAGACGTGCACCAAACTCATGTCATTTCCTTTTTTAGTAAACTTTCTTTAGTTCCCTACTACTTAGTAAGAGCTCTATTTATAGTTACTTCTTTTGTTGTAAAGTAGTAAACGCTTTTACTAAAGAAGTGGAGGAATTCTGCGCAGAATTGAGCAGAAACGAACACGCAGCAGAACACGTGCACTTCAATTGCCACTATTAAAATTGAGACTATAAAAGGCGTGTGCCAATAGTGAAAAAACGCTCTAAAAATGTGCCAGAAAATGAAAAGAATAACGCACTAGCTTAAGTTTTATGGAAAGACATGAAATCCATAGCAAAGAAAGTAAAAGCTAAGTGGAAACGTGAAAAAACTCAGAGCGCTGAAGGGAAAATGGAAACAAAAATTGATGGTCCCACAAGTTTTCGAGGGAGTACAGGGAGTGAATGATGATGTAACGAACGAAGCAGGTGGTTATGATGAAGCCTATGATGAAGACAATGTATCTGAGATCTACGAACCTCAGTCTATGAAATCAGGAACCAAATCCACATTAGTACCTGTCTCATTAACGTCTATTGTACAGACAGCACGAAAAATATGTAGCAAATCATATTTAATAATTCACAATTCTAAGTTTGATGAAACAAACGGTAGCCTAAATGCCTACCATTGAGAGAAGCTGCCGTTGTGAAATATTTAGGTATCTTCATCGATCAACACTTTAAATGGTCTCACCATGTTAACTACCTCTGTAATAGACTACGCAAAACAATATACGAATTTGTCATTTTATGTCACTGTATGCCCATCACTGTTCTATGTTGCGTTTATCAAGCTCTTTTCCAATCCAATATCCATGATCTCGCCTGGGGAGGTTTAGCGAAAACAACTCTTGAGCCACTTTGCCTTTTGCAAAAAAGAGAAAGAAAAGTCTGTCTTAAAAAAAAAACATATTGATTATCCATCTAGCCTAATATTTTCGGAATTTAACGTTTTTAAATTTGAACAACTTTACAATATTTATATGAAAATACTTTCACAAACGTCGTACAAAATACACATCCAATGATTATATATATATTCAAGACTAGACGAAATACTAATCTACCTCTAACAGAACCCATAGGCTATGTCTCATATCGGCAGGCATAAAACATAGCATTAATCTTCGTCCCCGCTTTAATAACTCTATAATGAGAATAAAAAAAAATAAAAAAAAAAAAATAAAAAAAAAAGGCTCAAGAAAGCAGACCAGACGGAAAAAGATTAAGAGGAAGACCTGCTACGAGATGGAAAGACAGTACACATAACTCATCTGAGGAATAAAGGGGAAATAAACATGATGCCATCCTACACCACAAGAATAAGAAGAAGAAGAAGAAGAAGAAGAAGAAGAAGAAGAAGAAGAGAATATATCCTGAGCTATCGGCATATCCCGTTCCTTAATTTAATAGGAGTATAAAAAAGTATTTGTAATTTATTTCTAGCTACTCCTAGGTATTTATGTTTTGCTTTTCTATTAAGTCTTTTTTTTTTTATTGTCTATCTTACATAAGTTGCATAACTTTTTTCTTTTACTCTGCCCTTCGTCTCTCCTTTTTCTGCTCTCTTTGAGCTTGCACCCGAGCACAAGCAACCTTGCTCATTCGGGTGTATTTCTTAATGTTATATTTATAGTATGTTATGTATAAAAAATTTGTAGTTTTTTATCTATCTTTTTTCCTCCATAGTAGAAAATCTTTAACCTAAATTTTTGTAATTTAAAATTTTGTAATGTTAAAATATTAAATTAAATTTAAAAAATAAAAATTAAATTAAAATAAACAAACATGGCTAGGCCTATCTGCATTAATGATCCTGAGATGATCCTGAGATAGATCAGTACCTTCAAGCCCCTTTCCAAATGTCTCTACCGATTCAGTCAGTATCTCCAAGAGAGGTCAGAAAAACTATAGAAAATAACTTGAATCCTTATAAGGCCCCTGGTTATGGTCTAATAACTGGTCGTATCTTGAAAGAACTGCCATATAAAGCTATGATTTTTATTGCATTCATATTTAATGCAATAATGAGGTCGGGGTACTATCCAGGAGCTTGGAAAATATCACAAATTATCCTCATCCATAAAGCAGAAAAACCTCCAAATGAAGTTAAATCTTACAAACCCATAAGTTTATAGCCTGTTATTTCTAAATTGTTTGAGAAGATACTCCTGGCCAGACTTAAATGAAGATAAGAGTCTACATGTAACTGACATAATTCCCGACCATCAACTTGGATTTCAAGCACAGCACTCAACCATAGAACAAGTGCATAGAGTAACAGATGTCATTCACAATGCATTTGAAAATAAAGAATACTGTTCAGCAGCATTTCTAGATGTTAGCCAAGCTTTTGATAAAGTTTGGCATACTGGATTGCTATTCAAAATAAAAAAAAGTTCTTACACCATTCTTTTTATAGTATTCTGCAATCATACCTAGAAAAAAGATTCTTTCAAGTTAAATTTGAAGACAGCCTATTGGATCTCTACCCTATCAACTCTGGAATTCCACAAGGAAGTGTCCTTGGCCCTATGTTGTACTTACTCTACACTGCAGTTTTGCGCATGGATGTACCGACAACTATAGCCACTTTTGCTGATGATACAGCAGTCTTAGCAGTCCATGAAGATTTAACCACAGCATCACAACACATACAAGAATACTTAATTGAATTGGAGATTTGGCTTAAAAATGGAGAATAAAAATTAATGAAGATAAGAGTCTACATGTAACTTTCACGCTAAGACGAGGCACTTGCCCTCCAGTAAGAATGAACGGTAAGACTCTACCTCAGTCAGAAGAAGTTAAATATTTGGGTATCCATCTTGATCGTCGTTTGACCTGGAAAAAGCATATAGGCTAAATACCAAACGCAAACAACTAAATCTAAAATTCAGCAAATTGCATTGGCTCCTAGGACCCAAGTCTGAGTTGTCAACTACGAACAAACTTCTAATTTACAAATGTATCCTTAAACCAATATGGACATATGGAATTCAACTTTGGGGTACATCAAGTAACTCCAACATAGAAATTCTAGAACGTTTCCAATCCAAAACGATACGAACTATTGGTAAAATTCCCTGGTACATCAGTAACAAATATATTTATCAAGATCTTGAAATACCAACAGGAAAACAGGAAATAAGTAAATACAGTATGGCCTACCAGAATCGTCTAAACAAACACCCCAATTCATATGCAGTGAATCTCCTGAACAATGGGACAAACACGTGTAGGCTCAATAGAAATAGTTTTGGACTTGATCTACAGATTTAATTAAATGTCAAACAGATTTGTTATGTTATGCAAATATTAGCCACTGGGCTATATTTGTAACATGTTCATTCTTGTATCATTATTACTTATTGTTCATTGTAGAACAGATTGTAATGTTGAAGAAAGATTTTTTTAAAATGTCAATCCCGCTACAATGAGGATTTTGAGTTGATAAGGGCGACTCGCCAAGTGCAGTCGTCAGATATATTTTATTTCATTTTCCTCAGGCTGTTTGGTATCATATTCGGTCTCTTGGATTAGCAAAATACAACATTGTAAGTGAAATAAGCTTCAAGGGTGTTTGATTTTTCTCAGGCGATTTAGTATTATATTCAGTCTCACAACAAAGCTGTACGTGAAATAAGAGGCGTTCTTTTTAATTTTTCTCATGTCGTTCCGGCAGAAGTCACTAAGAAGTGATACAGCTGTTTTAAAGAGACTTGACGCTTTCCCGGCGTAGGTTACTTATGATGGTCTCTCGGGATTCCTACCGGATGAAAATGTTTGTGCTTCACCACTAGTTTTCCTGTCATCTGATTGGCTGCCCTCCACCAACTCAGTTACAAGATATAAATAGCTCTATCACCGTCATGAACTCATAACAGACTGTCTAAATAAAATTTAAAAAATGAAATAAAATGACATAGCCATTAAACCATACAAAAATTACTTACACAACCAACACGTCAAAAGGTCGTATGCAAATACCAAAGAAAATTGAAACCTCAAACCAAATACAGGGTCAAGAGCCCAAAACTAGGGCTGGTACCTTTGGCAGTCAGGGTCAAAGATGCCCAGTAAGTCTATCCACCTCCTTCTCCTCCTCCTTCTAGCTCACACTTAGAACTTCCCTTTTTAAGGGAAGTTATTAGACATCAAACACCAAGAGTTGCAGACGGACGAGACGAAAATCCCAATCCTATAGCTAGGGCTATAGGTACTCAGGAAAGAAGATGGGATGTTCACAGACGCAAATTGCACGACCTATTGTTGTGATAACGCAATATGACTGAACACAGTGAAGAAAAGGGCCCACACACCTTAAAAAGACAACCGTGGAGACACGGGGACTTAAAAATGGACATAATACACGACTGAAAGTACAAATGATGGGTCATAGTGCAATAGGTACTGGCACCATTATACCGACTCAAGACTCTACCGGCTGCAGAGCTTGTAGCAGCCGAAAGCTCGGACATCACAAACATTTTCACCCGGTTGGAATCCCGAGAGACCATCATAAGCTGTTTTAAAGTTAAAATAAACCATTGCATATAAGAACTTAGTGAAACTAGGAGCATAATGAATAGAGGAGAAAGTGTGATGACTGAGGTAGTTCACTGGTTCCGCCGCTAGGTAGCAGTTACTCTGCTTGAGATTCGCGGGAGCAAGATTACTACGGGCGGTATAGGAAAAATTGCAAACATTCTTAAACAAAATAATACATTAATCTATTTCAAAATGACTCACCTCATCTAAATTGAATTGTTAGATACTTTTGACAATTTTCGGGCTGCTTTACACGTCTTGGAAGATCTCATCTCCATAAATAAACATGGCCGTGTGTAACAGTAATTTCTCAGATTGCAAGAAGCTTGACCATAACATTTCGTTCCACATCTTTCCAAAAATCGAAGATGTTCACAAGCAATGAACAATTATATAATATAGGTATGAAACAGCTAAGGGATGATTTGATCTAATATTTTGTTGCCTAGAAAATAGGGTAGAGGGTATGTTAGTATAATATGATGAGAATTTTTTAAAGAATGTACATTTGTGTAGAAATAACAACGTATAATTAGGGTAGAAAACAGCTAAGGGATTTTTATAAATTAATATTAATATTACATTGTATAGAATATTACTGAGTAGGCTATTAATTTGTATTAATATTGTATTAATAGTAATATTATTTATATGAATATTAATTTTCTCCTGGCTGTATGGGGTAAGTTATGTAGGTGAAACACGGTCAAAAGTGTAGATCTGTGTACAAATTATGTGAACAGAGATAATATAAACTAAGGGATGGTTTGTGAATTGCAGGGCATGGAAAATTTTATAAGCAGCACTACAAAAATAGGGCGCGTGATCTTTAAAATTGGCGTCTCAACATCCGATAAAGACGCACATACGCAAAAATTGTTTTGCAATGCATTCTACATATATCACACAATATTTCAAAGCATTTTCCCTGATTTTTCCATAAAAAAATTAAATCCTCTTGCCTTAACTACAGCCCGCTATTTGCTCAAACCCTCGACCATTCGCCGTTCGCTGTAACTGATGTACGTCTTATGTTGTTAAATTATATTATTAAAAAAAGGATCAAGATATTAAACTAATAAGACATTTGCTATAATAATTATACATAAAAATTACTAACATAAGTGAACAGAAAATATGATAAATAATCCAATAAATGCATAAATAAAAGTAGTGCAGATTTACTAAGTTAGAAAAAAGCTTCATTCGCTCCTTTTCCCCAACGGGTCAATCTTGCAGTATGGGTACAAGTAGTCAGTTAATATAGTATTATTATTGAGTCCACGAATAAATTATGTAAACATTTTACGTTATTGCTGGTATTTTATGGAAAAGATGCCTGCTAATACCTCAATACCATTCTGATAGCTTTAGCTTTAGAGTAATTACTATTACTCGTTAACCATTATAAATATATAGGTGGTACTCGATTTATAATAAGATCCAAATATTTCACTAAACCTTACACGCTTGATCTCTTTCTGGACACAAAAATAAAGTAATAAATGTCGCATAGTCAAATTTGCTTCACCCTCAACATTTCACGATCGTCCCACATCATTCAGACAGCTGTGCGCCAGGAATAATTACCACTCAATTACTCGTAAACCATTCAAGATATAAAGGTGGTACTGAATTTAAAATAAAGTTGAAATATTTCACTAAAACTTTCTCGCTTGAAGTTTTTACGGGACACAAAAATGAAAAAAATTGTCGCATAGTCAAATTCCATGAATTTTATGTAATTGGTGATGTTTATATAATGAAATGAAAACATTTATGTCCGCATTTTTTAAATCTCTGTTTTAACCATCAGAAGGACCGTGTTGTGCAGATTATTTCTGCACAAATTTCACAGAAATAGGACCAAATTAAAGATTGCGAGTTTAATCATAAGATGCCAAACTATCATGATGCAGCATTGAGAAGTTGAAACGCAAACGAAGGTGCTGCCAGTGTTTCGGTGGACCGCCGCTCTCCCTATACCACCAATGTATTAGCGGCGAAGTCATCACACTTTCTCATTCTATTCATTATGCTAGGAGTATTAGTTACTTGGAAATGGATCGGGATATTAATCAGTGAGTTCTACCTGCCTATAAAGGATCCTTTCAGCAATGTAAAACTAAAAATGACCATTTTTGGAGTTATTGACTTCTGCCGTAACGACGGCGATATTATGGTCTCTGGCATTAGCAAAATACTACATTTGCCCCTATTGAGGATTTTACCGAAGTTTTCTACAATCTAATGGAAATCAGAAGATCAGAAAAAACTATTTTAGAAGGTCTGGTAGAATCTGTTGGTGTGTGTTAGGGGAAGACGAGCTTAATTCTACAATGAGTTGTGAATCCACTGTTCTTAAAAATGAAGAATGTGGAATGATCTCGTATATATCCAACACAGTAGTGGACAGATCGTTGGAGGGATCGCATCCAAATTTTAAAATTCCACCTCCCTTATTCTTAGACAACATGACAATGAATATCACTAAAATGAACAAGACATCCCCAACTTGGAGGACACATCAAAATGTATTGCCAGGTAACAACCTATATCTTATCAAGAACACTTGGTCAGATAGTATAATGTAACCAAGAATACATAAAGATAGAAAACGCATTACTAGTATTCGCTTGTTAATTCAAAATAAATCCCTTCAGTGAGCAGCTAAGTGTTTAATTTCTTCGTTCATTTATGTTTGATTATTTACGAGTATGCATTTATGGCCATGGGACAGTAGATAGAATTGATCATGTGAACCAAACAAAGCGGTTATGTGAGGTGGGATGGGACCTAATTTTTTAGTGTTATTTCAAGATTTTGTAACTCTTTTGGCAGGTGAATCTTTCGGAATGGACTTAAAGTACTTAAACTCATGCACCGACTTATTTGATCATGTGACCAGCTTTAATCTACTTGCAATTTTAGTTACAACTGTTGTAGAAAATACAGAGAAAGTAAGAGCAGGTTAGTTATAAGGGGAAACTGTCCCGCACAGCAACCTTGTCCAAGCACTGCAGAGAATATAGAATTTTGTAACGTACTGAACTCTGCGGCATGCTTCAATGCGTTTAAGAAGGGCGATGTGCAGTAGCTTTCAAAGTGTAAAAATAACACTCCTTCAGTCGTTTTAAACCCATGGTCTTCAGGACTAGTGACAAACATGTTAGCCAGTAGATAATGAAGCCCACGTAGATACAGATAGCCTATTACTGACACCTTGTACAATGATACCACTAATAGTAATATTGTTGCTAATTAATGACCATGTCGCAGGAAAATTTGAAATTCAGTCTTTTTACAAAATGCCCAGGTTTTTTTACATAATGCCGGAAAATTATTAGTGAACATTCCTTTCTGCAATTTGATTGGTTACCATTCAGGCACATTTTAAAAATGCCGGAGTGGAGTCAGTCACTTGTAAAAATAATTTTTAGCTCTAGTTATTACTTCTGTCGATATCATTGTGTTGTTTCACACGCACTGCATTATACATTTGTACCTCTCCATTTACTTGATATGTAGTTGAGAGGTGTGTAATGCATTGCGAGAAGCCGTTGCAACGTCACCTTTTGGAGGACAAGGCTTTCGAAAGTTTTCGTGTAAGGCAGGAAAATTTCAAAAGAAGAAGTTAAAAATTGTGAACAGTGTAATCAGTAGTAATAATATATATATGTTTGTTACAGAAATTTTAAACCAAGGACAGAAATATCCTTACAAATATTTCGGACCTGATCAAAGAAAACCATGAATACGGAAAAATACAATCATTAGCTATGTGGAAAATGTAGACACACAAAATACATGTGGAAAAGAGAGAGAGACACACATAAAATAGACACCATTCGCAGAAGGCGGATCGCTTTCTACAATCGCCTTGTACGCATGAGTTCAGTCAGACTATCCAGTCGGCTGTTTGTTTATTTTCTGGATAAAAAGACCATGCTAACTGGTTCATCGAGATGGAAAAGGACATTTTAAAAAGTGGAAATCATATACAATAACGTTTTGAAACGTAATTTCGTTCGAAAGAACCTTGCAGGTTACCGGAGTTTCCAAGAAAATCCCGAACTAAAAACGGGATAGAAGTGGTCTGAAGAAAGGAAGCTCACCGAAGAAGAATGGGGGAATATTGACCATAGCAGAAAACGGTTGAGTTGACGTGGTTCATAGCTGGCCAAACCGATATTTAAAAAAATTAATAGTATCAGCTACAGGAACGCTTTTCCCCCGTATTGTCGATGGTAATTTGGATTTTATCTTTTACACGCATATTGTAAACACCATTCTCAAAGATAGAGCAAATTCCTCAACTTGTATCTTCATTAAGGCCAATTGAAGACGGGGCTCAGGAAAATAATATTTAATGTAAAAGCAGTTATTTATAACTTTATTTTAAATTATTTGTCTATGTATCTTCTGTAGTGAATCCCAATTGCGACTATATAGCATTAGAATTAGAATTAGAATTAGCCCTCAAGCATCCCATAGCATAGGGATTAGCAAAATGGCTGAAGAAGAATGTCTAATTTATATGGTCTTTTTCATTTCTTCAGACCAAAATCTCTAAACTAAACATGTAGTTTGCGGGAAAAGTGCGTTGAACACGTAACAATTCAGTTACACAGGTGGTTGATAGCTGCTTATAGCGAAGAGCAGCATCTTGCGTTTAAATTTATAACTTTAAAAATATTGCAGATCTTTAAATATTTTTGCACCAAAATTAAGTTAAAAGGGTGCAGGATATTTTTAATAGTATTTGGGTTGTAAGTTGTACCTACCCCATTGACATTTCTGGTGCCTCTGCGTTCCAAAGCGACCTGAGCACATTAACTCACTATCGTTCATATTCACGACTAGAATTAATAATAATTTTGGAAATGTAAAATGTTATATGCACGCAGCAAAGAGTGATGGTAACTTACAGTACATTGACCCTCCAGCGCATTTCTTGTTTGCTGTAACTGATTTTTTAACAACCGTATAACTCATGTGTTTAATAAGCTGTTACAATGCTACCAACATTGTAGGCCTACACTGACAGCTTATAACGACCAACTGAGCGTCAATCTGTGTTCTAGAACAGCAACACCGCCAAATGATAAAGTAATCAACATTCGAGTCTTTGTTTTGATTTCCACTAAATTCTGAATTAATCGGGGGCATGCAATACGTAACAAAATAATCATTACCCTTCAAACTCACCTATTACATTGAACTTCCAACTAGGGGAGAGTTGCCAAAGTTGGACCGTTGCCTAAGTTGGACCACCTTCATATTTCGCTATGTGTTAGTAACTTAAACCTTCAAGTTGGCTCTACTAATGAGAAATGTTGTCAAGGACGCGTGATCCAACGGTCAGTTGGCTGCAGCCTTTGAAGAAAGAATGCAATTATTGTGTTTTCCTCCTTTGTGTAAGAAGAGTCGCGCTACAAATTATAAGCTATTGTGCAGAGTACGAGTAAGCAAAACAATTACCTACATGATATTTTACAACTGTCTTTCATTAGTTAATACCTACATATCGTAAAACCAGTTTTACATTTTATGAGTCCTTGTAGCATCATATTTCTTTACATTGCGTCCAGTTGCCGAAGTTGGACCACTGCGTGTTTCCTAATTTGGACCACCATACCTTCCATTGTTCATCTCAGCGTAAAGGCAGATTTGGTATATTTGGTGTTTCTTACGTTGTATATGCAGTTTTTTTCCTAGGTTATTCTTTGTTTCTTATTTGAAGCACTTTATCAGTACAAAACAGTTTGCTTCTAATTTACAAATTATAATTAATGGTTTTGTATAATAGGCCCTAACTAACTTACTTTAAATGCCATGTGTGCCTAATAAATTTGTTAAAATACAGGTTCTTTAAAATATTACAATTATTATTATTTTTTTACTCAGTTTTACCATCGGCCCAACTTAAGCAACCGGTTTTCTAATTCGGACCATTTACAGAATTCTAAATTTTAAACTGTAGGCCTTGGAGATATACATCTGTATAAAATATAATACTACCAGATGGAAGTGTATAAAATGTAGATTATTGTACGATATATTTTGTATCAATTAAATACATAATAACGGCGTGGGGTAACAAAATGTAAAATCGGTCCAACATAGGCAACCTTCCCCTATATCGGGTTACCATGAACCTCTGTGGTTTTGTTTAAAGTCTTGAAGAGAAGGAATAATTTTCTAAGCTCTGTATCATAAAATATAAAGTTCTTTGTATGTGTTTGTATAGGCCTATACTTTACGTACTTGGACGTATAAATTCTAATGAATTAGTTGGAAATGGCATGATCAAAGACACATTTCTTACTGTTGAATAATAATTTCTCGCGTTTACGACAGGAAGTTATTTTCGGTTTGTTTAAGATTCTATTATACACATAATAATAATGCTAAATGTAAAGGAATATAAGCAGTGAGCATATAAAAATAATATGAAATTACTTTTTCACCGATGAAGCATTATAAAATTCATACAAAATACAGTACGTACAATTTTAAAAAGAGGACATTGAGGAATAGCAAGGTTTTAAGTAAAAATAAATAATTTTCTACCGAAAACTCTTAAAAGGTATAGATCTAGTAAATTTACTTATAGTGACCGAAGCAAACTATGATATATAATATGATATGTGGTAGGCTATATTTTATTATTCTTTTATATGCTTTTACTTCTAGTGCTTTAATAAAACGATTATTTGTTTAATTCATTTTTTAGTTGTTCGGTAAATAGTTAATAGGCCTATATATAACTCGAGATCCGGAATCTCTCGCAATATATTCATTCGCTGAGAATTTATCGATAAAATCCGGACCGCTCGTAATGATAGATTTGTTCCAGTAACATTCAGAAACCCTCATACAACTCATGCACACAAATCAGTTCGTAACACCTATTACCTGATAAATTTCAATGGTATTATGTTCAGCAAATAACTGCATATGTTTCACCGAACTGTCGACGTTCCCATAAATGCGCAGCCTTTGCTTTCTCAGCCATGATCAAATTTGTATGAATATAAATTTTATACTTAATGATGTTATTTACATATAAATTTACTGTAAGTTTTGAAACCCCTGAGCGTCACGAATCATTTACCTTCCCACTTCGGCTTAGTTTTGCAACAAACTTTCATTATACGTTGCACAATTGTCATACACAATTTATAGAACTTCGTTATTCTGTCTAACGAAACGGCCACCCGTAAAGCATTAAAGAAATGCAAATTTATCTAAATACACTATCTCGACGTAAGCAGATGTAATAACTGATCGGATTTGTTCTTTATTACTGAATATATTGACTTACATAATTACACAAGCACCTTTCTTATATCGTATCATTGAATTTATTATACAACTTCCGAACTGAAGTAAGACATAATTTACTGTTAATAGGTAGATATAGTTGGCCTTCAAAAACAGCAGACAAGAATGCAGTTACTATTCAGCATTAGAAAGCTTAAATGAAATGCACATTTGTTTTCTCAAATTGCTGTAAGTTGTTGTCATACCAGATTGTAACCGCCAGTGGACGTGATATTTTTAAATATGTCTTTCATATTGATAATGTAGACTACAATATTTTTGCTCTTTGTAGACAATGTATGCAGTGTATTCCACATAACTGTAAATAAATTGAGCTATTACCTAGACACAGTTATACATATGAAATTATTGCATTAAAAATAGGTCTAAATGTCCATTGTAATTTATTCTCATTTAATGGCTTTACGCTTATACATTCGATATAAAGTTGCCGTGTATTGTTCTGTCCACCTTCTTTGGGTCCAATCAACTGTGTGTGTGAAGAGAATGGAAGTTAAAATCTTTTTATAACAATCAGAAACAAAGCAAAAGTGGTAATTATCTGTATTTCTGAAAAGTCACTACAGGTTGTTCTCAAGATAACTATTTGTAGGACAATCTTTAAATTGCACTCACTGTTCAAAGTGAGCAAGTTCATTTTTTGTCACTAGTCAAATTTAATCTATGAGAGATGCAAAGTATATGTGAACGCATAATCGAAGTTTACTGTCCATTAGACTACCTCGGTTATTCGTAACTAGTCCCATTTTGACTAAGGATAATATTTATCTGGGTTAAAATTTTTTAGTCGTACTTATCAAGCAATATCTTGGTATATGCTCCGTTTTTCAACTACGTTTGGACTCTAAAATGAACGTTCTTTATCCTTGTCTTTCTCGCTTCATCATCACATTCTGTACTCAGTTCCTTGCTCTGGAGGAATGCTCCAAGATAGTAACTCAGTCTATGGAAAACCCGCAGGACTGGATCAAGAAATCCCAGGTGTGAAGTCCCGGAAATAGGGAAGTCGTCTGTTAACTCTCCCTTTTTTAATGTTTTGATATCGAGGTACAAACTTGCCAACATACTGCACTGTACTTCGTTAGAAAATAGAATCATCCCGAATCCGCCAATTGAATGATTCCCAACCAAACCTTAAATTATGCTACTGCTTATCTTTATCTTTGGTAGGCCTATGTTTAAATATATCCAAATGTGTTTGCTTTCCAGTAGTAGGCTATACAAACTTTTGTCGAGAAATTTATATTTTATCATAGTGACTATAGTCATAATTGAATGAAATAATCCCCGCTAAGGAAACTGAGATAGAATTGATTACAAGTAACCCTTTCTATTATAGTTTTTTACTTCCTCTGCCCATACCATAGGTACTATATGTAGATTGTTTTGTTTTCGACCCCGAAATTCGAAGTTTAGTTTTTAACAAAAAAAAAACATGTTTTGAGGTGCCCTGAATCCAAAAATACTATTTTTTGGAAACATGCCCTTGTGTGTGTGCGTGTGTTTGTCTGTTAACAGCCTAGCACAAGAATGGAAAATCGTATGGAAACAAAATTTTGTATTTGGGTTAGGTACCTTCTGAGGATATGACACGAAGATTGGCAACATCTTTATCTAATTTTTAAGGGGACATTACACGAAGAAAATTTCATTGTTTGCGATTTTCTCTAACGATTTTCTTTAATTTTTGTACATGGAGGGCTTGTACCAAGAGCTAAAACTCTTGTTAGTAACATTTTTTCGAAAAAAAATTATCTGAAGGATAGTTATAAGCCACTCACTCTGAATACCCGCTCTTTGCAATATGGCCTCTCGTTCTATAGGCCTATCAGAATGTGAAGTGAGAAAAATTTATTGACCATGCTTAAAGCAAAGAAAGTTACGAGAGTACATTAAATCAGATTTGATTTGGGTTATCTATCCTTCGGAAGCGATGTGATGTGGTAACGACAATCTCTTCATTTGTACAACCAATTTACATGAGGAGAATATATCTTACTAAGAGGCTAACTTTTATTTGGGCAGAGGAAATTATGTGAGTTCTATGATTGTGTGAGTTTCAGATTTTTTTTTTGTGTACGTTCATTGAGTTTAAAAGTTATATCGTTTCTATTAATTTAAAAAAAGTGTTCTAAATTCAAGTCATTTCTATGTGCTCCGGCTTAACGTTCCTTTTGTAAATATTCTTTTCTTTTAAAATAAAAATATTGAGAATAAAAATATTGAGAACTTGGTGTATTTAACATTAATTTCTTGCCTTCATTTTTACATTAGAAAAAAGATAATTAATCACTACACAATGAATTCTACTTCTTCCAATTTACCTTACCCAATTACTTTGTATAGGCTATTCGTATATAAAAATACACAGTATGCCTACTTCTCTGGTTGCTAGTCAAAGTTCTCCATTCCCTTTGTATATATTTAGGAACATAGTGATTCCAAATTTTAGTATTAATTTATTATGGTATAGTAATTTATATTATTGTAATTTACCGGTATAGTATATTAATTCATTATAGGTATTAACTCTTCAGAGTTCCTCGGACAACAATAAGATCTCTGGTTCATTATTAGTTTCTATTAACCATTCTATGGAGCTATAATAATTTTTTTTTTTAAGTGGAAGAAAATATTTTTTTAAGTGTTGAACAAAGTAAAAGTATAATAATTCCTAAACTTGTGACTGAGTATGATTTATATCACATTAAGAAGCCAAGGCATCCCATTTCAAGCACGAATGGAATTACTGCTTGCGGGATGAAACAGTACATTGAAGGGTTCACTTGATATTTGTCTTTTTTTTTTTTTTTTTTTTTACTCCTTTAACTGTTGAAGAATTTTCACTTGTCGTCACCTTTTAATATGTAAAGGCCCATTAACAATGATAATATTAGCAGTCACGCTGAGAAATAAACATATCAGATTGCCATACTCGTAAATATACCACGCACAGTATAAAAGAAACATTAATGCCAAGACAAAACAATGGAAGAGAGATGTATTCAAAGTCTCAAAAAAAAAGTGATGCTTCCATGTAGGCCTATATTTTGTGTTATAAATTATACGTACAGGCTCTAAGGTTTTTCTCGTAATTACTATTAAACGACGGGTTTGCTTAATTTCTCATTAAATTACTCCATTTTAGCGCGTTCTTATCTGTTACATACACTGCTAATCTTTTTTCCCTTCATTATGTCACCGCCAGCATGAAGACAGAACAAATGTTAAAATAACGATCAATATTAGTATTAGGCCTATATCATTACAGAAGATAATACAATAATTGGGTAAAATACTGCTTTTACCGATCTTGCAAAGTTCACTATTTCATATGTGGATGAACTGGGCAATAGCTCCTGTTCTTGTAATTATATCGTACTTCCATTTTCGTAGCTTAATATTATGAACTCAGAATGAGTCATCTGATTTGATACCTTACAAAGAAGAGTTCACGTAAGAATTCCCTTGTTTTTCTCGAGAATCTTAAACTTTCTCTATAAGCTTTTCTAAACTAGTAATTTAAATGAAGGCCTCCTTTCTCCTTGCGGAAATTAAGATAGGCTAGTATCTTTCAACACAATTTTAAATAATATAACTTCCTCCTAAGAGGACTTTCTCCTAAGAGGACTAATTGGGTAACTTTCTTTAATAAAATTCACTGGAAAGTAATTTCTTGAATAATTTTGCACATATTTTGTACTCCTGTCGAACGTACAAATTTGTATTTTAATTCAACAAGAGAATAAACTGTGTGTTTCTTCTGCAGCCAGTTTTAATAGACTATTATGACGCTTCTACGTCTCTTACTTTTATAGGGTGAGAATTCAATCACCAGAATCTTCGGCTGTCTTTTGAGTTTATTATTATTATTTATATCTTTGTATTTCACGAATAATGATTTACATGCTAGGTATCTAGTAATAAATAGCCTATATTAATACGGAAGTATTTTGACATAAATCTTGGAAATTGAAAAATTACCTAAATTTCTCTCCTATTTAAATTTCCCGACAGTATATTTGTCAATGAATTATCTTTGTAGGGAAGATTAATTAAATTGTACCTCACCTCTTTGGAACATCTGGATAAAATACTATCCATTTAAAATGTATAAAATTTATAAACCCCATAAAATATGAAGCACAACTACCAAGATATAAAATATTGTTGCAGGCACTACCTGAAATGAAAATACGTGAAATGTATATGTTTTAAAACTGTTGGTTATAAAAAATCAAAATAAAAAAAAGGTGACGACAAGATACCGGGACTGAGAGCACGTTTTAGGAAGTAGGTTAACCGCGTGTGCCCGCCCTCACTTATGCAGGCTCCTGCGACAGGATAAAATGCCCTGCGGGTAAACATTGCCTCCTGGACCAGAACTTGAGCCCGCACTGTGTCAAGTGCTCCCAGAGATGTCCAGCACGCTCCGTGTCCAACAAGCAGGTGTGCGGCACTGATGGCATCACCTACAGGAGCGCCTGTCTTCTCCAAGAGGCAGCTTGCCACAAGGGCAAAGCTATTCCAGTCGCCTACAAGGGACCCTGCAAACGTAAGACACCATTTTATTCACAACGGGGTCTCAAACTTTGCACTTTATAAACCAGTCCTGTTGTGTGGCATATCTAATTACATTCAAATGGCGTAATTTTCAGTTATATATGATTTGAGGTCTTCCTGGTGTACCAAACATAGAATTTCTTTCGGGTCTGCAGCCTGGTGAGAAGTTTGGTGTTATCCGACGTTTCACAGGCTGACGCTGCCTTCATCCTCAGGATCTCTTCAGGATACCTGAGGATGGAGGTAGCTTCAGCAACCGAAACTTCTCACCTGACTGGCAACTTAATAATTTCTACGGTTATCAGTTATCATTAGAGTCTGATTGGTGGTGTAACATCAAATCTTTTGTGTACTATGTATCTGTTTAAAGCTCAAAATATGATCGTAATATTTAGTTATAACACTACATATTTTTTTAAATAGAGTAGAACTCCAATTATCTGAACTCTAACTATCCGGATCTCCAATTATCCGGATGGCTTTGATGCCGTACTCAAGTAGTTTTTGCAGCAGCGAGCAGTGGGAAACCCTCTTTCAGAGCCAATTATTTGTGAAAGAGCAAAACTTTTAGCCGACAATATCTACAGTTTGTCAGCAAAACAACTGACTCCGTCCGATATGTTCAATATGTGACACTTTGTGTCAGTACAGTACTGTACACTTAGTTCCTTCCTTTTAGAAAAATTATGTTTTATAATTATATATCCAGTTTTCCGGATATTTGATTATCCGGATTGGGTCCAGTCCCAATTAATCCGAATAATTGAAGTTCTGCTGTAATTGCATATTTTAATAAAATTAACATCCGTGTCAAATGTTGTTTAATTTAATGTCTTATAAAGATAACATCAATATTCGAGCGTAATTTAAAACTAATTTATAAAAATATTTATTCTTTAATTCATAGAAGGTCTAGGGTGTAAATTTCAGCGTTCAGGACATAAGTTAGGTATAATTTTTATTTTGCTCGTATGTATGATGTATTTAAAGCACAACTGTTTTTTAATAAATGATAATTTTTATTCCGTGTACAATTTTGGTAGATATTTAGATACTCCATATTTAGGAACATTCGGGTTCTTGTTACATAATTGTAATTATTAATTACATATGTTTACGGTAATATTACATAAAAATACAGACTCTACAATTCAGTTTTTAATATTTTTCTCATTTGAGCCCATACTATTAAATGGTTTGAGTGAAGTAATTGTAAAAGTTATTTTTAAAACACGTTTCATTCAAACGATAATGTACAAAATAACATAGGTAATATAAAATGAAAAGATAATACTTTCGTTTTTATTCATTCTTATATATTGTGCCACACAACATAAACTGCTGATTCCTGGGAATTAGGAGGACAAGAATATATTATCCGTATTTTCCATTCAGAGTTTATTCTTCAGTTCTGTTATTCAGGTACCGAAAAATCTTGTATATTTGTGAAAATCGTTGCTTCACGAACCGGTATAGAAAAAACCCTTTACTGTACCGTATTTTAATTTCAGTAAGCTCCATGCTTGGATTAACAAATAAACGAAACTCCGCATAAATAACTATACCTCTACCTTCGAATAAACAATTATATAATTTGGCGCCGATTAATAGGAGCGATTTAGGCGCCAAACCACAGATACTTAGCCTTCAGCGCTTCCAGAAAAATGCATTTCAGCTTAGAAAAATTATCAAGCTATAACTGCAGTTTAAACTAAGCGCCATCTTCATGCACTTTGGGATGAAAAGGTTTGCAAATGGTCTGGTATCTCTGTCAAGAGTTCTGACACTTGGAAAGCTGTTAGTTGTCGCGCCTCCAATTAAGCCTTACAAGAACAAGTACTGCCTCCATTTCAAGCAATCTAGAATCTTGCATGCCATCTACTGACTTAATCCCAGAGTTACATATAGGTATGTAGTACGTCCATAGAATTGGTAGATGTCCTCACCCTAAATTTCTCAAAAATTTAATCAAATGAATCGATTCTACCCCATGTGGGGAGGGGGGCGTTATTTTGTCAAATGGCAGTTGTCCGCCATCTATTGGTAATAATTCACAACTACAGAAAACGGTCAGGTTTGCAAGTGAAATAGAGAGATGTCACCTCCATAAATTATTGCTTATAGCGTATACAAGTTAAAGTACTTTCCAATCAATGGACAGAAGAAAATCGCCTTCCGTCATTTCCAGCATTGGCTGAAAGCGTTTTATCGTTCCTGTGTACGTAGACATTTCTAGAGAATAAATAACATGAAATTAGTTTCATATTAGTGTAGTAGTATATTGATAGATAGTAGTTAGATTTTAAATTCGCATTTGTTAAGTACAATTTATCAGCTCTAAAATATTTCGTAATATCGCGGCGATTTTGAAACACAGCTTCTTCAAAGATTCTTATGGATTTATTATCTTATACTTCAAAATATAGTCAATTTAAATTCAGTGTTCATGTATTAACGTACAGCCCACATAGTTGCGTGGTCCTATAATGTCCTCTCAGCTCGACGTTTTATAAGTAGTTCACGTATCAACTAAATTTTATTGAATTCATATGAATTGCCCATTTCGCAAATGTACAAGATAGTTATTTTAGATACTGAAGAGATAGACAAGAATATATTTTAATAAAAAAAATGAACTGACAATGCTTAGCAAATTCAATTCTATTTTCAGATTTCAATGTTTGAGACCCCTATTTTACAAGTAGAAAACAGTGTTTCATATTGCGGGTTCGTACATAGATTTTGTGACTGTGAAGTGTATCTAAAATATTTCCCTGCATACACAAATGACGTTTGCATATTCATAGGTGAATTTATCCATAGGCAAGTTCTCAGAGAAACGCGATTTGGAAGATTTTCTTCTAATTTTATACTACGCTTTTGTGATATCTGAGATAGAAAATGGCGTCCAAAATCGATAACATTTCACAAACTATTATAATGCTGCTACGTATATGTTTTTTTATCAGCCCTTGTACTAAATTTAGTACGATTTCAGTCTTCATACCTCTCTTGAGGTATATTTCTTGCGTGCTTAAAAATATGTATTAAAAATTAATAATTTCATTTTCTCCAGTTAAGGGTTGTAATATATTTAATGTATTAAACATTTCCAGAAAACTGCACTTGCCTTTTTTTCACTATAGTGTTTATGATTCACCATATTTCATATAATTACATTTTTGGATAAATTATGAATCATCTAATCTCAGTATTGCACACATAATATAGACTAAAAACACGTGGAAGTATAACAGAGTATTATGTTCATTAAAATTTATTCCTACTAATATTGAAGACTGAAAACCAAAAATATATATTTCTGTAAATCCATTTTAAAACCTAAGCTTTTTATTTGTATTTTCCTTCTAATTAGTAAATTGCCTATTGTTTTAGATTTAATGGTACAATTGGATTTTCTTGAAAATGTCAACAAAATCGGACTTTTTCCTGCAAGCAAGAAGTTAATGAAAGTAGTATAAAATTAGGAAAACTGCGGGCACTAAAATTGAAAATTGTGATAACAAATTGAGTATTGATCTATGTACGAACCCAATGAAAATGTACATGTTTACCAGGTGTTTTTTTTTTTCTAATTACATTGTTACTATTTTGTGGGATTAACTGATACAATTTCGAATACCTGGATTTGATGTGTTTTAATCCAAGTTTCTTAATTACGCCTATCTGACTTTTTATTAATTTGTATCAGTGGCTTAATTGAATGCTTACACCAATGTTGAATCAGTATATGATAAAGAAACTATGTTAGTTTTCATAGAATTCAAGAAAATAAATAAAAACTTACTTCTGATTAAAGTGTTAGTACTGATTAGGTAATTTTTTTATATTTTGTTTTTTACCCGGTTTAATAAACCAAAATGTTTGATAAGAGGCTACAGAAATAATGTTATGAAAAATGTTGAAAAGTTCCTTCTGCAGGCACTGTTGAGAGTTCACTGGTCTTCCTTTCAGGTAGGATTAAAAAGCTATTGACAGAAAATAAATGTTGTTTCTAATTATTTATATTAATGTGAGAATTAAAATGAATGTGAAGTTAGACAAATAAAGTTGGACATAACAAATGTCAAACGTGAAAAAGAAATAAATTATAGCTATTATGATGCAGAGTCTCTTAAAAAAGAAGTCTTGGATATAAATTATTTCAAATAATACTAGGAACACTTCTTAGGAAGATCTCCCCATCATTTCATTGGTAGGCCTTTTCGTTGTACCTGTCTTTTTCTTCTTTAGATGTATTTCTTCAGTTGTAAAACTGCTTTACCTTCTCTTTCCCGCCTATATACACCCTTTCCAAGCCCACATAAAATTCGGTTGGCTACTTTTTATATACGATTAAAATGGTAGAAAAACTATTTTCAAAATTATAGCATTGTTGATTCATATTATGTATTTTTCAAACCCTGTATGCTTAAGCTTTGTTTTTCTTTTATTTCATCCCTCTAATTTTCACCAAAATACAACAGTACAACCACTGACAACAATGAGATAGCACTTTTCCACCAAACTATTGTAAATGCTAGTTTATAGGACATGACGACACAGTTTCGTAACTATTTTCATGAAAGTGATTTCATGAAATTAATTTCATCCGTTTCCTTCCAAACTGAAGGCTAGTTTACACGACGAAATTAGGTTTCGTAACTGAGTTTCGCAACTGTTTTTTACTTGAATGCGCAAGCGCTAGATGTACTGCCGACAATGAGTTACGACACTACGCAGTTTCGGCTGATTCCAACTTTTCACGAAACTATAATAGTAATTTTGAGATTGTACGCTTATTTAGCTTGTTCGCATTTCGTAAAATGAAATGGGGAAGTGAGGAAATTGTGAAGTGCCTGTATTAATACGTATTTCAAACGTTTTTATGGGATTTTAACAACTTGAACTTCAGAAATAACATGAAATGTGCGGTTGCATTGGAAAGAAAATGTGTGTAATTAGTTTCACGAAATCACTTTCATGAAAGTGGTTACGAAACCTAGTGTCATCGTGTAAACTAGCCTTAATTCCAGTATGGCTGCACGTTTCACCGTATTTCTGAACTTGAAGTCATTGAAACCGCAAACACGTTCGAACCGCATAGGTCTATAAATCCAGGAATTTCACAATGTCCACATTTCCTCGCTTCATTTTATAAAATATGAACCAGCTAAACATGTGCATAACCTCAAAATTCAATATAGTTTCACAAAAAGTTGGAATCAGCCGTAACTGCGCAGGGTACGTAACTCAGTGTCGCCAGTCTACATCTCGCGCATGTGCATTCAAGTAAAAAACAGTTGCAAAACTTAGTTACAGAACTTAATTTCGTCTGCTGATGTAATAATATCAGACCCTCTTTTATCGAAAGTAATAGATTTGTTCGCAAAGCAGTCAGAAACCAGGAACACGTCGTTCTTGCATGCGCTCTTTGTCCACATGCGTTCGCAAAGCGAGGATTCTTGATTCTGACTGTCTATCTTCTGTTGGATGTGTTCTCACGGACAGTTTCTGTACTGGAAGAAAAGTTTGCGGGCTCTACCATGAATAGGGATGTAGCTCGCCAAACTTCTCCGACAGATAGCGTGGGTGTACTAGCCGGTATGCGCTAGCCTTCCGTCACTTGTTTTTCCAGACGTCGTCTGCTGGCACCATGCTTTTAAATGGCGTTCCATCTTCCCTGTCCGAAAAATATGTTCGTAATTTTATATTTTTATAGAGGTCATGAGGCTACTATACATACTTTCTTGTCTACTGGGCCCTTCTAGAATGTTTAAGTGTCAAAAAGACGAAAGAAAAATTACACCAGATAGGCTCTAAATAACACTAAAAGGAAGAATTAACTAACAAATATTGTGAGATATTTCCGATATAGACGACATTATTTTGTACTCGACTCGCAGTAATGTGTTATGAATGTATGAATATTTATATGCAGTGTGGCGATGGGATATTCTTTAATTTTTAAATTAATATTAAATTTGCCGTGAGCATCGAGAAGATGTTATGTGCCATTTAAAAATAGAGTAAATTACAAATAAAAATAAATGAAAATTACATAGTAACGCAATGATAATTACAATACATTGTGTTAGTTTTATACCTTTGTTAAACTGTATCTTTAGTGCACCTTTATATTTAAAGATCACTTCCCTGTTTATTTATTTAGTTATTTTAGGCCTATTTATTTTACTTTGCTGTATAAATATGTGTACATTACTGTAGCCTTCTATTGCATCTGAAATCAAAATATAAATTCTGTGATTTCTAAATAGCCAAGTTAATTGGCTCGAATAAAAATTGTGACAATAGCGTTGCCAATTTAATAGGCTACATGACTTAACGTATGATAATTCTAAAATTCTGCCTTTATATTCTGCTATGTCATGCAATGAAACATTTTTAACAATATTCTGTCTCATAACTACAAATGAAAATCATGTAACGATGGTCTAGCATACCGATAATAAAAGGGATAAGAAAGAATGAGGAATGAGAAGAAAAATGAAAAAAAGTCTAATCGATTTTCAAGTTCCCATTTTTTTTTAACTACTTTGGACAGGAAAAGGTAAGTTTTCGTGTTGTAAACATATTTTAATATTTTGATTTTGAGTACGTTTTTAATATGATATAGGCTAAATATGGATTCGATATAGAAAATAAATAATATTTAAAAGGTGTGCGAATACACACCACATATATCAATGTTTATCACATATATCAATTAGTATTTTACTGCCTGAACCCTAGAAGTATATTCTTTTAGTTACTTTGAATCATACCCAATCGCCAAATTAGCAGCACTATATATAAATATTCATATCTTCGTAACATATTGTATGTCGGGAACATAGTAATGTAGTTAATAGCGGACATTTCTCACAGTATTTATCAGCTAATTCTTCCTCCTTTTCGACTTATATAGCGTCTATCTTCTGCAATTTTTCTTTAAGCTTTTTCACGTAAATATATTCTGGAAATGTCCAGTATACAAAGAAATGCGCCTGGTTGCGCTTTAAACGCTACCAAAATAGAAAAGTTCGAATGTATTTTTCAGTCTGCTAAAATGAAATTCCATTTAAAAGCATGGTACCAGCCATTGAGCTAGAATTTATCTATCTATCTAGAATCTATTCTAGCTCAATGGTACCAGCAGACGACAACTGGTAAAACAAGTGACGAACGGCTAGCGCATACCGGCTAGAGCAGTGGAGACATCTGCTGGTTCTAGTTCGCTACATCCCTATTGTTATCAGAGACATGCGCAGTAACCTATATGAATAATGGAAGATAATTAAAAGTTTCCCAAAATATATTTTATATTGCCGATGTATATCGCATGAATAAGATGTTGAAGGAAAATACATATTTTATTTCCATATATCTATTAAACGCAGAAACTATCGTTTCCAAATTCTTCTAACCGTTCGCAAAGTGTAAATCACGGATAAGTTACAGACTGGACATGCGGAGTACAACAAATTCTCAAGCAGTCACGGATTTGCTTTGCGAACAAACCTAATATAACACAGTTAATTTCATAATTACTACACTGTGCTAAATATCTATTTTTCTCGGTTTTATTTCATTTAAACTGTACATAAAAGCACTGTACTTGTCCAATTCATTCACTTATGGTTCTTGCTTTTTACATAAAAACAGCTGGTAGAATAAATAACTGATTTTGTTAGTACAATGTGCCGAGTGTTGTAAATACCAATTCCATTAATAAGGATTTTTTTAACCCTTAACATGTGATGTGATCCCGATTGGATTTAATTTACTTTATTACTATTATATAATAATTTTTAATGATATGTTTTGTTCATTCTTTTATCAAAATCGTTTCGGGACACTTTTGAATTGTTTTACGTATTATTTTCGATGTCTTGTACACATTAATTGCTCATTATTAAAAAAAATCCCTTTAGGCAGGCTTACAGGCTGAGGTAGATTTCGAAGTGCTTTTGGTTTAATTTATTGTCGCTGCGCAGCACTCTTCTTCTTTAGCCTTGGCATGACAAACCCGCAATAATAACTGCAAAAAAGAGGAAAGAGCACTTTTTCAAACATTCAAATCTCGCCTTATATGAGAGCTATCGTGAAACTATTTATTGATTTGTAGAGTACTCATCAAGAGCTTTTCAACGATACCCCACAAGACATGGTTTCAAAAATTTCGAATTTCCATATCCCCCACCCCCACTCTTACCCCCAAAACCCCCAAATCGTTGGTGTCACTGGGAACTCCATAGGGATTACTCTAATTTATTCAAACAAAGTTTCCCTCTGTACTTCATAGGGGCCGAGATATAAATTTTTCAAAATTTCAACCCCGACCCCCCCCCCCTTGGGCCAATTTTGCTCATTAACGAACTTGTCCGAACTATTGGGCCTAGAAATGACATAATAAAATTTGGATCAAATATCTTCAAAATTACGGCCGCTAGCGTGTAAAGATAAAGATATATATAGGCTATATTACCAAAAAAAAAAAAAAAAAAAAAAAAATGAACGGGCGGTGGTTTCGTACTTAGGGAGGCATGAAACGAAAAGATATGAAAGAATTTTTCGAAAGTCATGACATGGTATCGATGGGAATAGGTAGATTTTTCTTCGAAATCTACCTAATTACTCAGATTATGACTGCATTATTAATATAAACACAATTTTTTCAAACAAAAATTTTGAACTTCCATACAGTTTCCTGCACACCTCTTTATAGGTTATTGTTAGTCCACAAAGATTTTCAAATGACATATTCATTATTTCAAAATTTTGAAACACTTGGAAAACTTAAAATAATGATACCTCAGGGACTTTCACACTTTCCTCCACAAATTTTTAATGAGTCAGTATTAGTCCGCAAACTTTCTAGTGAAATATTGAAATATTCAAAATGAAAGGTCGATTTGGTGCTTACAAGTCGAAACCACTTTAAAAAAGAACTAAATTGGCAAGCTTACAAATACTATTCTCACTTTTCAAAAATCATTCATTTTTATGCGTACCGGTAAACGAAAAGAATCTCATTCGTAGACGACAGTAGTGTAGGAATTTTGCGTGACTCTGAATTTACGTAAATTATAAAATACTTCCATAATACTTTCCCATTATGAGTTAACATTGAGAAAGGGGAACTATTTCTTGCTCAATATATTAAAGAAAATTTCCAATTACTGTTAATACGTAATTTCAGATATCCATGTATGGAAGTTGCAGATTTAAACAAATCCCATGTAAGTGATATCGTCTAATAACTAGACAATGTTGTGTTTTTCTTTCCATGATGGTAATTTTATTCTGACTTGTTTGCTACGTTACACTGGTATATTAATTCCAAACAGACGGGGTCTACCTGCACAATAAACATTTATTGTTGCGACAGGCAATTTTCTGACCTGGCATAAGTTATTTATAAAGGACGGCTAGTCCATACGTTGAATGCGTCTCCTGGAGATAGGCCAATACTTGGACATGATCTCCTTGTCAATAATGCTTCCGATTCATCACAGCAATTAACCGTCTGCATCATGCAACGACTCTGACATTTTTAAACACTAAACCGGATTGGAAAAACCTGATAAGGATACAAGAAGTGCACCGTAGGAGAGTGATCCAACTGACTTTTTATCTCCATTTTCTTGTGATTCTTTTTGATCAAATTTGTGTTACTCGCTCAATCATGTGTGTATATTTTTATATTCTCTTTTTGTCATCGAACAGTAACAGTGAGAAATTGTTACAAGTAATCTATTAAAATAAGAGGAAGAGTCTGTCTGTCTGTCTTTCTGTCTGCGTGCGATTCCCAGCAGAATCTAGGGCAGGCAGAGATCTGAACTTCTGAACATCGATGGACCGAAGGGTGAATTGGTGCACCTCGACGACGGATTTTTAATTTTCGCTTTCGTTCGCGAGTTTTTAGTGAAAACGGGGATTTGTGCGCTATCGAAGCATCAATTTTCCCTATTACATTATTATTCAATTGTGAAATTAATTGTAGTTGGCCTTGCTCTGTTGCCATAGGAACCAGGAAAGAAAGAGCATCGCTGAAATCGATTTTTTCAACATAACTCATGGAATTGTCGATCGCATCGAATTTGTTAGGCCGCTCTGCTTGATTAATTTGTAAATAACATTACTAAACGCAGAGATCTGAATATTTTTACATGGGTGGACGGAGAAGGTATCTTGAATGTAGGAGGATCATTCTAAAAAAAAATTGCCGGTTTGGTGTCACAGGCCTGTAAAAGACACTTCTAGTTGAGATAGGCTATCAAGCAATTTGCTTTTTCAGATTTTGCCACAAACCCATGCGAGTTTCTGCGCTACCCCAAATAATAATTTCTATGTATACATCGTGGATCTTAACGTTCATGTTTATGTTAAAAAAATTTAAAAAATAAAAAAGTTTGAGAAAGTAAGGAGTGTGACTGTAACAACCCGTACTCTGCATCCAAGATTTTGACTTCTTGACATGAAAAGGCCCAATATGAATCGTCATTCGTGGATGAATGTTAGCTCAACGTCCAAATGAAACTGTCTAGAGGATGTTTCAGAATGTTAAAAAAGAATCCGAACCAAGAAGTTCATTTGAATCTTTGTCACAGGAAATCGTGATAAGGGGTGTTGCCCGGTCTAGCATGCCCCAAAGAAGAATTAAGGGGTGGGGAGGAGGGTGATGTAGAGGGATGAAGTATTTGCATCATCTTCCCCCCCCCCCCACGACCAATTTCCGACCAGGCATCGAGGATGGAGGACAGCAAGAAAAGTAAAAATAAGATTGAGGAAAATTGTTTTGGGAAACACTCCTTACGTAAATTGCTGTGTCACGTCTTTTGTAAACTATTTTCATTCGTCTCCAGCATTTCAAGACAAAAGTATTGCTACCTTACAACAGCTCAGTCCACTTCTATTTTTTTTAAACCTGAAAACATTTTGAAATAGGACATGAACAATGGTAAGACTCATTACAAATTCAATACGTTCCACAAACTTAAAAAACTCATGTACAATCACAAAAACGAGAAAACTCATAATTCCTATATGGTTTCGTAAACTACAATAGTGGTATGATGCCATAGAAGACCAGTTGTTCAGAAAATCCAAAGTTGAATGTTCAATCTGGGGATCCTATCGAGGAGGCAAAACGGCAATTTGTTTGAGAATGACCCAGGCCTGAATGGGGAAAAAATTGATCGATTTGAACAAAACACGTAGGTTTTTGGGGGGCCGGGGGGGGGGCAGGGAACTCGAATCTAAGGTCGTTCCCCCTTGTGGCTCTTTCTAATCGTGAAATGCACCTCGAAGCCAGATTTTTAGCTTTTAAACTATCAATTATTTTAATTGTTTATGAATGATTTACGTGTAAGTGTTAATAAAATACAATGTTTTAATTACTTGACTGTTAAATAAATTATTTTAAAAAATCTAGCGATTGTTGTAATAAACGCGGGCGAAGCCGCGTGCTCCTGCTAGTTTAGAATAAGTTACAATTTTAATTTACTAAAAAAACAAAAGCTATTAGGCAGTGGAAATTGCAAATACAAAATTCCTCTATTACAAATGTTGCAAATAATTAGTATTAAATTTCAAATAATTCACTAATACTCGGCTTTACTAAAATATTTACCAAGTAACTAATAAGTACCAACTATAATAATAAACTAACTAATAATTACCAACTAATACACTGTTTGGCGCTAGCTCTCTGTGCCCCAGGAAGCGGTTCGATCTCGGCCCATCTCGGTGACATAAATGAGATGTGCTAACCTGTGTAAATTACAGGTATGTAAAAGGCTTCTGCGGAACAAAATTCCGGCACACCGGCGAGAATTACCAGACCTAAATTGCTTTTACATCTCAGTCATTAAATAACCGTAAACAAATCAACCATAGCCTATATTGGGCTATAATTCGGTATTGTCGCTATGCAGAACTAAGATGAATTAAGTCCGACGTGTTATGCTTCATAATGTTAGTAAATACTCGTATTATTCAGCATCGAAATTAGGCGAGGAATATTATTTTGAGATTTCATTAGGCCTGTATCTAGGTTGTCCATAATATTTGTAGCCTAGCTGAAAACGCTACTTCCCAAAAAATTTACATTATTATTATTATTAGCCTGTTATTACTATTATTAAGTGCCAGTATAGTACTTTATGAGATTGTGTGCGGGACGGGAAAATGTCTGTCCGTCTATCCGTCATTGTGCCTGTACGCGCGATAACTCAAATACGCTTTATCGGATTTTCATGTCACTTGGTATACGCAAGAATCCTATTTATTTTGGACCAGATCGGTTGACTGGTACAGGAGTAACGACTAATTAAAAGTCATATCCTTTTTAAATGGGAAATCATGACTATAGGCTACTAAGTTACAATGCCGTTTTGCCGATCATTGAGAGCCTTGGCTCCAATGCAGTCAGATGTTTGTTTATTTCGTTGTTCAAATTTAAATGAGTACTACATGAATACTGTTATGTACAGAAGATACATTACTGTGGAATAATTAGGCCTACGTACATTAAGCGGAGTTCTTTGTCAGTGCATTTTGTGAAATGTTCACATATTTTAAGAATTTCTTATATCAGTGTATACGACTATGAATTAAGGTTAAGTATCAAACTTTAGATCTCTGTTCTTCCGCAAGCCCTGGAGCTTAACTCTGAGATAGATTACAAAAACAAAACAAACAAACAAACAAAAAAAACTTTTTTTCTGCATATCATAATTGTAATTATCACTGATTAAATAAAAGCATTCTGGCCCTTTTGTTTCACTGGTTTACCTGATTTTATTATTACTATTACTATTATTATTATTATTAATCATTAAGAACAAACACATTAAGCCTTGCTTAATGAATCGATCTGGAGCTTAACTCTGAGATAGATTAGAAACAAAAAAACTTATTTTCTACATATCATAATTGCAGTTATCACTGATTAAATAAAAGCATTCTGGCACTTTATTATACTGGCTTACCTGATGTTTTTATTATTATTATTATTATTATTAATCATTAAGAACAAACACGTTTTAAATATAGGAGAATATAATAAGCATATATATTGTATAGGCCTAAGCCTAATAATTATTTTATTTTATTAAAGTCTTAGACGAATGATGAGATGATGCACAAAAAATATCAAACATTTCTTAATTACACAGCAGTTTCAAAGCGTGTCAATTACTGCTACACATGGTCAAAATCATTGCACAATGTCATGTTTTGCGCAAAATTAATGAACTGGTGTAGGCCGTTTAAATGATTTACATAAAAGATACATGTAGCCTATACACATAATCGTTAGTTTCCAGTAAATGAGTAGAGCGGCTATAAGTATTAAAAGGTAAACCATTGATCCCCAAGGCATGGACAAAACATTAAAGTGAGTTGAAAAATCATGCTACAATAAAAATTCAAAGTCTTCAGATGTAACTTTAAGTAAAGGCAGCTGAGTTTTTAACTTTTTAAATTTTTAGTTAATCGTTCTTGTATTTATTATTTTCGATGTTATTATAAATGTTCTTGTTTTTACTTCCTCCGCCTGCACCATAGGTACAATAGATAGACGTATTATGTTCGACTCCGAAATTCGAAGTTAAGATTTTAACATAAATATACGTTTTCAGGTCCCCTGAATCCTAAAACACTATTTTCAGAAAAATGTCTGTCTGTTTGTGTGTCTGTGTATGTGTGTTTGAATTGCCTAGCTCGAGAACGAAAAATTTTATGGAATCAAAATTTTATATTTGGGTTAGATATCTTTTGAAGACTTGACATGAAGATTGACGGCGATTTTTTTAATTTTACTTTACTTTACTTTACTTTACTTTTAATGCCACTCTGCATGAAGAATTTTTTTTTTATCGCGATTTTCTCGAAAACGGTTCTTACGATTTTGTTTAAATTTTGTATATGAGGTGCTTATACCAAGAGCTAAAACTTTTATTTCAAACATTTTTTCCCTAAAAATTCTCTGAAGGGAGTTATAAGCCAGGTGCCGTTCATACAAAGTCAGTCTTGTCTTTGAATAATAAATATTTGCACCAGGATGAAACAACTGAATACGCGCTCCTTACAATACCGTATGACTTCCTACTGAATGCCAGAATGTAAAGTGAGAATGATGTATTACCCATGCTAAGAGTAATGATATGTATGTGAATGCATTAGGCTACATCCGATTTAATTTGATTGTGCAACCTTCGGGTATGCGAAGCGTCATGACGATTTTATCATAGGTAATCCCACGAGAGTTGATGAGTTTATCTGATGGAACTCGTCAACTTGAGTTGGATTTATTAAGACTATTCCATGAATAAAATGTAACGGATTATATAAATAATAATTACTTTCGTGCTTTGTTGTATGAAAACAAAACTAACAGTTGTGAGATCACGGCATACTGTGAATCAACCACTCATGAATCGATTCGAGCTACCCTGGTATAATCAGTGCTACCAACGGCGCATATAAAACATAGTTAACTTCATTCAGGTAAGCTAAGCAGAACAGAATAAAAACACACGAACTGGCTTGCACCGAATCGAAATTGTGTTCTTAATCAATGCACATTTCTATTATTTCAATTTCCAAACAAGTTATGTTGTATACAATAATCTGTTTTCGTGCCGCTTAGTGGCAGCAATCACTGCACACTGATACTTACCTTCCCAGTAACGACCAGGCGATTTTACCCCGATAAAACAGCCTCCTCGCGAGTCCTACAAGAATATTGCAATATGGCCGTGATTGGTCTATATCCGAGGAATTGTTAAACGTTATTGGTCAATATCCAACACGCGGCATATGAGTGGGATAGTCTTCATTAAATGCCAGTGTAGTACTTTCTAAGATTACATGGTTGACGGGAAAAATGTCCGTGTGTCTTTAGGTGCCCTACCTCTAAGACGCTTTATCAGATTTTCATGAAACTTAGTATAGACACTTTATAACGTCCATAGGACGGTTGGCCGGTACCGAAGTAAAGGCCAATTAACGGTCAAATACTTTTTAAATAGCAATTCATCACTATACTACAAAGCAGCATGGCTAATTCACTTATTGACATAACTGCTTGCCGACTTCCAGAGGAGTCAGAAACTTGAAATTTGACATACCGTACTTACGGCCTGTAGCGTGTAGCCAACGGAAATATTCCAAAACTTTTCAACCCCAAAAAAACATTCCAAATGGCGGACATAACTTGAAGTTCAGTGCAGGCTTATAATAAGTAAAGGGTAAGTCGTATAAAAAACCGATTGCACCACCATTAACGGATTTTGAGAGAACCACAAGTTTCATCCTATGACATTTTGTCGTATCGTCTTCGATTATACCTTAGACAGAGTTAGATTTTTTTATTGTAAGTAAATTTTGTATATTTTGATCATATAATGTAATTTTTTTTACCTTGTTCACTTATAGGACCTTGTTCGTAAAAATTTAGCAGAAATATTAGCACTTCAATCCGCCATAATCGTGCAAAATTTTGGTGTTCCTAGCTGACCTATAATTAAGGAGAAACCTGCTGAATTGCCGTGACATCATTCAGTCTACGTCAGTCTAACTCTAAATCATCCACTCATTAACATTGACGTTTAGACTACCCACTTTCACATAAGCTACCTTATATCAACCTTATAGCTTTTAGCGTATAACCTATGAAAAAATTCCAAAGAGATCGATTTTTAAAATTTTTTAGCCTCCGAAAAAAACTTTGAAAGGTTTTGACTGTATTTTTACGCTTTCAAGTGTTTTTTGCAAAAATAAAGGAATATTGTTGACGTGAGAAATGTTAATATTCTAGTTATTCCGCTTATTCCTTTACGTATTATGCTGATCAAACTTTCTCAAGAAGTTATAGTCTAAAACTCAATAGTTTCAGAAATATAGCCTTTAACTCCATCTGGCACTTTTCTGTATCAGTTTACTTGATTAATTTTTTACTTTACCATGAATAGAATTGTGACGAACAGAATTACCTTTTTGTGATTTTCTCGAAAACGACTTTTTAGTACACGATCTATAAAACAGCTGCTTGTCGGACTGGTAACACGCCGAAAAATTGCATTTTAGCAACCAAGGCCGCTGAAATTGCATAAAACTGCATTCAAACTGCATTCAAAATGCAGTTTTATCGGCCTAGTACTTTAAAGTTGTCATGGAAATCTGTAAACAAAATCCAGATGGCATTGACCAGTCACACCAACTTTAACATGGAGTTAAGCATATAATTGGTCATAACACAAATTTAAGCCAACATGTTTCTTCGTTATAATCAGAAACTTTACCAGGGTTTTTCGCAAAATAGGGTAGCCTACTTCATTATATAACAACAAATATAAGCCAACAAGTTTTTACATCTTCATTCACAAGAGAATCATTGCTTACAATGGATGCACCAGCATTTAATTGCAATATATTCCTTCTCATAGTCTACTGCTACCGTGATGTTGCTAGCACCACCAATTCAATGTTTCTGACTTGGATTGAAATTTCCTCAGGATTATCATTCATATTTTCACAAGTTTTTCATAAAATACTAGTTCGAATGCATTATTGTTTACAAAAAGTGACTCATATACAATTCATCTATACCGCATTTCATATTGGTACGTACGGTTCATTGTAGTTCCGCGATTCAGGTGGCTGTGAGAATATCACATTAACAAATGGCTAACTACTTTTAATTATAATTAGTTATATGGTATTTTTGTTTTATTTCATATAATTTAGAGAGCTTTTACTAAAAAATATTGTATGCACCACGTACGTAAAAATTTTATCGGACTCATCCAGTATTTCAGCCTCGGCTTACCCCTCGGCCGCTATACTAGATTCGTCCGCTAATGCGTTATTTTGCGTACTTCATACATACAAAGCTATTAACGACGTTGTTTAAATTGTTTGTACAAATTTTATAATATGCATAATATGTTGCAATGCACGGTGTACTAGGTTATGTATTATAATATATTAACAGCCAAAAATTGTAATTTGAAAATTGTCAACAGTAACTTCTCTGAAGGATAGCTATAAGCTACTCATTTCATACACAAACTTGCCTCACGAATATTGCGACTTTACATGATGGAAACAGCTGAATGTATACTTGCGGTACTGCAATACATTCGTTTACTTTACACTGAAATATTAAAGGCAGACGAAGTTGTGTGGTTCAAATCAGATTTTTTTTTTTGTAAGTTAGAGTATCTTTCGGGATATGCGGTATGAGGATTTCTTCAAAAATATCTTTCCATAACTCTGGGTTGTCTACGGACACAAAGAGTACAATGAACATTCCTAGGCCGGTATTCCACTATCCAAGTTATTTGATCAAATCGTCTAGAAAAAAGAAAATGGCCGCCCGTTGCTTCAAGGAAACCATATTGGACGAGCATTGGAAGACTTTCTGCATGCCGTTACATTGGATCAAAGATTTCCCAGTATTCATAGCATAGGGTCCAAAATGGCGGCTAAACATAGACAGTTTTGAGAAATAAACGGCACCAGAATAGTTTGATACCACAGTTTCTTCAAGTAGGCCTATAATATGATTATTCAATATTTAATCCACATTTCAAAAATGATATACCGGTACTAAATGCTATAGTAGTAATATAGGGATATATTTTAAAAAGCCCTGCAAACTAACCTAAACTCGTCTCACATAACCAATGTAAACAATGATTCAGCCTGATTTTGTCATTTAGATATTTCTCAAATGCGGGTTCACTGCTACAAAAACATTTATAAACTAATAAATTTATGCCATTATTTATACTGTTTTACGATTCACCATCGAAACTCAAGCCTTCTGTATATAGCCTGGATTTTTTACTTAGTATTGAGCAGACCCAATGTATGTCCTCATTATAGATCACAAACATTCAAACAGTACTTTCATGGCAGAGCATTTATACTATTTAAGCCACATTTCGAAAGCGACATACCAGAAGATATAAATATTGGCATTGCAAGCGAACCTAAACTCGTGGCATCGTTAACATAACCTTCAATTAAAAGAAAGTAACGATTCGGCCTGACTTTCTTGTCATTTAGATATTTCTGCAATTATGCTACAAAGCATTTATATAAAACTAGTAAACTAATGCCACTATAAAGAATTTTTTAATTATTTAATATTCGAAATTCAAGCTTTCCCTATAGCCTGGAATACAGAGAAAACTGGTTTTGGTCAAAGCTATTGGATGTAGTGTACTAGCGCATCTTTGATTCAAATATCGCCTGACAAGTTCTTCGTGAAGTTCTTGTCCAATGTATTGGATAGTGGAATACCGGCCTATGTATACTTGCGGTACTGCAATACATTCGTTTACTTTACACTGAAATATTAAAGGCAGACGAAGTTGTGTGGTTCAAATCAGATTTTTTTTTTTTGTAAGTTAGAGTATCTTTCGGGATATGCGGTATGAGGATTTCTTCAAAAATATCTTTCCATAACTCTGGGTTGTCTACGGACACAAAGAGTACAATGAACATTCCTAGGCCGGTATTCCACTATCCAAGTTATTTGATCAAATCGTCTAGAAAAAAGAAAATGGCCGCCCGTTGCTTCAAGGAAACCATATTGGACGAGCATTGGAAGACTTTCTGCATGCCGTTACATTGGATCAAAGATTTCCCAGTATTCATAGCATAGGGTCCAAAATGGCGGCTAAACATAGACAGTTTTGAGAAATAAACGGCACCAGAATAGTTTGATACCACAGTTTCTTCAAGTAGGCCTATAATATGATTATTCAATATTTAATCCACATTTCAAAAATGATATACCGGTACTAAATGCTATAGTAGTAATATAGGGATATATTTTAAAAAGCCCTGCAAACTAACCTAAACTCGTCTCACATAACCAATGTAAACAATGATTCAGCCTGATTTTGTCATTTAGATATTTCTCAAATGCGGGGTCACTGCTACAAAAACATTTATAAACTAATACATTTATGCCATTATTTATACTGTTTTACGATTCACCATCGAAACTCAAGCCTTCTGTATATAGCCTGGATTTTTTACTTAGTATTGAGCAGACCCAAACAGTACTTTCATGGCAGAGCATTTATACTATTTAAGCCACATTTCGAAAGCGACATACCAGAAGATATAAATATTGGCATTGCAAGCGAACCTAAACTCGTGGCATCGTTAACATAACCTTCAATTAAAAGAAAGTAACGATTCGGCCTGACTTTCTTGTCATTTAGATATTTCTGCAATTATGCTACAAAGCATTTATATAAAACTAGTAAACTAATGCCACTATAAAGAATTTTTTAATTATTTAATATTCGAAATTCAAGCTTTCCCTATAGCCTGGAATACAGAGAAAACTGGTTTTGGTCAAAGCTATTGGATGTAGTGTACTAGCGCATCTTTGATTCAAATATCGCCTGACAAGTTCTTCGTGAAGTTCTTGTCCAATGTATTGGATAGTGGAATACCGGCCTATGTATACCCTCCTAGACCTTTTCTCTATAAATTCGCGACAGTTTAAGAATACTTTTCTAACGATTTTTCAGTTTGCGTTCGAACAGGTAGAAGTATGTTAAACGTATTTTACAAAATGGTTTTTACACAAGGCTAAGTGAAAAGATATCGTAGATAATTAGGAAGAATTCAAAGGATTTGGAGTGCAGGTGTAGATAGGTTTACTGATATCCGTTCAGGAGGGTTTACCAAGGTGAAGTCTGCTCGGTCGTATGGACTCATGGACCTTGGAAGTCATGCTACTTGTTATTTTTGCAAGTGTTGCACTTCTTTTTTTCCGGCTTGAAAATATGAAATAGTATTCATAATGAGAATGTGAGTCTGTGGAAGTGTTGTATAACAGGTTTAGAAATGATGAGGGCTGTAGGTACACTCATTACAAAGAATATTCACATTGTGTTCTTTATAAATCATGTTGTTGCGGGGGTTTCAAACAGATGAATAGTATGATAGCTAACCTAGGTCAACAAGTATAACATATTGCAGCTCTCCTCCCAATAATCAAGCTACAATAACCTCAAGATATCCCCAAGGATTTCTCAGGGTCACTTGTACCATTTTTGGTTCTTCAGACGACGAATATGAAAACTTATGTAAGAGTTATGAAATGGGGGAGGTGCCTTTATGACAAGTGAAAATATTACTAACAATAATAACAGTAATAGTAGTTGTAATAGTAATAATAATATTAAGAAAATAATAATAATAACAACAATAATAATAATAGTTAAACACAAGTCGAAACGTTTAGCCACCTAGACTGCAGCATAACATAGGCCTACACTCACAGTTCATTAAGAAGAGAAACATTGAACATAAAATATTAAAAGCTAAATTTGTGGTTGAATAGCCCTGTTTCTTAAAACATGTCGGTGTTTACGCATAAAAAGTCACAATTAATCCACAAAGGGAGTGACTCTATTGTGTTTAAAAGTGCTGTTAAATCTGAAGTTAGCTATCTTGTTACATTTAGTGATGAGCGAGAACAGTCTTGGTCTTGCAGTCTTGGTCTTGGTCTTGCAGAAAATGCAAGACCGAGACCAAGACCAAGACCGCATCAGCGTTAGCAAGACCAAGACCAAGACCAAGACCGACCATGCAAGACCGAGACCAAGACCAAGACCAACCCTGCAAGACTCTGGAAAGAACAAGACCTAACTGCAAGACTCTTGCAGTCTTGGTATTTGAAAAAGTTTTATAAAGCCCCATTGTGTATGCAGCGAGCCAGCGACCGCTACTCAAAGGCGCCGCAGTGTCGCTAGCCGGGGTAGTCCCAAGGCTGGTAGGCCTATAATGTAGAGGTTGCCTCATCGTGCGGTAACCAATGAGAGCAGACCCGGTGCGTGACGCTGTCCGTATCCAAAAAACGAGCGCACCATTCAAATAATACATATGAAATCCGTATACTACCTCTCTCACCACTACGTTAAAACAAATTACTGCAATGAAAACTTACATTTAATCTGACGGATTTCCCTGAATGGCATTCCATACAGCTAGTTCCTTCAATTGGTGGGAGTTAAATTCACGATAAACACTCCATATTCATTTTTAAAATGTTTAATTGCAATAGTTTTCTAGTATTAAGGTACGAAAGACAAACAGATGTAACAAAGGTCCAAAGCCATATATGAAATTTCATTTTGCGTACAATATAAATACTGACCACATAATTTATCAATAAAACTTAAAAATTCTGCCATACAGTTATTTAATAACTACTTTCTCTAACCTCTCACTGGGTTAAAAGAAAACTATGACTGAGGATTTATAATAATTCTTTATTACAACCAAATGGTCATACTACGATGAATGGAGCAACGATGGAATTACATATGGCAGGGGAAACCGGAGCACCCCGAAAAAGCCTGCCCCGACCCCACTTTGTCCACCATAAATTCCACATGGATCCATCGAGATCCGATCCCGGGTCCTAGCGGTGGAGGGCGAGCGCTCTAACCATTCAGCCATGGGGCGGCCTATGACTGAGGATTTGAAACTTTAAACAGTAGCCCCCGTAACTTAAAACGCTTATTAACATGCTCAGTAGCCTATTTCATTAACGATGGTATCCTTTTTTACACTTATCATTAATATTCATAGCCTACTCTCACATAGAATCTTTCCTGTCTACTTGAACAAAATATAACATAGCTATTCAGCTCATTCCATTCCCTTTGCAGAAAATTTCAAAATAAAGTGAAGTCTGAAAAAAATCAGGTTATACGCCCGGTATTCTTCATAATTATTCAATAAAACACAATTAAACCGTGGCTTAATTAAAACAGGAACTTATTTGACGGGTATTTTCTAGTTATTACTTTACAGTTACGTATCTGATTGTACTGTAGCTATACAGGCCTACATTTTGCTGATGATAGATAGGGCATCCACTGAAAACCTTTTTTTAATACTACAATTTTGTTATTGACACATGACGGTGGCGGTGTTTAAGTTCTTGCTGCTGATTCATATTAAGGATGCATATCGAATGGGAAAAGATACTAAAAGTAGAAAATGCCTGGTTTAGAAATATTTGCTTGCATGAAGAATAATTATAATTATTTATGACCTAATTAATTGAAGGCCGAAACTTGAAAGTAAGTGGAAAGTAATTGATGGGAGGTAGCGGAAATCTTTAAAGTGCAGAAATGATCTTTACACAATGTGTTATAAATTAGAAATAGGGTATATGAAAAGAGAAATATTATTTATTGCAGCCTATGGGTTTGGGTTTCGAATGAACATTGTGTGATTTGCTATAGATTGCACAATTTCTAAAGCATCTGCTTCAATGCCGTTATGTTTTGTTACTAAATTATAGAGTTTTAAACAGGTCAGATAGAACCTCTCTCCTATGCGGAAGTCTTTTAAACATTTCATACACATCCTGTTAATATTACTTCTTGTCTCCACAGCCGTTCAATTTGAAACTTCACAATATAATATTAATAATTTTACACTCAAATAGTGTATAGCATCTCGTGGATTTTGGGTTTAAAGTTCTGCAATAGGATAACAGGAATATTTAAATTTACACTCAAAGTTTACTGTTCTAGCTTATATCACCATGGACGTTACGGCAAACAGCGTGACATCACATTACTGTTTACTGCAACTAAAAGCAATTAGCTTTCGTTACTTTCGCAAGCAATAACACACATGTAATCGGTGTAACTTTAAATAATGTAAGATGCGTAAAAGAAGACTGCAAGACTCTTGCAACAAGACCAAGACCGAGTATGCAAGACCGAGACCAAGACCAATACCACTGATGCAAGACCGAGACCAAGATCAAGACCAGGGTTACCTATGCAAGACCAAGACCAAGACTGAGAGTGCAATACCAAGACCAAGACCAAGACCAAGACCTTGCATTTGCTCATCACTAGTTACATTAAGAAGCTTCCTCTTTGTGTTGATGAGTATGTTCAAAATTTTGGCCTGGTTTGAATTATGTACGTCAGTAAATTTCATGGTTTCAATTGAGTTTTAACTATAAAATACTAACCGACTAATGGATAATTTATCGTTAGATAGTGGAGTAATTGTGACCTTTTATGCTTTACACCAGCATATTGAGCGATTAATGGTTATGTGATATTTTATACTTAAAGCTCAATTGGAACCATTAAAAGTTTTTAAGTACGTAATCCAACCAGGCCAAAATTGTGAACAGTCGTCACGTCTCATCAGCATGAAGAGGAAGCTATTTAACACGATAGCTAACCTCAAATTTAACAGAACTTTTTAAACACAATAGAGTGTGTGTGAAGTGGTATCTTTTAATGCTTGTAGTCCAGCATGTGTTAAGGAAATAAGACTATCCAACAAATTGCGCTATTTGTGGTTATTTGTATTTTATACTTAAAGCTCAATCGGAATCATCATACTTGATGAAGCACATTGATATGAACACTAGCCCCCCCCCCCCCCGAAAGAAGGAAAGCAACTATTTAAAATCCTGTAAAATAATGGCAGTTCTATCATGACTATATAGATGGGAGTTAGATTAGACCATAAAGGAAAGTTACTGGAATAAGATAAGTAAGATAAATAAATTGTTAGAGCAATAATTACGAGGATTCGAATTTTAGTAAAGGCAAATTATTCATAAAATCCCAGTGAATTACAGGAAGTTCAAATAACTTTTAAATTTTATCAGAAGATTGGATATTCTTCAGAGTTAATTGGAGCTCTCTGTCACTATGATAACAAGAATAAAATGAGTTGGCCCCATCATCCGTCCTAAAATGAGTTTTTGAAGTAGCAACAGATGTACTAACATCAATTACATTGGCTGAGAGGATTCTTAACTTACAGAGTCTTTTGATGTATATGCATTTCTATACAAAAAAGAGCAAGGTGGATCATGGCTTTCACTTTTTTCACTTCTATCTGGCACAGATTCAATCATGTTTCACATTCAGGCATTCATAATTCTGAATAACCGAGCGAGATGGCAACGTCTAGGACTCGCATTCGAAAGGTCCCAGGTTCAAATCCCGTGGCCAGCCAATTTGACATGGGATTTTTTCATGGTTTCCCCAGTCGTAAAGGCAAATGCCGAATTTGATACTTTTATACCATGAATCATCCTCACTATTTCAGCCTGAACCCTGTAATATCAGTTAAATTTACTCCATAAAATTCACTAACAATATATATAATTTACAATCAATAGTTCCATGGCCTACCCTATTGTAGGACACTGTATAGACCCAGATCCCGAACTTCTGATATGGCCTCGTAGCTAAAAGGAATATAAATACAGCTGAATTTTTAAAAATCTGAATAACATTACACATTATAATGAGTCAAGAATCAATTAAGATACCTTAATTTTTTAAATCAATAACTTTCTTTCAGTTCAAGAATTTCATTTTAGGGCAGTTGCTGAGGCAACTCGTTTTCTTCTGGTTATTTAGATGGCATTCTTGGTGATAGAGGGCTCCAATTTGCTCTGAAATATGCTAGATGTGTAACCAGCATCTGACAAAAGCAATTAGAACTTCATGACTTTATAGGTGTGTTGCCACTATTAAAGTTCCAACACTCGTATTATAGGATGCACAATAGTAGACAAAATAAAAAATTATATAATTAGAAATGAATTAGACTTTTTCCTTTAAAAAAACACACGTAATCCTACGCAGTAAGAGATTGAGAAATCATGAAGGAAAAGAATGGCTAAAACTGGTCTAGTAGGGTTTCTTATAAATATCAACAATCCCGAATGAGAAATATCGGAAGACCGATCAAAAATCAAGTACAAATCAAGAACAGAAGAATACTCCTAATCCGTAAAGTGATAATAATGATGATAATAATAACAATCCATGACATAATTCGATTCAGGATATTCTTTACAAACTACATAACCTTTAATCGTCACAGCCTCCAGAAAAATCAGTAGGCAAAGCAAACATAGCTCTGATTTAGTTCGACTTAGATGGATCCTCGGTTGGTTCATCGTTACGGTTCGTTCCATCGGTCCCGGGTTCAAATCCTGGTGGGGACCGAACTTTGGTTCTCGGCTGTTCGCTGCAAAACAGCACGTGACTCATGGCTCGTGACAAGTAAACTATCAACTCCTGTCTCTTAATTCAGTATAGGTGACAACGCTTGAATTAAAAATTTAAAATATGGCGGGGACCTTTAAATATCATGGAGCTCCAGAGGAAACTAGTGGTTTGTGCCTTAGTGACACGTGGCTGCAGTACATGGTTCGTAACTCACAATCAGAATACTCCCAACATACAATATCACAAACACTCTTTTTTTTTTTGCCATACAGCACTCTTCGAGTTGTGGTGAAGGAGGCTGCATGGATGCCCGTTAAAAAATAGTTAAACAGAAAAAGAGAAAGAACACTTCAGAAAGCTGACAATTGCTTACATGGAATTAAAAATAAGTAAATAAAGTAATAAATAAATAAGAAAAAACGAAAATAAAATCTTTCCAATTTTATAAACGTCATTTATCAACACATTGTCTGTCTTTCCTCAGGACTACGCCAAAGACCGTCGTGTCCAGCCCTAGTCGTGTTGTGCGGGATATCTAAAGTAATATTTAAGGTTTTAGTCTGGTACTCATAGTCTTCAATAATAACTGTGTATTTTCCTTTATTATTGGTAACTTTTGTTCGGTTCTTTAAAAAATCTATCCATGTTAAGCTGATGTCTCACGATTAATTTAAAGAAATAGTTGTCTCAAGTATCATTTCTATACAGTTATTTCTAAATGCGCACACGAGAATGCATTTTGGTCCAATATACTGTCAGCTGTTCACCTGATATGAAAATCGATCGCTACTGTAATCGACATGGCCACATTTTCTGCCAAATCTTTTTCAAATTTTCCAGATATCTTAATGTTTACGCCGGTTGTCACAATGGTCATACATAATGTTGTAAATTTAAAGTCTGCCGTAGATATGTTAAGGGAATTCAGTAGACATGAGAAAACACTATCTCTAGAACGTTAAATTCTTTTATATATAAAGAAAAATTAATTTACTACGAAACTATTACAGTTGGAATGTTCAAATTTTTAGGGATTCATGTCTGCATGAAGATACATTTTTGAATGGTGCATTTTTTCATATCTCAAGTTGTTCACGTTAAAAAAAAAAGACAATTTTAAGAAAGAAAAAAAGGAAATTAAATATAAAAAATTATATCTTCACTAAAAATTATCAAAGAGAAATATCCTTCTTTCAGTATGTTTTACATATTTCTTTGAAATAACTGTAAAAAACATAACTCCATTGGATACATAGTTTCTGCGTAAATGTTCCTTGTATATAGGACAGTTTAACACTTTAGAGATAAGGTTTTTCCATGTCTACTGGGTTCCTTGACTTTAACATTTCATTTTACCTTCTTGGTTAATGTTCACTTGATCGCAGCGCAATCAGCTGTTCGGAGGAAGCTGCCATGTTTCTACATAAGCGTATCGCGCGGGAGGAGAATAACGCTCATTGGTCTTAAATGAAAATTGGAAACGCTTCTATTCCATTGTATGCGATAGAATTTGGATGGAAATTTAGAATGAAATTGTGTGCAGTTACACGATCCAGCTTGATAGAGTGTAGAAATTTGGACCGAAATTGGATTATTTTTCCAGTGGCAAACTATTTCCTAATTTCTTTAGAAAATTAAGCTACAACTGCCTACATAATATTTCGTCCTTATTTCATTCCCAAGAAAATTTGTAAGCTGCCATTTGCCAAGTGTCCTGGTCTTTAATGTGTTAATGTCATAGTAAAGTTCATGCAACGTAAACATAATATGAAACTTTGCATCTCCTAATTTCCCAGGCACTATCAGCCAGTTTTCTTTTTCACTACATTTTTTCTACGCTGGTCAAGTATTCAACCATATGATAGGTTCTTCCATCAGAATTAATAGATACAGCAAATTAAACAGTCTAAGAATGGACTCAAACAATATTTTGTGCAGTGAAATATTTTCAGCAGGGGTTATTAATGTTGTTATTATTATTATTATTATTTTTATTTTTATTATTATTATTATTATTATTATTAATCGTTTTATTTCATCGTTATCAGCTGTACTGTAATTATCATTTTTCTATGTAGTCTTCATATAAACCTGTTTTTCTATATCCCAAGCTATCATCACCACTTCAATTATAGCCTATATTCAATGTAATGTGTGAGTGGGCCTATACTCAAACAGTAGGTAGGGTCAGACTGGGAATAAAATTCGGGTTTGGCATCCAGAGAACACTGGTGCATCCATCCCCACCAATAATCTCACCCACCCCATTCCAACATTACCACTACCCTATTTCTTTTGAATAGTCACAAATGATGAAATAAGTGTCTTTAAATCATTGTCAGTTTATGTTTTCAACCATATTAATAGGTAACTGCAAACAAAAATCGTACATTTTGTATTTATGTGAGTGCTATTCCAAGTAGAATTTATTAAGTACCCATGACTTTTCAAACATTTTTAGTATATGCTGAGCAAAGTTACCTATTGAACCAGGAGCTTTTATTATGTCAAATTAAATTATCTATTCTGGGTATACAACAAAATATTCACACAGGTAATGAATACTAAATAGTTATTTATTATACAAGGGCTGAAAGAAGGATTTTGTTTTGCGAGTACGTAACGAGCCCATAATGGCGAGTGAAGCAATCCTACGAGCAAAATAAAAGCCATTTTACCACGTTTGTCACAAGCTATTTTTAGACAGGCATTAATATTTGTTAAATAATAATTTTTAACACGTACGCTGCAGCCATTTTGGGAGCTTTACAGCTGTTCGTGAATTCTCCTGCCACTTAGTATGCACTTGCGCAGACAAAGGTTTTTTATTTCTCGTACGTGGCTGCCAATGTAAGAGATGGAATGGATAACGCTTTTCAGTCAACAAGTATGACATATTTGCGACCTCCGTGAGAAATTTAGCGATTAAAAAGGCGTAAAGAATTTTAACATTTTCAATTTATATTAAACTGAGTCTATTTAATAATCATATGCAATTATTATTAACCTAAAGAGTATTTTTCATGCAAAGTAATAAAAGTTGGTCACCCTGAAGTGTCATAATTTTATAACACTTAGTGGCATAATTTTCTCCTTTTAATTAATATCTTCTGCCGTTAAAAGTTCTTCTTTTACCTTCGACTGCCTAAAAAATATAATTAGGTGAAACAACCAGAAGAAATTTCAACAGTGCACTCTTTTTTGATAGGTCATTACTATTGTCATAATGGATAAGGAACTTCCTTTTCAATGGGAATCAGGAAAATAGATTCCATTTTCCGTTCACAAAACTTGCATCTCAATCTATATGTGCAGTTTTCACACCTTTGGCTATTTTTCATTTTCTTAATTAATAATAATGTTAATTGATAATAATAATAATCATCATCATCATCATCATAATCATAATAATCATCATCATAATCATGATATTCTTAATAACAATAAGAATAATAATAATAATAATAAGAATAAGAATAAAAATAATAAAAATAATAGCTGGTCAACTGGCGTATTTAAAAAAAAATTAGAGTTCCACGGTGCACTGGGCATTTACCTGAATGCTCATATGACCAGTTTGACCCGTCTTGTAGGATCAGAAAGAAGCAACTGAACTAAAATGAAAACTCTTTAAATATAAATACACATAAGCAAGGATGTATTTAAGGGGGGTTCTGGGGGCCCAGACTCTTAAAAAATTAGATTTGTAAAGCATTAGTTTAAAAAAGCAATGTTTTGTGTCACTTAGGAAGAGAAGATGTAAGTAATTTATTGTCCAGCTTAGGACCCAGAAACTAATTTCTTAATACATGCTTGCACATACGAAGATAAGCAATCTTACAAAGGTAATAGTCATAGAATGAACCAGGTTCAACATTGGGATGAATGAGCTATTATTGGCTTTTTTGTTCTTACTAGGAAGGATGGTCAAATTCTAAATTATAGATTTTTATATTTCTATTGTTGTAGTAAATTATAATTTTACAAAAATGTACCGGTACTATATTGTAGTATCATATTTTAAAAGGCTTCATTTTTTGTTTTCAGCAATGGCAACTTGCGGCAGTGTACGATGTCGTGACAGACAGTCCTGCCTAACAGAAATGAACACAGGAACTCCACGCTGTGTAACATGTAGTTATAGATGTCCGCGACCTCGCAGTCCATCTGGTATGCGACGAGATATGGGTGGACCTATCTGTGGCACAAATAATCGGACATATCACTCCTGGTGTCACATGCTGAAGGATGCATGTGCTACTGGTTATGTCATCGAAACCAAATTCTCTGGAAGTTGTGACATGAGTGGTATGTATCTTCATAGTTATTATGATATTTACTTGGTCCTGCTAAAGACAAAATACATGCTGGCAATACAATATTTTCAGTTTCAGAATAAGTTTGTTGCCTCTATAGATCGTAAATATATGACTAAAAAATATCAAATATACTAAACTTCCAAATCTCCATGGTATTGGGTGGCTCAGCAATTAGGATTTCCAACTATACCGCATTTCCTGGGAAATTCTATATTTTCACTTAATTTGGATGAAAAATCCCAGGTCCCATATCTTTCAAAATATAGGCCATGCCGTAATTCCAGAATTCCTGCCATTCATTCTTTAAATTTGTTTTGATGTGATATTTTAATAATGGTCATTTATAAAATATAATTGGTAGTTTGTGTGATATTTTTGTATTGACAGGAATGTTTGTATTGTTAATTTAGAATTAAATTAGATATTAATAAAGTATTATAAATGATCAGTTGCCGCCATGGGTGAGTTGGCAGCATGTCTGCCTTCCATCCTGGCAATCCGGGTTAGATCCCGGCTGGGTTGGGGATTATTCAGTAATGAAAAATCCCTCTCCCAGATCCAGGAGGTGTGTGTGTGTGTCTTTCTTAGATTTAAGTGTTATATAGGGGACTGGTGCACCCCGGAAACAAATCAGCTGAGAATATCGCCTTAAGGGATCACCAGGAGTCGTTTGTAACCCAATGGAACGTAAGCTGGGCACACATTATCCAACTTGTCGGATCTGATGTTGGAGGCAACCAGTTGGGTGCAAGGCTACAGCTACACACTACACAATTTTTCGCCAGGAGGATACCCCCCCCCCCCAGAAAAAATTCTTGCCTCCATCTAGATTTTTAGCATTTAAAATCATAAAAATATATTGAAGCAGTACTTTAGAAATTTTCTTTAACTAGCTTTTGAAGTGTCAAATCTCATTCTCTCAATCTCAAACAATCTTTAACTGGGGTTTGTAATACATTGAATAAATATGGAGGTGGATTTCCAGGGTTTCGGCTTTTAGTTGACCCAGCTAGTACTGTCACAGTAGAAAGATGTTTTTCACATTTAAAATCTGCCACACAAAGACTTTCCGTGTCAAATGACAGAAAGGAGGAGCTTGTGCTTTTGAGCTATAATAAAGCCCTAACAAAGACCCTATGTGAATCAATTTGTATTACAGTTTTCAAAATCAAAGTCAATAAAGTTAGCTTTGTAAGTACTGTATTATGCTTGTATATTCATAATTTTCACAGGTAATAAGTGTTTAATCATTTCACACTAACTTCTTTTAACATTTGTTAATTTGATGTAATTTTCAATATCTTAATTTGATGTAATTTTCAATATCTTAATTTTAGTGTCTATAATTTGTGTTATAAATTATATTTTATCTGGTGGAGTGGTTATCTCCTTAATTGTGATTCAGCCCATTTTTTGGAGGAGTGGTTTTATATACAGAATGCGGCAGAAAGAACAGAAGGCAAATATATCCAAACCCAATAAAATATGAAAAAAAACTTATGTAATTCTTTGAAAGTACACATGATGTCATTTACATCAACGTATTTTGAAGAGAAAATCATTCAAGTGGCGGCCTCCATTGTTTATACACTGATTGAGCCTCTCTCGGTAGTTGTCCATGACTCTTATTGCAATTTCGTGCGGTATAGCAAATTCCTGTTGGTTTGCCTCCTAAATAGTCCATGTGCCAGACCCATCGGTCATTATAATTTGGGGGGACTGAATGAAACTTATACCACACGTTCCTGGGGTCATGTGGAGCAAAAAAGTCGGGGGGGGGGGCATCATGAGGAGGTAGCTTTCAAACATGGCGGACGACTGTGAATCTTTAAATTCAAATATATTGGGACTGGGTTCATCAATCTTGAATTTTGTTGTTTCAAAATGTAGGTTATTCTTCTGGCTACATGTTTGTTCCACATGTATGTGGCCAAAAAAACAGTATTTATTGGTCAAAACTCTAAAAATCGGGAAAATATATTTTTGGACATTTACGTTTTGCGGTTTATTACTCTAACCGTTGGGTATATCGAAAAAGTGTTTGAAACGAAAGTTGTAGAAAAACATCTCACCTTCAAAACGCAAAAATGAAATCGAAAATCGGATCAATAAAATCCGAGATATCCAGATTCAAATCGGGCGGAGCGGGGTTGAGCATGTTGACCGAGCGCTCGTTGCAGCCTAGCGAGAGACGAGACTTGGCGTAAAATCCTGCGCTTTATTTATTTTCAGCCTCAGTAATTGCTTTATTACTAGATAAATTTACATTACCTACTAATGTGCACAATTTTTAACATGATTATTAAACACTTACTCATAAATACAATTAACAATTATATCGTTTATCTGGGAAATGGACGTCAATAATTACCAACTCATATAATATACTGTCAAGACTTTTATCTCCGATTTTTAAGATGAAATCGTTAAAGGAACTTCAAATAGTCGAAATAATTAAAAAAGGAAAAAAGTATTACAATTTAGGTATGTATCGGAGACTTTTAACAATACTTTCAGAAATGAACACAGGATGTAAGCAACTAAGAAATAAAATTGCCCATAAAATGCCTTATACAATATTATTAACAATGTTGAATTAAGTCTTCTTCACTAGAATCACTGAAGTCAGTTATTATAATTATTGCTCTCATCCTCAACTGCCGTTTCTTCGGCAAACCCCTTGCACCCACAGCTCTCGATGATTCAGATTTGAGTTGCTAAGCACGAGTAACTTTCTGGTGCACAGTTGATCTTGCAGTGGCACCGGAAAAAGGAAAGTACGCACGCCGGTACTGGCAGATCTTTCATCCACTTGACTGATAAGTTACCTGATGTGTCCTTTTCTCACCCATGAGCAAAAGGGTCCAGAATTAGTGGTTTGGTTTCCAGGCTTCTGATCAAAATTCCGGCCTGGTAGTTGGCACGTTTATTGTGTTGTCTCAAGGTGTCTTTACAAAGAGACATTTGGAAGCTCTCAATCTGGCCCTCTGAACATCTGGTAGCGCAGCTCATTTCACCTTGCATTTGGGGGCATACGACTGGAAGACAAATTCTTCTTTGCTGTCATCAACATCATTATACTCGTACATCATCCAATCTTTGCATAACTTGTTGAACGCTTCAATAAATCTTTGTTCCTTTTTGCACAAAAGCTTAAATCCTTTAAGGCAGATACTATCTGGGAAACTTGCATATCTGTTAAAACTGTTTTGTTTGTTTCCCGATTCAGAAGTTTTTGCTTTTTATGGTTTTGCAAAAACCTACAGCCAAAACTAATACATCTGTATTGATTGAAAAGTAAAGAACTGATTCAGATGATGTAGCGGCGTTCCTTGCATGCAGCATCATTCTGGAATCAGCTTATTCTTGAGTGCAGAACAGCTCAGGAACATTTTTGCTCCTAATATAAATGATCATGAAGCAGATTTCACCAACTGCTACGAAGATTTCTAGGTTTCCAATTATGTTTTCAAATTTCTCCTCTTACAAACTGTAAAAAAAGAATTTTATCGTTATATTTTTGCCGTAGCTGTTCCTTAGAAGCGTCCTCCAACAAACCACTCTGTGACCACCCTTGATTTCACTAAATTTGATACCTTCAGCTGTTCCGCTTTTTTCCCGCTCCAAAGATTTGATCGAAACCTCTGGATAATATATGTCAACCCTCCGACCTATATTCAAAACCTGCTTGAGAAAATTCGTTGACAATTAGTAAAACGTTTTTTGTTCTCCTTTGATGGACTGAAGCACAGCCATTGAATCAATGATGCAGGCCGAATCTTTTTCCGGCAGACTGGCAGGGGTGGTGTATATTTCCAAAAAATGGGCAAACACTGATTTGTAGGTTTTCTTCAAAGGCCCATTAACATTCGCCATAGTCCATGGAAACGGCGCCAGAGGATATCTGAACCCTTCCATCATGTCAAGTTGTTGGTTTTCTGCAATATAGGTCATTTTTCTGAATAGATTTCGATTGCACTGGAGGATTACTTCTTTGTTTCCAACCTTTTTTGCTCTTCTTTAGTCTACTGATCTGAAAACACACTTTCTTAATACGTTTATGAAACCCTTCTCCTTTAGCTAGCCGAAACGTGAACTCTTAATAAGCTATTTTTCCCTTGTTTTCCGAATCAATGTGATCAGAAGCTGTTGATTCATCAACATGTATTCCAGTAGGCAAATGTACAATATCTTAAGGGTTGGGATCGAAGGGCTAGAAGGTCAGTGAGAGTTGTCACGTCTTTCTCATCTCTAAGTGTCCTTGGGCTTTGGAGGTCAGGGTGGCACTGATCTGTTTCGCTGGATGATAGAATGCTGAGGAGGTTCTTAACATATTACCGTACTACAGCCTACTTTTTCAGACTGAAACCCTTAGTACCTTCAGGAGTTTGGGTGTCTTTGTTTACAGTCTCTTTGATGGCTTGGTCCACTGGAATTCTAGAAAATGGGTTGTTGCTTCTTATTTGTACTGAAAACCTCCTTCTACATAATATTGATGAACATATGGGCTCTCCTTTTCTAGTTTAGTTAATTCAAGAAAGTGTTATGACAGATAATGTGAGTAGTTCACTCTATCCAGCGCAAAAATTCAAGGCACAATTTTTTCAACAGCAGCTAAAAACAGAAACCAATTTCCTTCTCGATTAGTCCGAAGAAAAACGGAAAGTAACTCCACTAGGGCGATATATTTCATCCGAAAGGACAACATTGCTTCATTACTTGTAAGAAGATGTATCAAGTAGAGTGGCTTGAACATGTTCATCTTGAAGTACAGAGTTATGGGATGTATAGTTCGTAATTATTGATGTTCATTTCCCAGGTAAATTGTATAATTGTTAATTGTATTTATTACTCAAATCCGATGCACCGAGAGCTGTGGGTGCAAGGGGTGTACCAAAGCAACAGCAGATGAGGAAGAGTGCAATTATAATAACTGATTACAGTGATTCTAGTGAAGCAGACTTATTTCAAGATTGTTCATTATATTATAGGGTATAAGGCATTTTATAGGCATTTTTATTTCTTAGTTGTTTACGTCCTGTGTTCATTTCTGAAAGTATTGTTAAAAGTCTCCGATACATACCTGAATTGTATACTTTTTTCCTTCTTTATTTCGACTATTTGAAGTTTCTTTAACGATTTCATCTTAAAAATCGAAGATAAAAGCCTCGACAGAATATTATATGAGTTGGTAATTATTGATGTCCATTTCCCAGGTAAATGATATAATTGTTAATTGTATTTATGAGTAAGTGTTTAATAATCATGTTAAAAATGGTGCACATTAGTAGGTAATGTAAATTTATCTAGTAATAAAGCAATTACTGAGGCTGAAAATAAATAAAGCGCAGGATTTCACGCCAAGTCTCGCCTCTCGCTAGGCTGCACCGAGCGCTCGGTCAACACGCTCAACCCCGCTCCGCCCGCTTTGAATCTGAATATCTCGGATTCTTTTGATCCGATCTTCGATTTCATTTTTGCGTTTTAAAGGTGAGATGTGTTTCTACAACTTTTGTTTCAAACACTTTTTTCGATATACCCAACGGTTAGAGTAATAAACCGCAAAACGTAAATGTCCAAAAATATATTTTTCCGATTTTTAGAGTTTTGACCAATAAATACTGGTTTTTGGCCACATACATGTGGAACAAACATGTAGCCAGAAGAATAACTTACATTTTGAAAAAACAAAATTCAAGATTGATGAACCCAGTCCCGAGATATTTGAATTTAAAGATTCACAGTCGTCCGCCATGTTTGAAAGCTACCTCCTCATGATCCCCCCCCCCCGACTTTTTTGCTCCACATGACCCCAGGAACGTGTGGTATAAGTTTCATTCAGTCCCCCCAAATTATAATGACATGGTCAATTTTGGGGGTCTGGCACATGGACTATAAGAGCTTCCAAAGTTTGGGGACGATGTTGGTACACCTTGGCTTTCCGATGTCCCGTCTTTGGAGCCCGAAATGTACGCGAAAGGCACGCTGCATTCTTGCGCTGCGTTGCTGTCGGTGACTCACCATTTTGAATAAACTGCTCTACAGCATAAGCGCAATGCACTCCTGACCAAGCCATGGTCTAAACTAAAACGGCACCTAAGTTGCTGTTCGGCAATATTCATCCCGCCCGTCTACCCCCACCCACCACGTAGATATCTAGGCCTATCTCCCAAATCGGGGCGTTCTTCTGCCACACCCTGTATATACATGATAAACATGCTAAACCTGATGGACTTTTCTGAAATTTGATTTGCCCCCTTGAAAAATTGACCCTGGCTATGGGCTGCAGCCTTTGTACTTGGAGCATATGCATGTCATCCCATCGCATGACTTGGATATGCGTTAACAGCAAATTATTGTAATACAAATTAAACTAAGCTTCCTTGATTACAAAGAGAAGAATATGAACACAACTGCACTACGGTAAATTACAATGTTAATAAATCCTTAAATAAATAAATCATTAAATAAATAAATATAATAATCTCCACAGTCCGCTGTGAAATTAACAAGACAATTCATTATGAAAAGAGACATATACGAACCAACTACTGAATATTTCGAAGCCAAATATTGTCTGAAAATGTAAAAATCATGGGGTTAATGATTGGTAGTAGGGACAGCAACATTTAGATTTCAAAAATTAAAAAAAAATATGTATATATTTTTTTTTAATTTAATCCCCATACTATCTAAAAATGTTATACCATCTTCATAACTACATATCTTTCTCAAATTAGACTGATTCAAATCAATTGTATTTAACCACTTACCAATACCAGGCTAGAGAACGTGAAATTCCATGTTTAATCATATGGTAAAAAATTGAATAATTGAAGTTGCAATTTGGGGGGGGCGAAATATTTCTCGCCCAGGGCACCAAAATACCTACAACCCTTATTTATTTATATGTATACAAAATATTTATACAAAACAAAACAAGACCACCCGAATGAGCATGCGCTCGTGCTCGGGCACAGTTCAGCCATTTACATTACAAAATACAAATTACAAAATACATAAAGAAAATATAATTAAATCAAAACCTAAAAAATAATAATAATAAAGAAAGAACAGAAAAGTAAAAAGAAAAAAGAAAAAGTAGTTAGAACAAAAATTGAAACCCTGAGTTATTACAATTAAAATCGTTCCTTAATTGTCTACTAAGTACAGAGTGAAGTAACTTTTGAACTATGAAATAAGATTTTTGATAAACTTATTGAATTTTTTGTTGTTCATATGTACTATTTCTGGATGTGACCTAATTATAGAGTTATAGAGTCTTGGACCATAATAAATGCTATGTTTAGAGCCAGAAGAGGTGAAGTATTTTGGTTCTATTAAAGGCAATGTTTTATTTCTTCTAGTATTGTAGTTATGAGGATCCGATACATGTATGTTGCGGTATTTTTGAAAGTATTTTAAAAGTGTGAGCTTATAAATTTGTTCTACAGTCATCACATTAAATTCAGGAAATATCAATTCTGTTGGATATTCTATAGGCTTTTTTAAACAAATTTTTATAATTCTCTTCTGTATTAGAATCAAAGGAGTCAATACAGATGTGCCACTTCCCCCCCAGCCAATGATACCATATTGGAGGACAGATTGTATTAGAGCTAAGTAGACTGTTCTTAAGACTTCAGTCGGTAAATATTGTTTTAGACAGACAAATTTGTATAATGTTTTTCTTAATCTGGTACATAAATATGTGATGTGTTTGTCGAATTTCAGATGACGATCTGAGTAGGGGTACAATACTAAAGTTCGTTTTAATTTTTTTAATGCTTACATTGCCAAAATATTTGTTTCTTGAAGTGACTTTATCATCACATACAAATATAGAGGAAACACCTATATACACAAATTAAACTGTACTTTTTTTTATGTAAAGGATTTGCAGTATTTGATTTACTTGTTATTGTAACCTTAATTGTTAACTGAAAGTTTACGTAATTTTTGTATAGGAAAATAATTGTGCTTGAATTTATTTTACTTAAAAGGCAATGTGCACTGAATAGAAAGATTTTTAAAATATTTTTTCAAATAAGTGACACACTGAATCAAAAATATTAAACTAACGAAACACTTAAACATCAGACATTAAAAAGGATACTGACTATTTCAATATTTACTGAGGATGGAGGAAGTGATGGAATGTTCTGAACTACTCACCTGACTGAATGCTTCAGTATTCCCTGAGGACAGGGCCGTCGGCGAACGGGGCGATCGCCCCGGGCGCCGCAACCAGGGGGACGCCGTGGCAACGGCAAAAGGAAAACAACAACATTTGAAAAAATAAGTAGGATTTACATAACGTATTTTTTAAAGTTAGGTATAACTGAATTTTGAATATTGCGTTGTATGTTTTTATTGAACAAATAAATATTTGACATCAATAACTTTAGGCCTATATTTGCTAAGTTATCCCATAATAAATATTTGCTTTTAAAGACATATTTACGATCAACTACGTCACAGAAGAGACTGAATCCTCTGGCCTGCTTGTCCATTAAATAAATAAATATTTAAATAAATAAATAAATAAATCTTTATTGTTCATTGCGGTTCTACATAGTAGAGTTCCTATTGAACATTGTCATACTGTTAATTTACATAAATTTCTAGACAAAATCCATTGAAAACGATGAAGCACAAAAAATAGACTTGATGGAAATTCTAACGACATTTGCTCGTGCAAAAACCAGGCGAATGCCATTTAATGTTTAGTAGGCCTACCTTATCTTAATTTGATAAACGCGGTTCCGTTTTCTATATTCTATTCAATGTATGTAACGAGGTTTCCCACACTATTAATTTGTAGTCCATTAATAACGCCTATAGTATTTTTTAAGATTGTTAAGATTTTCTTACATTACTAAACTTGTATTAATTTGATTTTCAATTCAATCTTATTAAAAAATTTAAATAATTTTATTTCTGGTATTTTTGTAAGGTAATCCGATTAGGTGTCTCTTTTGGGCACAAAAACACAGACAGCGACGCAACCCGACGCGCAACTTTGCTAACGAGCGACTGGACGCGACACTATCAAATACGTATAAACATATGGGGTTAAACACGCAATGAGCGTCGCTCGCTGTGTGTTTGTGTTTGAATCCCTACAGATAGGTGTCGGGAGGGTGCACGTGGGATTGAGTTTGGGGGGGGGGGCGCCTGACGAAATCTAGCCCCGGGCGCCAACAATCCACGCGACGGCCCTGCCTGAGGATGCCTCGGAAGCAAGGCCCTTTGAAACATCAGAGTGTTATAAAGTTAGGGTGTCCATAATAATGTTTATACAACAATGATACAATTTAAAAAATTTTAAAAACCTAGGACAGTTAAGGAAAAAGGGGGACAAAAATTTCATTCATAAATTTTAGTGAATATTTAAAATGTGCCTTTGTTTTAAGCATACAAATTATCCCAAATATCTTAAATGGCTTCTTAAATTCCTTCTGCAGACTGGTGTAGACAATTTATTCCTTAGAAGTAGACACCTAAGGTTCTGTGTGTATTATTTATTTTATCAAGAAGTACACTTTCTTCAGGTATTGTCATAAAAGTCAGCACATGATAACCCATTAAGGTGTGTTTTGACAATGAGCAAAGCCTTCACTGTTGCAACTCTCATTAATGTAGCCTAAAATACACTGGCCAATTGGGCAAAAAAGTAGAACATTTGAGCGTCTCCAATAAAAATTTTGGGACAGCAGGATATTTTGCCAAAAAAAGGGACTGTCCCAGGAAAAGCAGGACGAATGGACACCCTATCTAAACTATTCACCTGACTTAATACTTCATTATTCCCTGAGGACATGGAAATGACGGAATGTTCTAAACTACTCAGCTCACTGAGAGCAATTTATTCAGACTATTTGTTGGGAAAACCTCAAGTCATTATATTATTTTTTGCACGACGTAACTAATTAGTGGTACTTACGAATATTGTTGCCATGGATCGTAACTTGACATTCCCGCACGCAATCTGGTTGCTATGAAAACAAAAGAAATCTCCGTGCGGTAAAAATTACAAAAAGCACAAGTGCCATAGGGGGTACGCCGTAGCGTAGTGGTTGAGGCGCTGCGCTGCAAACCGGAAGGTCGCGGGTTCGATTCCCGATGAGGTCGTTGAGATTTTTCAATTGGCCTAATCCTTCTGGTGGCACTATGGCCCTGGGGTCGACTCAGCCTCTAACAGAAATGAGTACCAGGAGCAATCCTGGGGGTAAAGGCGGCCGGTGCGTAAGGCTGACAACCTTACCACCTTCATGTGCCGAATGTCCAAAATCTGGGAGCCTCAACCTCCTGGAACCCTCTGGGCCTCCGTGGCCTGTATAGGGATCGCTTTTACAAGTGCCATAAGTAAAATCATCATAATACAAGCCTTTATGGAACACCGGAACCAAGCCCCCCCCAGTTTGTGGAGACTTTAACAGGATAAATATTCGGTTCCCATAACAACCAACACATGCGAATCACTTTCTGAAATATAACATCCATCTTCAATAGTGTATATACATAATATTTTCAGCTAATATCTCAATTAATATAAATAAATTTATATAATTAATCATCATGCAAAAAATAGCATGCAATACTCATGCCGTAAGCGCATAACGGATCTCGGAAATTGAAAAAACTCTTTCCTTGATCCGTATGCACCGCTTACGGCACTTGTATCGCAATATACTATTGTATCAAGTTCACTTCAAGATATTACAGGTTTAACTTGTTTGTTGGCAGGTGCAAAACCCACGGTGGCCAATACAGTGCTGGATGATGCAGCCAATATTGACAGGTACTCGTGAGATTTTGAATCTCTCTGTAGGAAAAATGATGGTTCTCTGTGTGCTGCGAACTTAGCCACATGATCTGTAGCATCCGTACTTAACAGTCAGTATTGGAAACAACTACGCAAACAGCACATGGTGTCCTGTGCTCATCTTATTTCCTCCCTTTCCTTTGTCTTTTTTGTTGCTTTTATTGGTAACAAATTGATATGAGGAGTTAAGGGATATATTATTCCCTACGTTGTATTGCCACAAGACAACTTGACATCGAACAAGGAGTTAGTTCATGATTTCAGCGTTGTTTTATGTAGGAAGAGACTGGTATCTTACATATCACTGTACACCCTAAATGTTATTCATGTTGTGTATGGAATCTGGATACCGCTTCAGTGTTTGTGAAACAGAAACAGCAGATATTCTGTATGATGTGATACAGTGGATATTGGACCACTAAAAGAAGAAAAAAGTCTGCATATAGATTTTGAAAGACTTTATATCTCAGGCATCACAAGCATATGTTAATCATATAACCTAAGTTTGAGAGTCTTCTTAGACTTTATTTTTAAGTCCGAACTTTGACCGATTTATAAATTAATTTTGTGTTTAAATTATAATTATTTAGGTGATTATTTTTTTAATTTACAGACTGCTGAAAATATGCCTGTTTATGTATTATAGCAAATGCTCATACATTCCTTACTGAGTTTTCAAAATCAATATCATTTTATTGTTTGAGCATATATAATCTTGCCAAGAAAACTGATAACATTCAAAATTATTTTTATAATTTAAAAAGATGCTTGGTTATGTGAATTAATATAATTTGATGAACATATCTGTGGATGCAAGGGATACATAAGAACTCTGAGAGAAGTCAATAAATGTTTATATTTATTTATTACAATAAAGTGTTGAAGTTGATCCAGTAGAAAGAATCTCTATTATGTCAACTAATAGTTACTATGATCCTAAATATAATAAGTGTAACATTCTCCCTAAAATAACTTTTTAAAATAATCTTTAATCCAGAGTAATAGATCTGTGTTAAGGAATACTTTCTGTAGTATGTAACTAGATGAATTTGATCTGTCAACATCTGCACTTTCATTTAATTTGACAGGATTGTTAATGTGGTTAAAAGATCATTATGACAAAGGTGTTACAATATTATTGCTCCTGTTCAGTATTCTATTCTCAGATTGAAAGAACATAAATAGGTTTATCCAAAGGTGTCTATGTGCAATGGCAATGGATTATTTCCTACTACATAAGTTTTTAAGCTGTTAGTCTAGTGAAAATACACAAATCTGCAACTTTTAGATGTAGCATTGAAACTGTATTATACCAACCTTCACACATAATTTGGAAGCAGTATGTTTAGGGCCTGGAAGTTTATGAAAAATTATGTTTTTAATAATGCACTCTATTACATGCTGGTGTTAAATGTGTGCAAGGCATGAAAGAAATAATATAAAATTGATGGTTTTATTTTCCAAATTGTTGCATAATTTGTTAGTTTTGCAATAATACATTATATTTGCTTAAAATTAAAATATGTGTGCATATTTTATTAGTTTTTCACAGTTTTAACTGCATATTTGTGACAAATATTAAATATTGTGAATATTTCTGTTAATTTAAACATTTACAGTATATTTGGCTAAGTGAATGTTCTGAGAACTACTGTACAATAGTAGACAGTACATAGCCTAATATTTTCATAACTGATTGTATGACATTAAAGTGTTGTTTCATTTAATTAGTTTTAAATTTACTAAAGTATGTTGCAGTGACCTTATTTTTTTTTAAGTTTTTGTAGCATAATTTATACAACTTCTGTTTTCTTAAATTATAATATAATTCAGCTATCAACACAATGAAAAGTATTAAAATTACTTAAACGATAGAGCATTGGATCCAGGGCATTTTTACAAATTTTAGAGCTAATTTGCATGCATACTTCGTCTTCTGTTAGAACATTAACTTCCAGACCTTATTTATGTTGATTAAGGTACCCAGTTAGCTCAATGCAAGCATTTTTCATCCATGGTGCAAACAGTCCCCTGGTTCAAATCCTCCAAATTTCATGGAGCTCGTGTCTAGTGGTCACTTCCAAACTTTGAAAATAGAGGACATGGCAACAACTACCCAAACTTAAAACAAATTTTGATTCCCTTCAATATTTTGCACTTTTTTCCTGGCACGTTTAACCCCAAGCTCTACTCTCACCTCAAATTGTTTGAAACAAAACAGCACAGAGTCATAAATTATTAACTTAAACAAAACAAAACAGAATTTTTCATAATTACGAAGAACTGATGAAAGAGAAATTAGTTATTTTTATTTTGCATTTTCTAGCAGTAGAAATCTCTGTATAACAAGCCTCAGGTTAGTGTAGTTTAGAGTTTTAAGTACACATTTTAAATCCCCCACTCAAATTCCAATTGTGGACAACGTTATTTTGTCTTTGCTGTGATCATTAATGTATCAAAGTAACAACAACTATTTTTATGCAGTGTTTCAAAATCGCAGACAAGAACCTCTAAACTTCCTTCACATCGAAAATAAATTCCCATGAAAGACAAATATCTTGAGGGTATATATGTTTTTAGTTTTTCACCATTTTACCCCATTTTCCATGAGACAAGGATTTGCTACAGTTCAAGTTGATTGGATTGTTGAATAATGAATTACAGCAGCATATATTTTTGATGGCATTAAAGGTTCCCTTTATACTACAATGCAGTGGTGGCCACATTCTGGATCACTTAAACTGTTTATGAACTTCGTTTTTGCTAGTTTCTTTGTTGAAAAGTTGTCACAAAATGAGTGTAAATCACTTCCAGAGGTCAGTATTCGAGCCTTATTTCCAAGAACTGAAGAATAATATGGTATTTTGTAATGAGTTTCCAAAAATCAACTCCAGTTTCCTCTGTTGTTTAAAGAGAAGACTCACACTGAAGATCACAGAATTCTAACTCTGGTTCCTTGACTGGAACACTGTATTTTACATTTCATGGATTTATATCAGTCTTCAAATAGTGTTTAAAAGGAAAAGTAGGATAAATTATGTTTGCCAGCAATTTGTAAAATACCTGTATATATGTATTTAAATATTCTTTTTTTTATCTAACAACATAAGTCGTCATTTGAAAACTGTCTATATCTGCAAATTATGTGCATTTCAGTTTGAATAAAAATCAGGTAAACTGATATAACAAAGTGCCAGAACGCTTTTGTTTAATCAGTGGTAATTGCAATTATGATATGCAGAAAATAAGTTATTTTTTATATCAATTTCCGAGTTAAGCTCCAGATCGATTCATTTAGCAGGGCTTATGGAAGGACAAAGGTCTAGTTTGATAAGCATATGTGAAGGAATATGTGGCTAACTGTATTGCAACTTCCAAAGCCATATATGAACACTGTAAAACAATATGTTGTCATGAGAACTGATTTGCATTTGATAAATTCTTTCTAATATATTACCATAAAATAGGCACTAAATTGAACATTACTTCTGTACCAATTTGGTCCAATATCAATGGGCTTCTTCCCATGGACGTTATAAATACAAGTACCAAGTTCATGAAAATCTGATAAAACGATTCGAGTTATCATGCATACAGATCACAGACAGACAGACGGACATATATCTTCCCATCCACCACACAATCTCATAAAGTACCAGTCTGGCACTTAATAACGAATCTCAGTAGAACATCAAGTCTTTGTGGTGAAATGTCACACCGCATGGCTCTGGCACTGAATGCCACTTTTCTCGACAAAAAGTGTATTAAAAAAAGGAAAATAGAGGAACCCAAGAACATGATCGAACAATTACAACAGTCTAAATGTGTTGCTGTGCATCCCTTCCCATTAGTATTGGGTCCTAGAACGAAGCCATGGGATGATGACCATGACTCTTTCAGGCAATCGTGAGACTGCATTTATTCCATTGCCTCTCACAAGATGGGAATGAAAGGAAAACACAATAGCCAGTCCTGAATCCAGGAAGGGAATTTTCCACTAGGGAAAAATTGCCAATCTGGCCAGGATCAAACCCAGGCCACCAGGATGGAAGGCAGTCTCATTACCAAGTCCCATGAAGATGGATCAATTATTATTGCTACTGTATTACTGCTATTATTACATATTTATTATTATTAAATATTATTATTGTTATTATTATTATTATAATTATTTTATTATTATTATTATTATTATTATTATAGCATTATAGATTTTATTATTATACTAAATGAAGACCAATTACTTTATATTCAAACATACTTTTACTATCTATTTTATTTTCTGTACAATACCACAATTAATTTTTATTGTTATATGGTATTTATATAGAACACATTTCCCTATCAAGACTGGCACATAGATAAACAATTCAGGGATAAATATGTTTAAAAAACTTGAGCAAATTTAAAAAAGTTAATTCATTACTACTTACTTACTCAATGGCAATAGATAATTCCTAAGCAAGCTAAAGGAATATTATCTATTTTATGGAATGCAGAGGTTCATTGTCATTCTTATATGAGTTCGCCATTCAGCCCTGTTCTGTGCTCCATCTAACTCCATCCAACCATACCTCACAAATCTACTTCCCTTATCTATTCTAATATTGTCTCCCCACCTACGTCTTTCAAGTGGTCTCTTCCCTTCATGTCTCCCAGTCAGTATTTCTGAGATATGTCTTTCCTCCTCCATGCGCACTTGTCCAACCCATTTCATCCTCCGTGATTTAATTACCCTTATTATATTCGGTGAAGATTACATGATTTAATCTAGTAAAGAATTAAGTTCAAATTACAAAATAAATCATACAAATTCACGATTAGAAATTAAAATCTTGAACAAATGCATTATTTAAAGAATTTCACAAGTGAATCTTACCATATTATTGAAATAATATTCTTCTTATAACATCACACATATTAACTTAAATTATTATTGGTCAGGCTATACGTGCAGTCTATGTGATTGTCTGGGACTGAAGAATCCAACAAAGAGATTTAATGGGTAGTGTGCAGTACAATACAATTTCCTGTAAAGTTCTGCACTTTACATTTCTGCAATATCGAACTACTGAAACTGATTATGTGTACCTTAATTCCAAGGTTACAACAATGGAAAAATAAAATTTGCATCCAATTAGATTATTTGCTATAAACCTAATTGAGGAGCCAATGAAATTAATTAATGATCAGAGTTGCCAGTTTAGTCACTTTATGGCCAATTTTGGCTACTTCTAGCACTAAGCCATCCACAAATTCTCTAAAAAAAAATTCTGATCCATGGTGTTTATGCTACAAAAAATTTAAAGAAAACACAGTCATCACAGAGTGGTGGCAACACTATTTTTCAAAGTAATTTAAATTTAATTTAGACTTATTATAATCATAAAGTTCAAACTAATAATACCTGTATATATAATAGAAATAAAATCAGGAAACCCAGTCTAGAATGGTAGGCCTATATTGATTTGTGCCTCGATAATTTCTTGTATACTATAAAATGGATTGTCGAATAACTATATAAACATAAGTTGAAGCTGTTAATGTTAAAGATTCAATTCGTATCTTGACATTTTATCAGTATCAAAGTGCGAGCACAACTTGAAAAAATTACAAGTCAGTACCGTACCTATGGATCAGGGTATCCATTTAGATGTCAAAAATATAAATCATACAAGACAGTGCAAATTGAACAAAGCCAATATATATATATATATTATATGACAGGTCCACTATAATTATTCCTCTCTTTAATGAGGATATTTTTATGAACCTAGTTGTACAGAAACCAAATACATTTCATTTTGCAATTTAATTTTCTCTATAACTTTACTGTGCTAGCTTTTCTTGTATCTTCTACAGTAGTTGAGATAGCCTAGAAAAATTTAAAATGGTCACAAGTAAACTGTCCCTAAGTATATGCCAACCCTGTTGCCCTCATGCATTTGGATTATGCACTAAAGCAGATAGATGGAGAGAGTGTAGCCCACATTACATGGTGATGTGTAACTGGCAAAAATGTAAGGTGTGAAGAGATGAGTGTATGTAGTGGTGGGTTATGAGTAGGGTCCGGATTTCGATGACTTTGCTTCTCTTTTCTGATGATGGTAAGATGATGCTCTGTAGAAAATAAATGTGCCTCATGCCATCTAGAGTAAAATTAAACCACTTTTATGAGTAATTTTTTCTGCATTTTTAAACATTTTTCTCTTATGGGTCATTCCACCTTAAAATCTAGAAATTATTGGAAATCTGTTGCAATGTGGCCGTCTCTATTAATATTTTGTTAAACATTTGGACTCGTCCAACTAAACAGTTCACATCATTCTATTGTAAGACATAGTTGTCCTCTAAAGGAATGTGGGGGTGAAACTACCTGCTACTTTTAAGGGTCACACCATGGGTTACTGGGTCTACTAATAACAATTCAGTCATTCATAGAGGGAAAGCTAGTGGTTGAGGTACTGTAATTATATTTTTATTTCGACATGCCGAAAGTAAAAACAAGTATTTATATGGTATTTCTACAAAGTTAAAACAGCAGACCAATGTTTCGGAGTATGGTGAACAGTTTGTAACTTATTGTAGGTTAATGCAGTATTGAGTAATAAAGTATAAGTGATAGTGTGCAAAGAGATTGTTAAATAAAGGTAATTTTTAAGTCATTCTTTATCTTTTTAGGTCATTTTTAGTCATAAAGTCATAATTTTATGATAAATTTTTAGTATTCTTTAGGTCATCAAAATCCAGGCCCTAGTTATGAGTGATGATGATGAATTGTGGAAGGGTGGAGGGAAACCCCTTGCCAGCATTAGCCTACTCTTATCAAAAGAAACCAAGTGGACCGCCAGACATAGCATCCCCATCCAATGGACGAATCACTTTCAACAATAAAATATGCCTCCATATGCACTGTGGAGATGTTTAAGATTAAACCCAGGTATATTTGGTGCACAGACTAGCAATTAGAAGCTGTACATCCCCACATCTCTTAAATCCAGCCCTTAAGGTCCAGTTAAAAAAGCCACCCCTACCGGGAATCAAACACAAGGCAGACAGGGTGGAAGGCAAGCATGCTAACGATCATGCCATGGCAGCAGACCATAACAAAAAATTGAAATAAATATAATGCACTGTTCACCCGCATTGGACCTGCAAAGACAGATATTATTCTTCAAAAACACTTTATTGGCTTCAGGGCATTGTGAAAAATGTTTTTCCGGTGTTATCTTAATTCCATTTTTTGTCATGATCACTAGGTAGCCTACTGCACATGAAGGTAGACAGTTTGACAGTTTTGTAAGGTGCACCTAACTCTCATACATTCTAGAATATTCTTGATGCTTGAAATATTAAATACAAGGGTATAATATTTTACATTCTTCAGATAGTCTTGTAAAATTTTGAGACCTCAGCAAATGTTTTCCAACTACTAAAAGCAAAAGGTTTGAAACCATGTCATTCAAACATTGTGCGCATTCTAGGCTTTTTAATTAATAATTATATACTGCACAGTGTGACAGGTCATTTATTAATCCCATTAGAATAACAAATCTTATCACCACACAACCAGCATCTCTGTTTGGTTACTAAACTACATAGCAGATAGTTTTCTTATGATACTGACATTAAAATGCTAATTTTACAAAAACTGAATAATTTTAACTACTAATGAACAACCTGGATTTTCAAAATCTTACTGCATAAGATGAAGAAAGACAAATTCCGATAGCTGATGCACTGATTTTGTAAACCACCTGTAATCGAAACTTGAAGTGAATAATTATTATATTGCAACTTTCATTTTAAGACTTTCCTTCTGGAATAGAGTACTAATGGCTGATTGCATCGACCTCAGTTAGGACACCGATACTTGTCCCAATAACCACAGAAAGCCATTGCACTGACAATTTGACCTGGTTAGGAATCCACAGTTATCTGCTGCCTGCTTATCTTGCCATTATTTCCCCTCTGAAAAAATTAATTAGTACGGTAGCATTTAGATGACAATGACTAATTTGTTGGTGTTTTTCTTAGGCGCAATAACTTATTACTGTAAAACTACATTGGGGTAAACCCAAAAGTGAAGATTTATTGCTTTGTTAATATATAGAATTCAGATCAAAATGTAAGAAAAATGAGTAAGAAAGAGTGGAATTTTTAAATTTTAGTACTTATGAAAATACTACAGCCTACTATTGACCTGGTGGTAAAGTACAGGTTATTGAAATTAAGCAGAGTGATGTTGACACATCATTGAAACAGAAGCAAGAACTGACAAAGGGAAGTCATATAGCCGTTAAACCTTATATAACTTCCTTCTGTTCCCAATTGAGTGGAAGGAAGTTTTACAAATGGAGGAGCTAATAATGTTATTGCTAAAGATTGCTAGAACATTGTGCCATCAGAAGTCTATTTCTTGGTGACGGGGGTGATTTCTAATCATAAGAAAATTCAGTTCTTACTCCTGTGAAGTTCTAAACTCTCTGTGATGTTATTGTTCAATTTCTTGAATGCTATGACATCCAATGTACTTAACTGCTCACTCAGGACTGGTTAGTGATTTCTCCTGGTTAGTGTCATTTAACTCATAACTGGGCTCTGTGAAATGGAAATACATGGAAATCCTTAGGTATTACTATTAGTAGATATTATTTAAATGGCCCTAACCGAGATTGATGCAATAGGCCATAAGAATATTAATGGATAATGAAGTACAAAGAAAGAACAGGAGCATTTATGTAATGTAGGATGAAAATATGCAATAAAACAGTAGCGGATTTAGGGGAAGACAATGGGACGTGAAGTCCTCAGCTTGGGGTGCATTAGGAATTACAATAAACAGCTGTATTCAATTGAAATAGAATGCCATATGTAATAATGATCTATGCTATGTAGCGCAGGTACCTTGTTCTAGTAAGACTGAAATTGCCAATGTAAGATGGAGAATCATTACTGATAATAAAATTATTTTGTTATGATATACCTGCCTCATCAAAAATCCTGAATCCGTTACTGCAGTAACATATAAGAGACCAAATTAAAGTAGCATGGCTTATTTTATGGTAGGCTACATCACATACTGTGAAGTCTGTATTAATGTGTTAGTAATAAATATCTCTAATCTTAAGTTTATTATTACACTAGTTCATGATTTGCTATAATTGTATATTAAGACTTATGTCACAAAGTACCAAGGCCATCCTTTTATATCCTCCCATAATATTAGGTGGACTGGCTGGAGGAACTGTAATGCTAAAGTAATTTCTTTCATTGAAATTTCAGAAACTAATTTAAAGACCAAGGAAAAGGAACTATAGGCTATTAACAGCAAAAATGAATTTCAATTTTTATTTGTTATAGTATATGGGGATCAAGAAATTCATAAGTCTATTTTAAGGTGATCATATACACTTAACTATATTGTTATCCTTGGTAATGGAAATTTAAATTTTACATGGTTTTTATGCATTACTTTATGCAAATTTTTCATTGTCTGTTTAAAACAAATTAGTTTGTTGATATTTATGCTGCAGTATTCATGTCATGTCCCATGTTTATTCATTAACCCTTTCACTGCTAAAGCCTTTTTATGCATCAGTGCTGGCTGTGGTGTTGACAAATATATATGATGCACCACTTTGCATGGCTATAGATGAAATAAATTCTCCTTGAGGATCATTCAAAGTGTGAGAGCGTATAGTGTCATCTATTGTCTACATTCTGACACCATCAGTTCCCTGTTCTTTGCCTTGAGCTGCAATCTGTAGCTAAATATTTCAGGCAATGTATTGCACCATGCATTAAAATGCTGCTCTTATTGTGACGTCATATGGGGTTCCCCAGGGTTGCGTAAATCAAGAAATACCTGCTTTGCTCTTGTTTTGAAGGAAATATTCAAATTATTTGCCATTTTTTATTGCAAAAGAAATTTTCAAATTAGTTTAGCACCACCAGTTTACACAGTGAATAATATGTTAGCAGTGAAAGGTATTGCATGAAATTTTGCAGAAGCAATGTGCAATGTATAACAAATTCCCCTTACCATTTTATTGAAATCTGTTAAAGGTAACAGTAACAAAACTGGATTTACTTTTAACTTCGGGCAAATTCAGATTTAGTTACATTGTTTAGCCTTTTTTTTTTTTTTTTAAGTTAAGAGGGTGGATCAAAAAGTAACACACAATAATTGTTTTTAAAGAAAGTTTAATACGAGATACAAAGTAGATACAATTACAACAAACGCACACATGAAGGGACATCTTTTGTCTATTTTTCTATATAGTCGCCAAGTTTCTCAACACATTTCTCCCATTGTGATACCAGTTTCAAAATACCTTGTTCATAGAAGTCCGTTCGGTTGGAGTATAGCAATCTGTGGACTGCTGTCCCATGTCTCGTGTTCAGCGAAGTCCACCAATAAAACATCATTCATATCCAGAATACTGTCATAAGCACTTTGTCAGCAGATTGAATCACTTTGAATTTTTTCTTTACTGGGGAAGCAGCATGTTTCCACTCCATAGAGCCTTGCTTTGTTTTGGGCATTTAGTGGTACGACCATGACTTATCACCAGTGACTATTCCCTTCCCCATGAATAAATTTCATTTGTTTGGTCCCATGAAGAAATTCCTGGCCGGTAAACGCTTTGCATAAGAAGCAGAAGTGTAAACAGCAGTCCGCAGATGGCTATACTCCAACCGAATGGACTTCTATAAACAGGGTATTTTGAAACTGGTATCACAATAGGAGAAATGCGTTGAGAAACTTGGCGACTACAGAAAAGTAGACAACAGATGTCCCTTCATGTGTGCATTTGTTTGTATTTGTACCTATTAAACTTTTTGTAAAAAAAATTATTGTGCCTTAATTTTCGATCCGCCCTCGTACATTTTTAAGGTGTTTAGTTCCTGGTACTTGGGGAAATGGAAAAATGTATTAGCTTTAATTTAATTTAAACTACAGAAGGACTGACAGATGCTATTTACTATCTGACTGACATAATGTGTAATAAATCGAACAAAATGAGCAGAAAGTAAAAATGTAGAAAAGTTTGTTGAGGAAGCAATTCATATTTCTGTAACAATCAGAGGGATGTGTCAACTGAATGCTCATATACAATAAATATTTCTTTTACATGTGAAATATTAGAGCTACATACATAAACCAGATAGTTTTTAAAACTCCATGAAACTTTCTGTCGGAAGAGGTAACAAAAATGTTAAATTTTGAAAAAATAGTTTATATGACCATCTTAATCAGTGGAGTAGATGTAAGAAATAAAATGTAATGGCTCTGCATTATTTACAAAGTGTAATATACTGAAATCTCATTAATCCAAACCAATAAGGTCTGACAAGAAAATGGTACCGGTACGTCAAGTTGTGTTGAAACCTACTTGAAACTTGTCTAGGGTCACCAGATTTTGCAGATCTACTGAGGTAGTCCTGGTTTTGAGCATATTGTCCCAATGTCCCAAGAAAGCTTTTAAGACACCTACATGTCCAGGATTTTGAGGAATTGTTACGGTACTGTTACTTGCTAGAAAAAATAACTGTATATATTTTGCACAATGTTTTGCATCTTTTTCCACCAGATAAACACATTCTTCCAACAAGGCTGTCAATTTTCTACCAAAGATACTCTATTGCAGGCTTAGAAATTCTTATGATAATTTGTTACTGCTGCAGATTAAGTTGGCATCTAGCCTAAAGTAATATCGTTTCTGTCAATTCATGGTATTATTGCCTCATGCTGACTCGGTGCTGGCCATTTTTACTGTATGCATGGTACTAATTTGTTAATTTTTTAATATAGTTTGATTTTTTCAATTTACAGAGATGTTTCCCAAATAATAATTTATTTACAGTGATGCACTGAAAACTTATTTGCATTTTGTAAGAGAAACTGAGGAAAGAAAAAATCAGGAGCTTCTAAAGCAAATTAATAGTTTTGAAATGTACAAGAAAGAGTAATGACATTACTTTCAAGAGTAATTAATAGGGCAAGGCATTTAATGACCATAAAATAGTGAAGAAATGCAAAATAAAAAATGCATTTATGACCTAAAAATGGTGAAAAAATGACCCAAAATTTCAATAAGAAGGACCAATAAATTTACCATTATTACTTATAATTAGTTTTTTAAAGTAATGAATTGCTAAAAGCAATTTAATGGATGACAGTACGTTATATATGAATTTACAATAAAAAACACACGTATTTTGTTACTAAAGAAGTAAATTTATACCACTTGGAAATCCTTAGCTAAAAAAAAATTCTTTATGAACTGGCATGCCCATCAAATTGCCCCTAGCAAAAGTGTGCCATTTAAAAAGAAAGACAAAAATCTTTATTGCTACAAGACAAACTGTTATGGTGTTTGCAATAAACCTGAATTAAAATGAACTATGAACACTTGGCGTAGATTCACAAATAAAAACGATTGTTTGTTGTCTGAAAGTAAATGGAAAAGCTCCTCTCTAACTCCACTGAAACATGACCTAAAATGCCGAAAATGACCTAAAAATGCCGAAAATGACCTAAAATTGCCAAAAAAGACCTATCTCTTGAAAATGACGAAAAATGCCGAATAAAGCCAAAAAATGCAAAATAAAGCCAAAAAATGCAACAACAAAAATTGTCCTTATTTAATCAATTATTTCATGATACATATTTATGTACATTCGAGCTATCTTTTAACCTTCATATAAAAAAGATGCAAAATCATCAAATGCCTTGCCCTAGTAATTAATATCCACTTGATCTCAAAGTGGATATAAAGGTATTTTTATTATTATTCTAACAACAATTTGAATGCTTAGTCCTAAATAATAATATGTTTAAATAAAGAACAACGTGAAAAAGTTAGAATATTGTGTTGTTCTGTAAGGTGTCTCAATTTTTTTGTTTTACAATCTGGTCACCTGTACATACAGTAAATGGATCATCCAGGTGATAGAAAACATTTGAAAAATCAGTTTCGATAGCTAGCTACAAGACCATGAAATTCACCCTTCAGGAAATAAGACAGTTCGGTGAGAATATTAAAAAAAAAAAAATCCCTCTGACACCAGGATTTGAACCCATGACCTTCTGCTTTCCACATGCAAATGCTCTACCAACTGAGCTTAGCCAGAGTTATAGTACCAGATGAAATCTCTCTTCTATGATAGCCCTTAAAGATATGAAAGATATTTATGTAATATATAGCATAACAGGGGGCATTAATTTAGAGATTTTGTGACTGGGTTTCCACTGTTATTGTGCAGTAAGTGTTGTATAATGCCTAGTTTACATTCAGCTATTGCCACTGCTACTCTGGCTGCCATATGTACTGCACAAAATACTTCTGTGGCAGCATCGAAGGCAATGAGTGTTTACATTGATATAGGTGACGAGATTGGGAGCTAATTGATATTGGTGATGGAATTGGGAGCTGGATTCGTTGTGGAAATGTACTTACTTCGATTCTCCGTTGGGCTCCTTCAGTTCTGCACCTATATCTTCCACGGCTTTTGTAGCTCAGGGTATCACACGAATCATCTGAGGGATTGGTTTATAGCTAGTTATGTCTTTATAAATGATAACTGCACTATAAACGTTTTATATCGGAATTTATTCAAATTAACTGTGTTCTGCGTAGCTGTTTGTGTAGATTCACCACTTCAATTGCATTTATCAAGTACTTACGTGTATTTCTGTCTTCTTATTTCTCACAAAGTAAATAAAACTCACACGCTATTTTTATAATGTGTAGTCGTGTTTAATAAGTGGCTTTAGTGAGAATCGCAATTAGGCTAGGTAATATTCCCGCGACTTTCCACAAGAGCAACGTACGCAGGTCTGCTCTCCTCGGCGAATATGGTGGAAGTGAGCTCTTGACCACGCTATGTTCGCGGCTTATGGATGCTTCTCTCTCATTGGCTGTACTTTTCATTACGTAGAACATTTTTATTGGTTAAAACAATTCGCGGGCCGAAACTATGAATTTAGTACGTTGTATTTTCAAAATATACGTTTCTTTTACAGTTAAGATTTCAAATTTGGAATTAATAAATAATAATAATAATCTAAACGAGAATTTTGATACCGAAATAATAATAATGATAATTTGAATGATTTGAATAAATATGAATTAACTATTGTTTATAATAAATCAAAAGGGTGGAATAATTACAGCTTCAAAATGCCCCTGTGTTAATTTAATTATGTCCGAAAGGTAAATAATTAAATTAACACATCATACCCCAGAATATTTATTCTTATCAAATTTAAATTACGCTTGTATTAGTAAAATTCAAAATTAATCATTGAAATGGTGAATGATGATAAATGTTAGTGTAACATAAGTGTATGTGTTAAACATTACAACTTTGAATTAAACGAATCTCACCAAAATTATTTGGATATACACAAATCAAATCAGGTTTGTATTACCCTGACATTCCTTTTAACACAATATTTTTAAAAAATGACAAACATTCGAACAGTAAATGAAAAATACTATCTAAACATTTTTAACTCTGAAAATTATTTCTTGAAAAACAAACATGTCTAGTATATGACAGCACTTCTTGTTAGTTATATGAGAATTCTTAAATATTTTGAAAAGATATATATATGTCGAGATTGTCTCATCGTCCATATTTGAAAATTTATTTACATCGAGGCACTCATCGTCTGTAAAATATCACTATCTTATTCCTTTGCACGAATTCTCTTTCTTTGAATCACTGTTATAATATGTTTGCACACAGCATACAAATACAACTCACTTTTGACAAACAAATAAATATATACAGTATCACACTATGTTGCATTACATCACAACATTACCCTTGAATAATAAACAATTTATATACAAACATAACCCTCTTAAATAATAAACATTTTATGTACATCAACATTAATGTTCAATCCATCTTATTTTTCTACACCTTAAACTTCTATATTTAAATCATAGGTATGTATATATATGTATTCTATTTACAACATTTCTACATTCTCGGGTTCGGTGTCGGATCGCGTTCGCACAGTTTAGCCATTCATTCATTATATTTAACTTCAGCTCATCTTTCTTTGCTTAATCAATCTTAAGTTAGAACCACATATTTAATATTAATTATTTATCAAGCAATTTTTATTTAATCGCATTCTTTTGCATTCAATCTCTCAACTTATTAATCTCTGACTTTTTGACACAATAACGCTGCATAATACTTCTTTAATTATTTATTTTATTTTTTTACACAACTATCTTTTACTATAGCCAAGTGATTAATTCTTCTTGGATGTTCAATGCAATATCTTATGTATTTTGAGGTTGAAATTTCGATTTACTCCTGAATCTAACATTTTCTGAATTGTCATATCAGCTTCCTTCTTCAATGCAATCGGAATTGGCCTACTCTTATATGTGAATTCATCAACAGGTTCGATGTCAAATTTATGTTCGTAGATGTTACAGAGTCCCACATTTTCTGAAAATACTTCTTTATTCTTTATTAATATCGATAACAACCTATCACGTTGACTTTCATTTAAGTTGTGAGCCATATCAACTTTCTCCTTCAAAATATTCATTGTCGCAGAGTTCGCGCTAGGGTCGGCTTCTTTTACATTCCTCGTACAGACATAACCTATCTCTACTTGCCCTATGTTGACATCTCCGTCAACATTATTTTCATACCTATCAGCGCAGTCATCGCAGTTCAATGTCATACATCTACATACTTCTACCTCATTATTTATATCATCGAAGCAAGGGCCTACTTTATGAATCATCATATCATTTATCTGAATATTTTCTACAATAAACGTCTCATACGGAATATCGTTGTCACCTAACTCACTAGACGCATCTCTTCTACTTAGCTCATTGTCGAAGGGAATGCTCATCTTGTTTCCTTGTAAATTTAATATTAAGTCGTTATCCTCAAAACTTATGATACTGTTGTACTCCGTAAAAACATCAACTCCAATAATAATATCTGTAACTAATTTCGGGACTACTAAGAAAAATATTTCAAATTTTGAATCACCAATTTTGACATCCAACATGCATTGAAATTTTACTGACTGTTTTGCTCTTTTGATCGCTACTGTGCAAGATAGTCCGCAAATAGGAATAGAAATTAACTTGACTTTATTTTGGATAAGCTTATTGTATAGGGATTCGCTTATTACACTATTTGAACAACCTGTGTCTATTAATGCAGTTGTCTCATAATTTCCTATCACTACTTTTATTCTAGGAGGATCCATAATAACCTCACTCCTACTTGCATTATTCTTTTCTTCACTAGGCTTATTACTTGAGAAGCTTCTTTGTGTCTGAATGCTATTTATGGGTTCTATACGTTTGTCTGAATTGACTAAACCTGCGCCAACACCATCCGAACCCTCGAGATATTGGCTTGTTAGTTTAACTGTTGTGCATTACCACTATCTTCCTGATCATGAATTTCTACAACGTCATCAGGTACATCTTCACTACGGGTATTACTGTTGAATGGTCTGGCTCTAGGATTTAGCATGTTTTGCTGAGTCTCAACACCTTTGACTCGCCATTTACCATTATTAATTACTTGTCCTGGCCTAACTTGACTATCATTACTATTGTTATTACCTCTATTATTATAAGTACGGTTCTGGTACCTCCTACGATAGCCTTGATTCCTCATCCATGGCATTTTTCGCCAAGAGTTTGGATTATTACCATTTCCAACATTTTGTCTATTGAAAGTGACATGGTTTATCTGATTTCTTCCATTATTATTTCTGTTATATGGCCTATTTTCTGATCTATTCTGGAAATACCTAGGATTATTCCTATTTTGATTAGGCATAGGGCCTCTGTAAGTAGTCCTAGCATCATAGCTTCTGTCACAATTATTTGCATTACCTTCTGCCCCTACCCCAGAATTTGTAAACCTGTTAGTGGGAGGGTACATTCTATCATTTGAATTCATATAGTTCTGCCTACCTCTGAAATTATTCCTTTGCTCAAAAGCAGCAAGCAATTCTAACATATCAGCGAAGGTTCTGGGTTTTGCTACTATCAAATTTAGTCTTACATTCTCTGGAAAGTGATTTACAACAGTCTCCAGCAACTCAAACTCATTTAGTGGAGGATCTACTTGTCGTCCTAATTCGGCCATTTCTAAAAAATAGTCAATCATTGTCTGACTTGACTCTGGCTCATATACACCATTAGCTAACTGCATCCTGATATTGTTTCTCTTAGATAGACTCCAATATCTACTGATAAAATTTCTTTTGAATTCTTCGAATGTCGTAGTCTCATTTGTAGTTAAATTGAACCAATTCAAAGATCTACCTACCTTGATTTCTTTCTTACTATGATCATGTACATGTTAGGCGGAATGGCTCTCAACCTAAAATAATCGTGAAGTTCAGTTAAGAAATTTTGTGGATTGGTATTATTATTTTCATCAAAAACAGGTAACTTAATTTCGTTCATTAAGTAGCTGGGAAAATTTGTGCCTAACTGACTAATTCCTGTAGACAAAGGTACATTAATATCCTGCACCTGGGAACCATTATGACTGTTCACCCTTTCCTGACATCTAGGAGATCTACATGGTAACTGTGAGTAAGCTTCTTCAACAACATTCCTACTCATATTGTTTCCCAGTTGAGGTATATTCACATCATTAATTACAGGTGAAGTTACAGGAACATTTAATCTATTTTCCAATACACAAATTCTACTTGTTAGTAATTCTTCATCTTTATGTACTCTCCTACTCAATACTGTCAACTCCTCTTGTGCTTCTACAATCTGTATTTCAATGTCTTTCTGTTTAACTTTTAACAGCTGATTCTTTTTCTCTAAGTCATTTCTAGCCTCATCATTTATTTTAGCAAAACCTAACAATGTTTCATCGAAAGCATTCATCTGCATTTTCATAAGTGATACACTACTATCTAGTTCTGATACATTAGCTACAATAACTTTCATTTCCTCACTCGTATTAGAAACATCTGTTTGCATTGTTTGCAAATTAGTGCTAACATTTGAAATAACCTCTTTGACTTCTGCTATATCATTATTGACAATAGTTTGAATATTCTCTAGAGCTACTGTGACGTCATTATTAACCTGGTCTTTGAAATCACCTAACCTTTCCTGTACTTCCTTTACCACTTCTTGTTTTAGATCGTCTTTCAATTTTGTTAAGTTTTCATCCAATTGTACTAACTTCAAACTAATGTTTTCATTTACATCTGCTTTTACATTATTTACATCAGTACTAACTTTGTTAATGTCACTTTTTACATCATTCTTAACATCCTCAATTTTGTTACTAAGCTTATTGAACACCTGTTGCATGAAGCTTTTAATTGAGTTCTCTAACTGGTCATCTGAAGATTCACTATCTTCGCGCCTAGTCACGTTTACATTTGAAACGGAAACATCTGTTTCGACCTGAACTTCCATATCAGTTTCAATCTCATCTACTAACTGTAAACTACTATCAGCACTTATGTTGTCTACAATACCTTCCATCTCAGTACTAGTTAGCAAGTCCTGTCCATTTTCTAACATATCTGAACTTTCCTTCTGTGTTGACATAATTTCGCGGCCTCTGAGTTTCATTTATAATCATAAATATAACACCTTACTTTATTTGTAGGCTTCGCAGGCTTCACAGGCTTCTTACAATTACTTTCATTCTGGAAGTTGATTGTTGTCGGTTGATGCAGGATGATCACAGCTGCTGCCTACTGCATGAAGTCGAACACCTGGGCTGGCCTCGTGACGGCGTGGTGGCAATTGTTGCGCGTATAACCGTACCTAGCTCACGATTCTCACTTAATTCTGTGTATCACAATCTGCTTGCTAATGTCCCGATTAGATTATTTGTTCGCAGAGTCTTTTCACAGTTCAATTGTTCTCATAAAGCCACACGTTGGTGCACCAAATTGATATAGGTGACGAGATTAGGAGCTAATTGATATTGGTGATGGAATTGGGAGCTGGATTCGTTGTGGAAATGTACTTACTTCGATTCTCCGTTGGGCTCCTTCAGTTCTGCACCTATATCTTCCACGGCTTTTGTAGCTCAGGGTATCACACGAATCATCTGAGGGATTGGTTTATAGCTAGTTATGTCTTTATAAATGATAACTGCACTATAAACGTTTTATATCGGAATTTATTCAAATTAACTGTGTTCTGCGTAGCTGTTTGTGTAGATTCACCACTTCAATTGCATTTATCAAGTACTTACGTGTATTTCTGTCTTCTTATTTCTCACAAAGTAAATAAAACTCACACGCTATCTTTATAATGTGTAGTCGTGTTTAATAAGTGGCTTTAGTGAGAATCGCAATTAGGCTAGGTAATATTCCCGCGACTTTCCACAAGAGCAACGTACGCAGGTCTGCTCTCCTCGGCGAATATGGTGGAAGTGAGCTCTTGACCACGCTATGTTCGCGGCTTATGGATGCTTCTCTCTCATTGGCTGTACTTTTCATTACGTAGAACATTTTTATTGGTTAAAACAATTCGCGGGCCGAAACTATGAATTTAGTACGTTGTATTTTCAAAATATACGTTTCTTTTACAGTTAAGATTTCAAATTTGGAATTAATAAATAATAATAATAATAATCTAAACGAGAATTTTGATACCGAAATAATAATAATGATAATTTGAATGATTTGAATAAATATGAATTAACTATTGTTTATAATAAATCAAAAGGGTGGAATAATTACAGCTTCAACATCATGCTGCTTCCTATGGCTGTATCAAAAGACAATAAATGATTTCTTTGTCGCATTCGACCTCAGACAATGCAATTATTTGCAGCTGTGCTGTCTGTTCTTTGGTTTTTGCACAAAAAACTGCCTTCGAAGGGAGCACAAGGCAGCAGCATTGGCAGTAGCAGGATCAAGACGATTAAGGTGTTTACATAATCGCCTGCTCACTGTCCTGCCCATTGTCCTCCCCAAGTGGACTGAATGTAAACAGGGTAGAGAAGATGCAGATACATATTCATGAGACCACAGAATACGTTTTTGTTGAACATTAGATGAGAACATTTTAGGAGAAAAATTCCCTTTTGACACTGGAATTCCAAACTATGACCTTCAGCTTTTTATGCTGATGTTCTCTCTTCTTTCATAGCCCTTATTGGTTGACCTCACTGAAAGACATTTATGTCATATACAGTAATGTGAGGCACATTAATTTAGTAATCTTCTGAATGAACTACCACTGTTACTGGACAGTAACCATATCAGTACATTATATTTTATACGTTAATATAGTTTTATTTTATTAAGCACTGATTTTTTTTTACTTTTCAAGATTCTCAGCCTGTTTCTTCTTTTTTTTCTTCTTTCTTTCTTTCTTTCTTTTTTTTTTCCCCCTGCTGAAGCAACTTTCAGAAGCCAGGCATCAATGGGTAAGTTATTATTGTAGAAGAGGTGAAATATTCAATTCAATAAGCAAAAATTGAGGTTATAGGATTTATAAGAAGGGATTTCAATATGTCTCATTGCATTTAAGCTCACACAAAAAAAATTCTTGGGTAACAACAAAACAGTGCTTTCAGTATAAGAATACAGTTTGTTTTTCCTAAATTTCCTAGTGTTTTTCATTACAAAGTAATTTAATTGCTTTCATTTATTATGATATGTATATAATATGCCGTACAAGGGTAAGTCAATAAATATCCACACTTTGTGTTTATTCTTTTGTAGGTTGGCTGTACCGCTTTGTGTTCACACACATTGACATGTTGTTCACTTGTCTCCGCTTGTGGAATGTTTGACTGTTAAGACTCCATTGAGTGTTGCACTGTTGCACATTAAACATGGCTGCACTGCTCAGCATTTGCACCAATGAAGTACAGCGTTCTGTGAAGCTTTTTGGAAACGAATAGTCACTGGAGACAAAACATGGATCCATCACTTTGAGCTTGAAAGCAAATGCCAAAAGCTGGAATGGAAACACCCTGCATCTCCAGTCAAAGAGAATTCAGAATAAAAAATATAAATAAATAATTAAATAAATAATAAAAAAGATGCTCACACTTTTCTGGGACTCACAAGGGCCAACAATAATTACGATGCTTTAAGGGCCGTCGATTCACCACAGACCAAGAACTGAAGGAAGCGATTTTGTGGCTTGCTACTCATCCGAAAAACTTTTTTTCTGAGTGCATCAGGAAGTATGTGCGACGGTGGGTCAAGTGCATTGAGAAGCTAGAGGACTATGATGAAAAACGAGGCAATTGAAAGTTTTGTATTTACTTATTGACTTACATAATTATGATAGATCACACAGGTGCCCTCTATGTCCAAAGATGTAATTAAATCAGGAGTTTTAATTGTTCAGAAAATTTTCTTCTGACAGACGTATAGGCTAATAGGTTTTTATTATTATTATTATTATTTATTTATTTATTTATTTTTTTATCTTTATCTTTAAGATTTAATATATTAAGCTTCTGTGGGGAGGTTTCCTCTCCTGGATCCCTGAAATACCTTTTGCAGTGAAATATAAAATTTATGCATAAAAATACTTGTACTGACAGTATGCAGAAATTATAAACCAATTCAAAATAATTTTTGTTTTTTTAATATTAAGTGCCACACAATACATGTTGAACCAATTTGTAATTCAGAGGGGTGAGGCAGAAACTGGGAAATATATATTCCCTGACATTTTTACCTTTTAAATGGACCAGAACATATGAAAATAAATGTTGTGTCTGTGGGAACAAATTTATTTCAGAAGTTTTAATTCATTATATTTTTAATAATGTTATTTATATCATTATTATTAATTTATTATAAACTCCGTGGCGCTACATCCCTGGAGGGACTTGGCCTACCACCCGACCGCTGCGTCATCTCCCGTAGGCAGATGGCAGATGGCAGGATTGGGGGCATGTGGTCAGCATGCCGACACCCACGGCCGTTAATGGTGGTTTTCTTGACCGGAGCCGCTACTTCTCTATCAAGTAGCTCCTCAATTTGAATCACAAGGCTGAGTGCACCCCTATTAATTTATTATTGCTATTATTATTATTATTATTATTATTATTATTATTATCATCATCATCATCAATAACATGGTCATCTTCACCTTCACCTTCTTTATCATCCTCACTAATGCTTTTATTCACATTAATTATAAGTGTTATTAACGTTTCTAAAACTCACAACTTTTCTTGCTTATCTGATCTTCCTACACTTTTAGTATTTACTTTTTTTCAGTAAAAGAGGGTATTTGACATTTTTGGATATCTTGTGGGGCTAGATTGCCATGCTTGGTTGGTTGTACAGCCCTCTTTCTTCTAAACAATCGGGATGGGGGAAATTCCAGAGAAGCAAAATTTTTAAAAATTATTAATTCATTTTAAATAAAAATAAAAATAGTCCTTTGTCGTTTAAAACATTTGATTTCCATCATTCTTTAAACATTTATGGATGGAAATCCATTATACAGTGTATCCTATTTATCTTGTGCACCTCATATAACTTTCGTGCTTGCACTGGTATTGAAAATATTTTTCTAGAAAGTTATTCTACAAAAGGCTAACATATGCAAGGAGGTGTGGTTCATGTGCCTGCATTATTGTACAATATATAAGTGATGTCATCATTTCTTCAAATAGCACTATGTAATTTCACCATGTCCATTTGATTGCACTCTTGACAGCAAATTAAAAAATGTATCATAATACTATGGTCTGAAACCAGTGGCACACCAAGGATTTTACTCTGGGGGGTGCTAAAAATTTAAAAAAATACATGCTAATAAAAATTTTAAAACATCATATATTACAATTATATAATGGGTAGGATTATTTTTTCAATTTTCTTTACAACTTATTCTTATTCATTGACATTATCCTATTGCAACAATTATTATATTATTATTATTATTATTATTATTATTATTATTATTATTATTATTATTATTATTATTATTATAAGACTTATTGTTATCATCACAATTTTCCATCTCGTCTATTGTGTATAGAAAGATTTAACACATCACAATACAAAGCATTTTATTCTACTTTCAAATTCACAGTTATTGTACCAGTAGTCTAATCACAACTGAAACTGCTGGCTGATAGTATTGGGTTCCATGTGTTTGTAAAGTGATCTAATGAAGCGCATCATCAAACGAGTTAAAAAAAATGCTATTCAGCCAACTGATTGAATGACAAAGAATTCAATATTGATTGTTGTTACTGCGGTAAACATACTCAGTTGCTTCAACTTCCATGATGACTTGAAATTATGGCTATTAACAGAAGATTTTAACATATTCTGACATTATGAATCCTGCAGCAAACTTTGTGCAACAGGATTTTGACTCTATTCAAGAATGTAAATCAGCATTGCAAAATAATGCTTTGAAATCATTATGGAATTTCTGTTATGTATAGTAAAAAACTAGTTATTAATCCGATCCACAATTTTAAACATTCTATGTGAAATGTTTTAAACTATCTTGCATTCTTGTCACTAATTGAACAGTGAAAATGAGACAATATTTTAAAGAAGAATAATGAGGGGTGTGGGTGAAAAACTTGATAACCCACATTATTCTCTTTCTGAGATATGTGGGGTTAAAGTTTGAAAACTGTCCCTTAAATCTGTTATGAATTCTTTTTAGGAAAACATGCATTATAAACCTCAATACATGCAGATAGCATATTGTATTAAATTCTGATGTATTTTTCTTACATTTTGTAATTTTCATGTGGGATATCAACTTTTTCCATTAATATCATAAATCTGTTATGAAATGGAAAACGTTGATAAACCACAACTAGGATTTCCTATTATATTCTTTTTAAAAATACCATCATAATTTTTCAAAATATTTATTATAATAATGATTAATATTGATAATTAATTATCATTGTTCATTACTAAAATGCAAGTTACATAAGTTACTTCACTATGCCAAACATATTTACACTATTTAAAACATATCTTAATCGGTCATCTCCCCATGATTCTTCTTCATCAAGATAAGGTAGCGAAGAAGAGCACTTTAGTTGAGTCTTCATTCTTAAAGATTCTATTGTAATAACTAGTGATGTGATGCTGTGGTATGCATGAATCTTCACTGACAAAGCTTTAAGTTAACGTTTTGACCTGATAATGGAAAAACTTGACATACCACATTAATAAGAAATTTAGTCTTAGAACAATATCCTTAGTTAAAAAAACATAATAGTATGGGGTTTCACATGTATAGTAATATTATTACATTATAATTTTACAAGTATTACTGAATAATAGCAATATTTAAGAAAATCATATTACACAAATGGAAAAACTTGATAACCAAACAGTCCTAACCTGATCATCAACTGCAAATAAAAACACTCACTTCATCATTTGAAGACTCCATGTCCTCATCAAAAACATAGTAAGGCTCACGAATACTATCATAAGAATCTTCAAACACTAGCAGAGACATCTCACGCACTCTTTTCTTTTGTAAAATTGCCTTTTTCTCTTCCTGTTCAACAACTCTAGACTCCATGGCAGCCATCTTGAAAATGTGGGTTGTCAATGTTTTCCATTAACACAAAGCGCAATGTGGCATATCAACATAGGTGATAACTCTGCCATTAAGTGGCTTTCAGAGAAAATTCTTTGATATAAGTGTTGACAACAACCTGATGAAGTTAATAATGCAGGTAACTCATTTTTCCAAAAATTGTGGGTTATCAAGTTTTTCGACCACACCCCTCAATTATTCTAACCTGGGGGACTGGGGGGAGCTTTAGCCCCTATAGGACTCTCTTTGGCTGCGCCACTGTCTGAAACAACAACAGTAACACAAGGAAAGTTCTAAAAGCAGATAAACTCTCAGGTTTAAATACTCTTACTTGTATGGACATTGTAGGTACAGTTTCTTTGGATGACCCGAAACAATTAAACGGAAAGAAGGATCTTTACAGTGAGTACAGTATGCTGTGTACAAGATTTCTGTTCATTTAGAATGATCACTTTGGAAGTAATTTTTTTATTAAAATGGTCTGAAGTTACCGTATTTTACATTAACCTGCTGTGGTATGAAGTCAGAGTGCTGCATTCCTGCTTATATAGCCTTTGGGCAAACTTGTGCTGTGAGCCCATCATCTGATTAGCTGTTTGCCTCTCTTCCTAATTGGAGATTTTTATGTGGATTTCTAATGTGAGAACCCTAGATTTTTCTATTTTCCGAATGATTTCTTTTTATTTCAATTTTTGGGATATTTGTTGTTTCATTGCCTTGTGATGCAGCCTGGTAAAATATTGTGAGGTGGTAGCCATAAGCTTTGTTTCTTTTAATAGTATTATATGTTTTCTTTCTTCAAACATAGCAAGCTTAGATGCTGGGATTCCCAAGCTGATAAAGGCAGCAATGTCACTTGTGTTCTTGTATGCACGTTTTGTTCCTCTATAGGGTAATCTCTGTATATACCTTCCCACAGCTACATGAAATGTGAAACACTCCTGACGATGACAATGGGTTTCTTTTGTGCTGGACTGGCCTTAAACATTCTTGTGCAAATCTGTAAATGATCTTGAAGTTGTGATATTGCTGTAACATTCCAATTCTATCAGATATGCCTTTTGTTAGTGTATGGAATATAAGCTCTTGTGGCTGCAGTTCTCTGTCTCTATTTTTGTTGTATCATGAACCAACCATGGCGTTCTAGCCCAGAAGATGACCAACATTCAGACTCTGGTCATGGAAGCAATTTACCCCTACATGACTGTTTGATAAAAAAATATGGATGTACTAGTGTAGTGTATAGGAAGAGACAGAGATAGGATTTACTGAATTGCCACAATGTTGTGCACAGCTACCATGGTCACCCAGAGGATCACTTCGTGCAAAACAGTAGATCAAAAAACTCTTGGTTACAATTTCTTTTCATTTTACTGTATTTTCACTTTAATAGGGTCTACAATAATTATATCAAACTAATTTTTATAGCCTTAGTTTTAGTAACAGGTATATGATATAGGGTTTGAAGTATTTGACTGTTGACTTTGACCTTTTCAAAGATACCATTGTTTAATTCTTCAATACAAAGTTTTCATGAAGAAATATATTAAATAAGAAAATATATTCAAATATATTCTCCCTTTATAATATCAATTCTTCCATCAAATTTAAGAGGTTGAAATTGACTGTTAGGATAACCATCTGTCAACTCTGACATACACCTACATACCAGCTGCTCTTTTATAAGATTTTGATGAGGTTTTTTGTCACAGGAAGAGCTTGAAGTAGTCAATTTTCTAATATTTATATATTATATTATTATTTTTAATACTTATACTAGATTACTAGACTCACTGAAAACACTGGCCCTGAATAAGCAATTTAATAATGGATTACCTTTCTTTCATTTGAGATGCACATGTTTATTAAGTGTTAGGCAACTTGACATTTTTTATCATCAGTTTACTTAGAGTACCGGTACTAGTACCAGTACTGACTTATGGCTGGAGGCAATTCCTTTGGCCATGATAATGAAAAGGTAAGTCAACAATATTTTACAATATTATTTTATGCACAAAAGAAAGAAAACCCTAACAGCAAATAGCAAAGATTTAAAAAGTAGATTAATAATAAACTAAACAGTACATCAATTAAAAATCTTGCATGAGAGTTTTTGCTTCTGCAAATTTCGTTTTTACATAATCAAAATTGACATTTTGACGAATGAGATTGTCTTCTCTTCTCTTGAGCGTCAGGGCTTATATTATTACAGTGGACCTATGGTACTTCTGGTGTGGTTGTTTCTAACCTGATTTTTTTTATTTAATTCAAGTTTTTAAAATGTATAATAATATATTACAATTTTTTATTCACTCGTCTTTGGTCTGATAAAAATAAATAAAATTAGGTAAACTGATGTAACAAAGTGCCAGTATGTTTTTGTTTAATCATTTATGATTGCAGTTATGATGTGCAGAATACAAAAAAAAAAGTCAAACTGGCCAGTTTTGGGATTTGAACCATGGATCTCCAGTATGTGAGGCCAAGATGGCCACCTGGGTCAGTTTAACGGTCTAGTTGGATAAGTGCATGTAAAACAATAGTGTTATTTGTCATAGCTAACTGTATTTTAATTGCCAAAGCCTTATAAGATCACAGTAAAACAATAGGCTATGTTGTCATGATAACTGATTTGCATTTCATAAATTCTTTCGAATATGTATATTACCATAAAATAGGCACTAAATTGAGCATTACTCCGAAACAGGCCAACCGATTTTATCCAATATCAATAGTCTTCCCATGGACATTATAAATGTGTATACCAAGTTTCATAAAAATCCGGTAGTGTATTTGAGTTACCGCATCTTTAAAATAGACACTAAATTGGGTTTTACTCCGGTACCGGTCTACCGATTTGGTCCAATATCAGTAGACATCTCCCCATGTACATTATAAACGGGTATACAAAGTTTCAGGAAAATCCTATAAAGCATATCTGAGTTATCGCGACTTCTTATATATTAACATAAAAGGCACTAAATTGGGCATAATTCCGGTACTGGCCAATCGATTTGGCCGAATATCAATAGACGTCTTCCCATGGACATTATAAATGTGTATACGAAGTTTCATAAAAATCCAATAAGCATATTGAGTTATTGTGCCTTTAAAATAGACACTAAATTGGGTTTTACTCCGGTACCGGTCAACAGATTAGGTTCAAATTCAATAGGGTACTTTTGATGGGCGTCATAAATGCGTAGACCAAGTTTCATGGAAATCCGATACAGCGTATTTGAGCTATGGCGCCTTTCTAATATAATCTATTAAAATAGGCACTAAATTGGGCATTACTCCGGTATCAGTGAACCGATTTGGTTCAATATCAATAGGGTTCTTCCCATGGACATTATAAATGTGTTTTCCAAGTTTCATAAAAATCCGAAAAAGCGTATTTGAGTTATGGTGCGTACAGACACACGGACAGACATTTTTTCATCCCCCACACAATCTCATAAAGTACCATACTGGCACTTAATAAATAAAATTTTGGGGCTAATATTCAAAACGAGGCCTGGGGCATACCTCACCCCCTCTCCCTCCCCACCTTGGTATGCCACTGCCGGTATATACATTCTGTGTGATGTGGAAATTGTGAAAATATGTTTTGTCTGCTAGTAATAGTTTACTGACCAAGTGAAGGAAGGTCCTGTTCTTAACCTGAACTTTCAGTATTTTGTCTGTTTGTATTTTTGTGTTACAACCAAACATGTGGTTTGATTATCATCCAATTTGGCATGAATATTCCTTGAAGCCATAAAAAAATATTCATGTGCTGGGACTTTTATTTATTTTTTATTCTGTTTCAAGACTGTTCTGTTTCATGTAATGTTCAGCTTTCTTCAGTGTTTCTAGCCAAACGGTCATGCTATAAAAATCTGAAGACTGAAGACTACTTCCACTCACAGATGTAAAATTTTCTACAACTTTGTTCCAGTCTATTTTTGACATAACTCTGGTTCACCAGTATTTCATCGGTTTCTTTGAAAATCTGTTTGTTATGTAGTCATAAGCAAACTGTGTTGTTTGATTTTCTTCCAATTTTGCATTAATGTTCTTTGAAGTCATTAAAATAGACGTATGCATAAGGCTTTTATTTTTTTTATTGCATTTCAAGGTGGTGGACATTTTAACTGATAAAGAGCAGATGTTAGATTTTAAAATTTGTTTGAAGCAAGCTTTGCTGTTCGTGTAACTACTAGTATGCTGCACGTAGAAACATATTTTGTGGGACACACTGTATATAAAAATGTTATGAACTTGTTTTCATTATTTATGTATAAAAAACTTCATAATTTGAAAATTAAATACACTTATAACTGGAAAATTCTGAACTGTAAAACAGACTGGTGCTTATACTATGTTAGTGACAATGACAAAACATAGTAATGGATCTGTATTGTTTTTGCAGAATGACTGCAGTTATATAGAGTGAGATGAGATGTCATACCAATAATCATTTAAAAACTAGTAGAGTATATCACCAATAGAGCAGTGCTCAATTTGGCCTAATGGCCATGTTGCTAGTGATTTAAATTTCATAAATGACTGTAGAAGAACATTTTGTATTAAGAGAGTCTTCATAGAAGAAAGAAATGTTATTGTACTATTCTGTATGAGTAAATGTTTAATGTTATCGTATACAAACTGGTATATATACTGGTAGTAAATTGTGAATTAAACTAGCATTGATTCTTTCAAATGAAATATTTATTACATTTCTGGCCATTTACTTCTAGTTACTTCCCTACAATATGAAAATATATACATAAACAATTCAATATCATACGTTAACATTTTATTTGAATCATGTACACCACTGAAGATAAAAATTTCTGATGTGAAACTCATTACTTCCTCTACCCAAATAAAAGTTTTGGCTCTTAGTATAATATATTATAATTAGAATTAGAATTAGCCCGTTTCATCCCTAAAGGGCAAGGGCCTCTTGACTGGCAAGGTGGCTGTTTCGGCAATCCCGCTTAGCCACTGCGGGAGAGATCCGCATTCCTCTTATGTTGCTTCTGTCAGTCGCCTCCATTCCCTTCGATCTTTGGCCTTCGTAGACCAGTTTGTCCCAAAGTGAAGCTTTAGGTCTTCTGCCCATCTTCTCTTCTGTCGTCCTACTGTTCTGTGGCCGATTCGTGGGTCCCAAGCTGTTGTTATATGCGCCCATCTGTTATGATCCATCCTCATGACGTGGCCTGCCCACTTTCTTTTCAGAGATATGGCCGATGTTGTTATGTCTTTGATGTTTGTCATTGCCCTTAAGTCTTCGTTGCGGATTCTGTCTTGGAGTTTAACATCTAGAATTTTTCTCTCCATTTTCCTCTGGCATGTTTCTAACATTTTCCTTTCTTTAACTGTCAGGGCCCAGGTTTGGGCTCCATACAGAAGGATGGGTAAGATGCAAGTGTCCGATATGTCTTTCTTTATCTGATGTTATAGACCTTACTTGTGAGAATAAGTTTCAAACTCCAGAATTTGGACCATGCTGTAGAGATGCGTCTCTGAACTTCTTTGCGGGTGGCGTTTCCGAATGACATAATTTGGCCAAGGTAAGTGTATTCATTGACATATTGTAGTTCTTCGTTGTTAACTTTGATAATTTTTTCGGTACTGTTTGTCATTAGTTTTGTTTTGTGAGGGTTCAGTTCCAGTCCTGCTTCCTTGCTCTTGTGGGATAGTTCATGGATATTCCGTCTTAGTTCTTCTACTGAAGATGCAAATAGGATGATATCATCTGCAAACCTCAGTTCTCGGAGTGGTTTTCCATCAATTTTGATTCCCCCCTTCAATTTCATTCTCTGAAAGATATCTTCTAGCTTGCTGATAAACAGACTAGGGGATATGGGGTCTCCTTGCCTTACTCCTCTTTCCAGTTTAAAAGTACTGCCCTCTGTCTCTAATTGGATCTTAGCTTACATGTTTGAATATAATTTGGCGAGTATCCTGATGTAATGATAAACTTCTGAAATATCTTACTAATTGGCTGAGATCAAGTGGATTTAGTGATAACACTATCAAAGAATATGTCTCATTAACAAACCTATGCATTAACCAAACATATTTTACATTCAATGGAAAATTTTATCAACAAAGACAGGGACTAGCAATGGGAAACCCACTATCACCCTTCCTAGCAGACCTATATATGAGCTACTTTGAAACTCATATTACATCAGCCTTCCCACATATGTACAAAACAAGGTTGAGATACGTGGATGACATATTCGCCATAGTAAATGAAAAACATATACAAGATGCATTAAAACTACTTAATATCCAGGACGAATCAATCAATTTCACTCTAGAGCAGCAAACTGAAAACCATCTCCCCTTTCTGGACATAAAGATCATAAAACAAGACAATAGGCTGGAATTTGGAATTCACAGAAAGGGAACTCACTCGGACAACTACATAAAAGCCAATAGTTTCAACCCTATCAATCACAAACATGCAGTACTAAACAGCTTAACTTATAGATTAGTGAATTTACCACTCAGCAAAGAGGAACACAAGAAGGAATATGAAACAATTATTAATACGGCATAACTAAATGGATCCTACAAAGAACTGGTCAACAAAAAATTGAGAAAATATCATAGACAAAAACAAATTACACATCTGACTACACTAAAACCGGAAAAAGAACAGAAGTCTACAAACAGGAAAATCACCTACCACCCAATAATGGACAAAAAATTCAAGAAAATATTCAAAGACCACAACATCACCTTAGCTCCGGTTAATATATACAGTTTAGGAAATATGTTAAGGTCAACCAACATAGAGAGAGTACAGTCGGTCAAATAAAAAACGTCGGGACTCGTATGCTGCTAAAATTAAAGTTTTGACGCATTAGTTCACAAGTTTCCTATAAAAAACACAAAATACAGGTCATTTTCGGAACATATGAGGCCATGCGGCAGGAGGGAAAATATGAACAAGGAGGGAAAAAATGAACATCGCGGAAATCGCAACACACGATATTCAACTTAATGCATTGTCATAATTCATTTTGCTTTGTGTCATCGCCACATACAAATGCTAACGTGAGAGAAAGTGTGGTTAGGGCTGTAATTGACCTGCATTTTTCGGTCTCTGAAGCAGCGAGAAGGTTCCATATTTATGAAAAGAAGCTCAGAGGTGGGAACGTTACTATAATGCGACCGGAAGTTTTCATAGCAAACGTTGATCTGGCCGGACACGTATTTCGATGCTAAGATTGGTTGCAGATGCTGAGCGTAAGTTATTGATTTTGCACTACAAGTACCGGTATTATAAAATAAAATCTTTAAAAAATGCTCCTTGAATAAACATATTCCTCGCGAATCTATTAATTATTAATATTATAACAATTTGCAACCAAGAATATGGCGGATTTGAGGCATATAGCCACAGCCTTCTATACATGTTTGTTTTGGAACAAAACTGACTAAATAATCAAGAAAATACATGGATAGACAAGAGGCGTGTGTGAACCTAACCTTAAGTCTTCCTGTACATGCGCATATGCTCGTTCGTGATACTTAATCAAATACCGCCCGACGTTTTTTATTTGACCGACTGTACAACACCTGAAAAAATCGGGCATCTACCAGTTTAGTTGCAAAAACTGTCCACAAAAATACATAGGCAAAACAAAAAGAAAGACCAGGATGAAGGAACACCGACACGTCAAATATGCACAAATTGAAAAGTCCGCAGTAGCAGTCCATGTCTGGAACATGAACCATGAAGTTGAACAAGAACCTAAGTTGGTTAAGTGCGCCCACGGACATAGTGAACTGACAGTCTGGGAGAAGATATTTATACAGAAGAATGCAGATAACCTAATGAACTTTGAAATACCAACGGAAGATGACCTGGTCAGGAAGTTCATAGGACGTCCGCGGGAGGGTGCCCATACAACAGAAATATCAGTCGGAGTACGTTGAAAATGGGGTAAAGTTATAATCCCGAAACCGGTCCAGGTTAGTACAAAGTTAGTGAAGTTCAGTGTATTAAGTCTCCACTCATATGCTTACATATCCTGATGTGTTTTTCCTCTAGTCCTTGATTTCGTAGGGCGTTCAAGATTGGTCATGTTTGACGGAGTCAAAGGCTTTGGTGAAATCTATGAAAGTCAAGTAGAGCTCTAGGTTGAATTCCTGAACTTTTTCCATAATTTGGGATACCGTTTGCAAGTGATCTGTGGTGGAGAAGCCAGCACAAAAGCCCGCTTGCTCTACGGGTTGATTCTCGTTCAAGCATTTACTTATTCTTCTTGTGATTATGGCCGAAAAAAGTTTATATAGGGTGGACATTAGGCTGATTGGGCGATAATTATTCACATCATTCCTTGATCCCTTCTTGTGTAATAGTATGATGTTGTTTGTTCTCCATGATTCTGGAATTTCTTCTGTTGAGAGGATTTTGTTAAAACAATCTGTTAGTACGTCTGTTAGTTCATTCTCTCCAGCTTTCAGATGTTCATTCAAAATTCCGTCGTCACCCAGTGATTTCTGGTTCTTCAGGTCTTTTATGGCTTTCCTCACTTCACTGCGCAATATCGGTGGAAGAGGTGGGACGTTCTCACGTGGCTTTGTCGTAAACTGAAATATTGTTTCCTGCGTATTAGGTGTTGTGCATTTATAGAGGTTGTTGTAGAAGTCTGTTGCTGTTTTAACTATTTCGGATCTTGATGTTTTGATTTGTCCTTTAGCTGATGTGAGCGATTTTATCCAAGGTTTGCCACTGCTTGTTTCTTGTCTGATTTTCTTGATTGATTTGTTGCTTTGCATGATTTGTTTTACTACCGTATGTTTTCTCTGTGTTTGCGCAGATCATCTCTTATCATTCTTTTAGTTATCTTGTTAATTTCTGCGTATTGTATTCGGGAGGCATTGTCGGTATCTCGCGTGGCTGCTGCTTCTGCTCTTAGTTCAATCATTTTAATAGTTTCGTCACTGAGCTTGGTATTCTTTTTTCCCTCTTTACTTCTTATTGCAGATTGTGAGGCTGCAACAATAATACATTGTTCAATTCTGGAATATAAAGAATGCACATTCAGTGTTTCATTTCGTCTTAGATTCTCAGTGTGTTGAGCAAGTATATCCTTAAATATAGTATGTTGAAATGAAGCATTCCTTGGAGGTTTTCGTTGGAATTTCTTGCTCCTGATGTGCTTTTTGTTTATGTCTATTGATGCCCATACAGTTCTATGATCGCTGTCAAATTTTAGTCTCTGCAGGACGTCTACATCATGTATAAGGTGTGGACAATCATTGAGTATGAAGTCGATTTCGTTTTTTGTTTCTCCGTTCGGTGATCTCCAGGTCCATTTTCTTTTCGGTTCTTTCTTAAAGAAGGTGTTGGCAATTCTTAGCTTTTGTCCCAATGCAAATTGGATCAGTCGGTCACCTCTCTTGTTCCTCCCACCTAGACCATATTGTCCTATAGCGTCATTCTCGTTAGCATCTATTCTGCCGCCTATTTTGCAATTGAAATCTCCCATGATAAAATTCAAACTTGACCTGTGAGAGTTTATGGCCCTGTCCAGTTCTTCGTAAAAGTCTTCTATTGCTTCGTCTGAGTGTGTAGAAGTTGGAGCATATACCTGAAATATAGTGATCGAGGTGTTATTTATGTTTAGTTTTGCTATTGCTATCCTGTCTGATATTCCTATTACGTCTGTTACCTTTCACTTTAATTGTGATGAGATCAAAAAACCTACTCCACTGTTCGCACTTGTTACTCCTGTATAACTAAAGAGTCTTCCAGACTTGGTTTCCATTAGTGTGTTTCCTTGTCTCCTTACTTCGCAAATTCCTAGGATGTCGATTGGTGTGTGCTCCAGTACTTCTTCTAATTCTGTCAATCTCTCTTCTCCAGCTAAAGTTCTTACATTAAGTGTTGCTATGATTAGTAATACCATATATAATTATATAACACCATATATATCATATAATATAATATATTATGCATATTATGGAATTTATGTAGAAAATTTAAACAAAAATTTTAAGCAGCTTTTGAGAAAATTTGCAAAAATGACTTTTTCTTTGTGTAAAGTGATTGTAAAAATGAAGAGAAAGTCATTACCATGTTTTGAATCTTTTCCTTGAAGGATATTCAACCCAAAAAGTCTGATTCTTTACCCAATGCGTGGACTCACTTCACAATCTGATATACCGGTAGAATAAGAGGCCTTATTGCAAGGAGCTTGTTTCACTTGTTTCAACCCAATGTCAAGAATTATTGTTCACTAGGCAGGTTTGAGTTTCTACAAACAGTGCTGGCTGATAACTATTATTCAGAAAATCTTTTCAAAAAATGGTTTCATATGAAAGTTTTAGCTCTTGGTACAAGCCCCTCATGTACAAAAATTAAACGAAATTGTTTGAGCCATTTTCAAGAAAATCATGAATATTTTCATGTAAAGTGGCATTAACTTGAATAGTTTTTAGATGCCAGCCTATCAATTACTTTCCACCAGAATTCGTACAGCCAGAGGGACATTCAATGGGCCCTCAAACAGACCCTGGATCTCCACACCACAAACCACTGAAACAACAACCTGCCAAGCCTATATTCCTTTCTTTCTTTCTCCTTGAAAGATGCATTGAACATCGCAGATGTATCACACTGTGTTACCTACAGAAGTGTGGAGTGGCCCAACACAGTGCCAACCAGATCAGTTTGATCAGAACAACAACGTGAGGAGGCAGAGATACTACTGAGGTTTATTGCAGCAGAGGGCTGTGAAATCCAGATCCAAAGACTTCATAGCTTCAATAGAAATAGCAGTCTATAGCTTACCCAGGTCTGGAAGCCAGTATTGGCCTCTCTCACTCCCAAACAGGACATTGGCAATGAAAATAACTGTTTACATATCCCAAACTACTATTCTATTCTGCTTTTCTTTCCCAACTAATCAGAGCTCTCTGTCTATTTTGTTCCACTTCTCCATTTTCCTACTGGCCACTCCAAGTAGCTTTTCTTTGTCTCTCCTATATAACACAGACCTTTTTCCCAATTAGCTCCCTTCTCTCAGAAGATGACAGTGGAGATAGCTGCTGAAAACTTGGAATCAAAACTCCTACTCACCCTGTTGGAAGCCCAAGAGACTATTATCCACTCTCCGGGACATTGGCTGGGTTTCAGGACAAATCAGTAATGTAGCAGACTCAGTTCAAGAGACCATGTGTTTGAATGCCATGGCCAGCTATTGTGATTGTGGATTTTTTCAGGGCCTCACACAGAGGTAAATGCTGTATTGGAATTTACTCTACACCTGCTTCAAATGTTATCTGTCCATTTTCTGTGAATGTTTCTGTTGTCTTAAAAGGAGGCCTGCATTATGCTGATGACATATCAGGGAGTCAATCCATTTCCTCTCTTCTTAATATGTTATTCAAAGATTTTGTTTCTCCCTTATATGCATTGGCATGTAAGACTCATGAAAGGAGAAGTGAACTAATCTTACAGATATATAAAAAGAAAAGAAGAAAGGGGAAAAAGACAAATTTGCTAACTGCAGCTTTTAATTTAAGCATGATATGATAAGATTAGTCTTTGACTGTAAGGGCCTGTATTACCACCTCCCGATAAGATGTTTATCTGCCAGGTAGGAAACTCCCAGTCAATCTATCGGGAGGATGGAATGGCCAATAAAACATCAACTGCTAGATGGGCAGCAAATTGGTTAGTCCTCTGGATCTTTGTAGCCACATGAATTTCAGAATTGATGCTGGAAGGTTTAACTTATACAATAAGGCCATTTTAAACTCACATTTGAATATATTTGAAATGCTCTGTTATGATGTAATTTCATAGCAGAAATTAAAAAATAAACTATGATCAAGTTGTCGCACTCAGCGGAGGCTGCTCAAACTAGAAGAAACACACCTTGGCACTCACAGTTGGTTATACTAATCAGGTTAAAACAATTTACTGCACTCCTCCCAGTGAAATTCGGTGGTGGTGGTGGTGGTGGTGGTGGTGGTGGTGGTACAAGCAGTGAAGGAAGTGGGGAAAAAACCAGAGGAGGTATGCTATCCCAAGATTTTTCCCTATCATACCTCAATTTGGATAAAGTATACCCCCTCCTTTACTACATAATTAAGTGATATGTAGAAAATTGTTCTACACACTTGATGGTGTTTTAATTAACTTCCTCCTGGAGTAACCAACCCTGCTTTATAGATGATCTCTAAGCAGGAGTGCATAAGTCTCAAACATCTTGTACTGTCGATTGATAGACCTTTATTTATTTCAATAAAGATCCTTTAAAAGTATTTAAGACCTATTTAAAAGATAAAATTCTTTAGTTTCTGAGAAATATTTTTAAAACATCACATCTAGCTGTATAGTCATTAAGATGGCACCAAAGGTCATAAGTTACAGGATACTAGTTACAAAGTATACAAATGAAAGTGTACCAGTGGATGATCTTACAAACATAATTTATTATTATATCCTGGAAATCATATAAATTGTAAAATTGTAATTTGAAACTAGAAAGTCTGATTTTGCCTCCTTGTCCCAAAAGAGGGGATTTATAAGTCAGGGTTTTACTAATTTTCTTTTTAAAAACGAAGACTTTTTTATAAATGAGTTTTACTTGAGAGTATTTTTAGTTGTATTTCTAAATTAAGAATCAATATACAAAAGAAACTAAAAATAAAACCAAAGAATATTTTATTTATTTATTTAATATCTATCTATTTGTACTCTCCTTAGGCGCAATACAGGCATTGGACAGTAACAAATAATCTGGTATATGGCTTTTATCTCAATAAAGAAAAGTTAAATATTGAAGAGCTGATTCATATTGCTGATTCACTGCACTGGTCCAAAATGAGAAATATACTTCTGTCCTAACAGGACTGCCTCATACTATTTTCATTGTGAACTTCAAATTTGAAGTATTTTTACAACTTTTTTATAAATACAAACCAATAGACTGTATTTATAAATTCTATCTGTAGGAAGTACATTAAATCCTGAATGATTAGTTGGAAGCCATATTGGTTTTTCAAACAAAAATGAACAAATTCTCTAATGCTGTAATGAGAGGCTTTCAAACTGTAATTGACCAGCTTATAATATAATTTCATACTGCATCACAAATTGAATGAAATATAAAAATTAAAATAAGTTGCCTTTCCAAACAAAAATTGCTACAGTTCACTTAATAGTGAGAATTCTCATTAAACAATCTAGGTACCAGAAATAAAATATATATATTTAAATATGGTTATTTACAACAATTTTCATCATTTTACTGGTAAATTTTTAGGACATTTTGGAAGTCATCCCATGAAGTTAGTAGGAAGCTATGAAAAATATTACAAAATCAATTCCAAATCACTTCCTGTATTCCAGTATCTATTAAAACACGGCATCCCATGCTACGTTAAATGTGTGCATCAGAGGAAGAAATTTTTAGCAACAGTTTCTCTCCAATTCTGCTTCAGCGTCTTCAGTTCACACTGTTGCAGTTGTAAGTCCTCCTTGGTTTTCTGAAATCACAAATTGTTACTGTCATTACCATACTATATGATATTTTGCATTAAACAAAGGGAATAGTTAACGGGGTTGGACTGTTACTGTGTACCATATAGTGTTTTGCCGGTATGCCTGCTAAAATCTACCAGTAGGATGCGTGAATCAAATCATACATTAGGACAAAAATGATCGCTGGTGGTTTAATATTTGGATTTAGAGTGATTTCATAAAATCATTTTTTTTCTCAATTTTTAATATGGAAAAGTTACTAAAATGACCATCAATTATTACAAGCCAGGACTAATAGTAATTTTTTCTGAAGTAAATACACAAGTAAATCATAATCTAATATCAGACACACATAAATACATGTTCAACTGGGAATTTATTTAAGAGCTCATTGGATTCATACTTGAGATTTTTTTCTTTAGTACATACATTCCAGATATTCATTATAGTCAATTGCTCATTGTTGGAGATTTCAATTTTTCTGTTGTCACTGGTAACGATTATGATTTTCTTCATGGAGGGCCGTGCTTAAGGGCATTATCTAATTTCCTTTCTCTGTATAATATGAAATCTGAAAATAACATTTTGAATTGTAAAATTGCACTCTTGACCTAATTTTAACAAATATTCTTTACGTTGAAGTCTTTAAGGATGTTGATCCTATTCTTAGTGAAGATCGATACCATCCTGCACTCAATATAAAAATTCGAGGACTTAAACATAAATATTGTAGTGGATCTCATATTACATTATACAACTTCCAACATGCAAATTTTGATAAGTTTTATTCATTACTTCGGGAAGTAGATTGGAGTTATCTTGATTCTTTCAATAATCCGAATGTAATGCTCTCTAGTTTTTATGATCGATTAAACACTATTATTGAAGCGTCGGTGCCTCAAAAAGTTATAAATAACAATTCAAAATATCCTATTTGGTTTACCAAGGAGATAATTCGAACTCTGAAACAAAAGGAATATTTTAGGAAAAGAAAAAACTATTCCTCATATTATATGGAGAAATTTAAAGAACTTCGGAAACTAGCTAAAACGCTTGTAAAAAAGACGTACAATGAATACATGTTTACCTGTGAACAAAATATTAAACTTAATCCGAAATATTTTTGGAACTTTGTGAAAAATAAAAGAACTGAAAATAATAGTTCTAGCATCTTTCTGTCTTCAGATGGTGCAATAATGAATAATTCAAAGTCCATATCTGATGAGTTTGCTACTTATTTTCAAAGTGTATATCTTCAAACGCAGTCATCTTATAAAATAGTAGATACGGTTAATATGCACACATCACATTCCTTATCTCTATACCCAGTAGACAGTGTGGAATATCGGAATGCTATTAACAAGCTTAAGCCAAAGAAATCAGCAGGTTATGATGGAATTCCTCCTTACGTATTAAAAGGTTGCGCAACGATATTAGAATCTCCTTTTCTATTAATCTTTAACCGAATACTTAGTTCTCAAATATTTCCAGATGTATGGAAAATCACTCAAATAACTCCTGTATTCAAAAGTGGTGAGAAAATAAAAGTAACGAATTACAGACCTATTGCTCTAATAAGTACGCCAGCAAAAATTTTAGAACGGATTCTGTATGATAGAATATTTTATCATGTCAAACAATATATATCTGTTTTTCAACATGGTTTTTTTCCTCAAAGGTCGACTTTGACAAACTTAATGAACTTTATTCAAGACATATCAGAATCTCTAGATAAGAAGTGTAGGGTTGATGTTATCTACACTGATTTTGCAAAGGCATTTGATAAGTTAGATCATGATATTCTGTTGGCTAAAATGTCTATGTTAGGTATTAATACGATGTTTTTGAAGCTGATAGCTTCTTACTTAAAAGACCGTAAACAATATGTTGTTTTTAATCATTGTCCTTCCTTTGTTTATGATGTAAATTCTGGTGTACCACAGGGCTCTAATTTAGGGCCACTTCTTTTCCTAATCTTTATAAATGATTTACCAGATATTATTAAAAATTCTAAATGCTTATTGTTTGCAGATGACTTAAAAATATATAAAGAGATACGTTTATTATCAGATGAATTGGAATTACAATTAACAATAGACAAGCTTTTTGAATGGAGTATCCAAAACAATTTGGCGTTTAATGTTAGAAAATGCTATTTCATGAGTTTTCACAGATTTTCACTTCACCCGATTATTCAATACAGTATGAATTCGGAAACGTTAACAAGAATATTTACCATTAAAGATTTAGGATTAATTATTACGCATAATTTAAATTTTAGAAAGCATATTGATAAAATAATAGATGAAGCTTATGGCCAGTTAGGATTTATTTTTCGTAATTCCAAAAATATTAAAGACGAACGTGTCTTACAATTACTTTATAATAGTTTTGTACGCAGTAAGTTAGAATATGCATCAGTTATATGGTCACCATTGTATAAAACTCATATTAATGACATAGAAAAAATTCAGAAGAGTTTTCTTCGATATATGTATTTTAAAAAATATGATAGATCTGCTTTAATTGATAGAATTTCTTATAATACTTTATTAAATGAATTTAAATTTGTTACTTTAATTGGTAGAAGGTTGGTAGCGCAACAGTTATTCTTATATAAAATTATCAATGGTAAAATTGATAGTAATGAACTTTTAAAACGTATTAAATTTAATGTAGTGCAATTAAATTTAAGGAATAGGGAATTGTTATATATTCCTGTCATTAAATCAAAAATATTAGTATGGGGTCATTCCATATTAAATCAACAAATTTTAAGAAAATTTTTTGCCGCACCATTTTTGATTTTGATGAAATTTGGTAGGTGATGTGTACCAGTCTTCTGAACCCCAAAACAAATCTTGTTATACCTCTAAAAAATTTTACTCCTGAGATATAGACATTTGTTTGGAACACGAACAAGCAAAAAATGTAATTTCAGACCTATTTTCTGAAAGCCGTAGAATTTTTATTTGAATCAGTAGGATGATCAAATAGGGCTCATTGGAAAGCTTAAAGAATGGAATTTCATTTGTGCATACTAAATTAGATTTAAGTTAAGTCTAAACAGACGTTTCTAGGGCTCTAATCTTCGTTCGTGAACTGTCGTTTTGCGTAACTTTAGACATTAAAAAAACAATGAAGGACTTGGAGTAACAGGCCAATTTTTTTTTCCTGTTACACTTATGTATGAGGAGTATGTGTAGGAAAAAAACTGAGCTGTTACTGGTGGTCCTTCACCCTGAAAAATTTGCTTAAACTTCGAAAAAAATGTAAATCGGGCTTTTTCTCGGTCCCAAAAAGTAATGTGGGACAGGTGATAAAAATCTGAAAATGCCAGGATGAGAAGCCCTTATAGTGTACTTTAAAATAAAAACAAAATCATTTTGTGACCCGAAGGGATAGAGGAGCTACAAGCCTTTGAAATATCAAGAAAACAACACTTGACCGCTACTGAAAATAGGCTAAGCAGATAGGATAATTACCACAACATTTAATTTAAATTTATATAAAATATAAAACATTTATTTACAAATGAGAATTTTCCTCAGTCATACAAATTTCTGATTTTTTGTAATTTTTCTAACAATTTTTCACATTTGACTTCTTTTTAAGCTACATTGATGGCAATTTCAAGTAGACCTACTGTATTTTCAACTATTGTATTTAGAAACCATTCTTATCCTGGTTTTTTGAATGTAGGTAATGCATTAAACACTAAAGGCTGCATAAAGCTCTTTAAGGTCACATCAAATTAACCTTTTCTCCATGTTAACCTTTTTCTCCATTAGGTCCTCTAACAGATACACAGTCCCTTTTCTTTGGCATCATTCTGATGTACTCATCTTTTTCGTAGAAGTTTTGTACAGTTTTGACTGAAACTTCATCAAGTTTATTCCTAGTCCTGTTCTCCTTATTCTGTGGCAAAATCCCGTTCTTTTTCACTAAATTTCTTGACTGGCGGGCTAAGTATTGGCTGACATTAAACTCACTCTGAACTATACTAATACTCCGACTACTAGGAGCTAAACTTACAATGTTCTTTAGTAGTTCATGCAACTTTCATTTTTTTCTTTAAGCTTGTGAATTAGTTGCTTGTACTCATTCGCTAAACTGGCAGGCTGCATGTTCATTGAAAATTCCTCATTATCAGTTGAAATGTTCAAATCAAAAGACTTGCTTAACTTTCCTGTTATAGATTTGACTATCTTACTAACTTTATTTGTTAACACTGAGGGTCTAGCTTCAACTGACAGCTTCTGCGCCTTAACAGGAGAAATACCAAGGACTGAACAAGCATCATTAACTGTTTCAACAAGAATGGCTTCAGGTTCATAAATGTCTGGGCATTCATCTTCACTGTCAGTACCGGTCTCTGTGCCATGTTTTGGATTTTTAATTTTTTAAACATTTTGTGCACAATACCTTCCCTGTGATTAATTTCAGCTCAGGACTGCACATGGAAAGTGTCATTGATATTTATCTGAGAGATATTTTTAATAGGTTTTGAGTAAACACTGTAGGGGTCAGAGCAAGACCATACACAAGATTTGGAAGTATCTGTCCAAAAATTCAGCCTTGTAAAAACATTTTATATCATCGCAACCAGTTCTAATTGAGAATAATGTTTTTTTGTTCTTCAGTGAACTCGGAAATAGTATTGAGTACTGAAGACCTAGAGTAAGATAATTTATGAGATACCTCTCCTCTGAAGATGCCAACAGTACAAGAACACTCAATCATAGTAATATACTGGTAACAATTTCAATAGCATGTATTCAGCACAAAATAACAATAGTAATAATTTAAAAAATAAATAAACTAATCAAAAGATAATGAAGCACAAACACAACCTAAATGCTGTGAGTCAGCTCAGTAAGTGGATAGTGGACAGCATTGAACACAGGAGCTGGATCATATGAAGCTATGCATATTCAAACATGACTTGGTCAGCAACCAGACTCCAATGAACAGTGCGTGTCCAGAACTTATCCTATTATAACAGTTAACATATAATTCAATATACTGTATAGAAGAGTAGAGTTTAATGCAGTACCTACACCTAATAAACCAGGATAAGAATGGTTTCTAAATACAGTACTTGAAATTGCCATCAATGTAGCTTAAAAAGAAGTCAAATGTGAAAAATTGTTAGAAAAATTACAAAAAATCAGAAATTTGTATGACTGAGGAAAATTCTCATTTGTAAAGAAATGTTTTATATTATATGTAAATTTAAATTAAATTTTGTGGTAATTATCCTATCTGCTTAGCCTATTTTCAGTAGCGGTCAAGTGTTGTTTTCTTGATATTTCAAAGGCTTGTAGCTCCTCTATCCCTTCGGGTCACAAAATGATTTTGTTTTTATTTTAAAGTACACTATAAGGGCTTCTCATCCTGGCATTTTCAGATTTTTATCACCTGTCCCACATTACTTTTTGGGACCGAGAAAAAGCCCGATTTACATTTTTTTCGAAGTTTAAGCAAATTTTTCAGGGTGAAGGACCACCAGTAACAGCTCAGTTTTTTTCCTACACATACTCATCATACATAAGTGTAACAGGAAAAAAAATTGGCCTGTTACTCCAAGTCCTTCATTGTTTTTTTAATGTCTAAAGTTACGCAAAACGACAGTTCACGAACGAAGATTAGAGCCCAAGAAACGTCTGTTTAGACTTAACTTAAATCTAATTTAGTATGCACAAATGAAAGTCCATTCTTTAAGCTTTACAATGAGCCCTATTTGATCATCCTACTGATTCAAATAGAAATTCTACGGCTTTCAGAAAATAGGTCTGAAATTACATTTTTTGCTTGTTCGTGTTCCAAACAAATGCCTATATCTCAGGAGTAAAATTTTTTTGAGGTATAACAAGATTTGTTTTGGGGTTCAGAAGACTGGTACACATCACCTATCAAATTTCATCAAAATCAAAAATGGTGCGGCAACGCCCATTTGTTGATTTAATATGGAATGACCCTATGTTCATCTTTCATCCAAATGTGTAAACGATATAATTCTCTATCACTTCAAAATGCTCTTCTGGATTTTGACTTGTCAGTGAATCAGTACATAGGACTTCTTCATAAACTGTTATATGTTCCATATGATTTGGCTTAATTTTTAGATTGTCTTGTTAAATTAATTGTAGTTATTGTAAATCATTTATGTATTTTTTTTCTTTATCCTCGCACATTCGTTCATTTATTGTATTGTATTTTTTTTATAGTGTAAAACATGTATTGGCGAAACTACGCCAACTGTAATTGGGATTTATTCCTGTAGTTGGCAGAATAAAATAAAATAAATAATGCAACAGTCACAGTAGACCATCTGTGTGGTCTAGTAGTTAGTGTTGCTGACTATGGATCCACAGGTCTAAGTTCGATTACCAGTATCTCCTCGGATTTCTCTGAGCTAGGGAGGTCTGGAACAGGGTGCACTTAGCCTTGTGACACCAACTGAGGAACTACTTGATAAAGAAGTAGCAGCTCCGGTCTCGAAAGCCATCAATAATGGCTGTGGGAGTCTGCAAGCTGACCATAAGCCCCAGTCCTCCCATCTGCCTATGATATATGGCACATTGATTGGGTGAGAGACCTAGTTCTACACACAACAGCACAGAATTTAGTTTAGTTTAGAGCCACAGTAAGTAGCCTGAGCAAAATCCAATACAACAAAAAAGAAGAAGAAAAATTGACATTACAAAAACAGGAAAAAACAGGAAGTATTGTTATGAATTATTTCCTCACACTGTTCATTGCCACACTGAAAAAGATGCTACAGTTGAAATAGTTAAACAATAACAAAAGTATTTCATTTGGATTACTAAAGAATATTGCAATCAAAGTTTTGAAAAACCCAAATTTTACACCATCATTTCAATTACTTTCACAGTGTTTCACGCTGTGGTGTGATTGGTTGAGGTGCTGTGCTACAAACCAGAAGGGTTCAATCTCTAATAAGGTCTTTGGTATTTTTAGATTGTCCTAATTGGAGTCTATTTTGCCTCTAATGGAAATGAGTACCAGGAGCAATCTTTGAAGTGAATGCAGCTGGTGCATAGGGCTGAGAAACTTACCACCTTAACATGCCAAAATCTAAGAATCTGGGAGCCTCAACCTTCTGAAACCTTAAGAGCCTTCACGGTCTGAAAAAGGGAACACTTTACTTTTACATAGTTGTTGTTTGCAGGGGTGTCAATAGCAGGGGGGGATGGGGGATATGTTTCCCCAATATCTGTGCCAATTGAAATCACTGCTGACAAAAAATAATAATTATTATTATATTAAAACCAATAGGAAACTGCTATAAAATTCATGACTACCAGAGATAGACAAATCCTCATTAGAACTGAAATAAATACATTTTAAAAAATTGTATTAACTTGTTAATGCTGCTCAGGATGTTCAAGGCATTGTCATCATGAGTTAAATGCATATTCTCCAATGCTGACTGCCTGCTTCAGCTGCTGCTAATCCTGCCCAATTAGAGAAGGCAGTTAGAAAGCTCAGGCAGAGGAGCTTTAGTTCTTTACTTTGGCTGAAGTCTTAGATATACCAGGGGTGCCCACCCCCCCAAACGTCATGACTCACCCCCCCCCCAATTTCATTGCTCACCCCCAACCCAATTGAATGTCGACAAGGGCGCCCATATGATATTGTCTAGGAGGGGGCAATTTTTTTTAATTAATTTATTTTTTGTCGCTTTAACTTCTTGGGCCACTTTGTAACATGATATTAATAATATAAGTGCAACAATGACGTAGCCAGAAAATAATTGCGGGGAGGGTCGGAAGTGCCGGGAGAGTTTGGAATACCCCCCAAAAATTTTAAATATTGAACTAATGAAAATCACATTTTACGCTATTTTAGCACAGAAAAACTAGTTAGGAAATTTGTTTACCATACTCGAAGATATGCCAATGTAAATAAGAAATCATTACCTAAGTCTGGAGTCCACCCCCGGAAAATTTGTAAGTACTGAACTAATGAAAATTACATTTTACGCTACTTTAGCACTCAAAAACTAGTTAGGAAATTTGTTTACCATACACTAAGACATACCATTTGGAAACAAGAAAATGTTACCTAAAGTCGGATGTCCACCCCGGGAAATTTTTAAATATTGAAGTAATGAAAATCACATTTTACGCTATTTTAGCACTGAAAAACTAGTTATGAAAACCATACTCTAAGACATGCCAGTGTACATAAGAAATCATTACCTAAGTGGGGGTCCACCCCCGGAAAATTTTTAAATATTGAATTAATGAAAATCACATTTTACGCTATTTTAGCACTAAAAAACTAGTTAGGAAATTTGTTTACCATGCTCTAAGACATGCCAATGTAAACAAGAAAATGTTACCTAAGTCGGGTGTCCACCCCCGGGAAATTTTTAAATGTTGAACTAATGAAAATAACATTTTACGCTATTTTAGCACTGAAAAACTAGTTAGCTTACTATACTCTAAGACATGGCAACTTAAACAAGAAATTGTTACCTAAGTTATAATACTTATTACTATTTATATAAGAAAAGTTGAATAACACATGGAACAGTGGACATAATAGGCCTATTCATTATGTAATGAAAAGAAAATTGCTGCTATATCATATTTGACACACCAACAAATCTTGTTTAATTAAATATATTTTTTTTTTAAATACAAGCAATTTAAATAATTGTCTTAAAAGAAAAACACCTGACTATAATAATTATTAATATACATTTTTTCCTTGCACACCCCCCCCCCCGCCCCCGGGTATGGGTGCCCATGGCTGTTGAAATTCTTCATCTTTATCTTTATAAAGAATTAGAAGAGACCTTTTGAAGTTATAGAACTTGGCTGTTTTTATTTTTAACATATAAAACTCTAATTTTGCAACAAATTTCAATCCCCCCCCCCCAGAAAATCCATAATTGATAATATTTTGCCCCCCCCCCAGAAATTTCTATGACGCAGTCTGCGTCTTAACCCCCCCCCCCCCCTGTGGGCACCCCTGGATATACTTCAATGTTACAAAAGAGACTTAATTAGCATATATCTTAATTCATATTCCTGGCAGAATCTTAGATTGTAATTAAGTCAAAAATCTGCAAACACAACGATAAAAATCCACTCTACTAGCCTGTAGATCGAGCTATACGCTAATATGGTTTTTTTTCATTAAAAAAATGTTGAGGTTGCTACAATTCTTTCAGATCAAAGGAAATATCGATATGCACAATTTCCTCTCTTGTTGCCTATACAACTCTCCCATTAGGTCCTTGTATATTTCCTTGACTCTCATGGTCACTATAAGAAACATTTCATCACCTGAGTAATGGAATGTACCATGTCCATCAAAGGTAAGGTTTGAGAAAACTAAGGAAGAAGGTCAGAACAGTGATGAAGCTCATATTTAATGCAACACAGAATAATATATTACTTCGGTATTTAGAGATTGAAAATTGGTTTTACAGTACATGCATATACCGTACTTAAATTTAAAGTTTGACATGTACATTATCTCATTTCTTGCAAAAAGTGGGGTTACTACACTCCAATACTCAGCAATTGTCAAACAATTACCTGAGCTCTGCTAAGCACATCTCGGCTGATATTTACAAGTGTTTTGGAATTTTGCTCTTTCAATAGACACATCAGAGCAGTTTTGATTTGATGAAGTAATTTCAAATCTGAAGTCTTGATCTGAATCAAACTATGTTCCTCAATCAGTGTCAATGTAACTAGACTTTGTTTGACATAAAAGCTAAATTCTTCTTCATTTGCAACCTGGAAGTATAAAAGAAGAAATGATTAATTTGTAATATTCCTGCTGAAAATGAACATTTTTATAAGCTCAATGCTGAGACAGGTAAAAGGGGTTTTAAAGTTCACCCTTTTCGAGATCTCCAAGTACACCATCTCTAGATTTGAAAGTAACATAGACTTTTGATGGTTCTTCAATATGGGATTAATATAGTTTTGAAAATATTTTTTTTTATGTGTTCAAGGAAGGTATTCGTAGTATATCTGTTAACTAAATTCAAAATTTTTAGAAGTTGGAAATGTCACTTTGAAAATACACCCTTCAACTTTGGTCACTGAACATATCTACACACTTTGAGCCACACACATATTTCAAGCTCTTGAACTCATTTATTTTTAAGTCCACAAATTTCTATGTACGGGGGGGGGGGGGGGGGGAAGCAGACCTACTAAAATATCTACGTTGCTGATGTGCCACTGCGCATGCCTAGAACCCGCTAGGCAAGCGCAGTGGGGCTCATATCGGCAACTTAGATATTTTAGTAGATCCGCTTTTTTTTCCCCCTACCTGTACATTTTCTGTTCTCTTACACTACCTATATATCCTTTAGAGTTTTATGAGGGTCCCCCCTCTCCCAATGATAAAAGATAAAGGATATGCAATAAACAAGCTGGCAACTATAATATACAGATTGTTATTACTATTACTAGTCCGCCGCCATGGGTGAGTTGGTAGCGTGACTCCCTTCCACACTGGCGGCCCGGGTTCGATTCCCGGCCGGGTCGGGGGTTTTTCAGCAGTGAAAAATTTCCTTCCTGGGTTCAGGACTGGGTGTTGTGTTGTGTCCTTTCATTCCCATCCCGCGAGATGCAATGGCAAATCTCCGCGGTATCACCCTTGCCTGAATCACCTCGGACGAGTCGTGGTCATCACCCCACGGCTTCGTCCCGGGTCTGGACCTGCCTTCGGGCAGAACACTCATCATCATCATCATTACTATTGCTATTATTAATATTATTATTGCTATCATAATTATTAGGCCTACTACTAATCCTCCTCCTATTATTATTATTATTATTATTATTATTATTATTATTATTATTGTTATTATTGTTGTTGTTGTTATTATTATTATTATTATTTTTTATTTATTTTTTTATTGACATTTAGGTAGGCTTGGCTTACGCCGGTAACATATTGGGCAGACTCGGCCTAAGCAAGGAGTCCCCCTCTTAACTTTAAGATTGCCAACATCTGCAAATATTTACAACATTATGAATTAACATACAATAAATGTATACATTTACACAAATTATGTCATTGTTTCTTCATCTACTTCTTTCGGGTTCTGTCCTTCAATACCACCAGAACTGAGGCTTGGATCTTTATGTACAATTTGATGTAGTATGAAAGTCGCTCCTAGAAACTTTCTGACAGTGTGGCATGTGCTGAGAAGAGTAGCATTCTGCAATTCAAACGTGTGGTGGTGCAGGTTCAGTGCTGCCAGGGAGCTGTGTAAGCTTTTTGGAATGACTCCTGTGCATGATATAACTATTGGGACTGTGGTAACTGATTCTAGCTTCTACATATGTTGTATTTCTATCACTAGTTCTGTGTATTTTGATATCTTTGTAGCTAATTGTTGTTTATAGATTGGAAGTGTTTGGACAAGCAATTTCTATGAGAAATGCACATCTTTTTACTTTACCGATTGGTTCTGCTCGAACCACAGCAGTTCAGTGGAGTCCTTGAATATGTCTAATGACGTCACCGTCGCAATGCGGCAGCGGTTCAGCGCCCCTAGTGGACACGCTAGGTTTCTTGGAGAGGCCGAAACTTCGGAATCTTCAGAGTGACAGTGAGAGTGAAAAAGTGTGTGTTGGACTACAGCGGCTGTTGCCGCCATTCTTCAGAGTGTGTGATGGACTACAGCGGCAACAGCTGCCATTCTTCAGTTACACTCGTCAGCCACATCAGTGGCATTGCTGGATCCACCAGTTGAACTTCAGTTGCACATTCACTCTCATCAGTTGGACTTCAGCAACGTTCAACCAGCAGTTGCATCAGCGGCAACAGCCGCCTCTCTCTCTACCGACGGATGCAACCGCCCCTCAACAGAGTATTCTTGAAGCATCGAGACAGCGGCATCAGCTGCCCTTCTGTATCAACATTTTGTCTATGAAAGACAAATCATCACAATTCAACAGACTTCAGCAGAAGTTATTTCTACAAGGAACGTTTGTTCTTACGACATCAGCAGTTGGTATTATAGTCAGTAACTATAATATTGTATCATCACGTCAGTGCACGTCATGTGCATACAGCACAGCATACAGCAACAGCAGTCATTGACCTTGTTACGCAACAGTGCAAAGTTACGTGAGTTATTTCTGAATTAACATACATGTCAATGAATATCAATATAAAACTTAAAAGCATATGAATAAATACAGACAGTATTTAGTACACAATCATATTACACGAGTAATATACATGAACAATTATAGACAGTTCTTAAGTATAAATTCATGTAATAAATGAGCATGTTTCATGAATGCTCTACAGACACAGTTTCCTATTCAAGTCTCTGCATTAAATGTGGAATTTAGACATTATCAGCTTTCATATTTAAAGATATTTATTATTCTTGTGAACATTATTTACAGATATTTAAGAAGAAATCATTTGATAATTTCACTACAAAAGAAGTACAAATTATGTTAACTTATGTGTATTATTGTGTTAGAAGTGAATAAATATATCACTGACTGAATACATGTTCATCATTAAACATTTGGTTTGTATAGTTACAACCTGGCGACGAGGACCTACGCAAAATATATTAATCAAATACACCATCTCGAAAGTTTGGTAACAAAGATGGGATATCTTCGTAAATTATATTATTATTATTATTATTATTATTATTTATTATTTATTATTATTATTATTATTATTATTATTATTATTATTATTATTATTATTATAATTATTATTATTATAATTATTATTATTATTATTATTATTATTATTATTATTATTATTATTATTATTATTATTATTATGGTGGCTAATGATGTACATCAAATTGCCCCTGCATTAAATTAAATAAATTATTATGGTCATCATCATAATACTCTTCTTCTTCTTGAAACCTGTTGTTTTGATCTTGATGATTTCATGATTGGTTACCGGTAGGCCTACATCAATAATTCTGCTATGAAAGAGTTAATGTCTAATGTCTAGTGAAGATTATGGTGAAATGGTAGATAGTTGCTGTGTATGGAATTTTTTTTATTAACAATGGTTCCAAGACATTGGGTGGAGTGAATAAAAATTGAGTAGTTACTACTAGTAATAAGTACTAGCAGTAGTAATTACTTTCAGTAGATACTTACAAGTACCAGCTTTTACTTAATTTTGAGTGAATAACCTTATACTAGTCTACTTATAAGTTAATACTGGATGAACAGTAGTAGTTACTACCTGCTTAGCTATGCAAACTACATGAAGTGGACCGTGATTAATTAAAGTTGGCCATGATATCTACATAATAAGAGTAAGTGTTTGTCTTTCTGTCTGTCTGTTTCTCTGAGTGCAATACCCAGCCAAATCTAGGGCATGCAGAGATCTAAAATTTTTAAGATAGATGGACTAAAGGATGTCTGAATTCACCTTAAAGCTGGATTTTCAATTCTTTGCTTTTGTTCGCAAATTATGAGCTCCCCCCCCCCCCCAAAAAAAAACTCCCAGACAACATAATTTTTTCCACTACTGCAGCATCAGATTTTAGTAATAAGCTATTTTTCAATTGTAAAATTAATAAGTACTCTTCCTCTTCTGCCATAGCAACTGGGGAAGAAGAGCATTGCGGAAATAAATTTTTTCAACAAAACGCATGGATATGTCGATTGCTTTGATTTTGTTAGCCCGCTCTAATTGATTTATTTGTTTATAACATTGCAGCACAAAGAGATTTGAAACTTTTAACATAGGTGGACGGAAGAAAGATCATGAATGTAGGTCTGAATGTGAAACATTGCTTGATTTGGACGAAACTCACAGTGCAGCGGAGGGGGCTGAGCCTGGAACTCAAATCTGAGATCATTACTTTCCCTACGGTGTACTCTAATTGTAAAACGCACCCCAAAGCTGGATCTTTTTAAAATAATTAATCTTTTAATTGTTTATGAATGATTAGCACTTAAGTGGAAGGTTCGTAATTCTATGGTTAGTTTTAATCATTTCACTTTCAATCTGTACTCCCACATGGCAGCACATGATTCATTTAGTAGTTTTAATTATTTATTTACTATGTCTGACAATACAATTACAATAAAATTAGATAATTAATGCAACCTATTTAAAAACGGTGTAAGTTTTAATAAAAAAGTTTTAATTTTTTTCTATTAAGTGTAGGCCTATTATTAAAAAATCTAGCAATTACGTATATTAATAAATATGAACGAAGTCACAGACACCTGCTAGTTTAAAATAAAACAAAATAAAATACATAGGCTAACCTCAATACTACATAACCATAATATTAGGCCTACATAAGATTGGCCATGCTTCTTAAATAAAAAAACAAACGAAAATTGTGAAATTGTTTAGGTAATAATACACATAAAAAAATGTTCAATCATAATAAAGTGCTATGAATTCTGACTCTGTTAGCCTGGATCACTTAAAAATGAAAAATTTATAACTTCTGCCTGTTTGCTTTATGTTACAATATTTTCATCCATGAAATGTGAAATAAACTATGCCACTTCATATTTTCCTTTCTGAATCTAAATAAATTTGATAATCATCTTCTTGAGCCTCCATTAGCTCTCTGTACACTTTTTGGTTCATAATTCTTGTAAAACAAGCAATTCAGATAAGGCATTGCCATCTTAAGCAAGGTCTGTACCACACTTGAATGGGAGGAGTGAATAAATGCTTTTACTGCAAAATTTTAAGTAAATACTAGCATTTTAGTGAATAAAATATTTCAGTAAATACTGTTGCTTATTAGCAGGGCCCGGATTCTAATGACATGTCATCTTTTTATTGATGCTGCATAGACATTGCCAACTTGGGGATAAATCCTAATCATGGCCTCTAGATTGTAGAAATGCATTTTTAATAGGTCATTCTTTGCATTTTATGCCATTTTATATTTTTAGGGCATTTATTTCAATTTTAGGTCATTATTTTGTCATTTTCGTGTCATTTGCTCCCTCATTTAGTCATTTTCTTGTATTTACATTGAGTGTATTAACTTTTTTTCGTCGCTAGCTTTGCTGTCTTTGAAATGTTGTTTGTTTAATGCAAGAAGGAAAAGTGTTCTCATGTCTCAGTCGGAAATGAGAATCAAAGAAACGCCAAAATTGTGTATTATATTACTATTGTTATTAGACTGACTTGGCACCTGCTTGAATTTGAGATTGCAAACTGCTGTTTATCCTCAATAAACAACAACATAATCCGGCAGACCACAAAAGGAAATGCCGAATTTTGACTCACCAGTGCCTCAGTTTCCGTGAGAAATGAATATTCACAACATTACACTTATTTACAGTTTTTACAATTATGTACAAAATAGTCTATAACTTTGTGTGTACAATAATACTTTTTTATAAATATAATATCAGTTGTTAGGTCATTTTTTATAGTTATTAAGTCATTTTATTTAAAATTTAGGGTCATTTTATAGGTCATTTTTCAAACAATTTTAGGTCATCAGAATCCGGGCCCTGCTTATTAGTAATCAGTACATACTAGATCAAGTAGTACCTACTGCAAAATATGTGAATAATAACCAGTATTTACTAATCATTACCAGTAAATAGGCCTACTGTGAAATTTTCAAGTATGGTACAGACCTTGCTTAAGATGGCAATGCCTTATCGTCACTGTGCTGCCATAACCACGAATGTGCAAAAATAAAAGCTTCACGAATGGGTCACATTTGTTATTGTAGCATAACAAATAAAGCAGAACTTGTACTTTCATTGAAATGGAACTAACTGTTAGTAACCAAGGAAAGAAAATACATTGTTTCTGGTTCCTCCAGAACAAAGATTAATGTAAACAGATGCAAGCAATGCAGTGAAGTCAAAATCTGAATTTTTGCACATTCGTGGTTATGGCAGCACAGTGACGTTATCTGAAATGCTTGTTTTTACAAGAATTACGAAGCAAAAAGTATACAGAGAGCAAATAGAGGCTCAAATTTAAACTAGCATTGTCACACTTTATTTAGATTCAGAAAGGAAAATATGAAGTGGCATACTTCACATTTCATGGATGAAAATATTGTAACACATAGCAAACAGGCAGAAGTTATAAATTTTTCATTTTTAAGTGATCCAGGCTATCAGAGTCAGAATTCATAGCACTTAATTACGATTGAAAATTTTGTTCTGTGTATTATTACCTAAACAATTTCACAATTTTCTTTTGTTGTTTTTATTTAAGCAGCATGGTCAATCTTATGTAGTATTGAGGTTATGTAGTATATTTAATTTTGTTTTATTTTAAACTAGCCAGTGGCAGCTCGTGGCCGGAAAATTAGGTGAAGAGGAAAAAAAAATGCCACATGCTTATGTTAATAACGGAATTCACCCAATAGCAGCTCATGGCTCAAAACGAGGGTGTGTTGCAAATACCATTTCATACAGCAAACTTAAAATGGTTTTAAGAATTATTAGTAGGCCTATCTAAACTGCTCATCTCTTAATCCATCTCTGGGAACTCTCACACGATTTTCTCTACCCTAATTATTTTTTAGCTAATTTCTCTCGTCTCGTCGAACGTTGTGTAAATTGTGTGACGAGAGAAAATAGCACAAAAAAAATCTGATGTGAAAGTCACATAACTTCCTCTGCCCAAATAATAGTTAGCAGTATTCACATATCCTTGTACAGAATCGCAAGACACAATTTTACGCTAATTATCCTATAAATACCTCTTCTTTCAATGATGCGACTAAAAGCACAGGCTATATAACAAACTTATAAAAAAAGAACAATCGACTGCAGACGTTTATTGAACTTTCCGCCGTAAAGAATAATTTCCAAAATTGATCTAATATTTCCCTCAGATACTTCTTTACTCTATGCATGGCCAACAATACATTTTTCTCACTTCACATTCTTATAGAATAAGAGGCATATTCAGTTGTTCATCACGCAAGACAAACTTTCTACAAACAGTGGGTGGCTTGTAATTACCCTTCAGAGAATTTTTTCGAAAAAAAGTTTCAAATAAAAGTTTTAGCTCTTAGTAAAAGGAGCACATGTGCAAATTTTAAAGAAAATCGTTAGAGCCGTTTTTGAGAAAATCGCGAAAAACGAAAATTTCGTCATGTAAAGTCCCCTTAAAAATAAGGGAAACTTATCGCCAGTCTTCGGCTCACATCTTCAGAAGGTATCTTAACCAAATACGAAATTTTGTTTTCATATGATTTTCCATTTTGGAGCTAGCTTGTTCACAGACTTTCCACACAGAATGACACACTGACACACAGACATGTTTCCAAAAATAGAATTTTTGGATTCAGGGGGCCTCAAAACGTGTATTTATGTCAAAAACTCAACTTCGAATTTGGGGGTCGAAAACAATACTTCCTCTACCTATAGTACCTATGGTACGGGCAGAGGAAGTAAAAATAATAATAATAATGATAATAATAATGATGATAATAATAATAGTAATAGTAATAATAATAATAATAATAATAATAATAATAATAATAATAATAATAATAATAATAATAATTAGGGCAGGGAAAACCGCGTGAGAGTTCCCCGGAAATGGAATAAGAGACGAGAAAATAGTATTTTTAATGATCGAGGTAGAGGAAGTCGCTTAGTGTTCCCAGTGTGACAGAATACTTAATCGGGGTTGCGGCTTTTTCTGAATTTAACACATTCGAATTTGGCGGCGTCAGACCATCAGACAGTGGAAGATCTAACCCTAACGTGCCCACCTCTTTCTCCGAGCTGACAGTGTGAGGTGCTGTCGAAGAAAATGCCTGAACAAGAGGGACGGCTTCGTGGGTAGTCTGTTCTCGTCATCTAGCGGACATGGGATAAGCGAGAAAACTGCTGCTTGCTATCCTCGTTTGAGTGGATCAGACTACTCATTCAGCTGAGGGAATGGTAAACCAGTTCCGTTTCACTACGGCTGACTTGAAGCACTTGCAGGATCTCAGTGTCTCCTAGTTTTGACACCAGGTGGCGGCGTGGCGGGCAATTCAAAAATACAGATACATTTATAGTAAAAACCAATATTCGTGATATGGAAAATAAACTTTAAAAATACGTATTGTAAAGGAAAAATACTGGTGAAGTGCTACTTCACCTACTTCCCTTGAATAGCCGCCACTGAAACTAGCAGGTGTCTGTGACTTTGCTCATATCTATTAATATACGTAATCGCTAGAATTTTTAATAATAGGCCTACACTTAATAGAAAAAAATTAAAATTTCATTTATTAAAACTTACACCGTTTTTAAACAAGTTGCATTAATTATCTAATTTTATTGTAATTGTATTGTCAGACGTAGTAAATAAATCATTAAAACTACTAAATGAATCATGTGCTGCCATGTGGGCGTACAGATTGAAAGTGAAATGATTAAAACGAACCATAGAATTATGAACCTTCTGCTTAAATACTAATCATTCATAAACAATTAAAAGATAAATGATTTTAAAAATATCCTGCTTTGGGGTGCATTCTACGATTAGAGTACACCGTAGGGAAAAATACTATCTCAGATTCGAGTTCCAGGCTCAACTCCCTCCCCTGCACAGTGAGTTTCATCCAAATCGCGCAATGTTTCCCATTCAGACCTACATTCATGATCTTTCTTCCGTCCACCTATGTTAAAAATTTCAGATCTCTTCGTGCTGCAATTAGTCCAATCGAATTGTCAAAAGTAGATGCAAAATTTAGGGTAGAGCTAATTTTTTTATATGATGTCTGGGATGGTTTTGAGAGTAATTTCTGACATTTTGCCAACAACATTTTTTGCCGCCGGAGCCGCCATCTTGAAAAAAACTTCAAAATTTTCTATTTTATTTCTGTGTTTGCCCATTATCTGCCAAAATACGCACCTGACAAAAATGTTTTATTACCTATCCTAAAAGTAGACTAAGTTTTCTACAGTTTGAGATCAAAGTTAGTTTTCTACCATGAATAGTTTCGGAAATACAGCTCTCCGAATTTCAGCAACATTTTGCAAAAAATAAAAAAATCTGAATTTTGAACTAGTTTTTGCTCGCTATCTTCTAAATGTCCAAACCTATAGTAAAACTCCATATGGAAACTTAAACTAGAGGTAATTTGAAACTTGTCGAGTACTTTAAACTTATCCTACCTCTTTCAGGTCACAAAATACAGAGGTTTATAAATATATATACAGCAACGATTGAATAAATGCATGTGCGTACAAGTTAGGAGCAATAACGGCACAGAACATTCATTTATATACAAAAAGATTTTATTTAGCTGGAGTTCTGGTGTAACATTGCATTGAGTACTTTACATTTATCCTACCTCTTTCAGGTCACAAAATACAGAGGTTTATAAATATATATACAGCAACGATTGAATAAATGCATGTGCGTACAAGTTAGGAGCAATAACGGCACAGAACATTCATTTATATACAAAAAGATTTTATTTAGCTGGAGTTCTGGTGAAACATTGCATTGAGTACTTTAAACTTATCCTACCTCTTTCAGGTCACAAAATACAGAGGTTTATAAATATATATACAGCAACGATTGAATAAATGCATGTGCGTACAAGTTAGGAGCAATAACGGCACAGAACATTCATTTATATACAAAAAGATTTTATTTAGCTGGAGTTCTGGTGAAACATTGCATTGAGTACTTTAAATTTATCCTACCTCTTTCAGGTCACAAAATACAGAGGTTTATAAATATATATACAGCAACGATTGAATAAATGCATGTGCGTACAAGTTAGGAGCAATAACGGCACAGAACATTCATTTATATACAAAAAGATTTTATTTAGCTGGAGTTCTGGTGAAACATTGCATTGAATAACTTGTTTGTTCATAGTCTTCGGCACTTAGAGGGACTTGGGCAGTTGACGTCTGCTATTTCGTCCATGATGTTCACAATCTAGCCAGTGTTGATAAAGTACTCTTCAGCGTCTACATCCAAAAACGAATTAATTGGTTCATCAGGAGTGTCATCATCCTCACTGTCGGAGGACAGGACTATTAGTATGTTTGCATATCGTTGTGCACTTTAATCCAGCTTTACGACACCCACAAGCGTTTAAACACCCCTTCTTGCAGGTACAGGAACAGAATTGATTCTGGAGCTGGCTACTTCTTGGCTTTAAGGGGAAAGAGGCCTCTTGGTGTGTTCACCCAGCCCCACTTCAATGGGTCTTTGTATTCACTGAGCCATGCCTGAACTTGGTGGTATGTTCGCATGGCATGAAGTTGAGCCGCATCACTGGTTGGGGGCAAGTTCGCTAAGTTAAATTTCATTCTTCCTGCAGCTTTTACAAATATTCCGTGCCGAAGTTCGTCAAGTGTTTGTGTAGCAGGGTCTCCTCCACATTAGTGACCCAAAACACGTTGGCCCACTTCAGCCACTTCTCCTGATGTAGCTTGAGGGTTCAGAATTACATTAGCCTCCTCTTCTAGTTCAGGATGTTTCAAAATCGGCGAACAGAAGTGGGTTTTCCCGTGGCCAAAAACTGCAGATGTTGTGTCACAACCACTGAAAGCATGGATGAACAGCAGCATGTTGGAGAAGCTGTGGCGAAATGACTGCCTTGATTAGAAGATGTCTGCAGCTTTGCTTCTTCCGTACTTTTGGATATATGTATTCTTTATATGAGGGGATGGTAATGTAGTGAGGAAATAAGAAGGTCTATGTCCTCCCCAACTACAAAGACAGTGTCGTATTGAGACGCTTTTGAGAAGGCAGTGCTAACAATCAAGACATCTGCATCTTTAACAGCCTATTCCAGCTTTTGCCAATTCTACGAAGCGCCTCTTGTTGTTTTCATTGGTGAGAAAAGTTTTTTGTGAACTTTTCAAAACAGTAGGTCTATCAAAGACGACATCAGGAGATGGACTCGTAGCCCGTCGGAGTCTCACAATTCTTTGTGCTTGTTTGATTAGCGTCAGAAGGATAACCATTGAAGATAACTGAAACCTTTGAGTCATAATTTGTCTGCAAATATTTCAAAATGCCTAAGGTTGCCTGGTACAAACACATAAAAACAGATGTATCCGGAGAGAACGGTATGCGGAGCAGTGACAAAGAGCCTCTTAGCGCCATTCCTCCGATAACATGTTTCCATTTTGGGACAACTGGATATGCTATAGGAAGTAATTTTTTTCAGAGGACACTGCAAAAGTGTTCTTCTAAAATAAAACGCCGTTCTCTCCAAATCAAAATGCTGTACCTACACCAACTTTTCTTATTTTCTTTTTACATTGTTTTTTTTAGTCTTTTATCATTATAAATTGTTGGAAATACTGTTTTGGTTGTTAATTACAATGTAAAACTTAACTATAAGACAACACAGGTTTTTTACTGATAAACGCCATTTAGAATATCCTAGGCAAAACTAGACTTTCGTACCTTCGATAAGTTTTCTGAAATGTGAGGAGTTGTAGATACCTCTGTATCTGGTGACCTATAATAGGTATGAAAACATTAAATACTCAACTTGTTGCAAATTTACTCTACTTTAAAAGTTATCCTTCGAAATTTTACTCAAGGTTTGGTCATTTAGAAGATAGCGAGCAAAAACTAGTTGAAAGTTCAGATTTTTTTATCTTTTGCAAAATGTTGCTGAAATTCGGAGAGCTGTATTTCCGAAACTATTCATGGTAGAAAACTCAATTTGATCTCAAACTGTGTCAAATTTAATAGACTTTTAGGATAAATAATAAAATATTTTTTCAGGTGCGTATTTTGGCAGATAATGGGCAAAAAACAGAAATAAAATAGAAAATTTTGAAGTTTTTTCAAGATGGCGGCTCCGGCGGCAAAAAATTTTGTTGGCAAAATGTCAGAAATTACTCTCAAAACCATCCCAGACATCATATAAAAAAATTAGCTCTACCCTAAATTTTGCATTCACATGACTTTTTTTGTGATAATTTGACTGGACTAAATGTTATAAACAAATAAATCAAGTAGAGCGGCTAACAAAATCAAAGCAACCGACATCTCCAAGCATTATGTTGAAAAAATTTATTTCCACAATGCTCTTCTTCCCCAGTTGCTATGGCAAAAGAGGAAGAGTACTTATTAATTATACAATTGAAAAATAGCCTATTACTAAAATCTGATGGTGTAATAGTGGAAAAAAATTATGTTTTATGACAGTTTTTTTTGGGGGGGGGAGCTCATAATTTGTGAACAAAAGCAAAAATTGAAAATCCGGCTTTAAGGTGAATTCAGACATCCTTTAGTCCATCTATCTTTAAAATTTTAGATCTCTGCATGCCCTAGATTTGGCTGGGTATAGCACTGAGACAAACACAGACAGAAAGACAAACACTTCCTCTTATTATGTAGATATCATGGCCTACTTTAATTAATCACGGTCCACTACATGTAGTTTGCATAGCTAAGCAGGTAGTAACTACTACTGTTCATCCAGTAATAACTTATAAGTACTAGTATAAGGTTATTCACTCAAAATTAAGTAAAGCTGGTACTTGTAAGTATCTACTGAAAGTAATTACTACTACTAATACTTATTACTAGTAGTAACTACTCAATTTTTATTCACTCCACCCAATGGGTGAATGAAAGTCAAAACTAGGAGACACTGAGATCCTGCAAGTGCTTCAAGTCAGCCGTAATGAAACGGATCTGGTTTACCATTCCCTCAGCTGAATGGGTAGTCTGATCCACTCAAACAAGGATAGCAAGCAGCAGTTTTCTCGCTTATCCCATGTCCGCTAGATGACGAGAACAGACTACCCACGAAGCCGTCCCTCTTGTTCAGGCATTTTCTTCGACAGCACCTCACACTGTCAGCTCGGAGAAAGAGGTGGGCACGTTAGGGTTAGATCTTCCACCGTCTGATGGTCTGACGCCGCCAAATTCGAATGTATTAAATTCAGAAAAAGCCACAACCCCGATTAAGTATTCTGTCGCACTGGGAACACTAAGCGACTTCCTCTACCTCGATCATTAAAAATACTATTTTCTCGTCTCTTATTCCATTTCCGGGGAACTCTCACGCGGTTTTCCCTGCCCTAATTATTATTATTATTATTATTATTATTACTACTATTATTATTATCATCATTATTATTATCATTATTATTGTTATTATTATTATTATTTTTACTTCCTCTGCCCGTACCATAGGTACTATAGGTAGAGGAAGTATTGTTTTCGACCCCCAAATTCGAAGTTGAGTTTTTGACATAAATACACGTTTTGAGGCCCCCTGAATCCAAAAATTCTATTTTTGGAAACATGTCTGTGTGTCAGTGTGTCAGTCTGTGTGGAAAGTCTGTGAACAAGCTAGCTCCAAAATGGAAAATCATATGAAAACAAAATTTCGTATTAGGGTAAGGTACCTTCTGAAGATGTGAGCCGAAGACTGGCGATAAGTTTCCCTTATTTTTAAGGGGACTTTACATGACGAAATTTTCGTTTTTCGCGATTTTCTCAAAAACGGCTCTAACGATTTTCTTTAAAATTTGCACATGCGTTCCTTTTACTAAGAGCTAAAACTTTTATTTGAAACTTTTTTTCGAAAAAATTCTCTGAAGGGTAATTACAAGCCACCCACTGCTTGTAGAAAGTTTGTCTTGCGTGATGAACAACTGAATATGCCTCTTATTCTGTAAGAATGTGAAGTGAGAAAAATGTATTGTTGGCCATGCATAGAGTAAAGTATCTGAGGGAAATATTAGATCAATTTCGGAAATTATTCTTTACGGCGGAAAGTTTAATAAACGTCTGCAGTCGATTGTTCTTTTTTTTTAAGTTTGTTATATAGCCTGTGCTTTTAGTCGCATCAATGAAAGAAGAGGTATTTATAGGATAATTAGCGTAAAATTGTGTCTTGCGATTCTGTACAAGGATATGTGAATACTGCTAACTATTATTTGGGCAGAGGAAGTTATGTGACTTTCACATCAGATTTTTTTTGTGCTATTTTCTCTCGTCACACAACTCACACAACGTTCGACGAGACGAGAGAAATTAGCAAAAAAATAATTAGGGTAGAGAAAATCGCGTGAGAGTTCCCAGAGATGGATTAAGAGACGAGCAGTTTAGATAGGCCTACTAATGATTTTTAAAAATATTTTAAGTTTGCTGTATGAAATGGTATTTGCAACACACCCTCGTTTTGAGCCATGAGCCGCTATTGGGTGAATTCCGTTATTAACATAAGCATGTGGCATTTTTTTTTTCTCTTCACCTAATTTTCCGGCCACGAGCCGCCACTGGCTAGTTCAAAATAAAACAAAATAAAATATACTACATAACCTCAATACTACATAAGATTGACCATGCTGCTTAAATAAAAACAACAAAAGAAAATTGTGAAATTGTTTAGGTAATAATACACAGAACAAAATTTTCAATCGTAATTAAGTGCTATGAATTCTGACTCTGATAGCCTGGATCACTTAAAAATGAAAAATTTATAACTTCTGCCTGTTTGCTATGTGTTACAATATTTTCATCCATGAAATGTGAAGTATGCCACTTCATATTTTCCTTTCTGAATCTAAATAAATTGTGACAATGCTAGTTTAAATTTGAGCCTCTATTTGCTCTCTGTATACTTTTTGCTTCGTAATTCTTGTAAAAACAAGCATTTCAGATAACGTCACTGTGCTGCCATAACCATGAATGTGCAAAAATTCAGATTTGTTATGCTACAATAACAAATGTGACCCATTCGTGAAGCTTTTATTTTTGCACATTCGTGGTTATGGCAGCACAGTGACGATAAGGCATTGCCATCTTAAGCAAGGTCTGTACCACACTTGAAAATTTCACAGTAGGCCTATTTACTGGTAATGATAAGTAAATACTGGTTATTATTCACATATTTTGCAGTAGGTACTACTTGATCTAGTATGTACTGATTACTAATAAGCAACAGTATTTACTGAAATATTTTATTCACTAAAATGCTAGTATTTACTTAAAATTTTGCAGTAAAAGCATTTACTGACTTTTATTCACTCCACCCATTATCTGCTTTTGCATCATGTCTTCCAGAAAATGTACAAAACTATAGGAACCATCTGTATATGGAGGATAAGGACTAGGCCTATTATTTATGACCCTGTGCAGGCATTAAGGAATAATAAATGAGCCTGAGGAAATAATTTACTGCATAATGTATCTTGTACCTAGGTAATTAATAAACACTTACGAATTCAACTTAGAGATGAGATTGTAGTTCTTTGGAATCTCAAAATTTACTAAATTATTTTTTTGTTTTTAAATTAAGACTTTTCTCCAAACAGGCAACTCCTTTGTAGAGCTTTTAATAATATTGTATGCCATATTCAAATTCATGGTCTGTGGTTTAAAAATTATATGCAATGGCAAATTTTTCAGTTTGTTTAAATTTAATGATCCCTTAAGTGTTCCTTGACACGTTGAAGGACTGAATGAAAAATGAAGACATCTGGAAGGCAATGATTCTAATAAACTTGATGGTTGGGTGCTTCCAGATTGAAAAGGATTTGAGCAGGACATGCTATGAGAATGGCCTTTGCAATATGGACACATGCAGCAATAGCATGATAGCATGAGAACCCAGAACTTGGAAAAGAAATGTTGGGAGGCAGAAATCACAATGGGAGGATGAGTTCTGGGGAGCATGTGGTCAATAAAAACTAAAGACAGAAATGACTGGACACTTTGTGAATCAGTATATGAACTCGATAGAATAACTACTGGTATTATACTTAAATTTGGATTAGTATAATTGTTATTTAAGGTTAAAACATAATTAGTTGTACTGTTCATAGATTTTAACTTTCTCAAGTTAAGGGTATCCAGACACTTGCTTTACTCGATCCATCCTGATTACATCAGGAGGTGCTTGCCTGTATTGAGATGACTGTGGCTGATTCTTAAGTGTTCCTTGTGTCTTTCATTCAAATTTAAAAATTCTACAAAAAACAAATGAATTGACTGTTTGGGAAAAGTTCTTATTAAAGACAAAAAAGAAATATATTGGTAAATTTTGAGATTCCAAAGTGCAACAATCTCATTTTTAAGTCCATATGCCCAGCCGAGACATCTACCAGGCTCCTGACAAGCCCATCAGTTGATCTCAGCAGATGAAGTGAAAACTTACAATAGTGAAGTTGGGTAGTAATCCTATTCGTTTTTAATGTTTTGCTACTTCACTGTGTTTCATATCAATAATATTAAATGATTTATTATTACTAGTATACCGTAAATACTTATCCAGACTGAAATGTTATAACATGTTTGACCAAGAGTCAGGCCAGCATCCATGCCATTCACAACTTTATACTGTATTCCATAATTTTATAAATAGTACAATATTCCTATAGTTCTTACATTCATAATGAAGAGTAATACCACAGTATACGTATTAATACAGTAAAGAAACTGTGTGTTAAAAGTCCTATGACAACAAGTTGGCTGGACGAAACTAGCGCTCCATGCGGAGATTACATAAAACTACATTCTCATCATATCAAATGACTTGGGAAAATACATAAACACATCACAAAATATGTTATGTTAAAAGAGAAAAATACAGAATATTTTTATTTAATGCAAATCTAATATTAAATTTAAGAAATAATAAAACAGATACTGTATTATATTCTAGTTAAGAAGAGGTAAACAATACCTAAATAGGCTACTGTTAAGGACTGTATCTAGGCCTAGTACTTTTCCTTTAAAATCATTACCCTTTAATATAATTTATAATTCAAATTATGATATTAAATAGCCTACGTATTAATTACGTAAATTATACTATAGGTCTGTCACGTTGTTCATCCTGCACGTCATTGTTGACAGTGTATTTTGATTCTTTGCCTTATATGGCAATATACGACTTCAATTTATTGTAGGTCTATGTAGCGTCAATTACTGCAGGATGGACTCCATTAAACAAAACAAAAAATTCTGGAGCATTTGGAATTGAGGACACCGTCGGTACAGCAGTTTTAATTAACAAGTTTTTATAGGAATTCATAAACTATGTTTTCGGCGTGTTTCAAGCACAGACGGTAATTTTCACTCAAATATTTTACATATTTTGTTACTAGGTTTTCTTGTCGACCATTAATGACCTATATTATACACCAGAAATCATTACAACAAAATAAAATGTAAAAATATTACATTAAAGTAACTTGAAACATAACCTCACCTGAATCACGGGTAAGCCAGTAGGCCTACAATAAATATTACTTATTTTCGTTCTTACCTTTCTGGATCTTTCAAGAAAGTGAAGAAATGCAATTCAGGATTTTGTCTTTTATTATTACTGAAATTTATAGCAGAATAATAAGGTCCTTTCGAATATCGCGTGTTCTAATAAATACAACACTCCTATTTATTTACATACTTCCCGGAGTAGTTAATGTAGTCTTACTTTATGGCCACTACGATCGCTAATAAATGCGCGCGCATGCTCGTCTGGCAGAAAAACGGACTGAGTTTCTGTACTGTATTAATACGTATACTGTGGTAATACATTACCTCAATGAAGCGGTGTCTGCTGTTATTTATACAAACTGTCCATATTTCATGTGGTGTTTTCTTTTCAGCAAGCATTCGAAAAACATACACATAATCTTTTATGTCTTTGCTTTCCTGCATCTCAGAGCTTTTCTCATCATCCTGGAAATAGTTTTGAGCAATTTGTGACAAATCGTGGGACAAAGTGCTACCATTATTGATAACTGAAGGTGAGAATAAGTATGATACATCCAAAGTAACAGATGCAATAGGGATGTCAGCCCACATTGTGCTTTCAGTCTCTTCAGTTTCTTTTGAAAGTTGAGCTATTAAGCTACAAATTATTTCAACATAAGGCAATGGTTTGAAGTCACCTGTTCTAATAAATCTTTTTACACAGATTCCTTTTCGTATTCTTTGTTCAAGTTTACTTGTTTCCACTATTTTTAAATTCTCAGCCTTTAAACAAATGCACAACAACCAGATTTCTGGAGAATAATCTTGATCTAAGGTATTCTTCAAATTTATTTCAAATGTATACTGGTGAACATTACTGTGCTCTGTCGTATCATGCACCTGCAAAATCAGAAATTAGATAACAGACTACAAATGTATGAATTGTATAATAATTTCAAGGTGTTTGTAAGTTCCAAATTATTCAGACCTAATAGGAAATTATAAATATCACAAAATTGAAGGAAGTTAAACAGTGAAGCATCTATAGTAAAATAATTATAATTAATATGAGCTGAGCTATGACATTTATGCTTCACTTAACTAACTTTTTGTTAGTACTGTACATATTTTAAGGACCATCATCCCAGTGGCGATTATTCCATATAGGATGTGAGGATCATCCTACACTTCATAATTCATCTACATAAATGTTTACTAGCATTAATTGTCAAAATTAAAACAATAAAATGACAAAACAGCGTTATTGTAGAGCACTCGGGAAGGAAGTTAGCGGTTCTGTTTTGAGCAGGTTGGTATTTGCGAGGATGTCCTCAGTGTTGGTGTTACGCAGTCCATGCCGTTGTTAGATCTCTAGGACATGTGAAGGGGGAGGCGGGGAAGGGAAGTGTTGTGAGAAGCCAGTTTCATATGGAAGAAGTTGAGGACGTCTTACAGTCCTTCCTCACATGTGTTTTGTGTTCCTCACGTTCGATAGCTTGTTTTCTAAGAGGGGAATGATCATATTTTTATTAATATTTACTTATTTATTTATTTCATTTCTTGGTATATATTATAGGCCTAGCTATTATTAAACTTTACAGTGCTGTTTATATTTCAATATAAGTATTCCTGGAGTAATATCAAGTTTGATATCAACTATGAAAATTATAGCGGAATAGCTGATTTCCGCAAACGACAGTTTTCATACGTGGTTAAATATTTTCATATTTTAGGATAAAGCATTATTGTATTAAATTTACATCTCAGCCTTTAGCCCTTTATGTATTTTTTACGGCGACGCATGTGTACGTCAATAGCAGTGAATGGGTTAATTCGCTCTCTCCACACCATCCTACACAACTAAAAAACCAGGAGTCGCCACTGCCCCATCCTTGGCTACTTGTCAACTGGCAGAATTTGGCAAATCCTAGCAGGATGGGGACAAGGTCCTTGAAGCATGTACTACCAAAACGTTAGTAAGTGAAGCACAAATGTAATGGTTGAACTCGTATTAAAATTTTATTTTATTTTAAGTTAATTATAAACTTGATGCCTTTTTTTTGTGAAATATGATGATGAATTACTGAATGAGTGAATGAATGAATGAATGAATTAATTAATTAATAAAGAGAAAGAGGAGGGTAAAAAAGAGTGAAGAGTGCTGATGGAATGAAATTCCATCAGCAAAAACAGGATTTTGTTATAACTGACAGAATTCCTACTTGAAAGTTTGATTTGGTCAAATGACTATACTACACAGAGCCCAAATGCTTTCCTTTGCAACAACATGGTTCTTAAAAAATACTGTAAAACTTTCCAGTGGTCCAACTCTAAAAAAAATATGAGCATTAAGAAAATAAAATATGCCATATAGGCAGCTTCAACTACTTGAATGGTTAGTAAAAATATTTTAGGAGAAAAATTCCTCTGACACCAGGATTTCAACCCATGAACTTCAGTTTTCTGTCCTGATGCTTTACCAACTGAGCTACCGAGAGTCTGATTCACAGCGCCAGATGGAATATATCTCCTATGGTTATCCTCTTAATGGTCGACCTCACTGAAAGATATTTGTTATCATATAGAATATTGTGAGGCGCACTAATTTAGTAGTCACAGGAGAGAGATTTTGAAATATCATAATCTTACATTTTATAGGGTTCACACAGTATAAAACAGGATAAATCCGCAGCAATAGACATCGCTTGTTTTTAAATGAAGGATATGTAGGCCTAATCTTTAGAGGAAAAGTTGTCCTGTTGGGAACTGAACCCAGGATTCCTAGATAGTTTGCAAACATTGAGATCATTCAGTTATTAGTGAACCAACCCAGATCCATACAAATATCTCTAGATCTTCAGTATAGACTTTATCACATTTACATTAGAGTAAGGATGCATTTAGCTTAGATACTAATTTTATTACAGTAAAACTTTGACAATTAATCTGAACCTAAAGAAACCATTACAAAAACAAAAAACTGAATTATTCACAAATGCAAATTAAACAATAATTTCAATGAACTCTCCTGAAACGATCAAGACAATAAAGTGTCATAATTACTGTTCATTAAACAGTTGGTCTTTTTCTACATTTTGATCCCTTGTTTAGGTAATAAAAAGTCCTCCAGGTTCTTCAGTAACAAAGAGAAAGAATCACCATCATTCTGTTTTCCATCAAGAAATCTCCTTACTGTTGAAGGTAAACAAAAGATTCTGCTGATGTTCACCAGCAGCATCTGATACACCTTCGTTTTACAACTATTCCCGTGAAAAAATTCTTTTTAAAAATAAGGATTCCATAAAGGGAACTTTAAAAAAATATATAAAAGCCCTTCTACCATAATTTGTCTATCTTTAATGTTATTCTACTTAAAGAAAAGTATCAGTACCTGCACTTGTATTTCAAAAGTATTCTGTAGTAGGCTCTCTCGCATTTTGATGCTAACTGTTTCCATTGCTTTCTCCTGCATTGCCACTTTTAGCTTATACTTGGCTAAATGTTCCATCTGATTATCTAAATTAGCCTTTACTTTAGGTGGGACTACAATGCTCTTAGGTTGGTTGTTAGATAGCATTGTGTGTGGATAAACATAGTACAGCATGGTGTAGATCTGTCAAAAAAAAAGAGGAAAATATAACTCTATTCAGAGGTGAAATAAAGACAAAATAAATGAAACAGTTTTTCTTTTGGCAGGCACATTGTTATTTGAGTATTGGAGTGTACTAACTCCACCTTTTGCAAACAATGAGATAATGTACAGCGTATTTCAAACTCTTATCTTAGGTACACATCACATGCATATACTGCGAAAACAATTTTCCACTTGTAAATACCAAAATAGTAAGTGTTTCATGTCATTGCTAGGAGTACGCCATGGTGGAGTGGTTGAGACACTGCACTACAAACTGGAAGGTTATGGGTTTGATTTCCAATGAGATCGGTGGGATTTTTCCCTTGGCCTAATCCTTCTGGTGGCTCTATGGCCCTGGGGTTGACTCAGCCTCTAGCAGAAATGAGTACCAGGAGTATTCCTGGGGGTAAAAAGCAACTGGTGCGTATGGCTGACAACCTTACCACCTTCCTGTGCCAAATGTCTAATCTGAGAGCCTCAACTTCCCGGTAACCCTAAAGGTCTCCATGCCCCATACAGGGATCACTTTACCTTTACCTTATGTAATGTTAAATGTGGGTCTCCTTAGTATTCATAGCTTCCTCCTTTATTATTTTTTTTTCAGATCTTACGTTAATAAGATGGTACACTCCAATACTCAGGTGATGATATGTTTCATTATCAGTGGCATAACAGAGAAAGGTTGGACCCCTCTGCAAAGTTTAATTTGGAACCCTGATAAAACGATTCATATTTTGAAGATCCATCCCGTTGATTTGCAGGGCTTGGGATGAAAGTAAATTTCAGGGCCACTGATGTACTGTAGGTAAGAATTCCATATTCAGCATGAATAATGTTATGCAACTTTTACTTTATACTTATAGTGGCACCCCAATAAATATTTAAAATGAAGGGAAAATAATAATAAAGATAATAGTAACAATAATAATAATAATAATAATAATATTAATATTAATATTAATCATGATGATGATGATGTTGATAGGATACGTGAACAAAATTTTTTGTTGTATTATATTAAGTACTTTTCGCCACCAGTAATGATAACTGTAGCATTTGAAATGAGAATGATAGGATCGGACACTCCAGTCATAACTTGAAATAATCCCTTTTGCTTCATTTTGTTAGCATTCAACTGCTCAACTTAGTGTGCCTCACAGTACTGCATATGACATGACTTGTCTGTCTGTGAGGTAGACCATTAGGGCAATCAGTCATAGGAGAGAGGTTCCATCTGGTGCTGTGAATTGAGCTCCGGCTTAGCTCAGTTGGTAGAGCATTGGCGCGAATAGCCAAAGGTCCTGGGTTCAAGTCCCAGTGCCGGAGGAATTTTTCTCCTATAATATTCTCATGTAATGTCCAACAGAGACAATAATCTGTGGTTCTTGAATGCTCATATATCTATCTTGAAAGTTAACTGTACAATAACAGTGGGAGCCCGGTCACAAAAATCACTACTTAGTGTGCCTCACAGTACTGCATATGACATGACTTGTCTGTCTGTGAGGTAGACCATTAGGGCAATCAGTCATAGGAGAGAGGTTCCATCTGGTGCTGTGAATTGAGCTCCGGCTTAGCTCAGTTGGTAGAGCATTGGCGCGAATAGCCAAAGGTCCTGGGTTCAAGTCCCAGTGCCGGAGGAATTTTTCTCCTATAATATTCTCATATTCATTTTGTTGACTACCCAGTATAGAAGACCCAAGTTTAGAATTTAATAATAATTCATATGTGCTCAATGCAAATTTTACAACAAATTATCACCGACGGATATTGTCCACAGAGTATCTAACATTAATGTAATCACAAGTGATAGTTCACCATCTCTAAGTATTTTGAAAACCAAGATTGAGTTAGAAACAGCAAAATTGTTACTTTTCCTGGAAGGCTCAACTCTGTTTCCTATGGCACACGTGTTATATTTCAAATTGAATTATTCAATACGCAGTTTGCTGATAGCTGACATGTACTGGAGTGTTCACTGCAACTTGCAAACTTTTTATTCACTGCTTTGCATGTTTTTCTCCATTATGACATCCTATTTACATTCCGTTTTCCAGTTTCCTTTTTGGGCCTCTAGGACCTTGGCCCCCAACCCCGCATTGCAGGGTATGTGGGACCTTCACTTATGCCATTGTTCATTAGTAGTAGTAGTAGTAGTAAGTATTCTGCCTTCTGGCAGGTTTTCAAACTTGGTACGCGAATTTTGTTTTCCAAAACTGTCTATCCTCTGCTTCCTCCTTCAGCATCCAATATTTCCGCTTTTCCCTTAAATCGTCCAACAGCTGAATTCTTCTTCTTCCAAGTCTAGTTGTACCCTCCAATCTTCCTTCTACGACATCATGTAATAAGCAGTTCCTTCTGAGAATGTGCCCAAGCTAGTTTGCTTTCCTCTGACGAATTGTGTGTATGATTGACTTCTTCTCACCCACTCTACTCAGAACCTCTTCGTTTGTCACCATGTCCATCCACTTTATATTTTCTATCTGTCTCCAGCACCACATTTCAAAACTTTCTAAATATTTCTTCTCCAATTTCCTCAAAGTCCATGTCTCTGATCCATACAAAGCAATACTCCAAATATAACACTTCACCAGGTTTTTACGTAGCTCTAGGTTCAGACTACTAGTTAGCAGAGTTCTCTTCTTCATAAATGCTTTCTTGGCCATGGCAATTCTTGATCTTATCTCCTTGGTGCAATAGGCATCTTTCGTCAGTACACTTCCTAAGTATTTGAACTGGTTCACGTTCTCTAATTCTTGATTTCCCATGATAATTTGAAGCGGCTCTTCTCTCTTCGATATCCTCATCACCTTTGATTTACCTATGTTGATTTCCATTCCATACTTTCTTCCTGTTTCCACCAGCCTGTCAATCATTCCTTGCAATATTTCTTGTTTCTTTGCCAGAATCACCAGGTCGTCCGCATATTTGATGGTGTTAATAGCTTATCCTCCTATCACAAAATCCCTAACTCCTTCTAAGGCTTCTTTTGCTAGCCAGTCTCCATAAAGGTTGAACAAGATGGGTGACATACAACATCCTTGACGCACACCTCTTCCTATTTCTACACTGTTGGTCACTCCATGTTCTAGACGCACTTTCACTTTTTGTCCCAGGTACAAATTGCGGATTAGTCTCCTGTCCTTCCAGTCAATGCCTATTTTTTTGAGTATGTCCATTAACTTTTCCCAGTTCACTCGGTCAAAAGCTTTTTGCCAATCAATAAAGCAGACACACACTTCTTCGTTGACCGCTAAAACTCTCTCTGATATAATCCTTAGCATTCCAATTGCATCTCTAGTTCCTTTTCCTTTCCGGAAACCAAATTGGTCTTCTCCTATTACGTCTTCTATTCTTCTTTCCAGTCTTCTAGTTAGTATCCGTGCCACAATTTTTCCTACGTGAGATAGCAAGCTGATAGTTCTGTGATCACTACACATCTTGGCACATTTCTTCTTCTTTAGTGCAATCATAGTTACCTCTAGGAAATCTTGAGGCCATTCTCCAGTGTCATAAATTCGGTTGATAAGTTTGGTAAGTTTCCTCATCCCATTTTCTCCTAATTCCTTCAGTAGGTCCACTGGTATGTCATCGTCTCCTGTGGCCTTTCTATTCTTCATTTCTTTTATGGCCTTTTCTACTTCGTTCTTCAATATGCTAGGTCCTATATTATCTTTATCCACTAGTTCTTCTGTTTCCATCTCGATGTCTTGTGGTTGATTTTGCTTGTCGTAAAGCTTTTCTATGTAATTTTCCCATATTGTAAGAACTTTTCCAGGGTTTGTAATTAAATTTCCATGAATGTCTTCTATTCCAAAAGTCCGTATTCCTTTATTTTCTTTAGATTCTAACTCCATCGCTTTCTGATACATTAAATCATATCTTCCTTTTCGTCGAAGCTCCATAATTTCATCACAGCTTTCTTTAAGGTAATTTTCTTTTGCTCTGTCTGTCTCTCTTCTTAGTTCATTATTCAATCTCTTATATTCCACAGCATTAGTATTTTTGTATTTCCTTCTTTCTTCCATCTTCTTTAACATCTCTTGTGTTACCCACGGTTTCCTATTTATTCTGTCTATTTTTCCAACTTTGTTCTTCAATGTGTCCAACAAAACATTTTTTACACTTTCCCACTCACTTTCTACAGATTCACCAACATTTTTTATTTCATGTAACTGTGTTTCCAATGACTCTTTAATCGAGTCCTTGTCATTTCGCAGTTTTTCTAAGTTCCATCTTGGATTTCTTTTACATGTCCGCCTAATCCTTTTCAGCCTAGTCTCTATGTCTGCTACAAGAAGATTGTGGTCTGTGTTGATGTCAGCATTTGAAAGAGTCTTCACATCTTTCACACTGCCCCGGAATCTCTGCTTGATGAGAATGTAGTCAATCTGGTACCTATTAATATCCCCTGGGCTTTTCCAGGTGTACAACTTTGTTTTCCTCTTCTTGAACCAGGTATTGGTTATCACCATATCATATTGTTGGCAGAAGTCAACAAGCCTATTACCTCTGTCATTGCGCTTCCCTAATCCATAAGGACCCACAATTTTTTTCTCTTGTCCTTCTCCTATGACACTGTTGAAATCTCCCATAATTATGGCATTCACTTTACCTCTTCCTTCTTGGTACAATATTTCGCCTATGTCTTCATACATTTTATCAACCTCTGCATCGTTGTGATCTGAAGTTGGCATATACACTTGCACTATCAAAACATCCACTGGATCTGCATTTATTTTTACATACATTATACGATCACTAACACACTCCACTTTTGTAATACTATTCACTAGTTTATTTTCCACCACTACAGCTACGCCTCTTTCGTTACAATTTCCACCCGAATAGAACATCGTATAATTACCACAAGCCACTTCACCTTGTCCAGTCCATCTCACTTCACTTACACCTACTATATTCACACCACATTTATTTAATTCCAGTGTTAAGTTCTATAGTTTTTCTGCATGTCTAAGTGTCCTAACATTGTTCATTATTCAATTTTTAAACAAAGGCTATATCTACAGTGAGTCCCACGCAAGAGTTGGCCAATGACGCGGGTTTCCGCATCGTGGCAGGTTTCTGTATCATGGCGGGCACAGCTCCAACTCCCGATCGATCGGGTGAAATATCTACGCAAATAAAGCTGTGATCGGTGTAATGATTCAGGTTCTCACAGTCAGTTGGAATTACAATGAAAATAACCACGTACCTCATCACAAGAGATGTTGGAAATGTCCTCCTCTTGCATTCACACAACACTGGCACCTTTTTAGGAAATTTCACGCATAAGTTCAGCTTCTGAGACAGAGTTAATTTCTCTTGGGATATTGTATTTAAGTTCTTCTAACAGCATGTGACTATTATTTATGGGGAAAACTTGAAAAATAAAGAGTATAGGTCAATTTCACATACGGTACATTAGAAGAACTTAAATCACAAGAGATATGAACTCTATCTCGGAAGCTGAACTTATGCGTGTGAAAGAATTTCCTAAAAAGGTGCCAATGTTGTGTGGATGCAAGAGGAGGACATTTCCAACATCTCTAGTGATGAGGTACATGGTTATTTTCATTGTAATTCCAATTGTAACTGTGAGAACCTGAACCATTACACAGATCGCGGCTTTATTTGCATGGATATTTCACCTGATCGCTCGGGAGTTGGAGCTGTGCCCACTGTGACGCAGAAACCCGCATGACTGGCCAACTCTTGCATGGGATTCACTGTAGTAGTGAGGAGCATAGAGATCATTCCTCCACATTTTAAACAACACAGGTATTCTATCAATCTAAAGACATGATTTTAAATTTTGCAATATTTTAAAAATACAGTAATGCAAATTACCAAACCTACATTGACTGCTAGAATAGCTTCAGAATGTGGAACAGGACACACTGCATAAACTCCTTTCACTCCCAACATAGTGTTTTCTACAATTGGAAGATCCTCATTGTTCCAATGTAGTTTACTGTACCAGAGATCAACACCATTAGCAGTTATAATTCCATCTTTTACAGAACAGCAATCTTCCACAGTCCCTGGGAGATAGACCATGTAATAACGTAATTTTTGCTGATGACACATGATGTACATAACATGACCACTCTTCAGAACCAAACCCACTTGAGAATAAACATTTTCCGTACCTACAAATGAATTTCACATTTATTACTCCTCACAATGATTATACAGTAGAGTCTTGATTATCCATCCTAACCTGGACCTGAAGTGTGTCGGATAATGCAGAGAAACAAAGAAATACCTAATAAAACGCTGAAATTTCATAAAATATCCATAGCTTCAACCTTCATGTAAATTAGTGCCATCTTCAAGGCACCTAAACATTCATTGTGTGTCGTCTTGTTTGCTCTAGTGCTGTTTACATTGCGGGATACTACAGCGTACGGTTATAAAATCCACCCAAAATATAGTAAAAAACAAATTTTGTATACCATGAACAATGACATAATATGGAATGTTGGATGACCGAACGCTGGATAACACAGCCTAACAAAAAAGAAATTTTTGTTTGGTATCTCAGCTGTTTTACCGGATTTTGGCTATACTTAGTGTGCTTATTCCAAATATGTACACAGTTTTTCTCTAGTACCTCTACTTTTATATAGAGTGCCATTAACTTATAATATAGCTAGTGAAGGTTCTTGGCCATACTTTGGATATGTAGGACGAAAACTGTAGGAAGTACAGAAAAACTAAAAGCTGGATTATTTTTTGGTCCTCAAATTGACAGCTCATAAGTCATAAACAACCATACAATATGTGATATCAATTTTTTGAAAGACCCCATGTTATATTGTTATTGTAATGTAATGTTAGTGTGTTGCTTTTTTCTTCACATGATTTAGAAGCTAAAAATAGGCACTGTTTTTTATTTATATCAAACGCAAAATGCGATAATATGCATAATGGTAATGCCATATCTCACAAATCTAAAGCTGATAGGGCAAAAGTAATGGCACATTTGGCATCAGTGACCTAAATATACCCAAAAATATGTATAAATTCTAAGGCACCAAAATGGCTGTTGGTCTGTGTAATCAAAACTCTAATGTAGTTGCCTTTTTCTTTCCACACACTATATAAGATAAAATCCCTATTTAACCACACTCAGTGGGACTGAATACTTTTTTCCTTAAAGGGGATTTGCCTTGAATGAACAAAGAATGTATTAACTTGTAGAAATTTAAGTAACTTACGGTATCTTAACACATTTTAACTCTTAATGTGCAAGACTCGATTTCTCACACAATTTATAAACATGTTCCGAACTGCAAAGAAGACAGCTAACACAATGATGAAGCCCATAGTTTATTTCTTGTACCTTATTCTCTAATTTTATATGACATTTTTAATTTTTCTCACTTTAATACAATTTAAAACCAAGTACAGTATCCTGTAGGATACATGATCATTTTAAAAGTTAATAAAATAATAAGACAATAATTCAACAAGTATGCTTTAACCAATGGCGTAGCGTAAGGGTAGACTTTGAGACTGAGTCTACCTAAATAATATAAGAATATAAGTGGATTCATGAACAAATAAATAATGGCTGCATCAACCAACCCATTAATCATTATAAACTCATTAGCCGTGTCACCAAAATATTTTTTGCCAGTGCATTCCCCAACCCCTCCTGCTTTTATGCATCAACTTGTGGTGCCATGTGCTTAGGCAGCATTGAAATCTCAAGATGCAGCAGTAAAGACGAGCTGAGACTGGGCGATGGTTCAGCCAGTCGAGTCTCATCAAGTGTGAGTTATATGACTTCTCCCACTAAACGTTAACCTACTCGTCGCGAAGACAGGCCAATTTGTTTCACAAGAGTGGCATAAAGCCACCACCAAATAGACTGGAGAGATTTTTGAGAATGCTAGTCTCTTCAGGTACCTGCTCGCTTGAAAAGCATTAACATAAACATTAACATTACATAAACATTAGGCATAAACATTAACATTACATAAACATTCACATGTTTATCATATGTCTCTGTATATATGTTTAATCTATAACCCTAATATGCCATCTGGTAAAATAGGGTTCTGTATTTTTGGGAATTCAATAATAATAATAATATATTTTTAAATTGTGATTGTTTCCGTGTTGCATGTTTTAATCTAATAGGTATGGATAACAACATTTTTTACTCTATCGTATGAACAAAAGGGTAAAAGCCAACTTCTAAGCTTGATTTAGGCATTTTTTAAAATTGAATCTTACACTTTATTTTTTAATCTATGTAACTTAGTTTAGTTTAAAATCCAAATCCACTAAAATTTGATAAAAATTAATGATTGTGGTACTAATACTAATATTATTATTACTAGCTGACTAGTAGTAGTAGTAATAGTAGTACTAATAATTTATTTTAACAATCTTCCTCTACATCAGAGGCTGCCATGTGACAAAGAATAGCATAACAATTAATAATTACAACAAAGAAGTATATAGTATACAATATAAATGTGTTATTGGGTTAACTCTAAAGAAGAAGAAATAAGAAGTCTATTGTTTCGAATACAGATGGTATCTGAGTATTCGTACAGAAAACTTTAAAGCCTGTAAGGCAATTTCTTTATAGAGCGATGTTGGAACTCCCAGATCTTGAAGTAGAGTGACACACTTTAGAGGGATAGTGCCTCTTGCACCCACCATTATGCCTCGTACTTCAATGTCTTCTAAATTATATTTTTCCTTATAAAAGGGCACTGTTGGTTCATATATTTCCTGTTTCTCTAAGTGCACTTCATGAGGTTGGTCGATATGAGTCTCAAATCTTATAGTAGGATCCAAGATGTATCCTTTACTATCGCCTGGTTTCATGGCGATAATGTCGATTCTCCTACAGCTGCCATTGGTGGCAAGACCGTGAACCTCTTCAAAGACATTGAAGCCATTACTTCGGAGGGCACTGGCAATAGTCGATCTTATGGTGTGGTGTCTAGTATTACGCAGTGCTTCGCTAAACGGGCAAAAGCCAAGGACGTGAGGCAAAGTTTCAATCTCGTTGCATCTTCTGCAACGGTTTCCGTCCCGACTTCTACCCGGAACAGCACGCACTGCTGCTGTGTTGGCTAACATTTTCAGAGCCTCCTTCCATTCAGATGAAGACAGGCCAGAATGCTTTACTATCCATCTGTTGGCAGGAGGATATTCTTTATAGAGACAAACGCCTTTGCCTTTATGACTCAGACTGCACCAGTTTTTATATTCCTCATCCTGAAGAAAATGCCTGATTTTTTTGGTATCAAAAAATCCACGACGATCTTTCAGCAACTCAGATATAGAGACATTCAGTTTGTTCATGCATCTTGACAACTCATCATCAAGATTCCTTGTTTGTAAAATGTGTTCATTTTCTGACTTGATCAGGATGTTTATTCCATTTATTCCTTGAAGGAAAACTTCCCAGTTGGCTCGAAATAATCCAAGGCCCTTCATTTGCCTATTATATACGAAATCGAATCCATGTGCATAAATTAACATTATTTTAATATTTCAAACAATAATACAATGGGAATTTGTGTATCACTTGAACAGTTATAAATTCATATTTTAAAACCCAGTTTACCCAGAACCCAATGTCAAGCTACGCCACTGGCTTTAACACAAAGAGCAATAAAATAAAAATCTTACAAATTGAACTAATCAAAAGCAGAGATAAATTTATGAAGATCACTGCACCAAGAGTTTATGTTGACATCAAGTTGACACCACTTATTCTAAATATTGATGCAATTGAATTCCTTTCCTCCATTCAATTCTGGAAGTCAGTAGATACATGAATGAATCTTTAAAAAGTGATAGTTGATTTTATTTGAAATTACTATAGCTAACGTTCCTGCTTTTTTAAAAAATAATTTTAATAAACATCTCCACAATTTAGCTGTAACAGTAACTTCTTAGTGATATGGTAATAAAAAAGTGGCTTCACTTTTCTCATGTCTATTGAGTTAGAATTGTTTCAGCAGTTTAGAAATTCACCATTACAAGATAAATACTTGCAAATTTTCAAAATCCTTACTCTGTAAACACATAAATTTAAAGTGCAGCTCCTTAAAAGCAGGAATTAAATACATTGTTCTTATGGTAATTATACAGGGACTTCAAATTATTGTATTCCTTAAAAGCAGGAATGCTTATATACAACTCCACAATCATGTCATCCTATCACAATAAAACAAATTAACTTAAATGCAGATTCAAGTATGGGTCAGATATTTATAATTTCATTTTATGATTATTATCCTTCTTCCCTAAAATCTTATCCTCTACAGATATGAATGACCTTTTAGCAGACTATCATGTTTTAAAGACGAAAAAAACAACCTAAACAAAATTAAACAGGTGTAACAAAACGGTAGGCCAAAACTTTGGGGAAACATGCCTTGCATATAGAGGCTGAAATCATGTTACATGAACATTGGTCTAAAAATGCCTTATTTCCTTTATAACTCTGGGCTGGCATTATTGGTGACTGTTTGGTGGGACCGTATGCAATGCCACATCACCTCAATGGATAAAAGTACAAAGCGTTCTTACAAAACCAATTACCTGTTTTGTTGGAACTTGTGCCATTACCAGATATGGCATGCACAATGGAGCTCCTGCTCATTTCAGTTTTTCTGTTCATCAGTTTCTGAATAGATGGTTCCATGATAAATGGATAGGAAGAGGTGGACCAATTCCTTGGCCTTCTCGCTCATCTGATCTGAATCCACTAGATTTTTGTTTGTGGGGGCAATGTAGATAGTCTCTGTGCTTGTATTCTGCAAGCTGTCATATAATACGAGATACTTCAGAGATATATAAGCACATCAGGGAGTCCATACGATGGCAGGTTGATTGATCTTTCTGTGCTAATGGAGGCAATTCTGTTTTTGAGTACTATTTCATATGATTTTCTGTTTTTCACAGTTCTGCTTTTGAGTATTCTGCTAAGTGGTGCAGGTGTAGAGAAAGGGCTCTAACATGGAAATAAACCATAATCGGACCCATATTCATATAACATAATTTCACCCTCCATATGCAAGGAATATTTCCCCAAAGTATTGGCCTACCTTTTTGTTACACCCTATACATATAGTAAGCCTGGAATCACTTCTGAACTATTTATTTCACAGATAGAATATTTATTTTTGAAAGCATCTAATCAAAATATGAAAACGTTGCAGAAGTGAATGTAAAAAGATTCAAAACATAAGATCTGAACAAGCATTTTGTGAAAATTTGATAATAGGTTACAGAAGTTGATAATTGTGTCGAAACATGGCCAACACAATAACATTTCTTCTTTTTCATATTTCCTAAAAGTGCTTGCTTATATTTATATAAAAGCTACGACAAACCTCTTAAACACACTATTCCAGTAATTGGTTGAGTAGTGTGGTACAGAATCTTCGGAGTAGGGACACTGATGCCACCTGCCACAATTGGGATACAATATGCTTGACCACTTCCTATACCAACAAATAATATTTCTGAATTCCTTATAGCAGCATTATCTATTAACAAATTAGCCAGAACTGGATCCATTTCATTACTTTCCACAGATTTCATGATACAGGTTACATCCTATAATGAAAACATATAAGAATATTATTATTCCATCATTATCATATTCAGCAGTGTATCCAATATATTTTTTTTCATAAGGTGCTATGATAAGTCTAACATACTATTATCACACACAATTGTATATGTTGAACTTTCATACGTTAGAATAATATTACCATACAATGATACTGAAAGAAAGTATGCAAAAACAGCCAAAGTGATGAGCAACCACAATTCCAACTAATCCCTCTACACTACACCATAGAGAGAAGAAAGAAAAAAATCTTTGCTCCTCACTTTGACCACTCAGCCTCATGATTCAAACTGAGCAGCTCGGGTCATGGAAACCACCATTAACGGCCGTGGGTATCGGCATGCTGACCACATCCCCCCAATCCTGCCGTCTGCCTATGGTAGACGATGCAGCGGTCGGATGGTAGGCCTGGTATGCCTTATGCCTTGCCCCTTCTGGGATGTTAGCGCCATGGAGTTAGTTAGTTAGTTCCTCACTTTGACCGTTTTATAGACCCCATCCCCATTTCAACTGGCCCTCACTTCATTCAGTTCACAGTCTGGTTCCTCACTGATTAGTTCTCAGCAGTCCTTCTCTCCAATCCAGATACCCCTAGCCTAGCTCTATAAAAGAATACCATCCAGTCCAGGCACTTTATTCTCCTTGACAATAAAGATTAGCCCCGAAACTTCAGAATTCATCAAATAACACCTGCTTAGAAGTACCGTATTTTACGGACTATAAGATGCTCTGGACTATAAGACGCACCTTGATTTTAGGATGGAAATTTAAAGGAAAAGAAATTCGTGATTCTAAACAAAAATGTCTAAAGAGAATAATATACTTCATTGAATAAACAAATTATAATGTAACACAATGGAATCAGTGTAAATCACTTCTAACTTAAAGCCTGCCTTGTACGAAAATCTATTCTGTACAGGTGGCACCACGTAAATTTTAACAAATGAACTGATGTCTCATGAAAGACTGAAAATACTGTTACATACTCTAACCCTTAATTCAGCATATGGTAAGTGTAACGGGACAAGGCTGTTTAGAGGTCATTGCATTCATTTAAATAACCCAGCGGAGACGTCTTTTGTATAAAAGAACTCTACATTCCTTTCTTTTTGCATTGTACACCTGGCTTCTAGCTACCCTCATTTTACAATTGTGACAAGTACACTGATGTACACTCTCTGCTAAAATTTGTTACTATCTTATCGTTTACAACACCTTGTTTATAACTATGGTATTATGGCAATATTTACATTTAATTTTAATTTTTTTATTGTACTTCGCACCATTAGATGCACCCAATTTTCAAGGCTCTGTTTTCAAGGTAAAAAAGTGTGTCTTATGGTCCGTAAAACATGGTATGTGAAAATATTCTATATTACCAGCACCAGGAAAATTTCAAAGTACATTTCAAGGTACCAGTGAATAAGATTTTGAACTGATTTCTGACATAGAATACTCAATTTACGCTAAAGCACTTTGTTTAGAAAATTTCATATAATTATATGATCTCTGAAAATCTTGCACTGATTTCACCACATGGAATTCACACTGCATGTGCAGTGTACACAGCTGGCTTAGGATTTTGTATGATACTGGGATTTTATATAATTGATCAAATCAGAGAGGCTATAGATAGAATTCATTCCTATAAATCAATAATAGTGGATGAAATCCACTTAATTAAAAACTGATGTGATGCACTCGCACAATTCTGTCTGTCCTGGGTATGAACAATATCATATTCTCACTTCACATTTTTATATAAAATAAGAAGCCATTTTGCAGGGAGAGCATATTCGATTGCCTCAGCTTCATGCAAAGTCAGGACTTACTGCAGCCTGAGTTTGTGCAAATGATGGGTAGAGAGTATACTATGATAGAAATTGGTAAAAATCCTTTCCTTATTCATTGCTTTTAAGCTTTGTATCAGTTGAGAAAAAGGGATGTTGGCCAAACGCTGTATTTACAACTGACAACTTTATGTAGCCTAGGGTGTCCATATGACTTTTATATAAAAACGGGGAATTTGTTAAAATATTGGAAAAAAACCTGGGACAATTAAAAAAAAAAGGGACAAAAATTTCATCTACAAAATTTAGTGGAAATTAAACTTGATTTTGACTCATACATAAAAATTGTCAAATGGCTTAAATTTCTTCTGCAGACTGCAGTAGATAGTAATTCATTCTGCAGAAGTACATGCCTCATTGCCACTATAATTGTCACTTTTATGAATTTTATCAGGAGGTGCATTTTTTTCTGATATTTTACTATAAAAGTCAGCATACGGTTGTCTTAATGTGATTCACACTGTCAGAACAGACACCATGTCCAATATCAAATTTTGATTTGCACAACGTACATTCTAGTTTCTCCACTGCCTGTGATAAAAGGAAATTCACTTTTAATGTTGCTGTTAAAATTACACTTTGGGTTCTGCATACATCCAACTCAAGAAAAAGTTTTTACTACAGAAATAATTATGTATGATTATGGATGATTATGTATGATTAGCCTGTTGTTTAAATTTGATTTTCTTCACTCTTCTTCCTTTTATTTCTAGACCATTATTTCACCATCCTGAGAGTAAAATCATGAAAGAATGTGGGATGATGGCTAGCTGGACGCCTAGAGGATAGATCGCACCATGGAAGGTTGACTATTACTGAAGGTAGCCAGGACCTACAGTTTAATGTGAACTCCAAGCCAAGTAAGCCTCACTTCACATAACTTTCTTTGTTTGCTAAAGCAGTTATGAAAATTGGTATTTTGTTGTATCGATATATTGTGGGTAATATATGTTATATTGTTTACTACAGTTAGATGTTTGTCATATTGTTCCCTAACGGATTTCACTATTCCTATCAGCTCTAATTAAACCCGCCGAAGTCTGTTCTAAGCCAGGTTGAAAAAGGGTGAGTGGGAGGAGTAACACCTCGTTAAAAAACCCTGGTTCACCTGTCGCGGGTGATAGTACCTTGTGAGGCACCCTTACCAGGGTTACGGTGAAGACCTCAACAGCATCAAAGGCGGAGATGGAGTCCATCGGTACGGCGGAAGAGGCAACCCAAGATGCAGCAGAAGTTCCCAAATTGGGCGGCTGTCATCCTGGTAGTGAGCAGAAGAGGCTCATAGGCTTGGTGAAGCCAGCTCTTCTAGGGGAGACAACCCTGATTCCAATCGATGGTAGGCCAGGCTCTTTAGCTATGGTGGAAGCAACTGACCTAGGGGACAGAAACCCCGAAATCAAATTCCTGGTCCTCCAGGTTGGGGGTTTAGACGTGAGCCTGACAACCTTATTTTAGTAAAAAATGTATCGTTGAGAAACCTAAAGAATTTAGCTGGACTGATACAAGAAAAAGACATGGCAAATGGAAAATGGACATGTATATGGCTACTTAGAATGTAAGAAGTTTATACCTAACTGGAGCATTAAGAAATCTTATACAAGAGCTTAATAAATATAATATATCAATTGCAGCCATTCAGGAGATCCGATGGTGGGGTTCGGAAATTTTTTAATCCAGAAACTATACGGTGCTATATAGTGGAAGTGGAGATAGAAACAATTTTGGCACAGGCTTTTCGATTCACAAAAAAACTTAAAAATGATCTACTTAATTTTGACCCAATCAACGAATGCATGTGCACTATAAGATTGAAAGGAAGGTCTTTTAACACCACAATACAGTCTAGGCTACCCGGATAGCCTAGACTGTGATGACTCCGGCCGCGGAAGCCTACAGACTTAACACCACAATAGTTTGTGTACATGCTCCTACCGAAGATAAGGCTGAAGCAATCAAGAATAACTTTTATGACCAACTGGACAGAGTATGCCAACAAATCCCCAAATATGATGTTGCTATTATTATGGGTGATCTAAGTGCCAAAATCGGCAAAGAATGTACGATTGCTAATATCAGTAAATATACACTTCTTGATACCACTAATGATAATGGTGAAAGATTATGCGACTTTGCGATATCTAAGGATTTCATAGTGTCCAGCAGTATGTTTCCACATAAAAACATACACCTGCAAACCTAGAAGTCACCTGATGGTTACACTAGAAATCGAATTTACCATATACTGATTAGTACAAGACATGCATCAGATACCTAGACATGCGATTGTTAACAGGCGCAGACTGTAATTCGAATCATTTCGTGGTGAGAGTCAAGTATAAACAAAGAATGTGTACATTAACTTCACGCTCTAATAAAAAATGCATCAAATATGACATCGGGCGGCTAAAAGACAATACAATTGCAGTTCATTATAGAGCAACTATCGAAAATAATATTGGCGAACAAACGATGGAAGGCATGGACATAGAGCAGAAATGGAATTCTATCAAACAAGCCATACATAACACGGCAACTGAAGTAATTTCAACAGTTCAAAATAAAAGTAAAAGCCAGTGGTTTGATAACAAATGTCAAGAAGCAATCGATCTAAGAAATTTTGCTAGACTAAAAATGATCCAAAAGCGAACCAGAGCAGCAGAGGAAGACTATAAAGTTGCTCGTAGAACCGCTAAGAATTTATGTAGAAAGAAAAAGAAAGAATTTGAAGAAAATATGCTCTATGAATTGGATGATAATTTTGGGAGGAATGAGAGTAAAAAATTCTTTGAAAGTGTTTGCAACATTAAGAAAGGTTTCCAGCCAAGAACCATTATATGTAAAAATAAAGAAGGAAACCTTGTGGCTGCAGAACAACAAGTTTTAAAATTATGGGCAGAACACTTTAGTGAATTGTTAAATAATGCCAGAAAAGATCAATTAGAACCTGGACCAGATCCCTTTATATCTCCACCAACTGCTTCAATGGTATATGATACAATGCGAAAGATGAAGAATAATAGAGCCCCAGAAGAAGATTCTATTAACCTAGAACTAATAAAACATGGCGGCAAAGAACTATTCTCTATATATATAAAAGGCTTTGTCCTGACTGACTGAATGAATGACTGACTGACTGATTGACTGAATGACAGGAATCAACGTACAGCCTAAACTATAACAGGTAGAGACTTGGAATTTTGACAGTACCTTCGTTTCATAATGTAGGTGCTCACTAAGAAAGGATTTTGAAAAATTCTGATTCTAAATGCCAAAAATTAAATTGTTTTTGAAAATACTTAATCCCTTTTTACATAGAATTATCAATTCCAAATCACAGAATATATTGTTGCCAAATGGTATCAGGTGGACTTGGAAAAAACAATTGAAATGCACTTTTGACAAATAAGAGAAGTTATCAAAATAATTCATGTTATAAATAAATATTACAGAATGAAATCCACTAAAATAATGGAATCACATAACTTTCTCTACCCTGGACATAGAGAAAACAAAACGAGGTATGGTAATGTGTATATTATTATATTATATCGCAGGTTTTTGGAGAGAAAAGTATGAAAGTGATAATGCTTTATGGTAACATAAGAGTGGGAAATTTCCCGCCTCGATATTACAATTTTATGTTACAGGAATTTCTGTTTCTTCTTATTTAAACCTCTACCAGGCTTGCTGTGCACTGTACAAGCGATGGGATGCAACATTCTAGATCCTCTATGAGCCATAAAAAACTATATCAAGCGTTTTCTGAGGGAATAGTTTGAGTGTAATAAGTCGTTCTTCCTATTTCAAATTATAAATGCCTATATAAGGACCTAGAATTTAAAATTGAAAATCCTTCATAAGTTAATTTCCAATTACAAAATACAAAACCCGGGCGATGCCGGGTCTTTTAAGCTAGTGGAAATATATCTACAAGTTAATTCTTGATATTTGGCATCTAGAACAGATGCCTAATGATTGGAATGTAGCCATTATATGTCCGATACATAAGAAGGGCAGCAAACTTGAATGTAACAACTATAGAGGAATCTCACTTTTTAATGTCAGTTATAACATTTTTATAAATATTTTATCCAAATACATTGAACCATATGTTGAATTAACTCTTGATGAATATCAATGTGGCTTCCATAGAGGTAGATCTACGATGGACCAGATATTTTCATTATGAATGATTTTAGAAAAGTTTTATGAATTTAACTTACCATATTATATATAGGATTATATTTCAAACCAGTTGTGCATCGATTTTAGACAGGCCTTTGACACGATTAACAGGAACTATATATTTGATGCTATGGCAGAATTTGGAGTCCCCAATAAATTAATTACCCTAACAAAAATGATCTTAAAGAGAACACAAAATAAGGTTAAAATACAAAATAAACTGTCAGAAAATTTTACAACCTATAAGGGAATAAGACAGGGTGACTCTCTATCAATGCTGCTATTTAATATTGGATTGGAACGAATTATCAGAAAGATTATCAATTCTGGTGAAACAATATTTAATGGAATGTTTCAATACTTTGCATTTGCTGATGATGTAGCTATATTTTCACGGAATGTATCCTCTCTTAATGATGTTTTAAATCAGATACAAGATGAGACAAATGCATCAGGTCTGAAAATGAACAGTACTAACATAAAGTACATGGATAACACAAGCAAAAGAAATAATACCGCAAACACTATTGTTTTAAATGATACAACTTTTGAGAATGTCACTAACTTTTGATACCTTGGTTCGACACTTACTGATGATAACGACATACTAACCGAGATAAAGGAGAAAATAGTTTCTGGTCTTAGAGCACTAAATAGAATTATAAGAGCCAGATATATTTCAAGAAAAGTTAAAGTGAGAATCTATAAGACTATTATTAAACCTATGGTTACTTTTGGAAGTAAAACATGGCCTATCTGAACGGGCCATAACTATTCTGAACACTTGGGATAGGAAAATTTTTGGCCCTGTTAACGAAAAGAATCAGGACCAACTCTGAATTACAAGTATTAAATAAGGATGCAAATACTGTCACTGATATAAAAATCAGACGGTTGGAGTGGCGGGCCACATAATCAGAATGGATAATAATAGAATTCCTAAAATATTACTAGATGCCATACCAAGTGGTAAAAGAAAATTTGGAAGGTCCAAATTGCGGTGGTTGGATGATGTCCAGGAAGACCTTGTTAAAGCAGGAATTAAGAGATGGAGGCGGAGAGCGTTGGAAAGAGAGGTTTGGCGGCAATTCTTAAGGAGGTCAAGGCTAAACTACAAGGGCTACAAGACCACAGATGATGATCAGCTCTAATTTCACCATTTCAGGATTATATTTCAAACCATGTTCTTTCAACCATTTCGTTATTTAATCTATTTTCATAGCCAGTCAGAATGCATTCCAATTTCACACTGTAGTAACCAGCAGTGTCCTTAACAATGATTAAAATAGGTTAAAATATGGGGAGAACAGACTGAAACCATTACTATGTTTTCATGTAGAATTCAAATCGATCTGAATACGATCCAATTCCAAAATGAGTCCATTTTTATGCAATTTTAAATTGTTTGAAAACAATGTTTCCGAGAGAATCCACAGAATATGCTAGCCTCACATTTGATGACCAATGAAACGTTTCATGCCACACACGTATTGAGATCAAATTAAATTTGGTAATGTTTTCATGGCATTGAATATGATCTTAATCCGATCCTACTTTTTAGGTGTTTTGACTTTGAGACTCAAATAGATGTCAATTCTTGTTTTCATGACATTTTCTTCATGATTATTCTTTAATTTATTTTAAAATATGTAAACCTTCAAACTCCAAAATCTAAATCACTACCAATATGTGTTAATCTGAACCTTTCCAAGTGGGCTGTCAGAGACCTACAGACAGACTAGACAAAATGCATGTTTTTTGCTTTTAATAGTGGAATCGCTCCAAGCCGCTGTTGTGGTACACCCTTCGTTCATCCAGGTCTTATCTACCTAAGAAATTCTTCGGCTCAAAATGTGAAAATTATTAATTTGTCACAAATATTTAAGTTGCCAGCTCATATAAAAAAAAAATTGTGAACTTGTGCACTTTCTTTCTAATGACACTCTTTATAAATTCATCATAATTTATCAAGCTTGGTGTAGCAGCATTTTCTCTGGAGTTTTAGATATCTGTTTCCTTATATTCCCTTCCTACATTATGCATACTTGTAGCAGCCATGGGCATACGGTGAAATTATGTTTGGAGGGGGTTTAATATAATGTTGTCTCAGCTCCATGTCCTTGTGCACATTGTAACTTAATACACTATTTTTAGTAACTAAACAGTTGTATTGTGACCATTAGTACACTTTAAATAATATGACATTAGTTATGCAGCACAGTCTTTAGGTATCTGTCCATTTCTTGTTTTAAATACTTTATAAATAAAATCTTTGTTTTGAGAAGCTATCATAGTAGACTACCGTAGGATGTAATACACACTATGGGCTATGATTTCTTTATGCGAAGCACTTTGAATCATTGTACCTTTATTCTGTTGTTTCTGTATCAGCAAGTTGACTGCAGACGTAGTAATTTTAACTACTCATTCTGGTTTCTGGAGCTAAGTTCATTCCAGAAAAATTGGTTTTACATATTGAAAGCTGATATTCACTGGAGTCTTGAGATCCAGCCGATCACACCATTAAATATCCAGGTTATCGAATCATTTATGAGAAATTCCGTAGGAAATTTTGTATTATTTTATAACAATAGGCCCACGCCTTACTGTCATTTGCTCACTGAGATTAAATATGTGGATTATTATTAAATAAATTACGAAATTTACAACCTTCTTTTAATACTTCTGTGTTATGTAAGAAAACATAATAAAATAACCAAATCAATGCTTTTTTTAATTATTGAACATGATGTTCAATCCTAAAAATCGCAGATATTTTGGGAGGGGTTTTAACCCCCTCAACCCTCCCCCACCGTACGCCCATGGTAGCAGCCACATCTAATAGTTCACTTAGTTCTTTATCAATGTCTTTAACACTTGTTTCTGGACTCCTTTTGCACAATATATTTTTTGATACTTTTAAGAGGTTTTCACATGTTTACTCTGGAAAGCCCAGCCTATTGTTTTAAATCACATGGCATGCAGTTTTGGAAAAACTATTTTTTTCTAATCCAAAAAGTTTGAATTTTTTGTTATCTTTAAACTTGTTTTGCGCTTTAAACCTTTTTTTTTCATTGACACTGTATGACAGAAAACTGAGTCTTCTTATTAATTCTTAATACTGTAAAATGTCATCTAATGTAGGCCTACTAGGAAGCTTGAATGAAATTGAAAACATTAAATGTGATCAATTAATATTTAACAATACAATGCAATACTATCACCTGTCTCAAAATTAACTTCTGTCCAAAAGACAAAAGAATAAAAATTATTCTTATACTATGAGAATATTATAGGAGAAAAATTCCTCCGGCACTGGGACTTGAACCCAGGACCTTTGGCTATTCGTGCCAATGCTCTACCAACTGAGCTAAGTCGGAGTTCAATTCACAGCGCCAGATGGAACCTCTCTCCTATGACTGATTGCCCTAATGGTCTACCTCACAGACAGACAAGTTATGTCATATGCAGCACTGTGAGACACACTAAGTAGTGATTTTTGTGACCGGGCACCCATTGTAATTGTACAGTTAACATTCAAGATAAATATTTAAGCATTCATGAACCACAGATTATTGTCTCTGTTGGACATTACATGAGAATATTAAAGGAGAAAAATTCCTCCGGCACTGGGACTTGAACCCAGGACCTTTGGCTATTCGCGCCAATGCTCTACCAACTGAGCTAAGCCGGAGTTCAATTCACAGCGCCAGATGGAACCTCTCTCCTATGACTGATTGCCCTAATGGTCTACCTCACAGACAGACAAGTTATGTCATATGCAGCACTGTGAGACACACTAAGTAGTGATTTTTGTGACCGGGCACCCACTGTAATTGTACAGTTAACATTCAAGATAGATATTTAAGCATTCATGAACCACACAGTAGCGGCTCGTGGCTCAAAACGAAAGTGTGCTGCAAATACTATTTCATACAGCAAACTTAAAATATTTTTAAAAATTATTAGTAGGCCTATCTAAACTGCTCGTCTCTTAATCCATCTCTGGGAACTCTCACGCGATTTTCTCTGCCCTAATTATTTTTTTGCTAATTTCTCTCGTCTCGTCGAACGTTGTGTGAGTTGTGTGACGAGAGAAAATAGCAAAAATAAAAATAAAAATTAATAATAACAATAATAATAATAATAATGATAATAATAATATTAATAAATAATAATAATAATAATAATAATTAGGGCAGGGAAAATCGCGTGAGAGTTCCCCGAAATGGAATAAGAGACGAGAAAATAGTATTTTTAATGAGAGGTAGAAGAAGTCGCTTAGTGTTCCCAGAGCGACAGAATACTTAATCGGGGTTGTGGAATCCGGGTTTTTCTGAATTTAACACATTCGAATTTGGCGGTGAAGATGAAAAGCATTGCTTACTCACTACATCACGGTCCCCTACCGTCAGATGGTGGAAGATCTTCTCACAGCGTGCCCGCCGGTGAGAATCCCACTCTGGGCTGCCGCTGCCGCAGCGCATTATGCAGGTTAAAACTCCCATATACGCCATGCAGTCATGGTCGAGCATGACGTCACACCCTACGAACGCTGCGCTGTTCGCAAAGTGCATTCACGAGGCGGAAAAGATAAAATTCACATTACCGACACTTGACTCCCAAGCTACCAGCTAAGAAATTCTCGCGTGGACACGCCAAGTTCAAAATCTACGCAAAAGAAAATATAATATTGCGTTTGAAAATAACATTATACGACGAGCAGAAAACAAGCTGTGTGCTGTAGCACTGCAGAACATAGGAGAAACCGCCTCTGGAACCACAGATTATTGTCTCTGTTGGACATTACATGAGAATATGTAATTCTCATGTAATGTCCAACAGAGACAATAATCTGTGGTTCATGAATGCTTAAATATCTATCTTGAATGTTAACTGTACAATAACAGTGGGTGCCCGGTCACAAAAATCACTACTTAGTGTGTCTCACAGTGCTGCATATGACATAACTTGTCTGTCTGTGAGGTAGACCATTAGGGCAATCAGTCATAGGAGAGAGGTTCCATCTGGCGCTGTGAATTGAACTCCGACTTAGCTCAGTTGGTAGAGCATTGGCGCGAATAGCCAAAGGTCCTGGGTTCAAGTCCCAGTGCCGGAGGAATTTTTCTCCTATAATATTCTCATGTAATGTCCAACAGAGACAATAATCTGTGGTTCATGAATGCTTAAATATCTATCTATTCTTATACTATCACCTGTCTCAAAATTAACTTCTGTCCAAAAGACATTTCACTGGTCTTGTCCTCAAGGTACTAAGGCAAGAAGCTTAAAAAACCTTCATTCTGTATTTAATGACTTCAACAAATGAAAACAGATCCTCTGTTCTTATACAGTAATAGCATTAATAATCTCTATATATAAAAGGAAATGTTTGTATGTGTGTCCGTTATAGACTAAAAAACTACTGAACTGATTTACACATACAGTAGAGTCCCGCTATTCCGAACCCCACTATTCCGAAAATCTGGCTATTCCGAACACAATTAAGTGAAGTCAGTGATTTTTTTCTGACGAAGAGCACTGAATCGACTTGAGGATGCAATGTTCTGCCATCGCTGCATGAACATAATATCATTTGGTGTTGTTCGACATAGCGTAAGGCGAGGTCAAGAGCATTTGCCGTGTCTGTGTGTGATATGAGTTCAGTTACACCTTAACAAGTCAATACATTGATATTATTCATGAAATTTGCCTATTCCGAATTCCCGCTAAACCGAACAGTGTTTGGTCCGAATTAGTTCAGAATAGCGGGACTCTACTTAGTTTTATGCAAAGTGATCTGCGTTATCCAGAGGAGGTTTAAAGCTATTGAAATCCTCAATGTGTTAGGGGCCTAATTTCTGAAAATATTACACTGAATTTATCAAATGTAATTCAGTTCTCATGACAACAATATTGTTTGCAGTGTTCACATAGGGCTTTGGAAGCTGCAATACACTAGGCTTTGATAAATAACGATTATAATTAGAGAGACTATCGATATAATTCATTTCTGTAAATCAAATTTGGATAATGGAATCTACGTAAATAAATATCGGGTGTGATGCATCACATAACTTTCTTTACCCTAGGCATGGAGAATATCATTTTCTCACTTCACTTTCTGATGTAGAATAAAAGGTCATATCACAGGGACAGCATTTTCAGTTGTCTCAGCCTGAGTTTGAGCCAATAAGTATGCTCTATCTGAAGTCTGTAAAAAAAATTTTCTGCTGATACCTCATTCATTGCTGTAGGCTTTGTATTAGTTGAGAAATAGGGATGTTTATTGTAAGACCTAAGGTGTAAAAAGAGACAAAATAGGAGACAAAATTATTGTGTCCCAAATTTTTTAGCAAGGATGTGTGAAAGTGATATTGATTTTCTTTTGATTTTAGCTCAAAAATGGTTGTATGGCAACATTAAAGTGGGAAATAAAATATCTCATAAAGACACTAAAATGATATGTTACTGGAATTTCTGTGTCTTCTTATTTCAACCCTACCAGGCAAGGTGTGTTTAAAGCAATGGGTTGCAAAATTCTAGGTCCTTTGTTAGCGATAAAGGCCAAAAGCATTTTCTGAGGGAATAGTCTGAGTGTGATAAGTCACTGTTCTTTCCTTCAAGCTATAGATACTTATATAAGGACTTACAGCTTGTAAATCAAATTAAAGTCCTCCATAATTTAATTTTGAATTACATGCAAAATACAAAATCAGGGAGACACTGGGCCTTTTAAGTTAAAATTTGATGTCTGTACATATTTAGTCTCTTGTTTTCAACTTATTCTATGTTATAGTTGGGTCACAATAAGACTAAACAGGTCATCAGACTGAAATAAAGTAGGCTATAAATGAAAAATATTTTTATTTTAACAACTAAACAATAAAAACACTCATTTTATAGCCTTTTCAGTTCCCAGTCTGTTTTGAAGCTTTGAAGGCACTAAACAGAAGGAAGAAAAAATTCTTTCTATGCTAGCTGAAGATGATGGAGCAGTCAGAAGTTGTTCTATAACTGGGAATACATTAGGACAAACTTTTTAATAGCACTTTTCTAGCTGTTCCAATAGTAAAAAGAGCAAGAATAAACAAAATTTAAAAAACCATAGTGATTTTTAACAAGAAAATGTTTGGTTTAAATCAGCCAACTTTGCGTGTAATAGAACTGATTATTTTAACGGACTTAGTTCCAACTCTTCCTTCAGACATAAAGGATTAAGTTGCTTGTGAACTGATATTCTATATGATAACAATGCCAGCATTGGTTTGTTATTTCACTTGCTCAAGTTCAAGAAAGAGAGGAATCATAAGTGAGTGAGTTGAGACTAAACAGACCATTAATCACGGGTGATGTCATGCATTATCATGTACAGAACTGTGCGAAACAGCAGCGACTATGATAGTCACACTACTTTGTTTTGAATAGGATCAAAGTAACTGAAACGTAGAATAGCAAAAGCAATTCACATAGCAAGCAAGTTAGTAGGTTTAGTGCTTACTTGATAAAATTGCATAATGAAATTGCAATATCAATGTAGTTGTTATACCTACATTACATATCAACTGTGGAAGCTTGACTGAAAATGCCTTCTTTGCTGAAGTCATTTTTGAATCAGATGTGTATATATCGACATACAGCTTTCTTGATTTTTTCTTAATAAGCACAAACCCCGATCTTAAAGTAGCTAAAGCCAGAACCTGGCCATTCATTTTCATGTGCATCTTCAAGTCTAATGATTCTGTCCATTGTGTAGAACCAGTTTCCTTTTCAACTGTTGGCCTGTTGACACAAGAAAGATTAAGTTTAATGCCTGATTTTAAAAATTCCGTCAAAATAAAAATTAGTAAACTCTAATCAGCTATGGATACAGCAATAAATGCCCATGGAAGCATTTTAAGAGGAGTTCAAGAAAAATGTGTAGCCAATATAAAAAATATGGTGCAAACATGTTGTACAAACTTTATCACAAAAACACGTTAAGGTCTCTGGGACAGTATTACTGACTACTATAACCCTCAAGTGGTCATGTTGTTGTACTGTGTCAGCACCCTCCTATAGGCCTATTCAAAACACTCACCGTTAAACACCTGTTAATTTGAGAATCTTTAAATTCAATGTTTGCCCATCACCAGGATTATCATCGAGTTTGTTGAAGTCATACATTATTATTCATTATTTTACAATGCTTTAGTTAGTGCTTACTTGGTGCACAGAGTCAACCACATGACCAGTAATGTCAGTAGGCTATATTTCACCTATTGTTGTTTATTAAGTTATTTACATTATTGGTAACAATATTTCTGAATATTACTTCATAACTACAGTGTAAACAACTATTTGAATATGAATATATGAATATGAATTTATTTGTTCTAAACAACAACTTTACATCAGCCCAAATTTCCACTTTAGAGATGGATCCGTACCTACCTTATGGTTTCTGACGGATCCATTTCAGCACATTACATTACTAAAATATATCGCACAGCAATTCAACGTGTCTTAATTTAAACGTTAACGTTTGTTTACATAAACAGCTGGATCTGCACACTATAAACAACTATTTGTTACATATATTTCAACTTATTTTGTGGGCTAATTTCATAAAATGGCATGATGAAGAGGAAAAGAAAAGAATAGAAAAAAAAATTATGTTCACAGTATGATACAGACCTATTTTGTGACTTAACAAGCGTAAATAGGCCATGTCCATTAAAGATACCAATTACTTCTCCAAACTGTAACACATTCAGAATAGTTCCTTCAACAGAAAGTACCTGAAATAATAAAGAATATTCAAAATATAAGAGAATAGATTAGTATATAATTAATATTAAATTTCTATATTGACACTCACTACCGGTAGGCCCTACTACTTTCAATTAACATGTTAAAGCACTTTCAACTGCATGTGACAGCCACGGTGCTGGATTAAGGAAAGCAAGTACATGCTTAGTGCATAAAGGGAAGGGGGCTCCACAGAAATTTTTCACAGTCGGGTTTATCATTTAAGTTATTAAATTAATTAAATTTATATGGGTGATTCTTCAAATACGGGAAAATTTGTGTTCCGGAGTGATATTTCCCTTCAAATTCAACTTTAAAAAAAAATTAAAATAAAAGTTTGTTTCTACTACTTCCATACTACAACTATCACTTTGAAATGTCACTAACTTTAAATTCTGATATTCCAAAATCAAATTTAATTCAATGAAATGTCATCCACATGCCCTGTCCCATACCCCGGTTTTGTATATTCTAATGCATTTTTCCACAAAACAAAATGTTATTTCCTTTTCAACTTTTTTCCTGTCAATGAGTATGAATGGGTGAAGAATATTAACCCCTAAAAAATAAAATGAAATAAAATTGTCACCCCACCTAATGAACATAAAGAATGTCCCAAGGGTTTTTGGTCATTCACATGGCTGAAAAGAATGGAATTTTTTCTGCAGAAATGAGAAATTTGTATAACTGGCAACAGTGTTAGAAAGCCAACAGGGCAGCTTGTGGTTGAATTGTAAGGTTGAATTTTGCTTGCTTACAAACAGTTTGGGATTAACAAAGGACTTTGCATCATTTTCAAGGAAAGCGTTTTTATTCCCCGTCATTAACATGGCTTCTAGAAAGTAGGCAGAAAGTGAATATTAATTAATTTTGATTATGCACTATGATAAACCTTCCAATTCAAAGTACTTGACTGAAGTTGAGCTTACAGAGGTTTAGGAATGGCTTGCTGAGACCACTTAAACTCCTTTTTTGTCATCCACATGCTTGATTTTTGTGTCATCCACATGTCTCATGAAGGGGTATGTGGATGACTCTCAAGGCATGTAGATGATAAATGTAGGATACTATTGTGTTTGCGGTGTCTGTGACCTGTACTTAAGATCTTAAAACTGATTAAATGAATTTCTGCTTGATTCCCCCCTCCAACAAAACCATAAAAACACAGTCTCATTAAAATTACATTAATTCCGGAGTATCCACACAAATTTGCAAATTTGGTGCAAAATCAACTGAAGTATGCTGAGAAAAATATGAAATCACATAAAGAAAAGCAGATTGTTGCCAAAGTTAGTCATAAATGTGGCCTTCTGCCATCCACATGTACACGGATGTCATTCACATGGCTTTAAAAAAAATAATTAATTAAAATGAATAAAAATATAAACATTTATGCTCTGCTGGTGTCATATTATAATCAAGTAACCCCTGAAGTATTTTAGTAATTTTTTTTGAGATTCTTTAAACAAAGTAAAAAATTTGGATTTTACACACTCCAAATTTTCCCGTATTTGAAGAATCACCCATATAGCCATTTTCAAAACTGAATGAAAAATGAAAAAGTTCTTTTTGTAAAGCGTTCTCTCTTATGTCATCAGTCATCATGTGTATCCTGCAAAATAAAGTACAACTGTGCTCACAGATTGGAAGTTATATAAACTGCTTAGCTGAACATTCATTTTCTCGGTTGAAATATAGTATTAAAAATCCTCTCAGAACAATATGCAAGCAAGTCAGGCTGGATGCCTCATCTCTATTATGTATAGAAGAAGATGTGTTATGTAATATTGATTATGAAGATCTAATCAAAGAGCTTGCAAGGGGAAAAAGGTAGGAGAAAATTATTAAGGCGTAAATAAAATGGAAAATACACAAAATTGAAGATAGTCCTTTTTCCATTGTATGCTAAGATAAAACTTCAAAACACAACACAGTTTAAAAATCCACAATGGATGTCACATAACCTATAAAACTCGATGTTTTGGCCCACCCACTAGGCCTTCCTCAGGAACACTCAGTGTTATGTGACATCCATTGTGGATTTTCAAACTGTGTTGTGTTTTGAAATTTTAAAATGGAAAAATACAACAAATTTTCCTTCTTCCTTCTTAAGTTTTACTTAATTTCAAATTTTCAATAAATCAAATTTTATTTTATGGTTTATTATTGTTTTAATATTTTGAATTACAACTGTCAGGTGGTACCAAAATTAGTTAGTGCTTAGAGCGTCTAAGGGTCTTAATCCAACCCTGGACTTAACCATCTTCATCAATTGACTCCCATGTTGCAACATTGTAGTTAGGAAGATAACTTATTTGTGTATAATTTTGCTATAAAGTGTATGTGACAGAATTATTGTAGTTTGTCTCAGTTGTTTGTGTTGTCTTGTATGGTGAGTTAATACACAGGTATTTCATATTGTTTGAATGCATTGAGTATGTGATCTTTGTGGACAATGTGTAGAATTTCCACATCAGCATTGATGTATGCATATTATTTGTGTCTTGTGTTTATTAGGTGGTTTGCATAGACAGAATCTGTGTTTTATTTTCAGGCTAAATGTTGGCCTTGAAGGCTCTGTATAGGTTGTTTTGGAGTTTCGACCTGTTTGTCCAATATAGAATTTTGGACATTTGTTACATTATAGTTGCTAGACTCCTCGTTTATGTACAGCATTTGTCTTTGTGTTGTGTGTTGTTTATAGATGTACACTGTCTTGTTCTGTATTCTGAATACTAGTTTGTATGCAGTTTTCGGATGTGTTGAGAAAGTTTCTGTGTTGAATCAGCCAGGAATCGAACCTGGACCACTGGGGTGGAAGGCAGGCGCACTACCAACTCACCCACAGTGGCAGACAGTTTAACATTAGTTATTATTAATTTACATCACTACATAATGGATGAAATTTAAGAGAATAGAATATTACAATTCACAATGTACCAGTTCAAATTATTCCATATTAAATTTTTATCAAATGCAATGTGAGAGGGTAAACAGTTATATGGGTGATTCTTCTAATACGGGAAAATTTGGAGTGTGTAAAATCCAAATTTTTTTACTTTGTTTAAAAAGTCTCAAAAAAATCACAAAAATACTTCAGGGGTTACTTGATTATAATATGACACCAGAGCCAATCCATGTGAAAGTGGACAATGGTGGTTACATCTTTTTTTTACATGACATAGACATGTTATATATCAAAGTAAAGGTAAAAGACTGTAGAATTTGAAAATAGATTCACAATTCTATTAAATTAAAGGTATCTATATAATAACAACTGCTGAAATGTGTATTTTTTTCATTGACTGAAATTTATAATTTAACATGTTGGCTAGTACTGCATTATACTCATGGAATCAGTAGATTTGCTGCAATTTTTAATTTCACCCACAAAAGCACAAATAAGTGAAGATTTTGTCATCATAAAACAAAATTTTAAGATCAGTTTAAGTGAAGATATTCATCAAATCAATTTTCAAGGTATCCTTGTCACACCCGTCACAAAAAACATGTAATAGTTTGGGTAGAAAGCCAAGTAATCATTGTATAAAATGGAAACTTGGTAAAAGTTAAGATATTTCAATACAGAAGACACACCTAAAATATAATTTTGAAATGCCTACTATTTTGGCTTAATTTTGATGTGACAGGTGTGACACATGTTGCGTGACGGGTGTGACATATGTTGTGTGACGGGTGTGACACTTATGGAAAATGCCTTTTGCAGCTTTTGTATAGTGATTATTTCATGCAGATGTTAAATAAATCATATGTTTTCATTATTACTATCTTTTAAATGGCTCTTGGACTTCTTGGACTTCCGTGGTACAGAACAGAACTTCGTAGTTTGCAAGACAAAGAAACTGCGGTCTACCAGCCTTGGCTATGGATGACACGGATGACCGGTGGAAATGTCACAAATGTTTTAATGGTGATAAAGAAGTGAGGTAAAGATCAAGTGATCCCTATAGAGGCCATGAAGGCTTTTAGGATTCAAACGTTCAACCTCCAACAATTTTAGACTTTTAGCACATGAAGGTGGTAAGGTTGTCAGTCTTATGCACTGGGTGCCTTTTCCCCAGAATTACTTCTGGTACCCATTTCTGTTAGAAGATGAGTTGACCACAGGGCCATAGTGCCAGCAGAAGAATTAGGACAATTGAAAAATCTCAAAAACCTCATCAGGAATTGAACCTGTGCCCTTCAGGTTTGTAGCACAGTGCCTCAACCAGCAGCATGATATTGTACCCCAATAAAGAAGTGAGAGTGATAGCCTAATTAATTTTGTACCTGAATTCTGTACTGGTAACTGTGTATCTTAGAACTGCTAAGAAATTCAGACAGACAATACCTCTAACAGCCGATGAAATGAGTAGGCCTACATGGAAACAAATGAAGGAGAACAGATAGAAAAACAATCAGCCAATCTAAATATAGCTACACAATATTATTTTTGTATGAGAGACAACAAAAATATCCTGGTGACAAGAATAACCAGATCCACATCAATTCAGTAAAAGTTTGTGAAGAGCTCAGGCTTCCAAGTAGTCCAGGATTTTAGAGTAGAGGACAACGAAAACTGCCTAACTAGTACCGGAGGAACATTTCACTTCACAACTTTACACAAGCCTGTTAAAAATATGGACAGAGTGGAAAAAAGACTAACAAGGGAATTCTTTTTTATGCTGAGATCATGTGCTGGGATTCCCCAGGATTGGTATATTATCACAAAACATTTTCATGAAATTCATGCAAAATGGTACAGAGGCAGAAGGTGCAAAGTGTGGTTAGCGTTGCAGATTACAGATCCATTGGCCTGGGTTCGATCCCCGGTACCACCTCGAATTTTTCTGAGGTAGGGAGGTCTGGTAGGGGTACAGTCGGTCAAATAAAAAACGTCGGGACTCGTATGCAGTTAAAATTAAAGTTTTAACGCATTAGTTCACAAGTTTCCTATAAAAAACATAAAATACAGGTCATTTTCGGAACATATGAGGCCATGCGACAGGAGGGAAAAAATTAACACCTAGGGAAAAATGAAAAACGCGGAAAGCGCAATACACGATATTCAACTTAATGTATTGTCATAATTCATTTTGCTTTGTGTCATCACCACATACAAATGCTAAAGTGAGAGAAAGTGTAGTTAGGGTTGTAATTGACCTGCATTTTTCGGCCTCTGAAGCAGCGAGAAGGTTCCATATTTCTTAAAGAGGTGGGTACTTCACTATAATGCGACCGGAAGTTTTCATAGGAATCGTGGATCTGGCCGGCGTATTTCGATGCTATTAGATTGGTGGCAGAAGTTGAACGTAAGTAATTGAATTTGCACTAGAAGTACCGGTTTTATAAAATAAAATCTTTAAAAAATGCTCCTTGAATAAACATATTCCTCGCGAATCTATTAATTATTAATATTATAAAAATTTGCAACCAAGAATATGGCGGATTTGAGGCATATAGCCACAGCCTTCTATACATGTTTGTTTTGGAACTAAACTGACTAAATAATCAAGAAAATACATGGATAGACAAGAGGCGTGTGTGAACCTAACCTTAAGTCTTCCTGTACATGCGCATATGCTCGTTCGTGATACTTAATCAAATACCGCCCGACGTTTTTTATTTGACCGACTGTACATTCAGCCTCATGATTCAAATTGAGGAGCTATTGGATAGAGAAGTAGCGTCTCCGGTCATGAAAACCACCATTAATGGCCGTGGGTGTCGGCATGCTGACCACATGCCCCCCAATCCTACCATCTGCCTACGGTAGAAGATGCAGCAGTCGGGTGGTAGGCCAAGTCCCTCCAGGGATGGAGTTTAGTTTAGTTTAAGTCTCGGTTATAAGTTGATGTTGTCCCATCCGACATGTCACACCCGTCACGTCACACCCGTCACACTGATAAAGTAAATTTTCAATAACTATATAAATATTTTTGTAAAATCTAATTATGCATTTCAGTATGTTTATCAGTCCTCTTACTTGAAAAAATAAAACAAATATAGTGAAGCTAATCAATTCACAGAAATTTCAATTAAACCTACATAAGAAAAAACCTTTGTCCAATTATGGTCACACCCGTCACATGCACAATATATTTTCCAGCTCAAGCATACAGCCTTGAAAAAAACATTAGATCATATTTTGTACTTCCAATGGGTTGGTATGTTAACACAAAAAACTTTGATGACATTCCTGCCATACGGTTCAGAGGTAGAAAGAAATAATTGTAATGAAATCTGTCCAAATGTCACACCCGTCACTATGGATTGGCTCACCAGCAGAGCTTAAATGTTTATATTTTTATTTATTTTAATTTATTTATTTTTTTAAAGCCATGTGGATGACATCCGTGTACATGTGGATGGCAGAAGGCCACATTAATGACTAACTTTGGCAACAATCTGCTTTTCTTTATGTGATTTCATATTTTTCTCAGCATACTTCAGTTGATTTTGCATCAAATTTGCAAATTTGTGTGCATACTCCGGAATTAATGTAATTTTAACGAGACTGTGTTTTTATGGTTTTGGGGGAGGGGGGAATCAAGCAGAAATTCATTTAATCAGTTTTAAGATCTTAAGTACAGGTCACAGACACCGCAAACACAATAGTATCCTACATTTATCATCTACATGACTTGAGAGTCATCCACATACCCCTTCATGAGACATGTGGATGACACAAAAATCAGGCATGTGGATGACAAAAAAGGAGTTTAAGTAGTCTCAGCAAGCCATTCCTAAACCTCCGTAGGCTCAACTTCAGTCAGGTACTTTGAATTGGAAGGTTTATCATAGTGCATAATCAAAATTAATTAATATTCACTTTCTGCCTACTTTCTAGAAGCCATATTAATGACGGGGAATAAAAACTTTTTCCTTGAAAATGATACAAAGTCCTTTGTTAATCCCAAACTGTTTGTAAGCAAGCAAAATTCAACCTTACAATTCAACCACAAGCTGCCCTGTTGGCTTTCTAACACTGTTGCCAGTTATACAAATTTCTCATTTCTGCAGAAAAAATTCCATTCTTTTCAGCCATGTGGATGACCAAAAACCCTTGGGACATTCTTTATGTTCATTAGGTGGGGTGACAATTTTATTTCATTTTATTTTTTAGGGGTTAATATTCTTCACCCATTCATACTCATTGACAGGAAAAAAGTTGAAAAGGAAATAACATTTTGTTTTGTGGAAAAATGCATTAGAATATACAAAACCGGGGTATGGGACAGGGCATGTGGATGACATTTCATTGAATTAAATTTGATTTTGGAATATCAGAATTTAAAGTTAGTGACATTTCAAACTGATAGTTGTAGTATGGAAGTAGTAGAAACAAACTTTTATTTTAATTTTTTTTTAAAGTTGAATTTGAAGGGAAATATTAATCCGGAACGCAAATTTTCCTGTATTTGAAGAATCACCCATATATTGAGTTTTCACAGAAAAAGTGAAACAGTATAAACATTCAAAATTTTATAAAAATACAACATGTAAAATTATATATTTTTGTTTTAAGAGAAAGTTTTTCTATTAAGTTAATTTTCATTCTTGAGTGTAAAATAAAAATATGAAAAATAAATCCACAATGGATGTAATCGGAATATTTTAATTAAAATTTCATATCTCAAACTATTATTGCTATACTGCTCACTCTGAAACTTCATATACGGTATTACTGACTTATGGTACATTATACTTGGAACTTTTTATAAACTCATCTCATTAATATGAAAATGTGCAGATATTTAAAAATTCCATCTCAGTTTCCCTTAAATGGATGATAAATAAATTCTTCAATTACGAGGTTTTGTGGTTACATGAAAGTTCCTTTCGTGCTGTTATCTGATTGTCAACATATCCCTTACTATCAATATAATATGTTAATATGATATTATCATATTATTATTGTTGTTTTCAAATGGTTGGAGCTTGGTTTACACCATTAGTCAGGGGCGGCCCGTCCTAATGTGCTCACGTGCTACAGCACACAAAAAATAAGGGGAAAATAAAATGTAAAAAAAAAAATCACAAAAGACATGTTTTAATGTAATAGCTACTGTATAATTCCGTTGTGTATTGTTAAAACGTTCGAATCTTCCGCCTCGCCACGCGTCATCATTCACCCACCAATGAAAATGCAATATGTGCTCAGCACAAGATCGCTTTGAAAAGGAGAGAACTGCGCATGCGTTAACCACATTTTCACTTCCCCCGCATGCACAGAAAATCTCGACAAACTGCTCCCTTCTGTGGCGTAACGTCTGTGCTCACCACTAGATGAGCCCAGATCAGAATAGCCAACTTACTTATTTGGTACCTAAAACTTTATACATTAAGAAATATATAATTACAAAACATTAATTTTTGTGTTGGAAACATGCTATACATTAGTTCCTTTCAATTTCTCTAGTTAATAATATTATAAATGTATGTTAACTTTGATAATATGAAATTAAGCTGCATTCCATTGCAGACTGCTACGGAAACTACAACCAATGTGTTGGCGATGCTAGACAGGTGACACGCGGACTCGAGGAATGTTATGTTTTAAATTCCTGTAATATTGGTTTATGATTGTTACTTTGTTCGTGTGTTGTGTTGAATTTTCCCTTCTCCAAGGTCAGTGCCAGTGCTGGAACATGAATTCAGTTGATAGTCTGTTAAAAACTTCTGGTATATCTTTTGAATATAAAGTACAAATTAAGCAAATAGGTACCGGTAGACCAGTCCCGGAATTATACCGTACTTAACACAAAAAGCGAAAGGAGGCTACTGTCGAGAATACATAAGGTAGTTTAGTGGGAAAGTTTATGACATTTATAACTGGATTTGTGGCTGTAATATCATAAATACCGTAATCTCTTCTGCTTCCCTTGCCTTCTTTTCGAAAACAGTGAACGGGACAATCGTTCGTCCATGTGACTGTATGCGCGATAGCTCGAACACGCTTTATCAGATTTTCATGAAACTTATAAACTCCATAGGATTTTTTCCCACGTTGATTGACCGGTACCGGAGTAACGACCAATTAACCATCACATGCTTTTAAATGCCAAATTTGCATTAGTCAGTAGAACTGACTGTTGGCAACTGAAAACAAGTGATTGCATATTTATATGCCTTCAGATGGTTGGCAAAAATAAAAGGGATATCATTGACGTGAGGAATTTGTTGTATTTTCATTCTGTTATTATTATTATTATTCTTATTATTATTATTTTTTTTTATTATTATTATTATATATATTGTTTCCGCTGCTATTATTGTAGCACATAAGTTTTAAATGTCACGAGCCGCCACTGCCATTAGTCCTCTTGCTTCCCAATAGAGTCCTGCTAGATCTTGTTTCTTCTTTTTCTCGGGGTATAATCGACTGCAGTGCAGCAGGTGTTCCTTGCTTAGGAGGACACTTTCACCGCACAAGGAACATCCATTGGTTCTGGGGACAGTTCCCATTCTAGACATCTAGACAGTCGAGGCCTGTTTCCAGTCTGAAGAGCGCTACTGCTGTTTTTCTGGGGAGGTGTTTGATTTTTTCTGTATGTTTAGCTATGCGTTCATATCTCCTGCCTTGGAGGTCTTTTGTATTATGTTGTCTTCTGTTTTGATGTATTTTGTGTTTAAGCTCCTGTTGCCTCCTTTGTATCATTATCTCTTTTGCTGTTCTCTGTTTGATTTTGGAGCCTTTCTTTGCTAAACGGTCTGCTTGTTCATTGCCCATCACCCCCCACATGTGAGGGTACCCATTGAAACATAATGTGTTTACCTTGTGCTTCCACAATAATTTTATACATGGTTCTGATATCCTGAATGATGGGAGTGTTTTGTTGGTTCCCAGTTATTGCTTATAGTGCTGACATTGAATCCACCAATATTATAATCTGTTTCCTTATGTTGGGTCTATATATGATGTTTTGTAATGTTGTTGCTATTGCCTTCAGCTCTGCCTCAAAATTTGTTGCTCCCGGTCCAAGTGAGATGTACTGGGAAAAAATTTCGCTGTGTATTCCTGCTCCAGCTCCATCTTCTGTGTTACTTAGTGAGCCATCAGTATACGAGGTCTGTTAGATAAGTATCCGACCTTATTTTTTTTCTCGGAAACCTGACGGATTTGACTCAAGCCCGCTTGCATGAATTTTTTCCCGCCTTTAGATAGCGTCTGTTGCTGGCAATCAGCATTTGAGTGATGTAGTGTTTAGTGCTCTTGTCGTTTTCTCATTGTTAGGAAAATGACGGAACGTTTGGAGCAGCGCTATTGCATTAAATTTTGCCTGAAACTGGGCGATAGCCAGGTGGAAACCATTCGTAAAATTCAGACGGCTTTCGGTGACGATGCTATGGGCATCACACAGATTAAGGAGTGGTACAACCGGTTTAAAGACGGACGCACATCGGTGGAGAGCGAGCCACGCTTCGGTCCGCCATCAACATGCTGAAATGACCAGATCATTGCCAAAGTGAACGCTGTAGTGATGCGGGACCGTTGTGTGAGTATCCGAGAAATTGTGGAAGAGGTGGGCATCAGCACTTTTTCGGCCCATTCAACTATGACCGAAGATTTGGCCATGAAGAGAGTGGCGGCAAAATTCAATGCCGATCCTGCTGACGGCGGAGCAAAAGCAACTTCGTGTTGAAGTCTCACATGACATCCTTAAGTCCACAAACAGTGACCCCGACTTTATGAACACCTTAATGAGTGGTGACGAGTCCTGGTGTACGGGTACGACCCGGAAACCAAATTCCAGTCGTCACAATCGTTATTTTCCTTGCAACGACGAGAGCACTATACACTACCTCACTCAAATGCCGCTTGCCAGCAACAGACGCTATCTACAGGCGGGAAAAAATTCACCCATGCTCACGAAGGTTCAAGGTCGGCTCATGCAAGCGGGCTTGATCCAAATCCGTCAGGTTTCCGAGAAAAAAAATAAGGTCGGATACTTATCTAACAGACCTCGTATATCCTTATTAGTCCAGTCAATAAACGTCGAAAAACACGGAATAGAAAAAAAAAATCGTGTAGTTTTGAAATTTTGCAGAGATGTTGGAGGGAGTGTCCTGAACAACATAGTAAAAGTCCCCAAAGGTGGGGGGTGAGCGGGGGGCAGGGGGGCCCGCAGAAGGTCCCATTTTTAGGTTTTTCGCTTATATCTAAACAATGGTGCATCGTAGAGGAAAAATTGCTATATACAAAATTAAAGCTGATAAAATGTCCTACAAGTTTGATCCTACACATTTCTTTCTATTTCCTATAGTTTTCGAGATATCCGCCAACGAAAATAACAAATTTTCGTAAAAAGCTCTTCCGCCTCGCGCTTTTCGACACATTTTGTCTTCTAGCGCTTCATCCCTTAAGTATACAGCAATATTGTCATGTAAGATGTTGTAGGGAAATAAATTCACTTTAAAGTGAGTAGTCATTTGTTATTTTGTCTTCAAATGTTCAAAAGTTATAACAATTCAAGTTTCGGTCAAATTTCGAGATTTCGAAAGGAAACCGTACATCACACTTTCTCTATATTTAGGGGTTATATCTTTGTATACAAACTGTATATTGAGCATTTACATCATAAAACAAGTGGAGAAAGATCACACAACCATTAAAGTTGAATTTATTAAAAATCGATCACGGTACAAGCACAGGACATGTAATGGAAAATACATTATATTCCAGGCAAGAAAGGAAAAATAAGGACAAAAAAAATCATGTAGTTTTGAAATTTGGCAGAGATGTAGGGGAAAGTGTCCTAAACAACATAGTAAAAGTCCCCATTGATAGGGGGTGAGCGGGGGGTGGGGGAACTTTTGAATGTCATTTCTCGCAGTTTTCCCTAAACACATAAAAGCTATGGGTTCTAGCAAAAAACAGTTTATGCACAAAATTAAACTACATAGAAGTTCTTATAAAATTGATCTGAATGATATTTTTGTGGATTTAATAGTTCAGGAAATAGAAGGATTGAAGTATGACAAAGTTCTGGAAATTCTGCTTTACATACACCTATATCTTTTTTTAACGAAAATGAAATCAGATGATAATTAAATTATTATGATGCCAAGCAAGCAAACTAGTTCTTAGAAAAATATACTTACTAATTGTTAACGTTACACATAAAACTCATTATCGTTATTATTATTATCATTACTATTATTATTCTTCCCCACCTAGGGAGTGCGAGACCTTATCGTTGGTGGTGGGGTTTGTGTACCTTGTTGACCCTTTGAGCTATGCCGGCGGTAGCATTGCTACTGGTAGGGCCTCCCTTGCCGGACAGGTCAAAGGGGAGAGGTCAGACGAAGGAGCACTCCAGAAGAGGACGTCCAATGGCTTCCCAGGCGGATGAAGAGCTTATCTCTCAACGGCAAAGAAGACAGAGGAGTCGACCTCAAGTTAGGGAGCTGCTGCCTTGCAGATAGGGAGTTGGGTCTCCAAAGGCTAGGGGAAGAAAACCCCGATCACAAATTACCCGGTCCTCCAGGTTGGGGGTTGGGCGTAGGGTTGACTACCCTACCCGCGTAAAAAAAGTTATGTTGAGAATCTCCAAAATATGCAAGCCGGACGGACCTCTTTAAAACGACCTAGCAAGAATATGGTATTACGAGTTGGATCCTGGAATGTTTTTTCTCTGTACAGAGCTAGTTATTTAAGACAGCTAATCAATGTAACGAAAGATTATAATCTGGATATTTTGGCACTCCAAGAGATGCGATGGACGGGGAATGGTCTAATAGAGAAACGAGATTGCACAGTTTACTACAGTTGTCACAAATCCCTGCATCATTTTGGCACAGGCTTTATCATACATAAAAGAATCAGACACCTAGTAATAGATTTCCAGCCAATAGATATGAGATTATGCAAATTGAGAATACGAGGGAGATTTCACAACTATAGCATTATAAATGTACATGCACCTACGGAAGGAAAAAGTGAATATGAAAAAGATTCTTTCTATGACCTCCTTGAAAAGACATATGAAGAATGCCCTGCTAATGACATTAAAATGGTATTAGGTGATTTTAATGCAAAACTTGGATGGGAAAATAGCAAGCAGGATATAATGGGGAAACATACAATACATAGTGAAAGCAATGATAACGGGGATAGACTAACAAGCTTTGCAACAATAACAAATATGGTCATAGGTACTACACTATTCCCACACAAAAGAATTCATCAAGTCACTTGGAAATCACCAGACGGGGAGACGTTAAACCAGATAGATCATGTTCTCATAGATAAGAAACACCGTAGTGACATACTAGATGCAAGAAGTTACAGAGGAGCCAATATCGACTCGGATCACTATTTGATATGTGCTAAACTACAGAGTAGAATTAGTACACTGCATAAGAAGAGGGGAAATACTTCAAGTAAGAAATATGATGTTTCCAAACTAAAGAATCCGGAAACACGAATAAATTACAGAAACACACTTCAAACTAGACTCCTCCAGCCAACAGACAAGCAAGATATAGGATGCTGGACATCACTAAGACAGACTATTGCTACTACAGCTGAGGAGATACTAGGGATAGAGGGTAAGAGAATCAGAAGTCATTGGTATGACAAGGAGTGTGAAGAAGCAACTGGGGAAAAAAATAAGGCTTACAAAGAGATGATTCAGAAACATCATACACGATCCTCAGAAGAAAACTATAAAGAAAAACGACGTGAAGAGAAGAAAGTTCATAGAAGAAAGAAAAAACTCTACTTTGAAGAACAGCTAAGCTCCATTGAAGAATCCGGGTCTCAAAACAAATCCAGGGAGTTTTACAACTTGGTTAATAATATGAGGAAAGATTATAATCCCAATAATTTGGCTTGCAGGGATAAAAATGGAGAAATTATTACTGATTTTAACAAAATTTTAGACAGATGGAAGGAATATTTTATTGAATTGTTAGATGCAGATAACATTGCACCAGACGCGGATGGGATAAATCAAGAAGATGTCGCTGTGGAAACTATGGTAGGAAGGGATAATGGTAGTAGTGAATTTGAGATGGGAGATGAAACAGTAGAAATTCCTAATTTAGAAGAGGTGAGAGCGGCTATTAAGAAGCTAAATAAGAACAGGGCTCCAGGACCTGATGGTATAAATGGTGAACTTTTAGTGGACGAACCGGAAGTCCTTAAAAACATACATGGTATCATGGCTGAGGTCTGGAAAACAGAACAACTGCCAGAGGAATGGGAGGAGGGCCTGATCTGTCCAATACGAAAGAAAGGAGACCCCCTAAACTGTCAGAATCACCGCGGAATTACTCTATTAAACTCTGGGTATAAAGTTTTCTCAAGTATATTGCATGAAAGACTAAGACCCTATGCTGAGAAAGTGATCGGACAATACCAATGTGGCTTCAGACCAGGAAAATCTACAGTAAATCAGATCCATACCATAAGACAGATATTGGAAAAAACGAAAGAATTCAGTGTAAATACCTTTCATCTGTTCGTTGATTTTGAAGCTGCATATGATAGCATCAACAGAGAGGAACTGATAAAAGCTTTGGAAGAGTTTGAGATACCACCTAAATTAATTGGACTTATAAAAGCTACCTTTAGTAGAGTAAAATGCCAGGTTAAACTACGCAATGGGAGGTCAACAACATTCAGCACAAAGAAAGGCCTAAGACAGGGAGATGGATTAGCATGCACCCTATTCAATCTGGCTCTGGAAAAGGTGATAAGGGATTCTGAAATAGATTATAGGGGAACACTTTTCCACAAGTCTGTCCAAATCCTAGCCTATGCGGACGACATAGATATTATAGGCAGAACACCAAATGCAATAAAGGAAACCTTTGTTAGACTAGAAAATGCAGCACATAAAATGGGTCTCAAAGTCAATGAAAAGAAAACAAAATATTTGGAAATAACAGATACACCACGAAATGATGGTCATTTTATTATAAATAACTATAGGTTTGAAAAGGTGAAAGAATTTAAATATTTAGGAACAGTCATTACGGAGGAAAACAATCTGGGGAAAGAAATTCACCATAGATTGATGCTAGCAAACAGAGGCTTCTTTGGGTTAAAAAAGCAGCTGAGCTCCAGACTCCTTAGTCTTAAAACGAAAATAAAATTATATAAAACCCTATTAAGACCCGTTGCCATATATGGATGTGAATCTTGGGCTCTGACAAAAACTCAAGAAAGTAAACTGGCCGTATTTGAAAGAAGAGTCCTGAGGAAAATCTTTGGCCCGGTATGTGAGAATGGCAACTGGCGTAGCAGGTATAATGAAGAACTCTATAAGGCATATGGTGATTCTGATATAATAAAGGTGATTAAAGCTTCAAGAATTAGATGGTTGGGACACCTCTACAGGGAACAAGAGTTGGACATAGGACGCAGAGTTACATTTAATACATTGGATGGTAAAAGAAGAGTAGGAAGACCTAATACAAGATGGATGCAATGTGTGGAGCGGGATTTGCAAGCAATGGGAGTTCGGGGATGGAGGACGAAGGCAATGGAGAGGAATGAGTGGCGGCGTATTGTTGGAGCGGTCAAGGCCTGCACCAGGCTGTAGCACCATTGATGATGATGATGATTATTATTCTTGTTGTAAAGCTTAGCTGTTTTATGTTTTATTGAAAAAATTACCAGTATTTTGAAAGATGGTAAGGAATTAGATATATTTATTAGATATTGTAAGAATAGTAGGCCTACCTATTACTTTAAATAAATGTTTACTTGTCTATGTGACTTCTGAGAATATTTGCACATCATATTTCGTCACTGTGCAACTCGGTGTGGTGGAAGATATGGATGCAGAAAAGCTGGTATTAAATGCTCATCCATTTGTGGAACCTGTCATGGTACGTGCACCAACAAGTATACCATTAGATGTAGAAGAAAAGTTTAAAATTGATGACAACCAAGCAAAATAAGTTGTTCACAAACTCTTTAATTAATGTTGTATATTTGTATAAATACTAAATGTTCGGTAGATAGAACAATATAACCCTAACTTATCATACGATGTACTAGGATTCCAGTACTGGCGACAGAAAAAAATAGACAACTAAACATTTATTTAAAGTACTATGTATGCCTACTACAGTGCTTTGCAGATGACAAGCCCTATGTCCTTCAACTTCATAGATACGCGGTCCAATCAGAGACGGCGAGACGGAGGGAAGACTCTTACTGCAAGCGGTAGTCTTTTAGCCCGTACACGTGATTGGCGGTGAAGGAAAAGGCTTCTCATATGAAAAATACTGTAGGTCTTATAATTACTAAATATATCTAACTCTTTACAAATTTTCCAAATGATATTTTATAAGAAATATATAACGGATAATAGGCCTGGTTTATATTTCTTATAACGTACACTCATGCCATGAGATTTTTGTAACCTTTATAATAATAATAATAATGAGTTTTATTTTTGATGCTTACTTTTAGTAGGCCTACGAATATTATTCTAATAACTACTTTACTTGCTTGGCATCATAATAATTTAATTATCATCTGCTTTCATTTTCGTTAAAAAATATAATATATAGATGTACGTAAAACAGAATTTCCAGAACTATGTCATACTTGATATCCTTCTATTTCCTGAACTATCAAATCCACAAAAAATATCATTCAGATCGATTTTATAAGAACTTCTATGTAGTTTAATTTTGTGCATAAACTTTTTTTGCTAGAACCCATAGCTTTTGTGTGTTTAGGGAAAATTGCGAGAAATGACATTCAAAAGTGCCCCCCACCCCCCGCTCAATCAATGGGGACTTTTACTATGTTGTTTAGGACACTTTCCCCCACATCTCTGCCAAATTTCAAAACTACATGTTTTTTTTGTCCTTATTTTTTCTTTTTTGCCTGGAATATAATGTATTTTCCATTACATATTCTGTGCTTGCACCGTGATCGATTTTTAATAAATTCAACTTTAATGGTTGTGTGATATTTCTTCACTTGTTTCATGATGTAAATACACAATATACAGTTTATATACAAAGATATAACCCCTAAATATAGAGAAAGTGCGATGTACGGTTTTCTTTCGAAATCTCGAAATTTGACCGAAACTTAAATTGTTATAACTTTTGAACATTTGAAGACAAAATAACAAATGACTACTCACTTTAAAGTGAATTTATTTCCCTACAACTTCTTTCATGAGAACATTGCTGTATACCTAAGGGATGAAGCGCTAGAAGACAAAATGTGTCGAAAAGCGCGAGGCGAAAGAGCTTTTTACGAAAATTTGTTATTTTCGTTGGCGGATATCTCGAAAACTATATGAAATAGGAAAAAATGTGTAGGATCAAACTTGTAGGAAATTGTATCCGCTTTAATTTTGTATATAGCAATTTTTCCTCTACGATACACCATTGTTTAGATATAAGTGAAAAACCTAAAAATGGGACCTTCTGCGGGTCCCCCTGCCCCCCGCTCACCCCCCACCTTCGAGGACTTTTAGTATGTTGTTGAGGACACTCCCTCCGACAACTCTGCAAAATTTCAAAACTTCACGATTTTTTTTTTTCTATTTTTCATTCGTTGCCTGGACTATATCCATTCTTCTGCCGGATATCTAGTATTTATAGTTTCTAAGGAAACTTGTAACATTGTAAGTCTTTCGATTTGGATATCAGCTGCATAAGTGTTAATTCTGATTTTATATCCATGTATTCTAGTGGGTTTATGAGTGGTGGGTTGGGTAGAATTTTGCTTGTTGCTCTTTCTGGATTGAGTTCTTTCATTTTATCCTTAAAAGTTTTTTGAGTTGTCAAGGATGTTTCACATGTGTTGTTCTGTTGTTTATGTTTGTTTGCACTTAGTTTCTCATGTAATGATAATGCTTGTATGTCATGTCCATCTTGGAGAGGGTTGTTACTTGTTGCGACTCTTAATGCTATGCTTGGTGATGTCTTGATGGCACCTGATATGATCATATTATCATATAGGAATGTATGTTTCTAACAACTGTAACATACCAGGATATGTGAGTCAGTTGGAGAATTTAATGTTTTACAGGCACGATGCCATGGTAGCTCTTAGTGACAGAGCAGTGACACAGAGAGCCAAAGATCTGTGGTCCAAATCCTGGTTATGGCATTGAATTTTTCAGTCTGACTTTAACTTTCCAGATTAGCCTACACGTGATCAGTGTGAAAGAATTATCATTGAACTGTGACCTACTATTGGTTTACTATAAAAGCCAGTATGTACAATTTTATAAGTCACCCCTGGGTTGTTATCTCAATATTGAGAAAACCTAGTGGTTTACTGGGATACATGAGTTGGTTGGAAAACTTAATGTTGTACTGGCACATTGCCATGGTAGCTCAAGTGGCAGAGCAGCAGCATGGAGAGCCGGTTCAAATCCGGCATTGAATTTTTCAGTTTGACTCTACCTTTCCAGCTCAGCCTACACACAGCCAGTGTGAAATAATTACCATTCCATTGTGACCTACTAGTGATTTACTATAAAGTCCAAGTCTTAAAGTACTTACGACTCTTTTAAGTTGCCACTGGGTTATTATCTCAATAAAGAAAACACCTGGTGGTATACTGGGATGTTTGAGTCAGTTGTACCAGCATGTTGCCATGGTAGCTTAAGTGGCTGAGCAGCGGTACAGAGAGTAGAAGATCTGTGGTTCAAATTCCAGCTATGGCATTGAATTTTTCAGTCTGACTCTAACTTTACTACTGTATTCTCTATTAATGTTTCACCAGCCAATGCAGGAGTAGCTGTTTCATTAGAGCTGTGGAGTTGCATCAATTCCTTAATTGACATGGAAATGAAAATTTTATTTATTTCAGAAGCTATAAGTTTGGCAAATTTCAAGTTCCTAGCTCATGTGGAAGTGGATAAACATCAATGGTAATGAGTGGATGGTCTAAACTGATGTAGATGTGAATGTCAACGGCTATCCAGTCAGTTTTTCCATATGCTACTTATAAAGCAGCTAGAAACACCAAATTCTGTACACTTATTCTAAGTAGTCTTAAAGCTAATTTATAGCATTAGACATAATCACAGATCAGGTGGCCAGATGTGTCAATTCACACGGATATTGCGATATGTTCATTTTTTATGTAAAGTAGAATTACCAGCCATAGTGCTAGTGTCAGGAACATGTAGTGTCAGTGACATGCAGTGCCAGTGTCAGTAATAGTTAGATTAACATCAGTAATATTAGTTTTGTTTTGTGCCATATTGAATCTTGTGCATATTTTCTTACATTGGTCACAATTGTCACCGTGTGACATCACACCATCAACATTCAATTATGTGTTTCTTGTTGGTTCGGGAAAGTAAATATGGTGGAAATATCACTATTATTAGTCAGTTCGTCCTATAAAAGAAAGTGTCTTATTTAGGATGGTCTGGTTGGACCACATCACTCATGAAGACAATATCACTCCCGAGAATGAAATTTGTGTATTCTTAGTGATTCATGAAAATAATTTCGTTCTCGAGTGCGGTGCACCCCATACGCTATTTTACCCAAGCTTCATAGTCCTCGTTCATGAAAATTTGGGCGAAATGGTACTTTATGCGGTAAATCCCATTGGCGCGGACCATTTTTTAGAACCGAGATTCTCTTCATAAAACACTTATATCACACGAATTTTGTTATAGATAGATGTGTGGAGAGGAGATGTTGTCTTGGTGAATGATTTGGTCTGACCCACCCACCCTAATTGATACACTTTATTTTATATAACGATCTAGCGAAAACTTCCTTTTTCTCCGCCATTTTTCTGTCCTTGTCCTCATGATTGGACGTTGGAGGTGTGACGTCATATCGCTAAATGAGATATGATTGTGGCTGAACAGTCTGACAAACCTACAAAGGTACAAGCCTCTAGCTGCTTGTAAGAAATGGTGGTTGTGATAGAAACCTCGTGCTATTCAGTATATTGCTCCTTAACTAACATAAACGTTCCTAACCTAATAAAACAGCGGAGCTTGCCTCGTGCTATTCAGTATATTGCTCCTTAACTAACATAAACATTCCTACCCTAACAAAACAGCGGAGCTTGGCTGGTGCACGGCATAAAATCGTCTGCTGTCACTATATACAAGAACAGTTGGTCACATTGCCTCGCTCATAAACAAAAAACATCACACAGTCCGTGGAAATGTGAATATCGTGTTTATGGGTCCGCGCCATTGGGATTATGCCCTTTATGCTGCGCACAGGTTTTCCTTCCACTGAATAATAAAAGTCCCTTGCCCCAAACATAATATGTCACAACTATAAACAACAAAATAATAGCCTATTTCATACTAAGAAAAAAGACCCTTGAACCAAAAATCATATTTCACAATTATAGGAGTGGGAGAGGAAAACTCGTGCGCGGCTTAAAATACCTTTTTCCCAAAAATTTGCATAATTTCCTTTGATTGCGAATATATTGTGGTAGGTCCTACATATAATTCTACAATTGAAAGTTAGCTGCTTACTTACGTGTGTGGATTTCGAACAGCTGTGATCACCTTCTATTTTTTTAAAGTCGACATTATCGTAAAGTAATATAACATTTCTGTACCATATAAATACAACATCTCTTCTTAAAAATCGCAATACTCTAATGCCTTCAGGGTGAAGGTGTCTCACATTCTCTGGGACATCCCACCGTATAATGTTAAATCCCTTCATTGGGAATTGGGCGTAATAAATAAAATATTTAAAAAAAACACACAATGTATAAATTCAACTAGTTCAAGCTCATAGTCTAATAATAAAAATAACTGATCTGGCTTTAGTGATTAGCTGATTACATCTTTCATATTTACGCTCCTTTTCCCACCTATTCCCAGATTCGCCACAAGAGCACAGCTGGCAGAACAAAACAAAACAAATTCAACCGAAGTGCCGAAATAACACACTATGAATTGAAAATTTATCTTCTAATGCTTCAAATTTACCCTTTCATCCTTAAAATAATCCTCACTACAAAGACTTGGTACCATCGAATAGATTGTTTTACATCTGAATATCAATGAATATTTCATGGCATATTATAATTCAGTGCCCATTCGTTAGTTATTTTGTTCATAAATTGCTAGATGGACAAGGTTAAACAAGTTGTTTTGATGTTGGCAACAGCGAGAGCAACGGCGAGTCTATGAGTGGCAGGTGTGTGGTGTTTGTGTTCTGGCGAAGTGTCAGAGCATATTTATGAAGAATTGTCAAAGCCATGTGTTACAATACTATGCTTTTGAGCTTAGATAAACTTTGATGCTTATTTGTATAAAACACAATGTTCGGTGGTTGTTGAATTTTAAAATGTTCTAACTGTAACCAGAATGTCATAAATAACTATGACTATTTTAAAGTTATTACAGAGGCATTGGTTCCTTGCAGGAACCATGATTGCTATTTTTCTTGCCGAGCTGTTCCCTGAAATTGGTGCTAAAGATGGTAAGTAAATTTAGGGACCATTTTTGCTGTTATGATGCCAAAAAGATCGAAATTAGTTTCCCACGTTTTCACCATTTTTCTGGCACATGGAAATGCTTTATCATGTAAGACTGTATATGGGTCATTCCAGAAAAAAGTCAACCAGGACATGGATTTCTAAAAATGAATGTAATTAGAAAGTAAAACCATATTTACGTAGGGGAAGGATTATATTTCACAGGAATATTTTGTTTTTTGAAGATATATTTTATTTAGTGCAGTTAGGGATTCCTGGAAGAAGAACTTCTTTTACACCAAGTACGTGACTGAATTTCTCCACCATTGTCATTGATAATTTTGTTTCAAATAAAGGTAAAAAACGAATAAACTTTGGTATATGTCCCTCGAAAATTTTCTAAGTCCGAAAGTTCACGTTGATATGCTATGAACTGCGAAGATTCCCGAAGTTTTTTCCCTAATTCATCTCACACATAATTTAAAATGGAACATACATTATCGTCACCTTCACAATCTTATAACCACAGCCAGCCAAATTTTTAAATACATAGCTGGGAACAAGTGGGGTTTTCATCCTTCTCATATGATCTCTTTATATCACAACAGCATAGAAAGAATGGTGACAGCAACTGTAAAAGAGACAATAAGGGAGGAAATGAAACACCTGACGAGACCATCAGTCACAAAGGCCAAACCTCCTTTACCACCCACAGAAAAAATTAATAGACAAGCCCCAGAACACGTCGAAGAAGATCAGGAGAAAGACAAAGCAAAAGAACACAACCAGGTTGACGCAACAGAAGTAATACAAAAGGAGAATGCCGAAGATGAAGAAAAGGAAGAGGGCAATGACAAGACACCAGAAACCCCAAGAAAGAAAAATGGAAGGAATATGCAGACCGAGAACTATGGGGAAGAAGATGTAGAAGAAGGAAATTGGAAAACAGTACGAAGGAGGAAAAGAGAAACAGTCGTCATCGGAACGAAACAGACTACAGACGAACTGCAGGCCAGTGAAAGAACAGCCTGGCTGTTTGTAGGTAGATTGAAACCTAGCAACACAGCAGAAACAGTCACTCGATTCCTAAACAGGAACGAAATAAAGGAAGGTATAACGTGCGAAGAAATAAGCACAAGAGGAGTAACAAAGGCCTTCAAAGTCGGCATACCATTCAATTGGCTAAATACTACGGAAAATCCAGAATTCTGGCCAAATGGAGTTCTGGTAAAAAGATATCGTTTTTTTCGAGAAAAACGACAAGGAGAAGGATCCCTGGAATAATGTGTCTCAACACAAACCCAACTATCCGGTAACAAACATAAAAATGCTATTATGGAATGTGGAAGGACTTAAGAGTATATTAAACGCAACGCAGGAGAAATTCTGGGAAGAATACGATTTAGGAATTATAACAGAAACATTTATGACAGAACAAATAAGCATTCCAAAATTCTACAACCTACACGCACTAGCAAAATCAAAAGAAAGAGGAAGACCAGAAGGAGGAGTAACGTGTTTTTACAAAGATAACATAGGCAAGACTCTAGGAAAGGCTACGGAGGAAAACATGACCATCGTAAAGACTGATAGACTCACAACAGTAGGAATATACATAAATCCAACTCAAAAAACAGAAGACGCTATAGAACAGGTGGCGAAAGCGATATTCTTGGTAAAAAGATGATGAAAACGTAATAATAGCAGGGGACCTGAACTGCAGATTGGACAAACCCAACAATAAGACACGGCTAATATTAGAGCTCTTTCAAGAAGAAGGTTTCAACTTAGTAAATGAGAAAGAAAAAGTAACATATATAGCGCCAAATGGAGTCAGTACGATAGACTTAGTATTTTATAGAGGGAGAAACATGAAACTGTGCAGGCAAGAAGTACTATACTCTAGCAACGAAGCACCATTAAGAAAACACATACCGGTGGCAACGATATTCCAAATATCAAAGATGCAGACTGAGATCACAGGGAACGAGCAACCTGAGTTCACTAGAACAAGAAAACTAAATCATGATCTCTTAAATAGCGTCCTACTAGACTCAGCCACAAATCTAATAAACGAGGACGATATAGAAGGAGCACTAGGAAAAATAGAGGAATATTTAAGAGGAGCACAGGTTGATCAAAAGAAGAGAAAATCGAAAACGTGGTTCGATAGAGAGTGCTATCAACTGAGGTGGGAGGTGCTACATCAACTACACATAGCAAAACATAGTTGCACTCGGAAGCACTACTGATATACTCAGAAATAAGAAGGAGATACAAAAGAACAATTAAGGAAAAGAAAAACAAATACATAGAAGAGCAGGCAAGGAAACAAGCAGAAAAAGCCCAGGGAAACCCTTTCGCTGCACAAAGGCAGATATCAAGAATATCGGCTGCTGGGATAGAAATTAACACGTGGGAGCAGCATTTTACGAGTCTTCTCAACAAAAACCAAATGGAAGAAGCATATCCTGCGAGCAAGACAGAAGAAACTATCACCATCCATCCAGTGACTGCTAAAGAAGTAACAGAAGCCATCAAACGTGCAAACAACAAAAAAGCGACCGGACCAGACGGCATATTCAATGAAAACATAAAAGAAACGGCAGACACATTAGTGTCCTTTTGGACAAAACTATTCAATAAGTGTCTCGAAAATGCATACATACCAGAAAGCTGGAGGATGTCGACACTTAAAATATTGTACAAAGGAAGAGGAAGCATACAAGACCCCAACTCATATCGCGGAATAGCGCTAGAGAGCAACATATACAAAATTTTCTCTAACATACTGAATAGGAGACTAGTAGAAGAGACAGAGCTGTTCATACCCGAAGAACAATTTGGGTTCAGGAGGGGGAAAGGGACATTGCATGCAGCAAAGTGTTTAATACAAGAAATCGGAAACCACTTGAGATTGAACAAAGGCAAATATATGGCCGTCTTTGTCGATTACGAAAAAGCCTTTGACTCACTGAATAGACAGAAGCTACTGCAAAAGATAAGAGAAATGACAAGCCAAAAGAACGAAATGGAACAAATCATCAGCACAATTCTAGCCAACAATAAAATAGTGATAAACGATGGAATATGCACATCAAAACCTATAACACAAACAAATGGAGTTCAGCAGGGAGACCCGATGAGTCCGACGCTGTTTAACATTGCAACAGCTGATATTACCAGTATAACAGACGGATTGGATGTCACACTATTATTATATGCTGACGATATGGTCCTGGGGTCCAACAAGAAGAAAGACCTACAAACTGCAACAAATAGACTAGAGGACTGGGCAATGAAAAATGAATTCAAAATCAACAGGAAAAAAACGGTCATGATGATATATAGAAAAGGGGGTAAAATGGCAGCGGAAGACAAGATAACATTACAGGGAGAAGAGCTCCAAAGAGTCAACTACTTTCGGTATCTAGGGATCACATTCCAGACGACCGGAGTGTCATTTAAAATTCATGTCCGAGAAAGAACAGCTGCAGCCATAAAAGCAATCTTCACAATAATGGACTTACGAAGACTTTCACTAGACACAGCACTGGAACTATTCAAAGCCAAGATTATGCCAATAGTGACATACGGCATCGAACTGATATGGGAACACCTCAAAAAGGCTGAACTGCAAGCAATAGACTCGGTCAAAACAAGGTTCTTAAAAATGACACTGGGCATATCAAAGACAACACCATCACGGCTAGCATACGAGCTGACGAAGGAAACTTTCTTCATTGAAGATATAAAAAACAAAATGCTTCTTCCAAGTACACCGCAAGTAAATGAGCACATTCGACAGAGGGAGGGAAAAAGAAAGGAAATATTTGAAGAATTTTATACATCAGATGCCATGTTGAATAGAAGTTGGACGGGTCCCAACCAGGAACTAAGAAGTGCCATCACGCGCTTGGCTGTACACGGATTTCACCATAAGTTCTGTGAAAAAACATATTTCCATCAACCGAGTGACGACTGCGTGTGCAATTTGTGCCAGAATAGATGTGAAAGATATCACTTTGACAAATGCAAAAAGCACACAAAGTCCTTAAGTGAATATAGCAAAGAGGAATAACATTCTTTGAAACAAAATCTATGCACTTTCGTGCGCGTTCCTACTATTATTTATATCACAATTTGATACAATCAAAAATCGATTATGGCAATGTTATAGTTTATAATCCCACAAAATCTTGGCAACAAAAAATCACTTCGCAAGTTTACTCAATAGCTAAACGCATTCTTGGTATAACTGGCAACCCCAGTACTGTGAAAGTTTTACAAGAAATTTGTTTCCATCCTCCGTCTCTCAGACAACTAATAGCAACTCATAAAATTACAGGAAAACTGTTTTCTAGCACCCAGTCACCTCTTTACAATAAAATTCTCAGTTTGTATTACAAATATTGCCGCAATAATCTTCAAGCTTTACCCTACATTCCACCATTTATTCCTATCTTCCATCAATACTACACACATCAACACAAACAAACCTTTCCAAGACCACCTGCATACTGTATAGACTACTCGTTACATGCACACTCAATACATTCTGATATGACATCATTTCACAAACATGATCCTCATCCTTCATCCACTTTACATACGTAGGCCTATATTGATCAATATAAAGTAACACATAACATTCACTCCGTAGAACTTTTCTTCACAGATGGTTCAAAAATCTCTGGTGGAGTAGGTGCAGCCTATTACCATTCGAACACACACACTGACAAACTTTTTTCATTACACCCACATTTTTCCAATTACACTGCAGAACTAGTTGCCATTAGACAAGTGCTTACCTCCATCCATACACACAATACACACATTATCATTTGTACAGACTCACAAAGTGCTATTCAGCAAATAGTTAAGTATAACCCCCGCCCTACTCTAGGGTGGTGGGAAACAAATTGTAAATACTTCATACACAAACAAACAGAACACAACAATCACATCACACTCCTTTGGATACCAGCACACCGTAACATTACGGGTAATGAAAGGGCAGATAAACTTGCCAAAATGTCTGCACAATCACACACACACAACACACTTTTCTAGTTCCCATTCAAGATATAACCAAACAACATATACAAGACCTTCGACAACGACACATATCCAACACACATATACGTCCATGGTTCTATAAGGCTGCAATACCCAGAACGGAACACATGTTTCTTTAATTTCTAAAATCAAACTAAATGTAGCTGTTACGCCCAAATACCTACACAAAATAAGAAAATTAGAAACCCCCCTGTGTGATTGCGGGGAAATAGGAGATATTAATCACATATTTTTTGGATGTAGTTTATTCAAACAACAAATTGACCAACTTTATTATCATATTTATAAATACAAAGGTACAGGACCATGGACTATTACATACTTATACATGACGATGAAATACACATGAGCCATATATTACATAAACACCTTACTAACTGCAAGATGAAAGTTTAAACAAACAATAGTGTTACCAACCTCCCACATATACTTTCCCTTCTTACAATAAACTTCTTATGACGCTGATACTCCAAGACTGTGAGAGGGGCGTCGTAAAATAACCTGGAAGAAGAAGAAGAAGGTGACTGTTGTTGAGAATTCAAGAACAAATATGGCATGAGGTTTTGTTATAAAGGAAATAAAGCTGTGTTCTTTTTTAAGTAAAATTTAATTATTTTCCATTCGGTGGAGGGCCAAACACTCAACAGAAAGGCTACTCACACTGATTCATACATCAAAGCCAATAGTTTCAATCCGATATCACATAAACAGGCTGTTTTCAATTCTCTCACACATAGACTGACAAACATTCCTCTCAGCAAATCAGAATATGACCTAGAATACAATACATTCATCTCCATGGCAGAACACAATGGCTTTAGTAGGGAACTTATCGAGAAGAAAATAAAAAAGTGCAAGAAACAAAAATTGACCAGAGATATCACCACCCTGAAACCTATAGAAGAAAACCGGAAATACAAGAAGATTACTTTCCACCCTTGGGCTGACAACAAATTTAGAAAAGTGTTCAAAAAATATGGCATCACCACAGCACCTGTGAACAGATATTCCCTAAAAAACTTGTTGAAATCTACAAATTTGGAGAATCCACATCATAGTAAAAAGTCGGGCATAGGCTATACCAGTTTAATTGTAATGATTGTGAAAAAGTCTATGTGGGAAAAAAGAAGGAAACTGAAAGTTAGAACTAAAGAACACTTAAGACACATCAAATTTAGAAATACAGACAAATCAGCAGTAGCCGCGCACTTTTGGAACGATGGACATGAAATTATCAGAGAACCAGAATTATTAAAATGTGTCCGAGGCCACAGGGAGCTTTCTATTTGGGAAAGAATTTTCATACACAAGAGGGGGGACTGGCTGATGAACTTCGACATCCCAACCAATGACGACCTCATCTCGAGATTTATTCCACGTCCACGAGAGGGTAGCACGGCAGTTGAAGTATGACTGTTGAAAATGGTTGCAAAGGCGCCGAAACATGTACAGGTAAAACTATACCAGAAGTGAAGTCTAGTGTAAAAGTTTCAACTCATATATAATTATTAAGACACAGGAACTTTATTTTAGTTTAAGAGACTTACCTGACCACATCAGTGTAGATAACGTCAAGTACTTAGGGGTCTATATTGATAAAAAATTAACATGGGAACATCATATAACATATATAACAACCAAATTATCTAGAGTTGTATTTTTACTTAGAAGTTTGAAAAGTCATGTTCCAAGTACTTATATGAGATCTGCATATTTTGCTTTTTTTCAAAGCATAATTTTGTACGGTATTTAACTTTGGGGAAATAGTGCTCACATTAACAATATATTACTCCTCCCCCCAAAAAAGCTATTAGAATAATATCGGATGCACAAAAATTAGATCACTGTAAACCTCTGTTTATCAAACAAAAATGCCTGACAGTAATAAATCTATATATATATATATATATACGTATTACTCCACACAAAAAATAACATATCAGAACATCAACTTGGACAATACATTCAATATACATATCGATACTCCTTATGTAATTAATAAAGTTGTTGACTCTTATTAAACACTTTTGGCTTCACTTTTCCTTACATTTTTGCAGGACGTACGTTTCATGGGCTTTGCCCACATTTTCAACTGTTTGAGTTGACAAGCAGTTGAAAATGTGGGCAAAGCCCATGAAACGTACATCCTGCAAAAATGTAAGGAAAAGTGAAGCCAAAAGTGTTTAAGAATCAACAACTTTATTAATGACATAATTTGTTGCTTCACTGTTATTAAGTTCCATTATCTGTTGATTTCTTATATCGATACTCCATTTAATAGGTTATCAAAATCTCATAATAGCTACAAAGTCTTAGGTCCAATTATGTTCAACAAACCACCTATAGATATAGCAGAGCAACCAGTGAATTTGTTTAAAAATAATCTATAGGCCTATAATTTCTTAGTAAACTCCCCTTATTATTCCCTTCAAGTATTCTTTTAAGATCAAAATAAATAAGAAACTTACTGTAATTGATGGACACTTGTTTATTAGGTTCTTATGGCATTATTACGAAAGATTTTGTATTATTATAGGTTTTATTAATACATATGGTATTTTATGAGTACTGTGCATTTTATGTACACCTATTTAAAATTACTATAACCAACTGAATTTGAAATACTTGTAACTATTAGATGTACAGTAAGTGATACAGATAACACTGTGATAAAGATATTTATAACTATTAGATGTAAGATTTTAACTTGTCTATTGCAACTATGCTTAACGACAATAAAATTCATTTATTATTATTATTATCATCATCATTATTATTATTATCATTATTATTATCATTATCATTATCATTATCACCACCATTAGAATCGGCCATAGGTGTAACCAGGCCGACCATAAGAGGGGGTTATAATATCTGGGGGGTATGGAATACCCCCAGGGAGAGGGGGGGCTCTGGGGTCCTCCCCCGGAAAATTTTAAAAATTATGATACACAGTAACGAGTTTTAAGCTTCCCACGCTTTATACTCGTATTAAGTAATTTATAAGCAGACTTAAAAAATTGAAACATTTTCCTTTTTTTTTAATCAATGGGGTGGGGTTCAAACCCCCAACCCCCCCCCCTCGTTACGCCTCTGGAATCAGCTGTAACTCATGTCAGATGATTTTTAGTTCCCAACATAATATTTCACAATTATAAAAAACGACCCTTGCACCAAAACTGCTATTTCTTATGTATTAAAGGCTCTCTAAACTTAAATAGGCCTAGATGAATTCTTGCCTGACACCGCAACGATCACTTGATGGCGTAGTGGTTAAGACGACGGGCTGTGATGCTAGCGATCCCATGTTCGAATCCCATCAGGTGCAAAAATTTGTAGGATAGGAATGGTCTCAGATAGGTAGGTAGGGTGAAGGAGAGAAGGGAGATAATAGGAAAAAGAGCAAGAGAAGAGGAAAAAGGAAAAAAAATTAAAATTTTTCCCAGTTTTCATTGCTGCTAGTAGTTTCATCATTGCCACCTAGATGTCTCTCATTGTTTAATAGTGAGTTGGGTGGGCGGGGCTTAAGTGGCAACCTGTTCTTCTGTTTCCCCCAGCGTAATCTAGGTTTGTGACAGATTAGGTTAGGTTAGTTCGGTTTAATGAAAGGTAGCTCTAGGGTCAACGCCATGACCACCACCAACATCATTAGACTGCCTACACTATTTCAAGATGAGATCAACCTGTGCACCATTCCCCCTGTCAAAACCTCCTGCTGTAACCAGAACAAATTAGGGGAGACTGGGGACACTTGCTACATAGGGAGACTTGATAAACCCCATCTAGTTCATTACTAGGGACCGGATTTTTAGGTTTTTAAAAACACTGTTTTAGGTTTTCCATTAGGTGAAATAGTTATTTTAGGTTTTTTGTCCAAAATATCGTTTTCGGGTAGAATAATTGGTTTAATGAATTTGAATGTACTACATAGGATTGAGTACATAATATTTGTAAAGTTTAACTTAACAAAATTGACTTAAATTTGTGTAAACTTGCTTTAGGACAATATTATACAATTGAAGAAAGAAAGCATAAACAATCAAAAGAAGCAGTGAAAATAAGACTGCCTCACATTTCCTGGTTACAGTATATCACTAAATATCGTTCAAGATTCTCAAATGTGAAGTTCTTCCTGTTATCTCTTAGTTAATAGTTAATACTGTATCTAGACACTACTCTTCTCAGGATTCGAATCCGATGCTTCTAATTTAGTGCGTAAAATACTTTATGGTTGGATGTGGATAATGTGAAACTGATTATTTTCCTTTTTTCGACTGTTACGCATGTTAACCGCACAACAGATCAACTAGGGACGAAAAATTCCCCATTTTCTAGAAAGGTAAATAATACGTGTTTCTGGCAGGCTTGACAAAATATTACTTTGCCACCTGTAGTGAAATTCAGATCGTCGCCAATCCACTGCCGTAATAAACTCAATTTCATTTGTTTCGACATAATTAACACGTCTTCTTAAAACACACAGTGTGACCACTCAGTATGAATAACATGGCAGTACTAAAGGCAAACAAAAAAACAAGCGCTTTAAAACACAGAAATCTATATCCTTGTTCATACACGGCAACAATGGTTGTTCGTACGAATATTTTAAACGGAATACGCCGGTACCCTTTTCCTCTCTTGATACTGTCCATCCTAGACGACAATGGGTTGAATGAAACGCTGGTGGTATTAATTTCTATCCGACAAAAATTATTCTCTCCCTGAAAAATATAGATTTCTCAACTGACAAATAAAAAAGACAAAAAAGGAGCCTAAATTAGATATTTTAGGTTTTATATCCCGTTTAGGTATATTTAGGTTTTTACACCCCATTTAGGTATTTTTAGGTGCCACAGAATTAATGTGGGCGAATCCTATGGACATGATTTGGAAAAGTGTATCAGCGCTTTTTGTTTTGGAAGTAAGGAAAAAAATAGGTAAAAACCTAAGAATCCGGTTCCTATTCATTACGCTATGATTAGAATCGGCTGTAACTCATGTCAGATGATTTTTAGTTTCCCCCCCCCCCCCATTTAGTGCTGCTGTTTAGAACACTGCTGCACATATTTTGAAAATTATTTTTTTTTAAATGTGATTTTCCTACCTTAAGATACGTATTTTTTCTTTTATAAAAATGTGTCTCACTTGCCTGATTTATATTTCTTGGCTGAATTAACTTGTTATATCTAAAGACACACATGAAATGCATACATGCTCTACAAACTTCAGCTCTCAGGTTAGGTCCAATGGATTTATAAAATGCTTAATGAAAAATGGGCACATGGAGAGACTTGATAACTTGATACACTGTGTCTTACTCAAAATTATTTTTAAAATATGCATTTCTCTAAATATTTATCTTTATTTACAATAACTTAAATACTGCTTCTTTTGACTTGATTGTATAGAATGATCACTTAACCTGTGGTAATAGTTCTAGATTTGAATTTAATAAAATTGTTTAAGTATTAGAATTTTCTTTTTTTTTTTTTTTGCTGTTGCAGTTTCACTTCACATGCAATAGCTAGAGTTACCTCAAATTTAAGGGAGCAAGTGACAGGGCATCACGTAACAGATCAAATAGAATTGTCCGTCAATGATTGCAGTGTTAAGTTTGCTAGTGATACTAAAGGAAATAAGTTTAAATGGCTAGATTTAGTCCAGTATATGGGTAGCGAAAAAAGGGTCCACCTTGCATTAATTAGGGTAAAAGATTTTTCTTTCTTATATTGTTTGGTATTGTAAGAGTAGTGTAAATCTAAGTTTTCGACCTCGAAAGCCCTAGGGACAACTTTCTGTGAGCAAAAAACCTCGAAAATTTCGCACTTTTTTCAGTTTATCGGAAAAATCTCCTAGATATCTACTCATTGTAAACATTTGTCTATCACCAATCGAAAGAGCATAAAATTTCCTGCAAAATGCACTGGTCAAACTTTAATTTACATGTAGTATTACAGGTACTAAAGTACTTGGAAGTTTTAAAAATATATATCAAAAGGCGTGTATTGGCCCATTTTATCCATTTATGGTGGTTTATGTAGTCCATTATGCGTTTTAGTTATGAATGACCATTCATTATGTATATGTACATGTATTACAAGGTTACCTATGGGGGGGGGGTCAATTCGATGAACATAAATTTACGACCAGATAACATAGAAAGTTTAAAATCCGTTTAAAATTACGTAACTTAGGTGTTAAAAAATTATTTTCGAATTCCTTTTTTTATGCGAGGTCTACTATTCACAGTAGCATAGTGCCCGTGTAAGTTAAATCACAGAATTGCTTAATTATAATGCCACTTAGTGATTTTATTCGTATTTAGATTGAAAGGTGGGAGAAATGAGTCAGCGAACGTTGTGATGAGCGGAGGGGTCCTGCATGGCTGATTTCTTCCTTGGTTGCAGTAAACTTGTAAATACTGAAGTGTATTTTTTCAAGCTTGGTTCTTTGCAATGGAAAGTTTTGTTTTTCCATGGTCAAATGGAATTCAGGTGGCATCTCAACCACTAAAAGCATGAATAAATAGATATGAGGTTCTGAAGTGAGCATCATGTTTGGCACTCCTTCCTGATTTGAGAAGGTGTATGTTTTGGCTTGAATTGGGTATCCCACGATAATTAATTCCGACTCATATTGCTTCTTAACATAGCTGACGTACCTCTTGCAGATAAAACCAAATGATTCATTGCTTTGCCACAGTACTTTATGAATGACAATAACCAACGTACATTTCAGAAACGATATTTGGATATCTAGAGGCTTGAAAACTTTGTAATGATTTGGTACCCTTTCATAATCCTTCTTTGCTGAACAAAGAAGGAGCAAGTTCGTAGGTGAAGTACCTCTTCAAGTCTTTGCTATGCAGGTTCTCTGAAACAATATCAATGCATCAACAGTGGTCACCTGTTCGAAACCAATCTTCAAGGTGTTCGTGACATTTTTAATTACTGTGTAATTACTTTATCATTTCGTTTCAAGTGTAGACTTTTGAAGTTTTTACCAATCATTTTTGCCATACAGGTCTTGCCTACTTCTTGGGATCATTGACAATTACCCTGCTTTTCACCTAGTACTCCACTGTTTATTAACATTATAGAGTCTGTTATGGGAAACGGATCGTGCTGAACAAACCATAGCTTCAGTTTCAGTGTATCATCCTTGTCTCGATCTACTCGAGAGGGCCTTGCGTCTACATACAGCTTAGATGACACTGTAATCACTGCAGTAAGTTTCCATGGTATCACAATATATTGCAGATAGACCTTCCCGTGTGTCCACTGTCCGCTAGCCTATTTAAACCAACAGACCGACAGAACCCCTCCTCTCATCACAACGTTGACTGACTCATTTCTCCCACCTTTCAACCTAAATACGAATAAAATCACAAATTGGCATTATAATTAAGCAATTCTGTGATTTATTTACCTTACACGGGCAGTATGCTACTGTGAACAGTAGACCTCGCATAAAAAAAGGAGTTCAAAAATAATTTTTTTAACACCTAAGTTACGTAATTTTAAACGGATTTTAAGCTTTCTATGTTATCTGGTCGTAAATTTATGTTCATCAAATTTGACCCACCCAAAGGTAACCTTGTAATACATGTACATACATACATGTACAACTGTCACCACCCATGTTTCAATACAAAAATTGTAAAATCACATGTTTTGTTTTCAAAGACAAATTTGAAGTACACTTTTTTCCATAAGAGAAAACCTAACACGATTAGTATGAAAAAATTACCTAATTAGGCCTATAGCCTAGAATTTTATTTCATCTAGGGTGCACTGATTTTTGACCTTGTAAATAAAATTATTGTTAAATTCTTGTAAATTGTTAATTAGCATACTCTTTTATATATTGTATCAAGTCTCCCCAAAGCCATATCAAGCCTCCCACACCCAGGGAGAATAGATACACCTTGCAGACTCTTCAAAATTTCAAATTGAAAGAGTAATTTTTTAGATCTAAAACATTTGTACATGATAGCGGAGATGTTCGTGTATCAAACAAACAAGGTTAAAAGTTTTAAGAGAAAATAACAAAAAATAGAAAAAATATTTTTTTGAAAACTGTATCGTCAAGTGTTCCCATTCTCCCCTACACCATTTTTAGGTTCTTCACAATTTTTATTTCATTTTTCAAATTTTTAAGAACGAACTGAGTTTATAAGCTACATGAAATCTGTAGGTTCTAAAGAACATTAACACCTCAAATATGATCATTTTTCGTGTTTCTAAAATATAAAATAAAAATAATAATTTAAAAAAACCGCATGCAGAGTGCCAAAAATTCCCCAATCCATTTACGGTACCAATAAATTGATGTGCGGGCTTTCACGACTGGAGTCTGAATGTTGGACATCTTCCAGGATAGAGTGCCATTGTCAGTCAGTGGTAATGAATGTTTCGTTTGCAACTGCAGCAGACATATTGAGCAGGCCTATTCTCCACTTGAGGAAAGTGCGCCACTCTGCTGGGTGTGATATTTTGGCTTCCGAAACACTAGAAACAACCAAATTTAATGCATTCTGTTTGGTCCTTGTGTAAGGAGTTCTTACGCGGAAGTCTAATGTGTCAATATTCAAAATTTCTTCTTTTCTTTCAGAAGTTGTTGGAGATGCTTGTACAGTATATTTCTT